>CM062345.1:10701212-13201212 GCA_031216105.1 Dalbergia cultrata
TTTCCTGTGTTCCTACCGAGAGAGAGAGAGAATCCCTCGCTGTCAAATGTGAAAACCAAACGGCAGGTGGTTTGAACTAAGAGAAACTTCGATCTAATGGTAATTTTAGCGTCTTACTTTTAAAATTAATTAAATTAATTTCAATACTATAAAATATGAATGTCTTACTCACTTTTATTCAATATTTAAATAATAATGTATAATATTAAATGATACATTGATATATTATAGGTCATCTGCAGTAAAATAAAATTTAAATTACCCCCATCTTCCCTGAGATTGTCATAATGCAACATGTCCCCCTTCTATTTCCAAAATTTGCCTACTAGATCCCTAAGTTTTGGACACTGATCTCCCCTACTAACTTTAGTCTGTTAGTGACTTTAATGGAACATTATGCATGTGCACAATACATGATTTTTAATAACATCATTATAAATATTAAGAATCATTGTAAGTATTGAATGACTGATTTACTTCTTTATTAAATACATGTAATATGATTATTCAATAGTTATAACAGTTTTTAATATTTACAATAATACTATTAAAAATCAAGTGTTATGAATATATATACTATTCTATTAAAGTCACTAACGTACTAATGTTAGAAGGGAAGAACAATGTAGAATTTTTCAGAACTCATAGATTTGACATGCAAATTTTAAAAATAAAGAAGAGATGGATTGTATTTCATCAAACCTAAAGGGTTAGATGAGTGTAATTTTCTTATTATTTAAAGCCTTTATATCACCACGTAAGGCCAAAAACAATAATAATATAGTAGTTTTTAAAGGCTTTTGACATTAAGGGTGCATTTGTTTAAATTTTTAAAAAAATTATGAAAATTAAATTTTATATATAACTAAAAAAATTAAAAACTGATATTTTTCATAAGTTACTAATTTTAACTTCTATAAAAAAAACTAAAAATTGATTTAATTTTAAAATTTCAATTATTTCTTAAAACTTGCCTAAATATACGAAACTTGATTTTATTGGCGAAAAAGTAATTATTTATCAAAATAATCACAAACAAATACATCCTAAATAGGTTTCAAAAGTTAAAATGCGATATTATTTTCTTTTTTTATGATACATGTTGCATTTATTTGATCTCTTTTTAATAAATTACAAGTTTTTCTTGTAAGATTGTAAAGACCTATATATTTTTTTTGTTTCCCAGTATATCCACCATCGGACATAGTGACTAATCCCTTTTGCGTACTGTAAGTCTATTTAAGGAGATAGGCATTGATCACAGATTTTAAAACTGTTTCATTCCCAAAATGAAGATTGTAGAGACCTATTTAATGTTAAATAACTTTGAAAAGAGTTAAAATAAGCTCAAATTACATATGTTATTCCTTGAATTGTATAAAAATTCAAATAAATCCACATGTTTTAAAAGTTTGCGGTTAGATCCTTGAACTTATAAATAATTGAGTCCTTGAGCACTTTTAATTTATTGTTATGTTATTGTTTATTGATGTTTAATAATCTAGTAGCAATATATTGATATAACCCTTTAACTCAATAATTGTGTAATGTTTAGAACAACATTTTAGAATGTTCGGTGACGTTTTGTAAGCATACATATGTATTTAATTTTTGTCAAAAAATTTTATGATGAATATTTAACAGATTAATTGAAGAATAAATAACCAATAACCAATCAATAACTAGCAGGAGTCACTCCTCTATACATGAATTCATTCTGAATTTCAAAAATTTGAAATAAACTTTTATTTATAAAGGTTAACTACTCAATAAAAATAAATAATTATGCCCTAAACATTTATAATTCCTTCTTAACTTCATAAGTATGATTTATAATTTTTCTCTTTTTCTTTTTTATCAATATGAGTTTGGTATATATAATTCTAATAAGACTAGGATACGGCATCTAAACTCAATAAGCACTTAAAGAGAACTTACAAGATTGTCTATCAATTAAATCCACAAATTGACAATCGAAATTGAATCTACATATTCATGAGTATGAGTCTGCTTTTTACCAATTGCATGAATCCTAATTAGCTTTATAAAATTATTTATAAATCACTTATAAACAAGTAACAGTCATTTGCAAATTTATTTAAGAGAATACATTATTATGTAAGTTTTAATTATTCTTCTATCGAAATAAATTTTACATGGTTTTTTTTTATAGTTTAATTATTTTATATTTCTTAAAATTAGATCATATATTGTTATATGAGACTGTAAGTTCTAAAATCAAAATTAATATAATTTAAGTATTTGTTAAAATAAGGAGAGTTTCAGTTATTAATTTATTTAAAGATAAATTTTAATATATTATTAATATAAAATAAATAATCAATTAAATAGTGGGCACTTATTCCCATAAAATTTAATTCAAGTATTAGGAATGGAAAAAAAAAAAGGTGGAAAGAGTTAATACACTTACGTAAACCAATCTAGATTTATTGAATGGAAAATTGCACTCATTTTTTTCTTAAATTTAGTAAAATACAACATACACTTTTTTTATTTTTAAAATTTGTATGTCAAGTCTCTAAATTTTGAAAAATTTTACACCTACCTTACTTATATATATATAAATATATGCAGCATATTAATTTTTTTGGCATTGTTATGAAAATTAAATGTAGTTATAACTATTAAATAATAATAAGGATTTTCCAAAACTCACGCCACTGATACAATAATATGCAATTTTTATATAATTACTTAATTACATAATAATATAATAATATACAATTAATTACATAAAAACTATTTTACACTCTAAATATATCAAACTTAATCTCAAAAACAATTTGATGTGAATCGTTCTCATGGTAGTTTCCTACTTCCATTGATTCATGTTACATTACTTGGGTTTAGGCATGATGAATCTTTTTCCAAGTTATACCATATTGTTCATCCATTGTACCTGAAACTAGTCAGTGCCTGTGTCTCTGTCTGTATGCAATTGACTCTGTCTGTGACTTGCAAGCAGAACCACTGCATCTTACTGCATCTATGGCTGAAACCCATTTCCTCATCCTCTTCCTTCTCCTCTTTCCCACTCTGCAATCATCTCCTTCCGTTGCAGCCTCTCCCTCAGATCACGGCTACAATGTTAGAGATCCTCTCCCATTCTTTGTCAACAAAGTAGGACCCTTCAACAATCCCAGGTTCCAACCTCTAATCCAAAAATCCGATTTTTTCTCAATGTTATTTGAATTCCAATTTAATTGTTGTTTATAATTACTCTCTTGCAGTGAGACATATGAATACTATGATTTGCCATTCTGTCACCCAGGTAACATAACACACTCTTAGGTTTAGGGTGTGTTTGTTTGTTTGTTTCAGATTATTCTGACAGAAAGAGTGATTTTTTTTTAATCTGAAAAATAGCTTGTTAATCTGTTTTTAGTTTTTGTGTTGAAGCTGATATGAATAGCTTCCATGAAAAGTGATTTTTTAGATGAGGAAAAAAAAAAAAAAAAACTTTTCTGTCAGAATAATCCGAAACAAATGCATGTTGAATATGATGTCAAATTGTCAATGGAGCCACTTTGATTTGCAAAAAGCTTGTGTTTTTCACAGACCCAATTGTGAGAAAGAAAGAGTCCCTTGGGGAGGTTCTCAGTGGGGACCGTTTGTGCAATGCTTTGTATAAGTTCAAGTTCAGGGAGGACAAAATTGATGAGACCTTGTGCAAAAAGAGGGTCACTGCTGATGAGGTTGCAACCTTCAAGGAAGCTATAAGCCGTGATTTTTACTTCCAGTTTTACTTGGATGACCTTCCATTCTGGGGGTTCATTGGGAAAATTGAGGAGGATAGCTGGAGCCCTGGTGGGGGAGGGACAAACTATTACCTTTTTACTCATGTTCAATTTGATGTTCTTTACAATGGAAACCAAGTCGTACAAGTGAATGTGTTTGGCGATCCGAACCGCGCTGTAGATATAACTAAGGATGTTGATGTTGATGTTAAGTTCACTTATTCAGTTACCTGGAATGCTACTGCACTACATTTTGAGAACAGGATGGGCAGATACTCGAGAGCTTCATTGCTGCCTGTGTATCGTCAGGTTCATTGGTTCTCATTCATTAACTCAGTTGTCATTGTTTTACTCTCGGTGGCTTTGCTTGCCGTGCTTTATACACGGCATCTGAAGAGTGATTTGAAGAAGTAACTTTCTTTTTTATTCATATTCCTATAAGAAAATCATTTTAAGGAGTTAAACTTCTATTTGTTAGCCTAACATCCTTATTATTATTATTATTTTTAACAATTCAGGTTTTCTAATGCGAATGAAGAAGATAAGGAGGTTGGTTGGAAATCCATCCATGGCGATGTATTCAGACATCCTCCACACTCATCCTTACTCTTTGCTGTTGTGGGAACGGGTACCCAATTGCAAATCTTGTAAGCTACTTATGAGTTAGAAATGTGTATTCCTCAAGCCTCTTCCCACATGCAAAATATCCAGCCTCTTGTCTTTAATTGGCATTTCTTGACAGCAATATATGAAGTTGTGTGATGTATAGTTTCATCTCAGCATCAACCAGCCTAGGTTTATATGCTGAACCTAGACTACTTCAGGATAGCAATAGCCAAAAGCAATTTCCTTTCACTTGATTTCTGCTTTCCCTGGTCTGATCTCATATTGGTTAATTTGTTAGGTGTGGTGGATCCTACTGCCGTCCAGTTTTTTAAACTAAATGGAGGCAGACTTTCTTTGGTAATCTTGTTTGCAGGTCAATAAATTAACCTGTAGGGGTTACCAGGGACCTTTCTGTAACCAACCTCTTGTAGATAGTTTTCTACCCTTACTCTTGCAACTTATGTACTCGCTGAATACATCATAGTCATGGTTTCTTTTAAATAATCGTGCAGCATGATTCTATAAAAATCATTTTTTGTGACATGACTTCCATTCTCACTCTTGATCTCTGCCCTTATGCACATATAGGATATTGGTCGGAATTAATTCCTGAAATAGGCGGTCAAAATGTTTTAGGTTCATTTATGCTTACAATTAAATTTGTTGAGGGTGAGCTTTGATGCAATGGTAAGGTTGCTGCTTTGTGACCAAAAGGTTACGGGTTCAAATCCTTAAAATAGCTTTTCCGCAAAATTGGGGTAAGGCTGCATACATCTACCTTCCCTAGACTCCAACAAATGGTAGTCTCATGCAGTGGGCTGTCCTTTTTTTATGCTTACAATTAGATTTGTTAAGTTTTAACTTTGCTTCTCTTTTTTATACAAACTAATGTGCTCTTTTCCTTCAGGGTTTTTGTCTTACTATTTCTAGCATTTATTGGCACCCTCTATCCCTATAGTCGTGGAGGACTATTAAATTATCTCGTTGTTCTATATGCTCTTTCAACTGTTTTTGCCGGGTACTCAGCTGCATCCTTCCATGGCCAGTTTGTTGAAAATGGATGGGTAATTCTATATGCAATTAATATGGGGAAAAATGATGTTTCATATTATTTCTTACTTTGAACTACCTGTACCTATGGTGTGACTGGACTATAAATTCCAGGAAAGGAGTGCTAGTCTAGCTGGGATTCTTTACATTGTACCATTGTTTGTAGCAGCCTCTATCCTCAACATTATTGCGATATCTTATGGGGCCACAGCTGCCCTGCCCTTGGGCTCCATTATTGTGATTCTTGTTATATTCATATTTCTTGCCATACCATTGGTTGCGTTTGGTGGAGTGATTGGATACCACTTTAGATCTGAGTTTCAAGGCCATTCTGCTACCAGGAGATATCCCAGAGAGACTCAACAGCTTGCTTGGTACAGGAGAACACCATTTCAAATGTTTATTGGGGGTCTTGTGCCTTTTAGTGCAATTGTCCTGCAATTACAGCAGGTGTATGCTAGTATGTGGGGCTACAAAATATACACACTTCCAAGCATTCTGCTTGTCACATTTATCACTGTCATTGTGATCGTTGCCCTCGTCAATATTGGCTTGACATACATTCAAATATCTGTGGAAGACCATGAATGGTGGTGGAGGTAAGTTGTATTGCAGACGTCTATGCTTGCTGTTTGCTTCTTGCTTCTATCTAATGTTTTTATCTCTTCCCTACCATACTTCCTCTTTTGCTCTTGTGCCTTGGACATTGTTTGGTCTTTGATAGCCATGAAAGCTTCCTGACTGAAAGTAATCTATTGATGATTGAGCTTAGATGTGATACATTTATGCAACATGCACTCTCAATAAAACCTCAATAAAAAAGGCATATAATTTTTCCTCATTTTTTATTAGATCCACTGTGATTTCATAACTCTCTCCAGCTTACAAGAATAAAGAGAGGGACATATGCTGATGAAATTTTTTAACACCAAAGCTTGCATACAGGAGGTGACAGGAGTAGATGCTAGGGTCATATTAGACAGCCATTATTGCTGGGAATATATAATCTGAAAGTGTTTATGTCATGACCAATTCAAATACATTTGATTGCTTCAAAGGCTTTAAGATAAAGGGAATTGGGCTGCCTTGTTGCATTCCCAATTTCCTTCTGTTTTGATTTAGTTTCTGTATCAAGTCTTAAGGCTATCTTAGCCTCACCCCTACTGTACTTTTTTCTCCTCTTTAATTATGCTTGTTTTCTTTACTAGAAAAAGATAAGCAAATGGTTTGATTCGTATTGAATTTGTCGAAACAAAAAGATGTTTGATATGTTGGATGAAGTTTTCATGAGAATTGGGTAGAAAAGAAGAGTAAAAATACTAGAATCTATATAACATTAGGCACCCTTAGGTATGAAGCTTTGTCATTAATAATTTTCTTGGTGTTTGCAGATCTGTGTTGTGTGGTGGCTCAACAGCCATCTTCATGTTTGGATACTGTATCTTCTTCTATGTGAGATCAAATATGAGCGGATTCTTGCAGCTATCCTTCTTTATCGGCTATAATGCATGTTTATGCTATGCTTTCTTCCTAATATTCGGTGCCATCAGCTTCCGATTTTCATTGCTATTTGTTCGCCATATATACCGTGCTGTTAAAAGAGAGTGAACATGTTCATAACTCTAGTCACCTATCTTAGAAGCTCAAAGCAAACACTGGTTTCATCATCAATAGATTTTGCCCTTCTGAAAGTGAAGCCTATTCAGCATGATGTAAGGGTATTCCTACCTTGATTTCTCTAACAAGGACATTTGTGCAGAAATTGTATCATTTATTCTTTTTTGTATCAAGGCTGAATCCATGACTGCACACTTTAAAAGAGGTTTCCTCGTGCTTCATTTTAGCCTGGAGGGAAGAAATGAGTCATGAGTGGAACTATGGAGGATATATGTTGTTAAAAGGCAGGTGTGAGTTTTCAAGGAGGCTTAAGTCTGAGTTGCTTGTGAGGGGACTGCTTTTTTTTTTGTATTTGGTATTGTGGTAGAAATTTTGTGGATTAGATTCATGAGTATATCAAACAAATCCTTAGAGAGTAATGTTTGTGTGTGTGTAAAGGATGTAATGTTTGTGTGTGAGTAATTGCCATTAATTTACTCTTACACAATTCGGGTGTATGCGTGGAGATGTGCAACACATGAATTTGAAACACTTAAATAATTTGAAATGATTTGAATTGTAAGTTGAATCTTATGTTTGGAATGATTAAATAGAAAATGGAATTAAATTGATTTGAAAACCAATTCTTATAATTAAAATGCAACAGAATGTGTTTATAATGATTAAAAAAGGGGAAAAGAAGGTGAATACCCGTATGCCTTAGCCCTATCATCGGTGTAATCATGACAAGGGAAGAGAATAAAACTCATAAACATCGTCACAAGAATTATTTTGCTTGAGAACGTAACATAATAGTGCCTTGGAGAAGTTCCTAATTCACATTTTTAACTGGAAATCAAATTTTAGCTACATGGTGTAACATCCTTCTCTTTAAACCGCATGCCATGTAACACACCATATTTCTTTGTTTTACATTTTGACAAGACCAATATTATTTCTATTCATTTAAAAGTTGATTTGAAAAGTAACATTTGTGTGTGGATGAAATTTTAAGTGACCCAAAACATCTTTCAACTCGCTTTTCATTTTACTTCCACTAAACTAAAATGGCACTTTTATCATATTACTCTTCACATTTTACTTTACTCTTTTCAAAAATTATATTATGCCTTTTATATCTAAAAGTAATTTCATCTTATTCAATTCAAACAAAAATAATTCTTTTAAATTTACTTTTGAAATATCATTTCCAAACAATTTAATTCTTTCAAAAGTAATTATATTAAAATATAAACTAAATAGACCCATACTAGGCAATGATAACATTGGCGGTTGGCCCCCGATCAATAATGGAACTATTTTGTAAAGAACCAACAATATCAGGGGGGTAAAAAATCAAAATCTATTGACAAGCACTTTAGTAATGATTTTATGACTATTATGAGTCCGATTTTATGAATATGAATATTACGAAGATTCACAGGCCTAAACTCACCGCACCTTCGTGTTCAAATAAGACATTTATCATATAAAAATAAAAAGAAACGAATCCATTACCTAACTAGCAAAAATGAATGTTACTGATCAACGAAATCCCAACATAATAAACAAAAATTACCAATCATGGGTGATGCACCTCTCTGATCTCAAGAACCAGTTCTAGAGGAACTGAAACTGCACAAATGTAGCACTAAAACTGAAGGGTAGAATGTACACCAGAAAAAACAGAAAAAATATCTCACAAGAAAAACAAAACTCTTAGCACATGCAGTATGCATGTATGATTTATAGGTGAAGGAAGGCATTATATGTGTGTATACACATTAGAGGGGAGAGGATGTTCTTGACTTCTGAATCTTTTCATCCACTGACGGCGGCGATGACATTATGGCATGGTATGATGTGGAAGCAAGTTGTGCCAAAGCAGGAGTAGCCCCACCTGCATTTATTCCAATAACATTGTTATGAACTCAGCAACACAGTAAATTAACATCACAAGAATAAGTGTCTTCGGTTTTGTGTTTGTATAATTGACTCTAGATAGAATTGATTTTAAAGTAAAGTGATTTATGCCCAGAAATTTCTCTAAAAATTATTCTGATATAAAGTAATAAATTTTTATTTTTCCCAGAATCAATTCTAGTGGCAAGAATTGTGTGTGTGAAATATAAGCCAAGAAAAATAAATTCAGAAATTCACCTGCAAGTCCTGCACATGCTGAAGAGAATACTATCACAGGTGGTGCCTGAAATCAGAGAGGTTTCTGTCAGTCCGATCATGAATCAACAAGTTTTCATCAAATCAGATGGCATAACGCATAGCCCCACGAGTATTTCCGCCACATAATAAGAGTGAAGTTCTATATTGTTTGAATGCCTATGAACTCAATTTCAGATACTTTTAACATGTAAAAGATGCCGCATATGAACCAATATGAACAAAAGGGTTCATATATCACAAAATATATAATGACTGAAACCTCAATGGTAGAAATTACACAATTAAACCAAGAAATACAGCAGAAGGATAAGACTAGGCACAGCCTTAAATGACAGCAAAAGGTGATAGAAAAGCATGAATAATACAATGGGAAGTCAATCAACGATTTATGCATCAAAACACGAGTTATCCAAATGGGAACAACAATGAGAGTCCAAGATGGCAGAGGCACCATCTTTAATATTTTTTTCAAAAAAGTATGTCTGAAATGCCCTGAAGGTTTTAAATTTCAAAGGCAGTAGTAAAATATAACTGATAGAAATCTACTCCAACAATACAACAAAGGCCAAAGGCCAACCCCCTTCCCCAGTTCCCCCACCCTAACGGCAAAACAAAAACAAAAATAACAAAAAACACCAAAAAAATAAAAAAAGAAGATATGTCGCCTTTTTGGAAATTCAAACATCTATGACTATACAAGGTATATTCATCAAGAAAGTATTTATCTAGTGATCATGGTAGGAATGAACTGAATAACTGATACTCTTTTATTCCAACAATACAACAAAGGCCAAAGGCCAACCCCCTTCCCCAGTTCCCCCAACCTAACGCAGCAAAACAAAAACAAACATAACAAAAAGCACCAAAATAAAAGATGATATGTCGCCTTTTTGGAAATTCAAACATCTATGACTATACAAGGTATATTTCATCAAGAAAGTATTTATCTAGTGATCATGGTAGGAATGAACTGAATAACTGATACTCTGGAGTCCTTCTATTTTAAGCTCTAAAATAGTGTCATGATTCTCTTACAAATTACAGAACAAGATATAAGTCAGCTGAAATCTATGCATGGGTCAAAGTGGTAAAATGACTTTATACATAAATGGTATAAGTCAAGTTAATAGGCGGGCTGCTCTCTTGGTACTAGGTTTGGTTACAGGGTACCTATCAACTGTTTAAGGATGTCATAGACATGCAAAAATTGGTTTCAATACCTGATACAAGTTATCTTAGGGAACAAATAGTTTTTCTTTTCACACACTCAAAGATGTACACTTCCTGTTCGGCAATTGTTTTTAAAACAGTTTTCAATTTTTAAAATTTTAAAAACGAAAAAAAGATATTGCATTTTAAAAACAAGAAATGGAAAACAGATGAAAAATGTTTTTAGTTTTTTGGTTTTAAAAATCAATTAAAAAAAACAAGTGACCACCACCACTTTTTGTTGCTCCCACAACTATTTGCCCCAACAACCATGGACCACCACCGCCTTTAACCACTCGTCACCACGTCAACACCGTCAAGCATTGTGGCTACCCCTTTCACAGTCACTCCATCAAAGTTAGTCGAATCTCAGATCTACTGTGCCACATTGTGCACACACACAGAAGAAAAAGAAGAGAATAACGCAACTTGATCAGGGTGCAACGCAGAGCAGAAAGACTGGTGGCACGACTGTTGATGGCGTAGGTGAAGCAGACGACGGGGATCGATGTGTTGGACATGGTGCCTGATGCAAGGGAGGTGCTAATGTGGGTATCAAAGGCAGTGCTTCACGAGGTACATGATTGAAAATGGTGTTTTTTTTCTTTTTTTGAGGAAAGTTTTTTGGCCCTTAAAAAATGGTATTTCAAAAACAAATAATCCAAACAATATTTTATGTTTTTCATTACTATAAATTTGTTTTGAAAAATTGTCTGACAAACAAGTTTTATAGTTCTTTTATTTTTAAAATTGGACTTGACTGTGCTTTTTAAAACAATTTTGAAAAAGTATAAATACAAAACACTTCTTAACAGCCCCTTAATTTTCCATACAAAATTTGCATCAACTATAACCATTGATTTGGAGGAAAAAAAGGAAGTTCAAACCCAAAGTAGAAAATATCCCATAAATTTTATTAACAAAAGAATGGAGAGAGCAAATCTACCAGATAATAAATATAACAGAATACTATAAACTATTTAGGATGCTTATTCTAAGACATTAAAACTAGTCGAAGATATGCATCTCCAACACACTATAAGCATGAGGAAGGAGTATAAACGAGCATAAGACAAAGGTAAGACGGATATATCATTCAGAAGAACAGCAGAAACTGATGTAATTAATGACTGGTGAATAAAAAAGAAGAGAAATAGAAGGCACAAGAAACTTACACCAACAAGAAAATGCAACCACATAGGTCCTTTCACCCTTCTCCAAACAACAGGCATAACTGCATTACAAATGAAAAAAAGAAAATGCCTTTGAGATAATACTTGTGGTTGTTCATATTAACATTAACGCTTCATCTTTTCAGTTTGGAACATGAACTTTGCATGCAATTAAAATTTACAAATCATTCAAAGTTATACATTCTTGCTCATCTTATTACTTACTGCCAAAAATCCTGAGACTCCAGTTTGAATGCACTGCATCTTACTTGTCTTAAAAACAATATTTAAAGTTTTTGTATAAACAAAAGCGAGCTAAAGTAACCAGTGATGCCAAGGTCAAGATCATAGGTAGGATTTGGAGGGAGGAATGGACATTTAAAACTTGAGATTGTAACACAAATAGTAAAATCCTACTCAAAATATAAAACCACAGAGAGCAACTAGCCATTCACCCAGAGCAACTTACATCAGCAACTCATGCACCACCACCACAGGTCAATGGAAATCAACAACACTCAGAGATGGGAAATAGCCAAAGGGATGTTTTGGGTTATGATTGTCTAATGTTCAGGATTGGACCTTTTTAATTTTTTTTTTTTTCGATCTCAGATCATCCGATTCCACTGCTTCTATAAGCAAATTCATCAATCTCAGCTCAGTCCCACCAAACCAAGTTGGTGGCTCTAATAATGTCAAAGATCTAACAGAAATCTTAGAATCGTGACTGCACTGAAATTAACACTCTATCACTAAATATCAATTGATTCATGAGGATTGGAACCAAAAAGAACAAGGGAATTCATGCTTTCTGGCAGGGCCATAAGAAAGAGGAAAGAAAGGGGGGGGGGGGGTTGAAACAACTCAACATTCACAAAATTTTGTGAATTATGCATTTTTTCCATTATTCGAAACATGAATTACCCTTCAGAACAGCTTAGCAACGTACCATATCATACCATATATACACAACAAATGAATAACAAAAATACATACCAACGTTGAATCCATAAAATGCACTAGCAGTGCCACCAACGGCAGAGCCAATCTGCGTACAAAATAGTTAGACCAAAAACTTATCAACCTCACAAAACCCGTCTATAAAATTTTTTTTTTAAAAAAATCATCCATCACAAAGTTAGATCCAATCCAAATAACCAAACATCAAAATTGACCAAAAAGTTTGAATTTTGCGAACAAAAAGGAACTGGGGTTGTGAAGGAAACTGACCATAGAAAAGCTATCCCTGATAAGAGGAGGAACGGTCCACTTACTTGTTTCCTGAAAGAAAAAAAATTATAAAAAAAAATGGAACCATTCAACTGAGATCAAAATGAAAAAGTAACATAATTGAGAGAAAATTTGAAGCGGGAAATTAAAAGGGAAAAGAGAAGTTACCATCTCCTTAGAAAGTGGTCCTGCGCAGTGATGGCATCGAATGTTTTTGGTGTCGCTGCTGCCACTGCCACTGTCGTTGGTGCTTGCTGCCATGTTTGCTGGTTCGTTCGTGGATACAAGAAACGCACGGCTTGGTTTTGGGTGTCGTAGACTTGTAGCCCTGTTGGGGACAAAGCCACGTTGAAGAGGCGAGAAAAAGCAGAGGAAATAACCATATATATATATATATATATATATATATATATATATATATATATATATATATCTCGAAAAATTAATTAATCAAAAAATTAATTAAAACTAAGTTTAGGAGGATTCTAAGTAATGATATTATAATCCCGGATTCGCTATAAATCCTATACATAGTAATATCTCAATAATTTAAAATATAATTTAATGTTAAACATATATAATTTAATTTTAAAAATATATCGATATCTATACATCTATATATAAAATTTATATATTTATTTTTCTTCTTTTGGCCCCGTAATTAATAACGCACAACTTAAAAAAGGAGGATAAAATGATAAAAGACACATTAAACATCTTTGGTGGTTATCAATTGTAACCAGCCATGAATGAACTACTTAACATCATTTTCTTTCCTCTTTAAAATTACAAATGTCAATCGTTTATGTTTGTAATCTCAGTAAAGAACTGCATTAGTGTATGACAATAAATACCAAAAATGGAAATTGTTTTGTTGACGGAGTTGCAAGAGTGCAGCAGTCACATGCTGTAATGGTTTTTATATCAAACAAAAGGACAAATGAGTGTAAAAGAATGGATAAGGCAAAGAGGAAGAAGTGCTTTATTAATCCATTTTGAATGATAAAATGAGTTTTGTTCCTGCTGTGAATCTTCTTTATTTTATTTTCTTTGCTATCAATTTATTATATGTTGGTTTCTTTGGTTTATATTTTTCTTTGTTGTTTATACAACTTATCTTTGTGATCATTTGTCTTTGTAATATTATTTATATTACTATTCTTCATAATAGTGATAGTCAAGAATATAATGCCTGATTCTCTAAGTGAACTGTGCTCAGTTTTTATGTAAGGGATTTCTGAATGAATTTGTCTTTCATTGTTCTCTAACCTTTTAAGCATATGTATTAGTAATTTTCATCTTTTCTTCTGCATGGTTCGTTCTTCATTTTTTATTCTTTCGATGTTTTGTTAAATAAAAATGCGACTTGACGAGCACACAAAAACCCTTAAAAAAACAAGAAGGCATATGATAAATGAGCACAATTATCAAGCACGATGCCCTCTTCTCCATTGGTTCCACCTGTCTTGAGCAAGGTCATCCCTCCATCTACCCTAAGCTTGACTTGTCTCAATATGGTGGATCATGTGACCATATAGTTCCAAATCATTTGCCATATGTTGATCTTCTTTATTATCAGTAGGATCCATAATCATCACCCTTTGAATGTGGTTATGTAGAAAACAACAAGCAATTATAATTCTTCCTTGTGTCTTAACAGGATAAAATGGCCTCCCTTTTAAAATTACTCATCTTCCTTTCAATATTCCAAATGTTCTTTCTACAATATTCCTAGCTTGTGAATGTTTCATATTAAAAAAATCTTGGGATCTAGTGGGTTGGTTTTGCGGATTCAAAACACTTAGATGATATCCTTGTTCTCTATAAGGTGCAAGAAATCCCTCACAGTTCATGTATATAGCATCGCACAAGTAGTATTAACCTAAATGTGACATAGAAACTTAGTATAAATGAACGAAACATCAAATGGAGGGATGATAACACACTAAATCCTCAATAAAATACCTTGTGGAATACTAAAACCATTATTATGAGTTAGTGCATCTTACAATACCCTATAATTAGCAGCCAAACCCTCCTAACCGCCGTCACATATATAAATTGCACGTCAGGAGCAACCACTCCAAGCACATTGGTGGTTTTGTCACCCTTTTTGTTTTGGTATCTAGGCTTGTCAACTTCAAGAACATTCACTGGGATATGAGTATCATCTAAGACTCCTAAACAATTCTAAAAATCCAAAGAAAATATCAATTAATACAAGCCTCAAGCAAATTATGCTCATCAACTGAATAACACTAGGAAATATTTCAACAAATAACCTTGAACCATTTCCATCGTTCATCTATGCTATCCTCACTAATTGCTTGAGGTTTCTTAAGCAAATGCTTATGACATCTCAAAACAGCCAGCAAACATCATTGAACCATCTACTTATTGTTTCTTCGGATCTCACAAATTGTCTTTTTATTACTCTAATTTTAACATCATGTGCTAATATGTGTAAAAACATCACAACCATTTCCTCTACACTCATATTCCTACTTAGTTCTAACTTCCCAATTCCTCTAAGCATGCCACATAACACATGAAATGCATGTCTATCCATTCTTATATTCTCAATGCATGCTAAGTCACTAATGAAAATAATCCTTTCAACATTTACATCCCTCAATACTTGTCTACTAAGCTATCACCCAACTTTCTTCTCTTATTTGGCAAGCCGTCTATTAGCAATGCAAAACAAGCCATTGACATAAAAAGTAAGAGCATATTTATCATCTCCAAATGCAGGATCAAGAACACAACAACTTTCATCTTCTTTTTATGATCCATGTTGTGAAACCAATAAAGAAATCTCACAATTAGGTTTCAAAATCAGATTTACTCAAAATCAGATTTATTTAGCAAACTGTGAGTACTTACTACTATATTAACATGCCATTACTACTATATCCCTTTTCAAATATAATCCTATATACTGTAATATAATAGCTCCTATTATTAAGTAGTTATCTGTACCTTCACAAATATAATGCTTTATGCTATCTATATATAGGAAGATGTTTTTCAACCGCACAAAACTGAAAAATACGAGAGAGAAAAAGATATAGAAATATAATTGTTGAACAAGTGGTGTGAAGGGCTTGTTCTATTCCATTTCTAAGTATTTCAATTTTTCAGTCACTATTATTTCTTACCTTTGTAATTAAATGATTGAAATTTCATATTATCGCTAAAACAGAGTAAAATTTCTGTTACAGTGAGTATTTTTAACATCTGAGACAGCAATCACAAGCTATATATCACTATATACTAAGCAATATATTCACCAAAACAATTGGTAATAATAACATCTGTGAATTAGAAGGATTTGTAGATTGATCAGTAATAAGATATCGTAATAAGCTTGGCTTTATAAGCTTACACTGACATAAATGTCACGGAGCATACACAGTAAATTAGGCAACAAAGCAGCAGAAAAGCAAGGTTTGTGATAATCAGTTAATCACAGCAAACTATGCATGCAATTATGCAAACTGCCAAGCTTTGTTAGCCAAGGACAGTGACATAGATATTTATCAGATTCATTGCTTCATTGCATTTAAATCATGTTAACCACATAAAAGTAAACCTAAGACAAGTTAGATCCAGTATTATCAATCCATCAACATGAATGATACACCTTGCTCTGCCAAGTGCCAAATTAAATGCAAACTTCCTCATTCTTTTTCCACAATGACAAAACCAAGTTTTCATATCTGTAAAGACACCGTCACACCAATAAGATGGCTACGTTATTATAGATCATAGAATATATTAAATTTTTTTATTATAACTATGTTCTTGCGGATGTAAAATACGTTAAGAATCTCTTCCTGTTACAAAATCTATAATCTATAATCTATATATTTCAAACTCTTATAATAGAAAATTTTACAGGTGTCGTTTATAGAGTAATTTAGAGCCTACAATTTCCATTTGGAATTTAAATTTTCAATCTATATTCATTACACTTAATAGATAAATATCAACTACATCAATCATAATTAATTATTAATTATGAAATATCAATTATAAATCATCATATCACTTCCACTTCACAATCCAATTTCAAAACTCATTATCAGATATTGTGATATCACTTTACAAACTTATTTTTGTTGGTTGACTTTGTACATTTTTATTCTATATTTTGAATTTATGAAATTTTTTTTTCACTCTAACAAAGTTTAAGTTTTGTTATTATTATATTATTTGGCTTATTTATCAAAAATTATTTGGCTTAATATATAGTCATAGTTTCTTTCATATGCATTATAGTTCTATATGTAACATGTGATTTATATATTATCAATGAATGCATAATTTGAAATATAGCTTATATAATAGTTTTCAACCAATATGTAATTATTAATTTGTAATTAATGTAATCTATCACAATGATGTCAATCATAACTAATTGATAGATATTTTAAAATTATATATTTTATTTGAAAACATACCTATCAAGATAAATAAATTAAAATCTTCTTGAATTAATTCAATAATAATTTAAAGATTTTATTTTGCCTTTTGAAATACATTTTTACTTTTGAAAATATAAAATATTTACTATGGTATATTTATTTTGACTTAAATTTAGAGAATTTTATTTATTTAATTCTTGAGTATTTTTTTTATAAACTGACATATACTCTATTATCATTTAATTTTAATATGAAATTTTCAAGTACAGAAGTTATTCAATTATTTTAAATGGGATTCGTGGGGTTTTTTAGGGTTTTCAATATGGGTTAAATATTATATTATTTTTTTTGTTATATTCAAATTATAATTAAATATGGTAATTATTGGTTGAATATTTTAATTTTATATAATTTAATATCAATGTAAAATATCTATTTATATTAATAATGCAATAAAGTCAAATCATTGAAACAGTATATTATAAAAATTAATGAGATATATACATCTTTTAATCATAATCTATATTAGCTTCGGACAAGTCCATAAATTTAGAGAAGAGATGTCAAATTGATATTATTGAGTCAACCTTAAATTTGTTTTATGATTGACATAATAGTTATATTAATTTAAAGTTATTTGATTAATTAAAATCAGAGAAAATATTATCATAATCAACAAATTATAACTAAAAATTTAATACTGCAAATCAACACATAAATATGATCAATCAATTACATTATAATTAATCAATCACTCTCAAATTAAAATTAAAATTTCAAAGAATAATATTAATTACATATCATTTCCTTTCTGCATGTCAGATTTAATTAGTATGATATATAATTTATTAAAAATTATTATAATATATAAAATTTGCTACATTGTATTGTAAAGATATTGATGATAAAAATATAATAATACACACTATACTATATTAGTTTTGATATTTTAATAAAACTTAATATCATAGTTAATGTATTTTCAAAGGATTTAATATAATCTATAATCCATCTATACTACTGATAATTAAGATTTAATACATAGATAGTTTTTTATGTGTCATTCATAGAGAAAATTATAGCATTATGCCCTACCATTTTCATAATCTTAATATTTAACATAACTTTTTGGATTTAATTTACATTATAGTTATTAACTATTTTTTCCAATCATACCTTAATATTCGTCTCCATTAAAATTATTTAACAAAATAGTTCAATCAAAATTATTTAACAAATAACATAAAAAAATGATAATTAAATGTATTATACCATTAAAATTTTATATATATAATTATAGTGTTAAAGATAACAAAGCTATTATAATTATGTTACCAAAAAAATATTATAATTAATTATTATAATTATATTATTAATGTAACAAAACTATTATAATTATAATAATTAATGATAACAAGAAAATCGAAGCACACTTTTATTTTTTCATTATCTTTATTGGATTCAATGTGCATCATGCATGTATTTTTCTTTTCAATTTGAATTATGTGGCATTAGTAGTATTTGTTATTATGGATATTTGTGATTTGAATTTCAAAGAATTTTGAAATTTTTTTGACTTTTTGAAATTTTGTTTGATAAACCTGTAAATAAAAGTAAGAATTCAAATCTTTGCGGAGAATGAGAAATAGAGACCCATGATGAGGATGAGGA
Organism: Dalbergia cultrata; assembly: GCA_031216105.1. Taxonomy (NCBI): domain Eukaryota; kingdom Viridiplantae; phylum Streptophyta; class Magnoliopsida; order Fabales; family Fabaceae; genus Dalbergia; species Dalbergia cultrata. Next base: position 10,720,116 of record CM062345.1, read on the forward strand.
TAAGAATAACGATAGGAGGTGAAATTCTAAATAAGGACGAGATTGAGAGAGTTTCTAACTTCAAATATATAGTTTTTGAAAATTACAATATATATATATATATATACCTGTCTAACTTATCAATTCCACAATCGTTTTATATTAATTTTTTTGAAAAACAAGACTTCAATTGTTCAATATTAAAATATTTAAAACAATCAATCCCATAATTTACACTTATTTGATTATGATACTAATTATTTTAAAAAAATAATTACATCAATTTTTTATTGAAAATAATTGTGAATTGATATACTAATCCAATAATTGAGATGACACAAATTAGAATTATATTTGATCTTTTTTACTAATTATAACACATTAATTATAACATATGTTTTAAAATTATTATTTTAATTTACTAAAAGTATGTACACAGAGAGGATGTGCAATTGAAATCACATAAATTAAATGTATTGATCATTTTTTATTAATTAGGAAATATTTTTTTTAAGTGTTTATAAATCAAATATTTTAACTTATCAAAAAGATGTAAATAATTATGGATGATAAAAAAAAATCGTTGATATTGGTACACGTGGAATGGGTCAGGATTACTTACAATATAGATAGGAATAGGACAAATTTTATCTTTATGGGACTGAAATTCCTGTTTGTTAAATGGGAAAGGGACGAGTTATCACATCACATCTTTATTTTTTCAATTATATATATTGGATTTGCATTATGTATGCATTTTCTATTTATTTTTTTTGATTATGTTGCATTACTAATATTTGTTATTATAGTATATTTTTTTAAAAAAACTCTTTTTGAAATTCTTTTAATAATCTGTAAGTATGTGCATGGATTCAGATCCCTGTGAGATGAGGAGGGGATGAAATGTGAAATTCTAAATGGGAATGGTGGTAAAGGATATGTCCTTTCTGTCATGGATACCCATTGTCATCCCTATAAATGATTTATGATATAATAAAATTATCCAGTTATTTTTTTTCATTATTCAATCATTTCAACTTCAATTCGGTTCGGTTTCGTTTGATTTGGTCTCGATTTGGTTCAATTCAGTTTGGCTTGATTCAATTTGGTTCAGTTTAGTTTGGTTTGGTTCGGTTCAGTCCGATCCGGTTCGGTCTAGTCCGGTTGGTTCTGTCCGATCCTGTCTGGTCCGCTTTAGTTCGGTTCAATCTGGTCCGGTCTAGTTTGGTCTGGTCCAGTTGGGTCCAGTTCGGTTCGATTCATTTATATTTTATCAATTTATTCAATTATTTAACTATTAACTCATTGTCAAAATAAATTTATATACTCAATTTTTTATGAGATATATTTAAATAAATTATTCATTTTCGATAATGATCAAATAACTAGTGTTACATATTCCAATTTTTTCTTCCTTGACTTCAATTTTCAATTCGATAAAAGAAATATTTTAAATTTACTATGGTTAATATAGAAACAATTAATGAACTATAAATTAAAAGAAAATCCCTTTTTGCAAAAAATTGTCAATCAAGAAAAGATCAGTTTTTCAAATTAAAACAATAAAAAAATTATTGATTTCCTTATGTGTTATATGTGACAAGAGTAGCCCAAAATATTATTGACAAAAACTCCAAATTGATCACTTTAAAATTTTATATCAGATAAATTAATTTTTATAAAAAAAAAAGCACACAAAGAAATCTCTATCAATTAAAAACATTAAACAAATTAGTCTCTCTTTAAAAAATTTAAGTTTTATAATATTTTTTTAAAATTTAAAATAAATGTACCTTAAATTTGTGACACAAAATTTAGGGTCCATTTTTTTTTCCAAATTATTAATAAAAAAAAAGCATGAGAAACACTAGAAAAAGAAGAAAGAGATGCAATACCAATTTAGGGTCCCTTTGCTTGCACCACCATCACCCAACTCCATTGCTATCATCTCCTCTTCAGAAATCTCCGCTGTCGTTACCGACTCCTCCTCCTCCTCCGTCAAGTCATCCACCAACATTGGTAACTCGATCAGGCACAATTCCAGACATTGCGGAGCAATGCTTCCTTTATTTGACGTTGTGGCTGATAGACCAAGTCATTGCTATTGATAGTTACGTCATGAATGCTTTCTCTTTTCCTCTGTTCCCTACTGACACTTTGGCGAAGGAACCATTTCTGTGCACGGCTAGCAACTTGAGATGGAGACGACAAAATCTCTTGAAATTTTTGTCCATTTTTTGCCATATTCTTTGAGCCCAGTGAGAAACCTCCTGTATGTATCAATGAAAGATAGAAATTAATGAAGCGAAAAAATTGGGTATCAACTTATATGAAAATCCTGTTTGAGTTTTGAATGGAAACGTTATCTGGTTGACAACTTATATGAAAACTTTGATCTCACTCTCACTTAATTCTTTGTACTTGGACATCATGTGGTTGAACAACCAACCTTACTAGTACGACCATGACTCATTGTTATTTATTTATTTATTATATGTGGGTATTGTTGGCATAAGATCTTTTTCATATATATTAGAGGCAATCGAATTTCTAACTAGATGTTTAAGGTGCTCAACTAATTACCAATTGACTCATTGTTATTTCTATTGTGTGTTTGGTTCTTGCATTTGATGACATGTTACCAAATTTAAAATAAAATAATAAAAAATTGGTCAAAACCATGACAAGGAAAAATAAAAATTGAGAAAATAGATGGAATTCTCTGCAGAGTTATTCTAAAAAAGTTAAGTAAAAATGTTATTTTTCCGAAGCCAATACAAAAATAAAAAAACCACTACCCGTGCTCCTCTGTAGCCCAAAGTGTTTCTTCTTGTCTTGCCCTCCTCGACCACCGGAGTGATCTGGTTGGTGTTGCCACCATTGATGGATTCCACATGATCTGGCTCCGAATTTTGCATCGTCACTGCCAACTCTTGAGGTGTGGTCGACCAAGACTTTTAATGGTCGACCAAGACTCTTGAGGTTAAAAATTTCGGCGCCAACTTTTCTTTGATTAATTTGAGTTCCCTCCATCTCTCTCTTTTATTTTTTTTTTCTCGGGGGTGTGTGTTTCGTTCCTTAATAATAGTCGTGACGGGATACTGTGTCATTTTGATTCATTGAAAAGCTACTGTATCTTGCCACAATTAAGGAATGGAGGGAGTACTTTCAAAGCTTTTCACTAAATTTCAAGGTCTAAGCTTTATAGATTAGACCATATGACTTCCAGACCCAATTAATCTAAGACCATAATGCCACAATTTTGCTGTCATCTTTTAGTGATAGCATTACCTGCTGGTTGAAGTTGGGATTTCTTACCAATCCTGACACCTACCTTTATGTTTTTAGGCTTGTTTAATGTCCACAAAACTATAGTTCATGAGTTGAACATAGAACTTTTAAAATTCTTTTGGGATCAAAGAGTCTGCTTTTTGAACATAATATTTCAACATAATTCCTGGCCAGTATATTGCTAGTTCTCTCTGTTTCTAGGATTCCCATTTCTGGATGGAGAATATTGTCCTTCTCTTTTATGTACAATCTCCTTCATATTTTCTGATGAAGAATGTTTGGAATGGTTTTATATCAGAATGTTAATTCCATTTTCTTTATTGATATTGTTTGGCCATATCCTGAGTCCCTCCATTTCCTGATAACTATGTTTAAAGTTATCATTATTCTTTTAACATCTCAAAATTACTTAAGGATGGCTGGGCTCAGTTTGTTGTGCTGACTATTGACACAGAACCAAACATACCCTTAAACATCGGCTAAGGATTCAGACATTGCAGTTTGGTGTTTCTCAGAAGTCAGAACATTCATGAACTTTGTGACAGCTGCGATCTTGAAGTTGTGCTATCATTGCTAGTTCATAAGGTGAATTACAAAATCATCTTAACTTATATATATGTCCATTGGAATGATGGTTATTTTTCTGCCTCACTCTTCAAAGTTAATTCTGTATATTTGGCATGCTTTCTTAAAGTTTTATGAATCCTTGACCTGCTGTTACTAATTTATATAGAAGAATGTTTTGTAAAGTTAATTCTCCTGCCTTTTTTCCTTTTCTTTGTTTTAATTTGTGAGTCCTCTGTTGCCTTTCTAAAACCTAATTTTCTGATTAATTTATTTATATTATGCAGGCCATATTAGCTTCTTTGGAGGAAGGAATTCCGCAGGAAAGGGATTTGCTTCAAGAATTGCTAGTGAATAGGGGTCCTCACAGCTGAATACAATGATGCTTATAAACTTAGTATAATAGTGGAAGAACAATAAGATCTCAGATTGATGTTGCGCTCTCTCAATGCAATGCAAATAATATTACTCAAATTTTAGAGGCAAAAAATAAAATAAAATTAAATTAAGAAAACTTATTACTACTATTTTTAGATGAATCAAAGATATACACTGCCAGAAGTAATGACTAATCCCCTTGAAATGTAGAGCTTACATATGTGGGTCTTGTTTCTGGCCATGAAATCTTCTCTATACACACTTATTATTACTATTAGTCTTGTATCGCTAAATTATCAAAATTTAAATCAAGTTATAATTATTACTAGAACTTCATAATAAATAAATAATGAAATTGATCGAATCTAACAGTAAACATCATTAATAAAACATTAAATATTTTCATAATCTTCATATTTGAGTTCGAATTCCATTTCCTCTAGTGTACAAAAAGAATACATAAGACAACCAATATACCAAAAAAAAAAAAGGAAATACAGAAATTAATTACAAGTGATAAAAGAATTGCAACTAAAAAATTTTTAGTACAAGAATAAACTTTTATCCTGCAAAATCAATATCATAAACTATTATGGGATATTGATTTTTCCTTTTGAAGTTACCAACATAGCATCAAGACGAATATCATGTGGGTATGGAGCATAATCTCCCATTCTCATCCCCAAAATTAGTGGACTTTTACCACCATCCTCCTCCCTACAGGAAACAGCCCCATATTCGAATCCCATATCAATATCTCGACCTACAAATCTCCGTTGCTATCCCCGCCATATCCTACTCACTTGAATGTTCTCTCTAGTTTTGCATGCGTGTCCACGTATATGCTGTAAAGGTGTTACATCAAGTTATATCATTTTTTTCCGCCTCAAATGTCAATCGGCCATCTCTCAATCATGGCAACGCTTATTCTTTTAATTTCTAAGGTAGAAAACTTCAATTATCTCAATTGAGATATCCATATTTATTTTTTTGCAGCCAGAAGAAAACTATGACAGTGAACCTCCAATCAACATAAGGTTGTTGTTTTATAATTTGAAGGTCACATGTTCAAATCTTAAAAATAACTTTTCTACAAAGTGGAGGTAAAACTGTGTAATCTATCCTTCCCAAACCCCATTTGGTGAGACAATGATTTAGGATCAAATTGAAAACAATTTGAGATACTAGAGACCAAATTGAGAAAAACAAAATGTAAGGTATCAAATTGAAAATCAAGTGAAGATATATAAGGGAATAAAAGAAACTGTTTTGCCATATATTTAGTAATAGGAGAATATGAATTAGGTCCTTTATGCTGCCATGATATTGATGTCATCAGTTTGAATTTACGAGCTATATCGATCCATATTCCCATGATACATATGGCGCATATGAACGATTCAATTGTAACAATATATAGTTAATTTTTGAAAAAAAAATCTGTAACAATATATATCGATCCTTCCCAAAAATAGTGGTTAGCGTTTTCTAGGAGGATTAATATTCTGTTAATATTTTTCCTAAATATTTTCTTTCAACGAAAATCACAGATTAGCGACATTATTAGCAAGAGAGTCTTTGTCGCTAAATTGATCTAGTGACGAAATACTCGGCAATTATTTTTCGTTGAAGTGAATTATCGAGTCCTAGATTACGACTCTACATTCTTTCACAAATCCGCCACTAACTTATCTAGCCATGGATTAGCAACGAACTTGTGTGCAATTTTTTCCTCGCTATTACGAAAAAATTCTTGTTGGAAAAATGCTATTTGGTGTGAATTGGAATTTGTGATACAACACACGAATAATCGCATATAAAAGAAAAGAACTGTGTTTAGATAGTTAAAAAACAAACTCATCTTCTAAAATATCTGTCAATTTTCAACCTTTCATTTTCAACCCTATGATATGCTCCACAATTAATAATCACTAAGATATATTAGTTTATACATCATAATTTTGCATATGAATACTCTACTACCATATCATTTATCACTTTTCTTAATATATGTATCTATCCAAATTTGGCAAATATTTTACAAGAAAAGGTGTAACATATATTTTACAAAAAAAATTTCCAGCACTCTTCTTGTTGTTCTCGCAACCCTTGACCAAATCCACTAATATTTAGAATACTCATCAATAGTTGATTACACTCGTAAATATTCTCGTGTGATGCATAAGAATGATTTATAAATCAAAATAAAATTATTTAAATATCAACTATAGATATAAAAACTAAATTTTGAGAATAATGTAACAATCATCTTCGAATTAGAACCTGTAACTAAGTCAATTCCAAAACCTAAGCCTACTCCTGCCGCAGTTTCTCAAACACTCACAACATGACCACTAGAGCCAATAATGACATTCATAAACCAAAGGCCTTCACTGCTAGCTTATTAGAACCAGCCTCTGTTAAGCATGCTCTTGCTATTCCTCGTTGGAAGCAAGCCATGAATGAAGAATATAGTACCTTAATGAAAAATAATACTTGGCAATTAGTTGAATTACCTACTGGAAGATAACCTATTGGGAGCAAATGTGTTCAGAATAAGGTATAACTCAGATGGTACCTTTCAAATGTACAAATTTAGGCTAGTTGCTGAAGGTTTTAGTCAAAGGCCAGGCTTTGACTACATTGAAGTATTCAATCCAGTTATTAAACCTATTTCTTCTATTTTAGACTCATTTTTTAATCCTCAAATTATAGTTAACATTTACACCATAAGTATAAGTGTTGGATATCTACATAAATCTTAACACAATATCAGTAATTATATTAAAATTAATTTCTAAGGAACACGTGTGATAAAAAAAATGTTGTATATTTTATCTTTTTTAATTCCAATAATATGTATAATACTGATACAAATATTAATATCAACAATATTTATAAACAATGGTGTCAGAGATAAAAAAAAAATAGTGAATCTAATAGATTTAAAGTAGATATAATATTTTCAAAATTTAAAAATCAAACATAATATCACATTAAAAAAAGGTATTAGATTATTACACCAAAAAAATTAAATATCAATTTCAAATAGAAACCCAATATTGACGTAGAAAATTATTCACGTGGAAATTGTTATAAATTCATAATTTTTTTCCCTTTATTTGGATTGATATTTGCTTTAGTTTACATATTTAAATTTTACATGATTTATTATTTTCATGCAAATTTAAAGATAGATGTTTCTATTAATTCATTTTTATAAATTTGCAATTAAACCAACTTCGGTGGTTTCCACGCCTTGATGGGATTAGTCTTCGACTGTCGGTCGGAGGATACCCTTAAGCAATCAAAAAATAATCTCTTTCTTTTTTGACTAAATACTCGAACAGGTTTTGAAAATTTCAATTTGGTCCCTCACATTTCAAAAAAGGGGAACAAATTAGCTCTCCGTACATTTCTATACAATTAAGAGGGAGACAAATTGGTCTCTTCGTACACTATACAGAACTGTATGAAGGATTAATTTGTCCCCCTTTTTTTTAAATATAAGAGGCTAATATAGGATTTTTAAAATCTGAGGGACTAATTTGTTCCTCAATTGAAACCTAAGGAACCTATTTAGATATTTGATTTTTTTTTTCTATTTATTATTTTCTCCCCCCTTTTTTATAGGGTTTTCGCTTTATTCAACCATTCCGATCCTAGGTGCTTGACCTTCCTACAAGCACCCATTCTCGCGATATTACAAGAGAGTGAAGGAGGTGAAGTCCATCATGCTTAGGAAGTGGGGGTTGATCGGGTTACCAGCAGGTGATGGGGTCGATGACGCCGCTGCCCCATTGGAGGACGAAGGCAAAGGAGGCAAGGGTGAGAGCGACTACTACTAGGAGGAGGAGGCGTGAATAGGAAGAGATGTGATAGTTTTGTCATTTTCCCTTAAAATTAAGACATAGATAATGGCTCTAATTAAACCATCTTAATATATTAATTGTTCATTTGCCCCTAAATTTTCAGCTGAACATTTGAACTCCATATGCTATCTCTTCTTCATGGGGCCACCTCACTTGGGTACCATAGGCACCATTATGCTATGCACCGGAGAACGCATTGCTAAATAAACATATTCATCACATAGTGTTCCGCCATCTCCCATGCAAGATACCTTTTCTTTTCTTTTTTATCTTTCCCTCTTTTAACATCTCTTTGGGGTATCAAAATTCATTATTGTTATGAATTATCTTTTTTAAAAGCTTTAGCTAAAGGAATATGAATAATTTTATATATTCGTAACACATTCTCATACAATAACGTCTTTTCAACCAGAGACGAGTATAATTTCAAACTGTGAATAAAAATAGATCAAACTATAGAAACTTTAGTACTATATAAATAATCTCTACCAAAATCTGTCAAAGCTATCGGATAGTAACAAATGAATGGTGTTGTGCTCTAACCATGAGAATTCCATTATATTGATGACCTGCAAATTATGTTTTGTTACAATATCTCAACTCCCCCATTCTGTCATTATTCTTCTGGGCAGTGAAGGGGGTGGCAACTAGCAACCTATAGCTAGCATGGCCTAGGACTTCACTCTCTAGTCCTATCATTCATCTTTTTAAATGGAATTATATATGTATCTCCAATGAATTATTATCACATTTCAACCCGTGTTAATTTTCCAATAATCAATCTAACATAGTCTATTATTATGATGTTTTTCTCCCCAAAAATAAAAAGTTATGATAAAATAGCAAGCTAAGTCTCTAATAAGAAAATGGGATTAAGAGTATATATCAAACTTGATGTAAATTATGTATGAATCTGATCATCAGAAGTGAAGACTTAGTCTTAGACAGTTGCATCAGAACAAAAATAAAAGGAAAAGAAACAAGTGGAAAAAAGGTGCTGGAATTATCCAAGTGAGGGGGACAACTAATTAAACACCAATCAATTAGGAGACCAGTGCTAATGTCAACCAGGTCACTTACAAAAGGTGAAAAGATCAGAGAACCTCATATCTTAATTAAATCACAAACAACAACTAAACATAGCAATTCCCATAAATAGTACAGCAATTCTATCAAGGACATCACACTCATAATGATGAATTAATTAATATATATGCTGAAAGGAATATTATTTACATTAAGTAAAAAAGATAGGTGGGGAAGTGAGAATCCATTTTTTGTGGCTTCCGAGAAGAAGAATAACCAAATTCTTTGCTTGAGAATATGATTTATAGGCTTTAGTCTGAGTTAAGATTCTCATATTCTCATTCCAAATAAAAGAATCTCTGAAGCTTTCCTTTTCCCTACTTTCTTTTTTCCCCTTTCTTTCTTTATTTCTTTTCCCTTTTCTCCGTGAGGAATAGCATTCCGTGGTCATTTCTCGCTTTACATTCCAACCAAAACCATCATGTAAAACCATCTTAACAAATGGAATTTTTTTTTTTTTTTTGTGTGCTTATGATTGACACCTAGTCTATAAGGTGATTCAATTATGTGTCCTTTGCTTCACAATTGAAGTTTCTTCTTGCACTAGGATGTGTATCTGTCATTCTATCTATGTTAATGTAACATTTTGTCAAAAACCAAAAAAGGAATTAGTGTAACTTGTAAGTACAACTGGTCTAAGAATTAAAAAAATCTGTGTCCTGTGTTACCGGTGGGACCAGCACCATACAGGAGGGTGAAGGCAAATAGACTAGATAAGTAGTAAGGACAGTTTGGCAGCATCATGCAAAGATGACTGCCAATGTGGGAAATACGGTTCCTTATGAGCATCATGCTAAATGCTAAAGCTGCGGATTATATACATGTGAATCACTTAATACTTGTTCTAGTCCTTGAAGTTCCATTTATGAGTTATTTTAGTGCCTAGAATATAAAATAAGTCAAACTAGTATCTGATTTTATAAGCATGAGTTATGTACATTAGTTCCACAAGCATTAAAACAACCTAGACTGAAAGACTAATATGAGTTATATTTATAAAAGTAGGGATCGATTCGATTTATTTTAAATTTAGAGACTAAAATAATTCATATGTGTAAGTTCATATATTAGAATAAACATCAAGTCTTCGGACTAATTTATACCACTATGCTCACCTAATTCTCTAATTTTGCAGACCTCCACTTATTTTGTATGTAAGACTTCAATGATAATTTGGCATGCAAAGATTTACGTCTAAATAACACGACTATTTTGTTTATCAGTCATATAGTGCCATTACAAAGTTCAATGAATATCAAATTCTCCCAAAAAAAAGAAAAAGCAGCAAAGCAAAGAAAATCACTTCAGAAAAATTAGAGAGAAATTATATAAAAATTGTAGGCTTGTGTGGTTGATTTTAGTTGAATTGAAGATATTCAGTCCTCACTGACTCCGCCAAACAAAACCTCTAGTTTGCATGGTCAACAATAATATAATTAACAGACAATGCAAAAATAGGACTTCACCAACTGAGAGAAGCAATAAGGAAAAGTAAACATAAAAGGTTAATCCTCTTTATACTCTTCCAACTGCATCTTCTGTTTTTTCTTTTTCCCTTGTCACATGGGATTAAACTCTTAAAGACGTCCTGTATTTTAGTAAAAGATCATATATTATATCCAGAACATGCACTGATATATAAATATTAGTGTTGTTTTTGTTTTTAGGAAAAATTCTTATTCTTGCAATAAGAGAAAAATCTATTGGTCTTGACTATTTATTATTTGACATATAAGTGAATGTTGATAATTTAGAAGATAAGAGCCGCTTATATTTACATTTCTGTCAAATATTAAAGCAAAAACTTTATCTTATTTTAAAAATAACTAAAAATTTCTCGTTTCTTTCGCCTATTCTAATTTCATTTATACCCCTTGATATTGGTTTTTCACATACGCAAGTGCTTACGAAAAATTTGGGACCATATTTGCTTGGAGAAAAACTTAAATAGCGGTGATGATATACATTTATCTGATGAGAACAAAAAAAAAAAAAGATCATTGCAGTTTAATATATCTTGGCCATTCTCAGGTTCTACCTGCCTAGGAAATCAACAATAAATTCAGAATATTTGACAAATTTTGGCTTGCCAATTCCTTATTAATGCCATCAAATGTCACAAAATCAATCCTTTTAGCGGTCATGATAAGTTTCTCTTTTTCTCATATCATGGTATGGAGAATTTGCCAAGTGGTAGTATTAAGTCCATCTAAGGGAGCAAATTCGATGTCAAAATGAAATAAGTATCAAAACCAATCCTCTTGCCCAAATTATTCCAATCCACATGGTAGATAACTACTTAGGAACTCAGCTTTAACTTTATCCAAAGCCTCTCAGAGATTCTCCTGGCCGCATTATATATTCTAAAAAATCAGAATCAAGAACAAAAGAATAAGGAGAAGTGACGTGAAGATACTGTTCAAGGAATCTTTGGTCTATTTATTTTTAATGGTTTCTGGTATATAAGTTGCGTACAAAATGTTTGTCTAATTTAGCACCTGAATGGGATATAAGCATATCAGATATGGTTTATATATAAATAATCCTGTATTATCATTTGTGTCTGATGACAAGTGGTTTGATCTTTTATGACAAACAGAGAAAATTTATTCCACATTAGCTTTTGATCTATGAATTTAATATCAAATTTAATCACCTAGTACTATACCAGGCCACTTACTCTTAATGAACAGGTACATATATGATATTTCCAATTGAATAATGCTGATCTCTGCATGCAGTTGACACATGCATTGCCTATTGAATGCATGGTTTTAATTAAAACTGAATCAGATTCTAATACATTCTTTAATTTCTTTTTTCTCAGTGGCTTAGCATATATAGCATATGCCATGCAATTAGAGCTCCCTCTATGGACCAATATATATATTCCTACCACAACAACTCATATTAATTATCATTTTCTATTTCAGCAGTTTGATAGTATATCATGAATTTAATTTGGTCTAGATACATGCAGTTGATCTATCTTTATGATGAGCATGAAAACAGTGAATACGAGAAAGTTCTACATGGATAAGAATAACTCTACATAAAATAAAAAGGCTGGCAACATAAGAATGAAAAATGTGTACTGATTAATTCACTAGAATCTGCTTCATTAACCAAGGTACAAGTCAAGGGGTAAGGCAAAGTGGTCCTATGCTGTGGTACTGTGTTTAGCAAAATGCAAGTATTGAAACAAGTACAATTCTTGCTTTCACTTTAATTTTTATTAGGTCCCGCCATGCCTTGAGATTCTAGAGAATGGTGCATTTTTTTTTTTGTGCTAAAGAAAAAAAAAATTTCAGGGTCCACCTTCATTCTATTTTAAACGGTGGGGGCTGAATAAGTTCCAAACTTATTGAAGGAGACAAAATAGAACTTATTCTATTCCTTACCTCCATACAGTCCCATGCAAGCATCTTCCCACAATTTTTTTTTTCCTGCCTTTTCTTCTATTTCAAGGTGCTCTAGTCAATGGAATCTTTTGTTTAATAAGTTCTTAGTTCTTAATGTACCACCAATTTTAAGAAGTTCTTTGGTGTGTCTCTATCTGCATAATTGAGCATACATATATAACATTCAGCCAAACCAAATCTATCTATCATGTTACTAAAGAACTATGTACGTTGAGGACTAATAAAATGAACACAAGATCAAGCTGAGGAACAAAAATATTTAGTGTGTTCTAACTTCTAAGAATCTTCCATTAGATCAAAGAAAAAGGATGGGTGTTGGCAGTTCCAAGTCGAGAGGAATATCAGATTCCCCAGAACCAAGTCAGAAAAAAATAATAATAATAACTATATTTCAAATTGGGAATATGATTCCCACTTTTGCCTGGCAAACGAATAAGAATGCACACTGGCTTAAAATTGGATCAATTCTGGAACCTAATGCAGTTAGGAAATTGATATTTTTGCATGCCAGTTTGTTGCATGAATTTTGCAACATCACCATTTTTATTGTTATAAACATGTCAATTTATGCATGTAGATTGGCCAAGGAGTTCTAAGGGTAAATAATTGAAAATTAGTTTTACCATATAAAGAATTTTATATTATCATTTAATTATGTGTCACTGTATGTGAAACTTCTAATGTCTCAGATATGAAAATCAAATGCTTTTACTGACATGACAAGTTATGATGATCAGATGAATATGTAACACTAATGGAGTTGTAGTGCACCAAAACTAAATCCAAAAAATTGTAGAAAATCTCTCTCTCTTTTAAAAGGTAGTTGTATTGCAGAGAAACTCAAACGGAATTTTGTAGCACTGCCTCAGAATGGAAAGTGAAAGCGGCAAAAGGGGGTCCACAACCACAAGACAAGTGAGCCAAAAGCAGGAAGGAAGGAACACTATCTATTATTCATGTCACCGCACATAAAGGATTGAGTTCGGTTTTCCATTGGTTCTATCAAAGATTCCATTCCACTGGTTCCCCCGCCCCCCCGCCCCCCTCCTCTCTTCTTCTCTCCTCTCTCCTTAGTTCTCATCATATATAAATAGATGTTTTCACCATGCTTTGCGCTGAAGAGTAAATGTGTAGCGAAGAGGCAAGACAAGCACAAGAAGCTAACCAAAGTTCACCTTATTCATCACTATATAGGGCTAGTTACAAACTTACAATAATACTTGAAAATAGAGCACTATAGAGGTTCTTCTTTCACAGGTAGCAAAGTGATTCAGAGAATAGAAGCCGTAATCAGGTAGGGGCACAAACTGGTCTTCAACAGAAAGGGGGTTAAGTTTTAGTTCTTAAATGTCATGTGCTTATTGTAAGTGTGGCTTTTGCAGGTGGAATGTACCATCATCAACAACATCAAGGAAAGAACATCCATTCTTCTTCAAGAATGCCAATCTCTTCTGAGAGGCACATGTTCCTTCAAACTGGAAATGGGTCTGGTGATTCTGGACTTGTGCTGTCCACTGATGCCAAGCCCAGATTGAAATGGACACCAGACCTTCATGCAAGGTTCATAGAAGCAGTCCATCAGTTAGGTGGAGCTGACAGTGAGTATATATAAACACAGCCACTTTTGGATCATCAAATGAAGATAGAGATGTTTAATTCAGTAATGTAATGTGCAATTAAATAATGAATCTTGCTGCTGCAGAGGCAACTCCAAAAACAGTGATGAAACTCATGGGGATTCCAGGACTTACCTTGTATCATCTGAAGAGTCATCTTCAGGTAAGAATCTTTAGTTCTCTCTAATCTGTAATATAAACAACCCTTTAGTTATAAGATTTTTGTTATAGTTTTGCCGACCAAGATGTCTAATATAGGACACTAGAACTTTTGTTTTAATGATATTGCGAATGCTTCATTCTAGAATTTGCATGCATGGTTTTAAATTAAAGAAAACTTTGTTGACATGGCCGTAGTTGTTGCTACGATGTGGCTGCAGAGAGCACCGCTATAGCAATATTGCAGCCACAATTTAAAACTATGCTTGCATGTCACATGAATTAGAACTCATAAGGGGGTTTCACATTTAGAAAGTTACGTAATAAACTGATCTAATTCCTCCTTCCTTCGCCATTTATAGTGGATTATTTTTCCAAATTAAATTGCTTCATTATAATCATGAAATTTCACTGATCTGGCTTTCCAAGCCTTGTGCGTGGTATATGCTTTAGTTCAATTATTTACCACATGGCTGTAAATTTTTCTCCTTTGATGCATCTTATGTAGATGCTAAATTGTTATGTAAAGAAACAAATTTTTTGTATATTATCTTCACTAAGCTACAAATCCAGCATAACTTGACTTCTATATGGTAGAAATACAATTAATGATCCTTTCCATTTTGACCACAGAAATACAGATTGAGCAAGAATCTGCATGGACAAAGCAACAATGTGACTCACAAAATAAGTAAGATAACAATCTCTTTTCCATTATGATGAATGAACCAAGCTTTGTTTATGAACAATAAACTTATCTTGCTCGCCTGAGTCGCCTCAGATCCAGCTGCAACTACTACGGGAGAAAGACCCTCTGAAAGCAATGGAACTCACATGAACAACTTAAACATTGGATCTCATGAGCCTAACAAGTAAGAAACTTTATCACATGCTTCTTGTAGTATCAATATTCTATGACTTAAGGTTTTATAAACTAAACATTCATTGCCCTTGTACCAGAGATTTGCACATAAGTGAGGCACTGCAGATGCAGATAGAGGTGCAAAGAAGGCTAAATGAACAACTTGAGGTGTGTGATATCTACCACCATTTTACCATGCATTCATTTTTCATCCCATCAATTAATCCAGTCATGCGAAAGGATTTACACTTTTGGACACCATACACAACATCATTACTCTCACATATTAGCGATTTTGATGCATTGGCAATGTGTAAAAACACTTTTACATTGTCATCTAATCTAAATTTTTCATCTACATGACTTTCTAAGTAGTAGGTAGGAGAGTCATCTATTATAGCTAATGTGATAATATATGATTTGATGATTGTATAAAAAAGTTTAACATTGTCAGTATATAAAAATTAAATTCATCTTATCTGAATACGCATGTATCTCAATATTCATGCACTCTTTTGCTAATTCTCACTAAGTATTTGGGACCCATTCAGGTACAACGACACTTGCAGATGAGGATAGAGGCACAAGGAAAATACCTGCAGGCTGTGCTGGAGAAAGCTCAGGAAACACTTGGAAGACAGAATTTGGGAATGGTAGGACTTGAAACTGCTAAAGTTCAACTCTCAGAGCTCGTGTCCAAAGTGTCCTCCCAGTGCCTGAACTCAGCTTTCACAGAACTGAAGGAGTTACAAGGATTCAGCCCTCAGCAAACACAAACCAACCATCCAAACAATGACTGCTCCATGGACAGTTGCCTCACATCATGCTGTGAGGGACCACATAAAGATCAGCAAGAGATACAAAATGGGGGGATGTGCTTAAGACCCTTCAATGGCCATGCATTCTTGGAAAGAAAAGAAGTCATAGAGGCTCCAAATTCCAACATAGACCCTGATGTAAGATGGTGTGATCAAGTGAATAAGAAGAACACCTTTCTCAACCCATTAGGGAAGAGTGCAGAAAGAAGGGGCTATGATGTAGAAAGAAGTCCAAGCAACTTATCAATGAGCATTGGACTTGAAGGGGACACTGATCATGGAAGCAAGACTGAGAAAATCTCTCAGGATTATAGGTTGCCTTCTTACTTTGCAGCAGCAAGACTGGACCTGAACGCACGTGATCAAGATCAAAGTGAAGCTGCAGCAACGAGTTGTAAACAATTGGACCTGAATGGATTCAGTTGGAGCTGAGAGGCTAAGAGTAATTGAGAAAAGAGAGTAGAGAATGGAAAAGGCAAATGCAGAAAACATGGCTACAACAATTTCTGATTTTGCTGCCATCTAATGGCAGAAACAATGTATTATTACAAATTGCTATATCCATAATTAGCTTTTTCTTAATATCGGCTCAACTGGCCACTTATGAGTTCTTTTAGGACATATTTAATTTGAGTTTTTAATTTCTAGTTTTTCATTTTCATGAAAGAAATATTGAAAATTAAAAATTTTAATTTTTAATTTTCATTTTCAGTTTTCAGGATTTTATAAAATTGAAAACTTAGACCAAACAAACCCTTAACCTTTCTAGTAATGAATGTTGAAATCAAGTACCAACCAACACTAATGTAACAAAACATAAATTTCATTTACTCTAAGACATGCAGCCATATAAAACTCAACTTATTAATCAATTTAGTCAAAACACTCAATTAATGGATTATTGAATCAACTAATAGGTCACTAATTTGACCTGCTGATGTCGAATATAATTAAATAAATATATAATAAAATAAAATGAATAATTAATAATTTAACCTGCTTTAAAAAATTTGTTTGCTTATAAAAAGATGGGTGCTTGGTTTATAATTTTATATAGTTAAATAGAATGACCTTTTTATATGGAAATCTTTGTTCATACGTTTTACATATAAAGAACTCCATGAGTTCCATTGAGGGGAACATTATTCTGATTGAACAATAATACCATGCCAGCAATGGTTTATTTGTTTGTCTCAAATCTAGGGGCAAACAGTTTTGAGAAAATTGAAGGTAGCGAGAAAAGCCAAAAGATCCTCTTACATCTAACCCCATATATATTTACTAAATGCCTAAAGTCAATTGGCCGTTTTGATATTCCCACAACTTTGATGTGGTTGAGCTGTTGTGTTCAAATTTATCGAAGGGAAAAAGGGACCAAGGGCAATGAGATGCCTGAAGACACAATGCTTTATAGTCCCACATAGAAAAGGGAAGCCAAAACTTATACTATAAAAAGCTTCTCTCTACTAGTTAATTTTACATAGAAAATGATATATGGATGCCAAAAATTATGTTATAAAACAATAATATTCCTTTCATATTGAAAAGTGAGTATTCATGTAATACCTGGGGTACACGTGTCAGTAGACGAGTTTCGCATGACCTCAAGGTCCCCCGGGACCCACTGCTGTTGCCAGGTCCGGGTCTTCACTAAGTTTAGAACCCTACACCTCCTTAGAGGGCTATATGCTAGAGTTATATTCTTAGAATTAAAAGTCCCGGTAATTGCTCTCCAAAGGAAAATGAAGTGAAGAGTGATTTTTAACGAATTTTTGGAACCCTCTAGATATTTCGTTTTTAGCCCCCAAGTTTAGAAAATCACCGGAATTCCAAAATTTGAACTAGAACTCAAAAATGAGATTTTGATTGATTGGGGTTTTGATTTTTTTGATATTTTATTTGAATCCAAATGGGGGGTATTTTCTTATTTACAATTATGTTTTAAAGTTAATAGAAAGTTAATAAATGATTTAACTTAGTATAAAGAAATGGGAATAAGTGAGTGAGTATATGGGTGAGCTATTGTCAAGACAGCACAAATTCTGCTGATATATGTTTACTGTCACCGGACCGCTATAGCGATCATAGCTTGACTGCATCACGTTTTTTGGCCTCTGGAGACCACTATAGCGGTCCCCCAAGACCCCAAATGATAGAAAAAACGTTGCAGTTTCATTTTTGGCCTTTAAAAGGCCATCAACCCCATTCCTCTCTCATTTTGACGAACCAGAAACCCTTCTCCCATTTCTCTTTTTTTCTCAAATCCCACTCAAGTCTTGCTCCCCCAAATCATTAAGTTGACATTGGTGCCCTCCCGGCTCCCTGGAGCTCAGTTGGAGTTGACGCCACCTTTTCCTCCCCTTCTAGGTGAGTGGGTTTGACCTCATTGCCTTAATTTCCCCATTAAAATTATATTTCTTGCATAATGATTGGCAAATATGGAATTTGAGATGAGATAAATATATATATTATGAATTTTACATGCTTACGTCAAGCTAGAAAATTTTGGTTTATTGTGATAGCATAAAAGAATGAGTTTTGCAAAACCATGGGACCATGATTGCTATGTTGTGTGCTATGGAAAATGTTTTACACGTTTGAGAAAGGATTTATTAAGGAATTGTATGATTCAAGGAGATTTATGACAGTGTAAAATATATGTTATGGATTTATGACATTATATGTTTTTACGATTTAGATTTCTAGCTATGTTTTAAATACCCAGTTAATATATTTATGTGTTGGAGGTATGTAACATAAGAGTATGATTTAAATTTTATGAATAGAAATGTATATCTTGATTTTAGAGTTTTTATGCTTACGAATTCTTTTATTTTAAAGTATGATATCAGAATTATTAAGTTATAAAAATATGTTAGCTTAAGGATATGAACTTAGAACTTTAGTTTTATGGTACCAAGAGGTACGGAATTCAATATGATTCTTAGCAACTACCAGATACATACTCTGTGGGCTTGAAATTGGGATGCCTTCAAGTGGGTGATCCCTTGGGCTCAATTTTCATAGCTACAGTTATGCTAAAGTCAGATTCCTAGAGTTATATGAGTCCAGAACTCTCAAAGTACTAAGATTTAGGGGCTCTTGTTCGCCAGGGACGGAGTACCCACCCTTTAGCTATGAAATTTCAGTATTTTTATTTTATCTATTTTCAATTAATTACATAAATGCTAAATGATAAACAGCCATGGCAGCATATACAGAAAATGGAACCTATTTAGGTGTCCACATTAGATCCCCAGTGGAGCCCATGTCTGGCACTGGTGGGGCATAGGAGATGTATCCAGTGGGGTGGAGCCGTGTCTGGCACCTATTGAAACAAAACCTTGAGTTCCCATTTACAACATGTTCCCATTTACAACAAAGCCTTGAGATACATGGGGGCCTAGGCCGAATCCCAGTACCAAAGAGAACGCGGGGGCTTAGGCCGAATCCTGGTATGAGCAAAGCCTTGAGGGTACGTGGGGGCCTAGGCCGAATCCCAGTACCAAAGAGGAAAACTATGTTTCTCTATTGGTATAATGTTACTTACGTTTTCAAAGATTAAATATGTTTTCAGAGAATATCTGATTTAAGAGTTATTATGTAAATGTAGGGAAAATGATTTCTCATTAGAGTAAGAATTTAGAGATTTTTTTTCTATGAATTTATAATTAAAGAGATATCTTTCATATATAGCTATGAAAATGAATATTAAATGGTTTGTGATTGTTGCATGTCTATAATTTATTATGTATATTGGTTGTCCCATGTGGGTAATGGGTGAGAGCTCGCTCACTGAGTTCGTTGACTCACCCCTCTCTCTTCCTCCTATAGTTGCAGGTTCAGAGGTAATTTAGATTTCGGTTCCACAGACACCATTATTCCAGTGGTGAGTCTTACTTTGTGGTAAGGCTTAGAGTAGGACTATGCTAGAGTAAAGTGCTCCAGTAGATGTGCAGGTAGGATCTTATCCACACATATAGTTTGATACATTCTAGTATTTTCAGATATTGAGCATGTATATGAAATGTAAATTGTAATCAGAGACTTATGTAATGAGACAGTTATGAATCATAAATCAGCAAATTTGAATAAGAGCTTTTAGAGATTTAATTATTGAATATCTTCAGTTTATGAAACTGAGCATTATGTTTTAATTAGAGGAAATGTTTATATTTCAAAAAGATCATATTTTGAATTATATTTATGATAAATTATGCATTTAGAGAGCCATGTCACCTAGCAGGCTGACGTGGGGATGGGATTCCCCACGTGCCGGTCACGCTCCCAAGTCAGGTCGTGAGAATTCAGTTGCTAAATTGTTTTTCTTGTTGAATACTCATTTTTTTCTGCATGAATAAAATTTATTGGTTATAAAATGAGAAGATCCCGTCAATTTCATTATGATTTTAAAATATAGTTTTCATAATTAGACTGGTAATGACTCAATCAAGGCATGTTGGGTCACTGAATCACTGGTTTAATTGGTAAGTCATTGCTTGAACCTATTGAATTAGATTTAATTAAATTCATATCTAAAAAATAATTTAATATAAATAAGTATATAATATATGTAAATAATGAAGCTAAATAACACAAAGTTGAGGCTGGCTTAGTCGTAATACCAACATTGCCTCATGATCACCCTTATGACCTAAGTTCAAACCCCCAACATGGCATTTTTGTGAGCAATTTCATGGTTTCACACGGATCATGTTCTCTACTCGATTTGATGGGAGTCTCGGTTTACTCCTGGTGTAGACTAGTTTGATTGATTCATCGGTTTGCCAGTTTTTGTCTGAACCGACCAATCCGATCTGGTTCTTAACTATGCTTTAAGAAGTCATAAGTTCTAATGAATCTATTATAAAAAGTATCAAAACAATTAAATACTCAAGATTGCGTCACCCAACTGGTTTTATTTCATTTGGCTAGGTCTAGTTTTTTCTTGAATTGTTCTGTTAGATTAGGCTTCTTTATCAAGACTGATGTTCGAACTAATTTTTTATTATTATTTTTTGGTTCCCTATTTTGTGGTTCCCTAACGTTCTTTCCTTTTTCCCCATTAACTAATTTTCTATTTTTTTTTTCTCCTAACTTATGTTTGTGTTTCATTTGGTCCCCTAACTTATATTTTTCATTTTGATCCCCTAACTAATTTTATGTTCTTTTTGGATTTATTTATTTTTTGTTCTCTTCTTAAAATATGATACAAGTTAAAATAAAATTGAACACGATATTTACCTTTTCTAATTGTAAAATAAAACAAAAATTAGATAAAATAGAAATTGATAGTTAAACAAAAAATTTAAACAAGTAAATTAAATAAAAGTAAAACTTAGCCAGTTTTTTTTAAGCTATACAAAGAAACTGAAATTGATTTTTTTTTAATTTGCTTTTGTTCAATTTACGTTGTTTAGGTTCTTATTATTCTTTTTAATCTGTTTTTTAATTTCTATTTTTATTATACAATTAAAAAATGTTTTTTATTTTTTATTTTAATTTATTGTGTCATACCATAAGAATAGAATATAAAATAAAAAAATTAGTTAGGGGACCAAATGAAAAACAAAAATAAGTTAGGAGACCAAATGAAAAACAAAAATAAGTTAAGGGATAAAAAAGAACAAAAAATTTAATTAGGGGAACAAAAGGAAAAGAAAAATAAATTAGGGAACAAAAAAGTATATTTTGCCAATTAAAATAATAATAATAATAATAATAAGACAAAATCCTCATTTTAATCCGTCTAAAATTTCAAGTTGAATAAATTAGTTCCTATAAAAAATAAACTCTCAAATTAATCATTGTACAATTGAAAAATCAGACAAATTAGTCTATGTTACAAAATAAATTCTCAAATTAGTCCATGTAAAAATTAATTACCCAACAAATTAGTTCCTTTAGCCCAACTTAGTAGAGGGACTAATTTGCCCTATTATTCAATTTTATAGGACCAATTTGTATGATTAATCAATTTTGTAGGGCTAATTAGGGATTTTTTTTTTCAGGAACCAAATTATCCTATAATTTAATTATGCATGGATCAATGAGAGTTTTTATTTTTGTATGGACTAATTTGTCTAATTTAAAATTTTGGAGGGACTAAGATAAGGGTTTTGTTTAAAATTAATAATAATTAAGAGATTAAGCATCAGTCTAAAGTGCACTAAGGACGAAGACAATAGAGATGAAGACGATAATGAGGATAAAAATGGAACTATACTTGATAGTGATTTTTAAGACATAGTGATTGATGAAAAGATGAAAAAAATTATGCTATAATTTAATTAAAAAATTGAAAAGTAGAAAAAGTAAAGATGAAATATAAAAATGTTTAAAGGGATATTCTATGAAAAATATTTAAAAATCATCCTAAGACGAAGACAGTTTGAGGTTTTTATCACTGTCTCCTTCTCCAAACACTCTTCTATTCTCAATGTGTGTGTATTTCCTATTCCAAATGCAAGACATCTACCAAATCACAAGTTTAAACCCTAGAATAGTCTTTTCATAAAATAGGAATAAAATTACGTATGTGTATCCTCATCAGGTTTCACCAAGTGAGAGTTCTATGTACTGGTCTATCTTTTATAATATTAGACACCCTTTTAAGCCATTACCGAAAAACACCCTTATAAATATGATATGTTTGGTCGAATTTAATTTCACTGGGACTTGTGTCTAACTTGACATGTCACCGACGAGTGGCTACAATATTTACTAGTATCCTTGAATATGCGCCCATGGCTTTTACCCTTTCTTTTTTTTTGTCAACCTGGATTTTACCTTCAAAACCATTAAAACAGCTCTCTGAATAAAGGTGCGTAGGGCAATTTGTTAGGTCAGCTGATGTTTTTTAGATGACAGGTGGATCATTAAACTTTTCTTTTTAAAAACAAACACAAGATTGTCTTTTAGACTGCTTTTGTTTTGAAGTAATTAGAATTGATTTAATAGTGAGGAATTTGAATTATACGAATAAGATTATTCAAATTTTATTACAATCAATAAAATTTCAAAAAGTACAAAAAAAGGAGGTTTAATTATTCTTGAGGTCTTTATAGTTTTACTTAATATTCAATTAAGTTCATCCAATTTAAAAACTTATAATCAATTCTCTATATTATATAAATTTTTTTAATCAAATCCTTAATTATAATTTAACAATTTGTGATAAAGTCCTTATAATTTTATACCGTATAGGAACTTAATTAAAAAATTTTACACAATACTAGTACTTGATTAAAAAACTGTGTACAATATAAGAATTGATTATAAATTTTTAAACTATAGAGACCTAATATAAATTAAGTGAAACTATAGAAATCTCCAGAGTAATTAAACAAAAAAAATTGTATTTGTTTAGAGGATTATTGACTCATTCTTGGAAATAAATATTTAGAAATGATATATTTGCATATTTGTTACAAGTTTTATAAAATAATTATTTCTAAATATTAATGATTTCCATAAAAAAATATATTATTATGTTTTGATGTGATTTTATTCTCAAGATAGAGACGAAGAATAAGATATATATTCTCATGTTACAAGAATGGTAATTATTAAATAAAAATATTATTATATCCTGAATTATATTACTTAATTCTCTTAATATCATTAAATACAATTAAAAGTATGTTGAGAAATAATATATATATATATATATATATATATATATATATATATATATATATATATAGACACACACACACACCAGAATATCAATATGTTCCATAAAACAAACAAATTCTAATTTATTTCTGGAAATATTAAAAAAAAAATGACACTTTGGGCAATAGATAGAGACGAGGAGTTAATCAACCATGAAATAATGAGGTTGTTGCGGCGCTTGCACGGTGGGTAAATGGGATCGCTAGTTTCTGGAACAGATTCAATGAGAAAAGTCATTTTTTTTTTTTTTTTGGTTACAGAGAAAAGTCATTTTATTTTCAGAGATGAGGGCCATTTTGAAGGATCTGGACCAAGGGTGGTAGTTGTTGAAAGCAAGGACTGGACTGATAATGCCTGAAGCAGGGCTTTCACTTGAGTGAATGTAGTAAGGACTGCTTGGATTTTGGGAGGTATCCTGTACATCACAAAAGCGAAGAACAAATCTAACAAAATCATTCGATCCTAACCACATTGCCAGATAGGCATAATAGAATTAGAGTAGTGGTATTTGGACTCATTCTTTGTGGGACATCATATCGATATATTTTTATCTACTATTAAATAAGATGTGAGTCTCAAATTAAGTGGAGAACACATTCAATGTAATTATAAATAGAAGTAGATCGACACCAGGTGACATTTCTTTTTGAATTAAGAGAGAAGAGGAATAAAAATACAGCTCATCATCCTTCTAGAATGCAGATATTCTTCTTTAGGAACGGCACCAGTAGGATCATTTTCATTAGTGGATTGGGCTGCTTCAGTTGTTGTGTTGCTTTGGGCTTTTGTTGATGGTTTGGGCTCACCCTTTGAGTAGTTATCATAGTAGGTGATTATCTAGTATAATAGGCATGTGAAGTTTTTCACCTGTACTCCGACTTTCTTTCTCTTGCTTTCTTTGCAGATGCTTCCAACACTAAAAGTGCATTTGGTATGGGATAATCTCATCTAAATTGTTGGTAGTATTACTTAAAATTACCCAAGTCCCATCACATTACATTGTTTGGTAAAATAATATTATTGATAATCCATATTAGCAAGTAATCCACATTACCCTATGAGAGGTATCTATCTAGATTACCACTAAGGTGGTAAAAAAAAGAAGGGAAAATCCCACAAAAACACCCTCATTATTCTCAAACCTCTCACATATAAACCTTCATCCCCCGTTGCATACCTCTCTCTCCCACTCTCCCTATGTGTGCATCATGCCTTCCATAGTTCCATGTGCATCGCACCTCTATTCCTTTTCTGTTTTTGACATTATGTGCACCCTCCCTTTTGATTTTTTTACGTTGTCTTCATTGCATTTTTTATTTCAACGTTCTCTGCATTACCATTTTTTTTTTTTACGATTTGTTCATTGCATCGCAATATGTTTAGTATTATTATTTTTATTAATACGTGTTAGAATCATTATTATTATACATAGTTATTATGTATAATAAAACTACCATAATTATTATTATTATAATGATTATTTTTAGTACTAGTATGATATATTATTGTTATTATCATCATTTTCATTTTTATAATACTACAAATTATAATAATTTTTATATTGAATAGTCTTATATAATAATAACTACCACCACCACCACTATTATTATTATTATTTGTTTGAATGATATTTTAGTAATATATATTACCCAGTAATCATTTTGATTCACCAAATAAGGTAATGGTGATTGCCAATTACATTAGCCATGCATACCAAATATTACATATAATATTACCAGTAATTCAAAATGTGGTAATCATTTTTTTTTTTGGTAAACAAAATGTGGTAATCTTTATAAATGGTAATCTACATTACCAGTAATTTTAACTGGTAATGTGCCAAACACCACCTAAGCTTACTCAGATTGTGAGTGGCTAGTTTCTATAGTTTTTTTTTTTTGGGCTTTTAGCCCAATATCCAATAAAAGAAAATAATATTTTTTAAAAATTTTTATTAATTGACAATGTAATATTATTTTACATAAGCAGTAGGTATAATTTTTTTTATTTTTGTTATTACTTATTATCTAAACATATTATACAATTTAAAAACTGTTTAACAATTAATAAAATATAAATATTTTGATAATTGTTAATGTAAAATATTTCACATTTTCAATTAATTATATCTTTATAATTTTATATATTTTTTGAAATAGTTATAATATGAGTTAAACAGTACAATTAATTTTTTTTTTAAAGATTTGAGTTAGACAAATTTAATGACATAATTATGTATGCAATTGAATTGACGAGGTAAAAAAACCTTCACATTTGCATTCCCATCCCCACAGATATCTTCAACCATGGATCCCATTATTATCCCAACAATAACCTTCATAACTTTTGCATGAAAATTAATTTGTACAAAATATGAGTGCTAATTTTAAAAAAACACTATAATATTTTCTTAAATTTATTAAATGAAAATATAAATTATGAATTTAGGTTTTTTACAAATTTACATGTTAAAATATAAACTAAATTTTTTTAATTTTAATATATTAACAATATAAATTTTTTTACACTGCTATCAAATAAAATATCTCAATCTGAATGATTTTTCAAATAATAAAAGTAAAAATCAATCATATTTACTTATATAATATTTATGATTAGATGATAGATTTTTTGCAGATTTAAAATAAAAAAATTGATAAACTTGATATATGTCCTATTTTGGTGGAAACTCGAAATATGTTTTCTCTTTTTTATATATAAGTCGTACAAGGTTTATGCGAATTGACTTTTGTACATAAGTCATGCAAACCTGAAACAACTTATATACTAAATTATGGACACAGTAGTATATAAGTCGCACCAAGCTGAAATGACTTACATAGAACATAAGTCTACCAAGGGTGGTGCGACTTATGTTTTGTGCTAGCCAGAACATAAGTCTACCAAAGGTGGTGCAACTTATGTTCTGTTCTAGGTCGCTCCAGCTTTGTGCAACTTATGTCCTATTGGTATCCACAAATTCGCACAAAAACTGTTTTTGCTTGAAACCAGTGTGATATTAGGTGAGAAAAATAGTTGAAAGTTGTTATATACTAGTTCACTACAATGACGAAGTTACAAATACTGCTGCACAGGGAGTCACTACAATGGCAAAGTTAGACTAAATTACACCAAAAAATTAAAACAATAAATTATGCCTAGAACTAAAACAATATATAAATTAAATTATATTTTTTAAATGAAATGAAAAGTTGTAAACTAGATCGACAAAACAACAATAAACTACTAACACTAAATTTAAACTAAATTAACCAAACAAACTAATTAACTAACAAAATAAAATTATACTAAATTATCCTATACTGAAATTAAACTAAAATGATAAATTAAACTAAATTAATAAAACAATAAAACAATAATAAATTACACAAAAAATAACCTAAAACAATAAATACATTTAACTAATTAAATGAAAAAGGCAACTAGACTAATTAACTAAACAATCTAATTGTGTAATTTAATTAGTTTTAGGTTAATCAGTCTAGTTGCCTTTTTCATTAAAAAATATTTAAATTTATTTATTGTTTTAGGTTAGTTTTTTGTGTAATTTATTATTTTTTTTATTTTTTTATTAATTTAGTTTAATTTCAGTTAGCATAATTTAGTATAATTTTATTTTGTTAGTTAATTAGTTTGTTTGGTTAATTTAGTTTAAATTTAGTGTTAGTAGTTTATTGTTATTTTATCGATCTAGTATACTATTTTTCATTTCATTTAAAAAATTTAATTTAATTTATATATTGTTTTAGTTCTAAGTGTAATTTATTATTTTAATTTTTTGGTGTAATTTAGTCTAACTTTGCTGTTGTAGTGACTCCCTATGCAGCAGTATTTGCAACTTCATTATTGTAGTGAATTAATATATAACAACTTTAAGCTATTTTTGTCACCATATCACACTGGTCTCAAGCGAAAACTGTTTCTATGCGAATTTGTAGACACTAGTAAAACATAAATTGCACCAAGCTGGAGCGACCTAAAATAGAACATAAGTCGGATCACTCTTGATAGACCTATGTGCTAACTAGCACAGAATATAAGTCGCACCATCCTTGGTAGACTTATGTTCTATGTAAGTCGTTTCAGCTTAGTGTGACTTATGTACTACTGTGTCCATAATTTAGTACATAAGTCGTTTCAGGGTTGCATGACTTATATACGAAAGTCAATTTGCACCAACTTTGTACGACTTATATATAAAAAAGAGAGGATATATTTCGAGTTTCCATCAAAACAGGACATATATCAAGTTTGTTAATTTTTTATTTTATATTTGCAAACAATCCTTAGATGATTGGTAAAATTTGTTTACAATATCATTGTATTAAAATTGAATTATTAAAAAATTAGACAGAAAAGTGTTGGTGAATCGAGTTGGATCGGAGCGGGTCGTGGAAGAGAGGTTGGGTCTTTGGGGTTTGCAAGGAGACTTGCCTTTCAACAGATACCCATAAAACAACGCCAACTAACCAATCGCTTTCTCTCTCCTACGCAGCCTCTCCCTCTCTCTCTCCCTCTCTGACTATAAGACTAAAGCATCTTCCCTTTTCTCAAGTGAATCCCTTCGTTTTCTCCGCAACCAGCTACACCAACACCACCACCGTCTTCATCTTCTTTCTCTGTAAGCCCTTCTCTCTCTCTCTCTCTCTCTCTTGTTCATTGGCTTTGTCTCTATGGACACTCACTTGTTCAATTCATTTCATTTCAACTTTTCATGAAAAACCCTCATCAGGGCTTATGTCTTTTTAATCATCAACTGCAAATATCTTATTATTATTATTTTTTTAACCGAACAGCTTCTTAATATGTTCCTCAGATCCTGTAGGAACTTGTCTGTTGTTGCTTATTGAAAAAAAAAAAAAAGAAGAAGAAGAAGCTGTTTTTTGTTTCATGGTCTGCGGCTGTTATCAACAAGAATATGATGCACGTAGCCGAACCCCACTTAGTGCAACAATGCTTAGTTGTTATTGTTGTGGTCTGGGGTTGTTGTCTGATAAGGGTTTTTAATTATCAAGTAAAGGAACAAACTTTGCTCTTTGCTGCCTTAATATGTTTGATTATTTGTTTATGCTCTTGAGTGGTACTGCTACATTTGAAGGGTCTGTGATTTTAGAGTTAGACTGATTATCTATGTTGCATGGATACTGATACGAGGATATCGGTATGGTATTTCAACTATTTTAAAGTATCTGGACATAATAGCTGTTTATCATAGTGTGGAGTTTGATCAAATACTGAGCCAATTTTGTTTGGCATTTTATTTTATTTTATTCTTGTTGCTTTGTTTGTATGTTTGGAGCATCGAGTGAAGAGCAGAGAGCCACTAGCTTGTTTCTTCTCATATTGCTCCACAAATCAATAGCCTGTTTTAATGAACAGGAATGGGATTGATTCCATTCTTTGTAAATTTCTACGGCTTATATCTATTCCACTTTGCGGCATGAAATCGATTCACAATTTTCTTTAGGATTAGACTTTTTGCTTCCCTTCCTAAGTTTAATCTTGTTGAAGTGTGGTATAATACCAGTCACTGGATTCATGATGTCTGAAATCAACCATTTCACCATTATTATCTCTTGATTGTAGTATAAGATGCATTGTGGTGAGAAATTGTGCAGGCTACTATTGTGTAATTGGATGCCATGAAAATTATATCATTGAATTATTAGATGTATCTACCAACTGCACTGTGTGTTGCAATGTTTTGGTTGAGAGTGTTGTAAAAGGAACCTATAAGAGACAATCCTTGTTTCGTATGCTATTTTTAAAACAGCTAAAGATTATTTGTGGATATCAAGGGTTCTTAATTGCATGCTCTCTTTTTTTTTTTTTTTTAACTAATTTATTGCTGCACCATAATCATAATTTTGTACTCTTGGTCTGTCTTAATCAGCAATGAAATATTACATATGGTAGTATACCCTAGGTGTAATGCCATTCATGTATAATCTTTGGCCAAGATATGGTTTACTACAGGACACTATGGCATTGTCTAGTTTATGTAGTTGACCCAACTTAGTGGGACATTGTGTTAGGTACCTAAACAAATATAGACTGGGGACTTAATTGTAATTGGTGTGTGTGTGTGTGGGATGAGAAGAGTGAAGTGGGTGCCAATATGGGAAATGTGAATTTTGTAACTAACCTGCTGAGTTGGCAGAAATAAAGGGAAGGAAGTGAGGATTATGTGGGATTTTGTTAGAGGAGGTTATTTGTAGGGAGAGGGGGTGTGGAGGGAATCATTGAGGAAATTAGTGGGAGAGTCTTGGGAGAGTGGTGGCCTCTCTAAGAGCTACCTTGGGAGAGATTTGGCCTCTTGAAGTGCCATACCTATTTTAACCGTTTCTTGCTACTGTTCATCTTGTTATTCATTCCTTCAAGCACAATATCAAACTGATATTGCAGCATTGTTTAATTCCAGATTATAGTTCTTAATAATTTTTCTATTCTAGTTCATTACTACTCCATGAGTATCAGGTTCCTATCACATTGTTTGGTTGATGTTGTGTAACCTCTGGCCAGCCCACAATTATATCGGAGTGTTTTTGTTCTTCTAGTTTCTTCATAAAGGCATTTTTATCTATTGAATGTATTTGCCTAGTAGTGTCAGTCTTATTGAACTTTAACTGAATCTGACTGTGTTTCCAGTTGAACATTTTTATTTGTTGTGTATAGAACTTGTTTTAACTGCGCTTTGCACTTGACAACTAGTTGATTCTGTAAAAGATTAATGTTGTATGAATTTATTTTCAGGGTAATCATGGCAACCCTGTCAGCTGTGAGCCTTTCTCCACAGTGGGTGTTTCAAACTGCAAACCCAAATCAATCCACCATAGCTACCATGGTCAGGTGCCCTCCCTCCATTCGGTCTGTGAGGAGCGTTTCTAAATCTTTTGGCTTGAAGTCCTCCTCATCATTTAGATTGACTTGCATGGCTGCTTACAAGGTTAAGCTGATTGGCCCGGATGGACAAGAGAACGAGTTTGAGGCCCCTGATGACACTTACATCTTGGATGCAGCCGAGAATGCTGGAATTGAGCTTCCATATTCGTGCCGCGCCGGAGCATGCTCCACCTGTGCTGGCAAGATTGTTTCCGGTACCGTTGACCAGTCTGATGGTGCTTTCCTCGATGATAATCAACTGAAGAGTGGCTTTTTGCTTACTTGTGTCTCCTATCCAACTTCAGACTGTGTAATTGAAACTCACAAGGAAGGAGAACTCTACTGAGAAAGTCTAGCCTGAGCTTAAGCAACTGTTGGAGGAGACTTGGAACTTTAGGTAGACCTTGCAGACAATATGCTCGTTCTGCTTTATCGTTAGCATTTATTTTGGGATCACTAATGATTTGGGATGTGGTTTTGTTTTTTTCTTGGTTTGTGAATGGAAGCACTGTGATAGTAAGATCTTGAGAACCTTCTTTTTGCATTTAAATGTGATAAGAGATTAGTGGTGCCTCTAGTTACTTGCCCCGTGTGGTTGGTGTTTTCCAAGAAAAATGTTATTTGCATATGACTTATGTGGACACCTAAAACCATATTCAATAGGGATAAATTGTGAGTTAGTACGGTGTCTCATAATTTTTTTTTTTCAAACGTGGAAAAACCTTAAATTGAGCTGGCACGACTTAGCACATTTTAAATCAAAATTAAGTGAGGGAGATGTAAGGAATGGAAAGTCTATAAGCTGATGTTAAAATTTGTATTGTTAAAAATTTGGTATGAGGTGATTTGTTGCTATTGCTTGATTACATGTTTAAATGAAAATTCTTGAATGATATACACTTCTTGTATGCTCTGGTATAGCTGTTTTATGCGAATTCACGTCTTCGATGAATATATGAAGCACTTGCATCATCCTATTACAAAATTGTTTGGTTTGTCTTTGGTTCACCCAAAATTAAAAGACGTGAATATATGTATACATATATTAAGGGCAAATTGCATCCACTTCTCGTAGTTTTGTGAGATTTACAACTTTCCTTTATTTGTCGGATGTATTGTGCAATGTATAACTTTTTTTGGGATAGTGCAATGGGTAATGAAGCGGAGAGTGGTACAATTATTTTTCAAACTCATCGGGTTAATATAATGATTTTATAAATTTAGAAACTTCTTAAATAAATCTTACAAACAGAGAAGAGTTAGAGTGAACCAAATCACAAGAAAATTAGTGTGTTTTGCCCTAACATTATATTCATCTTTGTAAATCTCATTATTTAAAACAATTTTAGTTTGTCAAGTTTACACACACCTTTCATGTGCCTGTTAGCTGTTCAATAAAAGTTTACGATAACTTATAATGGCGTTTGATCTATCTACCCGGTCTTACTTATACAATGGTGTTTGATTTATCTACCCGGTCTTGCTTATACAATGGTGTTAGATCTATCTACTCGATCTATCTTAACGTAAAGAAGACTAATTCTTGTTGTTATATGACTGATCTATAAACACTCTAGTGAAATATGCGTAAACTAATAATGCTGAGATGAAATCTTGCACGGGCTTTTTTTGCATACTTAGCATAACAACAAATTCAGTTGCTCCCTGGTGACATAACTTGTTGGAACCTGTGCTATGCACGTTTCGTTTAACATCAATTTCAATGACAAATTATAAAACAAAAGGACAAATTACATGGGTCTCCGTTATCTATTAATAATACATTCACATCTTCCTAAATTTTAATTTGACACATGCATCCCTTCTCTTTAACATATTTTTTAAAATCCCAAGTTTGCCCGTCCCATCACCCTCTACCTCTATCCACGGTATTCGCCATCATCTTCTATTACTACATCTGTATCTTCTATATCCACATCTTCTGATGCCTCCACTCACACTTCCATCATCTTCTACCTTTGTATCTGTAATCGCGCCGAAGGGGCTATGATAGTGGCCACGTCTTGTTCTATGTTTACAACCTTGTCCGTAGCTTCAATTTCTTCAGAAACGATTGAAAGACCCTCACCTTGCTAGGAGCCAAGCTTAAACGACTTCTAGTCTAGTTTAGTATGGTTTTGACCAAAAGGTGCCTTCTTAAACGTCTTCATTTAAATTTGCTTTTAAAAAATTAAGAGGTGTTGCTTAAGTTAGAGGAAAACGCATGATTATTTTAACTTGTTTGACTAAGCAACAACATAAATGTGACCCGGATTATGGGTTAAGTGGTAGAATAGCTAATGAGTCTATTCTTGACAATTATATGAATAATTCAATTAAATGATATCCAATTCTATCATAGTAGTAGCAAATGGTATCCAATTCCATCTTCTTGGGTTGGTTTGAACGGAGATCATGGAGAGTTTGGGTGTCGGGTATGTTGTGGGCACCCCTATGAGCTTTTAGGGATTTGGGTGTGAGTGGTGGAAACTAATGACAGACAATAGAAAGAGAACAAATTAATAAGGATAAGGTAGTTATTTTATGTATGTTTAACAAATTTTAAAAATTATAATTTAAGATTAGGTGAGGTTTCTATAATGAAATCAAATTAATTAAGGAAATTAAGTGTTAAATTGAAATCTAAGAGGCTGTGAGTGTAATATTAATAGACCTTAGAGGAGGTTTGTATAATTTGTCCTAAAAAAAAGTGTAATAGATTATACATATATCAACTAAGTTCCAATTACATACCTATAAAATGAGGTTAAACACTCCAAAATAGAGGAGAGCAAAATCTATCACAATATGTACATCAACTAAGTTCAGGTGTGGCCACATAGACACCACATGTAGCAATACTTCCACAACGCAGCAACACAAAAGCAAGCCAAATAGTAAGAAAATAAATCAAATGGCGCAAAACATCCAAAGATATATAAAATTCATTTAATAAGATATTATTTTTAATTTTTAAATAAAAATCGAATAGCTAATTTGTTACCAAAAGTCAAATAATTAAAGAAAATATTTTTTTAACAATTCTAAATTATGAGACATGTTATTTTAACATCCAG
Organism: Dalbergia cultrata; assembly: GCA_031216105.1. Classification (NCBI taxonomy): domain Eukaryota; kingdom Viridiplantae; phylum Streptophyta; class Magnoliopsida; order Fabales; family Fabaceae; genus Dalbergia; species Dalbergia cultrata. Next base: position 10,753,820 of record CM062345.1, read on the forward strand.
AAAATGGATATTTATTAGGACACCCACTTTTTAATCATTAAATATGATAAATATATGTAATGAGCAGGGATCACCATTATATTTAATTGTTAAAAAGCGGGTATCCCAATTGATATTTTGGGTATTAAAATAAGATGTTTGTTTAAGTTGTTAGAGTATTATCTTTAAGTTAAAGAGTCAACTTTAATATTGTGATAATGGTCTATATAAATTTACAAAACACACCTAGATTCCGATATCAATTCTTTATATGTTTATTAGGGAATCATGATCACTAACAAATGTATCAAGAACTTTGAAAAATCATCATAGCTAAATTCTCAATAAGGATTGCCAATAAGAAGTCCACTAACAAATTCTAAATTTGGAAATGTAATTATAAATACTAACAAAAGTACATAATTTCAAATTTCCTGTAATAGTTCATCACTAACAGTATATAAAATCAAATAAGTAAAGAAAATATTTTATCATATTTTTAACTTCAAATAGTTTCAAGTTAAATAATTGTCTTCAATTTCATGACAAATTAAATATTTATGCCTTAATCAAACATTTTATATTTTTGCAAATTTAGGGGAACTAACATATGCCCGTGTCTTTTTTTGTAGAGACCTAATAAGGGAACTAATGTGGAGGATGGCTTTGCAATTCCACGAGATGGAGACTAAGAGTATGGTCAATGCTTCTTCCACGTGGATAGCTCCCCAAGGATGTGTTTGTTTACTGCCTAGGACAATAAATACAAGGACAGCGAGGACAGAAGGATGTTTGGTGGTGGAGACGGGCTACAAAGACAGAAAACTTTTCTGTTCTCGAGATAAAAATTTTCTGTATTTCTATCCCTTCAAAAAGTGGGGATAGAGGAGACAAGATATAAGAACAGAAATTTAATATTTTCTTTTTCCAATAATACCCCTTAGGTAGCAACCTCTGGCAGTGGTCAATGTTCGTCAACGGTAGTTCAGCATGGGTACATATGTCTTTTATCATGTATTTGTTGTATTGTTCTCATGTTACCAAATAAAATACAGAGACAATTATCATGTTTTGCACTCCACAACTAAACATAATACAGAGACAGTAATTTTTATGTCTCCATCTTTATTATCTCTATTGTTCTTGTATTTCTTGTGTATTGAAGGGTTCAGTTTTGCAATAGGACATTGTTACCTTTTGGTTTTTTGGGTTTTGGTCTGGACGTTGTTACGTTTTGAATTGGAAAAATACCTTTATAAAAAATTGGTCATGAAATGCGCTCTACATACGTGGACATTGTTATTTTTCATGTATGCAGAGTGGATTTCACGGCCCATTTTTAATCCAAAAAAGTGGGCTAGTGGAACAAAGGTGAGGCTGTCCTTGTGGGCTTGACACCACATTTAAAATGCGTTTGGTTTCAGTTTTTCAATTTTCCAGTTTTCAGTTTTTAGTTTTTGTTAAGGAAAAACTAAAAACTTTACAAAAAATGAAAACTGAAAAAAAAAAATTTAGTTTTTTTTTTCATAAAAACTAAAAACTGAAAACAGCAAAGCAAACGTACCATTAGTTTTTCACCAAATGTAGCTTTCGGTGATGGATCTATGTCTTCTGTTTTCAATTTCTTAGGTCAAGGTCTATGTGTTTCTTCTCTTCTTTTCGTTTGCTATGAGCTATGAAAGATCTCTGGTGTAGTTTTTGGTCAACAAATTTGGGGGGAGGGGTTCATACGATATCTGCGTGTGTGTTTTTGTTTTTTGGTCCGAAGATGTATGTGTTTGTTCTTGTCAACAGATTTTATGCGTTTCATTCAGGGGGAAAACACAAGTTGGTTTGGATCTGTTTCAAGTTTTTTTTAAAAAAAAAAATCTTCAAGGGAAAAAAAAAAAGAAAAGAAGTAACGAATGAATCCAAACTTATTAAATCTTAATTGGATTAGTTTTTTTTTTTTACAACAATCCGAATCAAACCATTTCGATCTAGTTTGGATCATATTAAAGTAAAAACAAGAAACTTTAGTTTTTAATAATTTTTTATTTTTATAACAATTAACAATAGTATAAAAATTAGTTTAGATAAATTCTTTAAATAAATATAAATAAAGATGATAAAAGGTGACTCTATTACTAAAACCTCAAGTGCAAGACTTTGAAAGTTTAGGAATAAATTTTTAAAAAATTAGGTGAACAGGATTACTGGATTGGTTTGGATAATTGGGTTGAAAAAATAAACCAAAACCAAACCAACAATAAACTATTTGGATTGATTCATATTAAAAATGAATCAATTATCCAAACTGACCTGAACCGAACCAATTCCATTGGCTTGATTTGGATTATTGGGTTGATTAAATCAAGCTAGTCTACTTATTCGCCTAGTTCCGATGAAGAATTATTTAGCCGAGATTGCCAGTTGATACACGGAGCCCAACCCAAACCCATTCGCTCAGTGTTATCATATTGGTTAAGCCAAGCTCGGGGGCCCAACTATAATGGACTAATGAACCGATGGACTGATCAATACAATTACTTTGTGCAGGTCCAATTTGAATATTTATAGAAGGGAAGATTACCATTTTATTTTTTTTTGCATAGATTACAAATGTGTTTGATTGAGGGGTTGGCAAAATTGGAGTGAGTTTATTGTGTAAAATTATACATGAATTTTATCCATAAAAATTTGCACTTTATTTTTAGGTCATAACAAAAGACATCCGGAAATGAGAGTTAATAGCTAGAAGAATTTGCCAAAATTGAGTTACTACTAATTAGAATGATTTGACATAATATCATCAATTTTTTTTAATAAATAAGCAAGTCTTGTAGTTTTATTTCATAGAACAACTCTCGTAAATTATGTCGAAAATTCTGACAGAAATCTTTTGACTGCATAACATTATTTAATTTCTCATGCACCACATCATTCGTCCCACTCCCCCAACTCCATCAAATATTAAATGAAATCATGGTTGAAAACCCAAGTTTAGGTGCTAGACTATTATGATACTCAGATAGTATCTGGTTAGGTGAGATCGAAAGTTCAGATTTTGAACAGTTCTGTGCTGCATGCATTACCGCAATTGAAAGTTTTTTGGTGGGCTTTTCAATTTCAACACAAGTTATTATTATTACCGGCAAGGCTGCATAGTGATGGTAGTGGTTGCTAAATTATGAGTGCGAGCTGAAGCAGATTCTTGTGTTATTATTCTAACTTTTCAAAGAAGCAAACTAGTCAATCAGATGTTGAAGTATGCATCAACAATATTATTCCAACATCTAAAATCTCTAACACCCTATACATCTATTATAGAAAAAAATATAAGACGTACATCTCTCTTTATTCTCTACTTATTATCTCTCTAACATTGCTCACTCTATTTATATTAAAGTGTTGGTTGTCTACCTCTTTTGAGGGATTTAAGCTCCAGTTATTATAATTTCTCCCATCTTTATCCATATACTAACCACACCCTTGAAATTATAGTTATACGTCGTTATAGTTTCTTTTTGAAATTATATTTAAATATTTGTTATTTTATTTCATAGTCATATTAACCTCTAAGAAAGAAAGCTTGGCTCTTTTACCAAAAAAAAATTGATTATTTACGGATGTATGCCACTATTCACATTGTTGATGAATATACATTGGATTTGTTATAAAAGTAATACGTGATACAATGTCATGTATTTAATCATAGAACTGTGCAAAGAATACGTATTATGTTTACGTGAGACACTTTCACGTATTATACTTGCGGGCCTCTATAAAACCATCCATCCCAAAGCTCTCTTAGCTCAGAATACAGTCTGTCTGTGAGTGAGTTATCTTTTCTCATCTTTAAAAAAAAATGTCTGGGAGATATTATTTACTTGTTCATTATAATTATGAAATCATTCAAAATTCACATGATGGGGGTTAAGTTTTGTGGTCAAAATCCAATACTTATAAATGTCCAATACTTATAAATGTGCATTTATCCATGATTTTTTTCTGAGTTTTACAGCAAAACTCTTCACAAATTACAGGAAAGAAACAAGCAAATAACTCAGATGATGTATCAGCTACCCATATTGATCAGTTAAGGTGGGGTGTGGTATGGAAGTTGCAGTATTGATACTGATGATGATTTGATAATGATGTTTGATTGTCATAGTCAATTTTCGACCTTCATGTTATGAAGGTATTTGTAGTTATGAGAGAGTTGCAGTTGAGTTCTGAAGGATCAAATCCCCTTCAAGCTTTTGATGAGATGTCACTAGCTCAACCTCCTATAATAATTTCAAGGCAAAGTCTCGCATAAAATGAAGATGTTGGACAAGTAAATTTGGAAGAAGGGATCAGTGGCTCGATCTTGAGAGAACCTACAGTCGAGGGTGGTAGAGAACTTTAACTAGATGGTCCAATTGCAGAATATGGCCTTATAATGAAGTGATATCTGAAGAGGAGTCGAACGACGGTAATATTTAATTCCAGTGTACAGAGTTTTTATATCTTTTAGGATTTTGTAGTTAACATTTTTTTTAATATTTTTTTAACCTTATAATGAAGTAAGTTTCTCTTTAGCTCACAAATCCTCATCCATGGATTATTGTGTTATATATATATATTTTAAGAATATGGTATATATATTTTAAGAATATAGTTAAGTTGTTTTTTAATATTACTTAATCAGGTATTCATTTTTGTTATTTATTTTACTATGATGTAGCTATTGATTTAATTATTGTGCAAGTTCCTATTATCTCATGCAATTTTGTACTAGGTCCTACTAATTACAAGTTTTTAATTAGATTGCTATAATACATCAGATCCTTTCAATAAAGGATTTATTATTAAAAAAAAATTGGAATATTCCAATATAAGGAACAAGTTAAAAACTTTTAAAATATAGTGACATAGTGGAAGCCGAGTGGAATTATTTGGACCTATAGAATAATTAATCTTTATCATTTAGTATAATTGATTATTTACAATGAATGTTACCATATTTTCATATTACTTGAAATTTTTTAGTGTCGCAAGATGATAATGATGAGATAGTGCCCTCCACCTAGACCTAGCCATTGACACAAACTCTCATGCATTTTGAGAGTCAAAGGGTTAGTCACTATTCAAGTTTGAATATGGAATAAGCTCAGGTGACCATGGAGGGGGTTGAGGGACAGTATGGGTAGTGAATACACTATACAATTATCTAGAGAGTTCCTTTTGCAAGAGGGGCAACAATTTTCCAATAAAGAGTCCATGCTACTTGCAATTAAAAATTATAGTATTCGAAAAAGTGTTAAGTATAAGGTCCATGAGTTAAATCAAACAAAATATCAAGGCAAATGTAAGCACTTTGGGAAATGGTGTAATTGGAGCATACACATCACACATAGATGGAAGTGGTGGGTATGGAGGTTCGAAAGTACAGCAGAGAGCATACTTGCTTGGCTAAAAGAGTTTCACAACACAATTCCCACTTGGATATTAATGTTATCACCTCTTGCATATTTTTTTTTGTGGAAGCCGACTCGATGGGCTCCTATTAGAGTGTTGCAAGCCTTAATGCATGAAAAGTATAGAGTTTCAATTTCATATAGGAGGGTATGGCTTGTGGAAAAAAAAAAAAACCATTGCTCAGATTTATGAAGATTGAGAAGATTCTAACAATGTGCTTCCAAAATAGCTACTTGGTTTGCAGTCTTTTGTGCTAGGTTCCCTTGCATGTTTAATTTTTATTTTTATTTTTCAGATTAATCGATTAACTAATAATTTTCCTTTTTTTTAATTCATTTCAGGTATGGTGTTTAAAATTTCAACTCTGCCTTATTATGAGGGAAATTTGGTTAACCCTATATGTCTCTAATCTAGTTGTAATAAAATCATAAACTTAAAAAAATGGAGATGCTAAATAGATCTTCATTATTTAACTCTTCACAACATAATTTATTCAATTTTAAGATTTTTAAAACTAAATATTAATATAACATATTTATTGCTAATTATACTATTAGTTTTGAAGAATACATATTATTATGGGAAACTATTTTCATTTTTCTTAAAACTAACAATTTATTAATTTATTAATCCCAACTAAAGTAAAATGATGAAATACAATACGTGAAACACCCTCACGCATTATATTCAAACACTCTAGGGACAATACATGAAATATCCTCATGTATTTCAAGCACAATACGTGAAGCGGCCTCACGTATTCTTTCTGCTCCGCTAACAGACACAAAGGGAGCTCAGTGACAGACGCAAAGAGGCTTAGTGGTTCTCGAAAATTGCACAACCCATAAAATGTGACATTGTGTTACATATTATGCTGCACCTGCAGACCATGTTTAATGCAAATTTCACTAATACGTGAGTAATTCTAACGTATTGTTTTCATAATACGTGAGATTGTTTAATGTATTGCTTTTAGTAAAAAAAAAAGTGTATATCGGTAATTAATCTCACTACCTATGCAAATGGGTATATAATTATTATTATTTTTGGTAAAAAATCCAGAAAGCTTTATAGTTCAAAAACAAATTTCATAGAAGCAACCTTGCTAACAAGCAAGTTATTCATTTATTTTTATTATTTTTTGACGGGAACAACCAAGTTAGTTATGCCCATGATTCTGCCCTTTTTATACAATCTCTATTTTTTTTCCTCCGATATATTTATATTGGGGAGATTCTTACCTGCACATAGAGCAAACCATAACTTTTACTCTAGTCTATTTATTATATGACACATGGATTTACTGGACCTCTCATGTCTTCCAAAACTACATTATTTTAAAATACTATAAAATTTAACTATGGTTAACTTTGTCTCTGTATTTAAAATTTAAAAAAATTCAAAATTTCCTAAAATCTCTTCAAATTCTCCCCTTTTCCACTTGATTTGCATCCTTTCCGTTCTCGTTGCTTGTTTCTTTTTTCCTTCTCCAGTGATGTGTTGCTCATCTCCTTCTATTCACTGAGTCATATAGGGTGTCAAATGTTGACTTAGTTTTCACTTTGGTCGATTTTACCACTTTAGACTCAATGGAAGATTTGATGAGGTAGTTGGAACTTGAATCGAGAGCTAGTTATTTACATGGATCAAACTGCTGCTACTATTGCTTGAGTAATTGTTGTAGATGTTTTTCATTTTATGGATATTTGTTTGGTTTCTTTAGTTGGTTCAGTGCCTTCGTTAGTTTTGCATCTATGCAGGAGTCTAGTGGCTACTTTGTATTTCTACTATAGTGCTATCACTTGTGGGTTAAGCGTTCTTTTCATTATTATATAAAAAAAAATTGAATGAGGAATTTGCTCAAATGGTGATTTGGGAGAAAATGTGAGATAGAGTAACTATGATGTTGGAAGAGGGAGAGGGAAACCAAAGAGAGGATATATGAAAAGATGATGGTATATGGTAAAATTATTATTTTTATTTTATTTTAACTACTGAGATAAAGTTAACCACGGTTAGATTTTTCAATGTGTCAAAATCCTTATTTTAGTTAGATGATCTAAGGGGCCCACTAATCCTATATGTCATGTAACAAATGGATCAGAGCAAAAATTATATTTTGCTCTAGGAGCAGGTAAGAATCTTTCTTTATATTGTCTCTCTAAATTTTCCTATCTCTTCATATAGCTTTTCATTGGTTGATAGAGCATTCATGTAATTGTTTTTTTTCACGAAAATAATAATGTTGATCTTTAATGTTATATTCTTATAAGTCAAAAATATTTGTTAGAAAATATAAAGCCAAGTTTTAGATTGCTATGTGTTGGATGCATAGGAACCAAAATTGCTGATACCCAAACATGTCTTGCTTTAGTTTCTTTAAAACTCACAACACCTTCTTGTGGGCCATAATAGCTCAACAATTGGTGGCACAAAAGATTAAAAATTGCAACAACTCATGCTGCTACACTTGGATGAGTAGGCTAGTTGCATGAAAAGTACTTCAAGTGTGGGTTTTGTTTGCAAAGCTTATAAAAAGGCAATGTCATGTACTATAGGATAATCACCCCATCAAGTAATAAAATCTCAAATACTTCCTCTTCCATTATGTGTGTTGTGTTGTGTTTGTATGAGAAAAATATTAAGTGTGTTATTTTTAGTGAGTTCCTGATATCAAATTGGTATCAGAGCTGGTTAAATCTAGCACCAATTTATTTAGAGAGTAGTGAGAAATAAGAGTATTCTCAAATAGTTAGTATCAATATGGTAAACAGTTACAATATTATTTGATCATGTCCTCAATTAGGTGGGAAATTGGATTAAAGTTATTGGAAAACCTTGATGCCAACTCATTTAAGGACTCACAATATTTGAAGCTTTGTTGATCTATACTTACAAGAAGGGGTTGATGCAGTTGCCCAAAGAAGAGACCAATTAGCATTGTCACAAATTCACCAGGGAGTAGATTATTAGATGTTTGGTAAAATTGCTAATGCCAAAACTGCTAAAAAAGCTTGGGATATTTTGAAGCTGTCTTACAAAGGTGTAGAGAAAACACAAAAATAAAAATTGCAATCCCTACGCAAAGATATGAAAGGTATGATATATCTAACTCAAAAACTGTTGAGCAATATTTTTCTCATGTAACCGATCTTATTAATAGGATGTGAGTCTATGGAGAGAAGATTTTAGATAGTATAGTGGTAGAGAAAATTCTATCCACCATGTCAATGAAGTTTGATCATGTGGTGACTACAATATTGGAGTCCATGATATAGATAAAATGACAATTGCAAAATTGCAAAACAGTATAGAAAGCCATGTCAACCGAATTTTGGAGGAAAAAAAAAAGAACAAGCCCTAAAGAGTCAGGTGAATTCAAACAATGATGCTGAATCAAGCTATGATGGAGAAGTAAAAGGTCTAGGCTACAACAATTGAAGTAGAGGCAGAGGAGGTTTTAGAGAAAGAGGTCATGACAATAACTATAGTCAAGGTAAAGGCAACAGTTTCATACCATCTAGCCAAGGAAGAGGTGGAAACAATTTTGGGCCTGTTAGCCAAGAAAGAGGAAGAGGTAATTACCATCACAAGATAAAAAATTTTAACTGCTTCCATTGTGGGAAATTTGGTCACAAAGTTGCAAATTGCATATTCAAGCTGATGAGTTAGAATAACTTCAACAGCCAAGCCAACGTTGTTGAAAGCCAATGCTAAGAAATTGGTGAGATTTCTAATCCACAAAGTCTTTTTCTAACAAGTAATTCCTTTTCACAGGATGAAAATATATGGTATTTAGCTACTGGATGTAGCAATCATATGTGTGGCAAAAAGGTATTATTCTCCTCACTTGATGAGTCAATTAAATCATTTATCGCATTTGGCAACAATATAAATATTCCTATTTTGGGAAAAGGCCAGATAGAAATCAAATTGAAAGATGACTCTCACAAATTCATTTCTAATATGTTTTATGCTCATCGACTTTATCACAATCTGTTGAGTATTGGGCAATTGTAAGAGAAATGCTATAACATATAGATTTATTAAGGTTACTATATGATATTTGATAAGGATGGGAGGTTTATTACAAAGGTAAAAATAACTTCAAATAGGCTTTTTCTACTAAAAATGAAAATACAACATGAAAATTTTCCTACTTAAGTTCCATTATAGCTAATGATAATTGGCTATGGGATACATGATTTGGACACTTTCACTTTTCTGGATTGAATTATCTATCAAGAAAATAGCTTATTTCTAGTATGTCGATTGTTGAAATTCCTAACTGTATTTGTGAGACTTGTAAACTGGGGAAAAAACACAGAGATTCATTTCCCCTTGAAAAATCCTGGAAAGCAAAGAAGTTATTAGAGATTATGCACTCAGATTTGTGCATTGTTGATGTATCAACATATGGTGGCAATGGATATTTTATCAGCTATATTGATCCTTTTAGCAGGAAAACATGAGTATATTTTCTGAAATAGAAATTAGAAGCTTGTGATGTCTTTAAGTCATTTAAGTTATTATGGAGAAACAAAGAGGGTGTAGAATCAAGATTCTCATAACAGACAAAGGACATGAGTATCTTGCCTGTGTAGATTTCTTTGCGTAGTATAGAATTCAATATTAGTTGACAATAAGATATACTTAGCAAAATGAAGTAGCAGGGGTGTATTGCTTATGCCCATGTACCAGATCAACTGAGAAAGAAGATTGACAACAAAGGTAAGATATGCATTTTCATTGGCCATAGTATGAACTCAAAGGCATAAAAGTTATATAATCCATAGACAAAGAAGGTTATAATCAATAGAGATGTGACATTTGATGAGAAAGGAACATAGGAGTAGTTAGCCAAATATTAGAACGAGCCCATGACACTTCCTGACAGTTATGTATAAGAAGATGAACAACTAGAAACATCAAATTAATCAGAATCATGCAACCAACCTCAGAGGAATTGTCAACCACTAGTCAGATTAAAGGATTATGTTGTGGGAAATAATAATGACTTATCTGATGAAGATATTATCAATTTTGCTCTATTTGCAAATTGTGAGCCAATGAGTTATGAAGAAACTTCTAATGATGAGAATTGAAGAAAAGTGATGGATGAGAATATTCATGGAATTGAAAATAATTATACATGAGAGCTGACTAAATCAGTAACATCTTCAAATTTCATTTGACTTAACTGGAATTCACATCACAAAGTAAATCTATCTTTGATGCCATCACTAAAAACTAAAAAAGTGTGATCTTGAATAACAAAGAAAATAACGATTTTAGGTTTTAAAATCCATTTTTGAAGTCACCATTTCAATCCTTATATGTTTGAATCAAATTATCAAAACCATTAATTGAATGATGAAGAATTAGCTTTTAATTTTATTTTATTACCATTATAATTATAATATTATTGACAATTAATGTTGATTTAAAATTCATATGCAATTTTTATGCTTCATATCCTCTTATTATATAATTTGATTTTTTCTGGCTAGCTATTTTAATTTTTATGATCTTGCCTATATATATATATATCAAAATCATAGTTTGTATTATAATATTTACAATTGATTAGTTTATAAGGAACTATTTATGATTAATATAATAATTAATTTATAACAATAAAAATTGAGATATTATACTGATATACAAATTTTTTTCGTTTGGATCTTTATGTTATTTATGCCATTTTATCATCTCATTATGCTAGATATTTTATTTCACATGGGAAAGCATACAAAGATATGAAATTTAAGATTGTATAGAATCATGTGATATTATTTTCTTAATTAGTTAATTGAAAACATATTTAAAATTAGAATAAACAACTTATTCTCATTATGATAAATATCAGTTAATTATATAAAGCTATTAGTAATTACCAAATTACCAATAATTCTATGCATTTAACATTGCAAATAGGAGGGAAAAAATTTCATTTTATTTTATTATTAAATGAAAAAAGAAGGAAGCTAGAAAGGTCATTAACTGAACAAAATTGGTCAAGGTAGGTGAATGGTATTATGTCACATGGTGAAATTGATTGAGTGGGACCAAGTGTTGCAAGAAGAAATATGTTATTAACACTATTTCACAAAAATTAAGGAGATTATTTTGTAAATCCCTATAATTTTACTTAATTTTTAATTAGGTTCCTATAATTTAAAAATTTATAATTGGATTTTTATAGTGTATAAGATTTTTCAATTAGGCCTCCACTGTTATGAAAAATAGAATATTTTCGTGAGAGGTGAAGATTCTGTTTCCTTTATAGAGTGAAAATGGAGATGAAAAATAGAATATTCTTGGAATATTTTGTTTTAGATAATGGTAGGGACTTAATTGAAAAATCTTATACACTATAGGGACATAATTATAAATTTTTAAATTATAGAAACTTAATTTAAAATTAAGTGAAACTATAGGGGACTTGTTTAGTTATTCTGCAATCCCTATAGTTTCACTCAATTTTCAATTAGGTCCTTATAGTTTAAAAATTTATAATTAGGTCCATATAATGTATGAAAATTTTTAATCAAGTCCATATCATTATTGAAAAAAAATCATTTACAAAATATTTTGTGTTCCATTAGAGGATGAAGAAGGAGATAGAAATGAAATATTATGGAATATTCTATTTTTTGTAATAACAGGGATCTAGGGGTTTAATTAAAATTGGTTGAAATTATAGGGATCTGCAGAATGAATTAGATAGTTAACTTATTTCTCCCTTTTCTTTATTCTTTTAGCTGGTTATATTTCTTTCTTTAAAATGTTAGTTTAGTCTTTTTAATTAACTTTTTATGGATAAAGACTATTTGAATACTTCTTTAAGCTCTATGTATTAACCTTAACCAATATTTATTATGAAAATGGAGAAAGTATATAATTTATTCAAAAGTTAAAATGTTCCACTTTAAATATATAAAAGTTACATTTTTCAACGTAATAAAAATAATAAATTACATTGACTTTTCCTGAGGTTTAGTGTAATTGCACTTGTCATCCCTCTTTTGTAAAAATTATCACTAGAGCATCATGAGGTTTGATAAAATTATACCGACCTCTTATACAGATATAAATTCATTAATTTAAGTGATAAAAAAGATAACATGTGATATGTACATGCATGACTAATGACAAAACTATAATATTTTAACAATATTTGATATAACTAGTGACTAAAATACCCTTTTAATTATAAGTTATAATTTTAAGTTTGATTTCTATGTGGTAAAAAAGTATTTTATTCCATCAATATGTTAAATGTTGTCAAAATATTGTAATTTTATTATTAATAATAATTTATATGTCATATGTTATTTTTTTCATCTCACTTAAATTAACAAATCAATAAATGTTGGAGAGGTCACTGTAATTTTAGTAAACCTCAGGATCTCCAATAACAATTTTGTAAAACAAAGGGATGCTAAGTATAATTGCACTTAGATTGGGCTTGGTAATGCTCTTTTCAGAGGAGTGCTCTAACTCATGATAATCATAAGCCAATTTTTTTGATTTAGTAAATAAAAAATATTGTGATGTTTTTTCTCTTGACTTTTAAAAGCCACAGGTGTTACGGTTACTTTTGAGAGGACTTAATAGGGTTACTTTTCTAAATTGACTTCTACAGTTTTACTATCTAAAATTCAAAAGATTAACATGATCTTACTATAATAAATGACAATTAACATAAAAATTATCCTCTTTATACACACACATACACAACGAAGGGATCTGTTTGCTCTACTTACTCTATTGAACATCTCCTTATAGATAACAAATTCATCAATCAATTGTTATTATATTGATGACCAAGCCTATCAAATTTTAGAAAATTGGATATTGATAGATATATTATCTAATACTCAACATTTATATATATTTTCACAACTAAGTTGTATGTCCAAATAAAAATAGATGATGAGGTATTAAACTATTTTAGAAAGTTGTATGTCCAACTAAGTTATATGTTTGATCTGTGTAGTAGAAACTTACAATTCAATTGAGTAAGTATGCTAAGACTTGCTCTTGAAGTAAATAGATATTGCCCATCTATATTATGAGGATTATCAATCTCCGCACTTTCATGTTGGGGGTTAATAGCAAGCTCCATATTTTGTCTTAGACATAAAATTCACTATTCCCTATTTTGAATCAACTTAAAATAATGGCCTCTATTGTATTTTTATATTACTTACATTTATTACAACTTTTCCAAGTTTTCTCACTCTTAATTAATATTCACTCACTATTATTTATTTCTATATGAATATCTCTCTCTCCTTCTTTCTCTCTCTAAATAGTTTTTACGTGAATTTTCGTGTAAGAGTTAAAAAAATTTGTGAATCAAAACACAATCATTTTTTTTTTATTCGGGGTATCTACCGCTGACAATAATGACTAATTCCTTTGAAGTGAGACGAAACCCTTTTTGTACACACTACCAAAGTTTGAACCCCTAACTAAATACTTAAGAAACCCGATTAACTACTAATTATGCTATGTCTTGTCATTATCAAAGCACAACCATTTATAATATAAGTAATACTATTTGAATTATTGAATCATTTGTAATTTATTAATAACTAGTCAGTCATACTATTATTTTTAAATTTTAAAAACTAGACTTTTTATTCAAATTTATAATGTTAATTATTCATATGAACTTAATAAGAATTATTAAAATAATATTATAATATGCTTATTTAGCATATAATAATATTATAAAATTTTAATCGGTTATTTAATATTCAAGTTAAAAAAGTAAAAATAATAGTTTTCATCTAGAGATAAATAATATGAGTAGATATTAATTAGGAGAGAGTAAAGCTAGAAAAGTACTCATAAATGTGAGTAATCCAAAATTACTATAATACTTGAAATTTTAAATTAATTATAAAAAAGGAGAAGAGTAAGTTTTATGTCCAATGCAAAATAAGGAGTTTGCTAATCTCTATATGAATGTGTGGTGGTTAGCAATTCCTATTATATATATACACACACATTACCATTTTAGATTTTTGGAGCATATTTACTGCTATTAGTGGATTTTATTTATCGAGAGCAACTTCTATCTTATTTTTGGCCCAAAAAAAGAAGAAAAACTGCTAACCAAATGATACTTTTATAGCTTTTGAAGAGTATTTTGTTTTAAGAACCCAAAGATCTCACCTCTCAAAAGATTACAATAATATCAAACCAACCTAAATTTTAAGGGAAATCAATGCAATTTACTCATAAAAAATTACAGGCATACATGTTTATTAAGAAAATTCTTCTCTTATTATTTCTATATTTGTTTTTAATATTAATTTTATAAAATTCTGAAAAATCGAAAATAGAGTAATAGAAAAAAGAAAATAATTATAATAATAACAAGAAATGGAAAAAAAAAAAGTAACTTCCAATATATATATATATACATTCACATTTCAGTTTTCATGGATACGCAGACCTTTCTGGATACACACTGGCAAGTTGCAACGCGTGTAAACTACACCCTACGGTGAAAGTGGTCCCACCCGTGTCTCTGTCTTACTCTTACCTCCGTGTGTGTCAGCACAAGTAATGTGACAACAGAGTTGCCCTGCTCTTCATTCTCATTCAACTGCCATCTTAGAAGTTACACATAGCGAGTGTTTTATCTTAGATACCAGAAGTGTTATTTAGATGTGGGACCCAGTGGCTGATAATTTTTATTTATTTAGATGTGGGACCCAGCGGCTGATAATTTTTATTTATTACTGATAAGATATATGGTCCTAATTAAGTAGGATTTACATATAACTAATAATATATGAGAATATCAGTATAAATAATATTTTTTATTATAATTAGTTTAACTTTAATATACTGGAAGTGTAAAAAAATTTATCTAATTAAATTCTTTCATTTCAATTATTTTTTTTCAAGTTACAGATATGAAATTCAACCATCTTTTAAAAAAAAAAGTTTAATTTTTATGCTATATCAGTAAAAGTAGTTAAGTCTTACATCTACTACTTAAAAAATTATTTAAAGAGAATAATTTAATTGGATAATAGCATAAAACAATTTTACACTATTAGTGCATAGAAATTAAACTCTTTAAAAAAATATTTAGTGTTAGTCCATGTATATATATTGAAGTGGGCAACTTGCATTATCTCAGTTTCTGTGCCAGCAAGCGTGGTCTTCTATGGCCAAGATCAGATCACCAGTGACAAGCCCTTCCTTCTTCCTCAGAGTGCTGTTCCATCTTCTCGCCATTTCGGGTTCGTTATCAACTTTGTCGATGATTCCTTTTTGATTCCAAAAAGAAAAGAAACAGCTTATGTGCTATCAACTAGTATTATTCTATTCACACACTCACCTTCTAAATGGAAGTACATTCTATCTTAGCCTTGTTGTGTAATTGTGATCAGAATACTATTTCCTTTTAGCTTCACAGAACGAAAGGCCATTGTGTGCTCACAGGAATCAACCAATTAATTTTTATCTTTCTCATTCTGTCAACTTGGTGTAGTATCTATTCTCCTTATGGCATCTTTTGTTTTTATCCAATATTTTCATATGGGGTAGTATTAGTAATGATGTTCTTTGCAAATGAAATCGTGGGTAATCTTAATCCAGTGTTAGTTATTTGTGCAAGTTATCGAAATTCCTTATGAGTAATCTGCATTAACCATTTTTGTAATCAATTTTTATTTTTCCCTCTTATCTCTAAATCTTGTTTTCAGATTCTTTTGTGGAAATCTATGGCCTTGGATTTGGAATTAACTATGGACAGATAGCCAACAATCTACCTTCTCCTTCTAGAGTGGCTGTTCTTATAAAATCAATGAACGTGAGTAGGATCAAACTCTATGATGCTGATCCAAATGTCCTCGCTGCCTTCTCCGGTTCGAATGTGGAATTCATTGTCGGACTTGGGAATGAGTATCTTCAGAACATGACTAACCCTTCCAAGGCTCAGGCCTGGATTCAGCAGCATGTTCAACCTTACCTTTCACAGACCAAAATCACTTGCATCACAGTGGGAAATGAGGTCTTCAACAGCAATGATACTCAGCTAATGTTGAACCTCCTCCCTGCAATGCAAAGTGTGCATGGTGCCCTTGTTAGTCTTGGACTAGACCAGCAAGTTACTGTCACAACAGCTCATTCTTACAACATATTAGGCGATTCATACCCTCCTTCATCTGGTGCTTTTAGTCAAGATCTGATACAATTCATCCAACCCCTTCTTAACTTTCACTCTCAAATCAACTCACCATTCCTGATTAACGCATACCCATTTTTTGCATACAAGGACAACCCAAATGAGGTTTCTTTGAATTATGTACTATTTCAGCCTAATCCGGGGTTGGTTGATCCTAACACAAATTTGCACTATGACAACATGTTGTATGCTCAAATTGATGCTGTCTATGCTGCCATCAAGGTGTTGGGGCATACCGATATCGAAGTCCGGATTTCGGAGACAGGTTGGCCTTCTAAGGGTGACCCTGATGAGGTTGGAGCTACACTACAGAATGCAGCAATGTACAATGGTAATTTGCTTAGACGGATAGAACGAAAGCAAGGAACTCCAGCAAATCCATCTGCTCCAGTTGATATATATGTCTTTGCACTTTTTAATGAGGATTTGAAGCCTGGTCCAGCATCAGAGAGGAACTATGGCCTTTACTATCCTGATGGCACCCCAGTTTATGATATTGGATTACAAGGTTATTTCCCAGAGATTGCTATGCCATCCAAAGCCAATGTAAGCAGACACATGATGAAGTTTCACATACCTGCTTACCTTTGAAAATTCTCACCTACTCTTTGCTTTTTCATATCTGGCCAGCAGATAATAGGCCGGTTGAGTAGTTTTAATGCAAATGTATCTAACTCTTCTATTACTTTTAATTTTCAGGCTTTTTCTGCCAATTTTCTTGTCTGCATATTTACATGCTTGATGTATGCTTGGGAGCATTTGAGATCGTGAAGGGAGGAATCAAAGTGAACAGGAATTCCCATACATGATTCTTTTCCAATAGAAGGTTATTCAAGGTGAGAAAAATTTTGAATTGTCCGTGGACATTTTCTTTTTCTTTTTTTTTTTTTTTGTCTTGGTTGTTATTTTCCTTTTATTTTTATTTCAAAGGTAATTACTACTTTGGCTATTAGTATTTCAGTATTTATGGGATAACATGTGGATCACATAAATATTGAAACTATATCGAGTTAAAATGATAGGTGTAGTAGTCCAGGGGCTAGGGCTATTAAAATGTTTCAAGTCTAAGGTCACATGCTAAATCAAGATAAGCTAGATTTTATCCTGAACAGGTCAGGTTTGTATTATATTTAATTTATTTGGTATAAGTTTGGCTTGTGCTCTAATATAGGCTCTGATAATTTCAGCGTTAAACAAATTGATCCATAACAATTGAAAAATATCAATTTGATCCATGACAATGTTAAAAGTCAAACATTTAGTGGTGTAGAGATGGAAAACATTAACCGTGTTAGTGACAATTTCATTATCAAATAAATTAGTCTCTAATATCATTTGTACCAAAAAATAAAAAATCCTCATCCCTTATTCTCTTCCTTCGTTCATCCTCTTCATCACCACCATCATAATTGAGGCTTTATGAGTAAGGTACGCCAACACATAGAAACCCAATTGAACAAAACAAAAACAAACATAAATCACATTAACAATGTAGCATTTCCAGACCCAAAAAAAAAAAAAAAGAAGCAGAGAAAAAGAAGATGCTTGCATAGGCAAGCCATGGCAAGAGAGGGATCTTGCAGTGGAGCTTTGTCGTGGTGTCCTTGCATGACTCAGGAGGTTGTGTGTGCTGTGATGATGGACAGAGTCAGTGTGGTGATACTAAATGGGGGTTTGCTGTTGTTAACGGTGGTTGTTGATGATAGTGAAGATGGTCATGAGTTCAAAAGTACTTTAGTAGTAGCATTACATTTTTAAAATTATTTCAGCATTTAGATAGAGAGAGAGAGGGGGGGGGGGGGATCCAAGACAATCATGGGAGCTCTTAATGGTGGTGGTGGCGGCTGTGGTGGTGATGAAAAGGATAAAAGAAGGAAAGGGAACAGGAAGAGGATGAGGATGAAGATTTTTTTTTTTTAATGTAAATAACATTAGGGACTAATTTATTTGGCAATGAAATTGTCACTAACATTGTAAATATTTTCCATCCATCGATCATTAAGTGTCTGACTTTTTGACATTGTCAAGGATTAAGTTGACACTTTTTAATTGTCAAGGACTAATTTGTCTGATACCAAAATTGTTAGAAATCAATTTAGGGGTTCACTCGTTTTTTTAGGCCTAAATTTGGTCTAGTCCAAAGTCTGACCTGACTGAAAACTTGTTTAAAAAGATGTTAATTGAAAATATTTTAAGCGAGCTAATAGGCTTAAGGGTTAAAAAAGGGTACACCAAAAATGGATCCATTTGAGGATATCATATCAAACAAGAAATGATCATGTATATGTATGAAAGTTCAGTCCGAGGCTCAAATGATAAAGTGATTTTTATGGTACCATCGTATTCTTAACTTTACGATAGGACTGTACAATAATTAGAACAATCTGAAAATCATGTGATGGGAAAGTTTCGGAACCATACTGTGGAAAGGTTCTGCCCAAATATCCAAATAAAGCAGAACCTGTCAAAATGCTGTCCAATTCATGCATGTACTAAGTGGACGCTTGTGCCGCCATAACCACCTCCAGAAAACCATATCCTTTACTCGTTAATTTATTATAATATGGTAAAGGGTCTCCATCTTCCTTATCTCTCACTTGCCATCATGCATATGAATCTTCCTGTGAATGGAAATTCTCCTTGTCTTCAGCTATACAAAAGTCCAAATGGGTTGCATCATCGGGAAGAAAAATATAAATAAAGCCTTCCGGGATCCTCATGCAAGAAATTCAAACCGCACAAGTTTTGTCCACGGTTGTGAGCCTTATCTGAGATATGACTCCCCCTTCTTCCAATAATTATCTCTTCCCACATGAGGTTCTTCTTTTGGATCATACTTGAGAGTTTTCATTTCAAGTGTGAATAGTAAAGTCCCACATTGATTAAGAATAGATTAAATAAAAATCAAATGTATAAGATATGAAAATCTACTAACTTATTGCTTTAGGTTTTGGGAGGAGTTTGTAAGATATGAGAATCTTTTTTCTTTTGTTTTTTTGTTTTTCGTAGACTTAAAATTTACAAGGGAAGTATAAGATCACTTAGAGTGATAAATTCTGGCCTAGTCTATTAATGTAGGTGTCCCTGTTGCCTCTCCCTACCAACACTTTCCCTTCCTATCATACATTTTACTTCAAATTTCATAATGATTCATGTCCAAATTCCATTGTTCAAATCAAAACCATTTTGCCTTAGTGCGGAATGATTCTTTGCCATAAAATTCTATTAAACCTTCTAGCAAAGAATCTAGTGATTTCTTATCATCTCTACCAATGAGTCATACAATAATTATACTCATTGAAGTAATTGTGTGAGCTTGTGAGTGGCTAAAACTTTCAACCAAGAACCTTATTTAGAGCTAATGGTGTTTCTTTGTTGGGCGAAAATCACGTGGAATATTAATTCTACAACGTGAGGGTCACAACAAGTGAGCTGGTCATCGGTTTTAGACATGGTGGAATGGTCCGTGCCTTGAAAGTGAAGTGTAGAGTTCTTAGTACAACTGGTTGGTCCTAAAGGGATAAGATTGGCAGATGAAAACATTGCACATGAAAACTTTCCAGCTTAAACATTATTGATTCATAAGCTAACGGCTTCCATAGCAGAACTTTTGGTGCTTTAAAGAGGCCTCTATTTTTTTGTTTTCTGATTTTGGCACTAGTGGATTAAAGAAAGTGTTGTTGATTTAGATTCTAATTTTAGTATATTGCTTTTTCATCTAATCAATCACTTGTGCGGGTTGTTTCCTTGTTTTGCCCTTTTAAGTAGAGTTAGCTATCGTCAAGGCATTTTAATATTGATTGGTTTTTATGTTTACCCAAATCGTGGCCAAGATCAAATCTTCGTGACCTCTCATATATATAAAAAAAAAAAAAAAACGCATAGATAGATTTTGGTGAAATATTTAATACAAATTCATTCATCCGCACATGCTGAACATAATTCCATAGCCATTTTGTATGTGCATGTCTGACATGCGTAAAGTTATGTTAATAAAAATATATAAACTTAGCTTTTGTCTTGACCATCAATTAAAACTTAACATATTCATGCCTGAAATAAGAATTTTCCATTAAAAAATTTCTCGTGATATAGATCGGTTGTGTTTGGAAGTTGAAAAATTCACATATATTCAATCTTACAAAGGGTGGTATGTAGCAAATACTAATACATAGTTCAATTTATTAGATTATTAAACATAGTTTAAAAAGGAATCCAAATTATTGGGTGTAATGTGATTTCTTTCAATTTTGACAGTGATTTTTCTTTTTTGTTAAAAACAAAAAAGCTAGAATCAGATACTTTCTCAAGGTAGTGCATATCTGGGAAAGGTGTGGATTTCAATCTAATGCTCATTAATTTGGTGTGCATGTCATTGACTTAATATTTGATGTATCATTGCAGGGAGAGGGAGACAAAAAGCAGCACAGTTTTCTTTTCATTTGTTGAAGGCAAATCCTGCACTTTGCGTAAAAAGCCATGGTGGCAATAGGTTGGAGGCTTAGTTCATATAACTGAAAGAGACATCATAATTAAAATCATTCATACACTCATTGCTTTCAGTTTTAGCAACAATCAAAGATAGAGCCCAGAAACTGGAGGTGTAATAATGAGTATTGAATCTTGAGTATATAGTGATTTTTTAGTTAGAACATTGATAACATATAAAAACAGATTTTTTTTTAAAGAAATGGTGAGTTATAATTATGTTTTATATGTACAAGAATGTTAGAGATTCCCAAAAAAAATTGGATTTTGATGTAGCCATTTTTCTAAATCTATTCCCTTGCAAATCATTTTGAGAGAAAATAAAAATAAACTTAATCGCAATTAAAACACTTTTTCTGATCACATATAATTACTATTTTCAAGCCATTATGATTGGTTTAATGGTGAGTGGTTTGTGTATTATGCATGAGGTTCTATGTTCAAATCTTATTATAATCAATGTAATTTTTTAAGTGCCAAAACAGATAATAACTATTTTCTTGTGCCAATTAGTTTCTTTTTAATGAGTTTAATTTCAATATCCTGATAGTGTTAAAGTCTTTTTACACTATTATTATCTAACAAAATCTTTCTATTTATATGATTTTTATATAGTAGGTGAGAGAGTAAAATTCAACTATATTATTTGATACGTAAATACATATATAATTAAATAACACTATTATTAAATCATTTATTTTAGTTTATAAGTTTACATATGAACAAATTAATTGAGATTTTAAATTTATTTCAAATATTTATTTTATTATTATTAAATATGATAAATTAATAAAATAAATAATAATCACTATTATATTTAATAATAATAAAATAAATATTTCAATCAACATTCACTTTTTAAAATGTTAAAATTTTAATTTGGAAGAAACTAGTTGTGCAAGCTACCCAGGGCGGGCGGCGAATTAGTGCCAACCTTTTATTATTTAAATATCATATTAGTCAAAAAGTATAAATGCAGAAGGAACCTTTTTCCACCTGTCCTTTTGTGGTTGAAGGAATCTTAAATGGCATATGTTTGGACTTTGAGGAGCTGTATCCACCACTTCTCCTTTTTCTCTTATTTTCTTTGGTTGCAATTTGCTCGCTCTGAATGTGGAAAGGTACTAAACAACTAATCAGTTGCTTCAATTTGACGAAAGAAATCATAGATTTTGATATTCTCCTGCGAGGCATAGAAGAAAACTATCAATAAGAACCTCAATAGAGAGAAATAGGGTGACTTACACCTTAGTCCATATTAACTTTTGGACATTCTGATGGTTCATTTAATTTTATCACTAAATTACTTTACCATTCCTATTTTAGTTTTTAATTTTCCTTTCCAATCACTCCCCACCCTCTCTCCATAACTCGCATCTTTGGTCTCTTTTGACTTACCAACATACCCTCCCAGAAATTTCGAGAGTGAGATTCAACCTTTGAAAGAGTATTTTACTACAACATGTTCATTATTTTGAGTGAATTGTTAATTTGAAGCCGTAGGAAACATTTCAGAAAAAAAAAAAACAATAATTCCATAGAATATGTTCTTAATTTTGTAGTTTATATACCCATAACAAATCTTTTATGGGTGAAAGTTTGGCATAGGTGGTGTTTGGAATCATTCAAAGTAGAAAATGAATTGATTTGATTTGAAATTATTTAATTTTTAAGCAAATTCTTATGTTTGGAATGATTAAATGAAATAAAAAATGAATTAATTTATAAATCTATTTTTATGTCTAAAATATAATAGATTTTGTTTGGAATGATTAAAATAGGGAATGAAATGATTTGATTTATGTGTAAGCTTTAAAATCAATTCATTTCCATCAAAATCCTATCAAAATCCAAGGTATTTGAAAATTAAAAGAATGGAATTGGATGGAATTAAAAATCAATTCCTTTCTTATTTTTTTTTCAATTTCAAACAAATGATTTGATTTACAAATCATTTCATTTTCATTTTTATGTGATTCCAAACACACAGAGAATTCCATTTACAGAGAATTGGAATTCCAATTTAATTTTGTCATAGAGAACTGAGGCCTTTCTCATATTCAATTTTGTCACAGAGAATTCCAATTTCTCATGTTTATGGAGAAAAGGGCAGAAAGAGAGGTGATAGTATTGGAGGAATTGCAACATCACTCTCCAACCACTCATGTTCCAGCTAAGTGCACAAGTTTTAGAGTGTGTTTAGAATCACATAAAAATAGAAATGAAATGATTTGAAAACCATTTCATATGTTTGGAATTGAAAAAAAAAAGAGAATTGATTTGTAATTCCATCAAATCCATTCTTTTTAATTTTCAACTCCTTTGAATTTTGATAGGAGTTGGATGGAAATGAATTGATTTTAAAACTTACACATAAATCAAATCAAATAATTTCATTTTCTATTTTAATCATTCCAAACACAATTCATGATATATTAGATTTAAAAATGAATTTCTAAATCAATTCATTTTCAATTTCATTTTATCAGTCCAAACATAAGATTCAACTTAAAAATAAATCAATTCAAATAATTTTAAATCAAATCAATTCATTTTCTAATTTTAATGATTCCAAACACTACTTTATGGAGAAATTGGAATTTGTGGCATCAAAAGAAGGACTTAGTTCTTGTATGCCAATGTTGCTATAGAAGTAATCTAGTATCAATGTAGGAATGATCGGCTTTTGGCAGTTTTCTAGGGCTGCACTAACTGACATTTTGGCAAGGAGGACAACGTGATGAATAACTTTGGTGCAAAAGATAGAGGTGGTAGTAGCAGTTAAGGGTTAGAGGAGACAAGTTATGGTAAAGGATAGCTTTGTAATTTAAAAATTATTTTTTATTTAATTTTTTAAAATTATGTTATTTTTAAATTAAATTAATTACATCTTCATCTCAACCATTGAGATAACATCTAATGGTAATAAAATAGTGGACCATTATATGGTCCAAAAGGAACCACGAACCAAGGTAGATGTCACCAAGAAAAAACATTTCATACTTCTCATTCTCCACCAAAAACCCGAGGAAGTTCTCAATGTCTTATTTTCGACAAATTATTTTGTGGACTATTATAAATAATGTCATATTTGATTTTAGATATAGATTGATTACATGTCATAATTGATTAAGATCTATTGTCTAGGTTACAAGAAGTGAGTATAATTTATCCAAATATGTCGTAAAATTTCACCATTTTAATATTATAGGAATTTTGCTTCTTTTAAAAACAGTAAAATTATAGTTAAAGATAAAAAAAATTAGAAGAAAAATTATTATATAAATATAATTTAAGAGAAAATACAATGACCTCCTTTGAAGTCCTTTAGTATTATACTTATCTCCCTCTTGTTTTTAATATTATATTTACTTCCCTTATTTCTAAATAAATTTTTAGAATTCCTAAATTATCTTTTTTCCCAAAAAAAAAAAAACATATCTTCCTTTTTCCTCAGAATCATTTCCAGCACACCTAATCTATTTAGAGTTTAAACCTAATCTATGTGGAGTTTAAGTCTCTATTTTAGACCAAATTTTTGGGGAGGGGTTAAAGACGTTAGGCAGGGCTTTAATCCTTGGATTTGTGAGTTTATGAGGAGAATGTGAGAGATAGAAAAGGACGAGAACACACTTTCTTAGGTGGCCTTAATAGAGAGCAGACCTTGCTAGCCTCAAGAGATGGATGTGGATGATTGGAAGCCCTTTTCCTCTTCCTAGATGTAAAGGCATCATCTCAATTCCTTTCTCTAGTTCACTCTTTCAGTTCTCTCTTGGTTTTCAGAATAGGGCATACTCTTTGGTCACCTTCTTTGTGTGTGGGTGCTATGGAAATTGTTGTAAATAAGAGAGTTGTTCTATGTTTGCGCAAGGGTGTTCTTGTGGGGTGATGATCATGTGTTGGTTGTTTGAAATGGGAAGCAGTATGCATATATATGAGCTTCGATCCTATTCCTTTGTTTCTAAGGAAAAGACTTCATCCCTTGCCAATTGTAGACAATCGTAGATGGGATGGTAATGTGTACTATTGGGCCAAGTATTCCTAAGGTACTGGTGACAGGACACTAAGTGACACTTGGCTCTATGGGGCTTTTACAGGTACAGCTGGAAAAATGTCGTTCATTTGATTCTAGTTGCAAGTATTGTCATTTATGGGAAGCTTTGTATAGGAAAAGAAGTCAAGGCTTGGCTTACCCCTTGAAAAGGGTTCTCTCTCAAAGGGATCACTATTTTTCTCTCATCAATAGGGGATTCTTGTCTTTAGAGAAGTGGAAGCTTCCCACCATTTCTTAGGTCATTCTAGTGGGGCTATACACCTTTTGCTAGGAATTGCAAGGCCCAAAAGCCTACCAGGCCATAGAAAGGAGTAGTTCCAATGCTTTAATAGTAGCCTTCCAAGTTTACCATATCATAGGGCATTATCCCATGCACCCATACCTCATGCTATGACCTTTTGTCTTCTTTTGCCATTATTTTGTGATTACTTTGGCTTAATTGTAGGTTTTGATTCTATTTCAGAAATTGGGTTTGGAATAATAGTCCCCTTACATAATAGAAGTTGTAGCTTCTTCTTATTGTGCATATTCCACATGTTGCTTTTCTTGCACAACATGTCTTCATTCTCTTTGGGTGTCCTTTGTTCAGACTCTCTCACCTTCTTCATGACTAGCTTTTTCCTTATCATTAGAATATGTCAAATTTAGTTTTTTCTCGAGCGCTTGCTTATGGGTTGAGTGCCTAACGCTTCTCATCACCCCCTAACGTCCCAAGATGATTTACATGACTAAGCGGGCATTTCCCTTTTTCGTGTTGCTTTGAACTGCTTGAATTCTTTCAAGATTTTCTTGCTGAATGTTACCTGCCATTCAGTCTTGCTTCTAGTAGTATAGTAATAGTCTTTAAAAACATGAAGCTATGGAATCTTGCTCCTTAATTTGGCACATCGATTATCTTTGTCAAGAAAAGCTATCATAGTTCTTGGTGAAACCTTGGTGATCTTTGGCCAATGTCTTGTTCCTGTAGTTGGCTATTTCCTTGTGATTTCTAAGGACTTGTTTGAACTTGCACATGAGAAGACTCCATTCATTTGCTTGTGTTTGTTGACTTTGACAAGAAAACTCTCATCCCTTTGTCCACATTTGGTTATAAGTTCAGTTGGTCAACTAAGCAATGTGAGGCTGAGGTGTCTTATGCATCACAAGAA
This sequence comes from Dalbergia cultrata, assembly GCA_031216105.1. Lineage (NCBI taxonomy): Eukaryota > Viridiplantae > Streptophyta > Magnoliopsida > Fabales > Fabaceae > Dalbergia > Dalbergia cultrata. Next base: position 10,780,149 of record CM062345.1, read on the forward strand.
AGCTATTGAGAAGGCCAATTTGCCTCTACCATTCGACTTTTCTCTGTATCTTGGCCATCATTGCATTCTTTAACATCATTTGGGAATCATTTCAAGGCTTTTCCTTATTTTGTTGTTGACTGGGCATCCTTGACCGTGATTATTCTTGCAGGCTTGTGACATGCAATTGTCTACATAATCCCTTCTAGTTTCAGTTTTGCACCTTGGTGGACCTCGTATCATTCTGCCTTTGTGCACCTTGCAACTATTCTCTATACATTGTTTCATTCTTACATACACTTTTAAGAATCTCATACGATTCTTGTTGTACATTTCTGTTTCATAGCCCTTGTTGTACATGCTCATTATGTATTCTTTGTAACTCGTTTGGCTTCTTTTGCGATTGAGAACCTTTGTAACACCTACTCTTCCTTGTACTTTAAGAGCTTCAAACCACTTCCTTCATTTTGTGCATATTTCTTTGCACCCTAGAGATTATACAAGGTCCTTGTATATTTTTCATGACATTTTTATGTTTGGTCTCTCCTTGTGCACATTTCTTTGCACCCTATAGACTATACATAATCCTTATGCAGGAGGGAAAGTTAGCCCACAAGGATGCTAAAGGAAGACATATAGCATGCTAGAGAAAAGAAAAACTCTCTCTTCTTATACAGTCTGTGGTGAAGGAGTAGAATTTATTTGGAGCCCCCTTGAGAGAGATACCTCTTCAACCATGGCACTAAAGGTTGCCCATCTCACAAGACCTTATCATTTTTCTGAAAAGGCTACTGGCTTTGCCTACACTAGGGAGCCTCAATTGGAAGCACCCAATTGACAGGGCGTGTCTTTTGTCTTTCGTTGTACTTTGAACAATGGCTCTTTGAGTCCCTTTAGTTTGTTTCAATCTATTTGCTTGTTTGAGTTCTTCCTATGTTTGCTTGTATACACCATGCTTTTTACCTTATGCACCTCCCATTTTTGCTTAGTTGAGTCATGCATTGCTTTGCCCTGCCTGTATGAGTTTCTTGCAAACATTCAACATCTTCCAATTATTACTTTTCTTGTGCATTGCACCCTTTACTTGTGAGTTTTTATGCAACCACTTCCTATACACAATATTACTTTGCACCTTTATGTTCCTTTTTCAAATGTGGTCTCCTTTTGTGCACATTTCCTTGTACTTTGGAGACCACACATCACGCTTGTGTACATTCTTTATACTAAGGTTTGAATTCCTTTTTTAGCACTTGTCATTTCATGACGCCACAATAAACATTGGTTTTTCATACTTGACTTGTTCACAAGAACTATTTTTTTCTTGAATTTTTTATGCTTTATTATTATTATTATTTTTTGTAGCGGGTGAGAACCATGTAATCCTAACCTTGCAACTTTAGTGTGATTTATGCTCTTGTGATCATTACTCTTGCACCTTTGCACAATTGTTGTCCTTATGCACAATACTTTGCATTTCAGGGCACATTCTTTTATGGGGTTCCCTAAATCAACATTGCTTTCTCACCTTAAGGTCATTGAAAACATTTTCATTTTGATAATATCATATAGTGTTCTTGTACTGGGATCATGACCTTATGCCATCCTTCCCTCTCCCTTGAGGAAAAGCAAAGCATGTGCTTGCTTTTTCCTTAGAAATCATAAAAACAAATTCTTCCCATTTTGTTTTGAGAAAAACTAACCGCAACATTCCCCTTTTCTTAGGCATACAACACAGATTTTCTTTAGGAAAGGATAGTACATGTGGTCCTACATTGTAAGATGTTATACCCTCAAGGATTTGTTCATGACTTTTGTTACTTGACTTCGTTGTGCACGTTACTTTGCACATTTAAGAACTTTGCATAATCTTTGTTCTTATGCACATTGCCTTACACCTTTGGTACTTTTATGTTCTTTACATTGCTTGTGTGAGCTTTTAACATTTTGGCTTGGCATCTTATGCTTTTGCTCTTTTTTATGCATGATTCTCTTATGCTTTTGAGAGCTTTTACATGGCCATGCATATTACTTTGTGCTTCATCGATTTTCTATATTTTATCCTTTGTACCTTTTGACATAGCACAATAAAAGAATGAAGATCATATGCACATTGTTTTGCACGTGGTTAGCCACAATATTTTTTCTCCTTCATGCCTTATAGCACATCCAAAGAATATGATTCATATGCACATTACTTTGCTCCTTGTCAACCACAACGTGTTTTACCCTTTGTGTTTTTGCACATAGAACATTCAAAAGATGTGGTTTATTATGCATATTACTATGTACCTTGTAACCAAAATCTATTTTATCCTCGGTGCTTATTTCTTAGCACCTTCAAAGGATGTGGTTCATTGTGCATATTGCTAAGCACCTTATAACCAAAGTTTTTGTTTTATTTTTTGTACTCATTTCTTAGCACAATTCACCCTTTAGGTCTCATGTCTCCTGGACCAATAACACTTTTATGTTTTACACGTTGGGACACATAAGTAGGTCGATCACCTTTGACAAATTTTATCTGTGTCCCAATTTATCAAATTGGTGGGGTTACTAGTAATCATAGGGCAAAAAAGCATTAAGTACATTTTAAGATCATCCTATTTACCTTGAACTTTCTTAAAAAACCTAATCACTTAAGCAGTAGAACATTTTATCTTTCGTGCCTCTTCACATGTCACTCTTTCTTTGAAGGAAAGGAACCATATAAATATATCATTTAGGTCCCATTTCCTAACAAATTTATTTTTAATAATATCTTTTTGGTGGTACGAATAAATATGAATATAATTGAATCCATACCACACTCTATACTTATGAAAAATTGTCCAACCAATCATCATTTTTCTCATTTATTGTTGGGGATGTCCATGGAAAAAGATTGGGCTTTAGACAAATGGTAGACGAAAGCCCAAACATTGAAGCCCAAAGCCACGAAGGAGTAGAATAGAACTCACTTTCTCTGACTCCCTCAGAGTCTCACATAAACAAAAAGTGAGCGTTCGACTGAAAAAAAAAAAAAAAAGTGAGCGCGAAGTGTAGTATAGTGTTGACAATGGCGGGAAACACAGAAACCAACCCCAAAAGAAACTTTTAGTTGGTTGAGTGAGAAACCCTAATTTCACATCAAAATCGAAATCGAAGAAGAATCGTTGAGAAAACTGCTAAACTGAGCGTTTTGATTGGAGAGAGAGGTGAATGGCGGAGGCGGCGAAGAAGGCGGCGGAGGCGGAGGAGCTGCCGAGGACTATCGTGCGCCGGGTGGTGAAGGATAAGCTGTCTCGTTGCTCCGAAGACGGAGACATTAACGTCAACAAAGACGCCCTTCTCGCATTCTCCGAAAGCGCCAGGATCTTCATTCACTACCTTTCCGCTACGCACGTTTCTTTTGCCCCTAATTATAAACCCTAATCTTTTATTGCCCAAATCAAATTTTGGTTATCCTCTTTTTTATATTATTGCGCTGAATGAAACCTCCCTTTCCTCCTGTTTGCTTGATTAGTAAAAACTGGAATTAGAAAATTACTTGTCAAGTGTATGTAGTTTGTTTAGCTAAGCTTATGAAAAATATATATATGATCAGAAGATAATTACTTTTGTGGCGAAACAGGATAGAATCTGATTCTTTATCTGCATTTTGTTCTAGAAGTTCTTTTATTTATTGATTTATTTATAAAAAAAAAATCAATGCACCCTAAGTAAGTCGAGTTGGAAAGGAATAAAGGTTTTCTTTTTTTCCTCTTGCTGTGGGTTTTATGTTTTATAGATGAACTGAACTGCAGAAGGGTTAAAATTGGGAGCTTTCTGAAGAAAGTTGAGAAATTTGTGATGGAAGTATATGCCAATATTTGGAGTATTTAGTTGAAACGTAATTCTCGCACTCTCAAGGAAAGATTTTTAGACAAGCAAGTTTTGTGGGATAGGATTAAACGTTTAGCCTCTATTTGTTGTAAAGCTCCATTGAGAGATTAGAAAACCTTGCCTCATTGATAGTTTTTCTATAGCTAGTTTTGGTTCTTGTATAGAGGATCTCCTGTCCTCTTGTAATTTCCTATCTTAGTCTCAATATAATTCGTATTTTATCAAGAAGAAAATTGTGATGGAAGTTGCAGAGACTGACTGGTGATTTGAAATGATGTGGTGGTTCAGGGCTAATGACATATGTAAAGAGTCAAAGAGGCAGATTATCACTGCTGAGGATATTTTCAAAGCTCTTGAAGAAACTGAGTTCTCTGAGTTTATCCGCCCGCTGAAAGCTTCTCTTGAAGGTCCGATACTACTTGCTTTTGATGTAAAGCACAAAAATATGAGGCAACTTTTTATCTTTATTTTTTGAGAATTCTGACTTTGCCATGATATTTTATCTCTACTAACTTGTTCAAAATCTTCTACCAAGGTTATTCGGGTGTTATTATTATGTCCATGTACCCGTACATTGAGTCCTTGTCAAGTTCTTTGGCTAAAATTGAACTTGTTTGATAATATGTGTACTCTAAGCATGAGATAAGCGGGAGTAGATTTTCTCATACTCCCATTTAACATTCAGGTTCCTTATTAGATGCTCACCATTTGATTAATGGATGGTTGAGATCACTGTACATGGCTTTGTCATGTTAAATGGGGACATGAGTGGATCTGGTGTGGTCTTCTCTTTTACTGTTATGCTAAACTATCTTGATCAGCTAGTAGGTGAAATTCAGTCCAAAGCTATAAAGCCCGTTCAAAGAGGAATGAGATGAGAGGGGCTGTAATTTATTCAAATTGAGGTACATATGATTGTATGTTAGCAGGACAATGAGTTAACTTACGAAACACACAAGACAGGATTTTTTTTATGTTTTCCATTCGGAATTAGGATCCGTTTTATAAGATGTATGTGTGTTCTCTCTCTCTCTCTTTCTCTCTCTCTCTGTATATATGTCAAGAAGATGTATGTAATTGATTGACTTGGCAAGCGGTTTATTTTTTACTTTGTCTGTGTAGCCTTTAGCAGACCTTAACACTTATTCTTCATTACCTAACAGAGTTCAGGAAGAAGAATGCTGGGAAGAAAGCAGCAGTGTCAAAGGGAAAGGACAATGAGTCTAACAAGAAAAGAAAGGTGGAAGGTGAGTCGTCTGATAAAGGCAAGGATGGTGAGACTTCTGATAAAGGCGAAGTTGGTGACAGCCAATGAGGCAAAAGGGATGAAGGCAGTTGCATTTGGCATGACTTAGCCAAGGCATTAAGTTATATAGTATTTCATTATTATTTGGATTATATGCATGACTCCTTGTTGCTAGGATGCTGCACACTGCTCTCCGCTCTACAAATGTCACAAATATAGCTTTCAACTCAATGCCCAAGTCACAGTTGTTTGTCAGTAGAATGCTTCCCTACCCCCTGCTACATGATGCAATCGGCCTAATCCTTACAGGAAAGAAAATATATTTCATCATAAGTCTTGATGAATAAAGCAGATATATTTCATCGTAAGTCTTGAGGAATTGCATCCTTTTGTGTTTTCTTTTTTTATTTTGGAAGGAGAGGGGTGGCTTGGCTGCAGTTCTCTCGTTGAAGAGAGAAGATTGTGCAGCACAAATTTACATTTAAATGTGTCAAAATTATGGGCTGGATATAAGCTGTTTTATTGCATTTGGTTATGGATTGCAGGATTGTATGAGCTACTACTTAAATGCCTTCTAAACTATGAAGCTAATGCAGTGATTGAGGTTTAGATTCTAGTAATTGATTGCCCATTTTCCCGACCTTTCTACCTTGATGTTATGGCATTTGGCTCTGGATTTAATTCCTTTATAATGTGGTCACTTTAGTTTTGAAGAATAAGATTGCAAAGATGGTAGCCTGTTTTTCAGCAGAGTGGCAAAGTCAAAAGTTAGTTCATGGCCTTTTAATGCAAACCACATGTCACAACTTGCAAGGAGAATTTGGTGAACGTGAGACTGCCTTTCAAATTTTGCTTTCGTTTTAATTTCATGCTCCATAAGCTCTCTTTATATAGAACTTGCTATGCGTAGAATTGTAGAATTACCTGAGTTTTCATTCTTATATCAGCCTTTAGGAAGTTTTCTGCCCTTTTAAGCTCCGAGTATTGAATACATATACTGATAAGAAAATTATATACTCCTGCATATTTATTTTGTAGTATTTTGTTTGTGCATTTGGAAGCCACCATATTGCAACACGAAGAAAATATTTCGAAGAGCCACAGCACTGTTCCTAGTGATAGATTTGAGTAATGCTCTTAACTTAGGTCCTCAAGTCTTTTTGCTAGATGACTAAACTGCACTCACCCCGCTATGAAATAGTGAGAATTTGAGATTGAACTACACTAGGCGAAAAAAGTCCATGCAACCCATCCTTTTCTAAATTTTATATTTTTAGATCCTTTTGAACTATATTTATTCCTTAGTTTCTATTTTTTCATTAATGTTCTTCAATTATAATTGTCATATGATATTTCTCATAAATTTGTTTTAATACTAACATGTATTTATTTAAATTTTTTATACATTGACCTTCTATAACTTTAATTTCTTTTCTTTTTTTACTTTCAAATTGTACTCATTTTCACATTGTAATAAAACTAATTAAAATATGAAAATAAATATAATTTTTTATTGGATTAATATTTAACAAAATCTATCGATGAAATTTGAAGCCCATGTCATATATATATTGTCTATCAAATATTAAATTAATATAATATTATTTGACATATTTTTTATATATATTAAAATTAATGTAATATATATACTTAAAATGAATAAGAATAAAAGCAATATGATTATATTTTTATTGATGTTAAGCTTTTATGAAATTTGATACAAAAAATCTTTATGATAGGTAATTATAATTCATTGGTTGGATCAATGGAAAAATTGTTTTATGGAAATAATTAAGCGACATAAGTATGCTTAAAATTATACTACTGTAGTTTGATTCTAACCCAAAAATAAATTTAAGAAATATATAATAGCCTTTTCAGAAAGAAAATTCAAATAATTATTAAATTTCAGATATAATTATTTTGTTATATTTTGAAATACACAATTATATTTAAATTAATTTACGTTAAGTAAAGGTTTATGTAAAATTTTTAAATTTTTTTGAAAAATAAAATTTCAATTTAATAATATTTGTTTATCAAATAAAAGTTCTGATAACAAATGTTTTATTTATATAATCCGTGAGTTTCAGGGAATGACAAAAACTAATTAATCTCTAGATTCTAATAACTCAGGTGTCAACCAAATTTTGCATTTTGATTTTGACCGTTATTCCCTTGCAAGTGTCCCACCTGAATTTGAGTTTAACTGTGAAATTTTTACCTAATTTTATAACCGAACACACCCTAAAGAGGATTAAAAACCCGACCTGCCTAGACCCAACAGTGACAGTTCAACTTTTCAACCTGATTGGTTTTTACTTCTATTTTCTGTTTTTATATTTAATTACAAAAATATAATCTAATCTTTAATTTATTTCTTGTAATCAGAATTTTATTAAAAAATAAAAATAAAAACAAAAAAATGATTGAAAATAGAAAACAATAACAATAAATAAAAATAAAAACTAAACAAACATTATTTGTCAAGCTCTAGAAGATTACAATGACAATAGTCTCCATTGGTGGGTTGGAAATCTACAGAATAAATATTTAATGAAAAACAATTATGTAACACACTTCTAATAAATTAAAAGCAAATATTAAGGCACAAAATAAACTACACATTTAACAGAGAGGAGCTCCACCATAATCCTATCATTCTATGTATTAAAGACCAGCTAATATGGGCGGTATCTGCGCCCTTGGCCACTATCGTTGTTGTGCCTCCCCTTACTGGAACTGCCAGCATTCCTGCTGCCACTCGCGCTGCCGCCGCCACCCCTGCCACCTCTCTGATGGAAGGGCGGCGTTTGTGGCGGCATACCTGGACCTGGTTGTTGCCTGCAAAAGAAAATAAATTCATCAATGAGGGTGCCATAGAAAGCCATTGGAAAATTATTTATTTATTTTATATAGAACATTGTAGAAATTATCTGCCAATCTACCAGATGTTTTGTTTTGTCAAGAGAGAGAACATGCCATACAGATAATATCAATGTCAAGCAACAATTTCCAGTTCTACTTACAAGACATATCCAATCCGTCCATCAGCCAGAAGCATAGGCATCATGGCCATTCCAGGGGGAGCTGCACCCCTTCCATACATCAAGGGCTGCAAAAGATACAACTCCACCCATCAAGTTTAATTGATTGAAAATGTGATATTAAATGAAAGGCATACAATACAAGATCTCCTAGCGTGCAAATATATACACACTTCATAAGCCATATAGCGATATTCAGATAAGACTGCTATACATGATTCCTATTGAAATTAGAAGTATATCGAACATGTGAAAGAGGTAAGCAATGCATTAAGCTTTGAATTTTTTAGAAGTTAGCAAAGCTCCATAAAGTCGGCATAAGAGTAACTTCCTGTATGGAGACTAGCCAAATTATATCTAATAACAACAGAGAGCATGTGTCACCTGCGCAAGACCTGGAGCACCGTATCCTGCGCCAAGGGCACCATAGGCACCCCCAACCAAACCATAACCAACATGAGGTGGATAAGTTGGAAGCAATCCCGGCTTCCGCGTATTTGAGCCTCCAGACTTTTGATCAGCCTGCGGCTTTGCTAGAGAGCATTCCAAAATCTGACCTGAAAATTAGAACAAACCAAATCAACATTGATCAATGTTTACACACATAACATAATTATGAAAAATGGGAAAAATTAATAATAATAATGCAAACTGTACCTTCTAATTCATATCTTTCAGTGTTTTTCAGTGCTTTCATAGCACTAGACCTCTCTGCAAAATGTACAAAACCAATTCTGTTCTTTTCTTGTCCAGACTTTGCTGGTGGAAGAACCACCTTTGTGATCTTCCCATGGTGTTCAAAAAGCTTCTTCAACTGTTCCTGAGTGACATTCTTAGGCAAGTTCTTCACATATACTGCCTTCACCTGTTCATACATGCTTAAGAGCTTACTATATTCAATTTGAACAGAGTACTGAATCTAGATGCAAACTGTTACAATACCAGTCTGGACTCAATTGAAAGCTGATGTGATTCATTAATATATTGAGCATTAGATTAACAATCTATGATTATGACTCTAATAATATAGTTAGTAGCTCTTAGTTAGCTCTATAATAAGGCTTATTAGCTCATGTACTTAATGCACTCATAATAGAACTCATGGAGCGTTTGGTACACAGAATGTTATTACACTCTCGTGAATGTAACTTATGAAAATGCAATATTCTCATGTTTAATACACGGTTTAAAGAAATATTCGTTGGTACATTGCATACCCAGAAATAAATTACCACGTGTAAGGTTCCTCCTATACTAACATCGTTCCTCTTATCTTTACTACCTAATGAATTCAGTACAAATAAGATGGACTATGTGAATGCTTGACACAATTTCTCACACTTCCAAAATTTCTTTCAAAAATACTCTCAACATGGAATTAGCGCCAGTTTGGTTTAACTTTTAGTATAATTACTTTTGAAAGAATTACTTTCAGTAAAATTAAAGTTGAAAGAATTACTTTTAGTAAAATTAATGTTGAAAGAATTAAATTGTGTTTGGAAATAATATTTCAGAAGTCCAAAAAAATAAATTGCTTTTGTTTGGATAGGATAAAACAAAATTACTTTTAGAGATATAGTTACCAAAAAAGATATAATATAAATTTAAAATAAAATGTAGCAGGAGAAATAGAGGGGTATTAAAGTAAAATTCTTTTTTTATTTTGGGTGATCAAAATGAAAAGTATGTTGCCATTTGCTGCCACCAAAAGCAATTCTAAGTGGTTTAAAAGTAAGTTTGTCGAACTTAAAATGCATCCAAAGTTCCAAACAGCTATGGGTACTTTTGGTTTTCATTTTCGATGGATTTAAGTACTTTTGACCCCTTCAAAATGAAAAAAAAAAACAGGCTCTTAGAATATCACATCCTTCATAATCTAATCTTGCCTTCTGCTGCCAAGTTCCAGTAGTCTGTCCTATTGGCTATGCACAAATTACAGCTACTGGAACCCGAATTGTTCACGCTGACCATAGCTGCAATCGCCGGTGTGTTTTTCATCTCAACCGCAGCTCCAATCCAACCAACCAACATTAGTGGCTATGTTCACTTTTCCAGAGCGTTTTCTTCTCTGATACAGCTGCAATCTCCAGTTCTTCATGTGCCAAGTCTCCAATCAACAAACTGACCCCACGATTGGAATCAGAGGGTTCCCATCTATCGTCAGGGCCTGAAGTATCGCAAAAAAAAAAAAAAAAAAAATCCTAGCCACATGTGGCACAGCAAACATCCCCTTAACAAGTGACACCACAATTTTCATGCTTCAAGTATTTCAGCCAGTCAACTAGCCTCCATTTCTTAATCGAACCACTCCTCCACCCCAGTTTACTGGCTTCCAAAATGTTCTCTTTAATTTTCAGCAGTTTGAGGGTTTCTGGTGTTAGGTTAATTTGGATTAGCATGGCCTAGCTGGCACTTACGAAGGATCAACTGCTCCATAGTTTATTTTGGTGGTACCTTGCTTTTTTGGGTCCTTTTAATGGCATGTCCCTAACAGAAACACAAAAACGACAGGAAAGCTTGTGTTAACCTGTTCGTCTGTCTTTTCTGGTTCACTTTAGTGCCTCTGCCAATCAGGATTTCTTAGTTTCACTCTCCTCTTCCATTGTACTACTTTCTTTTGGTAATATTAGTTCTTTATTTCTTATATAAATGACTGAACACTATCTTAACTAGTAGATAATGAGTAGAGTAGTTCAGGGAAACAACTGCAATAGGGTTTATCACTTACAACTTGGTGGCTTCAGTATTTATTTATTTATTTTTGGTTAGACCTTTTTCACCTGGAAAAGGCTTATTTTCCATTTAATCATGAAAAACTTATTGCAAAATGTGAAAAGAATGCAAAGGGAGTGATTTTCCAAAAGCAAGCAGCTCCTAAAAGGTTGTATTTCTGAGACAAACCAACCCATTCCATTTTGTTTAGTGATAAAGTAGAATTTTTCTTTCCAAGCATTGCTTTTAAAATCTAACAAGCACCACTTGCACATCTGGCCAGTCATGTAGTATGATGGCTCCATCACTAGTTGCAGACTTCTCATTATAATACTGGATTTCTTGTCAGTGTACATTGGACCAGTATATGAGGGTTGGCTTCTGTGGTTTTGGGAGGAATAAAGAGCGAAAGGTTTATGGCAATCCATGCTACACCACGGTAAATATTGTTGGAGCTAAACTAAATCTTTAAGGAATTTTCTGTTACACATAACTTGATTTGGGGATAAGATTTGGCGGCTTGCATGTTTAGCACAAAGCTCAACCTTTTCTAAGGGTTTTTAGCCAATATGTTGAGGGATTGAATAGCTTTGTTATATTGATCTTTTCCTTTTATTTTTTTCTTTTTTCTATTGTGATATTTGGTATAGGAGGATTCCTTAGCCTAATCACCTTTTGCAATTCTATCTCTTCCGCACAATAAAATTTGTTTTCTAACCCCCCAAAAAAAAAAATCCTGTCATGGTAACCATAACTATCCATTATCAAGTGCTAAAAAAGGGAAGATATAAGAGTCCAAACCTGAGATGCAGCAGAGGAATCGGCATTTTTAGGGTCAGCCCAACTAACTGTTGGAGCATTGTCACCTAGCTTAAATGTTGGGCTCATCATCTTTTGCCTTGAATATTCGGCACATGCATGATTATAATAGTCAATAAAAGCAAATCCACGGTTATTTTTTGTGTTCTTCATATCCTGAAATGAATAACAGAACAAAAAGTAAATAAAAGTGCAGTTACATAGGAAAACCAAAATAGTGGCTCTATGCGCTGCAGTTGTGCATGATGCAAATGCAATTTAGGAATGATTTTAATGAAAAAATTTATGATGATATAGGCCTAATTGTAATGAATATTCCCTAATTAATTAAAAATGGTAATTGAAAGCACAACATCATAACACATACCTTGACTAGTTCTAAACCAGTAACTCCAGGTCCAATATCAGTTACAACCTTCCTAAGATCTTCATCACCCCAGCTTCTAGGAACATTGCCAATAAAAAGACGGTGTTTTGCTTGAGCTGTAGAACATTTTATTTTTCTCCCCTGAGAAATTAACCATTGATATAGTCAGGCATTGAACACCATCAAATTGCGTTTAAAAGAATATCATTTTCTGCACCATTCAGCTCCAATGTTTGTAATATTATAGTTGCACTAGAGCCAGTAACTTAACCAGGAAATTAGTAGAGTACATAATGATTGAGGCTATAAGATTACCTTAAATTCTTTATTATTCAGCTCCTCAATGGCTTTAGAAGCCAATTCCTTACTTCTAAATGTCACAAAACCAAAGCCCTTATTCTCAGAAGAATCTTTTCCTTTCATTACTCGAACCTGTTCTCATCAAACTTCAAGTTAATGGGTGATAGTGTATCCAAATATAAACAGAGGCTAATAAAGATAGAACAGGCTTACCTCTGTAACTTCCCCTATAGACTCACAAAAGGTTTTCAAATCCTCAGTTGAGACATCAAGTGGAACACCACCAATGTATACTTCAGACCCATGAGGAGGAAGAGAAAGAAGTTCATCATGCTTTTTCTTCTCATCCTTATCTTCTACCTCACTATGGTTTTGCATGGTATCATCTTCTTCCACTTCTTCAACCTCCTCTTCCTCCTCCTCCTCCTCCTCTTCCTCCTCCTCCTCTACCTCCTCTTGGTCCTCCTCCGGGTCCTCCTCTGGGTCCTCCTCCTCCTCTTCCACCTCTTCTACCTCCTCTTCTATTTCTTCCACTTCCTCTTCTTCTTCTACTTCTTCATATTCAATTTCTACTTCCATTGTTTCTTCAGGATCATTTGCATCATCAAAATCAACCTTCTCATCAGGTTCAACTGGATTTTCAGGCTTAGATGGATTGGCAACTGATGAAGAATTTGCCTTTCCCCGTGGCATCTTATGAAACTAAGTAAACACGCTTGTGAGGCAACTGTGAAGAAGGCACAGAGGCCAGAAGAATTCCTGGGAAGAAGTATACACATATCGAACGGACAAAACAAAAAGAAAGGCCAAAAAAGGAGTTGTCGCAGCAAATGGAAATCCGTGAAATGAGAATTAAGACTTAGAGGGCCGTAATGCGAAAGACATTTTACAAAAGGGACAGTGATAACAAAATTAGCAGCATCGACAGGCAAGTCAAAGAAAGAAGAAAAAAATGAAGTTCACAAAATGAGACAATGAAGGCAGTTAAAAGAATAGAATCTGCCGTAACCTGAAGGGCTCCAAGTTAAAAAAGGCATACTGGTGAGCTCAAGCTCTTGTCTAACATAAAGTCAAATGGGGGCAATTCCCTTCAAGAAAAAACCCGAATTGCAGCCATGAAACCAGAACTAACACGAGGAGATAGATTCAAATTTTCCAAGTCAAATTCAAGGTGAACAAACAAAGTTACAAGTAAGCCAACACGAGTCCAAGATGATTGATTATATTTAAGAGTCAAATTAGGCATTAAAGGGGATGAGATGGAAGAAGGAAAAAAAAAAACGAGAATCATGAAGCCACACAAGTGGCCAATTGATTCCAATCTCAGAAAAAAAAAATAGCAGTTTTTCCAAACAAAACGTACCAATCTGTGCACCTTCCTGCCACAAATTCACAGATAAGTTTCTGAGATAGTGTTGGTTATAACACCTATAGTCTTCAACTACCTTAACCACATCATCAAATTTCAGAAAACCGAAAAAATAAAAATAAAAATGAAATTCAGATAAAATAAAATGGGTCAATTCAAAGAGTAGAATATTATGGATCATTCATAATATACCCAGTTCAGTTAACAGCAAAGAACTCTCTTTTGTGCAGAATTTAAGAGAGAGAGAGAGAGAGAGAGAGAGAGAGAGAGTACCTGAATGGGAAAAGATTGAAGCTAAGCAATGCTCTGAAATGAAGAAGAAAAGGAAGCACAAGAAGAAAAAAGATTCGATAACGAAATTGTGGCAAAGGAACCTCGGAGAGATATTTTTTGAAGAAAGTTAACGAGAATGTAATGGTTAACGAACCCTAGACTTCTTGCACTGATTCTCACAACACCAATTTGGTGCCACCGTAAATTGAGCAATGGATTTTTGTTTCGAAATTTGTATTATGGTATGCGACTGCCCGTGAAATGTCTCCGTACGAGGATACTGTGGTAAATGCAACTGATAGATGTTTGTTTATTTGCTCTCCCGATGCAAAAATATCTATTAAATTTGGACACATATAAATATTAAAAAAAAAATAATATAATATTTTTATGTAAAATAATGATATATATATTAATATATCCTAATAATAATTAATTGTAAAACACATCAAATAGTTGAAAATAAATTGCTATACTATAGTTATTAATTATTCAATGATACCATTAGAATAAAAAAATTTACTTTATTAACATGTGAAATTAACAGATATTTTAAAAGATAATTATCTGAAAGTGAACATATATTCTAAAAAGAAAAAAATATTTTTTTTTAATGGTGAAGGAATCCATGACCAATCTCTTTAGGTCGCAAAGCTCGCATATATGGTGATAAATACTTGAAATCTCAACTAGTTACCAACTGTATTATGTCTGAGAAGCAAGTAATAGATTTTGAAAGTGTATATAAAATATTTGGAATAAAATGCAATATTGATTTAATTTCTATACATTAATAAAAAAAATTTAACATATTTTTTTTTTGGTTTCTCCCAGGGTTTCCACCGTCGGGAACAGTGACTAATCCCCTTGCCAGTTTGTGCGGACACCTCAAAGGGGCCAGGAGAAGCTGCTCTATTCCCAAAGGCAGGGATCGAACCCCTGACCCTTGGTTAAGGGTGAACGAGCCCCTATCATTCGACTACACTCCTCGGGTTAAAATTTAACATATTTATTCAATAATATATTTTCACTTTAATTATTATAGTCAACTTTTACATTTATTATTTAAAAAATTATTCAAATAAAAGTTTTAATTGGATAATGATAAGTACGTCAAAATTAAATTCAAAAAGTTATAGACCCGTTTGGAAAGTATTTTTAAAATGAAAATAATAAAAAAAAAACTATTTGGCAATCTGGTTCCTTAACATTGATTTTAAAAATTGCAAAACATAATGGAGTTTTACAATCTTGTCCACGTATTTTTTGTTGATTTAAAAATTTATTAAAATATTATATAAAAAATTCGATAAATGTCTTGTACTTATGAAGATGATTAAGATGATATGATATACTATTAAATTTACGATAAATAAGTGAAGTTAATATTATTTTATTTCGTCTAATAACTCTATGATTTTTGTCAAAAAATTTCTAACCATTTAGCATCTCTTCTAATTCATATAAAATCTTAACCAACAAAAAGAAATTATATGTTCACGATATATATATATATAAATCCGATGGTGCAAAATAAAATATGGCTTCCTATAATTATAAGGTATTTCTGATTAGAAGCAATCCTCGTTATTATCATGATGATGAAGTCAAACAAATTTAGTTATGTCTAAGTAAATATTTATATGATAAATATTCATAGGAAAAGTGATGTTTTTTACGAGGAAGTACCAACCAGTTCCTATAAATATAATGCTTTATTAGCATCAAGACACGCCGGAAATTGTATAACTAGAGAAATCAGCAAGGAAAAACGGAGGCAGTTGATGGAAGAACAAAAGCGATTCTCCCAAACCCCAAGTGAAATAGCATATTATTAAAAGGGAATAAAAAGGGATTCGTATTCTAAAAATTTGAGGTTTGCAACCACTTGAGCTATAATTTCAGTGACAGCTCGCGTCCCTACCAAACTTGAGGGACACAACCACCCCTACCCCAATTGTTAACACTACTAAGTGCCAACTCCATACAGACAAGAAAAAATAGTTTTACAAATTGGAAAAAAAAAATAATATCTTAATGTACATTGACTAGCATCTCTGTCAAGTATCTTCAAAATGGGTCACAGACGATATAAGCAGGTACAACATAGGCAACCAACCACCAGCTTGACTCCATGGCTGGTTCTTAAAGAAGTTTTAACCCATCCGTACAAAATGGAGGCACCCTTAATGTATACATTTCCTGTATCTGCAATCAGAAACTGTACCCCAGAAGGATCTCTATTTCATGAACTCCATAACTTTCTGAGTAATGTCTTCAAGGAAGGAAACAAAACCCATCACACTTGTTAGGCCACTTCCATCAACATCCTGCTCCTCAATCAGAAAGTTCTCGAAAATTGATGCATCATCCTGCCCTCCTCGAATAAAAATGAGTTTGGGAGTGATGCATCTCTCTTGCTTCAATTTGTTGATTGTAGTCCTTAACAAACCTGACAAGGTATTTTTCATAAGATTTAGGCACAACAGGTATGTTGTACTTCTAAGTTCTACCAACTAATCAAGAGTTCAGAAGAAAAATAGAGAAGGCTTACAATCATGGGGTGGAGGGAAAGGAAGTGCTGGGTCTGCAGTCGAAGAATAAAACACAATCAGAATTGTGAACGCATCAAGGAAAAATATTGGACTGCCACTGGTTATCAGTGCAGCACGACTCAATGAATGGCGGGGATATGCTTGTTTATCTGGAGTAGCATATGATGTCAACACTGGATATACAGCACGATGAAGGGAACTAGGTTCCAGCACACTGCCAAAAAAACAATGAAATTGAATTGTATAATCAAATTCTTGAATAGAAATCCAAAACTAGAAAACACCATTACTAATCATGCCACTGAAGCTTTGCATTTTATTATTTAGTTAAACAACTAGCCAGCCTTCCACAGTCTTATCTTTCAATCAGAAGACTCATTTTTGTGCAGTCAATTCCTGTGAAAAATACTCGAATTTTACTCCTTTTTTTTAAAAGAAAAAAAAAACACATGCTAAGATTCTTAGGTCATTAGCTGTCCATCCTGGCCAAAGAATATCATTCCCATTTCATTTTCCATCAATTTCAATGAATTAATGATTTGTTATACACTGAAAGTTGAATGCCTTTCTTGTAAAATATTGTCACCAAACCAAGTTAGATAGTGAAAAAGATATGTATAGTATTTTTCTTAATCAGATTACCAAATTGAAAACAATTTTAATATAAGAAATATGGAAATATTAATGAATATTAATATAAGCTCATTCAGCTTAATGCTAGTCGGTTACTCTGTTTAACTTCTTCACCCAGACAATTGTGGGCACAATTATGCAAAATCTGATAAAAAATAAATCTGAACACCAACCTGAACAGGCATTGAAGATAGATGCGATAATCAGGGTGAACACCTTCTTCATGAAAACGGAGGAGAGGATTCCGAAGAAGAGCAAAAATTAGGCGCGGTAGGGGCTGCAGTTGAGGACACTGAGAGAATGCAACATCAATCTGAGATCTTATGGTACTTCCACTATCATACTGAATAAGTTTATAAGCATCATTGTACTGAGCTGTGAGGATCACTAGCCATTCTTGAAGCAAAACCCTACCCTCCCGAACTCCTTCCTCCAAAGAGGCTAATATAACCTGCAGAATATAAATAAATTAATCATAAAACTGGGTTTTAGAAAGACAACAGAGGACTCAAATTAAAACAAAAAAGAAAAAAGATAGGAGAGCAACATTATTGTGTAATTCTATATGAGTAACAGCAGTTCAAGGATTTATAAAACTTTAGGAAAGTATACCATATATAGAATAACATTGAAGAGTGAGGCAGAAAAATATACATCACTCCAAAGGACATGAAGTTAAGATGATTTTGTAATTCACCTTATGAACAAGTAATGATAGCACAACTTCAGGATCACAGCTGTCATAGAGTTCATGAATGTTCTGAGCAACACCAAACTGCAACGTTCGGATCCTTAGCCGACGTTTAAGGGTATGTTTGGTTCTGTATCAATAAAAGTGGGGACATAGTCTTGGAACTTGAAATTGGAGTATATACAAAGACTTTGATGTGATAAACCAAGCCAAAGTCAAGGAAAAAGCTACAGACTTTACTTTGGAAGAGATGTTGTTTATGCCCATTGATGTCAAATAGAAAGTAGTTAATATTTAATAGTAATGAAATAATTAATTTGTTCAAATGAAAAAACCTGGCCGTGACATCTAATAGGACTCAATGCATCTACCATAGATAATATGGAAAATATCCATACTGCATCTACCATAGATAATATGGAAAATATCCATACTCTACAACATGAGAAGATGCATATAAACAATCTTATATTTGCTCTCTGTCAGATTACCATACCTCCTTGCAGAAGCCCCATCTGCATTGGAAGGTTCCTCAGGAGGAACTACAACTGAGTACTGAAATGCAATCTGAATTATAGGAACATCTGACTTAGTTCTGTCAGAAAGTAACAGTAAACCTTGATCAGAACATGAAAAATATTGGGCAAGAACTATAGCTATCTTATGATAGAAATTATATGAAATCATAGAAGATAAATTATGTTACTTAAAATTTATCCCTCTACTTTTACTTTCAAAATTTTCATCTTGCATTTGGTTTATGTACCAGCAGGAATATTTCAATTGTATCATCTAAAGTCTAAACACCTTGAATCAAATAGAAAGCATTCGCTCTTCTAAGTAGAAAAAAACTTATAATATTTGTCAAAATTCACTACAATTCTGTTTTAACAATCTGAATGTCCAATCTCCTTTTCCCCTTAATTTTCTGTCTTCTTGTTCTTGTATGCCCAGGCAAGATATGGGACTACCTTATTCAGGAGAAACATAAGTATCTCATCAACATTTTTGTCACATTCTGATTTCTATGATAATTATGAGTTTGTGACATTTGTGCTTGAAGAGTGCAAAGGGCAGCTTAATTTCTTTAAGTAATAAATGTACAACTCAAGGTCAGGAGTTCAACACATAAAGAATAACTGAAACAGCATTGGAGTAATTAAGCATTTTTCAACGACATATCAATTAAACTGAGTCACAAACAATGAAAATCATATACATGTCTAGCAAAAGCAAAATATGTTTGTATAAAGATGATTTCAACTACTTAGGTAAGATTGTCTTGTTTTACAAAGTTATATGTTCTTCTACTTCTCCAGAATGCAGTTAAAGAAAAACAAAAGAGATCCAAAAATAAATAAAGTGACAGCTGTTAGACGCAAAAACGTTGAAAAGTTGCCATCTGTACATTAGCGAAGCAAACAAAACAAAGTAATTTATGGTCAAACTAAAGAATTTGGAGTTCAGCTATGTACAGTGCCTATATAAGTCTAGAGTCTAAATAACTGACATTTCCAACTTCCTAATGCATCTCGCTTAAGTAAAATTCCATAAGCATTCAAACCAGTAAGTGTCAGAAAAGGCTGCAAGCAGAAATATTTCATACCTTGAAAATCCAACATTGTTCTCAAACACAAAGTCGTATGCATATGTAGCAAAAGAATCACAGCATATGATGTGTTGAACATTTTCATACTGTGGATCTGGGAAGAAGTGACCATACTGCAATAAAAATATCAAGTTATTCTATAAGCACATGCAAAAAATCTGAATTATAAATCCATCCCATACAACACACTTACAGAATTGCCAGGTTTAAACTCAGTTGAGGTTCTCAATCGCAGGACACAACCAAAAGCATATGGCCGACTCAGCATTCGATACCTGCAAAGAGAGCAAATCACAATATACTCACCAAATGTGATATATGTAATGTACAGAAAAATCATTGATAGTTTAGGTCGTATTGGCAACTCTTCTGACTTCAACTACACTTGAGTTTAATTACCAAATTTGACTTCACATATATCACTTAAAGTAAGTGATTAATAAAAGAAATATGTGGTCAGTTTGATTGGACTTAGTAACTATAAATAAGAAATAGTTGACTACAATAAGCGTTTATTTTCATGCTGTTAACATAAAACTAGATCTGGTTAATTTAAACCTAATATGATTAAGGAGGAAGGTGATACAACACCACCACAAGTTTAGATTATGTCGTGGACACAACCAATCACCAAATACTGAACACCTATCTCTTACTGATTTATATCAGGCAATTGCAATAATTTTACCTGTAAACCATGTCTAAGGGAGAAATTTTATGTTAACAGAAGCGGCTTCTGTACCAACAGAAGAAAAAAAGATGCAACTTACATGTCCTGAGGCAAAGTTGAATCCTCGGTGCTCGTATATAAAAATAAGGACCCCCCACTTTCAATACTCAGAAATTTCAGGGAAGCCAAATCCGTGTACTCATTTGTTACCGCAAATATGTCCACACAGACACCTGCTTGAACAGCAACAGCAGCCTGTAATATGTCAATTCTTTCACTTTTGAAAAAGGGGAGATAAAAGTAATAACAACAGAAGTTAAATACCAGATCTTTATAAAATGGTGTCTGCTCTGGGAGTAAAGCACGATCTGCATCCTCTCCTTTGCTTGCATATTGCTCACCATATCGTCTTGTATCCAATTGTCCAGCTCCATAATCAGGGGGACCAGACAAGAAGGCAAAGATTCTAGCTGCAGTACTCAATAGAAATAATATCTGCTTTAAGCTTAAGCATGCAAAATTGTACTTTAAAGAAGCAAACTATCAACACTATAGATGGTGAGCTTAGTATTTAAACATTCAAACCTAAAGCAAAGGTGTTTCCATATTCAGATCCAAGGTAATTGCAGAGGGCTTCCATTGCTACCCCAAAACCACGCCCTCCTATCAGAACACCATCCAGTGATTGGCCTGCTGCCGTGGTCCTCTCCCATGAAGTTGTTGGTCTAAGTGTTTCAAGTGCAGATGCAATACGGTCCTTACAAGTGTCAACCTGCAATAAAATATGGATTTTAGATCAGACACATTTTTCCATACACTGTGATCTTTGTGCTTCAACATGAAAACAAAATTCCTAACAGTTAAGAACATTGCATATGGTTAACATACAGGAGCCAGAAACTGTAACAAAGGCATGACATCTTCAAGCCCAATTGGTAAGGTTCCCTCTGCATCAGGAGGGATGAAAACATTTTTTACAACAGGTATAGGACCTTGAATATCATATACTCCTAGTTTGTGGCAGAAGGTAGCAAGCCCAAAAAGTGAACCAGGAGGAAGAGCTGCAGTAGAACAAATGCAAAAAAAAAATTAAGAGCAACCCTAAAAAATCTACCAAATACAGGAAAAAAATACATAGTATGATCAACATATTACCTTCCAGAGCTGCCAGCAATGCACTTTTAGTAAGCTCCAAAAACTCCTCTGAAGCTGCAATAGAACCCAAAATATTTTTCTAAGTAACAATTACAGAAAGATTAATCAGCATATTTAGGAAATGAATCAAGGCTACAAAGGAGACAAGTGCAAGGCAAAGAAAATCCTGGAATTGTATTAAAAATTATAATAAAACAGGGGCAATTTTCTTCATCTTGATCAGTGCATCCTTCCATACAGATTCAAATGACCAGGAATAGGCCACAAAGAGAGAGATTAAAGAAGTGAAAAACATCAAAATCAAAACAATTATTGCTATCAGGGAATTCTCATTCTACAGAAGTAAGTCCAACAAACCCACATCCATCACAGTTCCAAATGCTATAGCACTATATCAGTCTGACTAAGCTAGTACTAATTATGACTTGAACAACCACTGAAGCATGGCACACAATCACTCCCATTATTCACATCCACACTCATAAAATGTCAAATCATGGTCTCAACAACCAGCCTCAACTCTTAAACCAGCAAAAGCCGATACTGGAACCAAATCGTAAATGTAGCATATAATCACTGGGATTTATTGTTGCACACAAAAGTTCACAATCAACACAAATAACACAAGCAGCTGAAGCATGAATTGAATTTCACCCATACATCTCTCTCACACACGTCAAAAATCAATGAACCAGCTAAAAGAAGAAATACAAAAATCACAATTCAACACCAAAACCATGAATTCCGCAACCAATTAACCTCAATAAATCATCCCATTGTCAAAAACGCAGGCACAAACCATTGCATTATGCATATCAGTATCAAAATTAGCGAAAAAAAAATAAAGAGTTGCCCAATCCAAGCAGAGAAATCTTACAAGACAAGTCAACAGCAGCAACATACACAGGACGCGCTTGCATTGCCGCCTCCTCCGACGATTCATCTGCACCAAAATTCAAATTCCAAAATATTCAAAAACAAAAACCTAAGTTCAAAACCCTACACAACTGCAATTGAAGAACCAAAGCATCGATTCGAAGAACCAACCAAGCCAAAACCAAAACCAAAAAAAAAAATTTCGAATCTCACGGCATCGAATGCGAAATTTACCTGTCGGCAATTCGAGATCAACGAACGAGGACATCATCTCGGCGCAGCCTCGGGGCTGGGAGTAGCGTTCGACGGCGGCGGAGGAGAGGCCGTTGAGGGTGCCGCAGAGGGAGCAGGACCACGACCACTGCTCGAGCTCACAGTAGGTGTTGAAGTACGCCCAGCAGTTCTCGCACCGCGGGAGGAGGTCACCGCCGGATCCGTACATCGGAGCCTGGCCATTCTCGTCAGCGGCGGCGAACGGCGTCACCGTCACTCCCCACAGCAGGCCCGACCCCTCGCGTGCGTCCGTGTCGATCGGGAACCGTGAGACTGTGGCCCTCACCGCCATGAGAGAGAGAGAGAGAGCGAGTTTTGTGCTGTGTCGACTCGGATGGAGTGTGACCGAGTTGGACTCGTTTTTTCTGCACTCGACTCAGTGTGTTAGTGTTTAGTGCTTAGTTTACAGTTTTGGTGTTTTTTTTTTTTCCCTCTGTTTGGGTTGGTTGTGTTGGGAGGAAAGGGGTGACGAGAGAAAGTGCACGTAAGTGGAGCGAGTGTGGCATTGACACATTGTGCCACGTTTGACAGCATTAAGCTGACATGGACCAAGCCTAGGATGCTATGAAATGACTCCATTAATCACAAAATTTCCCTCTTTCAAGAAATTACTAATGGAAATTTGCACTTTATTTCACCCCGTAATATTAAATTAATATTATTTTAATATTCACTTTTAAGTGTTATATTTGGGTATCTATCTGATTATCACTAAATGATATTAATAGGTGTAAATGACTCGAAATCACAATCTCATCCAATAATAATAAATTAGTGTCTAGATGAGACACTCAAAAGTGAATGTTGAAATAATATTATTCATCTTGTTAAATGGATCTAAAAGTTTTGGTGTGAATTTCTACAAATTGTTATTGATCACTAGATTTTCCTAATAAGCCTTCATTGATTGAGAGATGAAAATTGGTTTATAAGCACTTATGTTGTAACATTTCTTTATAATATTTGTAAATCTCTAGTGTATGAAGACAAAATAACTATAGGGTTCATGTGTCTCTATATACTAGAGGTGTAAAATTATAAAGAAATATTATATATCAATCATTTGTTCTCATCAAAACACAACTCAAAGGGTATGTTTAGACTGGTAGTAAATAGTGGATTGAAGCGGAGTGAAATAGAATGGAGCAGTGATGAGTGAAGTGGAGTGATATAATTATTCCCCTCCATTTCTTAGATATTTTAGTAATGAATGGAGTGGAATGATAATTTTATGAGTAAAACATGAGAAAATAAGAAATTTCACCTTATTCGACCCAAATTGGAAGGAAGTAGAATATTAAGAAATGATGGAATTGGATAGAATCCATTTTATTTCACCCATTTTTTAAACATCAAGACAATATAGCTTTAAAAGATTGGAGCTTTAATTTGAGGTTGATTTTCACTTATTGGTTGAGGTTTTTGTTGATTGTTGTAATTCCCTAGTGTAATTGGGAAGACTTATTGTGTACCCATTATTGATAGTGGAACTATTTCAATATAGTAGGTTTTTTTCTTCTTATTAAGGGTTTTCCCATGTTAAAATTGTGATGTATTTGATTCTTACTTTTTCTACCATTTTATTTAAGGATACGAGCATCTATGGGATGAGAACATACCTTTGTCCTCGTCCCTATCTAGAATTTTGCCCCCATCCAACTAAGTAAACCCAAATGACAAAATTGCATGGATAAATACCAAAAATAATAATAATTTTCTTTTCAAAAACTAGGACATTGATGTTGAAGAGAAATTATAACTTGCCCACTATAACATCCACTTGTGTTGCTCATTTTGGTCTTTGTTCTCAACTAGTTGGAAACCCGTGCTACGCACGGTTTAGTTTTTCAAAGGTTTAGTAGAAAATGATTTATTCTCCTACTACATCCTTCTAAACATCCTCCTACATACTATATAAAGTAATAGAGGTTTACTTATTAAAATCTTAAGATATTGATTTCATCACCTTTTTTTACCTCCTTTAGTCTTTAGGCACAATATTATGAGAATATAGTAAAACTCGAAATAAAAAAAGTTCAACTCACCAATATAAAGAGCACAAAAGATTAATTTCAATTGAAATATAATGTCGATTCATCCATTATCTATTTTGAAATAATAAGTTTATTATTTTAAATATTTTATAATAATTTTCAATGACATGATGAATAATAGAAAATAGATGAGAATTTATTGATAAGTAAAAGAAAAATTAACCTTGTCATTTTTCCCTATTTTATTTCCTTCTCCTGATTGTTTAAAACAAAATGGAAAAAAAAAATCAATATAAAGAAATATATGAATTCATTTCAATATAATCAATTTTATTGTTAAATCCAGCACCTTCTCATAGATTCTCCCTTTCATTGATCTTGAGTGAGATAAGTGATTGAAAATTCATTAGATCACATGAAAACTTGTAATAAAAGATATATAGACTTATAACTATAATGTCAATTTTAGGGAGTTATGCAAGGAATATTTTATTGTGAATTTATTGAAAAAAAAGTAATTCCAAAAGATACATAGTTATAAAGTTTTTTAAATGGAACTCAAACCCCCTAAATAGAAGAAAAATATCAGTTTCCTCCTTATACGGAGTTCGATGGTACAATATAATTATATTTCATATAGAATTTTTTGTTCTCAATTAATTTTGTTTCAACTAACGTATTATTGTCAGATTTTGATTATTAACACCATGCGAATTCAAAAAACAAAATATACAATATAAATTACATTATCGTACAATATGCATACCATAATTTACAAATAAATTATAAATTATAGATATGATGTCACTAGTTTCATGTAAAAAGTATTCAAGATTGATTTGCTAATTAATATGACCTCAAACATACATCTACCATATATATATATATATGCTAACATTTTGTGGGGTATATATAGTTAAGTATGATAATTTGTTAGAATTATTAATTCCAATTAAGATGTAAGAAATTTTAATACAGCTTTTTTAATTGTTGATTCTTTATTAGATTTATACTTTTTTTCTTTTTTTTTTTTTGTGGGGTGAAGTTAGAACACGCTTACCAAAATAAAGTGACGGAAACATACAAACAAACTACATTGTCTCAGACAACATGTCAATAGGCTGTGTGTTGGTGCTTCCCACATGGCTGCTCCTAAAGGAATGGATTTTGAAATTGCAAGCAAATGAGTTATGTATGTAGTGCGCTCTGAGTGGCGCACAAATGAGAGATACATTTTAAAAAGCCAAAAAAACCTGAAGCCAGTATTAGCTAAGGGAACGATTGTGAATGCAATACGTGGAAGAGAGAGAGGAAATGGATTTTGACAAAGTGTAGTCTAAGGGGATAGCCTTAAATGTAGAGTAAACGGGTAGAACAAGCCCAACAGAACAACTACAACAAGAAATCAAGCATTAGTGAAATTGAGAGGGAAAACCTCATAAAAATGAGATCATGACAGATGACCCTAAATAGGAAGCAAGCATACCATGTTGTTCTGAGAACAATGTTCTGATAACCCCAAATTGATTTTTAGCATAACGAAACAAGTTGAACACAACTAAGAAAATTCAACTATAATTATTTTATCTTAACAAAATATACAATACAAAAAAAAATAAATGACTCATACCGAAGAAATTGGGAAAAATTTTCATTTATCACATCAAACTGAAAATAATTCAAAAGTAAAATAAAAAATAAAAAAACACGTATGACAACATATTTCCTATATTCAATTTTTCTTTGTTTAATTCATGAATAATATAATTTAAGTGTCTTAATAGTGTAAAATATTTTTACATAATTATTGAATTAAATCCTCCTATATGTGTGGCTTTTGATGTTATAAGATGAGAGCCAGTCTAATCAATTTTTACTAATATTATAATATATAATTTAATAATTATATAATTTATATTATCAATGTACCAAAATTATACTAATAAAAATTCATAATCTAATGACTATCTTATAATATATAAAATAAAATAAACTGTAATAAAGTTAAATAATTAAAAAATAAATTTGGATAAATCAACAGTAAATGAAAATATACAAATATAATATAACCAGATCATCTCACGGTCTTTTTTTTTTTAATAACCCGATGTATTTAATATAATTGTTTTCTATTAGCAAAAATACCCTTACCAACCAATCAAGTCAAATATCACGTCAATAAGTATAAAATTAATTAAATACAAAAATATAATAAAAATAAAACAATGATATTACCATTTGCCACGAACAGGGGTGGGAAAATGGAGTAGTGCTTGTACATGCCTTTTATAATAATAATAAAAAAAGATTAGGGAGCCATCAAAATGACAATATTTAGAGCTTTATTAAAACTTCTTGTGAAGGCTGATAATTTTACTGGCCGAGGATCACGGGTCAAGGGGGCTTAAAAAGTGAACCAGTTAATATACATTTGTATGGATGAGTGATTTTATTATCATATTATTCTTATCAAATGTTGGTAATGATAGAGAAGTCATTATGTTAAATAGTGAACCAAATTAATATTTACCAAGAAATAAAATAGATTATTATGTCAATCTCACTTTTTTTTTTTTGGTATGTATGTCAATCTCAATTTATTATTGAATAAAGTAAATTTTCTCCTGACGACGGTCTATAAATATACGAGAAGTCAGGAATTTCTCCTCTATTAATGTGAGAATGGAGAAAGACACCACCATCGTCCAGACCGTGATTTGGTTGTCTAATCTTTAGAAAATACAAATCTGATTAATGTGGGAACTGCTAAATCATCATATGCCACATGACAATGCATAGAAACATGCCAATATATTGAATCAAGCAAGGCCACCTGGGTAGATAACAACTGGTTAAATGTGTGATAATGTAGAGAAAGGGCTTGGCAATATGTATTCATGTTGCATGTCTTGCCCTTCTCATCACTATACTTTGTGCTGCACCATGACATTATTGGAACATTAAAGAGAACTTTCCCTTCACATATAAAAAATGTTGTGGTCCTTTCCCTTATGTGTTCTGTCTCCATCTGCAAGTAGAGGCAAGCTCATGTTTATGCATTTTTATGTCGAAGCTTGAAAGGTTACTCATGTTTTTTTAAAAAAGCAAAAAATTCACCTCATTTTTACCTTCATCTCTAAACCCATTAAACACTAAGAGTAAATTGTATACAACCAACCAACAAGAATAACATGCAAATCAAATTCAAATTATCACAACTTTGGAGTCCAGATGAGTCAACCCTATTGATTTATAAGGTGTTTGGTTACATGTTAGAAGTTTATAAAATCAATTTTAATTTGGGGTTTCAAAATTTATTGCATGTGTTTTTCAACGTGTTTGAAAATATGTCTTGACTCAATTTCAAAATCAATTTTGGCTCCATAATTAATCTTCCGTAGAAGTGATAAATTGTTACTTATAGGTTTATACTCTATAAATTTTTGTCAAAATTTTCAAATCAAACAATTAAATATAAATCACTTTATCATAAAATCAATTCTATACAAAATCAATTCTATAAATATAGAATCAAACACACACTTAGTTTAGTATTATTTTAGATATAGCATAGGAAGATAAATCATAAATCTCACGATGAAAAATGACATGACATGTCACTATACTTGTTAAAGTTTGTAGATGTTTATGACCACCAAATCCTAGGCAAGCAGCAGTAACCACCCATTCAAATATATATCCCACATCATCGGATAGGAAGACACCAAAAATCACAGCCTCCTCCATAATAATGGCATCTTCCTCTTGATTTTCCATTTTTTCATGCTCATGCTATTTCCGTGCTTCTTTTGCCCCCTTTCTCTCTAGCTCCCAACCACCAAAAAGTTGCACCCTCTTCTATTTCTTCGTCCCCTTTGCTGCTTAATTTTCTCTATACAGAAACACCAACCTACACACAAGAAAAATAACTGGATAGCAACAAAGCCATGTCAACATGTGGAAGCCTACGCCACATCTTCGAGAACAATAATCCATTGCCAGAAAACCCAACACTCCTTGAATCCCTCTCATGGAGCCAAATCAAACCAGTCAAATCCGTACACGACTCCTCCTTCACTGAGATATTTGGTGAACTCCATTTCAAGGAGAGTCCTCAACCATCATCTTCTTCATCATCTTCATCTTATTCATCACCAACACCCCATGTTTGTGCATCATTTTCAGATATAGACCACAACAAGCTTAGCCAAAAGGGTCTTTTTTCTGGTTGTGACATTAACCAAACTCATCCATCATCATCATCATCTTCTTCAGCTTATGTTTCAAGCACCCCAATAACAAACCACACCAACAACAGTCGTCACAAAAGCGGTGAGAGCTTGCAGCTTTGCACCGAGGGTCTTGGATTTGAGAGCTCCGATGATGTTGAAGACTTGAAGGCATCTGGGGTGAATGAATTGTGTCTGCAAATTCAAAGTGATGAGAATGATATTGGTGCCAAAAGGTGCGCAACTTCGGAAGAAGATTCTAATGGGGAATGTGGGACAAGGGCCAATAATGAGGGTGAGTACCCTCCTCCAATTTCATGCATAGGGAGGAGTATTGGGAAGCCTAGGGTTAGCTTCAGGTCCTACAGGAAAAATGGGAGGTTTGTCCTCAGAGAAATAAGGATACCCACCAAGGAATTGTTGCATGCTCATAGGGAAGATGGAAGGCTTAAGCTACACTTTGTTCAGCCTGATGATGATGTAGAAGAAGAAGAAGAAGATTATGATGATGTAGAAGGTGTAAAGGAGGGAGAGGATAATATGGTAAAAGAAAACGATGACAGTGTAACAAATCAAGTAAAAGAAGAAAAAGAGATCGGTGCTCAAGCCACTTGATGAAATAAGGTAGGAAGATCATGTATTGGTGTCTTTTTTGAGATACTCTTGTGTCACCATAAGTTTAAGATATATTCTCTTGTTTATAGGCCATATCGACTTTGTTGTGAGTGTACGTATATAAGAATCAGGTGATAAACTTGTATTTATTTAAGAAATTTTTCATCTTTTTTTAATAGATAAAAAAAAAGACTTGATATCGCTTTCTAGCCTTTTTTCTGTGCTTTGATTTTATCTCTGATAAGTGTGTCCTCCCAATATTGGGGTGGACTAAACGGAAGAGGAAATTGGAATCTTTTATCTGTGTTGTCCCACTCCCAATCATGCACTCTATCTCCTCAATTCCTCATCCAAGTAAAAGAATTGAGTTCTGTTTGTGTGTACATAAATCTCCTAACAAAAGTTTCCATTGAAATCAAAGGGTGTCTCACTATTAAAGGAAAAGAAAGGTCACAAATGAGTGGCGCAAAGTGTAAACAAAGTTGGAATATATAGGTCAAGAAAGGAAGAACACCTGTCACTGACATTAGCTTGAGACATCGCCTGTACAACACTGCGAGCAAACTACAAGTAGGTTTGTTCACAACCCCGACCCGACAACCATGCTCCGCCTTGCCAAAAAGCTTAATGGGCTACATTCGGGTTCTAAAATTTGGCGTTAAATATAATGTAAACCCCTGTGCTCCGACCAAAAACAAAGACCTTGTGGTTGGTTGCTGAATCATTAATTTATGTGGCAGTTGCAGCAACTCCTCTTATTACTTTTAATATTATAATTATTCTCTTTTAATTTTAAAAATATACACTCAACTCCCTTATTTCTAAATAACTTTTCAAAAATATCAAATTATCCTTTATTTGAAAAAAAAAACCACTAAACTCTTCCTCTCAATCTCCCCCACCCTCAACTCTTGATTTGAAACTTCATTAACTTCTTGACCAAATAAAAAAATTTAGAACAGTTTAATTTTCATTTTCAATTTTTTAATTTTCTAAAAAAAAATGAAAATTATGAAAATCGCAAATTCTAATTTTTAATTTTTTCTTTAAATATTCTGAAAAAACTAAAAAATTAAAAATAAAACTAAAAACTCAGTTTTTACCCTCAACAACCCCCTCTAAACCAAATAGCAACACATAACAAAGGAGAAAGCAGAAGCTGATAAGAGGAAAATAGCAGCGGCTTTGTGGCTGGACCGACGGGTTCTCTAAGGTGGCTCCGGCGATGACGACGACTGTGCAGGGAGAAAGATCCGCGTCGGCGGCATTGCAGGCGGCTGGTTCGCGTCAGCCTTGACTCGCGATGCTGGGACTGAGGGACGAGAGGGTAGAGGCGGTGGCGCAGCAAGCTTCTGCGACAACAGGATGTGCGCTCCGGTGGCGCGGACGCAACAGGATGTGCGGAGCTGGACGCAGCGGCGGAAGGGGAGGTTGGGTGACGGCGCAGTCTGGGCTTTGCGAGCGGCGGTTTCCGCGGCTGAGGGTGGCTTCGTGCAGCGCGCAGATCCAGAAAAAACAGAAGATAGTGTTCTTCCTCTCATCAGACCTCCCTGCGCTTCTTCGCCGGTGCTACCACCACCTGGTCCTTCGGCGGGAACCGGGACCGGAACCTGAACCTTCTCGCGGTGCGCCACTCCGTTCGCCGGCGGCTGCTGCGGTGGAACACTAGCGGATCGGCGTTGCGATCTCGTTGCTACCACCTCCTGGGAATGAAGCTAATGAAGAATGGTTGTTGATCTGATGAGTGAGAAAGTGTTGTTGTTGTTGTTGTTGCAATGCACAAACAGAGCAGAAAAAACCTTCTACAGAGAGAAAGCTCAGTAAGAACTAAGAACTGAGAAGCAAAGACACAGCAAAGAGAGTGTTGGTCTGATGGAAAGTTGCAACTGCATATTTGTTCCCAGATATTGGGGGTGGGTGGAGGGTAGGGGAGAATGAGAGGAAGAATTTAGTGTTTTTTTTTTTTAATAAAGAGTAATTTGGTATTTTAAAAAATTATTTAGGGATAAAGAATATCAATGTATATTTTTAAAATTAGAAGGGATAAGTGAAATATTGAAACAACTCAGAAAGGTTGCTATAATTACCTCTTAATTTAATTACCTCTTAATTTAATTACAGTCATTTTGAATTTGTAGGTGGTGTGTTTTGGACCATAAAATATGCATAACATCAGAGCAGGAGCGAACTCATATAGCATAGAAGATGCTCTAAAAAAGTCATGATAATATTATTTGATAAAATAATATAAAAATTGCTCTCAACATATATAAATTATTGTAATAATTAATAAATATATTTTAAAGATCCAAAATGACAATAATAATTATAAATATCAAATAATTTAGTTTTTATATTTGTTGTCATTAATTATAATAAGGCTATTAGTTTTTTAGATTTTAAAGAGCAGAAATCATTTATGAAAAAATAGTAAATTAAGTTCTCTAAAAAACATTCCTAACTTTTAAGAGTCAAGAGTAAAAACAACCTAGTTTCTATGTTTACCAAACCCCAATAATAATAATAATAATAACAACTTATATTTTTCATAAGCCAAAGCATTTTATGAAGAGCATTATCAAATCCAACCTAGGAATAATAGTGTGTTTTGAATTACATGAAAATGAAAATGAAATGATTTACAGATTAAATCATTTATTTGGAATTGAAAAAAATAAAAAATAAATTGATTTTTAATTCCATCAAATTTTATTATTTTAATTTTCAAATCCTTTGAATTTTGATAGAATTTAAATGGAAATGAATTGATTTTAATCATTCCAAATACAATTCATTATATTTTAGACAGACAAATAAATTTCTAAATCTATTAATTTCCTATTTAATTTAATCATAAAATCTTTTCATTTCTTAATTTTAATCATTTAAATCTTTTCATTACAAAATGCAACTTGTTATCCAAAGTACTGTCCAAAAATTCAAATGTTGCAACTAATGGCAGTATCATCGAGATAATAAAGTACTAGTGAATTGATAGATACTTACATGCTTATCAATTCACATTTTTAAAAAAATTAAAATTCTTTTATTTTTTATTTATCTATTATATATTTTTTAAAATTTATTATGTTTTAAAATTTTTTTTATAACTTTCCTTAACTTCTACATCATGAACATTTTGAAAATTTTAAAATTTAAACACCAAAAGATATTTAAAGGGAGGAATTCCCTTTATATATATATATATATATATATATATATATAGTATAATACAAATAACCGGCTCACTTGACGTTATGTGATGGCACAATTACCTAATTCTAGCTCAGGCTTTTCACTCCATTGAACAACTAGCCAGAAGTGCTAATATATCTCAAACTTTTTGCATCACTATCTCACCATGCCAATGATGGACCAAAGGAAATGATCGATCACATGACCTTTGAACAACTAATGGAAACAAATTTTGATGTTCCTCATGCTATGTAGCATCAAGAATATACCGGTTACAAGTAAAACATTTGAAGGCATAAAAGAAGCAATTCATGATAGTAGCATGATGCAATAAAATCAGAGTTTGTGTGGTTATTTATTTTTGTGCAACGACTGCAACCAAAAGGTCCAAAACCAAAACATGCGCCGTTGAACTTCAATCTTGCACCTCTGGCTTTTTTGCAGTGCCTTTGAGGTACCACCCCAAAGCACCAAGAATTGTTATAGTACCAGCAACAACTGCATAATTCCGGTGCTTGTCAGTTGAAACCTTTTCGGCCGATGCATCTGTATATGTAGAGCCACTTGGTTTGGCATCAGTTACTGAACCCCCTGAGCCTGTGGCTGGCTTGGCTTCTGGTTGAGGGCCCTTCATTAGAACAAACACCAAAAAGTTCGACGCTTAACATAAAAACATAAATGGATAACAGTTGCATGCAAACAGGATATAGAAACAGAAAGTAATACACGAAACGGTTCTTCGAAACAAAAATAGAGTAAATACCCAATGTGATCCTTCAAGAAATTTGCACATGACAATATAGTCTCCCAAAAGCAAAAACCTACCCTATCATCCCTTAAGATATAAATTATATAACAAGTTAGTTCTGTGAAGTTCATCCACAAAACCTTAACAGAATTGTACATGTGATCCATTCACACAGTGACATTGGAAGTTATTTGACATGTGTGCAAAATAACAACGTCTTATTTTTGCCCCTAGTGAAAGAGATTGAGAGAGGAATGAAACAGAATTAAAATGGAATCAACTTTCACTTTAAGTTTTAACCTTCAAAAGTATTTACCCCAAAGCTTAGTTGAAAAAGAAAAGGGAAATGAAACAGCAAAATTCAACTGTCATTATCAATTATCATAGCAGAATGGTTATGTGAATTAATAAGTATAACAATGACAATAATATTTAAGTGTGCACTTTTTTAACTTGTTTCTGACAACAGTTATTTTTTAGCTAAAAACTACTTTTAATCATATCAGCTTCTACTTAAAAACTAAAAATATAATTTTTGTAGCTTTTGAGTAGAAGCATACATAAGTAACTTCTGTAAAAAGTAATTTTTCAGGTTAAAGAAATATTTTTGGTGAAAAAAAAAATATGCACATGCAGATCCTATCACTTTTCTCTGTTAATTTCTGCCAAGAAAAATATTTGTCTCTTAGTCCATCTGTTCAAGTTTCCATTTTACCAAGCACCAATTGCAGAAAAATATATTACTCCTTTCACCTCATCTCACCTAGAATCACATTTCATTTCTTTTATTACTAACTCAATGTCACCAAGCATCATCTAGGAGGGAAACAGAGCTAAGACATGCGCCCTCACAGGACGAGAACATACTTTCACTGGTAATACATAAACAAGTTCCTTAACCAGAACACAACGGGCTAGGACTATTTTAAGCAAGCAATCTGATAACAGAGTTAGAGACTTGATGAGTAGATTAATTTTGGGTTGGTTCCAAAATCAAACTGTTGCCAGTCAGTCAACCACCAACATTCATATTACAATCTGATCTTCTGGAAATGGAATGCCACCAAAATGAGATGAATGGTAAGTCTACTTGTTACATAAAATCAAATTATATAATGAATCCAGTCATTCTAGTGGAGTAATTTATTTGATATGTTGATCAGTGTTTCTTTTATGGGTATTTAATGGGTTATCAGTAGCTGAGCACATCAATTGTTTGTGTATACATTTCATGTCCAAGATGTGACAATTTATGCTGAATCTATTATAGGATCAATTGAGATTTTCAAATAAAAGGGTGGTGGATATATATATATTATTTTATAAAATGTTTTATAGGTCCATTGACAAGTTTCATCATAGGTTGGATTAATTTCTTGCTTTTTGGCATAAGAGAGTAAGACTTTTCATCATAAAATTAAATAATAGATACTTTGGGAAAATAAGGCCAATGCCTTTAGCAAAAGTCTTTTTCTAATGGGTTTGAAATTGGAAAATGGACTATTTCTGGACCATTTGAACAAATCGGATCCATAATAAATCCATTTGCCAAATGGACTATTTCTAGACCATTTGAACAAATTGGATCCATAATGCATCCATTTGCACCCATGTAGAAGTGGTAAAAAAACCTCTATGAGAAAACTAGATCCAGAACAATGAGTTGATGACTCAGAAAAATAAAATCCATTTGTTTACGCTAAGAACTTTTAAGAAGTTATCACAAGAAGGTGAAATTTGAGGACATACCTTGCGAGCAAGCTTCTCCAACTTCTCTTGCTCAGCTTTCTGAAATATGAAAAATAAGTAAGCACACTAAACGGATGCTATCAACAAGCAAAATCCTCAACTGACGTAGACAAACTCTACTTATGAAAGCTAGCATCTTTTCCTCTAGTAATTGAGTGGATAAGCAAAAAAGATGGACGTATACTTTTAAGTTTATATTTATACTATTTAATGTTCCTCAACACATACAGATGATATGAAGAGTGGGCTTCGCTAGCATAACCAATAATCACAAGTCTTTATTAGAATGCAAGCTAGCAGGACCTTTTCCCAAGCATTGGTTTCATGCAAGTTTAATGAGAATATAAAAAATATTATGCATGTGCTAGAAATTCATCACACCAAAGCGGCAAAGCCCTGTTCATACTTCATAAGGAACTTTTAAACCTCTAAAAGGCCAAGGATATTATATTTATTTACCCCCACTCCCCACCCCCACACACAACAAACACGAAAAAAAAAAAGAAAAAATAAACTAAAAACTGAATACGCATATTGGCCACAAAGGCACTACACTACACTAAAATTTCCTATCTTCTCAAATTGGCTACAGCATCCCTCAAACAATTTCCATCAGTACACAGCAGGATAAAACAAAAAAACCCTAAGCAGGAGGACAGTATAGTCTAGCAGTTTCTGAGATTACCTTAAAGTAAGCATTTTCTACGGCCTTTTCCTCCTCACTGAGTACTTTGCCTGAGCCGCTGCTAAATAGTCTTCTAGATGCATATCTTGCAGCCAACCGTGTTGCCATAGCAGTTACAATTCTAAGTCCTCCTCTTCTTTAAACAATATAACAAATGTTAAATTTACTCGATATATACACAAGAATAACAGTATTTCTCGGAGTCAAAATAACAGAGCTCTATGCTACAAAATGCCAAACATTTCACCAACAAGAAGGCCAATAGTGCGAAAGGGCTTAACAGTATGATAAA
This sequence comes from Dalbergia cultrata, assembly GCA_031216105.1. NCBI lineage: Eukaryota > Viridiplantae > Streptophyta > Magnoliopsida > Fabales > Fabaceae > Dalbergia > Dalbergia cultrata. Next base: position 10,816,091 of record CM062345.1, read on the forward strand.
TTGACAACCATAACAGTGTTGGATGAGGCAAAATCTCAAGTCTCAACTATCAAACATCTTGCACATAAGAAGAAGAATACCCCAAAAAAGGTCCTGTCCAGATCCCATCAAGTTTTCCAACAAAAGGAAAACTCCATTGCTGTTTCCATTTCATGTTTTCATTTTCTGTGTTTTCTATTTCCAGGATTTTACTAAGAAAATAGTGAAAACAGGAAACAAAATTTTATTGTTTTCACGAATTCCTTCACAAAAGCCAAACAGACATCTCTATTTTTTTTCACCGATATTATAATTATTATTATTATTTTTTTTGTTGGAAGACACTTCAATGATGAATCAGCACCAAGAACCTAAAGAAATTTGCAGCGCTGCATCATATAATTATAATGCAGCGAAAAACCAATTGAACAAATGCGAAATTCTCGTATAAATTGAGCTTTTGAAGAGAACATAATCGTTGACTGATTCAACATGTGAACGATACGACAAAACGCGAACCCTAGCCTAAAGCATTGCGTTCCTTCGGGAAAGTTGTTAAAACACAGATTCGCAGCTACTCCGAAACTCCGATCGATCCCAATGGAAGAGAACAAGGTTATGCGAAAAATTATATATATATTGAAAAGGCTTAATTCTTCGGAAGAAAACGAGAATGGAAAAAGAGCCACGAGATTCAGTTTCAGAAAATAGTTTACCTGAGAGAAAAGGCTTTGTACGAAGCAGAACCAATGTGCGAGTTGTTGTTGTTCTTGTATGCTACAGAGCGTACAGGACTATAGGGGCAGAGAGGCGCTTAAGCCTTGAGGGTTTAAATACGGTGCCGTTTAGAACTTCTCCTGAGGGCCAAGTAATTCCACGCTTTCATTCAAGAAAAGTTTGGATTCGATCACAATAATGATTATAAAACTCCCTAGTTAACTGTTGAACTTCTATGAGTTTATGAGTTGCGGATGAAATAACAACTCAAACTTCTAATGGGATTAGGACATGGTATTTCATTAGTTTTGGTTTTAAGATCAAATTATCTCAATTTTTTTATTGTGTTGTGTTATTTAATGTTAGAGGGAGGTAGATTGTATTTCATACTTTATAAGTATAAATATTATTTTTTATTTAGTATTCAGTTGATCTAATTTAGATTTTGTTGTTGTATAAATAAAATCTTGTTATAGAAAGCATAACCTAGCCACAACTAATCGAGGTTCGAAGAATGATCTCCTACCTCTCCAATCTTGAAGCATCGCACTCCATACAAGTGAGGAAAAGTGGGTTATTAAAACTAAAAAAAAGAGATATTAATATTATAGTCATTTCATTTTTTTTAAGCCTTTGCGTATTACAAAAATGTCATTAAAAATAGTGTGTATTGGACATGATCACATTACTGTTAATTACGCTAACGAGCCAGTGTTAATAAGGGATGGCTAGCTAATAATTTACAAACTTAATGACTTATAGATAAAGGTTAGTTGAAGTAAATTTCTGTTTTTGGTCTAAACTAAATCTCCTTAGAAGTCCATGTGATTTATTCAATTTTTTTTGGGGGTACATAGTCAGGGCCTAAGCCCAAATTAAGTTTCTTTTAAATTATGGACTAGCTATAAAATTTGGGCCTGCACAAATAGTAACTACTCCCTCTATCCATTTTCACTTATCTTTTAATGTATCAAATTTTGACTGATTTCTATAAGATAAATAAAAGTAAGTGGATGGAGTAATTAAGTACTGCCTCAAGAAAGGGTGCATCTCAAGAAGGGAGGTTCGACTCCAAATCCCCTCCCCGGACCCAACAAAAAAATTGCAAAACAAAAACACAAGTCTATAAATGCATGTTTCAGAGTTTCAATAGAAAAAAGGTATTGCTTCAATGTAGAGCTACACCATGTTGGAAAATAATTCCCACTAAACATAAATCAATCAAATCAATAAAGTAAAGGAACACAATAAAATTAACAAGGTTCGGCCTCAACTACTTACATTCACGATCTTACAAATCTATTCACTAATTTAATGATGAATACAATCACTAATCTCAACAAATCTCAAACATATCTACCATTATTCACAGACGTCGCCTGACACCATATTATCAGGAAGACTTTCGACACAAGTTAATCTCACCACTTGCACCGCCACTACTCAAAGAACATATCATCATCATTACAACTTTTCTAATAAAAGCTGTAAACCCTCTATCAAAACAACTTTCTGGCAAAACTTGTAAACCATTCATCAAAGCAATTTTTTTGAAGAAAGTTGCAAACCTTCATCACATTAGTCTTATTAATATCCTCTTCAGTGTCATCCTCACATTCTTTCTCTCCACTCTCCATTTTTTATCTCAATTATATTTTCCTCACATATCTAAATAGTTCTCAAAAATATTATTTATAATAGTGTACACACTTACTAAATTTGACCTCAATCCAAATAATTAATAATTTTCAATTCTAAATAAAATCCTAATAAATTTTCAAATCATTTTCATGAAAGAATTTCATATATAGATCAGATGATATAAACAACAAATGAAATCCCCATATCCCAAAGATCAGTCTAATCCTGATTATGGCATATTCAATAACAATCAGAAAGATTGAATTAGAGTTACCTGGGAGGGCTGAGGAGGAAGACAGCAGAGTCATAATCGTCTCCTAACCTAACATATAAAATGCAAGCAAAAACAAGAGATCGGAGAGAAATCCAATAGAGAGAGTTAGGAGATTTACTCCTCCCATTTCATATTAGGTTTTGTGTGTCATGGTATGAATGGGGCAACCAAGCACCCTATATATTGGCTAGAAGGAGGGCCTCTCCTTGTGTCAAGAACTGCCAAGAACCCATCACAAATGTGGCCCATACACAAGGACCCGTAAACCCACAACAAACAGTGCTTAACAATAATTAGCCCAATAACAACAATGATTACAAATTATTGGGCTTAAACTATAAACTCTGATTGTTTGACATCCAATTAATTTGGGTTCAAATTAAATTCAACATTGATTTATGTTAGTTCACAAAATTATTCCAACATTTCAAATATTTTTAAAATCGAAAACTATTAATAGAAATATTCAAATAGAAATTTGGATAAATTCCAACACACCAAGCTACCAACTGAAGTTGCAGGGGTGGAGATACAAGGGTCAAATCGCCAATGCCATCCCAATGCCCCTTACAACCAGCGCGAGGTTGGACTCAAAAGTCAAGCGTCTGAAACGGGATGTGCTTGTTTGAACACAAGCTGTGTTCAATACCATGTCAATGCTCAAAGCAATTCTGAGTCACCAATTGCTTACCAAAATTACTAGTCACCAATTGGTTTCTCATCACACTTATCTTTGGTTCTGCTTTTGTAGAATTACTTTTGATGGATTGATTTTGTTAGTAATGGTTTTTCTTAAAATAATTATAAGAGTATAAGACAAAATAATTTATGTTTACTAATTTCATCTGAAAATTAATTTTGTCAAATTTCATCATATTAATTGTGAACCATCTACAACAGTAACAAAATATTGTTTTCACTCAATTAATTCTAGCCCCCAAAGGCCCAAAAACACTTTTGAGAAGAACAAAAAATACTGAAAATCGAAAGGTGTAAAACTAGACAAAAATCAATTTTAGACTTTTAGTCCCTAAATCAATTTTGACCTCAAAACCGCAAATCCAAACTGTCTTTCATGAACAATAATGATGAATATTTCGTTACCGCATATTGAGCAAAATTGAGGGCTTCTTCCGTCCAATTTTTATAATTTTTAATACCATTTGTATATTTTTAAAAAAATCAAAGATGTAGAAAAAGACCGTCACTCAATATAAAATTAAAACGGTGACAGAAAAAAAAGAGGATAAAATTAAAACATACCATTAAAAGATCAAATTTTAAAATCATTATTCTAGAAGAAACTTCTTATCCAATACAAAAGTATATGCGCAATCATTTTTTGGGTACTTTAAGGCGAGCAATCCTTAACACTTACCAAGTTAAAAAAAAAACTCTGCATGAAATAAAGCAAAAGTCAAAAGTATATTTGGAACAAATAAGACGATTCGAAGTTCAAACCTTAATTAGCTCCAATTCCAAAACTCCAACATAACAAAAATAACACAATTTCCATTACTCATTATTCATGATGTTCCTTTAGTACTATGCTGTGAACAACGCAAGTTCCGAAGTATTTTCCTGATCAATGATATCAAGGAACACGGGATCGACGGTGATGTTGCTATCCACGTGCACCTTAAAGCTATGGTCCCACCACATCACCCTGGCGGTGCCGCCGATATCCACGGCGGCGTCAAGCTCCATCTCCCGCCTCGCCACGTCAGCAACGAACCTCTTGGCGTGGTGGGCGAGCTGGAGCCCCCGGAGGCGAGCGGGGAGGCGGAGGAGCTGGCAGGAGCGGGGCGGCTGGGAGCCGGCGGCGACCGCGGCGGAGCCGAGGAGAGAGCCCTGGTAGAAGATTGACATGGTGGTGGAGGAGTAGTGGATGGGTGCGATGTTGGGGTTGCTGACGTGGACGGTGAGGAGAAGCTCTGCGTCGAGGAGTGGTGGGTTGACCTTGAAGGCTGTGAAGTTGATGGAGATGAGGTGGAAAGTTGGGTCCTTGGGCTTCGCCGAGAGGACCGCCGTGGCAGCCACCGCAGACGCCGCCCCGATGAGCGCGGAGGTCCAGCTCCATTTTACCTTTTTGCCCATTGGGTGGTGATGGTTGTGCGTGTGTGTGATTGTGATGTGGTGTTGATAGCGTTTTGGATAGAGTGGTTGATTTGGAGAAGGGGAGAAGAAGGGGCAGCAGAAGAAAGGGATGGGGGTGTGTGTGGTTTTACGATAATGCCCCTCGAGTTGTGAGAACCAAGAAGATAATTCATTTGCCACGTGATTTTAATTTTTGTTTTAGTGGAAGTGGAAAAGTTGGGACTCCGTCCAGTTTTTATTTTCTCTGAGAATTTGAGACTTCGATTTGTGATTTTTTTTGGGTCAAAAGCTGATGCTTCAATTCAATTCTCTTTTTTTTTTTCTATTCGAATGGTAAAGTCGAGGGTTTTTATCTTCAGGTTAATAAAATAGAAAGACACTCATTTTTAATTTTATTAATTTAAAAATAAAATTCTCTTATTTTACTTTTTAAAAACATTCTTTGTCCTTTCTGTTCAGGCCAGAATTCTCCTTGACTCAACTGTTCAGTGTATGAAAGAAAAGAACTACTAACCTGACCGACAAGATTTTTTGTTTGGGCTAAATTGGACCTTTATTGGCCGGAGTTTGAAGGTTTTCAAATTTGAACATGACCTTCGATAAAACCTACCAGACCAAAACAGCATGTTGGTCTGTGCCAAAAACGAAAAGAACATGCGGGCAAAGTTTTAAAAATCAGCTCGGACTGATCGGTTTGATCGAAAAATCGGTGAATCGATCATGAAACCCGTCCGAGCTACTGTTTGAAACGGTCTCACATCAAAATCGATGCGACCCAATTTGACTTGGCCGGGTTTGGATCAAAACCGGTGACTCTGCCGATTGAATCGAACTGGTTTAACTCAGTTATTTTTTTTTGCTTTTTTGTTTTTTTTAGGCTAAATGATGTCCTTTTTTAAACCTTAAAAAATAATATTTTAATTTGACTTTTAGAAAAATGTAATAAATTTATTTATATTATCATAACATATGAGTTTGTGATATAAAATTTTATAAGTTTACTTGTGCAATTATATTTTGAACTTGTTAATTGTGATTTGTGATTGTGAAATGAAAACAATATTTAGGAATTTATATCATTTAATTATATTTTTATATTTGAAGCCCTTAAAAAGTGTCAAATTGTTAATTAGTTGTTATTTTATTACATTTTATTTAAATTTTCATATAGTTTTATATATTTTTTTATATAAATCTGATTCAATCGGTTAGACCAGTAACCCACCGGTTGAACCAGTGACCCAGTGACCCGGTACCTCGATCAAGTTGATCACTGGTTTGAGTTTTAAAACTATGCATACAGGTACATGAGAGATTTGGATTTTGGGAGCTCCAGCGTGATCAAGCAATCTCTCCTTGAAATACAGGGTGATGACTTGAAGAGCCCTAACTGTAGGTGGATTCTTTGTAGTTTGCAATATTTTCAGTTTTTTTAGCATACAATGTTTCCTTCAGATTTTGGTAGATTGGTTTTTTAGAAGGCTAGTTGTCTTCAATTTTGCGTCAAATTAAAATTAAGTACATTTTTATAATGGATTTAATTATCATGCATTAACAATATAAATTTTTTCACACAATCATCTAATAATATATTGTAACATAAGTCATAATAGTTGACTTTTAAACCTACTACTTGTAAAGTCATCCAAATAAAATATTTTAATTGGATGACAGTGTAAAACAGTTTCACATTATTAATACATCAAAATTACACTTTTTTATAATCTTGGTTTTCATTTTCCCCATTAATGATATAAAAAGTTTTTTTTAAGCTGTAATTTTTATCTTGTAAGAAATATCTTTTCATAAAATAAAAAATATTTAAGAATAAAAAATCTTTTAATATTATTTCAAACACAAATTAAATTTTAATTTTTTAAAATAATTTTTTTAAAAAATCATTAAAACTGTTTATGTAAGCTAATCCAAATCAATGCTACGTATTTTATTTCACCTTTCCTTTTAACTTTCATAATTCTTTCTCAATTTTCATATTTTAGTTTTATCGATCATCTTCGTATCTCAATTTTCATTAGCAAGGTTAAATTGCCTATCAACTTTGGATGTTTCATGCCTTCTGTGTAATAAGGATTGGAATAGGAGACGTTGTCGCGTCTCTTCTTCCAATGCCCCCTTCTCCTCATCATGCTAGACTAAATATGTTAATTTATGGGGTTGTCAATGTGTCTACCTTCTTTTCCATCTAACTTCTATGATATCTAGTGTGAGGCCCCATTTAAACATTTTGATAAAAAGATATGGATATGTTGTTTGCTGAACCATCTGGTGGGTGCAAAATAGAGTTGTTTTTTTTTATTTTTTCAAACCAAACTGGAAAGACACTTTTAACTCTATGACGATGAGACTTGTGTTTTGGGCAAAGGGTTGGAATGATGATTCCCTTTTGATGCTGCTTCCTTCGTTGCAAACTTAGATCAAGTAAGAAGATGAAAACCTTGGTGCTAGGTGGAAGCTATTTATGGGTCCTCTATCACAGCATTGATAACAATGTTGAAGGGGTTATGGTGGAATATAGGGAGATGTACCAGAATGCTCTCTCCAACTTGTGTTCACATGTTGTTTTCTTTCTGTTGTCTTCTACATACTTGCTGTTATTGGTTTAAAGCCTCCTTTTGTGTTAGATTGCCGCTATCTTTTGTCTCTGTTTATGTAGGCTCACATATGCATGTCCTCTCATAGTAGCAGCTTTAGTTGCATAAGTTTGAACTTTTTCAATCTATGAAACTATGTATTGCTTTTCTGATTTTTAATTTGTTCGCTCCTATCATCACGGTAGTTATAGTGAAACAAAAGCATAGCAACTTTCACTTTAGTATCCCACGACCAGCCGCAAATTTATGTTAAAATAGAAATGATATTCGAGTAGATTGAAGGAGGGATGGTATTTTTCTATTTTAATGGGAAGGTTTGGTTTTATATCCAAATATAGATAATAGATAAAGATGCCTAAATGGTTAATTAAACAGTTTACAAGTATAAGCTGATTTGCTGACTAAGGACTCATCAAATTGCAATCAAAAGTGACATCTTCAACTTGTCACTTTTCTGCTTGTGTTATCTGTGTATTCATCAATCATTTATTAATATAAATGTTTTTTCTACTAAAGCTGCTACTATGCTGCAATTTTATAAATTTTCATATATCTTAATTCTTTTTAGCTATTACTATGTTTTTTTTACATTCTTATTTTTATCAGATTTCATCTTTTTAACCTTATCAATTTTATAAAAAATAAACTATAATTATTTTTAAGGAACAATGACATACTTTAATCAAATTCTAATCTTAAATAATAAATTTAAAATATGAATTACTAATCTTTTAAAGACTACTTTCTTACATATTTGTAAAATCTTTGGTCTAATTTTAATCCGGTGAATTTGAATTATAAGAATACTTAGATATACTTGTTCATTTTATAGACATCATCTAAATGAAAACATTCATTACACATTTTTTTTATTCACAAAGTTTAGGTTTATGAGAAAATTAAAGTCATCTAAATAAAGGGTCTCATAGCATGTCTCGAAAATCATTACATGTCTCTGAGTTAATGATGAGGCATTTGAGTAATTGATAGATCATATGCTTAAATCCCATTATCTTTACTAAAAATCATTTCCCCGCTGCATGACAATTATTAATGTTAAGCATGTCCGCAATTAATCCCTTTTTGCACTTATGACTTCATCTATCTTTATACATAGCTTTCTCATTGGTTCCTGTGGCTACACAATCATGGAGTTCCAAAACCTTTTCTGTGTTCTCTTTACACTCTCCTCTTTCTCTTGGTGTTATTCAAAACAGTAAAGAGATCAAAATTTAAGAACCCCACCTTCAATTTACCACCAGGTCCATGGAAGCTACCAATCATAGGAAACTACTTGCACTAATTTTTGGGCTCAAAATTTCTCCATCACTCCTTAGGAAACATGGCCACCAAGTATGGAACCTTGATGCACCTAAAACTAGGAGAGATATGCTACATCATAGTTTCTTTACCAGAAATAGCAAGAGAGGTTTTGAAAACAAATGACCTCAACTTTTCCAACAGGCCCCATGTCATTGTTTCGAAACATGCCTACAATGCCACAAACATTGCCTTCTCTCCACATGGTGGCTATTGGAGGCAACTAAGGAAGATATGCACGTTGGAGCTATGAGTACAAAGCGTGCGCAATCTTTTAGGTCCATATATAAGAGGAGAGGAGGTGTCATCACTCATTGAAACAATGTCATTGAATGAAGGGTCAAATTTGAATTTGAATGAGATGATTTTCTCATTGATATATGGGATAACGGCAAGAGCAGCTCTTGGTATAAGAAAACAAAGCACCAAGAAGAGCTAATATCGGTTATGAAGGAAGCAATACAGCTTGCTGGAGAAGGGTGTGTTGTTGATCTCTATCCTTCCATTGGGGTGCTCCAAATGATCAGTGTGGTGAAGGCTAGATTTGTGAAACTTCGTGTGAAGATTGATAGGATATTAACCAACATAATTGATGAGCACAAAAATAGATGTGGAGCAGATCAGGAAGATCTTGTTGATGTTCTTCTAAACTTTCAACGCCAAAAGGACTTGGAATATCCCTTGACCTGTTGACAATGTTAAAGCAGTTGTCCTGGCATGTGTTGTGATATTTTCTATTAGCTAAGTTGTTTACAATCTTATTGGAATAGCAAAGAATTGAATTCTTTCAAGAATTGAAATTCAATTCATTGTTTTGGAACATAATTTGACCTAAGAATCTAACTCTCACAATAATTCAATTCCACCAAAATCCCCAAAAATAAATCAGATCTAAAGAGGTGTGATTTGTTAATGGAATTGATGTAAAAAATTGAAATTACCAACTTACCCTTACTTAATATATAATGTTTCCTCCTTTTTTGCAGGTAGCAACCAACTGTAAAGCATCAAACCAAGAAACCCTATTCTCTGCTGCAACTACTCGCCGCCCCTCTACTGTCGCCGTCAGCCACCAATCTCACAATGCCGCCACTGTCGCCCACTCAACTGGAGGTTTTTTTTCATAGAGCTCTCTTTTGTTGTGTTTCATCCTTTCTCTTTTAATTTGCTTGTTTCATTATTGAAAAATGCTCTGTTTCATATGAGCAAAGAGAAGGTATATATATGCTATTATATGTTTTATCATTCCTTTCTTTGTGGGGAACGAACACAGCAAATGTTTGCAAACCAGTAACATGAATGCTGAAAAAGAAGTTCTCAGGAGATAACTTTGTCCATGTACTTCTATTTTGCACCAAGCATGTAACTCCAAGCGTGATTCTCCTTTTTTTTTCCATGGTTTTCAATTTTATTTTCAGTTTGCAAATTTTATTTTGCACAATGTTTTGGTTTGGTTTTGATTTATTTTGTAGTGTGTTTTTGTGTGATTTTGATTATGCCATGTATTCTAATAATTGAAGTTGTTAGTAAAATATTAAATTTTATTGATAAGGGATAAAATTGTAAAAATAAATAAATCAATTCATTTTTAGATATATTCCAAATCAAGAAATTAAATTGAATTATTTTATTTACTAACACATTTCAAATATAAAAATTGAATTCAATTTCTAATGGAATTCAATTCTATCACTTAAAAGCTTTCCAAATAGGTTGTTAGGGCTCGACTCATTTTCGTTTTAATTTTGTGTGTTTTTTGTTTTCATGATTTTGTGAGTTAAAGAGTGAATTAGGAAATAAAAACTACAAAACACGATTTTATTGTTTTTACTTATTTTAGTTTCTTTTAACTAAATTATTAAAATAGAAAATCAAAATATTAACAAAATAAGTTATTATCGTAACAAGAAAGATCATGTCTCGTTAGAAATTTTGAACCGCTTTTAAAACAAGAAAAAAATATTTGCTTCAAATTATTTATTGTTGAACACACAAGTCAATGTTGATAATTTAATAAATAAGCTAATGGCTCACATTCGCTTATATATCAAATGATAAATAGATCAAAAATAAATATTTTTTCTTCCTCCAAAATTAACTAAAAATATTCCTCTTTGCCTTCCATAACATGCAGTTTACACGGGCTATAAGCTAGGACTAATTTAAAGCCAAACAACGAGGAACTGGCTTGAGTTATGAAAAGTTAATATAGTATCGTATGCTACATCCAAACTATATTTTAAATTTGGGAATAATACTCATTGCTACAAAATTTTCTTTACTAAAGTTAGTATTAATTAATTTGTTGTCTTTTCTTGACTGGTCATAAACCAATTCTACCATGAATTTGAAGTGTCCTTTTCATTAACCAAATTTTCTATTCTCTTGATTTAGACTTTAGAAAATTTTAATTTACTAAAATGAATGCAGTTTAATGAAGCCCAAAAAAAAAAATTAAAGTTATATTTATCATCATCTTTGATAAAACTTGTCTGTGTGAATTGCATCTGTCCAAATCAATATGAATTAATTATGTGGCTATGAAATAACATTACCAAAAAGTTGTGCAATTTAGATTGTATGGAACAAAATGCATGCTATATATGTGTGTCTGTGTGTGTGTATATATAGCATCCATCAATTTGCAGGATGCCTTTAGTGCTGGAAGCGAAGCATCATCAGCAGTTGTGGAGTGGGCAATGACTAGAAATGGGGAAGAACCCAAGCGTGATGGAAAAAGCTCAAGCTGAGGTGAGAAGGGTGTGTGACAACAATGGTTATGTACAAGAGACTGATGACGCACACCAACTCATATACTTAAAATCCATCATCAAAGAAACCATGAGGCTACATCCACCAGCACCGTTGTTACTTCCTAGAAACCTTTGAAAGATGTGAAATCAATGGATATGATATACCTGCTAAGACCAGGGTCCTCATTAACTATTGGGCAATTGGAAGAGATTCAATTATTGGACTCAACCAGCAGAGAAGTTTAAGCCAGAGAGGTTTCTTGATTGCACAAATTTTGAATTTATATACCATTTGGATCTGGTAGGAGGATGTGCCCTGGCATTGCATTTGCCATTGCTGACATTGAGCTCCCACTTGCTCAGTTGATTTACCATTTTGATTGGAGGCTTCCCAATGGAATGAAACGTGAAGAGCTTGAGTTGACTGAGTCATCCGGGTTGACAGCAAGAAGAGAAAATAACTTAGGGGTTTTTACCGAATAAAATAAAAAAAACAATAATTACGCGAATAAATGGAAAAGACATTAATTATCAAAATGAGCCGTTGTGGGTAGGCATAAATACACATGGGCTTCATGCGTATTCATTAACAGCATGAATACGCATGGGACTCATATGTATTCATGTTGTTAATGAATACGCATAAAGTCTATGTGTATTCTAGAGACTATATATACTGAATACGCTTCGGCCTGAAGCGCATTCACTATTTATTTTCTCTGTTTCTCACTATCTTTCTGTTATCATATCTTTCTGTTATCATGGCGAATAATCTTTACCGCTTGGATGATGTTCACATATCTACAAAACTAGATAACCAGGTATTTATTATTTAAGTTTTGGAATGCAAAAATAGTTTAGTTTAGTTTATGAATTTAATAATTGTTAGGTATTATTGTAAATAGGTATTATTGCAATTAGTGATATATATTTTAAATTAGGTTAGTTTAGTTAGAAAAATAGAAATATGGTTAGTTTAAAAATATTGAAAGTTAGTAGACTTTAAAATATTTAAATGTTAAGTTTATTTTATCTTAGGTAATTAATATAGTTTGGTTTGTTGGTATTTAATTAGTGTAGCTTTTTTTATTAATATAGTTATTTATAAGGCTAGTTTTATTTAATATTTAAAGTAATTTTAATTTAGTTTATTTCAGTAATGTAGTTATTTATTTTGGTTTAAGTAAGTATAAATTAGTTAAGTTTATTGTATTAATTTAGGTTATTTTATTTAAATAGTGTAGTTTATTTGCTTAAGTTATGTAAAGCTTGTTTTATTTAATTTATTTAAAGTTGATGTGATTTAGTTTATTGCTTTAATTTAGTTAAGTTTATTTAATGAGTGTAGTTTATTTTATTAGTTTAGTTATCTAAACCTAGATTAATTTAATTTATGTAAAGTTAATTTAGTTAATTTATTTCATTAATTTACGTAAGTTTATTTAATGAGTGTGATTAGTTTAGTTATCTAAACCTAGATTTAATTTATTTAAAGTTATTTTAGTTAATTTATTTCATTAATTTACTTTTATTTATGTATAAGTTAGTATAGATTAATTAGTTACGTTTATCTCATTAATTAAGTTAGTTAAAGCTTGTATAATTTAATTATTTTAAAGTAATTTTAGTTGAGATTAGTTGATTAATTTAGTTAGTTTTGTTATGTTTTGTTTAAGTTAGTATAATTGAATTAGTTAAGTTTATTTAATTAATTTAGTAAAGTTTTTTAAATTAGTGTAGGCTATTGACTAGGTCACTTAATTAATCAAATATTTTAATTTTTTTAAAGTAGTTTAAGTTTAGTTTATTTAAGTAATTAAACTTTGTTATTTTTGTATTCAAGTTAGTATAGATTAAGTAGTTAAGTTTATTTCATTAATTTAGTTAACTTTAGTAATTAGTGTAGTTTATTTGATTAGTTTAGTTATTTAAATCTAGATTAATTTAATTTATTGAAAGTTACTTTAGTTTAGTTTAGTATAATTTAGTTTATAAATTTGAAGTTATTTTAGTTTAGTTTATTTTATTAAAGTTATTTAAATAATTTAAAGTTTTTTTGTTATGGTTTGAGATTTCTAAACATTTGCAATTCATTTTTGCAGTCACATCGAGTTCTACAGCCGAGACGCTGTGGAGCACCGACTCCCCATCGACGTATGAAGTACTTTTTACGACAGGGTGGTTTCTGGGAGGTTGCCAACTTTGGCAACTTCCATTATGACGCAGCTTTGATTAGTGCGTTAGTAGAGAGGTGGTGTCCGGAGACTCATACTTTCCACCTCCCGTACGGAGAGGCGACTATTACACTGCAGAACGTTGCCATCCAGCTAGGATTGAGGGTGGATGGCGATGCCGTTAGTGGCAGTATTGGGGCATGGGAGAGATGGCACCAGCAGAGCATTTGGGATATTTGCTGGGATCTATTAGGTGTGGTCCCCGAGCAGACAGATCGCCATGGGTCTTACGTGAAGCTGAGCTGGCTAAAGAAGACCTTAAAATCTGATTCATTTCCTGCGGATGCAGATGATGTAGTTGTGCTGAGGTGGACGAGGGCATACATACTAGAGCTGATTGGAGGATTCTTCTATCCAGAATTCTTTTCACATCCTTATTCTTAAACTGTCTGGCAAAGTTTGACGCAATGTGTCGAATGCAATATACATGATAGGCCATAGGAGGATGCCACCCACTACCCTCGGCCTCTATAGCAGATATAATAGACACATGCCTGTCAGAAACAATGAGAATGCCTTCTTGGGGCGTCACATGTTGTCGAAGATTGGTAAAAAAAAATGACCATGCTTCTTTTGTCTCTCCTTCAACCACAGCAAATGGTATAGGCAAAATATTTGAGTTACCATCCTGCGCAATAGCCATCAACAATGTACCTCCATATTTCCCATACAGATGAGTTTCATCAATTGAGATAAACGGTTTACACCATTTGAATGCCTCAATACACGGTGGAAAGGACCAGAATACACGATGAAACATTGAACAACTCTGATTAACAATATCCCCAATACGATATGGCTTTGTCAATAAGTGGACCAGTGTACCTAGTATGTCCATTAACAATTAACAATAAATAACTATCTATGTAATAAATACAATTCATTTTAGGTAGCAATAGCGATTCTGAGTTCGACATCCTAACAATTGAAGTTATTGAGTAGCCTACGGTAAAAACATATTTATTTCATTCACAGTGCACTTACTAATTAATAATCATCGAGCTGCGTATAATTTACAACAAAGATTTAGTTTATAAGAGTTACCTGGCATGTAGTGTTGCACACCTAATAACCACGTAGGCAAATCAATGTATGATTCCTCCCAGTTCCCATAAATCTTAGCAATCGCTTTCTGTTTTGCAATCCAAACCTTCCTATATGAAATATTGAACTTGAAAACCGACTCCACATGTCCCTGCAACTCTCTGATGGAGACTGTTGGATTCGCCTCAACCATGGGAAATATACTAATACAAACAATATTATTATCTAATTGCCGATGTTGTTCAAGAACGGAATCATACTCACACGTGTGCTTTCCATTATACTTTCGGACTTCCCATATTTGCCTCTTTTGTCGAAATGTAACACGTATGCTCCAATTACATCCATTGCCAAACTTCACACACTTGCACTGATATTTTGTCTGCCCGGACTCGTATACCTTGAATTGCACTTTTCTTCTAATACTGTAATTCTTTATTGCATACAACACGGCTTCTTTATGTTGAAATTTTTGTCCAACCTCAAACTCTCCTTCACCTCCAACCACTCTCGCACTGGGTCCTGCAAAGTTATTTTCAGGCTGCACATCCAAATTTATTGAAGAATAGTGACTTGGATTTTCTTGTGATACGGAATGAGATTGATTCTGTGATCTCATAAATTGAGAATTCGTATCACGTGTTTCCTCATCACTATCACCATTTCCTCCCTCTCGATACAACCCCAGCTCTTCTTCTTCTTCTTCTGCATCTTCTTCTTCATCCCTGTGATCTATTTGAAATTCAAAACCAGCAACTGTCAAATGTCTATTTGATGGCCCTCCATCTTGCAACGCCATATCTGCAAAGCTTGGACTACGAACTGCTTGATCAATCGTTGCCTCAAGGTATGTGGACACATGCTGCTCCGGGTTTTCATTTACTGATGTATGAGGTGCAGACCCAGCAGAGCTCCCATCACAATCTTCAAGCATGACCAACATTTCCATCACTCCGACCTCTGGAAATCCAGCTTGAAATCTAAACATCATGCTTGTTTCATTGTCGCTATAGATGGGAAAACAGTTATACTTTACCACACCACCGCCAAACGCTATAGGCACTCTGTAAAACATCTGACTGATTCGTTTGTGAGGACCTACTTGCTCAAGTATTTTGCTTTGTAACTCCACAAAAGTCACACACTGATTAACAATGACCCCTATTGCTCTCTGATTATAAAATCTCACACCCTCATTTGTAGTATCTTCAAATTTTCCATCACAGTGAACAAATATAAAACAATCTTCCATTTTCTCTCAAATTTACAATTCACATGACTACTATGATGACCAGTGTCGGTTATATGTACAAATGGTTATTGAAAACGTAAGGGACTGAGGCGAAAACAAAAAGCAAAGAATACGCATAGAATTGGGGCGTAAGCAATTCATGAATGAATACGCATGGGGCTTCAGCGTATCCATCTGCCCTTGAATACGCATAGGGCTCTTGCGTATTCAATATAGGCATGAATACGCTAGGGGCTCATGCATATTCTGTTTAAACATGAATACGCATGGGCCCCTAGCGTATTCATGCCCATATTGAATACGCAGGAGCCCATGCGTATTCACGCCCTATATTTTAGTCCACTTCGGTACCAAATCATTTTTTCGTTTATTTTCGCAAATAATGTTTTTTATTTTATTTTGGTAAAAAAGCCAATAACTTATTCCATCCGTCATTGCCTTTAATGAGATGAAATTGAATTGAATTCTATTATGAATTGAATTCAATTCATGTGTTTAGAATGAATTTGTAGATTAAATAATTGAATTTAATTCCTTAATTTAGAATGTGTTTAAAAATAAATTTATTTATTTATTTATTTTCATTATCCTCCAATGAAAAAAAATACATATTTAACTAATAACTCCAATAATTCATTAGAAAACATGAATCGTAAAAAAAAAAGAGTCAAAACTAAGGCCAAGCTTTCTAAAACATAAAATCGTTGGCCAACGCTTAATAAAAAGAGGGGGGAAAAAGCAAACTAAAAATTAAAAAAAAAGAAGTGCAATCACAGTGTTAATCAAACAGAGCTACTTCATCAAACATGCATAGTGTTAAAAGGGAAAAAGCTAATCAAACAAGCATATGGGGTGACAACAATTAGAGCACTCAACAAAAGAAAATTGGGAAATGTGAGCAAAAGTTAACTGAGTTAAAAAAAAAAAGCCTGCAATTGATTAGGTGGCAGCGGCAGTGGCACTCAGCAGGGGGTGGCTAGTGGCAACAACAGAGGGGCAGTGGACAGGCTGCAACAGAAGATCCGTTGGTCTGCTATAGCTTTCCCAAACACTCAATTACTTTTAGGTGTCTCGGTGGAATTCAATTTTATTGAGATTTAAATTATTGACTAATTTTTAATTCTAAATCAAGAAATTAAATCTCAATTTCAGAGGGGATTCAATTTTTTGTATTTTCAAACAGCCTGTTAAAGTTAGTCAACTTAAGCAAAAATAACACTAATACACTTTTTTTTTCGTTCACTAGTGTATATGTGTTCACAATCCAGCTTGTCACTTGATTTACTTTCTCTATAATAAATTTAGCTCTCATGAGATGACCTGTTTAGTTTTTCTCATGCTTAAATATTATTCTTTCTTCATTCTAAATGTCGGGTTCGTTATTTCCCATGTGTAGGGCCCAAATTTCAGGAGTGTTCATTAACATGTGCTTCCTCCCTCATAGTTCTTCGATTTTGGACGGTTTGACTAGCAGCTTGAGTTTTGTAGTATCCCAGAAAATTCGTGAAGAAACCCTTTTTTTAGGATGACAAATTTCAACTTTTCCTTGTTGCTTCTATATCTTGTTGATGTCTTTGGGGGCCACTCTGGGTGATCATTTGATATCGTAGAAGAGTAGTGTAATTGTGATCAATACTTGTAACTTCCGAAACTCTTTTGTCCCCATATTTTTTTGTGCTGATGGAGCTTGCACCATCCTATGAGTTTTTTATTCTGTTACATTGAGGGTTTTTTCATGTTAAATTTGGTGTTCCCATTTGTGCATTATTTTAAATTTTTTGCTTGTTGATTTTTTTTATTGATAATTATAAAAAGCTCAACTCTCAAATAATGGAGCACATAGAGCACATCATGCTTAAAAAAAAAACACAATAGAAAAATGTCACGGTCTAAAACATGACAAAAACTCCCACAAAAAACACAAAATGTGCAAATATACGAGACTTAATACAAAAAAAATGCCATATTCAAATCAGAACACGAAACTATGCGACACATAAATCTCAAAAGTGAGAAGCATCTCGAGGCCCACAAGGACACTTTGGGGATAACAAATTTCACCAATACTTAAGCCACTGTGGAAAATGCACCGTTGGCACCAACAAGAAGATCACAAGCTAGAAATCCCAGAACAGAGGCATCACCTAAACCACGATGACGGGCCACAAAAAATGAGTCAGACACTGACGATGCCACGATCCACAAACCCCTTACACCAATAAAACGTAACGTGTGTGGTGTGTACACAACAAAGCACACCACAATGGACAAAATATGCTACATGAAATAATATTATTTTAACATCTAAAAATAGTTGTTTCATTTGAATCATTGAATAAGATGATCATCTCATCTAATGAGAATAAAGTTGGGGTTCATATGATACGTTTATTTTTAAGTGTTTGAATAAGATAGTTGCAAATAATACTAGGTACCTAACACCTTTCATCAATGCACCCAAAGAATCCAAGAAGACCCGAGATGAGCCGCACCGTGACGCACAGTCATGCTATATCCTTTAATTTTCGCATCAGTCCTGCTCTACCAATGTATATGCTTCGTCAGCAACGCCCAGGCTCTATCATTTGTAAATAATGTGTGAATTTACACATCTTATTTGAATTTAGGCAAACTCGCTTCCAATTGATGAAGTAATTAATCATTAATAAACCTATAATCAGATCAATGCTAGGTCTAAAAACAAATTAATTCTATCAACATGTTAATTAGGTGAGGATTAAAACAAAACTAATCCAACCCATAAATTCCTATCCGGATTAAAATAAGCGCACTTTTCATTTGTGAGAACGAGTAATTTTTTGGAGAAGTATATATTGGTATTGGGGAGTGGCTATTGTCACTTCTATATGTCTCTTGCCACTCCAATTGTTTTAAAGTTTTAATTAGTCTTCATATAATACCCTTCTTTAGAAAATAGAATCAAATCATAATTTTGGTTTTGGGATAATTATTAGTGTCTATTTAATTTTGAAACAGAATATGATTACATATTTATTTTTTTTCAAAAGTATCAAAATATCTATAATTTAAAGAAAGAATCACGTTATCCTCATCTCATCTATAAAGAAATGAGAACATTGGGAATTAAATTTGATTGTTTTACGGTGACCAATACATGAAAAAAAGAGTTTATAGTTGTTATAAGTATTGATAATTAATATATTTGATTACACTTAGTTAAATGTAAATATTTTTTATCTTTTATTCAATCAATATTTAAATAATATAATATTGAGTAATTTTTGAAAAATAATAAAGATGTATTAATAAATCATGGTATACAAGTATGTGTCTTATTTTGCAATTTTTAGCATTTTATAATTAAAAATTTCAAGTAAACAAATAATACCATGGTTCATTACTATTGACAAATAATGTTAACCATAATTTTTGTTTGCTATCATTGTTCTCAAAAAATATTAAGATAATTTGATGTGTTAAATTAACTACTTATCCATAGAAAAATTTAAAAACGCTATTTTTTTAATCCATTATTGAACATTATATAGGCTTAATTATTTATTTTCTATTAAATAAATTATACTTTACATATTTCCAAATAAATAAAAAAGAAAAATTTAAAACCATGGATATATACACATTTTTATCTTTCAATTTACTATTCATGGCACTGCAACTCAAAATATATAACTAAATTCAATGCACTAAATTATTTTAATTTTTAATAATAACGATGTCGAATTAAAAAAATTTATAGTAAAAAGAAGGTAACCGGCGATAAATCCTAATATCATTTGTATGCTTAATACTTTTGAGTATTATATAAAACGCTAAATGATAAAAACACTTATATGTATGCTGCAAATTATGATTTAGAAATTTATCTTTTGTATCATTAATTTTTACTTTTTATTTTTTAAAAATAGCTAGTACTATATTGTTTAGATATCTATCATTTTAAGAAATTTTTTAACAAAACAATTCAATAAACATGCGATTATACTAAATATATAAAGTTTAAATACCTACAATATATAGTGATTATAAAAATGAGATATTTATTAAATATTTTAAAATAATTAAATTAACAATAATAAATGTTAAAAATATTTTTATGACTAATAAATAAGTTATATTAATTATTCATATAACTAGGAGAGAAAAAGGATAATTTGGTAAAACTTAATAAAAATTTAATATAATAATAATGACAATAAATATATAGGAGTGATAATATCCATTCCCTAGGAATTGAGTGGCAATAGCCACTCCCTAGGTATTGCCGTAAGAACCCATTTCATATTTTCAAACAATACATTGTTTACAGACGCTCAATTTATGATTGGTACGGCCTTAAAAATGAGTGTGCGTGTGTGTGTGTTTTTTTTCCCTGATGACCAAACTAATTCATTGTATTAAAAACTCCACCCTTCCAAGTCTCGTACAATAATGTACAGAGGCCCTAATTAATTGGGCTTTTGCCCCGCTTTTTATCAAAAGAGGCCCTAATTAATTACAGGAAGATTCCAGTAGCAATCGAAAAAAACAAAGGAAAGTATTGAAAAAAGCAAACATAGTTTGAAATGCCACTGCTGGAGCCGTGGTGGTAACTATGGTGGTTGCGATGAATCGCGCCTGCAGCGCCATATAAAGGAATAGGCAAATTGCTGTGGTCACCATTGCCATGGCCACCTAAATGGCCGCCACCTAAATGGCCGCCACCTCCATGACCACCGCCCGCATGGCCACCACCTCCATGACCGCCCCCGCCGCCACGTCTATTAACGGATGTTACTAACGAATTTGTTGATACCATTGCCCGTGCTCCTCCTGTAGCGCATGTTGTGATGCATGAGTTAAAATTTTTCAAGGTTGGTGTAAATTTTTGTATTATAATTAATTATATGCACAATACTTTGCTATATTCAAATTTTCAATAATAATAATAATAATAATTGTAAGAAAATTATTGATGAGATATATAGTATGTGAATGCTTAGTCGCTGTCATCGATGCAGAAAAGATCCTACGTTTAGTTATTAAATTATGCGTAATATTTAATCCAACAGTTAGTTCGGATGAAATTGGTAATGGTGAACAATTACAGAGATAAATATGTCGAAAGTCATTGGTTGCAATGAAAGTGGATTATAATTCTGGGATCAATTTATTTGTAATGACAATGTTTTGAATTTCACAATCGACTGAGAAGGACTTTATCTGATTATTATTTCATATACTCAAACTTGTATGAATAGTCCCAAGGGAAGAAAATATAGAGATAAAAGGCCTTTAAAGCTTAGCTTCTCTTTCCAAAAACTTTACGTTTATTTAATTGGGAAGTAAAACATAAAATAAGAATAAATAAATTAAAATATGGAGTATTATTGAAAATTTATGATTAAGTGTATGTAAAACTAAATCACTCTTTTATTTTTTATTTTTTATATACTTCAATGTAAAAATAAATCAATCTTATTTAAAATATTTTCTTTTTTATTTTTATTATTGACTTATAACAAATATAGGATAAAAAGATAATAACAAGAAATTATAAAAAATTTCAAATTTGAAGCTTTGAACAGGCTAGCTGCCTGTCCACTATAATAATAATAATAACAACAACAAAAATAAAAATATACTCTGAAAATAGCTATAAAATGTAGAATTTCATTTAATATAAAGCATAAACATAATTGCTTTACTTTTAAGTTAAGAATGTATGTGGTTGCTTTTCCGAGAAGAGAGGTGAAAAAATCAGATGTTGCTTGCATAAACAAGGGGAATATAATGCTACACATGAGTGAATAAGGCAGTGATACAGAACTCTTTCAAGTTTTATTTGCCATGCTTCTATCGAACAATAATGAAATCATGCGAGTAAATTAATTAGTAAATAATAGTATTTCAAAAAAGGTGAATTTCTTTTCCTTCTGGTAGCGACTGAAGTTTAGTTTACCTTCAGAACCCACGCTCAAATGGCATTAACAAAAACTGAAACCAAATTGACAGTAATTAAAGGGCATTTGTAAACTGTAAAACCTCATTTAAAGGAAAAAAAAAATGAAATTTCTCTCTGATTCCATTTGCTTGGGCTTGACTTATATTGCAAATAGTCCTTCAATTATGCATGATTTGACCAATATCATATGGAGTTCGGAAAATTCTTGTGCAATTATTTCATAGGGAATAAAATAAAAATTTAATTTCTATGCAATGATGGTGTAAAATTTTTTTATATTATCATCCAATCAAATCATCCTATTTGTATGAGTTTTCAAATAGAAGATATGAAACTTATTCACTTTTTTTTTTATATATAACAATATATAATTGAGAGAGAGTATAGTTTTACACTGTTAATGCATAGAAATTAAACTTCTAAAATAATTAAATAATGACCAATGGAGGTTTAGGAAATCTCATGTATAGTGAATAAAATGGTCGGTACCTGCATGTGAAGAATTTCGTTGGTGTTCTGAATCGACCGGAAGAAGATGATGTAGAAACAACAGCACAGCGCAGAATAACACGACATGCTTCGAGATGTGTCCCATTACATGCGATCAACCTTGTATTCAAGTCTCAAGAGAAGCTGGGTCGTAACCTTACCCTCACACTAGCTTCTCTTTATATGCTTTAAAGCGTACTTTGGATTCCTAGTTCTTTTCTTTCATTTGAAGCAACTTAAATTTACACTTTTGTTTTAACTAATAGAGTGTTTATTTGGGGGTGTATTTAATTATTTTCGGGAATAAATAGTGGGGAATGATATATTTCTATATTTGTTACAAGTTTTACAAATTTTTTCCTGAGTATTAATTATTCCATGGAAAAAAAATTTCCTATGATTTAGTGAAATCTCATTTCCAAGTTAAAGAGTACGTAAAAAAATTCCTATAATTTGGGAATCACAATTATTAAACATAATTATTAAATAATCCTTTAATTATTTGACTTTTTCTTTCTTTGTAATTATGTTAAGGGTATTTTGAAAATTATAACATATATTCTCCAGAATATAGATTATAAAACAAATAAGTTTTAAATTTATTCCTGAAAATTTTAACAAATAATTCCAAGAATATTTAATACTAAACAAATAATTTTTTAAGAGATCCAAGAATAATATTCTCAAGAATATCATTCCCAAGAAGCGCATTCCTGAAAATCTAATTTTAAACCTTGAAATAAACGCCCCCTAAGATATCACCTTTTATTTTCCTGGAATTTCCTTCTGAAATAAAAAATATATAGAGTGTGTTTGAAATCATTAAAAAAGTGGGAAATGATTTGGAATCATAAATCAAATTATTTGTTTGGAATTAAAAAAAATTAAAAATGAATTAAATTATAATCCTATGGAATTCCATTCTTTTGATTTTGAAATCCTTTCAATTTTTCGTACGATTTGGATGAAAATAAATTGGTTATACATTTCCGCGGTCTAAAGCTTGTTCGATGGATCCTTCGATGTTTTTTATTTTTACGCAGCACAAAGGTGCCTCGTAGTGTCACGAAGGAATAATATTGGTGGAAGCAAGCAGAAACGGACATTGTCCCATATTTCTTGGTGTCTTGAAGGTTCTCAAGTGTTGTAATGGAGAACAGGTGAAGTGGGTGAATATCCTTATCATTATGTGATTTGAAAATGTGATCGGCATGTAAGAAATATCATCTCCGTATAAGCCTTCTGGATAACATGTCTATTTAAATACATAGTTTATTGTAGTTTCATATTTAGAACATGATTTTCTTCTAAAACTTTAGCATTTTCTCTAATGAAAACATAATACTTGAATTCATAAAAACTTAATATACAAAACTCTGAAAGCATCTTAATCATACTTTGAGAATCAGTTTAATACTTGAACTAAATCATAAATTCATCTCTAACTTGTTATATGAATTCTAGTCATAATTTATAATCTCAAATTCATACTTGAAAACTGTAAACATATACATAAACGCTTCTAACTATGAAATTGAATACATAATCTAAAATAAATGCATGGATCTTGTCTACATATTTACTGGAGCACTATATTCTAACAAAATCTTAATATAAGTTTTACTGCAAAGTAAAGCTCACCCCAGGGATAGCTATGGGCTACTAGAACGGTGATTGAACTATGTTTGTAAGGAAAAGAGAAGGGTGAATGGAATCAGTGAGTGAATTCTCACTCGTCACCCATATGAAACAACCAAGGGATATACATAAAGTAATATACATGCAGCAAGATAAATCATTTGATATTTACATACATAATATATGGGTGAAATCATAGATTCATGGAAATCATTTATAATTTCATAATCTAGCAAGAAATCATTTTAACTGGTGATACGGTAGAGCCTCGAGAAATAATAAGCTGAACATGATAAATATATACATAATAATAATAATAATAATTGTCTTTGAATTTCTCTGATTATGCACAAAATATGTGGCATAATAATAAGTTTTCTGGTTATGCATATTAATCATGGCATAATAGTACGTTCTCTGGTTATCCATGTCAACCACGGCATAACAATTCTCTGATCTCTAGGGCACCTCACTAGGCCCCGCCTCTAATTTCTCTGGGGCAACTTGGTATATTAAGGTTAACAGAATAACTATCGTTAACTCACAATCTGTTTCTTTATCTCTACCATCTAAACTACTTTGAATAAAATCATTTAAACTTGAAAACTCTTAAAATCTTTTACTTCCCTAAGAGCTCTAAATCCATGTACCTCTAATAGTTTGATCTTAGCATAACTATGGCTATGAAATCATATCCAAAGGATCGCCCATTTTGTAGACATTGTGATTTCAAAAACCCACAGAGTATATAGCTACCAACTGTCATGAATCAAAATGAGATCCATGCTCAAAAACCTTTTTGACTGAATTTCTAAATCACATCTCATGCTAGTATATTTTTCATAAACTAAATAATTCTAATATCATGCTTCAAAACCAATAGGGTTCAAAATCATGAAAACTCTGAAATCTAACATATGTATTCAAAAGCTAAATCATACTCTGCTTTATATCTATCCATAATACTTTAACTTGATATTCTAAAAGCTTTCTAAAATCTCTTGCAAACGTGGCAATATCGTAAAACCATAAAACACATTGACAACTTTAGTAAACTGGCTAAATCGTTTATTCTCTGACAAATTCTTTCATGAGCATATAAAACACTTTCGTAGCATACAACAATACAATCATGGTCTCATGGTTTTCTTAGAATGCATGTTCATGCTAAACTCAAAATCATAACTCTTTCTAGTTTGGCATAATTTGTAAAATCATTTGTGTAACTTATTTTTCACCTGTAAATCCACATTTAACAAACATTATGCATAACATACTCATAATGATGAAATTAAGATAATGAGTTTGAGCTCACTCACCTGGTGAGGAGGAAGGAATAGGGTCCACACCAATTAGGCTCTGTGGAGCAGGGATGACACTAATGTCTGTAACAACAATCACCAAACTCTAGATTAATCTATAGGGATCTTTACATAACTCTAACAAACCCTAACAATATTGAGGGAGCATCTCCAGTTAACAATAATGAGAGAACCATAACAACCCATCCTCTAGAACATGAAATGGAGAGGAAGAAGATGACAAAACCAACAACATTACTCACCTTGAAGCATGGAGTGAATGGATTGCAGTGGATATGAGAGAAAAAGGGAGGAGAGGAGTTGGGGGGGCAAGGCTTTCTGTTTCAAAAATGGGAACCCGTGCATTTAAGGGTTTTAAAATGATTGTGCTCCTTAAGTGGAACTACATCATTGTAGTGCTGTGCTGTCATCGACTATCCTCGTTACAGCGAGCCTGGCCAGCCCAACGCCTGAGGCGCATGTTGTCTCGCCTACTCATTGCAACGAGTATATCTCATTACAGTGAGACTGTTCTGCAGAATTCTGCAGCAACAACATTAGCTCAACTTCTCTTATCCTTTCACACATTTAGGCCTTTCCGGCAACACGGATGGATCCCGAGAGACTTTAATAAGGCTATACTAGACTCGTATAGTGTAACATCCCAGACACCCAGCAATGCAGATATTGTCCGCTTTGGCAGGCTCGATGTCCATACCCTCACGGATTTGCTCTTCTTCTCTCTATGGGGAAAAACGCGTCTACATGGGGGAGGTATCCACACCCTTATAAGGCATGCTTCGTTCCCCTCCCCAACTGATGTGAGACTAGCTCCACCCCTCCTAGTAGGAGCCCAGCGTCCTCACTGGCTGGCACACCGATCCTGGGACTGGCTCTGATACTATCTGTAACATCCCAGAAACCCAGCAATGCAGATATTGTCCGCTTTGGCAGGCTCGATGTCCATACCCTCACGGATTTGCTCTTCCCCTCTCTATGGGAAAACGCATCTGCATGAGGGAGGTATCCACACCCTTATAAGGCATGCTTCGTTTCCCTCCCCAACCGATGTGGGACTAGCTCCACCCCTCCTAGTTGCGATCATACCAGCACTAATGCATCGGATCCCATCAGAACTCCATAGTTAAGCGTGCTTGACTTGGAGCAATTTTGGGATAGGTGACCTCCTGGGAAGTTTTCCTAGGAAGCGTGTAAGTGAAGACAAAATATGCTGAAAAGACTAGTATTGGTTTATGGGGACAGTCGTTAATCCATAAAGTAACATGGGCTGTTACAGATGGTATTAGAGCCAGTCCCGGGATTGGTGTGTCAGCCAGCGAGGATGCTGGGCCCCTACTAGGAGGGGTGGAATTAGTCCCACATCGGTTGGGGAGGGGAACGAAGTATGCCTTATAAGGGTGTGAATACCTCTCCAATGTAGACACGTTTTTCCCATAGAGAGGAGAAGAGCAAAGCCGTGAGGGTATGGACATCGAGCCTGCCAAAGCAGGCAATATCTGCATTGCCGGGTGTCTGGAATGTTACATCTAGAGACACGTGTACACATGAGGTATTACAATCCTCCTTGTCTCCTAACTCATCCTTGATGGCAATGCCAAATGGGATGTTGGTAGGATGCGTTTTTGAGTAGATATTGCTCTAATTTTGTCTACTTGTGTATAGTTTGATCTTGTAAGGGTGTGGTTGAGTTGTCCTAGCTAGGCTTGGGAGGGGAACTATTCATGCAATTAGTTTTGGAAATTTATTGTATCATTACTCCACTCTCCTTAAAGGTGTTGAGTGGCTCATTAATTATTGAAAATAAATGAAAATGAATTAATTTTAACATTTAAATACAAATCAAATCAATTTATTTCTTTTTCTGTAATAATTTCAAACACAATCTAGTGTATTTTATTCATAAAAGTTGATTTTCAAATCAATTCAATTCTTTTTCCTATTTTAATCATTCCAATATAAAATTTAAATTATAAATAAAATCAATTCAAATTATTTCAAATCAAATCGTTTCCTAATTTAAATCATTCCAAACAGAACCATATAAGCTAATTTTTGAAGAGTATGAAAAATTCACTTCACATGCATAGTAGTCATATTTGATTGTCAAGGGACAATCATGCATGAGTCAAAGTGTATGTTATACCTCGAGAAATCTCATTTGATTGTCAAGGGAATGGGAATGATTTTACAAAAGTGAAAACATCAAATTACCCAAAATCCTAAATCAACGTAGCTAACAATTGTTGTGCCACCATCATTAGACCATCGCCGCTGCCACCAACATTAGACAATTTTCATACTAGACAACCACGGTTGCCGACGGACCATCGCTGCTACTATCATCAATCCACCATTGCTGCCAGGCCACTGTCGTCCAAACACATAAATGATATATTCCTAGGTATAGTTTAACGATTCATGGGATTTCAGTCTCTGTAGACCAAATACATCTATAATGTTGCTAATTGGGTCATTTTCACCATGTTTTGTTTGCAAGAATTTAAAAGGAGAAAAGAAAAAGGTTGGTGGGACCTACATTCACTATTTTAATTTCTCTCCCTTCGAGCTTGGAAAAGTAGAAAAGATGGGAGAAAACATGCAAATAATAGTTAGCAAAAATTATATATTAATCGGAAATCATGTGCATTTTATACCCTAAACTTTAAAAATGTGTTGTTTGACCTCTTAACCTTCTTAAATGTGCAAATTGCTCTTTTTGTTAATTTTTCGTCAATTATTAACAAAAATATCACAAATTTTAATAAATTTAGGATATTGAGTCATACAATTAGAAGATTTTAAGGGGTAAATTTGTATATGTTCCAAAGTTGAGGTGTTAATTTGAATATTTTTAAAGCTTAGGGCCTAAAATGCATAATTCAGGGAGTAAAGCGTGCCCTCAACAAAAAATTTAAATTATTCAACATTAACACAGTTGTAGTAATTATATAGAATTTATTTTTATTTTAAAATAAATTTATGTATTTATTCAATTTGTAAGATGTTTTTAAAAGGTAAATTAAGATGGCATGTTTATTTTTCAACACAATAGAGATATTTATGTCATTTTAATACAACTCTTATTTTCTCTTCCTTTTTTTTCATTTATTTTCTTTCCTCTAATTTTCTCTCCTCATCCTTACATATCATTAGCGTAATATT
Organism: Dalbergia cultrata; assembly: GCA_031216105.1. Lineage (NCBI taxonomy): Eukaryota > Viridiplantae > Streptophyta > Magnoliopsida > Fabales > Fabaceae > Dalbergia > Dalbergia cultrata. Next base: position 10,844,569 of record CM062345.1, read on the forward strand.
CTAAAAATAAATATGATTTAATTAAAATATGATAACTATCATATGGAGTTTCTGCTGCATATGATCCAAATTTGTCTGGATCACTTGCTTGAGCTAGCCAACAGCAGCTGAAAGAACATAAAGAAGTTAGAATATAATGTTTGAAATCTGCCTGAGACGGGAACACAATGTGCTTTCTTTTGACAATTCCTTTTTTTTCAATCAATCTAGCATACTCAAATATTAATTCGTTCCCAAATGATCAAACATTTGAAACAAGTTATGCAGCTGGACCTGATCTTTACTTGGCATCTCTTGATATCATTTCGGCTAACAGGAAATATTAAGAACCGAGAAAGTGAATACCAAGTGGAATATACCTCTATGCCGCCAAGGAATAGTGTAGTGCTATCATAGGTAAATTTTGTGGCTCATGCTTTTCTTTTTACATATATAAGTGAAGATGAAAGGAAACTAGGAATGGAAGGGAAAGTAGTTAAAAAATGACAATATACATGGACATTATTATGTCTTCACGCATTCCTTATCTTGTACCTATGTCTCTAAGACATTGGATTATTTAAATTAATATCATTTTTAAGACATTTAGATTATTTATTGAATTTGGGAACATAGTCGATAGCACATATTCCTTTCTCACTTCTGGCATAAGATCCCGTATAATGCTCCTTGATAAAGCAGTCTGAAAGCAAGTCAGAACAAACATCAATTTGTAGATTATATTAATCCTCCCCTTTCTAAGGAGTTGCTTTCTCACTGGTCAGTTGGCTTTGTTGGTTCATGAAAGATTATAAAATTGAAACCACGCAAAAGCTGTTTTTTCAAAGAAAATTTCTTGGATAGGCCCAATTATAAGAATATACTGTCAGGCACCAAAAAAAAAAAAAAAAAATGAGACTCGTTCACAAGTAAATATAGATAAGAGAAATATTTAGGTGTATTGACAGTAAGAAAAATCACTTGCTTTGATTTATTTATTCACTAACACAAAAGTTTTATGTGTTATTATTATCTCTCATTTTCTCTATATTTTTAATACAATAGTTGATTTATCAATCAATAAATAGAGCAGAACAAATACTTTGTCTTGCTGTAAGAACACCTAAGAATTTCTCGCATATAAAGTTCATAGCTTTTGGTTTTATTATGAGTATGTCTAGATATAATGTATTAGAATTGTGCATATGCAAAAATCTCTTCAATTTTAAAGCATGAGCTCAACTCATCTAACAAAGTATCCACGAACTCGATCATTAGTGTGTTCCAAAAGCTAAATGACAGTGAAACAGCTGCAAACAAGAGGCAAACAAGAACCAAGCGAGAACCAATGCTACTTTGTAATCTCCATTTGTTGCTATCATCCAGATGGCCTACTACAGATAGATCGAAATTAAACGCCATCTTCCAACAAGACAACTCCCTATAAATACCTCATGACTTAAACTCCAAAACACACCCCCTACCAACTATTACATTAGTAGCTTCAGGCTTTTAGTCCATATAAACATTCTATTAAATATAAAACCATGCCTTCTTCCACTACCCTTAGGGTTCTTTCACTGGTCATTTCTGCTTTTGCCATTGTGCAAATAACAAGTGCTGGTGACCCTGACATCCTCACTGATTTCATAGTCCCACCAAATGTGAACCCCCCAATTGATGGAAACTTCTTCACCTACACTGGCATGCGTGTCCTTGCACGAAACGGACCACCCCCAACCTTCACAATTTTGAAGGCAACAATGGCTGAGTTCCCTGCCTTAAATGGCCAGAGTGTGTCCTATGCTGTCCTTGAATTCCCAGCTGGGACCATCAACCCACCCCACACACACCCTCGCTCAGCTGAGCTTCTCTTTGTTGCTCAAGGTGCACTTCAAGTTGGGTTTGTGGACACAACCAACAAGCTCTTCACACAGAATCTACAAGCTGGGGACATGTTCATATTCCCAAAGGGTCTTGTTCACTTCCAACACAATGCTGATGCAAGGATCCCTGCATTGGCCATATCAGCATTTGGTAGTGCTAGTGCTGGGACAGTGTCACTCCCCAACACTTTGTTTAACACTTCCATTGATGACACTGTCTTGGCTTTGGCATTCAAGACTGATGTTAACACCATTCAGACTTTGAAGAAAGGCTTTGCTCCAAAGTAGTCTTCATGATGATGATGATGGACAGAACAAATTAAGGTTCAAACATTTGTTGTGCCTGTTTGTTGTGTTTTGTGTGATTTTTGTTTCTTCTCTCATGAGTTATTGTTCAATAAGTGCTTTTAAATAATTGTGCAAGGGACTGAACAAGATAAGCACTATGTGATCTGTGTATTGCTGTAATCACATTGATCTGAAATAAAATCATCTATAAGTAATAACATCGTGGTTCACCAGTTACCACCTTACTCGTATTGTATTGGCTCTGATGGCTTCAGTCTTCTTGAAATTCCATTACAAATGAGTTAGATGAGAAAATATTTAAGGGGGATATTTCTAGTTTTATGTCCTCCACTGGAATAAAAAAAATGTAATTGTGCACTGTATACTCTTCAAGTATATCAATATACACAGGACGACGCCAATTAAAGCAAAAGTGCAGTATTCCACTATTTATTATGTTGCTTCTCAAAATTTAAATTTTTTTTAAAACAATATTAAATTTAAAAATTGATATAGTAAATAAAGATTTAATTGTTATACACTAGCGGTATAAAAAAAAATACAGTCATCCAATCATATATTACCACACAAGTCATAATATTTTTTATACTCATTATTTAAAAAGTTATCTAAATAAAATATTTTGATTGGATGATAATATAAAATAATTTTATATTGTCAATATATCAAAATTAAACTCAATAAATAAATAAATAATATTCTTTAATTTTCTTTTAAAAAATGTGAATCGGCAGGCAACTGCCTATTAATTCACTAGTTTCTTTTAATGGATATTCTTTTTTTTTTTTTTGGTTAATATCACATGAAATGGTTTTTGAATTTAAAAAAAGAAAAATAAAAAACCACAGCCATTAACCAGTACTTCAACCTCCACAGTATCCGGTCGGTTATAACCTCTTTGCACCGTCCGTCCGTCCTCCCATTCGAACCCGAATCCTGAATGGATCTCCCGCAACGGTTACCGAAGCGCAAACTCTCCGCCACGAAGCGCTACCTCGGTTTCCCGTCTCAAGCGCCGCTCCCCACCACCACAACCTCCGCCGCCGCCGAGGAGCTCCACGAAGACGACGTCGTTTTCTTCACCGCCGAACAGTACACCGAACACAACCACAACCACAGTCACACCACCACCACCAACAACAACAATCACTCCTACGCCAACCACCACCACCACTGCAAGGCTCACCTCTTCGCCGGTCACGATTCCTTCGGAATCCTCGCCGCGCTTCCCGAGAACGTAATCTCCGCCAACAACCTCCGCAATCCTCCGCAGGTCTTCCATAACCACAGAGCCTCCGTTTCCTCCGCCGAGTCCTCGTTCTCCTCCTCTTCCTCTTCCTCCTCCGCCTCCTTCTCCTCTTCCGTGCGCGCCATTCCCGCCATACCTAGGACGCCACAACACCACCACGACTGGTTCTCCTCCTACTCCTCTTCGTTCTTCAAACGCCCGATGTCGGCGCCGGTTGACATGCCGATGGTGTCGGAGGCCGCGGTACAGGAGCAGAGGAAGCGCCGCGAGATCAAGGCGGACCACGGGGAGGAGTACGAGGAGGACGGGGAGAGGCTTCCGCCGCACGAGATGGTGGCGAAGAAGGAGGCGCAGACGCCAGTGCTGTCTTGCTCGGTGCTGGAAGGCGCCGGGAGGACGCTCAAGGGAAGGGACATGCGAAGGGTGAGGAATGCGGTTTGGCGCCAAACAGGTTTCATGGATTGAAATTTTTTCAATCTGATTCATTGATTTTAATTTCATTGGTTGAATCGGAATTTGGAATCCAAAGACTCGGATTAGGGTTTTGAATTTAGAGTATTTTCTTTCTGAGTATGAATTTGTCATGAACTCGTGAAATTTTTCACGTGCCTTATCTTATAATAATTAAATTCTTTATAGGGTTCTTGCAGTTTCTGACTTTATATCCTTTCTTTGCCTAATGGAAAGAGGGATTTTCAATTTTTTAAAAGTTTTCGGGGATTTTAAAGGATGAAATAATTGACAACGGTGGGGTATCCAGAGAGAAAGGTTCCTTTCACTTTGTTGACGTATTGAAGAACCAGAACTCGCTTTTGCTATGCAGTATTAGGGACCAAAATATTGCTGATTATGCTGATGATTTTTGGGATTATATAAATAAAGTATTATTTTATTACTGGCTGTGACTTGGGATTCATCTTCTTGAGGATAGTTAAATTTCTCTGATCAAGCGTGTGTTTGGATGCATGTTTGAGCATCTAAAAATCAATTCTAAAGCTTCAATAAAGTTTTGAAAGTAGTGTAATTTTGTTTGGATAGTTTTTATCGAAATCAACAATTGATTATGTGAGAATTGAAAATTTACTGTTTTTTACTAGAATTATTTCTAAAAGAATTATCAAACATAAATCACTATGATTTAAATCAATTCTTATTAAATTAATTCTTACAGAATTAATTTTACATAGAATAAATTCTTCTGCAAACGCTTAACCAAATACACACTAAAACACATGGCAATGGAAACTCCCATTGGATATTTGGATGCATGTGAAGTGAACTTTCGGTACTTTTCATGTCACTTTCACGCAGGAACACACTGTAGTGATCTAACTAGCTCCTTTATTTTGTTAATGATGATGAAAGAATAATAGGTTCTTCATTTGGTGGCACAATTCTGGATATTTGATTAGCTAACCATAAATAGATTATTCGATGCCTTGATTAGTTGCTGATATTTTGTTCTGCAACTAGTTGTGAAGGTATTAAAATTCGTATGTGGTTATTTTGTGTGTGTTTGGTTTTGAATTTTGATTTTCTGAAGCTATCCTTGCTCTGATATTGTAAATTAGGAATTGTTAGTTTTCATTTTGTACTATGAATGAAAAGTCTGGACTGCAAGATTACTTCTAGCTCTTATATTACATCACACACCTGCATAGTTAACATCTGATAAAAATATAGTTAACATCTGATAAAAAATACTTAAAGAAAGGAATAAAAGTAAAAGAATGATTGGACATGGCAATGGGATTAGATCATCTTATATTTGTTTTGTCTTGTCGATAGAGAGAAAGACACAAACATGTAGAAAAATGTTATTTGCATATCCTTTGCATAGGACACCATGTCAACTCACATCTCATCCATCACTTGAGATATGCACTTATCATTTTTCAAATTAAAATGAGCCTTGTCTGGAGACTTTAGATGTGGGTTTTGATTAATATTTTAGTTCTTGCTTTCCCCACTATTTCTTTGAATTTTACTTGATTCTAAATATGACATAACAAAGTAAAAAGGAGGCCTGGAGGCAACTATGAGAAGAGTCTTGCTTTCTCTGTCTTTTTGATGAAGTTGAGTACGAAGGACATTCAATGAAGTACTTTCCATCATTCTGTCCACTTTCATATGCTTCGGTTTTCTCTGTTAGCCCTTGAGTGAACAGTGAATAATATTGCTGCCATAGTGCCATGTTGATGGTGTGCTCTTTATAATCTTTAGTTCTCTCTTCCAATAACTCCTTCCAATCCTCATATGTAATGTGGGTCGATAATACGGAAAGAAATAAGTTTTCCTGTGCTCATTTATGTTACTCTTTTGAAGATCCAAGGGAAGTAGTTGACTGATGAATCAAGATATAAATCAAGTACTGGTCCTTATATCTTCTGGATCATATCCTACTTTTTCGAAAAACTTGCAGGATGGAAACTCTACAGGTGCAAAGGTTTGGCTATGTCTTATGTGTATAACACGGTTGCCGAGATTGTAACTTTTCTTGAGTATCGGTAATTTTTGTATAAGTATTCCACTCAACTTTAACTGCATGCGGTGAGTCTGACTCTGATCTTACCTACATCGGCATCAAATTATGTTAAAACAGCTATTTACTTTTAATAATTTAGAAGACAATGTTTGGATTTATTGTCTAGTCTTGTTAGCCTGCGATTTTGCAAGTGTTATATTTAGGGATTTTGGCATTCCTTTGTTCATTTTTCAAGTACACAAGCAATTAATATTTGAATCCTGCGCAGGGGGTGAAAATTGCTAGATTGGCCTGTACTGTGTTTAGTAACTTGTGTGGGAAGGGCAGAAACAGAGACATTGCTATCGGTCATTAGTCCTTTTATAACCTTCTTCCATTTTTGAAGTGCGGTCCCTTTATAACATTGCTTCATGTTTCCATTTTTTTTTTATTGTTATTATTAATTGGAACAATATGCTGCATCGACACGAGGACAAAAGATCTGCGAGGGAGATAACAATTGGGAGGGTTTTCAGATGGTCCTGGGAACAACCAGGAGAAGAGAGACTACATTGATTATTAGATCAGTGATTTGTTTTAAGGGTATGTGTTGTTTGAGGATAAAAATGGAAGAAAAACTTCTATAACTAAACTTTATGTATAAATTGACATAGAATTTATTAATAAAAATTTCTTTCCTATTTTAACCGCAGTTGAACATTCCCTGAATGTACAAGCATAATGTATGGCCTAAGGATTTTTTAACGATCACATCACCCACCACATTGAAGTAAAAAATTGGTGTAAGTTGGCCGTAGTAATTGCGTTTTAACTTTGGAATCATAGTTACAAATTGATAAATTACTGTTACTCGCGGATCATCAATTGTTAATCTTCTTTAACAGTGATGTGAAAATTGGCCAGTAAAAACTGGTGTGACAAGTAGTAAATTATTATCGTTTTTTAATTTGTGAAGACAATTAGTAAATGATATTGCCTACACATTGGTTATGATTTTTTGTTTTTCTTTCGTTTTTGGTCAGCACTGTGGAAAAAAAGCCTTTCCTTTCCCTCTTTAATGCTCGAATAACAACTCAGTAAGGCCGACCCGGTGAAGAGTAATTGGGCCATGCGCACTGCATGTGGTTTAGTTTCGAGTCCTCAAATAGTAATGGCCTTGAAAAGTGAAAAGTCAGAAAATCACTTTTTCACACACCAGCAGTGTAATACAAAAATCATAAAGCAGCTTAAATTTTACAGTTTTGTTGGTTAATCAATTTGAAATTGTTAAAAATACTGTTGAATTAATTATTCATTAAAAATATACCAACAAGTATTTTTAAGACAATGATGGTGAGTCGCATGGCAAGAGAAGGGACACTACTCCCCCTTTCTCCTAAAACATTCTCAATGCCAGCCAACATCGACAACTTGCGATCAGATATCCTTTCTGTTAAGTAGTATTGGTAAGTGATAATAATAATACTTTTGTTATCTTGACTAAGTGAGTCAATTCTGAAAGTAAACTTGTATCAAATGGATGCACCGAACATGGTGCAGCAGTAGTACCTCGACGCGAGAGACAGAATTAGTCTCAATATTTTCAACCATTCTCACTCTCAGCAACAGAATGTTTGTCAGTTAGATTTTCCAACTTGCAAACTTAAAAGGACCGGTTTGGTTTGCTGTTTTTAATTTTTAGATTTTATAAAAGAAAAATTGAAAAAATTGAAATTTCAATTTTTAATTTTTCAGTTTTTCTTTTATAAAAAGTAAAAACTAAAAACTAAAAATATCAAACCAATCAGGTAGCAAGTGACCTTGGTGACAGATGAAGAAGATTGACAGCCTAGTTTTAATCCTTGCACTTTTTATAGCACTGCATATGTGTAAATGTTCCCTTTTGCCTCATAAGATTCGAAAGAGTTCCTCGTATATGATTGAATCACTCGTCCTTGGACACTTACACACTTTCCAAGCCCTGTACCACATAATATCCTCACATGTCAAACACTTCTCTCGAAGAAACATTGCCTTTTTTAGCGTTGTAGCCACAGATCAAAATACGGTTCTTTTCTTTTTATTATTCTGTCGAGGCTTCACTTGAATGCTAATTCGGTTGCAACAAGAAAAGGAAGCCTTCCTTAATATGTGGTCACTAAACTCTCAGCTTCATTTAATACCATTGCGGTGTAGTGGCTGGAGATATTTTTGTATAGAGTAATACTATTTCAACACCCACTTTTAGGTGTCCATCCAGACATCTACTCTAATCACCGTTGGATGAGATGAATGAATGGGGATGAGTATAGCATTATTGTTTTGTATAATGCATATAGATCTTTTATTCTGTGGCATGTGGAGGTTTCTAAAAATGAGGGCCGTTAACTGGATAATGTAACTAGAGATAAACCATTCCAACAAACGACTAGCTTCCATATGGGCTAGGAGAAAAGAGGTTATCATCATCATCAGAAAGTCCACATAAAGTTAGGCTATGTATCATTCATAGTGTTGTTCTTTTTGCATCTTTGGTTCATTAATATCATTTCATTTCTATGAAAACATTGGAAAAGGGTCCGATTGTTTAAAAAAGTAAATGCACTTGACCAGGGGAAGGTATTAACAATTGAAATGAACAATACAAAACGTGAAGTCTTTATTGATGATAAGAGGTATATATACAGTAACATGGTCGAATAAATGAATACTGAAGCTAATTGACTAATATAGTGTATAACAATCTAACTAACTTACATGATTGTTATTAATACAAAGTATAACTAACTAACTGATTGATTAATTGAAGTGGCTATTTTGACTAGTCTAATACCCCCCCTCAAGTTGGGTGGTATATATCAATGACACCTAACTTGGATCGAAGTGTCTGAAATTTGGTTGTTGGAAGAGGTTTGGTTAAAAGATCGGCTAATTGATGTTGTGTTTTGAGGTGAGTTAGCTTCAAGACACCTTGGTTGATCTTTTCTCTTATGAAGTGGCAATCTATTTCGATGTGCTTCGATCTTTCATGAAATGTTGGGTTAGTGGCAAGATATATGGCTGACTGGTTGTCACAAAACACTATGGCAGGAGCAGATTCAATTTCGAATTCTTTAAGAATAGATGAAATCCATGTTATTTCACTTGATACAGCTGACAAGGACCTATATTCAGCTTCTGCTGATGATTTACTAACAGTGGGTTGCTTCTTTGTCTTCCAGGAAATGAGGGAATTACCAAGGTATACAAGGAATCCAGTGGTGGATCTTCTTGTATCCAAGCAACTACCCCAATCTGCATCAGCAAAAGCACAAATGTTAAGATTGGATTTAGCTGAAAAAAGGATACCTTGTCCTGGATTTGATTTGATGTATCTGAGTAAGTGATGAAGAGCTTGTTCATGAGGGGCTCTAGGATCAGACATGTATTGGCTTAATTTTGTGACTGCAAAGTTGATGTCAGGTTTTGAAATTGTTAGATACATCAATCTTCCTATCATTCTTCTGTAAAGTGAAGAATCTGCCACAGGTTCTCCAGTATTTGCTTGTAGTTTTTGTCCTGGGTCCATTGGTGTGGATGCTGGTTTTGCATTCATGAAACCTGTATCCTCTAATAAAGATAAAGCATATTTCCTTTGTGATAAACAAATTCCTTTTTTAGATTTTGCAATTTCTAATCCTAGGAAATATTTTAGATCTCCAAGGATTTTAAGTTTAAAGAGGGTTTCCAGCTTCTTTTGGACAGCAGCAATTCTTTTAGGATCAGGTCCTGAAATTATAATGTCATCCACATACACCAAAAGAAACACAATAGAATTTCCAGAACCAATGTAAAATAAAGAGTAGTCTAGTTTGGATTGTTTGAATCCTTGTTGAATAAGACTTGATGAGAATTTTTGGAACCATTGTCTTGATGCTTGCCTTAGTCCATATAAGGACTTATTTAGCTTGCATACTTGAGTTTTAGATTTTCTAGGATAACCCAAAGGTAGTTCCATGTATACTTCTTTAAATAAATCTCCATTTAGAAAAGCATTGTTAATGTCTAGTTGAAGAAAACTCCATTTCCTTACTGCTGCAATGGACAACAGCAATCTGACAGTAGTTATTTTAGCTACTGGTGAAAAAGTATCAATAAAATCAATGCCAGCTTGTTGAGTGTAACCTTTTGCTACTAATCTAGCTTTATATCTCTCAATTTCACTGTAATACTTGGGGTATACGTGTCAGTAGATAAGTTCAATATTGTCCTAGGGTCCCCGGAGACCCACCCATGTTACCGGGTTCGGGTTCTCGCTAAGTTTGGAACCCTACACCTCAATGGAGGGCTATGTGTTTGAGCCACAATCTTGGGACCAAAAGTCCCGGTAATGGCTCTCCAAAGGGAAATGAATTGAAGAGTGATTTTTAACGAATTTTAGGAAACCTCTAGATGTCTCGTTTCTAGCCCCCAAGTTTAGAAAATCGTCGGAATTTCAAAATTTGAACTACAACTCAAAAATGAGATTTTGATTGGTTGGAGTATTGATTTTTTTGATATTTTATTTGAATCCAAATGGGGGGTATTTTCTTATTTACATTTATGTTTTAAAGTTAATAGGAAATAAATGATTTAACTTAGAGTGAAGAAATGAAAATAAGTGAATGAGTATAGAAGTGACCAGCCAGATATCATGACAGCAAGAAATTCTGCTGATATGAGTTTACTGTCACCACTATAGCGGTCCTAGACCGCTATAGCGGTCACAGCAATGGCTGCAGCGGTTTTTGGCCTCTGGAGACCGCTATAGCGGTCGGAGACCGCTATAAGCGGTCATAAGTGCATAGTGTCGAGGCGAGCAGCGGCTTGACCGCTATAGCGGTCATATACCGCTATAGCGGTCCCCCAAGACCCCAAACGGTACAAAAACGTCACCATTTCATTTTTTGGCCCTTAAAAGGGCATCAGTCTCCTTCCTCCCTCATTATTGACGAACCAGAAACCCTCCCCACCATTTTTCTCTCATTTTCTCAATCCCATTCAAGTGTTGCTTCCCCAAATCATCAAGGTATGTTTATGTTGATAGATTTTGGTCTCTTTCCATCCATTCCCTTCATGTTCTTAGTATAGGTTATTAATTTTTCCTCATTGTTGTCAAGTGAGGGTTGCTCCCCCAATATTGTTAGAGCTAGATTAGAGGTTTATAGATTTTAATATTGAGTTTTATGATTGTTATAGTCGACGTGGGTGCCCTCCCTGCTCTCCGGAGCTTAGTTGGTGTTGACGTCAACTCTCCCCCTCGGTGAGTGGGTTTGACCTTATGACCTTATTTTGGTCATTCTATAATTAATTTCTAGCATTATAAAAATGTTTAGAGAAGGTCTATGCTTGAGTTGGTCATGGACCGATATATATAAAAATCTTCTTGAAAGTATTAGCATGAAAATTTGAATTTATAATGATGCATGGGACCATAGTTGGTAAATAGTTATTATTGTTGATTTACGCCATGATTTATATATGATTTATGATGAGGAAATATTATTATTATTTTTCTTATGAGAAGCAAAAATTGCAAGGTTTGGAATGATTGGAATTTTCATTATATGATTTCAGCTGATTTTAGACTATAAAATTTTAAAGGGACATTTGTGAGTTAACGGCGGTTATTAGTTAACCTTGGTATACCAAGGCACTTGACAAGTTATCCGTATTTTGATCAGTCACTTGAGGCAGTTCGCCAGGGACCGTTAAGATTTCATATAGTTAGGGGCTCTAGTTCGCCAGGGGCTGAGCACCCAACATATAGTTGATGGATAGTCTGTTCCCACTCTTTTAGTTATCCTGAGAATCAATGTTTTTATTTTTATTTTATTTTTATCCAGCAACCAGGACTTTTGTAACTAGTATGCAATTATAAATTGATGTGAATTATACTTATTGTATTATTACTATTATGTATTTTCTTTCATGTCCCATGTATGGTTGTGAGTGAGGATCCACTCACTGAGTTTTGTCATGAAACTCACCCCTCTTTTCTTCCTTTCCTCATAGATTCAGGTGTAGCGCAGGATCCTCTTCTTCCTCCCCCTATTCAGCAGCTTTAGTACCCTTCAGCTTGGGGTGAGCTTCACATTGATGTGAAGTTTATTTATCTTGTATAGAGTGCTCCAGTGACGGTGCGGGCAGGGTCCCGGACCAAGCATTTAATTTATTTTGCTCACCATGATTCTTTTGTATTAAGAATGATTTAGCATCCATGGTATATTTTGTAAATGAGCAACTCGGTTATATTTATATTATAGTTCTGATTCAGGACTTTATTTATGAGAGAAAGGAATTTATTTAGGTTTATTACGAGTTCAAGATGAAATTTAAATTATGACTTGAAGTAGATTTTATGAATAAAATATGCATGTAGTTAGTATAGCGATTATGAGGCTTACGTGGGGATAGGGATCCTCACGTGCCGGTCACGATCCAAATCGGGTCGTGACATTCACCATTTGCCTTATATTTTATTTTGTAGATCCAACGGCAACCTATTGTGTGCTTTCCCTCTGAAAGATTAACAACAGTCCAGGTGTTATTTGCTTCCAGGGCTTTTAATTCTTCAGTCATTGCTTTTCTCCAAGCAAGATCTTTGACTACCTGATGGTAGAATTGAGGTTCAGGTACAGAGGTTATTTGTAGGATGAATTCTTTATATGTAGGACTAAGTTTATTGTAAGAAATATGGTTAGATATTGGATGTGTTGGCTGTGGTATTGTGGTATGATAGCAGTGATATTGACTGAGGTAGGATGGAGGGTTGGAAGGTCTTGTGGATCTTCTAGGATTTTGATTATTGTTTGATAGAGTAATTTCTGAATTGGATGTTGGTTGAGTTGGTATATTTGGAACAGTTTCAATTGGAATATTGTTTGTTTCAGGAATATGATTTTGTTGTGGAGAGTTAATGTGAATATCAGGAGGTTCATTTCGTGGTTGTGTTTCAATGAAGGGGTCATTAGCAGGAAGTGGTAATACAAGAGAATTATTTGAGTGAGCTAGAGATGTGATATTAGTGGGGTTATTTGTTGTTGCAAATGGAAAAATGTCTTCAAGGAACTTGACATCCCTTGAGATGAAAATTTTATTTGTTTGTAAATCCAGGAGCTTGTATCCTTTATATCCAATTGGATATCCTAAAAAAATGGCAGGTACAGCTCTTGGTTCAAATTTAGTACTTCCTGCAGGTAATGTAGAAGCATAACATAGGCATCCAAATACTCTAAGGCCATTGTAATCAGGTAATTTTCCAAAAAGGATTTGATATGGGGACAAAAAGTTTAGTGTAGCTGTTGGGATTCTATTTATAAGAAAGGTTGCTGTGTTGATGCATTCTCCCCAAAAGCTGATAGGAATTTTAGACTGAAAGAGTAATGCCCTGGTAACATTGAGGAGATGCTGGTGTTTTCTCTCTACAACTGAGTTTTGCTCAGGTCTTTGCACACAAGAAAACTGGCGTAAGATGCCATTTTCTGTGCAGAATTTGCTTACAGCAAGTTCCTTAGCATTATCTGACCTTATTTGTTTGATAAGTTTTCCAAATTGTGTTTTTATAAGTTGAATGAAATTAATAAGGGTGTTAGATGCATCAGATTTATGTTTTAATAAGTAAGTCCATGTAAACCTACTGCAATCATCTACAACAGTTAAGAAATATTGCATTCCATCATAAGTAGGAGCATTATAAGGTCCCCATATATCACAATGAATGAGGTCAAAAATTTCCTTTGAGAAGTTGTTGTTAGACACAAAAGATAGTCTTTTCATTTTGGCAAGAGGACAAATATTACAGTGTGATATGCCTTGTAAAGGCTTATTTGAAGGAAGGCTACTACTTAATTTCTGCAAAATGTCATTTGATAAGTGTCCTAATCGATGATGCAAAATGTGAGAACTAGAAACATTATTTATGATATTAGCATCAGTACTTTGTGTCAAGATAGAACCAGAAACAGAACTGGAATTCGAACTAATGAGTTTACTTGGGTGTAAAATGTAAAGTCCATGTAAAAGGTCACCCTGTCCAATCACCTTCAAAGAATGTAGGTCCTGCATAACAAAGGATTTAGCAGAGAAACATATAGTATTTGCTGAGTCTTTAAGTAGTGCAGATATGGATATTAGGTTCACTTTGAAGGATGGAATATATAACACATCATGTAGGATAATATTTGAGGAAATTTTAACAGTGCCAATGGATTTTGCAGGTACATGTAAGTTGTTTGGTAAAGCAACATGGAAGTTGTTAAGGTCATGAAATTGAGAATAAAAATTTTGGGATGAAGTGACATGTGAGGTTGCACCAGAATCTAGAATCCAAACTGAATTATCTAGTTTAGAGTTACATGTGGCAGAGGAAATTATACCTGCTAAGGTTGAAGCATTGTTTGAAGTGCTAATCTGATTGTGATTCTGATGGATTTGTAATAGGTTCAAGAGTTGTTGAACTTGAGCACTTGTAAGGGAAGCACCAACAGAAGGACTTTCACTAGCAGTATCAAGAATTTCTGGTGCAGCAACATGATGAACTTGGGCTTTATTTTTGCCTTTTTCATAACCAGGAGGGTAACCAATGATTTCCCAGCATCTATCTCGGGTGTGACCAAGAAGGTTGCAATGTGAGCATAAGGGACGATTTTTCTTTGTGTTTTTGTTCTTTGGATCAAAGGTTTTTGATCCATTCCCATTCTTGACAGCAAAAGCAACTTGTGTAACAGAAGGAGTTGCAGAAACTTCTTTTTGTTTTTCTTCTTGTAAAACAAGTGAGAAAACTTTGTTTATGGGTGGAATAGGATCCATTGCAAGAATTTGTTCTCGGATTGCAGAGAAGGATTCATTCAGACCCATTAAGAATGTAAGAACATATTCAACTTGTAAGAATTCTTGTAAAGGTTTGATTCCCCCACAAGAGCATTCAGAACTTGGTCGAAGAGATGACAGCTCTTCCCAAATTACTTTGATCTTTGTAAAATACTGATTTACAAAGAGTGAGCCTTGGTTTTGACTTACCAAAGCTTTCTTGAGTTGAAACAACCTTGGACCATTTGATTGGCCATATCTATCTTTCAAATCTTCCCATAGTGAAGCAGTAGAATTTGAGTAGATTACACTTTCTGCAATTTCTTTGGATAAAGAATTGAGGATCCAGGAGGAGACAACATCATTGTTGCACTCCCATGATGCAGCAAGTTCTGTATCATGTGTAGGTTTTGGAAAAGATCCATTGATGTAGCATAATTTTCTTTTGGCATTGAGTGCCATTCTCATTGAACTGGACCATGAACTGTAATTTATCTCAGTGAGAGGCTGAGATACAAGGATGAGGCCAGGGTGATCCGAAGCATGAAGAAAAAATGGATCACGATATCCAACTTCTTGAGCCATGACTGTGAAGCCAAGAAAAGGATTGTAGCCAAGAAAAGGCTGTATACAAGGTTACTGCAGTAAGAGAAAAAGGGAAAAAGATGATGAGCGCGGAAGCAAGAGTTTCTAAACTGATACCATATTAACAATTGAAATGAACAATACAAAACGTGAAGTCTTTATTGATGATAAGAGGTATATATACAGTAACATGGTCGAATAAATGAATACTGAAGCTAACTGACTAATATAGTGTATAACAATCTAACTAACTTACAATGATTGTTATTAATACAAAGTATAACTAACTAACTGATTGATTAATTGAAGTAACTATTTTGAGTGGTCTAATAGAAGGGGAAAGAAACTACTAACAAATAACCTATAAATTCTTGTGTACTTCCGCATATTTAATACATGCTTTCGAAACATTCACAGTCACCCATTGATTTAAAATGTTTGAAAGTTAAATTAAAAACATAAATGAGTGATTGTAAATATTCTTGAAGCACTAATTAAATGTGTTCTAGGAGCATACAAGAATTTCTGACAAAGAAAAATTTGAAAGTTGACAAAATATCTTTCTTTCTTCTCAAAACCATAAATGTGAAAATATTCAATTAAAACTTGCAATAATGGCGTTGCATGTTCAATGGGCAACAGCATAGTAGATTCTTTGCATACTTCAAGAAATTTCTGCAAAATCTTCTGATGATCCCATGCATTCACTGTAAGTTTCCAATCACTGGTTTGAAGAATCAACACACATACACAGATATGTGAAATGGCTTTAAATTGAAGTGATTGGCATGTCTGAAATGGTAGTGAAACCAAATCTCAACAAGCATGCATCCACATCAGAAAAGATTTTCTTTTTGAAAGAAAAAGAGGGAGGGGGGATTGTTTAATTTTTTATTAACTTCCCCGTATAGCAAGTGAATGTTCATGTTATTATTCACAAAAAAATGTGGCAGACATAATTTGAACTATCTTTGTCATAATTTTATTTTTTCAATTCAGTAGAGGGGTCCATACAAGGGTGGCCAAGACTCAAGACCCTTCCACTGACGGTTCATTACTTCTCGTATCTAATTGATGTAAGCTGTTTCCAAAGCCAAACCATTAAATTCAAATAACGTTGAAATCTATCCCTGATACTTTGATGTTGAAGTTCTTTGCTACTGTTTCTTACGAATTATTTCTACTACTGATGCCATAATGCCGTGTTTAAGAGAAGAAATTTGGCCATGCCTTGCAGTAAAAGAGCAAGAATCGGTGCATATGTACTGTACGTTGATCAGCCTAATTTACTTTTCTTCCTTTACTCTCTCTATTTTATACTAACTTACAAGGTTTTGCTACTCAGAACAAAGTGCTGTATGCTAAGAAGCACAGACACGTGTAGTAGGACACATGCCCATACGACATGCACATAGTTTGGATATGCGATGTACACGCTTGAATTATTTCTTTTCTTTTCTTTTTTTAATTTTTAATACCAATGTGAGGCCAAAACTAATTTTAGTTGTTTAGTTGGACCTATACTATTAGGTCATTTCATTTTAAAAATTCTTTAGTTGATCACAAAAAAACAAAAAGAAGAATTGATAAGAGAAAAAATTATACAAGCACAACCAAAAAAATCCAGACAACAAAGAGAAGGAATCATACAGCAA
This sequence comes from Dalbergia cultrata, assembly GCA_031216105.1. Lineage (NCBI taxonomy): Eukaryota > Viridiplantae > Streptophyta > Magnoliopsida > Fabales > Fabaceae > Dalbergia > Dalbergia cultrata. The sequence continues at coordinate 10,861,525 of CM062345.1, forward strand.
AATATATATATATATATATATGCGCCATGTCTGCATATTGTAATTTTTTTAATTTAGTGTGTCTCCGTATCTATGTCTGTGTCAGTGTTTATGTTTCATAGGCCGTATGAAATTTTCAAACCAGTCTATAACAATCAAGTTGGTTCCTACATGATACATGTAACATTAGTTTAGTCCCAAAAAAATTTTATACCAACTTAGTCTCTAAATGATATTCATGAATTTAGGCTCTTAAAATTTTCTTTACATGAGTTTAGTCTCTTAAAAAATACACATAACATAATTAATTTATAGAAAAGAGAATCAAATAGATATTACATGTATTTTTAAGGAACAAAATGATGCCACATCTGTTTTTTAAGGACAAAACTAATATTGAAAATTTTGCAAGGACTAAATCGATGCCATGTGTATATTTCGAGATTAAATTGATGTTAAGAATCTTTCGATGTCATGTGTATCTTTGGTAGAATAATCACATGCCTAGAAGCCTACCTGTTTAAGAAACTGTAACACTTTTGATTTTGTAAAGACTTTGATGCCACATAATGCAGATTAAAAGTGTCACTCTGAAGGGGATAAAAGTAATTTCCAATAACATGTTTGATCAAGTTCTGTTTCCTATTATGAATAACACGCTAACCACTTAGAGATGTAATCAACTGATTCACTAAATAAAGGTCTAACTAACAAACATCAAACGGTATACTTTCAAATTTGTACCAAAAAGACAGTGCTTTCAAAACATGTTAACTACAACTTGTGTACGGAAAACAGGATTAGGCCTCATCAACATGTATAATGTATGTTGGAACTCACACTGGAACTACTCATCCTGTGCTTGTAAATTCTACAGTGAGGTCTCTTAACTACAAGCTGGTGACACCAACTACTAATGTCAGCAATAGGTCCCCCATATTTAATATGCTCAGTCCATTGTTGCCATTATTTATAAGCTGCAAACTTATCTTCTTCTTTGCATAATTTTTATATAGCATTCACACTTGTCAGCTTTTGCTTGCTTCAATACATCATGGCTCATGCTCAAGTTATCACAGTTCTTCTCTTTGCACTAGCTCTAGCCAGAATTGACCCCTCAGCATGCCAAACTGTTAAGGGCGAAGTCTCTTGCCTTGACTGCACTCGCTCTTACCATTTATCTGGTTTGTCTCAACTCTCAGTCCATCATTTACTAACTTGCTTTGAGCTTTACCAGCCAAATAGTTGAAGAATACTAGACATAAATATATCATATATTTCTAATTATCATTGTCATGAGCCATTTATTTGAAAAATTTAAACGACTAGACGATTGTGACACGCAAATAGTTTTGTATTCTGACACACCCCCTCACACTAGAGCCTCTTTCAACATTGTGCTGAGGATTGACCTCCACAGTATAGACCACTTGATCGTAGAAGCTCTAGTACCATGTTATGAATTATATCTCAAAAGTTTAAGCTATTACATGGGTAGAGACACATGAATGGTTTTATGTTCTAACAATCATGCATCTTGATTCTATATAGTTCACACTTTTGTTTCAGATATTAAGGTTGCGGTGAAGTGTGAAGGTGTGAAAAACATGGCTGTGGCAACTACAGAAGATGATGGCTCCTTCAAGGTTAACCTTCCCTCAGACCACACAAAACATCCTTCTTCTGTGAACTGCCTCGCCAAAATTCTTGGTGGGCCAGTTCGGCTCTATGCCTCAAGGAAGAACCAGGTCTCCCAAATTGTAAAGGGCAAAGAGCAAAACAGCTACACCATGTCCACTCCTCTTAGTTTCTTGACATCATGCCCCAAGAACACAAAGTGTAAGGCTGGGAACCAGGTTGGTTCTTCCAAAACCGTTGATCTTCCTCTGCCTCCAGAGTGGGGTTTGGCACCAACTAGCTATTATGTACCTTTCATCCCCATCATTGGAATACCTTGATCATGTGTTCAGCTCACATATAGCTACTTGAGAGATACTACGTGTGAGGAACAGTAGGCTGTTATATGGTCTAGTTTGTTAGTTGTTTAACATATATTTATAGATGCATCATATGTGTAGTGTGAAAGATTAGTGCCATATATAGTTGTGGTATAAAGTTTATGATATTTGTGTGAAGGAAAGTTAGTTTCCAGTGAAAGGCAGATAAATAGCGTACTGCAGGTTTGTCAACTTATGTTGCATTGTTAATTAGATATGAGATTGCAGATAATATCATATTCATGTAACTGTTTTTAATTAGTTCTTTTCAACCTCCTACCCCTTCTTTTACATAAATGCAAATTGTGTATATGGGAGTAATCCTCCACATTAATATATATATATATATATATATATATATATTATTACAGTTTTAATATAACCATGATGGTTGAAGAAATATGATCCATTTATTCATCTAAGAGTTAATACATTATTTTGATAACTAAATTCAGACAATTTTCAGATATTTAATATGTTCGTTTATATGTTGTATAATTCTTTCTTTTTAAAATGCATCTAGTATTGACCACCACCAAGCTAGTGTTGTGTGTATTGTATAGATTCTCCCATGTTCAAGAAAAGGTTATCAATGACCATTTGAATAAAACATCCGTATGCCAACAGCAAATATTAAATGACAATAATAGCACCAGTACCGTGAAAGGGTCGCACATGGTCATTGATTATACATCAGTGAGCACGGCATCAGTATTAAAATGTACAGAAAATTGAACAGAGAAATATTAATAAGGTCCCCAAAAAATCAAGACCAATCTGTTCTAAGTTCTGACAGAGCCAGCAAGGCCAGATTATAAAGAAGGAAAAAAAAAAAAAAGAATTATGTCATTTGTAGATATTTCAAGTGGAATACACTGTATACTCATATTATTTATTATTGGACTAAGGTATGTTGCTTGAGATACTATATCAGTGCATGTATCATTCATCGTTGGATGGAGTGTGGACTATAAATTCTATTGAAATAGGGTTTAATTGTGGGACAAATGTAAGTCGACGTAATATCCTATAATATATATTGACAAATAACCTTCGTATATAGATAAGATGTAAATATGCACTTATCCCATTCAACATATGTACATATAATATAACTAAAAAAATATAACTTTTAAGAGCATGTAAATAAACCATGGGGCCTAATACAGTTAGTAGTTAGTTGGGCTCATTAAGCATCTAGTCAAGGGTTTAATTCCTTACAGTGTGTATAGAAAAGGTTTCATGACCAGAGACAAAACCCATATATGTGAATTCTACGTCTCGAAATGATTAGTCATTGTTTTCGATGATGAATATCTTGCTTTGTTAAAACAAAAAAAAAAAAAAAAAGCATGCAAATAGAAGCATGAGATGTGAAAAAGGAGTAGCAAGCCTCGGGGTCTTGCATAGGATTCTTCGAAGCGATCAACGAAGACAGGTGGTGCTTGATAAGCAAATTTTTGCAATTTTTTTTTTCTTTACATATCTACTATCATATTTTTTTTGGACTTGGCTTGTAATTAGGATGGTAAGAAGGTAACCACGCCCAATTGAAAAGCATTGATTATTTGATTTACTCTTGACAACTGACTCATCTTACGAAGGAATGCGAGGCTACCCAGTTATATAATTGAAAATAGTTTTTGTTATTTTAAGAATTCCATTTTGATGTATGGTTAGTATAAAAAAGTTCATACTGACATTCATGTGAACAATAATATTTGACTTAATCATTTACTATTTTAAAAGTTTTAAAAGATAAAAATATATGATTAGATAATAATGTAAAATTCTTTTATATTAACAGTTAATTTAAATTAAACTCTTGGTTTTTAATTATTTAAAAAATAATTTTTATTTTCAAAAATGGTATATAATGACGAGGGAAATTTTAAATGTGGTGTTTAATAATTATTTTCTTGAAATAATTATTAATTACTACCCAGTTAATATTTTAAAAATGAAAAATACAAATAAATTACCTTTTATTAATTATTTTAGTATTTTAAAATTTTCATTAAAAAAATTACAAATGTTTGTTTTTCTTTAGTTATAATCATAACTAAATATTTAATTTCTTTAATTATATTTTATATTTGTCATTTGCTTTGCCTTCTTATTGTTCCTTGTTCTTGTTGCACCTTTTTATACATTGTAAACATGTTGTTGCATGACTTAATATTTCTCAAAAGAAACCCTCTAAAAATTAAAGAAAAACATGTGCCCCGGTGATAGAGAAATAGGAGGAGGATTAGGGAGATTATCGCAATAACTCCTCCCAATACTTTTAAGGCTAACCAAAACTTAGATCTTTGTTATGCGCACTGACAAAGTCGAATTTTTAAAATCTAAACTGGAGTACGATGGCAATAACATTAAATAAAATATGAAATAAATATGAACAAATTTGTTTACATCCCTAACTCGATCGTGGTGAGATAAAACTCTTTTCTTCAAAATAAAACAAAAAAAATTCTTTAAAAAATATTTTCCAATAAAATGCATCTTTTGGATCAATTCTTTTTCCAAAATTATTTTTTTTGCCATAATTTTTTTTCTAAAAGAAGGAAATATTTTCATTTCTCTTAAAATAGATTTATTGACAATCTTTTCTCAAAAATGTTTTCTTCAAAATTTAATTTTTCTTTTTTAAAGAAAATATTTATCAATAAAAAATTATTTTCTGGATCAAATCCTTTTTTTTAAAAAAAAAAGTTAAGATTTTGCTGGCCACCCGTTTTTCTAAAAAGAAGCGAAAGAAATATTTTCTTAAAATAAGACTTTAATTCTCCCAAAATATAATTTGAGCAATTACTTGTTTTCAAAATATCTCTCAGCAGCAGCGGCAATAATAATAATAACAGGATTCACCACTTTTTCATAATTAGTCATGGGGTTTACATTTGTCTCACAAGACAATGACTATTTACCCATCCATTCCGTGTCTTAATATTTTAACATTCTTGATAGAAAAAAAATTGACAAAATGAGACACTAAAAATAAAAAATGTAAATAAATATTTTTTTCAAAAACAATAAAGGACCAATCTAAACAACTTTAAAATATAACATATGATAAAATGGGTAACCATTCTTCGAATGGGCAATGTAAGGTACTAACTTCTTTTCTATTTATAATCAACCGTCGAATCCTAGCTCTGAAAATTCACTCTATTAGTTTCGCCAATTATAGTGCGGTACCTTTTGAAACAAATGCGATAGAGAGAAGTCAGTGTGAATTTTATCAAATATTAAAAAAAAAAGTTTGTGTAATTTGTCAAATAAAAAGGGCAAAGGATTGAATCATAATTTGTACCTTCAACCAGGGTAAACACAAGTCTGAGAGGCAAAACCAAAATCCCAGATCAAAGAATGTTATAAGAAAATGGAAACTTCTCATACTTTTTTATTCATATGATCTTGTTATTTACACAGAGTGAACGGAGCAAGTGTTGACGATTATATAAATGGATTTAATTGAAATCACGAATAATTTAAAAAAATTTATTTAATCATATAATAATATATAAGTAAATATGATTATTTTTTACTTTCACTATTTAAAAAGTCACACAAAAGAAGAAATTTAATTGAATAATAATATAAAACTCTTTTACACTATTAGTGCATCACAATTAAACTCTATATGAATTATCAAAATTAAAACATAAATTCATTTATGTTTTAAGTGATAATGTAATTATTAAATAATTTTTGGACTATTTATATATAGTAAAGTTCAAGATGTGTTCCTCTTACTCTTATAATAAATCACTCATATATATATATATATATATATATATATATATATATATTGAACATAATTATATATAGATGACTAAGATTAAAATTTATTTAAAGATCACATAATCATTTTAAAAAGTCATATAACTTCATATTTTAATATTCTTAATCATTTATATAAGATCTAATTATCAACATTTACCTTTTTTCTCTCTTCAAATTAATCATTTCTTGCACTTAATATATCTTTTATATATTCCCATGATTACTATATGAATGAAAATTTCATTTTAATTTGAAAGCGACTATACACACAAGAAAATTACTTATATGTAAAGGGAGGAAGAGATTTTCTTTTTACCATATGAAAGGCGATAAAGTTTGCACTTATAATCTCATAGTAAACTACCCAAACGCAAATATAAAAACATATGAAAGAGAAAGAAGCATAAACTAAAGGGTAAACATGGACTTTAACTTTTGAAAGATTTGTGCAATATCAATTAGCCTCGTAACAAATTTTACATATAGGTATCCTTGAAATATGAAATGTGATATCACATTACAGGGATGAATTGAGGGCGGCTAGTGGGGCCTATGATCCCCAATTATTATATATATATAGTTTTTATAAAAGTGAGAAGAGTAAATATTGATCAGCAAATCAATTGTACATAAATAGTTAAAATTAAAACATAAAGTCATATGATTTTTTAAATGATTATGTGATCATTAAATAACCTTTAATTATGATAATCTATGCATAGTATTAAAACCCGAACCGGACCGACCAGTTCGAACTGGAAACCGGTGAACCAGCCACCTGACCGATCCAATTCATCAATTGGATCGGATGTGCACGTGACTCGGTCAAACCCGGTCAGAACCTGAGTGGACCGGCCAGTCAACTGGAGGATGAAACGGTTTGACCCGCTGAGAAATTGAAGATTAATTTCAAAAACTCAGCTATGGGGATCAAACTTGGGTAGGCAAGCAGCAAGCAGGGTCGCTTCCCACTAGACCAGCTTGTCTCTTGTTATATAATATGACAAGAAATATATATATTACATATTAATGTAAATAAGTTAGTAAACCAAAATGCAATTTTGAGCCTAGGGGATTCGACTCTTGTTATATAATATGACAAGAAATATATATATTACATATTAATGTAAATAAGTTAGTAAACCAAAATGCAATTTTGAGCCTAGGGGATTCGAACTCATCACCTGTACGTGGAGTGCAGGTATGCCAACCACCAGACCAACTCGATTTTTGTGAAAAAATTTGATAATAATTATATATATTATATTTTAAATATTTATTTAATTAAATTTAATTTAACCGGTTTGACCAATGACTCTCCGGTTGAACCAGTGACCCAGTGACCCGGTATCGTGACCGAGTCGATCACCGGTCCGATTCTAAAAACTATGCATCTATGTATACTTATACATTCCAAATTTATTCATCTTACTCTTATGATAAATTTCTCCACTCACTTAAATTGCCCTTTTATATATAAAACATAATATGTATCAGTATGCAAAGGACAAGCTTTTTAATGTTTTTTATGAGTCTTTTTTATGTGTGTAGGTTATCAATGAAATATTATTAATTCAAAAGAAACTATGGTGGGACATATTTAAAGAATGAAGTGCACACCGAATCATTAAGCATTGTGAATTGTTACAAAATGATCATACCATTTTACCTAAAAGATCTAGGATTCTAGCCAAGTCCTAAGTTAAACTAAGGACAATAGAAATTGTTAATGGAAGGAAAATGATAAATTGATGGAATCTCTACATGCTTGAAATAGGATCTGATATCACCTTGTCCTTAAAATGTTATTGCCCCCACTAGCTAGTTGCTCATGGGTTTACCATAACCCACATGTATGATTAAACCAAGCACCTCGAAGTCGTTGGAGAGCAAATCTAAAGATTTCTCATAGAACATCTATGAAGAAGAGAATTTTCCAATTGTCTATGTATATGGATTATGGCAAAAGAACCATAACCATTGGCAATAGTCATACCCCTTGGCAGTACACATACCCCTTGGCAATAAGCATACCTATTGCTAGTGAATTTAATAGTCATATTTGTTTTACAAACTGCTCTGTTTTCCAACAATCCCCCATTAAATTTGCAAAACTATGTAACTTTTCTACTTATAAATTCATGCATAACGGATGGGTATCTATTTCAATTTAAACCTTCGCATAGTTTAGTATTTCAAATTTATAACAAATTATTAGTAAACTCAATGTACTTTGAACCATAATCTTAGTGTTAAAAACTATACATATGAATTTAAATACTTTAGAAAGGCTCACTAAAGATATTATTAACTTATATAGCCATGATGAGTACATCCTTGTTTTCATGAATATTTCAAAGATGAATCCTTAAAATCTTTGTTGGAAGCGGTCCCACTTTTGATGTTCACTTAGGTGAAGTTTGCTTAAATCTTGTTTACAAAGACTCATTGAACTCCATTAAGAGTTTAATATTCACCCTCTTTTGTCCTTTAATTTATGCACAAGACATGGAATGGAACATGTTCTCTAGTCCCCACAGCTACTTATCATTATCTTGTTTTTATCCATTGAACCTTGTAACTAGGTTATACTCTAGAAAAAGATTGGATTTCCATTATTGATGACTCTAGTATAAGGATTTCAAATCCATTCCTATTAGTGATTTCCTCACAAATTCCTTTGCCAGCCCATTTGTGAAAGGATCCATTAGCTAGATTTTCACTACTTTTCACATATTGTATAGTGATTATACCATCACCAAGTAATTGTTTCACATAATCTCATCTTACGCTAAAATGTCTCGATTTTTTATTATATACTTTATTCAATGCGCTAACCATAGTAGCCTCACTATCACAATTCACATATATGGCTAGCATCGGTTGTGGCCACAATACTATTTCCAATAATAAATTCCTCACTCATTCTGCTTCTTTTCTTGCTACTACTAAAGCAAAAAACTCAGCTTCCATGGTGAAACAAGTAATGCATCTCTGCTTCTTAGAAGCCTATGAAATGACACCACCTATCTGTTGGGACATTATGGCATAAAATCCCTATCATATTGTCCTTTTAAGATAACCTAAAGCCTTCTAATCCTTTTCTAGTGATTATTTCCCAGGTTACTCGTTATCTTAAAAGTTTACAGATTACAAATAATATATCAGATTTTGTACAATGCATTACATATATAAGGCTGCCAATTAATGGTGGAGGAGGGTCATGTGCCCCAAGGTTGGCCATGCCCCCCTCCCCCCCTTAAATTTTTAATTTTAATGAAAAAATATATATATGGTCCATTCTAAAATTATTTTATGCTAATTAAAAGAATTTATAGACTGATATATTATTATTTTTAGAAGAAATTAGATGAGTTTAATATCTGAATAGTTGAATTTTATCATTCTTTTTTATTGTTTATTTCTATCTAAATTAGAAAAATGCAATTTAAATATTTATGGTTAGTTATTTTAAATTTTTTTGGTTAAATAATAAATTTTAATTTTTGCATTATATTATTTTTTGGTACTGGCCACCCCTATATATATATAGTCTATGACATGATCTATAAAACATGAATTTCTAAGCCAACAGTGGGTCATGTGACCTTTTTTAAAAGAGTATATGAGTATTAATTTCTATTAATTAACTTTTAATATTGACCATCCATGTATGGTCATCCGACTTAGATTTTCTCATCCCACTTTCATAATAAATCATCCATATCATATGATACACCCCCTATATATGTATATATATTTAAGACTGCATAACTATATATAAATGACAAGATTAAAAGTTAATTAATAATAGTTAATACTCATATGCTTATTCTAAAAAGTCACATGATCGATTTTATATTTTAATCTTGATCATCTATGTATGATCCAATAGTTAATATTTACTTTTCTGACTCTCATGATAAACAAACCACACTCATATGAGTTGCTCCTTATATAATGTGGTCGGGATCTATTTATTCTAAGACTGAATCATGGTATCCTTACTCTATTCAATAACTTTGTATGTAAAATTTTATCAATCTAACCGCTTAATTTAATTTTTCTATTGAGTGTATCATGTATATAAAATTTCATAATATTTTAAAATAATTTGATATTTCATCGTCCTATTTTATTTTGATGGATACCATACTTTTGAAAATATAAGGAAATACAAATCATTAGAATATATGCCTATTATTATCTAATTTATCCAAAATTTGGTATGATTCATTATCAATATGATATTATAATTCTATGATTAGATCAATTAAATTCAAATTTTATACAATTTTATTAATTATTGGAGTAAGTACTGATATTGGAGTAGGTATAGATGACTTACTCAAAATATATATGTAATATCCTTTTTGATTCAGGATAATTGTCAAACATCAAACAACACACATATTAAGGAAAATAAAAATGCATCTTGATAATTGTAGAAAAGTATAGGTTGATAAAACTATTCTTGTAGAGTCATTATTATTTATCTTGATCAGTATATTAATTATATAACTAATTAATTTATATTAAGGCTATAAATAAAAAATTAATATTATCTAAATATGGTAAATAAATAAATATTTTAAATAATAAAAAGTGAAATAATAATGATCATTATTCTGAAATTGATAGAGTAGTATATGAACGACCAAAATCTGGGGTAGCTAAAAGCTGTTGGTGTCTCGCTAGACATTGTTAGACAACTTGCTACCACGTTAAGAGTCATATTAATGACTACAGTCAACTAGAGACTCTTCCGTTGCCTCCAAGCAAAATATAAATAAAAAACTTTGATTGACCTCTTACGTTAAAGTTAATGAAAAAGCAATTAATTACAGTTAAATAATTTTAAATAGTAATAATTTAATATAAAAATATTAATTAATCAACCTCCCTCATCTTCTCCGGATCAAAAGATAAAGTATTATTTTTATCATAAAAAAATATTTATATTTAAATATATTAACTTTAAAATTCTTTTAAATTAATGTGTTTTGCTTAGGTAATATAAAAAATTTATATATAAATTATTGAAAATAAGAAATAAATTATTTATAATTCATAATGTTTAATATTTATTATTAACTCAATAAAAATATAATTATTTTAAAATAATAAATTTCTTCTTATAAAATTTTTAAAAAATTATTTATGAATATAAATTATTTTTAATTTGAATTTGTCAATTAACAATCATAATCTATTCTCGTGTTTTTACTAAACATGACAAATTTTTAGAACGTGGCCTTATTATAAAAAGCAAAGAGTATTATCTCATTTTATCCCCTTAGAAATATATTAGAGAATAAATTAGTATATTAATATTTGAAAGTTTTTTATTGGTCCCGTAAAATTAAAAAATTAGGATAAATTAATCTATCCGTACATATTTGTGAAATTTCTTTTTAAAAAAATAGTACACAAATCTATACGAATGAACCAATTTATTTAATTTTTTAAATTGTGAGAGATTTTCAAATCCTAATAGACCAAATTGTCACTGATATTATGTTTGAGGAACCAAAATAGGAGAAATATATAGTGAAAAAAAAAGGTTTTGGGGTTCCAATTAAAAATTACTTCATAAATCAGATTTCAAATTGTTATGCGAATCCTAATAAGAGAAAACATGAAATACAGATGGCATGAATAATGATCCATTCTTTGTTGTTTTTTTTTCATACAAATTACTATTAGTAAATAATATTAATATTTTCCACTCATGCATGTCTAAGACTGAGAATTTCTAGATGATAATATGTTTTTTAAGAGAATTTGAAATGATTTAGTATGAAATATTTTTGTTTGGTTATTAACTATAAAATGAGATAGATTTTTTCCTCAACCTAAATATTTCATTAAAAAAATTAAAAAATAAGGATTTAATTGAAATATACTTACAGTATAAATTTTTTTTACATATTCATTAAATCATATAATGATATATCAATAAAAATATAATTACTTTTTCACCCCTCTACTTGAAAAATTATATAAAAGAAGATATTTTATTTTTGATGTCAGTGAAAAAGAATTTTATACTGGTAGTATATCAAAATTAAACCCAATAAATAATCACTAATTTCAAACTAAGCCTATGCGTATAGATGTACACCATTGTTCTCGAAAGTTTGTGAAAAAATAATATATATTTTTCTCGAAAATAACCGGGTCATAGAAACATACCATGCGATTGCCTCATTTATATTGCGGTGGGAGGGGCCCCAAAGCGCCAACCCAAACGCGGAAAGAAAGAGTATGCGACTTGAGAGCAGAAGCGAGTGGCGGACAGCGTTTTGCATTAACTCAAAAGTCCACGTGTGGAGGTTAGGCTGCGATCATTTAGTTTGAAATTGAAAGCAACACATCACACTAGATGCCAAGAAGCCATGGGGCTTTGCTTATTCAGATATTTTGTGACGGATGAAAGGAACACAGCTGTTTTGATGGAGATTTCACATCATCACAACCCTTTGGAGTCTTTGATGAAGATCGGGTCTTCGGTTTCCTAGATGACACAAAGAATGACCTAGGCTTGCATGCGTGCTTGAGAAGAAAGATTTCAATATTTAATTTTTTTTAAAAAATTTTATGATAAAAAGAAGAGGGCAAAAATAAAGGATTAATTGATTCACAAATTCTTATAGTTTTATCAAATTTTCAATTGGATTTTTATATTTTTAAAATTTGTAATCAAGTTTTTAGATTTAACTATCATTACAAAAAAGTGAGATTAAACGAAATGTTCTTTGATTCATTCTGATGTGAATTCACATGTAAGAAAGGAGTTGTTAACAATTTTACATTGATATATTTCCAAGACTTAATTGAATTCATCTCTTACTCAACAACAATAGGATAAAAGTCTATTATGATGTGTTTTAGCAGTAGTCCGACAAAACTAATGAGTTTCAGTGACAGGGGGTTTTAAGTCACCAATATATGGAGTTTACAATAGACAAAATCAAGAGATTAATATTATGAGTAATGTTATTTTGACTCACATTTTATGGGATACCGTGCCAACACACTCACATCCACTATTGAATTAGATGTGGACTCCACTTAGTTTGGGATTCACATTCCATTCAATGGTGGATGTGAGTGTGTCGGTATGGTGTCTGACAAATTGTGAGTCAAAATAATATTTCTCTAATATTATAGTTAATCTTATATATGTTTTTGCAAACTGCCTTCTCAAATTTTACAAGATTTACATATCAAGGATGATGAAAAGGGTGAACATTTTCACAAAAATATTAGGACTTTTAATGTGATGTTTGGTTTTACATCAATGACCGGTAAAGTAGACCACCACATTAACAATGGACCTTCTCCTTCTATCTCCCTTCGCAATGGACAAAATTATCATTACATGGGAAGTTTAATCATCCCACATGACAATCACAAATCAAAATTTGCTCATTTGTACGTATATGACACTGACAACGAAATATAAAATTGAGTCAATGCACTAAGGTAATTTTATATGGCTGATTCATTTATCACAATTTTATTATCATATTGGAATATACCACTTTGTGATATTAATTGAAGTTTATTATTCACTTGACCACTTTTCAAATAAGGAACAAATATACAATCAGTAGACTAGGAAATTGTTTCAGCATTGAAATGCATGCCAGATGAAAGCAATGTCATGGCGAAGTCATTTCATCTTACCAAAGATAGATACAAGGAATGAAAACTGTTTGAAGTGAAGTTAAAGTTAATCAGAAAAAGAAATATCAATAGAAGAAGGTATGATTTGCCTACAGCATCAGAAGTTGCAACTTTAATTGTAGGGGAAATTGATAATTCGGTGTTAGATAGAGATTTAATAATTGAAACATAATCTCGATTACTTAAAAGTGTATATGAGTTATACACCCTATATATCTTGGCTTACAGTATCCATACTATTTCTGTATGGAGAAGATGAATATAAGCTAAATATATCGACAATTGTGTCTTCAGGCCATACACTAGGTTATAAAAGATTAAAAAACAGCATGAAAGGCTTTTTTGCATATAAGATTCATGATAGACTTCACTAGTCTTCTCTCATCCTTCATTCAAAATGATTGTTCTAGAATTTTTGGTTGATAGCTACATAATGGTTGAATCATAGATGTTAAGATATATATAGGATAGAACTAGCCAAGATTAAGAGTAGATCAATACAAAAAATCACTTGAATGCCTAGTTAGAGGTGAAACAGATGTCGCAACTACTGCCAACATATAATCCTACCAAATTCTTTCAATGGTAGGCCAAGATACATGTTTAATAACTATCAATATGCGTTTGAAATTTGCAAATTTGCTAGATACTCAAGTTATTTCATCACCGGCCATCACTTGCAATCCAGAATGGTGAGAAATGAATTGATTTATTGCAAAAAGGGGATTAAATGTTGAGTACAAGCCTAATATTTTATGTAAATTCTAAAAAATGAACTCAATCAATTGATATGAGACTTGAAGGAAGAACATGTTTTTGGCTAAATAATTGCTTGTAAGTAATAGATAATTTCAAAATCCTTACCACATTGATGGAATAATTTAGTTCATCTTTTCTTTAGCGATTTGTCTTAAAATTTTGCAGATGTTTTGTACAATTGAATTTCTAAAACAGGGTCTTTTACCTGCACATATTCTTCTATTTATGCATCAACAATTGAAGCCCTGTGTCACTTGATAAAATAGACAACCACATTTGCACGAAAATTCCAAATAAAGAAAAACTCCAAAGTTATATACAGCTGTTGAGAAGTTCATGGCTTATGGTCTATGCAATTAGTTTAATAATAATAGCCCTTGAGTGGTAAACAAAATTTTTGCCTAAATGTTGTAGTCCAAGAACTATTATTAACAAAGTTGGATTTCGTGAGGATAGACAGAGAGATGATTGAAGGACCACTACCAAAAAAAAATTGTGTATTGGATGACACCTATGTAGTTCCATATAGTTTATTACACTATTGTTAAAGTATGGTTGTCATATTAATTTGGAATATACCTGCCATATTTCTACTATCAAATATATCTTTTCAAATGCGTTCATAAAGGAAATGGTAGAGTAATAGCAGGTTTGTTCCAACATAATGCATCAAATTCATCGATAATAGGCTGAATGAAATTTGAAATAAATATTATTGTAGCTATATCTCTACATGCAAGGCTGCATGGAGATGATATGGGTTTCAATTTCAAATCAAAGAACATGTTGTGGTTAGTAACATTTCATCTTCCTGAACAACAATTGTTAGTTTTGAGATATCATGAAAATATTGTAGATATCTTGCAAAATACAAAGATTAATAAAACCATGCTATTAGGAATTATGGAATCAAATAAGTTGTAGCCAAAAGCAAGAAATCTTACATATAATGAGTTCTCCACAAAAATTGCACGAAATGAATAGAATTCAAAGTGAATGCCTAGAAAGTAGGGAGCTACTGGTAGAACTTTCATGTACCAACAATAGAGAAGACTATTATCTCAGATTATAGTTGAATATACAAAAATATTTCATGAGTTATGAAGATATAAGAAATGTTAATTGATGTGGTTCATAATTCATTTAAGAATGCATATTATATGCTCTAGGATAACTTTGATATTGTCAATATCAAATAACATGAATAGACCTGCGTTTGTTTAAGAAAAGTGTTGGAAACATTTTTCTGATGATGTATATGCAAACAATGAAAAATGTTTGATTTCCAAGATAAACATAACTATTAATTATGTAATAATGTTCTTAGTATAAATGCTAACACTAATCATAATACAATATATGTGATATTGCACCATCAACGTTGTATGTAGGGAAATATTCAATAATATTATTTTGAAACGATATCAACGTTGGTTGAATTAGTTGATATATCTTTGGTCATTTTCTAACAATAATATACTTTGACTTATGTTTATAATCCAAAAATGATTATCAATGAATGAAAACTAATGATTGAAGCTACCGACGAAAAGTTATACATTGAACATGTCTTTATTTTTAAGTTTAGTTCTTACACTATATTTACATTATTATCTATCATATCATTCTCATGCATTGCACAGGTTAGTACACCAGTAGATATTCAAAAAGGGATAGTGATGTTATGGCAATGGCGATGAAAATGGCAATACAGGTTATCTCTCACACTCATTTAATGATATATCGCGTCATGTGGTAATGTGAGATGCTATCTGCCAAAATGGACTCTAAATTAGTCCTCAAATGAGTTGCACAGTATTAAATATTAATTAGGTTATTAATCTTTCAAAGACTACATTGATGCCATGTAACTCTTTTGAGGGCCAAAAATAGGGTTTATCTCAGTAAATGACGTGACGTATCATCACTTAATGTCTCACTTCAAATACCAATTAAAGATTGCTTTTCTCATGACCAGATTTGATAACGAGGCCAGCACATAGGAAATCTCATCATCACGTAAGTCTCATGGGCGTTAAGTCATACTATATGCATGCTTTAATTCATAAAATCCATTCTTAAAACATGAATCCACATGTATTTTCAAAATATATAATAAACATACATAATCCAATTCATAAACCATCTCTAAATCTGAAATCATAATATGAAATATGTTTAGAGTTGCTCTGTGCAAAACCATAAAAACTATAAATTTAAATACATAATAAATCATGGAAATCAAAAAGCTAATCATACAATGTTTAGGACCCTGCCTGCACCATCATTAGAGAACTCTATACAAAAAGTAAAGATACTTCATTCCAAAATGAAACTCACCAACTACAATCTCTACTACTGCCAAGGAGGAAGTTGATCAGAACTCATAGCAGCTGCTATATCTGTAAGAGGGAAAAAAAAGGAGAGGGGTGGGTTTTATTTAAAACTCAGTGAGTATATTCTTACCTGTAACCCCCACGTGGGACAACCAATAAGGATACATAAACATATAATAAAACAAATGCAAAATCCATGAAATTGTTTTCATATTTACGTAAATATTAATCTCAAAACCAATAATACTAATAGTCTAATCGAAAAACAGAAATCTCTAGTTTTGCATGTGCACATGGCATAATAATATTAGTCTCTGGGATTTCTCTGCTCTCTATGCGTACCTCATAAGGTCCCGAATTTGGACACTTAACTAGGTTCCATCTATGATTTCTCTAATAATGGGAGATTATTCTCTAGTGCACAACTTGGCACCAAAGTTAATGATCATCTTGCAGTTGTTAACTCACTATCTATTTCTCCATAGCTACCATCTAGTCTTTAAATCATGGAAAGCTAAATATTCTCTCTAAAACTTTATAACTGGGCTCTAACTTTGAGTTTTATAAGCAACATTTCATAAATATGCTATTGTGGAAATCACTAATATAACCATACTATCTCTAGATTTTCATATTCATAATCGAGATATTCAAAAAATCATTTTAGCAATAAACCAATCGCATGAGTATTCATAATGCAATTTTCATGCTAATTGAAAACATAAAATTCATAATCATTGTCAAATTCATCAATTGTTCATACTAGTCTTGAAAGTAATCTCTAAAAACCATGCATATGTGTTAACTAAAGCTAAGAGAATAACTCTCATGACCAAAATAAAGATCACATGATTAAACCTACTCACCTGGAAAAGGAGGAACAAATGGTGTTAATACTAACAGAGCTCCACAGAGTTGGGGTTGCACCAACGTCTGTCAAAACAATCACAAAATCCATGAATAATATCTAATAATCTTTAGACAACTCTAAGAATATTGGGGGAGTAACCCACTTAATAACAATGAGAAAACAACAAAACCCATAACATAGAGAAGGAAGAAGGGAAGGAATCTAACATAAACCATAGACAAATCCTTATCTTTGAGCTTGAAGGAGGTAGGATTGAGTGTGGTTGAGAGTGAGGAAGGTGGAAAAGAGTTTTGGAGCTAGGGATTTTGATTTTGGGGTGAGAAATAGAGTGGGGAAGGTATTTATAGGGCTAGGGTGTTAGAAAAATGAAACTACATTATTTTGGTATAGTTCTGGCATTGAGGGGCACTGCTATAGTGGTCTATGACTGTTGTAGCAATCCAAAGGCTTTAAACACATATGCCTAAAAACACAACCACTATAGCGGTTAGTAGAGATTTCAAATTTGCAAACCCCATACCCCTGACCGCTATAGCAGTCCAAACCACTACAGTGGTGTCAGCAACACCGAATCTGCATCTTAAGGGTTTTTTATGTATCCGAGACCTTCCTAGTAACATGGGTAGGTCCTAGAGGATCTTAAAGCCTTACTAGACTAACTTGTCTAGAAACACATGAATCTGAGGTATTACATCTTTATAAATGCTATTTGGTTGGACTAAATTGAAATAAATATTAATCTTTTAATGACCAAATTAATGTCACAATTTTATTTTGTTTGTAAATAAAATTAACCCAACACAATTAATTTTCAATAGAATTACGTGACTTTGAGTTCCTCATTATACCAGAGGATATGAAGGAGTAGATATTTTCTGTCAAATCAAAATTAAATTTTCTTAAATTTGTTTTTTCTTTTTGTAAATTTTTTTATTAAATTATGTAAATATTTTTTGGCTTTAATTTTTTTTAGGGGAAAGTAAAATTATTAAAGTTATTGTTTAATTTGCACAAAGAACTTTGGGTAACCTCATGAGACAGATGTATTACGTATGCAATGGGATTAAATTTTTATCCTTCCTTAATCACAATTAGACTCCCGAACCCAATTTTACTTTAAAAAACCGATCTAGCCAATTAAAAAGGTTTTAATTTCCAGTTTTTTATCATAAACAAAAATTGGTGGCGACTCCATTTAGCCATTGAAAATCATTGAAACCCTTTGAAAAATAATTTTTTTCTCATCGCGGCACTCCCCTCGGGGACATTGTGACAAATATAAATTAACTCTTTTAGTCTCAATTATTTTAAAAGCAATTTTACCAAAATCCAAATCAAATGAGAATTATATACAAATCATTTTTAGTTGGTTACATTGTGGTAGGTTTCATTATACTATATTATACTCACATTATATTCGGAGTTTTGCTATCTACTATCCTAAGAAAACTGGTTAAAAAATTTAGAAATAATAAATTTTAATAGCAAAAGTAAAAATTTTAATCTTTCATTGCATGGAATATACGAGAACCAATGCTTTCAATATACAAGGACTAGACTATTAAAACACTGGTTAGTAAAATCCTTACATTTATCATAAATGCTAGTTTCATAAAAAGGAAGAAAAAGAAAAAGAAATCACAGATTCTTACCAAAACTCTAAGATCTCAACATTTAAAAGGAAAAGTAAAAAAAAAATAAAAAAGAGTGATAGGGATATTATTTTATCACCTTAGTATATGTAAAATATTTACAGACGAAAATCATTTTGGTCCTTGGCTGATCAAAACTTGGGGATAAATTAGTTCATTAAGTTTTGAAAATTTGTTCAAGATTTCCCGTCATTCAAAGTATGAGACTCTTTGGTTCCTAAACATAAAAATGCATGGCGGAGGGTTATCCAAATAATGAGAATATCCTAGATTTTAAATCGTCAGGGATGTTTGGTAGACTTTGAAGTTTCCAAGAACTGATTTACCACTCAATATTGTCAGAGAATACAATGATTTTTTTTTTTAATTGCCTAAGTATTTTTTCTCTGTTTGTTTACAATTGAGATATTATAATAGGACGAAAAAATTTAATCCTATCCACGGCTACATAACTGACTAGTTTTCGGGAACGTACAAAGAATATATGACAAATCTTGAGCCTGATTCAATGTTTAAACTGAGTCTTTTTTCAGTTTAAATTCAACTTGATGATGACCCAATAAATTAAGGGATTGGGTCCATCAACAAAATAAAAATAATAATAATAATAATAATAATAAAAAAGTGATTGTATCAATTTAAATTTTAAACAATATATAAATATTCAAATATTATTCATGATAAAATTATAAAACTTAGAAATAAGAAACAAAAGCCAAAGATATTTTTACAATATATATTTTAAAAATAAATCATATCAATATAAATATTAAGTTATGTAAAATATATTAATTGAAACATAGAGTCTTATAATTTATTATTAATTATTTTTAAAAATATAATTAAAAAAGTTATTTAATTCCAGGTCAAGTTAAACTAACTTAAAATACTAATTGAACTCAACCCAAAAAATATATTGGATCAAATTTCAGTACATAATACTGTCTCAATAATATTTGGGTCGATACAAGTTATCAAACTCGTCCGGATTATAAATCCTCTTAATTTTATACATGTTAATTGAGGTTTGTTACTTCTTTTCGCAATGTTTCGGTGGGTTAGACTTATTTATCCTTGAAAGTCGAATATTGGTATATTTTAGGGTCAATGTGCATTATATATATATATATATATATATATATATATATATATAAGTTAATTTTGTCATTTTTATTAGTTATTATGTTCATAGCATTTTAGATTTCTTTAGTTACTTAATGCAATCATATTCAGAATTTTTGTTTCCAGGATATCTACTATAAACTTTAACAATAATGACTAATTTCTTTAAGGTAAGAGCTTCCTTAAAAAAATAAATTTCTATCTATGAAATCCTTTTTATACACAAGATTTCAACCCCTAATATGCTCAAGGAGCTTGATTTTCAAAATTGTGAATGCACGAGACTAGACTTTCTTGAGCCTTTAGCTTGGCTCAACCTCTCTTGGAGCGACCTAACCACTACAGCCAAGGAATTATGCTTAAACTCGAATCTCCCAGAGAGGGCCCAGGCAACAAACGGAGGGCAATTACTCGCTTTGATGACAAGACTTGCGCAAAACTCACTACTACTCTAACAAGGGAATAACCCAACCCCCTGCAGAATTATGACCCTGTCTTAAAGGAATTGACCTGCATAGATCCACCTATTACTGGTAGCTTATCCATCCATTTTTTTTGGGTCCATGACGTGGATATCTACCAGAGCAAGCCCGGTTACTAATCTTGTTGGGATTTGTAGAGGTACAATTATGGGGGCTACCCTCCCAAACATGCCAACTCCATTCCCATCCTCTAGCGGGTCGAACCCGAGAGAGATGGTTAAGGGACACAAACCCTCATCCATCTGTGCCAACATGCGTTGGTTATCCATTCCTTTTTATCACACAAAATTGAGGAAGCCTTGAGAGGATATATGTTTATTACCAAAAACCATGGAAAATTTCAAGATAGATATACCATAAGATAATCAATATTATATGAGGGCCCTTGCCCCCAAGTATTTATCTATATTTTTCTACCCACATAGTTCAATGCTACACTACTAGAATTTTGTATATAGAATGATATGTTATAATTGTTAGCTCTTAGATAAATTAGTGGGTAATACCAATTTTTTAGGTGGACCCAGGGTATTCACCTTCGGAATTAGTGACTAATCCCCTCTAGGCATAGAGCTGGACGTGAGTTTTGTCTCTAGCCCTGAGATTCTCTACACCCTCACTATCAGGAATCAAACCTCTGTCTGGATGTTTAAAGAGCTCAATTATCTATTAACTATAGTAAACCTTATGGTTCGAGTAATACCATTTTATTGCATCCAGCAACTATTGTAATTTCTGTAAAAAAAAATTTGTATACATATTTCCTTTGATAGGTAGCATTATATTACTCTTCCTTGAATACCCTTTGACTTGGACAATAGAGTGTCTTTACACGTCCATTTCGGCACTAATCCAAGCTCACAGAAGACAATTCACACTGAGTGATTGTAGTACTCGTTCCAATTTACATTAGAATATTTTGTAAGAGCAGGGTGGTTTAGTAGTATATGCGGGTTTTGAATATGGTTATCAAGGTGGGTTTTGGGTTGTTTTCAATATGTACTCATGTGATGCTAATTTGTTAGAGAATATGACGTGAGGTCTCAATTGAACAAAAATCTGCCCATCTTTTTGTTTTCTATTGATAGAATGTTTCAAACTGACCAAATGGAATG
The DNA here is from genome assembly GCA_031216105.1 of Dalbergia cultrata. Lineage (NCBI taxonomy): Eukaryota > Viridiplantae > Streptophyta > Magnoliopsida > Fabales > Fabaceae > Dalbergia > Dalbergia cultrata. Next base: position 10,883,319 of record CM062345.1, read on the forward strand.
TGAGTAAGTACATAAAAATTACAGAAAGTGGAACGTATGAGTGCACCATGAAATTAAGGGGGAAAAATAGAAAATCTGCCCATCTTCTTCTTGTTTAATTTGTATTTCCGCCAATATTCTGATTAGTCATCCCCTTTTTTACTTGTTATTTTCATTTGGTTATAATCAAATAATTAAAATATATGACGGTTTAAGATTGAATTTACGCCAACTGTTATTATGATTTACCCAGTCGTTGTCACCAGAAAATATATGTTAAAATAATTAAGCATAGATAATGTGCTGATCAAAACTGAAACACTAATGAAATATGATCTAGTTCAATTGTAATAATCCTTTAAATCAAACTAGATTGTAACGTGAGTGAAGAAAAAGGAAAAAATCTGCGTTGTTCCACTAAGGTCCTCTTCAGGGGTAGATAAGCCAAAGGAAATCTAGATAGACCCATGGACAAATATTGGAATAATTAGGCTTAAAACAGAGTTAATTAGGTTAGGTTACGCACAAACCAGATGACTTGAGTAAAAGATAAAATGATTCGATAAATTCCACCGATGAATTATACATGTAAGGGGTGTTTATGCCTCAGCCTAGTCTGAAGTATATTGAGTTGGGTTAAACTCCTCAAATTTAATTCAGTATATTGTTTGAATTGGGTTTAGATTATATTTTGAATTGCCCTGACACAGGTTAAAGTCAAATAATTGTTTTTAGAGTCATTTTTTCATAATAATCAGTGATAAATTATAAGCTTTTATATTTCAGTTAATATAATTTAGATAACTTGATGATATTTCTATGTTGATATGGCTAGTTTAGAAATATGTATTATAAAATATCTTTTCAATTTTATTTCTTATTTATAAAATTTGATAATTCTATAATGTATAATATCTTCAAATCTTTGAGTTATTTGAAAGTCGAATTGATCTAGTTATTAGTTAGGTTATTACCAGATCAAGTTTGGGCTCCAGAAAATCACCCAACCTAAAAATCGAGTCAGGTTTGATTTTAATTTAACCCGCCTCGACTTGTTCTTTCACACCACAAACACACATGCCACAACATATTTATTGTTTAAGACATAGTTTATTATATAAAAAAGCATACTTTAAAATTATAAATATAAAAATATTACAAAATTAATGATAAACATGTTATTAATTAATTATTAAATTTACTATCAACCCAAATCTCTAATGAAAATCACGTTTGCCCTTTTTATTTTTTATTTTTTTTCTAATCCACGTAGAGGATGACTGATTCAAAAGTGAATTTGATTGGTTACATAGGCATATATAGGGACATGACAAGGCACCCGATGAGGCTTGCAGAGACGTTTTCTTGCCCCTACAACCGCGTGGACGTTTCCAACTATCCCAGGTTTGGCAAAATTTCCAATTTCACACGGCGAAATCCCTGCCCCACCCTTCCCCTCTACCCTGCACCCCTTTCGCTTTGGTACCCCCTCCACACATGTGTATATATTAAGCTCATTCGAAATTTGCAAACGGTAAAAAAGGCACACATAATAACCAAACACACCAGTATAGCTTCATATATAATCAATGGAAGATCTCCCACGTGGCTTTCGCTTCTTCCCAACTGAAGAAGAGCTGGTAGGCTTCTATCTACACAACAAGCTTGAAGGGCAAATAAACGCCATGGACAGAGTTATCCCAGTCATTGACATCAATGGTGTAGAGCCTTGGAGCCTTCCAAGTACAAAACTTTTAACTCTGCGCTCCCCCCCCCCCCCCCCTCTCTCTCTCTCTCTCTCCATATTATTGTGGATAAACAGATAGTTTTGTGATTCATTCTTGATTTCATGAATTTGGAATCCCAAAATTTTGTTTTTTCCAAAATGGGTCGTTTTGATTTTTTGTCTCTCGTATGTAAATCACCCTGAAGTTTTAACCTATACGCCTGAATAAATTATGGGTTTGTCAAACTATTGTACTTAGAATATTGTTTAAGGAGTAAAAAAACAAAACTTCAATACTAGGGAGACAGACTTTTATATTTTTAAAACATGGGATTCATTATAAAATTTTAGAACTTTATCCTTAATAATTGTCTTTAGGATATTGATTGGCAAAATCTAAAAAAAAAAAAAAAAAAAAAACTCTTACGTGTTCATGAAATATTGTATGGGTGTGTCATGTTCAATAATAAAATAACATCTTCAACTAAAAGCGAAAATTAAAGAACAATATTATTGAAAATATCACTCTATAATTAAATAAGAAACATATTTACTTTCACCCAATAGAGAGCATGCAAGAATTTCTCGTTTAAACTCCTAGCTACTAGTCCAATGCTTATAGCTTTGGGTTTTGATTTTCTCCCAATGTGTGGATGTTGTTTGTTGCAGCACTTGCAGGGGAGCTTTGTCGTGGGGACACAGAACAATGGTTCTTCTTTTCACCGGGCCAAGCGAGAGAGGCCAGGGGAGGTAGGCCCAACAGAACCACGGCTAGTGGGTACTGGAAGGCTACGGGTTCCCCCGGCTATGTTTACTCTTCTGATAATAGAGTCATTGGGGTGAAGAAAACCATGGTGTTCTACAAAGGGAGAGCCCCCAGTGGAAGAAAAACTAAGTGGAAGATGAATGAGTACAGAGCCATCCAAGTCTCTCACCAATCCGGAACTGCCACTGCCGAACCTCAGGTATTTACTTGTTATAATGCTAGAATTACGAAAAGAAAGAAAAAAAGAAGTAGTGCCACTTATTCTTCAGTGGTCAACGCATTAATTTTTCTATTAATATTGTTTTTTGACGTGATTTTTTTTTTCATTATTAACATTAGAGCAATTTTTTTTTCTTTTTACACGATCATGACAGCAATGTTACGTAATGAAAAAAGGTATTAATTTAATTTTAAATATTGTGATGTATTTTCTACGGAGGATGATTCTTTAAAATGAGGAGAGTTGTAAAGTGAGAAAATTAATAATTAATTCCCTTTAGGTCATTTGGTGTGACCTGTTTATTATAGAAGTTATTCATCTAAAAATAGTTAGCTCATTATTTTCTTACTTTATAACTATTCTTGCTTTGAAAGATTCAAATCGTAAGTAATATTTTTGTAGTATTGTCACGTTAATAAATACTGTTTGATTTTACCATCTATGTTTTAAGGACGTGTTTGTTATAGCGGAAAACATTTTGTTCGCAAGCTCCAGAGAATCTCATCTCAATTTTTATTCGCATACCAAACAAATTCTAAAAGTCATAAATATGATAATATATAACTAAATGATATTATAAATCTCTCTAAATCGGTAATATTAAAATTATGTTAGAAAAATATAGTCATTTAAAAAAAGTTATGATAATTGTTGGATAAAAAATCAAATAATATTAAATTGTAAGAAAACTTGTAACTTTTTTTTAAATATAGAAAACGCAAAAGATTCAGTGAATTTAAAAATTTATGTGTTAAGATATAAATACTATGTATAATTACTTTTTCCTTGTATAAAAAACATACTAGAATTTTTATTATGGTACAAGCTCTACACTACTACCAGCCTTTTTTCTTCCAAAACATGTTTGATTCATCCCATGCATGAAAACGTAGAGAAAAACTATAGTACAGGCAAGTGAAGATTATTACAAAACTTGATTGATCAATTTGGTTGTTTCAAGCAAAAATGAACTTTGGTTTCAAGAATTTTGATTATCATAGCCCTCTTTTTTTTTTTTTGGTGTTTAGCTGAGGCGGGAATTCAGCTTGTGTCGGATTTACGTCATATCTGGAAGCTTCCGAGCTTTTGATAGACGACCATTAGAGAATACAAGAGCACTAGAGTCACGGCAACATGAGATTGATCAGAACAGAGTTGGTGCCTCTTATTCAAGGGTTGATGCATCAACTTCATCTGAAACTACCCACATAGGAGTAGACCATAGTGCTTTTCTGCTAGAAGCTGGAAGCTCAAGTGGCACAAATTGGAATGTAAATTATAACGATGACAATAATGATGGTAATAATAACGGGGTCCAACTTCAAGAACCGTTGTGGGAATGGGGCCAAATCAATTGGCTCTAAGTCAATGCATGCTTAGACCTCTTTCAAGACAAAAGAGCTCCCAAGTCATGACTCACTAGGAGGACAGAATGTGATGTCTGGCTGACAAATTCAATTGGCAGGGATGTGTAACATAATCATTATATTTGTTTGTTGATTTTCAGCAGCTAATTAAATTGAAATAAGGCAAGTGTAAGGGTGATAGGAAGAAGGTAGGAGGTAAGGTAGCTTTCACCATAGATATTTGTCATTTATTTAACCTCGATTACTTTGCAGATAGCTTGTATGTACACGAAAGTTTTGAGTGTCTAATTTCAAAGTCAATTCAATCTCTTGATATTGTAGTATTGAAATTGATAATACCCGCTAATATGTTAATCAAACAGACAATAAATTAAATATTAACTCATCTACGAAAATAATGTCCCGGTATTTCCGTCAACGTGTATTTGTGGCAACTTAATTGTTAAATTAATTATTTAATTTTGACCATAACTATTTTTTCTTAAATTAAGAGAATCATCTTTTAAAAGATTGATCCAGGTTATTTAAACATGAAATGAACAAATCTAAGCACCCATTTCAGTACGATTTTTTGTGTATGAGACGAGCCTTATGCTAAGGTTAAAATTATAATTTTGAAATTTTATTTCAGTAAGCGGGTGACCCAAGTTTCGGATCTAGGGAAATTATTACAGTGCCAAATCTTGTGCGATTTATTTATCAATAATTAAAAGACAAAAATCAATAGAGTTGTGGGTGCTGGACGGGTTGAGTCAGGGCATGACCAAACTCGATCTTGATTCAATTTTTGGATTGATATTTTTTTAATATGAAAAAACAGATCCAACTACCTATACAAGGTAGTGAGCACAGTTTATACAAGAGAGAATACAACTAGAAAACCAAACTAGACTCAAGAAGCATGTATCAGCACAGAGAAAAGGACGATGATTGGATGCATCAGTGGAGCCAATAGCCCAACCTTCAATAAGGCATCCATATCCCTTGATAAATCAACAAGACATGCTTCAACACCAGCTCCTATGCTTGCATACAATACTAAGGGCATGTTTAGTTTGAGTTTTGAGTTTTTATTTTCAGTTTTTCAGTTTTTTAGAATTTGTGAAAAAAAAAACTAAAAATTCTGAAAACTACGGGTGCATTTGGTTTCAGTTTTCCAGTTTGAAAAACTGAAAAAACTGAAAACTGAAAACAAGCAAAGCAAACGCACTCTACAAATTCCAATTTTTAGAATTTTAAGTTTTTTCTTCACAAATTCTGGAAAACTAGAAAACTGAAAATTGAAAACTCAAACCAAACAGACCTAAGGCTTCCAACATGTCACCTCATTTAAGTTTGTAATCAAGAAACTTGGTTCAAAAGAGAGAGTTTCACACCAAGCTTTAGTCTAGAAGCCAAGTCTCATCAAAATAGATTCATGCATTTCATCCCAAATCGGCTTGTGTCTTTCAAACACCATTTTATTCCTTGTCTAGCAAAATGTCCTGCAAACTACATACAGAAGATAACCACAAATTTCTATCGAACCCTTTGAATGGTGCACCACACCAAGCATCATGAAAATTCTCTGGATTGGCTAGAAGGCAAGTGGAGATGCCCCATTGCTCTGGGCATTTATTCCACACAGACACTAACTTCACACACGTAAAGGAGAGGTGCTCCAATGTTTCCATCTTTGATGAACAAAAAAGGTAGTACACATCACTAGCCGTGATGCAATTTATCCTAGGAAGACTATCCTTGGTGTTAAGGCGCCTCTAGACGATAAACCACATCAATAGTTTAGCATGGGCAGGCCAAACTCTTCCATGCATTTGCACCTGCTTGCCAATCTTAAGAGGTTAAAGTTGTCTCCTTAAATACCTACAAAGAAAATGAGGAAACAGAAAAAACACCTGACTTAGAAAAACTCCAAATACCTATATTTTCCACACCCTCAATGAAATCGTTTTCATTAATGGTTTGAAGAAGGTGAGACAATGAATGCTCTTCCTAAGTAAATATGCTCCTCCTCCATGTTAGATTCCACCTCTAGATTGTAACAATACTAGGCAAAAAGAAACAGCATAATGTAGAAATATCTTGATTCGATTTGAAAACATGACTGACACATAGAAAATTCAATCCCCACGTAAGCCTTCTGGCTACTGAATCACACTATATACATAATTTAAATACCATTTTAATTCTAAAACATATCCAAACTTGTAAATTCAAAACGTGATCAACATATTAAATCCATTTCATAAACCAAGTCTAATATTTGTAATCATGAAATAAAATATGTTAGAGTTGCTCTATACAAAACCATAAAATCATAACTATAAATACATGACAAATCTAAATCATAGTAACAAAATACTATATCAATGCATGGTTTGGATCTTGTCTGCAAAATCACTAGAGCATTCAAAGAAACATAAATCTTATACTTCGCTATAAAGTGAAGCTCACCCAACTGAAGAGACACTATTGCTGAGGAGGAAGCTAACAATGATTTCAAGCAACAATTGAATTTGTAAGTGGGAGGAAAAGAGGGGCGAGTTTCATCTAAAACTCAGTGAATAGATTCTCACTCACAACCACACATGGGACTAAAAATTCATTCAATTCATAATACATAACAATAGTGATAACGTCAATTTAGTGCAAAACATGAGAAAACATAATAATTTTCTTGAGGAATTAACTAAGAGATAGAGTGTTAAATAATTGTAAGACGGTGGCCAATCCCTCGCAAATAAGAGCATTTAACTAAGATTTAACAGTCCCTTGTGAACCGCATCCTTCATGGACTAATATGAGTAAAGGATAATTGCTTTTCATCGGGAATTTGGTATACCAAGGTTAGTGAATTGACTGTCATTAACTCACAGTTCTGTTACTCTCTAATTCCTATCCAATCATCACTCATAGTCAACAACTAAAATCTCAGTTTAGTGTCTACCATCACTTTTACAGTTCATATCTTATTTCCTAGGATAAATACTCTCTTTTCATAATTTACGAGTAACGGTTTAAAAAAAAGCATCTTTGCATAATTTAAAAGCATGATCATAGCATAATAGAATTTCTTCTACATTCATGGATGGTACCAATGTTGCATGAAAACTACTCATAATGGCCAAAATTAAATCCATGAGCTTGAAAATCCACTCACTTGAAGGGGTGAAATATGAAGTGTCAGTACCAATGGAACTCTAAAGAGTGGGAATAACACCAACATCTGCCATAAAAGCAACATAAACACATGATTATTTATAAGCTCACCAGAACAAATCTATGAACATTGGGAGAGTACCCAACCTTGGCAACAATCAAGAACAACGACACCCAACTCATAAATGGAAGAAAAATGAGAAACCTAGCATAAATCATAAACAATCCTTACCTTGAAGCTTGGAGGGGGTAAGAATAGAAGAGGAAGAGATAAATGAGTTGGAAGAAGGAGGAATGGAGGTTAGGGTTTGAAGTTTTGGAAAAGGAGGCTAAATAGGATGTTTTATGGGGTTAGGGTGTCATTTAGTGAAATTGCGTTGTTTTGGACATCTTTCAGTGTTGGGAGTCCTCACTCCAACAAACTTGCTAACCCACCTGCTCCTTGCATTGAGTACTTCTCACTGCAACAAGCCTGCCTGCTCACTTTCTCGCAATAGCATGGATTTCTCGCTGCAGCAAGGATTCCTCGCTGTAGAGAGCATGTTTTGCATAAAAAATGTAGATTTCAACAACTACCTAGTTTCATTGAATTAGGGTTTTCTGGGTACTGTGTTAAGTATAGACAAAGACACATGAACTTAAGACATCACAAAAAAAAAAGAGTCACCAAGAGCTCTTCTTCTTTGACCTGAGATAAAACTCAAGTTACCACTTCATAAACTTCATGAGCTTAATCTCCAAATCAATACTAGACCAATAACCAAGCTCCTTACATGCCAAACTTATATTTGCATGCGTGAACCTTACACCCCTATTCCTCGACATCGTGACTACCTTCTTCTTCACCTTCACCTTCATCAGCCTCTCTAGAATCGCCAACTGGAGGATAGTTGTTGAATGGGTGCAACCTGTGAAGAAAGAATAAGTTTAGGTTAGATTTTGTTTAAAACTGACAAGGGCAAAAATGGTAATATGAAATTTGCAAAGGGGCAACATTGGAAGAAAAATCATTATAAAGTTCTATCTTAGCCATGTTAATCTTGTGTCCCCCACACTTCCCATTTTCTGGGTGTATAAAAATTTGGGCAAGGTTTTGTCTTAGGACAAAGACATTTTGTTATGTTTTTATATCCATCTCTTTTTTCAAACATGTTTATATCTCTTTGTATTTTACATCATGGGATAATAACCAAACGGGGCAATATAGAAAACAATTAACACAATGACTAAATCACTAAAAATTAGTCCTAAAATTTTTAATTTCGATATCAATTTATTCATTTCGTTATGCTTTCACTTTATTTGAATGAATAAACTTATTTTGAAATAAAAAATCTTATGACCGAATTTATGTCAAAACCAAAAGTGTTAAGACTAAATTGGTATAAAATTTTTTGTTGAAATTAAATTGATATTAAATAAAAAATATTAGTATGAAAAATGCTGTTTACTCAAAATTTAAAAATATTTTTTCCCCCAAACCCTGAAATGAAAATAAAAGTAAATACATAATAGCTAACGATTTCAACGGTTCGTTTTGATTACAGTGTGGCTGTGGTGGTTCAATGGGAAATCGAAGTCGAAGATCTAGCTAGAAAGGGAAGAAGAGGGAGCATAATCAGCAGCAGCAGCAGAGAAGAAAGTTCTCCTTCCTCCTCCCAGAACCTTCTGGAAAGTTCTACGCCGATTTAGCGATGGCGATCCTCTACGCCTTGGTGGCCAGAGGCACGGTGGTGCTGGCGGAGTTCAGCGCCGTCACCGGAAACACCGGCGCCGTCGCCCGCCGCATCTTGGAGAAGCTTCCGGCGGAGGCCGATTCCAGGCTCTGCTTCTCTCAGGATCGCTACATCTTCCACATACTCCGATCCGATGGCCTCATCTACCTCTGTATGGCCAACGACACCTTCGGAAGTAAGTCTTCCACATACTGTTTCTCCTCCTCCTCCTCCTCTTCTTCTTCTTCTTCATGTTATTGTTATTTTGTTTGTAGTTGTTGTTATATGAACCAATTCGGTTGTGGTGAAAAAACCTAGGATCTACGGTTTCAGGTTTTAGGTTGGAATCCTTCTGAGATGAATGGTGTTGCTTGTTCTGTATAAGCTTAGGAATCTATTGTTTGTGTAGAAAGAGTTTGTGAAAGTAGAGTTTAGGGCAATTTGGTTAATGTTTTCATTTTCTATGTTTTCTGTTTTCGGAATTCTGCCAACCAAATAACAACACAGTGAAAATGATAAAATCTTGTTTTCAGTTTTTATTTTCTATTTTTATTATTTCCTTCACAAAATGCTAAAAACAAAAAACAGAAGATGACAACAGAATCCAAACAAGCCCTAAACTCTTTTCGGAATGGAAATCGGGATGGCCTTGATGTATTTATGTAAAGTCTCTTTAATTGCAGATAATTGTTCTGTAGGAATGGGAGTGTTTACATATTTTGGTTGTTTTGGTGCATATTTTATGGAATTTGTGAAAATTAACAGCAAAGGTGTTAAATAAAATCAGACAATATTTATGACTGAAATCTATGAGCTCGTTCTTGCATTGGTTCGTTGACTAGGAAATTCAATTGTGGTGGTGAGAGAATCGTTTGCAACTATTACTGAATACATCCTCTTTGATTGCTCGTATGAGTTTTGGTTTTGTTCAAGGTTTGCTGCGATTGCTTTGGTTCTTGTCTCTCGGGATCTGTCCGCAAACTGGTTGATTAATGATTATAGTCTGTCGCAGCGCCAAAATTTCTTGCACCCTCGATGCTTCTGAAAGACTCTTTTTCCATTGGGAAACTTTCAGGAGCAAAGTCTGTGAAGTCACTTACTGTAGGAACCTGTGAACATGATCGGAACACAATGTTGTACCAGACTCTGCCTACTTCGAATAAAATTCTATGATGCAGAATATTTTATCAAAACTAGACTTGATTTATGCTTTTAGATTGTCCCATAATTGTTGACTAGACTAATTTGACCACAAGGCCCTTTAGTTTATGTGAGTGCATGTTAGACCTCTCTCTTCAAGTTAGGGAGAAAGACTTCACAATGAACCAAGTTCATTCAACAATTAACTATTTTCTTCCTCAATTACACCATTGTAGTCCCTTATTTATAGTCCTAATAAACTACTAACTTCCATGGGTCCAATTAGTGGACCCAACTACTAATTTGAGTCGTAACAATTATTCCCCCCTTCAAATCAACTTTTTCCTCAAGGTTTCTAGGGAAAAAAAAGACAACAATTAAATTCCTAATTACATTTACTAAATTTCTTAAAAAGTAAATGGGACGACTAAGTAACTTATCACATACATAGAAAATCCACCAGGGTCCCATTGCCTACTTTGGCAAACAAGAAATTGGCTTGAGTCCCTCCTTAGCAATAGAAATTGGACTACACCCATGGAACTAAAAATGTCATTTTCTGGACAAAATAGCCCCATACACCATCCATTTCGATGGGCAGCCTATCGGGCTTGGCTAATGAAGCTCAGAAAATGATTTCGACAGGTCTTCCAACTTCTTGTCCCCACCTTTGCTTCCCTTTGATCAAAATGGACTAGGCCCGAAAAGGAAGAGACCATCTCTTGCACATTGAACCCGAATGCTGCGTCAACCCCATCACCATTCTAGAAGCTTCTCTCGCAAACCCATGGCAGCGTTGCTATTGTTGTCGGTTGCCCAGCCACAAACATGCCTCCGTTGAGCATGGCTGAGGCACCCTTGCTGAACCACCACCGTCACAAGAGCCAAGGCATTTCTACTCTACAGTGCCCTCTGACATGACACCATGCCCCGCCCTTCGCTGTTGCTAGTGGCGCCGGATTCCTCGTAGCTCCACTCACCTCTGCCAGCCGAGATCCTCGCCGATTGCCACGCCCTTGAGAAGCTTCATTGCTCGACCTCTTTCCCTCCTCCTTCTTGTTCTCGGCACTACTAGTGGTGCTTCGGTCAAGGTTGAGGGTCTCCGCCACTATTATTGCTCTTGACTTCAAAGCTGTTCGCGAAGATCGGAGCCCATTCCAGTTGCTTCGCCTCTGTTTCGCTCAGATCGGAATCGCCTCCGCTTGAATAGTCCATGCCAACACTTAGATTTGGAAGTACATCTTGTAGATCGAGTTCTTTTGTTTGCTCTTGATTTTTCTGATCTGCAACTTGTTGTTTGTTGTTGTTGATTTTGATCTTGTTGTGTTGATGTTGTTTGGATATCGTTGATTCTGATTGTTCTTCATGTGGTTTATGCGATTCTTGAATTTTTGAAGGAGTAGGAATGATCCTCTGATTTTGCTTTTCTTGGTCTGATGTTAACTTTGATTCTTGCACTTGCTGGGGCAGAGCTGGTGATGGTTGTTGGAAGATCTGCAGGCATGCCTTGATTTCTTCCAAGACAAGGTCTAGATCAGAAACTTCGTTCCAGAAAATTTCCTGTAGGATTGAACGAGCATTTGGTTGGTATCAGTGAAGAATTGCAATCTCGAAGATCATCCATTTTGCAGCTGGATTGCGCTGCTTCCATAGCTGAAACCATTTTAGTGCTAGACCCATGAAACCCTTCTCCGCCTCTAACAGCCTTTGCACTTCCGGTGTGCCTCTGGCATTCTAGAATTGTCCAATGCAAATGAGCCACAAGTAGCCATTGCCGGTTCCATCAAACATGGGAAACTCCTCTTCAAGAACGAATTGAGTTCCTTCCATGGTGGAAGACTCTCAACGAGAGCACCAATGTTAGACCTCCCTCTTCGAGTAAGGGAGAAAGACTCCACAATGAATCAAATTCATTCAACAATTAACTATTTTCATCCTCAATTACACCACTGTAGTCCCTTATTTATAGTCCTAATAGACTACTAACTCCCATGGGTCCAATTAGTGGACCCAACTACTAATTTGGGTCGTAACAGTGCACAACTTTGGCTTCTTAAATTAGAGGAAGCCTTGTTAGTGGACAGCCATACACACAAAAATTCTTACAAGGCTTCTGGAATCAGGCAGAGGCCAAGCCCCATCCCCCCCATAAAAATTCTCTACTATATCAAATGAGGGTTATGTGGATTCTTGTTATCCAGCAATACATAAGTGTTAGCATTATTATCATTTATCAAGTTGTTGCAGCACAAAAGGATATCCTTTTTTGTGTGTCTGTGTGTTAATTTTAACACTTTTTTTCATATCTGCCTCCTGACAGGAAGTTTGGTGATCTTTATTACATATGGCACGGCTAGATAGTTCATAGAAGCATAGGTAATTAATTAACCATGAGAAAATTTGGTTTTTGAAGATTGTGTATCTTCAATCTTCATTGTCTATTGAGCTTTAGAAAAGCATATTCAGCTATTCTCTTCATTTTCATCAGGTTACATTTGTTAATTGTTACAATCATGGAATCAGCCAGTGACTTCTAGAATCTATTAGCCATTAGTAGTACTATGCTTAGAATCCACATTGATGAAGGCCCATAATTGAGAGACCTATGACTAACTTTCTGAGGCTTGACATATCTACTAGAGAACATAGAATGTGCTGGTGTGTATAACATGTTAGCAAACTTGAACCATTAGAGACAACTGTAGTGTAGATCATGTGTTTTTTCAAAAATGATAACATATGCAGGGCCCTCAGTTTAATCTTTACTAATCCAAGCTGTTGTTAAACTTTCCGACTTTCATTGTCAAAAACTAAGAACTGTAAAAACTGGTGTGGAGGATTGGCATATTTGTCTCTGCATCAACAATAACTAGCAATTATTGACAACACCATAGTCCAAGCAGTTAGTATGCTGCTTTAATATTTGGTTGCTATTTTTATGTGCTTACTGTGTCTCATTTTCTCTTTATCCAGGGAGAATCCCTTTTTCATATTTGGAAGATATCCAAATGAGGTTTATGAAGAACTACGGTAGAGTGGCCAATTATGCACCAGCTTATGCAATGAATGATGAGTTTTCAAGGGTTCTGCATCAGCAAATGGAATTTTTTTCTAGTAATTCTAGTGCCGATACCCTCAATCGTGTCAGGGGCGAAGTTGGTGAGGCAAGTGCATTTCAATTAAAACTTTGTCCCTCCCCATATTTGTTTTTCTCACTATCTATCTAGCACAAAGTTAGAACAGAACACACACGCATGCCAATTAAAGTTTCATGATAAATGCTAGGCGAAGTTGTGCTCTGGTTTATTCTAAGTGTAACTCAATTTTGTTAATTTTCCCTTCTTCCCTGTATTTCTTATTTTAGAAACTGACTGCAGTGACAGATAACTTTTTAACACATAATATGGAATTATGGGTTATTGGATCAAAGACAAACACTTTCTCAGAAAGCTAGCTTTGTTTTTTCCCATTTTATATATTCAGAAAATTGAATGTTATGATATTAGTTATTATAGGGTTTCAACAGCAATAAGTGGATACCTCTTGAGTTGAAATGTTGCAGTGCCTTTGGGAGGAGGATGGTTCATCCCAAGGACTAGCTAAGTTATATATTTTTCGTCCTGGAAACCATTATATATTAATTACTTTACAAACATGTTTCTGTAGAGCATATTGGATTCCATTATTTATAGATGCTATGGTATAATTCAGTTTGTTGATGTTTTGCTGTCAGTGTCATGCATCAATTACCATTTACTATTGAAGTTCCTTCACTTAGTTGGTGACATTGGAACTTTCAACTATCTTGCAGATACGTACTATCATGGTGGACAATATTGAGAAAATATTGGAGAGAGGAGACAGGATTGAGCTTCTTGTTGATAAGACAGCAACAATGCAAGACAGTGCATTTCACTTTAGGAAACAATCAAAGCGCCTTCGAAGAGCTCTATGGATGAAAAATTTCAAACTCTTGTGAGTGCAATTTCATTTGTATGCTTAATTTAAAGAATCTGGGAAGTATGAATTTAGATCCAAGATTCCAAAAGTTGTTAGTATTTAAAGGGTAGGGGGCTTTTATTTTCTCCCTCCTTTTTGTTCTATCCTTGTCTTGACTGTGTGTCTTTGGTCTTTGATAGGGCACTGTTGACATGCTTGATTGTTCTATTTCTTTACTTCATAATCGCCGCTTGTTGTGGAGGCATCACTCTACCCTCCTGCAGATCCTAATTGGTACTCTTGTGGGTTTATATATCTTCTGTGCTCTGCTATTATCAAGATGAATCCTGTCTACATATAAATTGAAAGCCAACTCAGTATTCCAGATTCAAATTTACGAGTTGAGCAGGAAAATTGAGAGTCCGGAAACAGTTACGTATATTTCCTTGCATATGTTGTTCTTGGTTCTGTATTATAAAGTTCCATGCTGGAGCCTGATAAGGTACTATTCTATGATTGTGGGGCATCCATCTGTAAATGTGGATTTTTACTATCTTTCATAGTCTAGGTTTAATCGATTTCTTTTTCAATTTAATAATTTGTATACGTTATGGCCTTTTTTCAATGCTTTTGTTATTGTTGTTTGTCAGATGGCTTTTAGATTTAGGGTTAATTGTTTGATGATTCGTTTTATTGAAGAGATCTACACATTTAAGTAGGATGTGCTGGTTAATATTGATAACATGTTGCATAGAAGGCTGATATAGTAAATGGGACCGAGGATGGTGAAAGAAGCTAAAGCTCCAGGAAAGTAGGAAAAAAAATCTAGTTGTAAGAAAGTTTTATGGTATGCTTGTTAGTTTGGATTTTAAAGGGAATTTTACATTATAAGCCCTTACTTCTCCCCTCTCTTCCCAAAACCAAACTAACAAACATACCAATAAGGTTTCAGAATAGGCTACAAACAAATGCATCCGGTACGACAATTGTTTAGTAAAGTTCTCGGATTTGTTTGAGCAATTTAGCAAGAGAATAACTGACCCAATCTATGTGGAAATCATTTCAGCTGCATGTAAAATAGACATCCTGTCATCCAATCCCTATACACACATAAGAGCCTGAAGCTTATAGTTGCCTCTCAGGCTATAGACCTGTGTTTTTCATTGTGACTTGGAGTTATCCCTCTATATAATAATTAGTCTTTTTACTTGCGATAGCAATGGTAAACATGCCCAAGTACTATGCTGCGTCAAAACAATGCTTACTATTCGTATGTCTCTTGAATCTTTGCATCCATATATACTTTGTTCAATTTTGAAACTAGTATTGCTACAACAAACATGGAACGACAGAAAGCCACATTCAAAGAAGAGACAAAGCATAACATAGAAAATGAAGTATATCATGCAGTGCAGTTCTGCAGATGCAACGGCAATAAGAGTGTCCACAATTTATAGGTCGCTGGTGAAAATGTTGAGGATGTTCATGCTCTGCTGGTAACGTGTGATTTGGTTGGGCTGGTTAAAGAAGAGGTACTGTCGGAGGGGCCTAATGCACTGGCGGATTCTGGTGAGCGACTCTCGGAGCTGGTGCTGGTGAACCCTTCTAAGGTCCATGCACTGGTGGTAACTGTGAAGGACATCCTCATTGTGGTGGTGATGAGGACGGTGGCTACCCATGGCAGGAAGTAACCTGTGGCGGCGAATATAGAGATGAAGTTGATCAATACGGCGGAAGAGGCGGTCAACGCGGTGGCGGCACTGCAGATGAGGGTGATGGTGATAGAGGTGGGTCAGCCATGTTGACTGGCGAAGGTGGCGGAGCACCATCATAATGCGGTGGAGAGGATAAAACGTTGAGCACCGTGATGATGAAGCCATTGCATTTGAGGACATTGTGGTACAATATATTTATGGGAAGGAAGAACTGCATTGGATGAATGGGAAGGTAGGGATATTAAAGTTGGCAACGGAGTGATGTGAATGCAGGAAAAGTAGGGCAATAGAATCTGCATGGTGTATGAACTGTGTGTGTGTGTGATGATGTGATGTCTTGACAAGGTGGGTGGAAGCGGTATCTGTCTTCAAGATCTGTGGACTGAATTTATGGGCCAGTGCTACTTTGGTGGCGGATTCATGCGTTGTCTGTTACAGCTAAAGCATGCCCTTTGCTTAGTTTGGACTTTGGAGTCCCTCTTTCACACGTGTCAGTCGCACTACTCAATGAGAATTTTACACACGTGTTTCTCTGTGGAGACAATTGGCATGCGTAGCAGGTTCAATACAAATATATTTCAAAATAATCGACTGGATACACATCGGTACCCTTACTCGATACATATTATTAAGGATTTTACTGATATTTTAATATACTTCTAGTTATATTTTATATATTTTTAATTTAATTTATATTTATATCTTTATATTGTATTATTTCGTATTCTGGTAGTGGTAATCGTACAACATTGTTCCAACGCATGGCATAGGCGGTATCTTTCGGCCTGTTTCGATTGTGTCACGTTGGTTTTTTATGGTGGGGTCCGCCTTTTGCATTTGGCACGGCTGGCTTGTAATGGTTTTAAAGAAGAGAAAGATATACAGCCTGTTTGGCTGCTGTTTAAAAATAAAAAAACAAGAAACCTTGTTTGTTTGAGAAATTTCTAAACTTAGAGTGCGTTTGGTTTGCTGTTTTCTGTTTTTTCAATTTTTCCTTCACAAAATTGAAAACTAAAAAATGAAAACTGAAAACAGAAAACCAATCCGGCCCTTATGTTTTAAAAACAAAAAACCATAACTTATGTTTTAAAAATGGAAAACGAGAAATACTTTCAGTCTATTTTTCAGTTTGTGTTTTAAAATCAGTAAAAAAACACGGTGTCATAATTGTAAATAACTCAACTTATTGTTCTTGCCATTATTTGACTTCCCCCACATTATTTGCCTGCTCCCCAGACCCACCGTCACGAATTGCTCCCGCCAGTGTCACCTGGAGTTCCTGAGACCCAGCCTTCAACACGAGCAGAGAGAGTTCTCCTCCATTCGCCGACACACGACCTACTCCCTAGCTCGCTGCCACAATTTGCTCCCCCAGGCAGCTCTCGACACTCGCGAAGGCTAGATCCACCACTTGCTCCCCCCTGGTGGCTCCCAAGATTCATGAAGCCTAGATTAGCCACGACCTGCTCTCAAGACCACGAAGCCCAGATCCGTCGGCCCCGTGACCTACTCCCCCAGCTCTGCTGGTGCCACGATCTACTCCCTAGCTCCATCTCTGCCTCTACACTGTGCGGTGAGTCCCTCCCTCTCTCTTTCTTTGCTTCTTTAAATTGGGATAAAATCCTGACGATGGTGTTGGTGTTTGTGCCTGAGAAATTTGATCTTGTTTGCTCCATAGTTATTAGACTTGACCCGGTAGTTGACTCGATCAAGGCACTGAGTCATTGGGTTACTGGTTCAACCAGTGGGTCACTGGTTCAATCGGTTGAACCGGATTTAATTAAATAAATATATAAAATTATAGTTTAATGTAATTTAATATGTAATATATATATTTTATGACACAAAACAAAGCAACCAGCCACTTGGCCTAGTGGTAGCCTTACCTGCCCAATGCATCTTGATATAGATGACCCTGGTTCGAATCCCCTGTGTGGCAATTTTGATCAACACATTTAAAACATTTAATCATCTAAATATACTATATATATAATTAATTGCACATTATATATCAAAGAAAGCATTGGCGTAGTGGTTTAACGCAGTGCGTTCCTTCCTTGGTGGGTGCAGGTTCAACTCCCAGCTTTGATGATTTTTCGGCGTGGTTGACAAGTGGCCCGGCCGATCAAACTCGGGTTTGACCAAGTTTAACCGAGTCAATGACTTGACTGGTCCAATGAGAGAATCGGACCGGATCTGCGACCGGTTTACCGATTTCCAGTTCGAACCGGCCGATTCGATCCGGGTTTAATAACTCTGGTTTGCTCTGACTTGGGTTTTTTTTTTTGGTGGCATGGAATAATTTGTTTTGGGTGTTATGTGCTAGATGTGTTTGGTTTGAGGATGTTTTGGGTTGAGAGAGTTACTAATGATGCTGATGAAGTTGTATGGGATCGCGATAGGTTATTGTTGTATTGATGATGTTGCTATTATGGTTGTGTTGATCACAAGGGAGATAAGACGATAATTATAGTGAAGGCTTCTCCCTTCCCCTCTGCTTCTGCATTTTTTTCCATTTTTTTTTTTGCTCCGATTGTGCTTGTGAAGATGCTTCTAAGTATATGCTTTGTTTTCTTGTGAATGAATGCCTCCTTTTTCCCTCTTCATTCAAAAGCCCTTTCATGTTTTTATTTTGATATGCTTTCATATTTATATTTGATACGATAATTTTCATTATGTGTTAAATTGGTCTTTATTATTGTCTAATGATGTTGTCAGTATCCGTGTTAATATATGTTCATTACTTTAGGCTTATATTATCTTGTGGATTCTGGGTATCTGTGTAGCAAGACATCGTGATCAAATTACAAATTGGATGTGGCTATAAGAAAATCTTGTGTAGCTTTTAAATGAATTTATAAATGTAAATTGATATCAAGTTGTATTAAGATTTTATTTATTAAATATGTATGAAAAATAATATCTATAAAACATAATAGTTAAAATTTGTCATTTATAATAATGCAATTTGCCAAACAGTTTTTTATTTTATTAGTTTTAAAATTTATTTTTTAAAAAAATTATCCAAACACATTTTCTGTTTTTCACCATTATAAAACTGTTTTTAAAGTTAAATTGTCAAACAGATTTTTCTATTTTTTTGTTATTAAAAATTAAACTTAAACTTAAACTTATTTTATAAAATAATTTTAAAAAATTTAAGAACAAAAACACTCCCAAACAACCCCATACTTTTCTTCTATTTAAAAGCTCTTTCAGCTGGATATTGTTTGGAGGATGAAACGCATTTATATAGTCAATAGTCACCAGAGCAGTGCTATCTCTGAAGTTAAAATATGGTGACGATGTCCCACCTTTAATCCTTTAACATGTTAACTATACTTTTTTTCTTTTAAAAAAAATATACTAAGAATAATTTTAACTGTTGAAATTTATTTTAAATTTAATAATATAATAGTTTAAGCTCAAATAAGGGCAGGATTATATTATGCATTACTCAAAAGTAGTTGGTCGAAAGTGAACAACAACTCAATAAACTTCACTTACGATGTTAAATGTTCAAAAATTGAAAGTGCCACATTTGGAAGGGGTTTACCTAGCCACATTTGAAAGGGGTTTACCTAATTGTCATCCTCAATTCGAAATGCCAGAGCAATGTCTAGAAAAATATTATTCACCTGTTATTTTTAAGTAAATTGGTACAACGCTACTAAGAATTTCTCCTTTCCTTGACCTTACTTAGATAAGCCTTTTGTTTTGTCTTTTGGCCAACAGTTAGGTAAAGGGCTACCTGAATATGCCTATCGAAATAGAAAACGTATTTATTTTAATTAATAAATATTTTTGAACTTTTTTTTCTTGTATTGTTAAAAGAACTGAATAAAAAATAATCAATTTTTTTGTTTATTTTGAAAACCAAATAGGGTGTTAGTGTCAATTTTAAGCAGAAGCAATAGAAAAACCAATTCTAATCAAGGGTTTGATTTTTGGTGATGTGTATGAATAGGAATTTGTGACTAAAGGCATGACCCACATTTATGAACTCTACATCTCAAGAGGATTAGTCGCTATTTTCGACAATAAATATGTTAGGTACATGAAAAAAAAACGGAGACAATCACATTTTTAAAATCTTTGATAAAAATGAGAAAGGATGTTATTGCGTCTTTTTTGAATATAGCACATTTTTATTAGCATAAACTTTTTATTTAGTGATTTTCAAATAGGAATAAGTTTAACAACTCATATTTAGATATACTTATAATAAAAGTAAGTCCCTCAAGTTTTATTCACTTGTTCAAAACAAATCTCATTAACTTTGTTGGAAGTGTATCTACATACTAATATGAGTTTGCTTTTTATTAACTTGAAAATAATTTAATATTGACTATATATTCAATTAATCTATTTTTAATTAAAATAAAGTGTATAAATAATTATAAACTTTATAAAAAGATTTATCGTGTTTTTGTATTTCTTTTCTCTAAACATATTTATTAAGAGATACTTTTCTTCAACTATAATTTTATAAAAGAATACTTATATATCTATTACACGCAAATCACTTAACAAAAATACTTTAGCTGTTACATTGAAATGCAAACAATAAATTCCTACTTTTGTTTCTGCTTTTTATTTCTAATTCTGCCTTTTTTTTTTCTGCCATCTAACTCGGTTTTGAAAATAACAAAAATTACCTTTGATGCGCTGATGATAATGTAAAATTTCTATTATTAATTAATAAAAACTAAAAAAAATATCAAATCATGGGCAAATATTTAATATGATCTGACAGTCTCTCACATCACTGTGCATTAGTAATTCAACCGGGTAAAAACAATTGTTCTTTGGTCAAAGTCTACCAACTAACATGGGCCATGTAATGTGAACATGGGCCCACCAAATTTACGTCCATTCATAATCCTAATAAACGACACGTGGTCCTCACTCAAGATGGGAATTTTTTTATAAGGTTTTTGGCAAATCCGAATCCACAAGAGATAGAGTGGGCTTGGGCTTTGGGCCCATGGGCCTTAATCGTTCAGTTTCTTTTTTCCCGGGAAATTTTTTTCACAGCACATATGCTGCGGGGTTGCAACTTCAATTTAGTTTGATACCTGCAACTGCAGTGTTTTCTCTTCTGGTCGAATCGAATCTTCTCTCATATTTCTCTCATTTTCCCGAGAAAACTCATGCTCGACATCCTCAAACTCAAACTAGCCTGCGAATCGTTTCAAAATCGAAACGATGAGGCAAATTCAGCTTCCTGAGCCTCAGAGCCCTACCTCCAGGAGTAGGGGTACTCCTGAGATCTTCGAATCGGGAGTTCACACATTCGTCAGACGCGCCGTCGTTATCGGAAACGGTTTTTCGGCTTCGGAGAATCAGAGCATCGGGTTGGTTCGCGCTCTTGGCCTCTCCGATAAGCATATCTTATATGTAAGTATACGAGCTTTTTTTTTTTTTTTTTTTTTGGTTACTTTTCTTTCTTCGACTAAATCTTCGTAATTGCAACATAGTAACTGAGTAACTGCTAGTTTTTGAGCTTCGAAGTTGGCCTGAAGGAGACATGGTATTTAACTATTTATGGATAATGAGTTTTTTTTTTTTTTTGTTCTAGTTTAATTTTTATGTAGTGTAAAGTTTACACTATTTTCACGTAGCAGGTTGAGATTTAACTATCTTTGTTGATACGACAATTCATAAATTGGATAAGTGTATAAAAAGTTTTGTACTCTCATTGCATGGATTAAACTCCATTTTTTTTTATTTTTAAAAGAGTTGGTATTATTAAGTTTAGCAATTATGTTGCCGTGAAATTTGGTTAAGCTAAGTTAGAAAGATAAACAAAACCAAGAACTCAAAACTCACTCTTGATCCCAAGAAAATGTAGGCGATTGCACCAAAGAAGGGAATCTACCCTTTGATTATAGGTTCTTCAAATGCTTTGGGACATAAGATTTGAAGAGAGGCTAATGTGGACTTGTATTATTGATCATCAACTTTCGGTACAACATCCTACCCCAAATCGTCACAACAAATTTGGATGAACTAAAACATAAACTAAACTAAAAAATGGAAAAATAAATGGTAATAGAAGATAAAGTTAAGTAAGAGTTGTCATGATCTGATGGATCCGTTACGATTTTTTTGCATGGCATATAAATAGACAAACACAAGACTAGGTGTTCTTTTTTAAAAACTTCCCATAACCACACTTAAAATAACTTCTTTTTGATACTCCACTAGAAAATAACTTCCCCATGTTCCAATAACTTCTGCAAACTACTTCAACTCCACAATATTGAAGCTGCCACAGCTAATTCCTGTGGCTGGGCCAACTTACCAATTTTTTGAGTGTTGACAAATTGATAAATTGGAGTGTGCAAACTAAAAGGGAAGTTTTTTGGCATAGAAACCGTTCTGCCATACCAGTGGTCTACTGGTCACTTAAGCAAAATTTCGGGTTTGAATTTTGAGAATGAAAATTTTAAAAGGAAAATATATTAAGAGGTTTACCCCCTAGTGGTTTAGACTAGAAACTATTCCACGTTCAGAAAAAGACTAGAAATTGTTCATCATGGGATTGTGTTTAGATGGTAGGATGGGAGAAAAAATATTTGGTCAGTGTAGAAATATAAAAATTCACAAGAGCTGGATAATTGATGATGACAAAGAAATTAAATGACTGAATGGAAGCATAATCTATATGTAAGAATGAAGAGTGAGAGCTTGTTTGGTTTCAAACAAGTTTCCTATTTTCAACATTAATTATAAAACCGTCACCTTGATTTCATTGTGTTTCCTATTTTCCAGATTTTGTGAAGAAAATAATGAAAACAAATTGTTTAATATATTCCTTTATCTAATATTCAAACGAATTGGCATGCTTTGTTGTATGGTTTATCCTTATAGGATTTGGTCGTTACTTTTGTATCTTTGTGATGATGATGATGTCTTATCCTCTTTGTACTATTTCTTTCTCTTCTAATAAAATTTCCTTTCGTATACAAAACGCCCCAAACTTTTCATTTGAAGTAAATATTCTCTTAGTTAAGTCCTTTGTGTTTTTTTTTTTTTTATGGGAATGAAAGGAATAAAATGAGATATTATCACGTGATGTTCCAATTATTCCTTATTTGTATTTGTAAATATTTTATTTTATGATTCTCTCAATTTGAAATTGGAAAACTAACCCTCACCTCCTTTTCAATTCGAACACCTAAGTCCAAATATATACTTATGAATCATGGTTAACAAATTTGTTGTTTCGCTATATAAATGTAACTTTCATGGGTTTAAGTTGTTTTATACATCTTACAATAATTACTTAAAATGGCATGGTGATGCATTTTCATATGACATTATCTGACATTACCTCATGCTTTTATGTTGGTTGTGTTTCCTATCTCTTAATAATTTTTTGGGTTCAAATCTTCCTTCTTTTGAGAATGTTATGTTTCAACATGTTGAATTGAAGGTAGCTCTTAACTACTGATTGAGCTCACTTATCATTTTATGACTGACTTTTTGCAGCGGGTTTCCAGGCCTAAAGGGGGAATCAATGAGTGGCTTGAATGGCTTCCTGTCTCTCTGCATAAAAAAATAGACTACGTAATAAAGATGCTCTGGGGTTACTCGCAATTTCTTTTCCAATCTCAAGAAAAGAAGCGTATGCCATCACCTTCAGAAAATGGTGTAAGTGCAGGCCTGTCAGCTGTTTTAGAAGCTGATGTAAAGCAGATAGTAAATTTGGCTCGTGAAACTTACGAGAAGTAAATTCTATTCCTATTTTTTTTGTTGCAAAACTGACGAATGCCTTACAATGATGTTTATAGCTTGGCCAACTAACTTCTTCTGTTCATTTCTTGATGAAGACTTTTTCAAACATCTGTGTGGTTTTGCCATTAATAATCTAACTCACTCACAGTGGCAAATTTCCTTTTAACAGTAGCCAGTAACATTTTTAGTGACTATGACAGAGAAGTTTGTAGTTTAATATGAAATTATTTGACACAAATGTCTTGTAAATGATTAGTTTATACAAGTAATACAGATGGCAGGACTTGCACAGGATTTCTAGTGGATTCATGTTAGACACACTTGTGCCCATTATGATGCTCTGAACAATGTGTTTATTTTTTTTTTTTGGGACATGTTATTTGATTTATTATGGTTCAGAATTGTGATTCTTTTATTGATGTGATATTAGTCCCGATTCATCTTCTTGTACCTTCTTCCTGCATTGTATAGTATCTTTCTTGTATCTTCATCTCATTCTTTGGTCACATTCAAAAAATGATATGATTGGCACTTTATCCAGGGAGGGACCTTTATTGGTGGTTGCATCTGGAAGAGATACCATTTCTACTGCAAGTTCTATAAAACGCTTAGCATCAGATAAGGTTTTTGTTGTTCAGGTCTGTAGATTTAATGTCTATTCTCTTTTGTCTAACTTAGTTGCTACACTTAGACTGTGCCCCAAAAATAAAACATACATTTGTGCTTATTACTAACAAATGTTTTATTTTCTCAGATCCAGTCTAAAGTGCATTATTTATGTTGCGCTATTTTATTGCTAATTTATTATGGTAAAAATGTCAGCTGTGATTTCTAATCGCTGTCTCTGTGGTTGTTTTTGGCCATTGAGCAGATTCAACATCCAAGGTGGCATTTGAATAGGTTTGACATGGTGATTACACCTAAGCATGATTATTATCCTTTGACTCCACAAGGCCAGAAACAGGTTCCTTGGTTTCTGCGAAGTTGGATAACTCCACGTGATCCTCCAGATAGTCATGTTGTATGTATAATATGGATATGATATGTCAGTAACAAGTAATTAGCTTTTGCTTTCCTAGAGAAACTGTGATTTTCAAAACTGCCAAATGATGAGGACTGTATTATGCGGTAATGTACATGCAGGTTCTCACCATGGGAGCTCTACATCAAATAGATTTTGCTTCAATACGTAGTGCTGCCATTTCATGGCATGATGAGTTTGCACATATTCCCAGGCCCTTGCTCGTCGTTAACATTGGAGGACCAACACGTAATTTCTATTGTGAATTTGATCCTTTGAAATGAAACTAAACCTAGAACAAGGATTTAAGTTTCAAAATTTCAGTGGCAAAATATATGTGTAACTTGACTAATATTCCGTAATTGATTCAGGCAACTGTCGATATGGTGTAGACATTGCAAAGCAGCTGGCAACGTCTTTGCTCAGTGTTCTTGTTAAATGTGGGAGTGTCAGAATATCCTTCTCAAAAAAGACTCCACAAAAGGTTTAGTCGGACCTTGAAGCCTTTCGAAAGAATATCATTGAGCAGCTCTTCCCTCTCTGATATCCTTTGTCTTCCACGACTTTTTTTTAACAGGTGTCCAATGTTATAGTAAAAGAACTTGGGAACAATCCGAAAATTTATATTTCAGATGGGCAAGGTAAATATTTATTGTATCTATAATGTATTCGTAAATTTAATATTTGTTAAAACAGACACTTAGTAGCTAAACTTTGACAGTAACTTGACCTTTCAGAATCAAACATGCACATAGGCAATCTAGCTTGGGCCGATGCATTTGTTGTCACAGCAGATTCAGTTAGCATGATAAGTGAAGCTTGCAGCACTGGGTATGCTTGTGATGAAGTATTCTATTACTTGACTAATTTTATTGACTTTCTCTTCATAAAGTGTTTAATATTATGTTTTATCATCAAATCAATTTTTTTTTTCCACAGGAAGCCTGTCTTTATTGTGGGAGCTGAGCGATGCAGGTGGAAGTTCACAAAATTCCACAAATCATTGAGAGACCTGGGGGTTGTTAGGCCTTTTACTGGTTCTGAGGATGTAAGTTAAAACTCTCAAATTACCTTCTTAGCAACTATAAGTATCGAAAATTATTGTGCTGAGGATGTTTTAGAGTTACATATATTCTAGAATTACATACACATATATTATGTATATTTTGTAATGGGTGTGTTTTCTCTTAAATTTTCAGATATCACAAAGCTGGAGCTATCCACCCCTTAATGATACTGCTGATGCAGCTAAACGGGTTCATGAAGCGCTTGCTGCCCAGGGGTGGAAACTTAAGATTTAGAGTGTGTTTAGTTGGGGTATAAAAATGGGGGCAGAAAATTTCATGGATGAATTCTATATACATCCTTACCCCCAACCAAACATTCCCTTAGCAAACAATTAGAAGTTGGCAATATACCCTCTGTTTCATTTATCTTGTCTAAAGGGAGTAACCATTAGTTGTTTTGTGGGTAATGCCAAAACATCGTATTTCATAGATACCTTGAATAGGGAAATAAAGATGGTATGCTTGTAATTATTTTCACCATAGCAATTTTTGAAGATGTAATATAAGGTTAAACTTGTGATTATGATTGCGGCTTGTAAAATGAGAAGAGTTGGCATGTTTTTGGCGTTTTGGAATGAATAACAAAAATGTCTTGTGTTTTCATTTCATTTTTGTTCGTTAGCTTCCCTTTTACTTTGATATTATTGGTGGTAATTGAAGGCCACCAGGCTGTGCTGTTTCAACTGGAGATAATCCGAAGCTTGGTTGATTCTATAATGAGAATGAAATGATTATGTTATGTTACTAAAGCAGCTTGAATCCAGCAATTTGAGTTAACATTGCCAATAGCTTAGGGTCTCTTTGATTTCATAAAATTGTTTTCAATTTTTATTTTCATCTTTTAATTGGTTTTTCGTTTTTATTATGTTGTGAAGGAAATAGTAAAAAATAAATATAAAACTGAAATTGGAATTTGATCTTGATATAGTAATATGTTATTAAATGTGTGATTTTTCATACAATAGTTCTAAAAGCTAAGCAATTTTGCTGATATTAAAATGTATAATGGGATGACGGAATAAAAAATCTTTACAAAAATAGTAAATCAAAATCAACTAGATAGTTATATGCGTCTTATATTTTTTTAACTACGTTAAATTTAGTATCCATCATCAAAATCACGTCACATAATTCTATAAGGGAATCCCCACCGTCAGCATCACATATCATTATCCTTCTCTTTCTCCTTCTCCATGCCCTGAGATGTATATGCGAAATGGTGCCCAAATGAATAAAATTGATCCCTTGGCCCAAAAAGTGAAACACATTCATCAATGAGTTTAGTAGGTGAACATGTCACATCCAATTCGTACGATGAGGATACTGGGGAATAATGATCAAAGAAGAATGTGTTTTTTGTGCAAGGTGGAGTAGATTTTGCAATCTGACATGCAGACACTGCCACAAATTCCCACACCATGGAGCACTCACACATGTAACTAACCCATTTAAAGAATGACATAATGTCCCTAAATGAATTCAATTTGCACTCATGTATGTATTTATCTTTAAGTATATATTACATATATATGCACACAAATTAACACACTAGTGTAAGCTACAACTTCAAGCTGCATATTTGAACTAGTTTCCTCCACCACATTATTGATTCCAAATTATAACATTCTAACACTACATACAAATACACAGGTGTCTAATGGACTCAGGTAAAAACAATGAGGTAGCTGCAGTTACAAAAATGCAAGAATCAAAGGACAGTGCCAAAGGGAAAGCTGTGAAATGGGGAGATCCTATTTCTACAGATCCATCAGTTTCCACAAAGGCTGCCCCACTCCCAAGACCAGCAAGATGGAGAAAAGGAGTTGCAATCATTGATTTTGTCCTAAGACTTGGTGTCATAGGGGCTGCTATGGGTGCAGCTGTTCTCATGGGAAACAATGAAGAGATACTTCCATTTTTCACGCAGTTCCTCCAGTTTCATGCTCAATGGAATGAATTTCCAATGTTCGAGTATGTATACATTTATTTTGATGTGTGTATGCTTATAGGTATTAATTAGCAATTAGATCTGCTTCTAAATTCCAATTAGGTTTGTTGCAATATATATATAAGCTTAATTGAAAACCTAGATGAATACATATATAGTATGTTTCAGCGTTATTTACTGCACTAATTAAGATACCTGTGTTATAATCATGGGGTTGGGTCTAATAGAAGGGACTAGTATAGTATACCCCATGTGTGACAAACCAAAGAAAAATGTCAAAATATACTCGATTCTATAGTAAATTATGCCCGTAGCATGATTTCAACGAATGTTTTTATAAATATTTATATATTTTTTTACTCTAAATTATGTTTTAAATAATTTATGTGTTACTGCGTGGAAAATGTACCCTGAAGTCTATTATCATATACTTTAAACCTAACGCCCACATAGTACTTCTTCAAACTAGATTGTCTCTAATGGAAGATACTGGTAGGAGACTCAAAAGAGGAGATAAATGTGTCATGGGCCGGGGGAAGTATTTATTGTACATGAGAAACTCGATATATTGCATACACTCGACTTAGGTTTGCAATAAAAAGAACAGGAAAAAATAAAAGAGAATGTGCGGATGCTTTATCACTTTGTATGTGCGTACGAATAACATGATTATTATATAGACAAAAGATTTTGATATGTGTATGTATTTATCTTTATTCGTTAGAGGAACTCCTATTAGCTTCATCCACTATCCATTGACGCATTGATGATGTGCAGGGTTTTTGTGGTCGCAAATGGGATAATTAGCGGATACGCTATCCTTGCCCTTCCCTTTTCTTATGTGTGCATTGTTCGACCATATGCAGTAGGGCCAAGGCTTCTACTTATGACCCTTGACATAGTAAGCTTGAATTTAACAAAAAGAGCATTATGTTCCCTTTAATATGAGTTTAATTTGTATGCAAAATTGATAGAATGTCACCAAACTAACAACTTAAAGAGAATAATTGCCCACTATCATGACCATTTACTATAATTTGTTATTCTGGTAAAATTCTATTAACCGATAGATTAAAATTCTTTTACATTGTCGCTGTATATATATATACGAATTGAAGAGTGGATTTGGAACTTAATTCAGGTGATGATGGGCTTACAGGCTGCAGCTGCTTCAGCTGCTGCTGCCATAGTGTACTTATCACATAATGGGAGTCAAAATGCAAATTGGATAGCTATTTGTCAAGGGTACTCCAACTTCTGCCAAACTGCTAGTGAGGCTGTGGTGCTTTCCTTTGTTGCAGCAGCTTTCCTCATGTGTTTGGTCTCACTGTCTGCTTTGGCTCTTAAAAGGAATTGACTCTCAAGCGTTGTTCCTGCATCTGCTGATGATTGGGTTGGGTGTTAATTAATCAAAGTTACTGTTTCCTTGTATTGAGACTATGAGATATGTCGATAAATATATGTTTCAAGTTTGTGTGTAAAATGTTCTGTATCCTGAATTGACTTGCTCTCTGTGCAAGTGGTGCAAATTATTTGAAAATAGGAAAAACTCAAATATGCCCTTTTAACTTAAGTTGACGTGCACTTTAATATTCAAACTTTAAAAATGCGTAATATAATTTCTAAAGCTTTTTAGTTTCTTTTGTATGATATCTATCAAATATTAATAAAAATTTTCACAATCAAGTTACATGACTATATTTCTGTGAACATCATATTTTATCCGAATATTTTATTTTCTTCCCCGTTTTAGTTTAGGTCTCTAGCCCATTTCATTGTATTTTATTTGTTTATTGCTTTTTGGCTAAATTGTTAAAAAAGAAAACCAAACAAGCCCACTCTAGTTTCCTAGTCCATGTCAGTGTTAGCCCATTAAAAGCTCAATCCAAAATCTCTCCATGATAGATTGTAATCAAATTAGAGAAAAACAAAATGAAGGAGTTGGTGCACCGAAAAGAAAATGAAATCAAAAGAAAAAGTCAAAAGAGTAGCACCAAATTGGAATTGGGGAGTCAAAAACAAGGACAAAACTCACATACAGTAGTGAGTAGCGTGCAACAAATGCAGAAGAAGTCAGAAATGAACAACGGAGAATCACATTCCTTTGATATCAAATTCCACAAAATCAGTGCTAGTTTGGAAAATCAGCTCAATCAGATCTAAAATGGCTGCTAAATTGATTCATGATAGCTGTATAGAAAGGGATCAAAGTTCACTAAGGAAAAGGGGGAGGAGAGCTCTGATTTCCATTTTTCATCTTCTAAAGAGAGAGAGAGAGCTCTTCGGTTTCGAGAGTTGGAATGAAGTTACAGAAGCTGGAAAAAGGAGAAAGATAAACACAGATAAGCTATTTTGGCATTCATTCATCTTGTATTTTTAAAGCTAAGCTACTAAACAACCCACATCTGAATTCTGACCTCTGAGCCATTCCCCACAAGTCAAGAACCTCATGACCATACTTAATTCCGACC
Organism: Dalbergia cultrata; assembly: GCA_031216105.1. NCBI lineage: Eukaryota > Viridiplantae > Streptophyta > Magnoliopsida > Fabales > Fabaceae > Dalbergia > Dalbergia cultrata. The sequence continues at coordinate 10,913,295 of CM062345.1, forward strand.
TCTGAGCCTTTCCCACAAGCCAAGAACCTCACTACCACACCTAATTCCGCCTTCCGCCATCCACTATCACTAGGTCACTACCAAGACCACTCCTTCCGTCTTTCGCCCTCCACTGTCACTTCGTCACTACTAAGACCAATCCTTCTGCCTTCTGCCCTCCTCTGTCACTAACTCACTGCCAAGATCATGCCTTCCGCCTTCCATCCTCCTTTGCCACGAACCACATAGTACTCGAACCACAAACTCTCCTGACCAACCTCCGGTCTCCAAACCATTAACCCCTACAGCCGCAAACCACAAACTCCTATCTCCGAGCCATTAACCCCACAGCTGCAAACTTGATAGATATCCTTACCGACCTCAGATATCCGAGCCACTAAGCCTGAAGCACAAACCTTCCTTACCAACCTCTGACCTCTGATCCTTTTCCGCAAACCACGGTTGCGTACTATAAAACCTCCTTACTGACCCCTGATATCCAATCTCTGATCTCTTCCTCCACCATTTAACCTTTTATTTCCTTTTTTTTTATTTCATTTTATTTTATCCTTTGTTTAGATCTTAGGACTCTCTTTTAAAAAAAATACAAAAATATATTTTCTTTATATGCATAACAGTCCATAGTTAAGATTGAGAGGTGGATGCCTCCTTTATTTCTGCTGAATTGTAAGGATTTATTGCGTAGTCTAGTGCTAATTTGAATTCTGTGCAAAATCAGATTTCTCATTTAATAAGTCGTCAGCCTAATGTCCATTCTCAAAACTAAATTTATCATTTTCTTCTCTTTTAATTAAAAATCCATTAAACACACAAGCATTTTCTATAAAACGACGTGGCTTTGAGTTTCTCATTAGACCAGAGGATACGTCGGTATAGCCAACAACAATCAAGTCAAAATTAATTGTTCATTAAATTGTGTTTCCTTTTAATTTAATATTATATTATATTATTTTATTTTATTTTTACATAATTATGACTTTTTGGGGAAGAATAAATATTATTAAAATTATAACTAATTTGCATAATGAGCTCTAGGGTAACTGTATTTATACAGATATATTAGGGGTGCAATGGAATTAAGTTTTCATCCTTCCCCAATCATAATTAGACTCTCAAACTCAAATCTTTTCAAAAAGACCAATTTTACAACTAAAATGGTTTTCCAATTTTAGCCAGAATTAAAGTTGGTGGTGACTCTAGTTATTTTTAAATTGGTTGTCATTCTCATCGCGGCACCCTTTGAGAACGTTGTGACAATTTCATATAAAATTCTTGACATTAGAAAAAATTTAATTCACACCATTCAACTTATGCTTTAGTGTATTTTAGTATGAAAACTTATAAAATATGGCAAGCTCTCCTTTTTAAAGTTTAGGGATTTTGTTGCACATTTTTTAAATTTGAGAATCAAAAGTGGACATGACTTTACACTAAAGCATATAAATTAGAGTTTTTCCTAAATTTTATTTTTTTAATATCAACTTGTGCAATACTGCAATGCACAGGTTCTTTTCTGGTTTTAGAATTTGCTCAAGTTGTTTTGGTTCTAGGATGACTGTCACGTAAAACTCTTTCCAAAGAGGTGACTCCATGATTCAAACCTCTCACGAGCTAAAAAAAAAAAAAAAATCAAACCTCTAACATTGCAAATAAAATTTGCTTGGGGCGAGAATTTATTTCTACTGTGATCAACCGCTTTCGGATGCAATGCACGGGCTAAATCTTTAGTTTTTCCTTCCTTTTTTTTTCCTTTTATTAAAAGGATTAAAATAATAGACATGATTGCATTGTTTGATGTGGGGCTATGACGAGTGCATATTCTGCAGCATCTTGTTACTCCGGGCTCCTTTCTTATAATGTGCATGTGGATTTTACAACTTCTTGGGTTTGGATTTGGAAGTTGCATGCTCCTGTGAAGGTGTGCTTCCTTATTTGGCTTTCTTTTCACAATGTTGTTCCCACCAATTATTTCTTGAAGCTATGTCATTTATGTTCATGTTGTGGTATAGATGGGGAAACTCATGACCATTCTTTATTTGGCTGCACGCAGACTCGTGAGATTTGGTGCTTATTGCACTTTCATTCTATCGTAAATTTCTTTTTTTTAAGTTGGACTTCCATAAATGGCTGAAGAAATTTTCTTAAGGTGAAGATGCACATCTATTCTGTGCCACTGTTTGGCATATCTAGTGTTCCCAAAATTCTTTTGTTTTTGATCAGGTTCTTACTCCTTTCCACATTCTAATTTAGCGAATTGCGCACTTGGCATGTTCTTTTGCCAAGGCTTTTGGGAAAGTGTCTCCATAGCACTAGCATACTTGGGTTGGCTAGTCACCCCTCCTTATGACTTTGTCAAGCTCAATTGTCATGGAAGCTCCTTGGAAAACCCTGACAAAGCTAGGATTAGTGGGTTGTCATCACGATCCGACTTGAGAACGTGACCGACACGTGAGGAATTTCATCTTCACGTAAGTCTGCTGGGTGACGTTTCTTTAAATGCATAATTTATTATAATATCATACTTAAAATATGATCTCTTCAAAATATTTTAGCATTTTTTCTCTAATTAAAATATCATTTAATTTCATAAGCTGAAAGTAATTAATGTTCAAACTCTGAAAATCCACTTAACACTGGAAAATTGAATCATGAATCCATCTCTGCCTTATTATATAAACTCTAATCAAACTCTGATTTGAGATTTGAGAATGATGTTAAAAAATCATCTGCCCTAAATACCCTCAACCCTGCTCTTCCCTACAATGGAAGGCAGTTGCCTTATTGCAATAGTGTTCATCTCCTTGGCGCTCACTGTACTCTCCCCGTCCTCTCTCTCTATCTAGACTACCTAATACCTATTATGACTAAGCTAAGTTAGTTCATTTAGTCGCATGCACCCTTTCCTCTTATTCCTTGGGAGTGATTTTATTCTAACAAACATTTTGAAAGTATCTTTTGGCTTGAAATATTAATTATTGTTTTTGAAAAATCAGAGTTTATGTGCATTTTCATTTTTGTGTCTTTATGTGCTTTTATTGTTTTTCTTTTCTTTTTATGCTTTGATTTTGTCATGTAATCAAATGAATAATTGAATTTATTATTAAAATATAATATTTTATTAAGGATAGGTTAAATAATTAAAATAAAAAATTTAATTCATATTTAGATAAATTTCAAAATATGAAATTGAATTAAATTTTATAATTTATTAACTTATTTTAAATATAAAATTGAATTGAATTTTATCTTATTAAAATATTATATATATATATATGAAGAGAGAGAGAGAGAGAGAGAGAGAGAGAGTGCTGCTGCTGTTGAAAGTTGGGAGTTAAGAGTTGAGAGTTGAATGAAGCTCTTCTAACATCACGTGACCGGTGACCCTCCCTCCCTTCCCCTTCATCACCGTTAGTTAAATTGGCAACTTCTTCGTCCCTTCCTTCACTTCTTTCCACTCTCTCTCCTTTAGCTTCTGCCTTGTGCTTTGCGTGTTGACAAAAAAACCCTAATCACAATCAATCCCTTCAATTTCCATCCATTTCTTCCAAACCTCCCTCTCTCTCTCTCTCTCTCTCTCTCTCTCTCCCTCACAGGTGAACCCCTCACTCTCCCACCACACCCCCTTTCCATTTCTTTTTTCTTTTTCCAATCTTAAAACTGAAAGTGAAATCAAAACTAAAATTGAAAGTTTCGTACACCCTTTTTTCTTCATCATCGATCCCTCCGATTCATGATCAAAATTAACCTTGCTCAGTGATTATTTCCCTTAATTTTATGAGACTTAACGTATGGGCTCTTAACTTTGGCGAATATGTGTTTTTGATGTGCAGATTAGGTTTTGCAGAGGTTCGAATTTCTCGATTTTCTGCGTGGCGAGAATTTTCGGTAAAAATTCGATAACTCAGAAAGAGAAAAAAAAAGGGTTTTTGTTGTTTAAGGTTGTAGAAGTGAGAAGGCTCTGATGAGAATTGTTAGGGGAATGCAGAGATTGTTTTGCTTGAAGAAGAAGAAGGAGGAACAGGAGAAGGCTGTTTGCTGGAACAACAACAACTCCTTCAGTGAACGTGGCATCGGCATCACTGCGCCAAAGGCTAGGACCCGCAACAAACGCATGAAAAGCTAGGGTTTTTAGTTTTTGAGCTGTGATTTTGGGGATTTTTGGGTTTGTTTCGTGAAGAGTTTTCTGGGATCAATTTTGTTTGCGATGACTCGTATTTTGGTTCAAAGGGGTTCTTCTGGTGGTGGTGGTTCTTCTTCTTCTTCGAATCCAAACAACACAAACCGTTCTGGGTCTTCTTCTAGGGTTGAGCCTCAGGTTGCTGTTGCTGTTGCTGTTGCCCCAGCTGTGAGGGATGAGGAAAGTGGAGACGAGGTGCTTGGGGTTGTTGTTGGTGATGAGGTTTTGGAGAGTAGTGAGTGTACTAAGGGAAAAAGTGATGAGCTTTTGATGGGTGGTGGTGGCATTCATTTTGAGCAGGGTGGTGATGGTACATCATGTGGTGATGATGTTGATGATGTAGCTGCTGTTGTTGTTGAGAAGGATGTTAAGGATGAGGTTGTGTGTACAAGAGAGGGTGTGAATAGGTTGAGTGGATTGAGGATTTCAGAAAGAGTGGATTTCGAGGGCTCAAGTGGGGGCTCTTGTTCCCTCCCTGCTGGTGGGGTTAGTTCATGTCCACCGCCTCCTCCTGTTCCGCCTCCTAAGCCTTCCATGGCTAACTTGACTTCGAGGAGGAATGTGTCAGGGAGTTCGAATTCTGCCAGTGGAGGATCATCTAGAAGAGCGCCCGCAGCATGGCCTGTTGTTTCGTCTAGGACTTCACCTACTGGGTCTCGGCCTTCTTCCCCGAGGTCACATGACAGTGAGGGATACAATAGTGCTGATGAACAGAAGCCGTGCTTTGTATCCTCTTATGATGATTTTGTAAGTTGATAATTGTAGATGATTTAATATGTGAATATAGGAATATGGTCGCTGGTTTGAATTTCAATATTGCTACTAATCCTTGCAGAAGATTCTTTTAGGCTTATGCAACTTGATTCTAAGAAAAGACTAGTTAGGAACATGGTTGATAATTTGGTTTACATGTCTATGTTATAATAAAATAACAGTGGCAGCTAAGTAACTGTTTAATCTCTTTAGCATTTCATCCCTGTTCTGGACATGAAATAATTGGGATATCATGATGGAATAGTTTTCAACTAGGTTTTTATCATTTTACTATATTACCATATAGAAACACAATATTATCTTGTAATTATTATACTAAGGTCCACTTCACAAAGAAAATGTTTAATTTGTACCCAGTGCATGGCATTATTCATCATTCATACCCTTGACTTGCTGCATTGGAAATGCTATGCTGGGGTGTGCTTTAATCCCTAGCTAAGAGATGTTATAATGTGTATCTGTATAAACATAATTGTTAAATTTCTTTGTTTGAAAGTCCACCTTGATAATGCAATTCTGTTGCTTCACAGGCTTTACTAGATCTTTATCATATAATGTATGTTAAAAGTTGAGGTGATATTGATTTCTATGCCAGGAGAGAGAGCGAAAGTTTGAAATGGATATAAGAAGAGCAAAAGGTTATGAAGTAAAGAAAATGATGGGGGATGGAAATTGCCTTTTCCGTGCAGTTGCAGATCAGGTGTATGGGGACTCTGAATTGTATGATTTGGTCAGACAGATGTGCCTCAATTATATGGTATGATACCACTGTATGTTTCTTTTTTGGAGCAACTATCGGTATTGTATCTGCTTCAATTCACCATAACTGAAAATGCCACTCATTATGTTATCGTACCTCGGGTTCTAATGGTATTAACTATTAAGAAACAGCTAGTATTGATCCTTTTAAGTTTTAGTTTTGTTTACCATTTGTAGTTCTCTCTAGTCTCTAGTTTTGTTTACCGTTTTGCTTTTGATTAAAATATGTTGGTTCTCTCCAAGTATATTAAATATTGTCCGTGATTTGAATTAACATCATCTTACTATGGTATGGCATTTGTTGTCAGTTACTCTTTTGGTTTCTCATGTTGGTACTCTGTGATCTGTTTTTTAGTATAACACATTTAGCTGTATAAAGTTATGTCCTTGGTGTTTCTCACATACATACATTAATGCAGTTTTATTGAACTTCAGAGGATTAACTATTACTTTTTTTATATCTTCAGGAGCAGGAGAGAGATCACTTTTCCCAATTTATAACAGAAGGCTTCACATCATACTGTAAGAGGAAGAGAAGAGATAAGGTATATTTTTTGTTTGGAAGTTTGCTGTAGATTGTGTGCAGCTATGGCCATTTTTTTCTGCTGGTTTGTACTGTTTTTGGCAAATGACTTCTATGACAGCTTACAAAGGTATACTGTCAAAGCTTGAAGCTTGTTGTGTGATTGATGTATTGGATAGTGGCAAACACACAGGATTTAACATTCTAATCAATCCATATGTCTGGACCATGATTCTTTACTTTCTTTTGTATCACATTGATTTTGGAGAGCCATCTCTACTTTATCCTATCTTTACTTCAACCTGCTGTTGATTATTCATCTACTATTAAAAATGAATGAGTGCAGTCATTACTCAAATGACATAGAGGTACTTGTTTTGTTGTCATTAAGAACAGTCCTAGTCGAAGTTGTTCACTTCCTCTACATTTGGACCTCAAAACAAAGCTTTTTTTTAGCTGGATTTTGTCTGTTACAACTTGAGGTGAAAAGAGTAAGGTGTGCAGCAGCTTGAATGGTGGGTGGCTTGCTTTACCACTGGTATATAGTAAATCTATCTTTAGATGAATTCTTGAAATCCGATAGAAATGTAATATGTTTTCATGTGCCTCCTTTGACATGGATATGCCTACAAGATTGCTTATTATTGTATGTCTTTTCATGAGTAATTGTCAGATAAGAGTGATTTTTAAGTTTGAGGCAGTAATGGTGTAACTAATCCATGTAGTATTAAATGTGTTACTTTATGATTTTTCTGTCCTAGTTAGATGGTATCAAAATTTTTTTGCTTTATTCCCTAAGATGGTCTGGCAATGGTATTTAGCATTGGCTTTATAGCTCTTTCACTGTCAATAATGTGATGTTGTCTTATAAAGGAAGAATTAGATTCCAAAATGTATGTGACACTTGGCCCTTTGTCAATTAAATAAATGTGGTCTATGCATGTGGCCTCTACCTTCAAATTTAGAGCTTAGCAGCTTGTAGTTTTCCTTATTCCTATCTAGATAGCAGTTATGTGAAATAACTCTATTGACTATGCCCTTCAGGCTCTTGGTGCTTTATGGTGATCCATTTCCCACTTGTAGAATAATTGTAGTTCATTTGCTTTTTTAATGTAGTTTTACTTTTACATTAAGCACTGGTTGCAATTATTTTGATAAAAAAAATCTTATTTTTTATAAGAAAAAAATTCTGTGTTTTTTTTAAGTATGTTTGGGTAAATTTTTTTAATTTAAAGCAGAATCACTAGAAAAAGTAGAAAATGATCTCTTTTTAGAAGCTATAATTTTTATCTTCTGAAAAAAGATTGTTTTCATAATACATAAAAGGTGTTTAATAATAAATAAAGATCTTTTAGTATTACGTCCAAACAAATTAATGTTACATCCAAGCGTAGAACAACTTTTACTTCTTCAGAAGATTTTATTTAAAAAGATCAATTAAAAAAAGATTATTTTTCTAAAAGATCATCCAAACTAACCCGAAGTTGTAATTGTTTGAGAGTAAAGCAGAGCAGTGGTCTCTCGTACGTGTGGAAGTTATGATGTTGGCAATCATAGATATTATTAGCCTGGATGTATCTTTTGCTGGATGATGCATTGAAGGATACAAGGAAATATCCCATCATGTGTCAGTCTCCTGAAGCATGGTTACAGTTTTGCTAATTACATTTGTCACAATGACTTACAAACCTATTAGACCTCTACCCAAATCTCCAGTCAGCTGAACCACCTAAAATAATGATGCTGCGGCATAGTTCTAAGATTTTTATGAATTACAATACAGGAAGATTTATCTTGTGTTCATCTCACCTGTCTCCGGAATAACATACATTTGCATTTACCACATATCCATTGTTTTCCTTTTTAATTTTTAATACTATAAAACAATGCATTTTAGTTGGTTAGAATGTGTTCTAGCTGCTCTAACTTCCCAATTTGGGCATAAATGTGTTCATCCTTCTTGGCAGGTCTATGGAAACAATGTTGAGATCCAAGCCATGTGTGAAATGTACAATCGCCCCATTCACATATACTCGTACACTACAGGTGCAGTTCCTGTCTGATATTTTGGTGGCTGTTTGTTAGAGAGTTGTGTCCTAATTAATAACATCAACTATTGATGCAGAACCTATCAATACCTTTCATGGAAGCTATAATACTGACACACCACCAATACGGCTGAGTTATCATCATGGGAATCATTACAACTCCCTTGTTGATCCACGGCGCTTGACAATTGGTGCTGGACTTGGATTTAGCTGTCTTCGTGGGGTGAGTACTGTGCCTGTCATTCTACAAGTTGCTGTCAATTTGTCCTTTTTATTTTTCTTTATATGTTCTATATTCTAATGAAGCCAAGAATTTAGGCTTATCTGTCACCTGAAAATTAAAATTCACATTGTGTGCTGTATCTAATTTTTATAGAAAACCTTGTAAGGATTTTTCTAGGGAGGGGGAATGGGGTGAGATAAAACCTGGGTGTAAGGTTCATCATTACACTGATTTGGCTAATTGGTTGATTGTTATTTGTGATTTATGATGCAGGCAAATATTGACAAAGATCAAGTCAAGGCTGCTATTAAAGCTCAACAAGACCAACAGATCAATAATGTAAGTATTTTAAATTGCGAGTGTTTGAACTTTATTTATTTATTTTTTTAAAATTTGACGGTGATGACATTCTTTTTGTACTCTTTTCCAACAGGCACTGTTAGCTGAGGGACAATTTTATTCTGATCTTGAGCTCACAGAGAAGGAAATTGAACGAATGGTGATGGAAGTTTCTCGAGCTGAGTATCTTGCAGAATGCACATTTAAGCAGCATCTTGGCCACAGAGTGTCCTCGACCTCAAATGCTGAACCATCATCCTCTGGAGCAAGTGAGTGTCTCGCCCTCATACATGGTGAACTATTTGCTTCAAAAAATATTATATTCTCAAGGTTGAAACATTGTTAAGAGCTGTGAATTAAGCTGAGTAAAACTTGAGGCTATTTTTGCTTTTTTATTTTCATTTCTTATTTTCATTTTTTTTGTTCTGTTTTTGGGATTTTGTAAAAGAAATAATGAAAATAATGATAATAATAAAATCCTATTACCTGTTTTCATTTCCTATTTTTACTATTTCCTTCAGAAAATCCTAATAATAGAAAACACAATGAAAACAGGAAATGAAAATGCCAATCAAACACGCCCAAACTTTTGCGATTGTTTTTCCTTGTTTAATTCTAAGTTCACTCTCATCTTAATTTAGAAATATATTGCTAACTAATTATTGATGAGAGCAGCAGGATCATCTGACACTGGTCGCAAGATGGAACATGGGGAAGAGCATGGATCTGATCTTAGTAGCAGTAAGCAAATGTTACTGTCAATGGGCTTTAGTTATCTCCAAGCCGTTGAGGCCTACAGCATATTTGGGGATGATGTTGAGTCTATGATTTGTTACCTGTTGGAAACCGGCAGCAGCAGCAGCAGACTGAAAGGCAAAGCCACTGAATGACAAGCACCAATCAAGTACATATTTTAGAACTCTAGTATCCAAATCTAAATCAGTTAAATAAATATCTTGTATTAAGGTCAATACTCTATGTATCAATTTGGCATCTGGCATCTGGCATGTTCATGATGTTCAAAGGGAGGGGAAAAAAAAAATGGGGACATGGTGAACTTATTTATTTGGCCAATGGTTGCAGTACCTAGCCGGACCTTTTTTGAGTAATTTAATGTTCTGGACTTAAAACCCAAGCTGTGTTGTTTTAATATTTACTTATTAGACAAATTATAATAACTTCTTTCAAGGTAGTTGATTTTATGTTTATCTCATTTTAATTTTTAAAATTACACCTACCTCTCTTAAAATAAATTTTCTTAGTTATTAAAATAATTTATAAATTTTCCAAATTACCTTTTATCGTAAAAAGCCCTAATGATCCCCTTCCCCGTTTCCTTCCACTATCTGCACCCCAAGCCCACCCATTTTTTCTTCTTCCATTACAACGCCACTAATCTAGTAATCCATGCATTGCTTTCATTCATCTTTTTTTAAAAAAAAATTTTGTTTTTTGGCTGAACTCGCAGATTCTATTTTTTCTTGTGAATATTATTTTCCCCTCCTTTCAATAACTCGAGGAAATATGTCGAGAGGGTCGTGGAGACATTGAGCAAAAGCAACTAGATATGAGCAAAGATCCAGGCACCCGCAGTCAGAAGCAATCCACTTCATATTATCTTACGTTGCTATATCATCCTTTGCGATCTTTGCAACCAAAGCAATTTTCCATTTCCTTTTCGTTTTCCTTTTTGGTATTAGAATTTCGGGGAATGAGCAAGTCAAATAGCAGTAATAGATTGTTTGTGGTAATGTGTTGAGCATCAATATTCATTCCGTTTTCTTTTTAGATTGCGACGGAGATGTTAAATTCAGATGTAATATTGTTGTTTCTTTGTTTTTTCGGGGAACATATTGTTGATTCTTTTTGTAAGAGATGCAATAGAGTTGATTTTGTTTATCTTGTTCTGTTTTTCTTCCATTCACAAAAAGGAAAATTAGGAAGTTAGAATAGTAAGAAGTTTTTCTGCTACAGAAGAAGAGGAGGAGGTGATGAGTTTGTAATGTGAAGTGACGGAAGGTGTAACGAGAGGGAATGAAAATTCAGAATATACCTTGTTGCCCAAAGGTTGAATGAGTTCGGGAACGCAAGAAGAAGAGGAGGAGGTGATGAGTTTGTAATGTGAGGTGATGGAAGGCGTAACGAGAGGGAATGAAAATTCAGAATATACCTTGTTGCCCAAAGGGTGAATGAGTTCGGGAACGCAAGGTGACCATAGTCTAAGTCTTTGATGAGTATTTTTTTTTTCTTTTTGGGGGGTGTGGGGGTTATACCTGTAGGAACTCTATCAGCAAGTAAGCAAGAGCTTCATGAAATTTGAGTGTGCAAGTGAACATACAATCATATCTGGAGTCCAAGGACATATTTATAGGAATAGCTTCGGAGTTGGTTGCCAGAGTTAGGAACTCAACCATGCCCTCAGACGCATATTGCCACGTTCCCATACTCTCATTTGTGGATGGAGTCGGGGAAGAGGTGTGTAAGTTCGATAACCACTGCCACGTAGAAGCCTTTCTTAATAGCTTAGTGGGGATAGGTCACGACTCTGGACTTTGGAAGGCATGGGCATGAAGAGATGAGCTTAATGCAATTGGGCCGCTTTTGGTTCAGGTCCAATCCCATGCTCTTGTACGGGACAGTGCCCCCAACTCAATTTTTGAGGTCTTGAGAGCTCGGAAGTCAAGTTCAAACACCAGACTACAATCATTTTTGTGTGGATGATCTCATATCTCGAAGGACGTTATTTCAAGATGGGGATTTTTCTTTTAATTTCAAATGCCGCCCCCTCTCTTCCTTGAATGTTGCGTTCAAATGTCCAGCTCTATTAGGGCACCACGTGGTGCGTCGCTTCACTTCTAATGGATTTCCCTCTTTGCCCTCAAAGGATGTGGCCGAAAGGACGATTCAGCCCTTTCATACCCTTTCCTTTCGTGCTCAAGGGACACCCCCCGTGCATTATAAATGCATTGTTCTTCTTCCTCCTCCTTCACTTTACCATTGCTGTAGAAGGGAAACTCTGCTAAAATTTGCTCTCATTGTTACATTCATTGCTTCCTCACCATTTTTGTACCTTTCATTGTCTCTTCTGCTTCTACTCCTTATTTGTAAGTATTATTTTTAATGTCTCAAATATTTACTACTTTTGCGGACCCTTTGCATTTCTGGTTTTGTGTTTTGAATTGTCATTGGAAAATTCTGGGGGTATTTACAACACTGAGGCTGCCAATGGGGCTAATTTGTTCCTGACGGTGCCGTCCATCCTAACTTTGTAACCGCCGCATGCCAGGTAGGTAGGGAGGTGGTTAAAGGCCTCGACTTGCTTTATTTTTATATGTTCGGAAAGTTGTGAGTCCTCATATTGGTGGTTTCCCCTCGTAGGCTTTCACTGTCTTCCATATTCCATATTCCAAAATCAGGAAAAGGAAGGCTTACTAGGATTACAAGGTTCCTCTCATTTTGGATCTCGTCCAAAGGGGTCTTTTTGGTGGATCAACGAGGAAGTGCTACTCATCCCCTCCATCATCGAGGAGAAGCATCTTCCCAGGTTGAAGGAGAGTCTTATCTTGATGGAAGGCAAAGAACGAGGCTTCAATTATGTCCTGGAGGTGGCCAGTTTCAGTGAGAAGGTGTGTTTTATGAGCAAATCATCAAGGAAATTCCTGTGGATGTATCAAGAACTCTTCACATGACTGAGGGTTTGGCTACCATTTTCTGATTTCTAGAAAGAAGTGTGAGGAAGCTCAACGCCGCGTTGACACAACTTCATCTCAATAGATAGGCCACCATCTCTAGGCCTACCTCTCTCCAACCTTTTTTTTCTATCTTTTCACCCTTTTTGTTCCAAGTGGCAAGGCTGGGAAAGAGTGGCTATCTTTCCAAACCAATCAAAACCATAAAATTTTTTAACTCTTCGAATCATCCTATCAAGAATTTAAATGGATGTATTTGAAAGTTTTTCCTGTCCCCGGAGTTCAACCGTTTTTCGTAGATTCCAAAGTGGGTATTCCCTCAATGGATGTCGACTCGTTCAAGGTAGAGGAGAAAGACCTATCTCCCTCTAGAGAAAGAGATTTTCGATTTTTTATTAACCACTTAGGGATCAAAGCCCCTTCATTTGAAAACAATCGTTGATCTTGGCGACGAGGAGGCTCGGGCCCTTCCAGGTGGGTGGAGCTGCTACTGTTGCTGCCGCTTGCCCTTTTTGTTTTATCTGTTTACTATCTTTTCTCAACTTATTCGTTAGCTCTTGCTGCAAATGATTTTAAATTGTTAATTGCTAGGCTAGCGCCTGAAACCAATTGAAACATGGTCACCCATTGAAAATCTGGGAACATCAAATCTTCGATAGAAAAATGATGTGCTTGCTTTCTGATTCCATTGTTTAGGATTTCTTCCGACATTATGCAATTAACCATATCACGATGTGATGGTTAATGTTTAGAAAATGTACTGCTTGGCATGAGTAAAACGGAACGAGAATTCTTTAACTTAAAATGGTATGACACTGAGTGGAGGTGAGAAGACGGAAGAGGGGATCATGGTTACAATTTAGTCTTGTTAATAGGATAATATTAGGAGCATAATCAAGTGTAAGAAGAAAGGCTGATTCCAGAAAGATAGAAAGCGATGGGTTAGGGTTGGTGACCGAAACATTGCTCCTCCATTCTGGAACAGCTATGCGCCGGAAGAATAGTGGAGGGTTAACTCTTCAACAGGAAGCTAACAACTTAACAAGTTCTTCCATAGGGTCTTTCATCTCTAAATGTTCTCTCATTCTCACAAGCCAGAGCGTGTTCGTTAAATCCAGCTCTATACTATCTGTGGAATGCCACTGAGATCTTAAATCTCCGTCTTCTTTATTTTGCGTATGAAGAACATTCTCCATGCTGGAATTTTACAATAATAGCTGATCAAAATCAATCCCTATTCGTAATGTTGGTAATGTCTGCTCCAACTTATTTAAGTAAAATTTATCAATTCCACTATAAAAGTATAATACAAAAGAACTAAGACTAATCACTTGAATTTGGAATGAGGTACGATTACAGATTAAAGACTACCCAAAAACAAAAAGCAAAAACAAAAGCTGATTAAATGAACCTAGTAATATCTAACTTCATCCAACTGCACTCTTGTGCGAAGTCAGCTTCACATAACTAAGCATCTGATCTAATGTTCAAGCAACTTTATATTTTATAACCTATCCAAATCAATCTTTTACTGTGCCCAATCCAATTAACTATGTGAACAGGCCCTAGCTATGACAACCTACGGAGAACAGTGTGTTCACACAGCATGCATTTAGAAAGTACTAGTCACCTTCCTCTCCTCTGCAAAACTGTGCCAAATAAGACGAGCAAAAAACGTATCAAGATTTTGGCGTCCATAATTTAGCACAGCCACACCAAAAAAAAAAAAAGACGTGTCGCTGTTTTAACCACTAAACCAACCAACGTTAAGAAATGACGAATGAAATCTTCTACAGAGCTTTTCATTGGAAACCTTCATCCTGCAATACAATTTAATTAAAACTTAGGAACTATGAAGGCAAAAACCTTGAGCAAAATCCTGCTTGTTACTATGCAGTCTTCACTTTTCGAGAGGGAGGCCGCCGGAACAAACTGATCAGATCATCAAGACCCTGCCAAACAGTGTAACTAAGATTTAGTGCACACAAACAAGCTATCAAAAAGTTTGCACGAGATGTTAGATAATAAATAGATACCCTTGTTGTGATGACCAAGAAACTGAAGAGCACAATTAAATATGATCCCAATACAAGAAGCAACAGCAAGTCGAATGTGACACTGGCAACCTGTAAAACCATAAAAAAAATTACCATAGTTCAGTCAAAAGTAAATGGATTATGGTTAATTTCTAAGCCAAAAGTAAAAATAGAACAAATTTTTGTGTGCTGTGAAAATTCCATCTCTAAAAGATGTCCTTTAAAAGAAGCAAGGGAAAAGGTCAGTCAGATAAACGAAAAAATTGTTGCATCCACAAGAATTGGTTAACATATAAACAGAGGTTGGGACTAGAAATCGTCGCCACAAAACTATCAAACAAAGATCCTTTTTTTGCTAGAAAAGTGCAAACGGTTAAACTTTATATACAGATTAAGGTGCAAAGAAAATAACTCCAAATACCTGATATATGTTCAGCTTCGCCCTGGTTGAATCATAGAAAGTGAACATTCCATCTAGCACTTCACGTTGTACATTGACCTCATCAGTATGGTCTTCCAATTCCTACAAAAATGTAGAGCCCATGAGTAAGAGTGTAACATTTTACTCCAGAAACATTACACGATACTAGCACTTAGAACATAGCCTAAAGCAGTAAAGATCATCCGATTGCCTATCAACCAAAAGACAAACTTTAAACATTCTAATATTGCCGGAAACATCAGCCTAGCAGAGCCACCACCATAATTATCCCACTGTCCACAACTTCAAACAAATGCCAAGGTTATAATAAACTTTACACATCACAACCATCCATCAAGAAATAATACCTTTTTCAGTGCCATGACAAAAGGATCATCTTTTGAGAAAAATGGTGCCACTCGAGGTGTTTGGGATAACACGTCTAACCATGATCGAACATAAGAAGGATTTACAGCCAAGTTACTGTTGTCTGCAAAGATTTGGATGCTCTTTCCTTGATGTCCATAAATATGCCTCTGCAGAGAGTAGATAAAAACACTGGTAAAAACAAGGAGCTTGTTTTCACATTAAAAAAAATATTGAAATTCACTGATGCCAAAGGTTGCAATAAAATATGCTGGACATCAGACTGATTTTTCTTTCAGGGAGATTCTTTAACAGCATAACAGAGGATATATAATACGTAATAGCATAACAGTTCATGGACATCTCTTCAACTATCTTGGAAATGCCTTGCCTAAGTCAGTTTTCAATAGCCAACAACAAACAGGAAATATGAAATCAAATATTATATTATTCCCACTAAGACATATCTGAAATGTCAATGAAAGCACTCTAAATTTCAAAGATTTTTCCCGATATTAAAAACCATCAGTCATATCTACAACTGTGATATTATAGCAACTCCCATAATTAAATCCAATCAAATACCAACACTAAATTGCAAATACCATGGTTCTACTTACAAGATAATCATAGAAGATAAACGTGGAAAACATGAATCTAATAGGGTAAGCAAGAAAGCAAAATCCATGCCATGAGTTGAAGAGATTATATAATATCATAGTAACATCCATATATATATATATATATATATATTAATGTTTGTGCAAATCAGAATAAAAGCACCTAGAAGTTTAATCGGAAACAGTGTGGCAACTTTGCAAATACAAGGAATCATATCAGTTGGTGATGTCCCATTAATTACCCTTGATTCAATAATAAACACCAAGTCACAAAAAATCAGAATTATCCACAGGAGTACTGCTACACAGCCAGAAACAATTAGTCATACTTTAGCTAGATTCACGGATGTTTGTCACATAAGATGAAGTGGTCAGACCAATCATCCATCCAAGAGTAAATACGTAAGCGAACTAATTCTGCCTCCCTTATGCCAAGCCTAATCTGGCTGAGTAGCATTTTCTTAACCATAATAATGGAGCAAACTAATCCCACCAATGTTTGCAGTTAAATTTCATAGCAGAAACCGCAGAAAGACGCATACAACCTAGCACACACATCAAATGGTATCGACCAAACAATCTCACATTGAATATGATAGACATGAAAATAAATTTCATTGTTACTAGAGAAACATATACTCACTGTATCTGGCAAAATCTCGTGAATATACTAAATTTTTCAGGAAAAAATAACAATTACTGCCCATGAAAAAAAAAATCAAAACATTCCCTTGTATTCTCTTCTTGCATTAAATGATGGGAAGGATTAAAAAAAAATTAACAAGAATTAGTTCCCTGGACAAAAAGCATTCCATCATAGTCTCTTTCACAGTCCAAACCTTTACTTGTGCGGCAAATTTTACTATCTTCTTTTTGAGATACAATTAATCTTACCGCAAGACTCTCAGCAATTAGTTTCACACTTCTGATAATTGCCTTCTCGTCAACAAAATGCCTGCATAATGAAGCTCTAAGCAAACAGCTACAGAAAGAATAAAATTCTGGCATTTAGGTCAAAAGATGCACCTGCTGTCAACCAAGCCACCAGTCCTTTCTAGCAGTTCAGGTGCAGCAGAGAGTTCAGAGAGAGTAGCGGCAGTAACTCTCAGCCTTGAGAATTGTTCATGCTCCCAAGCTACCTACAGCAGATGACTAACTTTAATACCCAGCTTTAGTAGTAGCATTTAAACAGAAAATGTAGGAAGTCCATGCTTGCAGTAGATTAGGAATTTCATAAGACATGAAACCCAAGCTGATAGTAACAGGAAGCTGTAGATCCAATAGTAAGTCAATAAAATATTTCTTTGAAGAACCAAGTCTCAAAAGGATCTTTTCAATGAAGCAACAAAGAAAAGAAATACAAGCAGATGACTGAACATCAGATTACATTGAATCAAACTGTTTTGTTGAATTATTCACCATATAGGTTCAAGCGTTCAGTTCATGGTGAAAAATGAATTGGAGGGGGACGGCAATTGTCTGGAAATACAATGTGGCTGAGATTGAATGAAGAGCTATGCGAGAGAAGTAGTAATGCTAATTATAATTTACAAACCCTCTTAGGAGCTACGTCAAAGAACAACAGTAAGAATTTATCACTTACTCGAGGATTTGAGATGTTTATTTTCTTATGCTTAAGATTCACTTTGAAGCCCAACTCTTCTGCAACTCTTGAAAAATCCTATGCCAATATTTGCCATTAGAAGTCATTAAGACAAAAATGCAAGTCAATCCATTTTAGTGAACTCTGCACACTGTGACAATTCACTTACTTCCATAATTTGCTTAATGTAAGCATTTTCTGGAGGCTTAGACACATGAATCCACAATTCATTTTCCCAGGAGCCAATACTATCTAAGCAAATAGCATAGTCAATGCTCTCACGCAGTCGTTGATCAAAACTCCGAAGCCACTGGAGCATGCAGAATTGTATGTTACACAAATTATAATAACAAATAGGGAAGTCCGACTATATGTGAAAGACCTATCAGCATGAAAGTGAACTTCCAAACCAAATATATCACCTTACGAGTTCCATTGTAGTTGTAAGGCCCACCAGATGTTAGCCCAAATAACAGATTGTATTGTCCTCTTGTCTTTGGATTAGAATACAAAAGAGAAAACAACCTAGCTACTTCAAGAAGAGCCACAACCCCACTTCCATTGCTATCGCTTCCCACTGATAATGCCTGCAATTAAAGATATTTTAACACAATCATGCATTGCATACAGTCTGTTATTATTGATGGAATTAATAAAATAACATACAGGAGCTGCCCCAAAGGTGTCATATGATGCCACTATCGCAATGGTGGGTAATTGGCGAGCATCATCACCTGTCTTCAGTCCTGCCAACCATCCCTGCAACCATATAAAAAATACATCCAATATCCACAAAAGTCAAAAAGCATCAATTTTAAGAGAAAAAGTTCTGAAATTCAAGCCAGCTTGTACATGTTTTCTGTGAGAAACAGTGGCATATGCAGAAGGACTAAAACCATTTGTACATCACAAGTTGTGATTACCATGATATTTCTGGTACATCTCAAATTTTTTATTTTACTAAGTTGAAGCCGCATTTTTCTAAGTTTAAAATATAAAGCATAAGTTCATATCTCAACATCAATAATTAAGCAGTATTTGTGCATAGATATAATTCTTATTACACACAAGCAAAACGAAAAGAAATACATGCCTCTCAACTAACATATCCGCTAATAGAACCAAATCAAGAAATTCATGTGTGTGTGTCAAAGAAGCACAAAATGTTTAAAAGCTTCAGATTTTGAAACTACCGTAACAAGTCTAAAATCCCATCACCAATAGTAACGTCCACATAGTATATCTCTAAAAGTATGCTGAATAAACACCTGGATATTTGTAATGGGAGGAGATGCAACTTTCTTTGGTTCTGGAGTTGAAACTACAAATTTATATCTGTAACATAGCATGAAAAAAAAAATGTCACTTCCAAAAGAAAAAAAAACTTGGAAAAGGCACAAAATTCATGTGAATTAATTCAATACAGAAAGAAAACAGTGGATATAACTCAAAAACAAAATCCAAACAAATAGAACATGAGGTGTTCAACAATGCAAGATCTAATACGCAAAAGTTTGAAATATATATGGTAACTAAGTACACAATATCCACATCGCTCATTCTTGAACATCTGGAAACTTCTGCAAAATTTAATTAAGCAATGAAAGCTTTATTCTCTGGGTTGAACTCACCCGCCAGTAGTTGCAGTAGCAGGCTGACCAGTGGCATCACTCTTCTTGATATCAGTTAATGCAGCATTAATGTTGTCATCCTCAAAAGCAAAATAAACAGGATACTGCAACAAGATGCAACACCATGAAAGTTACAGTCCCATCAAAATGACAAAAATAAGGTAAAGGATAATGCCATAGTAGGGAGGGGAAAAAAACACACACACACACACACATAACAGCAAGAAACATGATCCTCAGAATCACATGAAAGGCTGTCGTGTCACAAGAAATGAAAAGCAAAAAGTATTTCTTTCTTTTTCTACCCTTGATAAATTGGAAATACATTTATTTATGGAAGAATATTGTAATTCTAGCATAAAAGTAAACTGAGATAGATGTTGTAAATAATTGACGAGCTAATTTTAGTAATTTATTACTTAGAAGTTATACCTACATCCTGGTGTGAAATATTTTGGAATGACTAATTGTCCAGAGGAGAAATTTAACAATAGAAAACATAATCAAGGACAATCATCCAATTATGCAGGCACCTTGCAGCACTATCAATCAAGGGCACATGCAAACACATAAGGCAGACTGAAGAAATATAGCCATAGTGAAACGCATCGAAAGTACAGTTATAAATTATCTACTGCAACTTTTACCAAATAAATAAATCATCCACCATAAATGAATATGCATTGCCTGTTGTGGACCAATACCATATGTGTATGACATTTGTAACATAGACTAGTTTTTCATGCACATAAAGAGGGTATTGAAAGTCTTAATTCATCATCAAGTTGTTGGGACGCTTTTCCTTCATCAAATAAATCACTTTTAGAAAGCAATAAGTTAATTTATAAATTCACTTGGGCAACTGGAGAATTTAGCTTACTCACGCAATACACTGCAAATATAACATTAAAGGTATAATATAACTGAATAAGCATAGAATAATGAAAAAAAAAAGCCACATCAACAATGTAAAGGAATCCATGATTAACAAATAAATCAGTTGAATTTTTCCAACCACTTCCAGATGGCACACATTTTATTTTCATATGAAATTGTCCAAAATATAAAAGTAATGACAATAATCTAGACATAGGAGAAGCCGTGTCTGAAATTTACTCACAGGTAAGTTGGTGTGTATAAGTATTTGTTCAAGTTCATCCAACACATTCTTCAGCAATTCTTTACTTCCATCTAGATGGTTACTTCCTACACCACCTTTGTTTTCAAAATTGAACATCTGGGGCAGCAGAAATAATAAACCCCCCAGAGGCTTGCCTTCAGCAATATATTCTGCCATATTGTAGTCACACAAAATTTTAATTTTGGCAAAAATAGTAGTGCAAGACAAAATAGCACCCTTCACATAATGATCAATATAAATGATGGGAACAAAACATGCCAGGCATTCAACATAAAAATACAGAAAACAGTGTGAATCAGAGAATAACTATTTTCAGAATTTGACTATAACAGATAATGTTGGGTAAGGACCAGCACACACAGCAACTAACTTGTTAACTTATAAACTCCAATAACATACCTTGCCCTGCTCGGTAAGTGAACAAGACCCTTACAACACAAATCTAAGTTGTTTGCACGGATGTTATATCAAGTAGTTCGAGTCACCCTATCATACTATTAACTGTCAGCAACATTAACCGAATTAGAATCTAGTATTACCTCTCACTCTCAGCCTCTGACAAGCACCTTTTCCACTATAAGTCCCTCAATTCTTTTGACACACTTCTCACACAATCACTCAAGTATAAACAGATTCTGTTACTCACAACATTAAATGAATCATTATCCTATTTCAAAAGACGTAACTAAAATTCTGCGAATTAGTTTTATTTATTTAAAACCCCGAACTAAGAATTAACTCCCAAATCCATCTTTTCATTACTCTTAACAAAGAATGTAAAAAAAAAAAAAAAATCAACAATCTGAACCATCTTTCTTCTCCCTGACCTCAAATATCACAATCCGAAGAACATCAAAATCATCGCACAACGAGTAGCATCGAAAAGGGGTTAACTAACTCAATCATTTTAAATTAAAAATAAAAATTGCAAAAACATTTTCGCAAGTAACTTGCTTAGCTTCGAATTACGTTACGCAGCACAATAATTGAAGTCTCAGCACAAATCAACAAAACTAATAATAATAGTAATAACAACAACAAAACAATAAATCATTAAAAAGAAAAAAGAACAAAAGTGAAGCGAAGAAGGACCTTTGACGAAGGAGATGTTGAAGTCGCGGAGAGGGATGAGGAGAACGGTGCGGGAGAGATCGGCGTGAGGGGAGAAGTGGAGTGAGGCGGCGTGGTGGTTCAGTCCGGCGAGCCGAGATCCGAAGGGGACGCCGGATATGTCGTACTGTATCAGCCTATAAACGTCGACGACGGTGGCGCCGTCGCAGAGCTCGACGCACGCCACCAGCACCAGCACCAGCGCCATCACAGATTCCAGAACCAGCATATCGCGCTCTCGCGGAGCTTTTCTCCCCGCCATGGAACCGGAGATCTGGTTTCCGATCTAGGGTTTTCAGAGTTTGCAACGATGAATAGAAGAAGAAAGAAGATGCAGTTGATCTAGCTTTAAATATAATAATTGTGTTTGGATATAATTATTATAATTATTTTTTGTTAATCGTTGTTTTGTTTATTTGTTTATTTTTGTTTTGGGTTTTGTTTTTGCTGAAGATGCATAGCTACAAGTACAAGATGGTGAAGAGAGAGAGTGTCGCTGATCCAAGGAAGCAAGGGGGAATCGAACGGAATGGAGGACGGGGAAAAGAAAGTTTGGCGACTCACTAGCAACATTTTGTCACAACTAGTGGATTTTTCACTTTTTTCCCTTTTTTCCCTTTCATTTTTATTTTAGGAACTAGTTATATTTTCAATTTCTTTTACATTGTAAATTAACAAAATTTTATCAAAGTAGAAAAATTATACTCCCTTATTTTAAAATAACTATCAATTTTTATTTTTTTTTTATGTTTCAGGAAATCCTTTTATTTACAATATTTAGATAGGATTATTTTTTTTCTTTCCATTTCTGGCCTTAATCATCATAAATATAATCATCATAATTATGAATTCATCTATTATTAGACAATGTACATGACCATAATTTTCAACTCATAATTTTCAATATTTATCAAGATAATTTCTTATTTTTCTTAATATGTGTATTGTTTAATTTTTTATAATTACTCTGAAACAAATTAGCAATAAATAACCACTTACTATTACAACCACCTAATATAATTTATCATTTTTTTTGTAAGTCTAATGTCTGATAATATAAAACTATTTTACAGTATAGAAATTAAATTCTTGTTTTTTTTCTTTCCCTTTCATTTCAAAGGGTTTATGAGTATAGTTTGCATATTCCTAACTAAATTTGGTTCACAAATAATATGTTTGGCCAGACTTTGTTACCATTTTGAATTTGAAGTTGTATTTTCAATGTCACATAAAGAAAATTATATCTTCTATAAGGGAAAAAAAAGTTGTTGTGTTTCTATTAAAAAATAAAGAAAACTGTATTTTGAGTAGATTAAAAGAAAAATAAATAATGTTGGTCAATAATAAAGGGTTTATATGGTTTATATGCAATTGTAAGTTTAGAATTCAACACTATCAATAAAGTTATGATTGAGAGTTATATAAATAATAAAAAAATGAGATTAAACAGCGCCGACAATAATTAGTTGTAATGTTAAGTGAACGACGCTCCTATAAAGAAAACTATGACTCGAAGTCTCAAATATCAGAGGAAGTAATTGTTGGGGGACTTAAAAGCTGATAAATTGAAATTGAAATGAAATAACAAAGTGGAATCAAACGTGTTTCTCTTTAGTTGAAACATTCAATGTCATGGCAAAAACAAAAAGAAATGTAGTTATTTTTTCTTGACTTTTTAATTTACGGGGAAACAATAAGTTATTTCTTTTAAATTACTTCTAAACTCATTTTTATTTAAATTTGATAATTTCATTTAATAATATAATTTCCTCTCTTACCATCCTTTCAAATATATTGTTTTTATGGGGAAGGTGATTTATTCAACCATTTGAGTAAAAATAAAGTTCATCAATAAATACTATGGGAAATATTAACACCTATGTCTTAAGATTAATCTTTAAATAAAAATAATATATTATTCGATTTTACATTACTAAAATTTTACGTTATTGAACACCTCTAAATACATCAAAATAAAATATTTTGGGTCTGTTTGGTTTGCTATTTTTAGTTTTCAATTTTCAGTTTTTGTAAAGGAAAAATTGAAAACGCTAAATTTTAGTTTTCAGTTTTTCCTTTACAAAAACTGAAAACTAGAAATTGAAAACTGAAAATAACAAATCAAAAGAGCCCTTAGTCTACATTTAGGTAGGTGAAAATATAACAATGTTATTTGTACTCCACAAAATTTGAGATATCCAACACTTACTATATAAAAACACATCCAAATCACCACTTCATTCTTTTTCCTCCAACTTCTCTCTCCAACTCCCATCTTTTCTCCATTTAGGGTGGAGTACAAATATCTTTATTAAGGATAAAAATTAGAGTGAAAATTTTTGTAGATGACTCTAAGTATAAAATTACATATGAAGGCTATTCATGAAATTTTACATTGTATTTTTAATTTTCAACTAAACAAACCATAAGTCTATTTAACCATAACTAAAGGAAAACATAATAAATTAAATCTGTAGATCTATTCTTTTTTTTTCAAAATTAAGATATTATAAGAAAGGGGGTGGGAATAGGGGGTTGAATTTGCTACCTCCCTTGGCTCATTGAGAAGTGCAGCAGATTGGAGGCTCACTTACATCTATAGATCTATTCACTCTAAACAATTTTGTATAGATTTAACTAATGTTTTCAAACATGTCATTCCCTGAACTCTTTCTCACTGGAGACATCGTTACAAATACATGCAAAAGCACTATGAAAATTCGGTGAACAAGTGTTTTTGATGGACAAGATTACCCGTCAAACAAAAAAGAAGATTATATAACGTAAAATAGTCCGATAATTTATTCAATTATGACATCTATACTAATCTATCTATATTAATAACAATTTACAAGGTTAAACAATGAGGAGTTGACAAGTGTCATTATCTGGTATTTTTAAGTTTTTTTTAAATTTGCTTTTATAAATAATTAATACACAAAAATCTTGCTAACTAATTAGACTTCCCCATTAATCAAGGAGATTCTTAATATACTCCCAGAGCAAAACCTCTCATTTGCTCTTATCCACTTATTTTCTACCACCTTAGCATTGTGGGTCAGTCATAACTTCTTAAATTACTTTTATTAAAACTGTAAAAATAAACAATTAAAATTATAAAAGAAATTAACCATAGTTAACAACTACACCCTATCTTTATGCACAGTAACAATCTCTCATGCCTCCCATAAAAAACATGGAGTCTGCCCTGCTAACTCTAAGGATATATTTGGTTAGAGGGTGAAAATAAGAGAAAAAATTATATGAATGAGTTTTATATATTATTTCACACATAAATTTATGTAATTTTTATCTCACGATTCCCCCAACCAAACCCAGGTTAAGGGGAATAAGACACTTCCACTCTTCTTTTCGGTAGGCATAAAGATTGTCCATGTGCCTCTTTTGATGAGGAACCCCAAAGGTCTTTCTTTATTGAAATAAACTCTCTTGCTCGTAAAAGGGAAATTTCTATCCTATTCTTTGTTGGTTTGTGCATCGAAATGGTTGCCTCCTTAATTAGTTGCAACTTGCGTCAATGGCTTTGGAAGCTGAAATATTACGTGAAAGAAATGTGATCATGTTTCTTTTCTTCTCTAAAACTTGAATCTCTCTTGAACCCTTTTATCCTCTTCCACCCAGCCTTCCCAAAGAGAAAGAAAGAGAAAAGAGGCTTCGCTCCTAATTCTTCACAGTCAAAATAAAATTTTCTTAAGAGATGGAAGAAATATGCGAGATGTCGAAGGAATTTGGGTTGATCCATTGAGGTAAAAAGTAAACCATAGTTAGTGTTTTCTTTTTTTTGTGCTAATTTAAAATTTAATTTAAAGAGATCATGAATGGCTTACAATGTCAATGTGGAGGAAAACTAGTGGATCATACCAAAAGGAGGATTTGCCCTTTGGAGGAAACAAGAAAATCTCCATTATCAAATTACAACACCATAATTGATAGAATAATTCCTAGAATTGTGTCACCATAATGTAAAGAATAATTTCAAACAGATAATCCTAAGAGTGCTCCAACAATTCCTAAAGGCATAATAATTACAAAGTTTCTAAAATTCAATTTTTTTTTATTGAAATCAATATATTCACTGTGATAGCAGTGACTAATTCCCTTACTGCTAAAGCTCTCATGAAGAGGCAGATGGTGTTGGCAATGAAATGTGTTCCATTTGTATGAGTGAATATCAAATCCTCAACCACATGATTAAAGGACAAGGTAAATTGACACCATGTCACATCTCATGATTTTCTAAAATTCAAATATAAAATATTAAAATTAAAAAATAAATTCATACACATGAAAAAAAAATCAAGCTATGTCAAATTTTAAAAGAGGCAATCTTCAAGAGAGGCGCTTTAATCACAAATTTATTATCATAAAAATTTAAAATGATCAATGTGAGTATACAAAATACCTCTTTTGAGTATACGCAAACATCAACATGCATTATTACTCTTATTACTCTTTTTAGCAATAATATTAGAAATATATTATATTAACATTTACAACTTTACACCCTTTTAATAGCCTCATATTACTTGAATAAAATCGAAAATTGAAAACGAAATGTTTACAAAATAAATAGGCTTTTAAGTACACATCACTCCTTGACTCTAACAATAATGGCTGATTGATAATTGCTTACATATTTCTAATTGATTGATTTTATATGATGTGATAATTTAAAATTCAATTTCTATAAAATTTATTTTTTATCAATCAATATTATATTGATGCATAAAATTCCAGGTAACGTAAAATATGCCAGCATTTTTATTCACATGGAACAATTTATGCAATATATATATATATCATTTGTGAAAGGAAAAGTAATAGTCCTTTTGTCAGAGTCTTAGGGCCTGTTTGGAATGTATTTTTTAAAACCATTTTCGAATTTTAAAAACAAAGAACTTGTTTGACGACTTGTTTTCTTAATGTTAGTTTTAAAAATTAAAATACATTTTTTGAGTTTTAAAAACTGAAAACAAAAAACAACTTTTAGGTGTTTTACAAAACAAAAAACAAAGTCTTGTTCCATTTCTCAAGCACCAGCGCCACCATTACCAGCATCAGCGCCACTATGAGTAAGACCATAGTTTTCAAACTAGGCTTGGTGATTGACCCGGCCAAGACACTAGGTCACTGGGTCATTGGTCCAACTGATGGGTTACTGGTTGAACCGGATATAATTAAATAAATATAAAAATTATATAATCTAAAAACCTATGCATATACCTTAATAATGCATAAACAAATAGCTGAACTCTCAATTTAGTTGAGTTGTTCACAGTAAGACTAAACTTTTATTTATATGCATAATTTATTTTTTAAATAACTAATAAGGATTATAAATTATTTGAATTAATGAGCTTTAAAATTACTAAGTTGATGAAGCATTTAACTCGAAGGAAGAATCATTCACTGTCACTTGCACAACCCCTTATGCACAGACCACAACAATGTAGAGGGAAACTTAAGTCCCACATCGGGTGGGAAGCAAAAGCAAAGGCGTGTTGCTCTCTTATAAAGAGAGAGGATTGGGTGCAAGTGCTGCCAGTAAATGAATGCCTTGTCAAGTTTGACAAGTGGGCTCCAGGGAGTTAAAACTTTGGGCCAAGCAAAAGTGGCGTGCAGCTACTATTGCAGCTACTATTTCTCTTTGGAAAGTTAAAAGTTTCTAACTAGTATTCGGAAATGCATGACTCGGTGGGTTTAAAATGAGCCCGAGTCACCGGTTTTTTATCAAAACCGGCCGAGTTAGTCCGAGTCATTCCGGTTCAAATGCATATCTGATCTTTTGTTTAGCTTGGATCGGACAGGAGACCGGTTCACCGATTTACCAGTTCAACCGACCAGTCTGAGCCAGTTTTAATAACTATGAGTAAGACTCGTTGACCACTGCAAGCAGTACCAATTGACCACCGCGAGCGGGACCAAGAACCTTTAGATAGTACCAACGCTATCTCGTATAGGACCAGGAACCTTTGCACGACACCGGCGCCGCACTGCATCCCATTTCCGACTCACACACCCGACTTGTGCGACCTGCAAAAGAAGACTGACGCGAAACCAACGGACCAGATCTTGGCCTCGCCCACATGGCAATGCTAGACCCCCCTTGTGCAAATGGCAACCTGTGTGTGCTCGACTAGAGAAGACCGACGCGACCAAACAACCAGATCTCGGTCTTTTCCTTGGTGTATTGGTGGTTTTGGGAAGGTGGGTTTTGTTTTTTAAAATGAGTATCCAAACAGATATATTTTTGCAGCTTACTACTAAAAAATTGTTTCTAAACTTGATTTTTAAAATAGTTTTAAAAGATAAAAACAAAAAAGTTAGCATCTTTTATGTTTCTGTTGTTCATGCTCTTAATATTTTGTTTGATTAACTATTAACCTTTTGGTGCTTTATCCTACGATCTGTTCATTTGTTTTGCAGAATATTCTTATGAGAGAGAATTCTTGGTTGTTGTGTGGAAAACGATACTTCCATCAGTTGAGTACATAACCAAGTAGATGATTTCTGTGGACATATGCTGGGCTTTTATTCACTTAAAACAATTCATTCCTTATATAAAAATCATTATTTTGTATTGATAAGGTAGCAATTCATTCTTGGTTTTCTTGTTTTTTGTCTGAGTTTTTAAATCTGATTGTAAATATGTCTGCAATTGTTGGCACAGACTTACATCACATGGCGTGTAACTGTTATAGACAAAGTTTATAGACAAAAAATAAAATAATTTTTTTAACAATACAAACGGATTTATAGACAAATTTATATTTAAAATAAATTCAAGTCATTACAAATCGTAAAATATGTTTGTAATTTGAATTTTGAACCCTATATCTTATGTGCGCTTTGTAGATAGTAAAATTCGTCTATAATTGGTGAAATGAAACATTGCGTTTCACTTAACAAATTACAGACGCAAAAAAATCCATCTGTAATGCATTAAATAAAATGCATAGTTTCACTAAAGACTGACAGAGACAAATTTGACCATCTATAACACAAAAAATGAAACGCAACATTTCATTAAATATGTTACGAATAGGAAAATCTATCTGTAACGCACGAAATAGGGCTTAAACGATGCGCCCCTCCTTCTTCTTCCCCTATTTTCCATCATCGTTTTTCTTTCATCTTTATCTCTCTAGCGCTGCCGCCATTGTTTTGGCTGCCACTAGTGATTAGAGCCTCCATTTTGTAAACGGTCTGTGCCATTGTGTTAGTGGTATTTTTCTTTACCTTTTAATTGGTTTATTTTTTTTATTTTTTGCTTTTTTTTGTGCTTTCCATTGCTCAATGTTCTTAGTTTTTAATGCTACTAATTGAAAGAAATTTCAATTTTTTAGGATTTTGGAGCACATTTAGAACATTGGACATTAGAGCAATTAGGAGCACATTTTGACTGCGGGTTTGTTGAGCATTGGTAAATTTTTATGTTAGATAACATTTTTGCTTTTGGTGTTTTAGAACTGAAAAGTGTTAGTGAATTTATGTGTCTCAATTGTCAAATTAGGTTGTATATCTAGTCAATTTATTTGTACCTCAATTGTCACATAAGGATTTAAAACGTGTTAGTGATTTTTTTCCTAATTTTAATGTGAATTAAAAAGTTTGTATTTCTAATTAAATATGTTTGTTAATTTTGGATTATCCAGATTCGGTTGGGCATGTGGTGTCAGCCATTATCATGCATTGTTGAATAGGTTAGTAATGAAATCTTTACTATTGATATGCTTTAATGTATGTAGGATAAAGACTAATAATTTCTAAGATTGAATTGTAGGACTAGAGATTGCATAACTAGGGTGAAATGCGAAGAGATGCTTTCCCAACTTGTTTGCATTATTTGCTATAGAGATTGATTGTGTATACAAAGATTCCACAATCTGTATGTTGTGAAAAAATAAGGGGCTGCGCAATAAAATAGTTTTATGATTGTGATGTGAAATGTGTTGATTAATTGTTGCATAATTGCAATGAAATTGTATCTTGTTAATTGATTGTTGAAGACATATTTTTTGGGACGGTCTTCATTAGAGGAAACTCTGTCAAAATTTTTTAAAATATAATTTTTTTTTTGTTTGAAAGTAAGGGAATGCTCATACATTAGGGGTGAGTCTACCAAAATTTACATTATAAATTCATGTAATTTTTTTTTAAAAAAAAAAAGGCTCATAAAGTGTTATATTCAATTTTTAGGTTGATATAGTTCTTGATCAAGACGTTCCTTGGAAACCATTCATAGATGTATGATAGGTTGCACCCAGGTCGGAAGGAATGAAACTAGAATTCTATGAAGGTGTTGAGGATTCATACATGTTGCTTGCAATTCACAGTGATTCATTATTAACTAGAAAGTTAAGTGTTCACGTTCTAAGTAAAAGTGTAGAAAATGCTTAGATATTGATTTAATTAGATATGATCAGTACAAATTCAGATTTAAACTTTATTATTTGATATGGACTGAACATGGAAAAGTAGTTAATGTGAAAAACCAGTTTGAAATGGGTTATGTTGGAGACAGTTCAAGTACAATGCAATTAGGAGGTCGGGATGTGGATAATATGACAAGGTAAGAAAATAATTGTCATGATCAAGAAATGATTTATGATGTTGTTGGCCTGGAATTTAGAACTTTTCTTGATTCTAAAGCTAAGCACAAACCCAACCCAAAGGATGCAAGGTTTTATAGTTTGTTAGAGGCAACAAGCAACCCTTTATGGGATAGGTTATGTTGGGATTAGCTAGTAATATAATAATGTCAAATGTTATCAAGCCTCTTGGGACCAATAACTTACTACTATAGTCATACAATAAAAATGGTTTGACTGTATAACATTATACTATCACATGTGGCACTAAACATGTGATAAAAATTTACTCTATAGTATTAGCTAATACTATCAGACCTTATACTATGTATCAAAGGGGGTCTAATTGCATTAGATAACAACACCAACCAAAGCTCAATACAATGTGTATTTACATCTTAGTACAACATAAACAAATTAGGGACTAGATGCATATAGCATAGGTAACATTATAACAATTTTTTATTTTTTATTTTTTGTTTTCCTTCCATTTCAAATTGCTCTTCCATTCTTACACTATCAATGCCAAAATTTTTCAGACTACCCCATGCATATATCTCGTGTAGAATTCAACATGATACTTTTAGTGAAGGGTTGTGAGCATTGCTCAGTGTTGAGGTTAAGTGTGAGAGATGAAGTCCCGCATTAGTTAAAAATGGACTAAGTGAGTAGTATATAATGTGGGAGGAGCCATAACTCATTGCCTTAAGGTTTTGGGTCAAGATGTGGCGTCCGACCGGTGTTGTGGTGCTCTCACTTAGCCCATTGATTGTATCTTCCCTTGGTTGGGCTCCCATGCCCTAAAAGTGGTATAAGAGCCAAAGTTGGACTCGGTTCCCAGAGAGGCATGGATTGCGGGTGGCAGGTGCTGGGAAGAGTGGTTGGGATGTGGCATCCGACCCAGTATTGTGGTGCCCCCACCCTAACACTCAGTTCTGGATGCAGCTCAGCATTTTCAATATTCAAAGTATGCATGGAGTAGTGTACTCTCCTGACCTTAGCATAGCAAAATAAGGGCAGGTTCAGCTATTATTTCCATTTCCTATTTTCATTTTCTGTGTTTTCTACTTTCAGATTTTTGTGAAAAAATACTAGAAACAGTTAAAATAATAAAATCCTAAAATCCTGTTTTCAGTTTTCATTTCCTGATTTCACTGTTACTTTACTAAATTTCAAAACCAGACAATACAGAAAATGAAAACGGAAACAGAAACCAAACGACCCTCAGCATTTCAGTCACCGGATTCATTTTCATTTTGAGGAAACACAAACTGCAAGTCTTCATTGTCTCTGTAAACTTGCACTAGAACAGCAGCCTTGTAGACAAACATCCCAAACATGGCTGGCACAATCTGGGGGGTGAAGAAGAAGAGATAGTAATATAAATGACCAACTTGTTTGATCAGAGTTGGATAGCAAAGCATTGTGGCAAAAGAAAACATTTTCTAATATGCTATTGTTACCTGAAAATCGAAGAAGTCGTTAGTAAAATACCGATGAGAAAGAACCCAAAGTCCAAAAATTGCTGCTGGAATCACTAGCCTTGGAGAAGAAAGTGATATACCGGTACCCTTGATTGACCTCTCCAATGCATCTTTAAGGTCCTCACTTCTTATACCAATTCTAGGAAAGAAAAATTATTCGATCAGAACAAGTGATAAAAGAATGTCAACAAAAGAGAATGCTAAGTGGCATATTCGATCAAAGCATTTGTACTTCTTTGACTTTTTTTTCCTGAAAATTTGAGGAACAGCTTCACTTGATAGGTTGTCTGCGTGTTGATACAAGAGCTGAAGGTACAAGCAACTGCATTGTAAATGATACATCAATTAAAACCCAAAACCAGAAATTACTTTGCGGCCACATCTTTTCTTTCTTTCCTTTTGACCCACAAAGAGCAACAGTCAGGAACAACAACAACTAGCTTAATTATATCTCTGAATGCTAATTAGCTTTTATTTATCCATGGAAATGAATCTTATCACATTAAGTTTTTACATGACAAGATCTCTCACCATTAATTCTCTTGTGTCACTGTCATAAGTCATGTTGGGTGTAGACTTTTAAATAAATGGTGACAGATCACACTTAACAAGTTCACATGAAAATTTCACACAAGAGGACATATTCTCATTTGTCCACCAAACTAGGCATATGCTTAAAGAGAGAAAATCAACCACGTCTAATTCACTGGACTTCTCAGACACCAAAAGACATTTCTGAAATTTCACAGAAGAAAGAAAAACTTGTCCAAAGTGATGTTTGGAGAGTTTTAATCTTTCGAGCCAACTCAAATCTAGTATTGCACTAACAAGCTCACTAGTTACCAATTACGTCAACCATACAATATCAACATTATGAAATACAACAAACCTGAAAAGGACTCCAATCAGGTAACTTACGGCTGCCTGCAAATTAAAAAGACACGCACGCATCAGTCAAAGACAAATGCCCGAAACTTTTGTTTATATCATAAGAAAACAGCATGCTCCAAACTATTGCTTTAAGCCGAGGGAAATAATTTGGAAGTTCCAACATGGTAGTGTTAAAAGTTAAATCATTATGGTAAGATAATGGCATCATATAGAGTTAAAGTGGGTTTGGTAATGCTTTTCAGTCGAATGCTCTAGCTTATAAAAAATATAAGCCATTTGTTTTGGTTGGTAAACCAAAAAGTTGGCGTACTTTTCAAAGCTGGCTTCTACTCTCTAAAATAAAAAATAAAAAAAATCAAAAGAATAATATAACCCTTGAATTAAAAAAATAAAGTTTATCCTTCTGTTAATTAAGACTTTTAATTTTTTATTCTTACCACAAATATTTATGCTTACTATAGTTATTTTATATTTTGAGAGCAACTGTATAATATATTTACCAAACATTGCATCATTTTTGCTCGTTGAGAGGAACTTTTACATTATTTTACCAAACAGTGCTACTGTGGCTTTTTGAGACCACAAAGAGCTCAACAGCTTCTTGAGAGTTACAACAATACCAAACCACCGAGAAACTTTTTTTTTTTTTTTTAACTGAGCATCCAAATATGATGTTTACCTGTCCTGATAAAGTTATCAAGCAATATCCACTACAAGCCAGCCCAATACTGACAGATAGAAGCAGTATTTCCCTCTTGAGCTACAATTAAAAATAACAATTAATAAAAATTAACAGCTTAAACAACATCTGAACAATTATAATTGACTAAAGCCAACGTGCCTTGAGGTAAGAAAACGCTGATGACACTAACTTGAGCTAATAAAGAACATACTGAGTTCAAGAGAGGTGTCATACAGATTCATATCTAAGCATGTTCAGTTTCATCCGTCTTTCACTGCTGTCCTGCAACATCTGTTGATATATGAAGGAAAGCATCAAATATTTCTCGGTGATTGAATTCAAATTAATTACCAAAGAAAGAAGCTGAACCTGATAAATAACATTTGACAAAGCCAAATATGCATTGCAACATATCCAATTTCCCACTCAAAGGATGATGACATAAACAAGAAAATAAAGATTCCTCAAATCTAAAACTAAAACTATAGCATACCTTAGCAGTTTCTTTCTTGTTTATTGGTGCAGACTTGTCACCTAATATCCACTCTTGGGTTCTTGAAAGTTTCAAAAAACCACCATCACTGTTAGTCTCTATGATCTACAAATATAGGAAGAATCGCATATGTAATTGAATTGCCTGATGAATGAAAACCATATACAACAGAATTTGTAATTGGATCAGTAGAAGGAAAAGAAAATTGTTGAGGGGTTTATAAAATTGAATCAGAATGGTTTAGAGACAACAAATCTGCTGCACCTGTTCCGTTTGTTGAGGGGTGTTGTCAATGAGCTTGCTAATGTCAGAATCAACAGAATTTCTGAAATTCCTTCGCCATAGTAAATCAGAAGCTTTTGATATAAAATCCCCGTTTAATTCTCTCTCTTTAAAAAATGTTTGCACGACATCCTCATCTGTGTCACTCACTAAAAATTAAGAGTTTGAACCAATTAGCTTTCAGCAGAAACAAGGAGGAGAGAGAGGAAAAGGAGGATACTGCACCCAGGATTACATGTTAGTTCCTATGAGGCTAAATGCATAGAAACCACGATGGCAGAACATGTACTTCAATAAATGCAGATGCTACAAGGATGAAGTATCCTCCAGCAAAAGAGGGCCCAGGAATAATAAATAAAGTCATGATCACCAAGACAAACCTCACCAGCTTTTAATCAAGAAGGGATCGACTGAAAAGTCGAAAATCCATTACATCCACAACAAAAACTAAGCCTTGTCACACTAGATGGGACAGCTATATAGGTCAAATGATGCCATAATGTTCTATTATAAATCCTGTTTACATCTAAACAATTAAAATTTAGATCTCTTTTATTAGTTTCACTTATGGTTCTTCTAGGAAAAACACGTTATACCTAAATCATACTCGGACTAACAAGGGAAAGAGAACTAAAATTACTAAGTATAAGAAACATAAGCATGGGGGTCAGTCAAAAAATTCTCTGAAAAATAACAGAAACCTGTTTACGAGTCATTTTAATGAGTTCAAAAGATCATCATATTAGTGACTTAGGCAACTTTCACTAGTTTCTTGCACTGAGAGAGGTATAATTGCTGCATTTAAGGAACAGTGCAAAAGAGAACCTACAAATTGCAAATATCAACAAACTATCCATCCACGAAAACCAACACTATACAACATTCTCTTCTTGTAAAACCCAGTTCTCATGTAAACCAAACTCCAAAACAGACATACGTACTTAATGATTTTAGTCAAACTTATACCTAGTCCAAAAAAGTAAGTCATGTGCATAATTGATAATTCCATTCTAGACTTAACAACATTCTCAAATTTCTATCACCCTTTTCCCCAAACTTCTTCCCATCACCAAAAATACTAACTATGTCGGTAAATAGTTCCGAAAAAGTGATTAAGTAGTACTCTCATTGCAACCAAACAAGGGAAAATGAAGAGAGGAACAAACCTGAAGGAGGACCAGCTCTTAGTACTGAAACCAGTGGAGCAGTTGATGAGGGAAAAGCACATGGGAAACGAGAAAATGCAGGAATTCTTGGGAACTGAACGCTGTAGGTACAACAAGCGGAAGTGGGTGGGAATCCAATCCCAATCCTAGAAAGGGTATCCATGGAGGACACTGCAGGGATGAAAAAACAAACGAACCAACCAACCTTAGCTCCACTGCCTCGGCTTATTTTTCATTTTTGCCCCCCTTGAAGTCTTTTTGTTGGGCTATCACTCGGAAAATAGAATGTTATTATTTCATTTATTTGTCTTAAATATCGGGGAAAGTTTTTTAGGTGTCACAATAAAAATAATTTAGGACCCGCGGTTTTAAGAAGTTAATGTCAGCATCAGGTCTAGCCTCAATCACCTGGGTTTGGTATTGGGTCTGTACCTGCTCCCAAAGGTCGAAAAACCATCACTGCAAATGAAAAAATGGGACTCCACTTGTTGTACCTTCAAATGTTGCGTGAAGAGAAGTTCTACGTTTTGAGAGAATTAGTTACTGTTTTCAATAATGAATACCCTCTTTTTAGCTAAAAATATTTCATTACACTTAAAACTATTCTTTTTTGTCATTGTGATTTTGTAACTATTATTTTGACATGGTTATCAACTATGACTTGAAACCTTACTTTATTTGAAGTATATATTTTAACAAATAATATTAGAATCCAAAAATGTTATCAGATTATTTAATCTATTATTCCTACAAAATATTTTAATAAAATTTTGACAGTATCTCCCCTTAAATTGTGAGCTTCCATCGTTAGATATTTCAGTCAATACAACAATTATGGATATTACTATGAAGATCAACAACAGAATAAATTCAATAATTACATTGTAATAATATAATATAATTCACATAATCCTAAAAACCGTTCTATTACGCATCCCCTTATAACTCCACAACATGCATCCTGCAATCTCCGCAAACACAAAGAATCTCACAGCAAACAATGCAAACAAGTCGAGGAAGGACCTCTACGCCCTTCCCGCTAGTCATGCAATCTCTATTTCCTACAACTCTATCCTACAAAACATAAGTCTCTATATATCCTACATACATATTAAACCAATCAACCATGTAAACAACAAGGATTTAGTTACTAACCTCTATAACAATAAAAAAAAATTCCACAGAATGTATGTGGGGAACTTCTCTACGCTGAACCAAATCCGCCCCTAAAAAAATTAATTACAACAAACTAAAATAATTTAAGAGATATAAAATATTTAAAGAATTTAATTTCTATTAAATTACTAAAGAAGATCATGAAAAAAATTAGAATAATTATTACATACATATATATACACACAGAAAACTTGAATAATAATTAGTAAAACAATAATTACATATATATATATATATAGACATAAAAACAAAACTAAAAAAGAGACCAAATATTATATATATATATATATATATATATATATATATATATATATATATATATAATTATTGTATATACATAGAAAAAACTAGGTTCTAATGATTACTTAACGGCAAGTGAAAAGTCAAGTAAATCTAAGAAAGGGAAGAGAGAGAGTGAGTGAGTGTAGAGAGAGGGGGGTTAACAGAATGAGGAAGGAGGGGGTTCAGTGTGGGGTGATGAAGACGGGTTACCGACGGGTATACTGACGATTACCGTTTAATGAAACGGGGCATTTCACTAACAAGTTATTACCGACGGTTACCGTTTAATGAAACTGGACGTTTCAATAACAAGTTATTAACTTATTATGGATGAGTATACCTGTCGGATAACCCGTCTAATGAAACGGGGTGTTTCACTGATCTGTTGTTACTGACGGGCAGCCAAAAATACCAAAAGTTTGCACGGTAATTGTTGAAATTTTAAAAACCCATCGGTGAAGCTGTCGGTATAAATTGAATAATATTTAAAAATATTTAATTTTTCGTCGGTAAATATTATAAAAAATTTCATGATTATAATAAGGGGAAAAAACTATTTACCCCCCTGAACTTTTAGTCTTCTACAATTTAGACCCTGAGTTTTCAAATTGTCTAGCGTGAACACCTGTACTTACCAAATGGTGTAAAAGAGACCCTCCGTTACACAAACATTAAAAGGCACAATTAAGTTAACATGTGCTTCTCACGTGCACAAATATTGGGACAAAAATACCCCTAGTCATCATCATCACCATCAAAATTCCTCTAACCCTGTCACCAAGCCAACCAAAATAAGAACTAAAAGCCAAAACCAAATCACGGCCTCATCACAACATCATGACTGATCCAAATTAAAAAATACGGTGACCTATTACCCTCAACAGACCCACAGTCTCACTTACCCCAAAACTCAACCAATAAAGCCGCCATGCCTCCTGTGCCTTTGCACCAGCCACCGCGAAGCTCTTCTCCCTGCACTGTTTGCTGAAGCATCGCTGTCCCCTTCTACCAGCATCACCACAATGGTGCTCAACCACCCTTGCGCCTCCATCATCGTTGTGAACTCTCCCACCAGAAGCCGATGCTAACCATCGCCATTGCTGTTGTCCCCTTAGGCTCAACCACTCCCTTCTCGGACTGACGATGTCACGAGTTGGCACGCCATAGCCACGAAATGTGACTCCGTCGTCGGCCCTTCCTTTCCCTGCGTTGCCTTCCATGAAGCCATGAGTCTCCTCGCCCTCCGCCACCTGTCGCGGTGTCGTTGCTCCCTGCAATCATCACCATCACCGCCACCTTATCCATGTGCTTCTGTGCTGTTTTCTTTTCCTTATGCTGAAATAAAATTAGGATTAGATTTTAGTTTGTCTGGCAGGGGGAAGCATGAGTTGAGATTGGGGAAAAGGGAAAGGAGAAGTGAGTTGAAGGATTAGGGATTAG
This sequence comes from Dalbergia cultrata, assembly GCA_031216105.1. Lineage (NCBI taxonomy): Eukaryota > Viridiplantae > Streptophyta > Magnoliopsida > Fabales > Fabaceae > Dalbergia > Dalbergia cultrata. Next base: position 10,951,263 of record CM062345.1, read on the forward strand.
AAATTAAATTTAAGAAAAGGGTATTCTTTTCCAAATATATCTACACGTGAGAAGCACATGCTAACTTAACTGTGCCTTTTAATGTTTATGTAATGGAGGGTATCTTTTGCACTATTTGGTAAGTATCGGGAGTCACGTTGCACAATTTGAAAACTCAGGGTCTAAATTGTATAAGACCAAAAGTTCAGGAGGGTAGATTGTTTTTTTCCTTATAATAATTACTATAGCATCGGTAAAACCGTCGAAAAATTTGATCACCAAGTGACACATGGAAGGCGTCATAATTTTCCATGGGTGTACCGACAGAAATTTGCCCCACCCTAACAAAAACCATAATTATTTCTAAAACTCACTTTATCATCGGTAATTATTGATGGGTGTGTGCCCGTCCGTAAGTTACATCGGTATCCCGCATATTTCTGGTAATGAATTTTAATTTATATTACCTATCGGTGTACCGACGAGCAATTATTTTTGATATAATGAATTATTATTTATTACCGACAGGTTTTTGAAAATTCACAAATTGTTGTGCAACCTTTGGTATTTCACACTGTCCGTTGGTAAACCCATTGGTAATTAGAGATAATTGAAACGCACCATTTTATCAATTGGTTACCCGTTGGTAACCCGCATTTATCCCCCTACCTGAGACCTCTTCTTTCCCACTCCGTGAAACTCTGTCTCTTTTTCTCTCTTCACTTACTCTCTTTCTCTTTAACCTTCATCGCCATCGGATATTTTGCCACCGTGTGCCGCCACCGGAGCTCCATTCGAGAAACAGAGACCACCATTACGATCTAGGGGCTTTAGTGAGCATTTTAATCGGTTTAGTATTTTGATTTGATTTATTTTTCTGTTCGTTTATTATGGGTGCCCATAGTATTGTGTTTTGTTGCATTGTTGAGTAATTATTGTTGTTACTTTGTTAATGTAAGAGTCTTGTTTAAGGGTGATGGCGATTACTTATTTTAAGATCAGTTTGCCATTCTTCTTCCTTGTGTTATTTTATGTTTTCTATGTATATAAGTGTGTTAATTTAAATTTATCATATTGGATTTTCATGATTGGATTTGGTTGGACATAGAAAGCTTTCCCAGATTCTATGAATTTTTTTACTGCTATAGAGGTTAGTACCTAAATCCTTGTTATTTATTTTATAGTTTAATGGTTTAATATGCATATAGGATATATAAACACTTATGTTTGCTAAGATAGAGTTGTAGGAAATGAGGATTGCATAATTGGGGAAAAGGGCGTAGAGGCTCGGCCAAATTAGGCAGGTCGGTAGGTAAGTTGAAACATGTTTTTTATTACATTCTAATTTTATATTGCTTATGATATTTAAATTATTTTGATTGTATTTTTTATTTATTTTATCTATGTAATAGTTTTCTTCTGTTTGCAATGGCTCACCACAGGATCATGGAGGTTATATAGAGTCAATATAAAGTTGTACAAAGTCAGTATAACCATCCATGGCCCACATGGATTGACATCCCAGCAGATGTCAAGGAGTCATGGTGGAAGGACTGGAAAGTAATTCTCTGATTCATTCTCTTTTATTAAAATATATGTTTATATTATTTAATTATATGCTTAAATGCAATCATTTATGTCCTGTGAATTTATATATGCATAACACCTTCTACATTCAGCCTGAGCATGAGCCCACAGTTAAAAGGGCTTAGAGGATTAGGTCCTCCAAGCGACTGCGGGATATGTTTCATGATGTCCGTAAGAGACAGATGAACCACTCGTAGCTGAATAATGCCACCCTCAGTGAGCTGCAGTGCCATTGGGCCAGTGACACAACCTTTAAGGATAGGTTGGATAAGGGAAAGACAAATCGAGTGTTACAGAAAGGTTGGTTGCTGCACGCAGGTGGGTCGAGCACCTAGGAGGGGGCCTGGAAGCGTTTGGTAATTCTTTAACCTTTTTACATTTTATAATAACATTTACTATACATTTACTATATTTGAATTGTGGCAAATGTTATATTTTTATGTCTTTATTGTGCTTATTTGTGTAGGCGATGGAGTTAAAACGCCCTCCGACACAAGGCGAGCTATTTTGGGAGACCCACACCCGAAAGCGTGAGCAAAAGGGGGAGTCTGGAGAGGTCTAGGTAAACTCTTGCTCCGAAGGTGACTCTTGTAACTTTGAATTTAGACATATCTTTACTTAATTTTTATTATTTTATTTTCACTTATGTCATAATTATTAATTATTATGTGTTTTTATCTTTTTTCCTCTGTAGTGAGAGTTTACAGACCTCTAGGAGCAGGCATAAACCCAGTACCAGACCCAGATGGTTAAGTCTGGGCCCAATGCTGACATTCCTCCTCCTTCAAATGAGGAAGATGTCTGGGCCTAGGTGGTTGGAGGCACTTACAAAGGTCACATATGTGGGATGAGGTATTACCCTGAGAGTAGATCCCTATCCTCCACTAATGGGTTAGCTACTGGGGATGATGCCCTGAGGGAGCATGTCCACACCTTCAACCAAGAGCTGCAGCAGCAGGCACAATTGATCTAGTAGCAGCAAAAGCAGCAGGCATAACTCCTTTAGTAGCTCCAAGAGCAGCAAGCCGGGCAACCAATTGTGGAGCATGAGCTGAAAGGGATTTGAGAGCTTAAGTTCTCCTTGGAGTGACAGTAGTAGGAGAAAGCAAAGAAAGAGGAGGCTAACTAGAAGATGCAAAAGAAGATCATCAATGATGTGATGACCTTTTTCTGGGGCATGTGTCACGACCCGATTTAGGTACATGACCGGCACATGAGAAATCTCATTCTTACGTATGCCTAGTGACATGGGTTTCTCTATGTGCATAGTTAATTATAAAATTATTTAAAACAAAACATCTTTTTTTCTACATATAAATCACCTTTTCCTCAATTCAAAATAATCAAAATGATCAAAATAACTCAATTTGAAGTTTCATAATCTGTCTCCAAGGTTTGAAGTCATAATACAACATATAAATACAAACTACTCTGTTTCAAAAATTTCCATAAAACTAATACAACTAAGTCATTAAACATAAAGCCAAAATATACTATCATGGTATGCAAAATACCAAACATGACCTAAGGTCCGGGATCCTACCAGCAAATGTACTGGAGTACTCTAAACAAGGTTGCGAAAGGTGCTTTCGGGGTTGAGAGGAGTTTGGGGAGTATGGAAGTTAATTATGGGGTTTAGAACCCGAAATGGCGGTTTTTATAAAAATTAGAACCAGAGAGCATAAAATTGTCCCTTGCACCGCCTTACTAGTCACTGAGCACTGCAGCGCTCTCCAGAATGGTTTTTTTAGGTTTCTTGAGTAGTAATTCCAATATTGATATGTATTAGGCTGGATTGTCTCAGTGCTCACTTATTTATATTTTTTAATTTTAAGTTAATGTCCTCATTTATTTTACTCTCTATTAACTTTATTTTAAGTTAATATCCTCATTTATTTTATTCTCCATTAACTTTAAAATATAAATATAAATAAGGAAATACCACCTATTTGGATTCAAATAAAATATCACAAAAATCAAAATTCCAACAAATCAAAATTCAAAATTTGGATTTTAGTTCAAATTCGAGAATGCTCACAGTTTTATAAACTTGTGGGTGAAAAACGGAGTGTTTAAAGGTTTCATAAAATTCGTTAAAAATCATTCTTTAACTTATTTTTCTCTAGGAAACAATTATTGGAATTTTTGGTCCCAATAATATGGCTCTATCATATGACCCTCCAAGGACGTGTAGAGTCCAAAATTAGTGAATTCAGGACCCGGAATGATAGGTAAGGGCAACTGACTCCCTTTTATTTAAAACTAGGGTATTACAGTATGCAATCTTCAAGATCCTCTGGCTACGACACTATGACCCTGTAGATCCCATTCCCCCATATTCCACTCCCCTCCATTTCTGAGGGCCGTTCACAGTCGGATGGCGCAGATGATGATGATGATGATGTCGCCGCTACTGACGATGCCGACACCCAAGAGTTCATCTAGTTTCCATCTAGCTTCATTTTTTTTCATTTTGGATTTTTTTACATTTATTGCAATTTGTATATATTTTATTGTCATAATTTTCTATATAAATAAATAAATAATAAATTACCAATCACTTTATAGTTAAATAGAGAAATTAAAAAAAAAATTGTTACCAATGGATACAATCGTTAGTAATATGTAATATTTTAAAATATTGTTTTTCAATTTTTCATTGGTGACACCATCGGTAAAAAATTAAAAAAAATTTATATTTATTTAACCACCTATCGATAAAATTAAATAATTATCGGTATAATTATGCCCCTGACGACCATAGTGATGTCTTTTATATAATTGTATCAACGACTGGGTATTTTATTACCTGTCAAAAATGATCGATGGGGTTTGCGTATCAGTAATATTCATCGATAGCCTGGAAACTGATGCCCACGTACTCGTCGGTATAAATCCTACACATCACAAAACCCATCAGTAATATGTTAGAATTTTCCGTGTTTGAACTACTATTGATTGATGGGTATTTTAGTTTTATAAAACAGGTTGAATGGATAGTCTGATTATTCCCTAGAGACCCATTTCATATTGATTTATGATCAATTATGGGTTTGAAATTCACCATATAATATTGGGCTTAGGCCTAGTGAGTGTGCTAGAGGGTGTAAAGACATAATGTAACCGAGGTCCATGATGGACAAGACCTGGTTACATATATATTTATTCTTAGGCAGGATCCCCATTTCACTCTAAAAATCTCTTGACGGTTGCTGCTCCATCAATGCGGCCTCTGGCATAGGAGACAGAGAAGGAGTGGAAGACTTGCGCCTAACATATGCAATTGTGTTTTTTTTTCCCTGCAACAGGATTCATGATTCATGGACAAACGATGTGATTTGTTATTGCAAAATCAAAGACGTGCGTCTATTTTATTGGTGCTCTAATTTCTAGTATTTAATCCGATAAAACTTACATAATAGTATCAGTTTCTCGCGCTTTTCTAGTAGTGTATGTTATATGATCAATCAATTAAAACAATCAATCCAAGATCATATTGGTTTAAATTTATCTGTATTCTTTCAAATTTAAAACCACCTCCACATAAGCGTAATTCTGGGAATCATAAGCATGATGCAATGATATTATATGATCTGATTTTTAATATTTATTCAAGAGTTTCTTTTTTAAGAAATGATCTGATCTAATTTACACTAAAAAAATTTAATTTTTATTTACGTTATCAAATATCAAATAAATTCTAACTACATAAATATTTGACTATTTAAATACGAGATATGCTAATATTTGGTGAATTATAACCTAGACATTTTAATCATTATATATTCATTTTTTTCCTCTCTTTTGAACTTCAAACTCTTATATTCTCCTTCACTATATTTACTCTTTCTCTCTCCCTCTCTCTTTTATTTTTTTATTAATTTTTATGCTCTCATTCTTTTGCTGCTGTCATCTTCATTTTTCTCCTTCTTCTTCTCTCTTTTGCATTATTCTTCTATCATCTGCATTCTTTTTCTGCATTTATAAATGTAATATATTTTCCCATTACAATCGTTTTCATTCAATTTTACTCCTTATTTAATGGATGTTTGTTTTTTTAGGTACAATTGAATGATTTCACATCTTTTTATTCCTTTTAGTTTTCGCTTTTATCTTTCTTACTGTGAATGATTACTATTTCCAAGTGCTATGTCGTGGCTATATACAATGAGTTACAAGGGCACTACTATTATTTGTTATATTGTTGCGATTGTTTTCAGTGATGATATATAAGCTTTTGGCTATATACAATGATTTTAAAGGATCTTTTTTTTTTCCCCTCATGAAAAGAAGGAGTCATTTGACTAAAAGCTTCTTCAAGAAGAAGGTGCCTTCAAAGAGGGATAATGCATCATGACAAATAAGAACACTAATAAGGCAACTAGAATAAGCATTATGTATAAATTTCTTTTTATACAATTATTAGATTGATAATGGCTATTCTTAAACTTTATTTTATATTTTGTCTATTGTATGAAGTTATTTATTTTAAATTTCTTTTTCAAAATATTTCAAACTCTTACTCTCTGTTAATTTCATTTTTAATTTTTTCTTTGAGATAAAGTATTTGGTTTATTATTTTCATTTCTTTTTGTGTTACGTGATTTACTATTTTCATTTTAATATATTTATTTGAGCTTAGTTTTTGCAATTCCCTTTGATATTTTTTGTTCTTTCTATTTTTTTTTATCTCTATTCATGTAATGATGCTATGATAATTTTTATCATTTTTTTTTATGGTTATTACTGATTACCTTTCTCTTTTTTTTTTTTGTTTTTACAAAATTATTGATTACCATTAATATTAAACTTAATTGTTAGTTTAAATAAAGTGGTGGTAAAACTATATACTACATCTTTTTTTATTACAAATATTAATATGAAAATATATATGGTAAAGGTAATATCTATAGTTAATAACTATGAAGCACATACACTGACACGGACATGAGACACGACACGGACATGGATATAAAGATACACCAAACTTAATAAATTATAGGACATGAACACTGTATATATATATATATATATATATATATATATATATATATATATATATATATATATATATATATATATATATATATATATAATTTTGTTGTATGATTTTTGTGTTGGATTTTATAAAATTTAAATATATATATATTTCAAAAGGTTTAGTATTCATCTATGTGTTATTTTAATTGTTATTTTATTTTTTAATCAAGTATTGGAACGGCTAATCATTTCAAAGAAAAATTTAAAAGAATTCATGGTTGTTTATTATTTCCTTATTTCTATTTGATTTCATTCTTTTAATTAGTGATATAAATGTTAATGTGTTTTTCAACTTTCTATTTGTTTTGTTTGTTTTTGTTTTTAATGCTATGAACGTTAACGTTCTTTCAGCTTTCTATTGAAAAGATCATAATTGTCTTTAAAAATAGTGGCATGATTTCTTCTTCCTTTTAATTCATATCACACAGTCAAACGGTCAAGTTTTAATTGCTTTTACTCAATATCTTGAAACTGTTGATTTTGTGCTACTATACTATTTAATTACAAGCATTATAGATAATTATTATATGGTCGTTAGCATCAGTGTATGTTAAAAAACAAAAAACTTGTCTTTCAGCTTATGCATATATAAACGTAATTCTATGATAAAAATACATACGTTAAGTTTCTCTTCGTTCCAAAATTTCTTACTACACTATTATTCTATTGGTTAAGTTATACATCAGAACATATTCTCCATTGTAGTTCTTGAGTTCCTGGTTACTACCAGAAGAGCTTGCTGTATCCTGGAGGATTTGTGTACTGTGATGGAATAATCCTTAAGGACAGTGCGCTGCATGCCTCAGGCCTAACAAATCTCTTTTTCTACTTTTCTATTTTTTTTATTTTGCAAGAGTGGAGTTCTAAATTTTTACAACATTTTGTTGTCTTGTTTTTGTTTGAATTTCTTTTTGTTTGTATAATTCTTTTTATTTAATTGATTCTTCTTCTTTTTTTTTTGGTGATCATCTGAAGAATTTTTAAAATAAAATGACCCAACAGCACAAGTCCAACTAAATAATTACGATTGATTTTTGGCTCATGTTGATATTAAAAATTTGAAAAAAAAATAAAGAAACCAACTTAGGTTTGTGTCCAAGCTCAAAAAAATTATTTTTTTAATTGGATGCGTACGGACCTGTGTCCAACACGTGTCGTGTGGGTGTCGGACACCGACACATGTCCGACACACGGACATGCCACTAAGTCGGTGTGTCCGTTCTTCTTAGATTAATGATAATAATAATAATATAGATCCAAAATAAATCAAAATTCTAATCAAATAAAATAATTTTTTTTATCAAAACATAAAATGTTGTGATTTATATCAATTTGATTTTATTATTCTTATTTTATATCTATTTTATGATACCAACTTTAACTGATATTAATTCAATCATAATGTAATTTTGATTTATGTGCAAAATTCAAAAATTAATCTAATGAACTTAATTGTCATTACCTTAACCTCATATATCAAAAAAAAAAAAAATTGCCATTACCCTTAATTGTTATCAACTTAATTTGATGCATTTGATTTTAACAAGTATCAATCTAATTAATTATGATATGACAATAATTCAAAATTGTAATTTATACTACTAAAAATTTAGACTCATTTCAAAAAAAAATTTCCCATGTGTACATGGAGAATTTTATGCCTCATCATTTTCTCAACATTTCTATTTAAAGTAAATTTTTAAAATTTTATTTGTATTATAATTATTAATTATTTTTCTAATTATACTTTCCTATTTCTCTTCTATTATAACACACACTCTACATTGAACAATATGCCAATTATGACTTCCACAATTTTCAACATTCAAAATATTACAAGTCTTAAAATATCATAATTGAAATTTTTTGTAACTTATATTTGACATTACAACAAAAGGTGTTATACCGTTAAAATGTTATAATATTTTTAATAAAAAGAAAAATAAATTGAGGGGCATAAAAAAAATGCATTCATATATTTAAAGAAAAATAGTCACCTTTGTAGAAATATAATTTTTGGAAACCACTTTAAAAATTAATGAATCAAACCAAAAATTTCAAATTCATTTCTCAACTCAAATATTGGAAAATATCCCTTCTATTTTATATTGAGATTCATTGGCATAATTAAAAATTTTTACATACATATTACTTCCCAAATTAATACATGCATACTATCTCTTAAATCAATATCTTTCTTAAAAAACATATCAACAATCTATTTTTCAATTCTTTCTCTTTTTTGAAAAGTTTCTAACTTCAAATCTAGTGTTTTTGAAAATCATAAAAAATTATCTATTTACCTATCTCATTACACCATATTTGATTTTTTGTAACTGAAAAATTCTGACTTATCAATTTCATCATTTTTTCATATTAATTTTTTGAAAAAAGACTTTAATTTTTCAACATTAAAATATTTTATTAACATTCAATTCCATAATTTATTCTTTTTTATATTGATACTAATTATTTATTAAATTTTTTATTGAAAATAATTGTGTAATTTATGTTTCTCCAATAAGTGAGATGGAGTAAATTAGGATTATTTATGATTTTTTTTACTTATTATAGCACATTGATCATAAAATATATTTTAAGATTAATATTTTAATTTTCTAAAAGGATGTACAAAGTAAAGAGGTGTAATTGAAATCATATAAATTAATTTTATTCATTATCATTTATTAACATGAAATTATATTTTTACAATTTTATAATTTAAATATTTTAATTTCCTAAAAAGATGTAAATAGTTATGGATGATAAAAAAATTTGCTGAAGCGAGTACTTGCGGAATTACCTATAATGTGGATAGGAATGAGGACAGGTTATGTCTTCATAGGAGTGGGGCTAGAGTCCCTGTCTGTTAAACAGGATAGGGATGAGAACTATAATCTTCTTCCTATGAAACCTGCCAAGTCCCTATTTATATAAATAATTTAAATATCCACTTATTTATATATATATATATATATATAGAGAGAGAGAGAGAGAGAGAGAGGACCTTAGCATACATTTATTTTTTTAATTATCTTTGTTGAATTTATATTATATATGTATTTTCATTTTTAATTTGAATTATGTAACATTAGTATAGTATTTATTATTATGGATATTTATATTTTGAACTTCAAAGCATTTTTAAAATTGTTCTTTTTTTTGGATTTTTTTAAATAAACCTGTGAATATTTGTAGAGATTCAAATCTCTGTAGGGAATAGGGAATACGGATCCATGATGGGGACGAAGATCAAGATGAGATGCCAAATTCTAAAATAGGACGGGGGATAGTAGGAGACATGTCAATTCTCTCATCGACATGCATTTGTCATTCATATAATTGATTCATGATATGATAAAATTATTTACTTATTTTCTTTCATTATTCAACAATTTCAACTTTCAAAACATGTAAAATTTTTACAAAATAGACTCTTTATTGTTAGTTAAAGGTTATTATCGAAATTTTTTCAATCTTATAAACATGATATTCAAAATAATATATAAAATATAATGACACATTTATATTTTATTCATTTATTTAATTATTTAAATATTAACTCATTTTAAAAAGAAATTTATGTACTCAATTTTTTATAAGATATATTTAAACAATTATTATTTATTTTTTATAATGGTAAACAAACCGTCTTTTATTAACATCCCGTCCATTACACGGGTCAAATAGTGCCTGAAAGCTAAAATTATGGTGGAAGTCATTTTGGCTTCTGAAATTTAGAAGTTAATATTTTAATCCCATAAAATTAAAAAATATAAGTTATGTTAATCTATGACCTTTACATTTGTCAATTATATTACTATATCACCGCCTTTTTTTCCTCATGTTTTGTGCTAATTGATGGAATAGTGATAATCCCATAATATGTTTATTGCTTTTATCTCCTTGTATTTGGCTATGCTCATTGAAAAATTCTTAGATGTTTTAAGAGTAAGAAAAAAATATTTACTCTGTTATATTTATTAATTGACATATTATCATTGTGGACTCTTTTTATCTCTTATTTTTTTATTTTTATTTTTTAATATAATAATTAATGTGTTAGTAAATAAATAAAATACTGTGAATGCTTTTTCCTGCTGTAAGCACATTTCTCATGATGAATTGGTTATACTGCAGTTAGGTGGCAGCAATTGGATGTGCAGCGTATCTGCCTTCCATGATACTCGGAGAATATGTGAGAAAGAATTCGGTGTTGATGTCATTGTATTGTTTTTATGATTGTGGGCCATGTTTAGAGGGGCTGCTGATTGTGTTTGATTCATTTCCAAGAATGTTATTTATATTCACGAGATATCGTGTTGATTTATATATCATTTTTTATCGAATAAGATGTGAACTCTATTTAAATGAGCTCTATATCTCATCCAATGATAATATTATTTTGAATAAAAAAGTAATATAATTATTTAATTTTAAAATTAATAAATATTTATTATCATTATCAAATAAGTGTAAATAGTGGCATTAATTTTTTTAAATATTTTAGTGTTGAAAAATTAAAGATTTTTTTTCAAAAAAATTAGTATGAAAACATTATGAAATTAATAGATTAGAATATGCAAGTTGTTAAAAATTAAATAGAATATAATGATACAGGTCGATAGATAATTTTTTTAATATGATTTTCAAAAGTATTAAATTTAAAGTTAGAAAATTTTCTCCTAATCCCATCTTCATTTAGAATTTTGCCTCAATTTTCATCCACATCCCCGTCATGAGTCTTTATTCCTCATTCCATGTGAAGATTTGAATCCTTATTGATATTTTGGGTTTATTAAAAAATTTAAAAATAATTTGAACTTTAAAACATAAATATCCATAATAACAAATAATACTAATGCAACATAAATATAATAGCTTTACTATCATTAATACTATAACTATATATATAATTTTTATGGTATAATATATTGAATTATAATTTTGTTTATGGTGTTTTTTATTTTTTATATTGCTTTTGTTAATGGTAGAGAGATATAAAGATTATATTGGAAAAAATAATTGATAGTTAGAAGGTAAATTAAATTTAAAAACTTACGTTAAGTATTAAGATTATGAAATGATGGGGTATCATTTTTCTATGAATAACACATGGAAAAATTTTTATGTAATGAGCCTTAAATATTAGTATTATATCAATTGTTGTCATATTTGATTAAAAATAAATTATCATATTTGTATTATAATGAGTCTTAAATATTTGATTAAGAATAAATTTGGTAGAAATTGAATTTTGAATTATTATCATATCAAAATCAATCAATTAGTAATTCATTAACAAATTGACCTGCCCGTTTTCTTCAGAAAGAAATACAAATTTTAAACCTTATTTATTTTAGAAATATTTCCTTTATAATTTTTTATATTACCTTCATAATGTGATGTTATTAATGGTTCTTAATTTAATTGTAAGTCGTAATTATATTGACATGAGTTCTTTCTTAGTGCAAATTGTAATTTTTAATGATTGTAATATTTGATTATTTAATGATTGTAATATTTGATTTTATTTCATATAAAAATAATTAATAAGTAAATTTTAAACTAAGTTTAAAAAAAATCTTTAAACATAAAGATTAAGAAAGGTGGGGTCTAAATCACTATATGAATGACACGTGAAGCCTAAATAATTATATAAATGACACATGTAATAGTTTTCATGAAATAAGTCTAAAATATTAGTATAGTAGATTTATAATATATAATTAAAACAATAATATAATTGCATATAATATATAATATTGTATATATTTTTCAATTGATATATATTATTGTATAAATGAATGTCTCGCTAAAAAAGAAGAAGTAAAAGACTGGGTTTGTTATTTTTACAGATATGCAAGTCACAGAGGACGCCTTGTATTTTTAGAGGTGATTATTTATTTTATTTAATTTTAGAAATGACAAATACTTACTTTTATTTCAATCTGAAATAGATTGATAGAAAAAAAAATGCTCCCTTATAAAATTCTGTGACAAATTTATCTCTTTTCTATAATCAGCCTAACGAAATCCTTCATTAAGTATCCATTTGTTAACTACCTTTTATTTTAGTCAAATGAATCCATTTGTCAATTTGTTAGACTTGTTAATTATTAATAGTGTGATCCAAATGCAATTAACAAAATTTTACTTTATACCTAAATCGGTGATTATATATATATATATATATATATAAGGATTCAGTTAACAATAATAGTGGTCATGTCTTGCTTTATCTGATGTTATGGCTACATGACAGATCAAGGAATCCCAAGGATATAACAAAATCAAATCTAATAACGAACATCCTGCACGCCATAATCGCATGACAAATAGGAGACCTTTTTGTTGATCTGATCAAGATATTCCTCCTTTTTTTTTATATCACAAGATTTTTTGTTGTAATTGATCTAATTAAGGCATTCCCTTTTTTTATTTTTTTTAATAACATGTGATTTTTTGTTGTAATGGCTCAATTAATATTTTAATCACCCCAATACATTTATATTTAATCCATTTCTCAATGATTTTTAATTCTATATTTATTTTTCATTCTTAATGATTATTAATTTTAATTCTAAATCATAATTTTAATGTTTATAATCCCATGAATATATCTTAATGATTCTAATTTTATTTATTAATATTTGATGATAATATATTTGATTTTATTAATAATTAATAATTTAATTATAAATTAAGTAAAAAAATAGGTCCTAAATCACTATATAAATGATACATGTACCCTAAAATTCTGTATGAAAAATACTTATAATATTTTTTATGAAATGACTCTCTAATATTATAATAATAGATAAAATATCTTATACTCACGATTATAAATATCACAACACTTTCATTTTTTCAGACGATGACTTTCTTGTATGCCTGATTACCTTTGACTATCCTCTGAGTTGGAGGCTCAATCTTGTACAATCTTATCACGTATTTGTCGTTTTAGAGATTATTCTGCGTTATTTATCTTCCACTACAGTCATGGACAAGGACAACATAAGCCTCACGTTTTTCCATTTTTAGATAACACGTCAAATCCAGCGATTGTTATAAAACTACGTCGCCAAAATTGAATTTTGCAAAAGAATTTACAAGTCCAAATGAGTCCAAAATTATGTGAGCTAAGAGTCATACACCATAAATTTGTTTTATTTATGCCGCTGAACAAATTATATTACGTCCTCGTTATGCTGTTGAACTATCGGATCGGGTTTGAAAATACGTGTCTTTCTTTTTTGCATAAATTACCTGTCTACTTTAATTATAGTTTTCTTACTTCTTTTATAAACGAATACCTACGAAAGCTTATGCACTCCCTATCAAGAAAAAGAATATATATATATAGTTAACCTATATGATGTATGAAAAGATAATAAAAAATAGTTTGTTAATCGTTATCGAGAATAAATAATAATTCATTCATTTAAATATATCTTACAAAAATTGAATATATATATATATATATATCAATTTATCTTAAAAGTAAGTTAATAGTTAAATAATTAAATAAGTGAACAAAATATAAACATGTTATTCTATTTTATATCTTATTTTGAATACATGTTTATAAGTTTTTAAAAAAACTCAATAGATGATCTATAACTAACAATAAAGAGTCTATTGTATGAAAATTTTACACATTTCAAAAGTTGAAACTATTGAATAAAGAAAGAGAATAAATGGATAATTTTACTATATCATGAGTTATTTATAGGAATTATAATAAATATTCATGAAAAAAGAGAACATGTCCTACGCCTCCCATCGCAGTTTAAAATTTAGTCTCTCATCTCCATCCCTTTACGAGCCCCCATTTTCCGTGGGGGTTTTGAATCCCTATGGTATTGAAGAGTTTATTAACAAATTTTAAAAAGAGAAAAACTTTAAAAATATTTTAAAATTTGAAACATAAATATCCATAATAACAAATACTGTTAATGCACCATAATTCAAATATTAAAATTAAAAATTCATACATAATGCACATATAATAAAAATAATTAAAAAAATGAACATGTGCTTGATGGAAAAATTGATTAGAATAACACAAATAAAATTAAATAAGACAAGAAATAATTTGACTTAAAATAAATCATGAGTCACAAAAAATGTAAAAATAAATATAACAAAGAAATAACACAATTAAAATATAATAGTGGCTTATCAATATTATTAGCTGAGGCGTGCTAGGCATTGAGTTTAAGAGTATGTCGTCACCATGAGTCAACCACTCAGTGCAAATAGTCCTCTTAGCCAATACTTTCTAGGACACAACAATCACTTTTTACTAACTCTGCACTTGAATTAATAAGGTCATAGGAACAAGTTTATTGGATTGCTCGTGCAAACCAAAACTTAATAGAGTAAAAAATTGTGTGTTGATAAAATATGGTACGTGAGCTGCATAATTTCTCTAATCAAAAGGTGTTGTTTCTTACTACTATTTATAGAAGAAAATGTAAATTATCGTTCCTCACATTTAATTACTCATTATAACATGTGATACAATACCAACGTTCAAAAACTGATCGATTCCAACTTTCAACATTTAATTAGTAAAAGCTCATTAAAACTTGATTTGCCCAACGGTTTAGTTACAACTTATATCATTGAATACCATAAATGTCTTGTCATCGAAAAACAAAACATGTGAGAATAGAATTAAAACCATAATATGATTGTATATTATTTAATAATAAAATTAACTTCCAAATATACTATAATAAATATCCGACAGTGTTATTATCGTCCCTATCCCGTTTAACAAATAGGGACTTAACCCCTATTGATCATCCAATGAAGACAAAATATGTCTCAATTTCCTTTTCCATTGTAGGTAATTCATGCACGTACTCTCAATTTTTTTTTATCATCCACAGCCGTTTATATCTTTTTAGTAAATTTAAATATTTAATTTAAAAAATCAAAATATATTTTCTAATTAATAAAAATAATGAATAAATTTAATTTATATGATTTCAATTACACGTTCTTTCCTTGTACATCCTTTTAATAAATCAAAATATCAATTTTAAAATATTTATTATAATTAATGTGTAATAATTAGTAAAAAAATCATATATAATTACAATTTATATAATCTCAATTATTAGAGTATTATATGAATTATAATATTATTTTTAATAAAAATTAATACAAGTATTTAATTTTTAAAAATTAATAAACATTTATTGTCATTATCAAAGAAGTGTAAATTGTGAAATTGATTTTTTAAATATTTTAGTGTTGAAAAATTGAAGGTATCTTTTTTCAAAAAAATAGTATGAAAAAATTATAGAATTGATGGATTGGAATGTTCAAGTTATAAAAAATTAAATAGAATATAGTGATGCAGGTAGATAGATAATTTTTTTATTATGATTTTTAAAAGTTCTAGATTTGACGTTAGAAAATTTTCCTTTAATCCCATCCTCATTTAGAATTTTACCTTCATTTTCATCTATATCCCCATCATGGGTCCCCATTTCTCATTCCACGTGGAGATTTGAATATCTATTGATATTTATGGGTTTATTAAAAAATTTCAAAAAGGAAAAGTTTTTAAAAATACTTTGAACTTCAACCCATTAATTAATTATATATATATATATATATATATATATATATATATATATATATAATTTTTATGGTGTAATGTATTGAATTATAATTTGTTTATGTTACTTTTTTATTTTTTATATTACTTTTATTAATGGTAGAGAAATATGAAGGTTTGATTGGAAAAAATAATTGATGGTTAGAAGGTAAATTAAATTCAAAAACTTACTTTAAGTATTAAGATGATGAAAATGATGGGGTATAAGTTTTCTATAAATGTGACTCTTTAGGGCTTTTTACCTGTTTATATGTTTTAGCTAGTAGTGACTGAAAATTCTGTCACTAATATTTCAATTAGTGACCGATTTTATGAAAGCAAGGGTTTTTCGTATAAATAAATATCAGTCACTAAATCGGTCTCACTAAATCGGTTATTAATATTTCAATTAGTAACCGATTTAGCGACCAATTTTTATACAAACAAGGTTTTCTATTATTAATACATATCCATCACTAATTGAAATAATTTCTAGTATGAATAAAAATTGGTCATTAATTAGTCACTAATTAAAATATTAATGACTGATTTAAGGACCGATTTAGCGATCAATTTTTAATGCAAGAAATAATTTTTAGTATGAATACAAATCGGTCACTAATTTCAATTAGTGTCCGATTTAGTGACCGATTTTTATGCAAGAAATGATTTCTTGTATGAATACAAATCGGTCACTAAATTGGTCACATATCTATCATTTTAGTGACCGATTTATTTCGATCAAAAAATCGGTCAATATTTGGCACATTTCTAGTAGTGACTTTAGCTTTTTAATAAAATCATTTTAACAATAATGGTCCCATGAGTTAACATTAAAACATATATTTCATGCTTTAATTGAAAATTATCATTTTCCTACACTTAATAAAACTAATCATAATCTCTAATCTCTGGAAATATTCTCTAAAACCATGTCATCATGTCATAATTTAAAGAAAATAGCTCTAATGACTAACATAAAGGTCATAGGATCTGAATCCACTCACCTAGAGAGGAGAAAGTGATGGTGTCAACACCAACGGAGCTCTAGGGAGGAGGGATGATACCATTGTCTGCCATTGAAGCCACAATCTCAAGATTAGACTCTAACAACCTCTAGATAGCTTAAACATAACTCTAACGACATTGGGAGGGCACCCTACTTGACATTGGAGACAACCAACAACTTATACTCTAGGATATGAAATGGAGAAGAAAGGGACAACAAAACCCATAAAATCCCACCTTTGATCTCTTGGACGAAGAAAGATCGGGGTTAGATTTAGTGGAAAAGAGTGGGAAGGGTTTGGAGACAAGGAGTTTTCGAAAATGTGATGAAATCCAGATTTTGGGGTGTTTAATAACTAGTGGGGGTCCACTTACGCGAAATGGTGGCATTTCGCACTGTTTCTACGACCGTTATAGCGGTCAAGACCTCCTCACGAGCCCGACCATGCCACTTACGAGGACCGCTGTAGTGGTCATCAGACCACTCAAAACCCCTGAATTTTCCCACTATGATCACTATAGCAGTGATAGTTCTCCAGCTTCTGCAATTTTTTGTCATTCTAGCATATGGCGTTTCCATGCACTTGTGACCGCTATAATGTCTTCATTTATTTTACTCTCCATTAATTTTAAAACATAAATATAAATAAGGAAATATCCTCCATTTGGCTTCAAATAAAATTTTAAAAAATCAAAAGCCCAACTAATCAAAATCCAATTTTTAGAGTTCTAGTTCGAATTCACGAATCTTTGAGATTTTCTAAACTTGTGAGCTAAAAATGAAATGTCTAAAAGTTTCATAAAATTAATTAAAAATCACTTTTTAACTTACTTTCCTTTGAGAGAAATTACCAGGACTTTTGGTTTCAAGAATGTGGCTTAATCATATAGCCCTCCAAGGAGGTGTAGGGTCCAGACTTAGTGAAATTCAGGACTCGATAACAAGGTGGGTCCCGAGGCATCCTAGGGCTGTACGGAACTTATCTACTGACACGTGTACACCAGGTATTACATATAATAATTGTGTCATTATTTATTTTTATTTTCCAAAAGCATTGTAATCAAAGCAATCAAAGTAAGCTGCAATCCACGAGCCAACTCGACCCAATCCACCATTTTGGTAGGTAGAATTGATAAAATATTGGCTTATTTAAAAATGGATCAATTTGGCTTGACCTACTTAATCCATAGGTTAAGTAGATTCGACCTATATAACTTGCGAGTTAAGTGGGCTGGCATGATTTGTTTAGTTTTTTTTTTTTTGGGAAAAAACCACAACTCCTCTTTTTTATATTGGGCTAAGACCCCTATATCCACTTCATGTTCTTTCATGCCCTCTACCCCTAAAAAAAACACTTTTAGGTTTTTTTTTTAGTTTTTTGAACAAATTTAAGGATTTTTAGGTTTTCTTTTATTTTTTAATTATTTGGTGAGCCAACCCATATGAGCCAAATTGGCCCACTTTGATAGCTTTAATTGTAATCAATGCTTATTTATTATTTAATAGGGATAATTTTGTTTGCTTACATAATTCTTTTTTACCTCTATTAAGGATGTTAATAATACCTGCCCTACGGGTAAATACTAGCGACGGGGTGGATAGGGGGGGAATGATTTTCCCTAGCGGGTAATAGGGAATTGTTAAATGGGATGGGGGTGGGGATCACTATTTTCATGCCCACAAGTGCCCTCTATATGTGAAACTACTTAATTGTACTCATCTATATATATATATATATATTAGAAAATTATTTTCCAATTCCTATTATTCTCTCTTTCTTTGTTTACTATTACACAATTATATTGATATCTAGAAATAAAAGCATGTTGAATGCTACTGTACATGTCAAGTGTTTAAGTTATTGGAATTAAAATACATTTGAATTATTTTGTTTGGATTTTTGTAATTTATTGATGGAAAAATTAAAATTATGATATTATAATTCTTCTATATTTTTTTTATTTTTCATTTTTTTATAATTTTAATGATATATAGTGGGCATCCATGGATATTCGCAGCTATCCATTTATCCACAGGAAACATAATAACGGATATTCACATAAATATGGGGCAGGAATGGGGGCATATATTCATCCATGCCCCTGCTCCATTGACATCCCTAACCTCTTTCAAGGATCATTTATTACTCCATACATTTTGGAATAATTGTCATTTTTTGAATTTTTCTTGTTTCAGAATATCTATTGATTTATAATGTCTTGATAGCATTAATTTTTTCTTCTATTTATACCCTTAATATATATAAATGTGTTAGTTAAGTAATCAACATTGATCAAGATAAGTAATAAGGACTGTAGAATGATGGTTTTGTCAATTTATATAATTTTTCTATGTTTACCGAGATGTTTTTTTCATTTCCCTAATATGTATGTTGTTAGGTTTTTCCCAGTTATTATAAAACAGATAGAGTATTTTCTTAGTATATGTGTTTTTTAATAGATAGAGTCGATGGAAGAGTGTATTATTTTTATTAGTTACTTCTTTTGTTGCATCTCAACTATCTAAACAAAAAAAAAAACACAAATATTAATAACGCAATGAATGAATATTGATAATAGTGTAAAAGTGAGGTAAGGGACAAGATTGCGCCTATTTAATATGACTATACTATTTGAAAATAAATAAATAAGATGTAGTTGATTATAATAATAGTATAAGTGGTAAACAAAAATTAATATTTTTTAATTTAAAAAATGGATAAATAAAGTGAAACAATTTTTTTTTAAAAAAAAAACAGACAGTCAAAATGGAATGAAAGGAGTACATGCATTGAATAATGAAAATAAATTAGCTACTGATATCAGTTACTTCGCGAAACTCATTGATGTACAATAAATATTGGTCGGTGAATTAGACTGAAACTACAGCGCTTGGTAGTTAGGGTCATCTACTGCCTAACTCTTAGCAGTTTTGAATTACTCACCGGTCAAGTTAATTCACTTTTAATGCAGAAGTCATAATTATTTATTTAATTTTGGAGATTTATGTACTATGGATTAAATTTAATACTTTGGTTATTCATTTGTCATATCTTTCACGAAACTTAATTACTTCTGTAAATTGGTGTTTTCTGGCTGGCGGGCCCTCGTTATTCGATTTGTGAGCTGTTATGACAAGGCGCAGCAGGTGTTCTGCATGTTTGTATTTCGCTCCTTTGGGTGGTTTAATGTTAAGGAAAACTGGCTCATGTATGTATATTTTGATTAGACGATGATTGATTTTATTTATATCTATTCATGATATGTGTATTCTTGAGATATATATCCTTTGAGATATATATACGTAGAGTTAAGTATATTTAAATTTGAGTTTTAATTTTGATAGTGATCCAATAAAATACATAGATTATTAATTTTCTTGACAAAATTATGAAATTTAAGAATCTATATAACAAGTCACTAAGAGTCAAAATCCAAGTAAAACAATTCTTTTAATACGTTTCCTTTTCTTTCTTTTTTTTTTCGCTCAACTAAACGAAGGTTCAAGTAGGTGTGTACAACAAGGGTTTTTTTTTTCGTCCCTTAGGTTATGCTGCAACTAGTTTCAAACTTTCAATCATACAATAAAAGTTCAAAGTTTTAAAGAAACGAAAGAAAACGTAGTGGCCACAACTTTTATTTGGCTGAATTATATTGGTTTCAACTAACGGCCTGTAGCTCCCTCTTGGACCGCCGCCACCGGACAAACAGGCGTGGATAGGTTTAATTATTTTTTCTTCATTTTTATATTTTCCTTCCCACACTTTCAATTATACACGCGGCAAATTATACTGATTTTTGTTTTAATATTTGGTGAAATTCAATCGCCTTCTCTCTATTTTTAAATTTTCTCAAGAGATCTATAAGTTTATAAAATATTACATCAACCTCCTTTAAATTTAACTTATAAAATCATTATATCATTGTCTCCTCTATCTTACAATGTGTACAAGGCTAATGTCAATATCACTTGGACAAATAGAAGGGAGTTGGTGTGAATTTCATCAAAACTCAGAAAAAAGGTCAACATAATTTGCTCTTATATATTGATAACTCAATGAAATATACTAATAATGAGAGAAAATTATAAAATAAAATTAAATGAAAACATTGTTCATTATCTATCAACATTTGATTGAAAAACACAGAAAAATTGTATACAAAGATTGACTAAATCCCCAATAATAACATTGCACTAATTGGTCCCCAAGGAAAAAAATCATTTTGGATTTCTCATAATTAAAATAGGATAAATTAATCCCTAATAGTTTATAAAAATAAGTTAAATTGGTCCCTATAAAAATGTAATGTCCTTGTTGGACCAAGTTCGGATCTTGACAAATGTTGCTGATAACATCTCATGGTCATTCCATTCTTCTCGGCAGTCCTCTGTTCAGTCTTTTCAGTCTTTCACCTTTATGCATTTTCAAAAGAGGTATCAATTTTTTCATGTTGAGGCTATATCTTCTAAGGTTTAGAAGGGAGTTGCTTAGTAAAGGGCAAAATTGTTTGCTTGGTTAGTTCTTATACGGAGAATTAATACAAAGTCATGTCTTAGTTGATTGAATTTCATTTCAAATGGTGACTCCATATGTGTTTTTTGTAATATGTAAATGAAAGTGTGCCACCCTTGTTTTTTTTTTCTTTATGTGTGCGCACATTTGAAAGTGTGGACATTTTGTTGTAGGTGGTGAAGTATTGTAATACCTAGTATACACGTGTCAGTAGACAAATTCTGTACGGTCTCAAGGTCCCTTGAGACCCACCCATGTTGCCGGGTCTAGAATTTCGCTAAGTCTAGAGTCTACACCTCCTAGGAAGACTATATGATAGAGCCATATTCTTGAGATCAAAAGTCCTAGTAATTGGTTTCCAAAGGAAAATAAATTAAAGAATAATTTTTAATAAATTTTAGGAAACCTCTAGACGTTTCATTTTTAGCCCACAAGTTTAGAAAATCGTAGGAATTCCTGAATTTGAACTAAAACTCAAAAATTAGATTTTGATTGGTTGGGGTTTGATTTTTTTTATATTTTATTTGAGTCAAAATGGGAGGTATTCCCTTAACTTTAAAACATAAATATAAATAAGTGAGTATTGAGACAGCAAGAAGCCATATGACAAAACAATGGTGAAGTTAGGAAATTTTGTCATTGCTATAGCACTCTAGGACCGCTAGAGCGGTCACAACATTTCATTTTAGCGTCCTAAGGACTGCTATAACGGTCATAACTGATCAACGCACAGACACAGGAATAGCCAATTTGATATAGCGGTTATAGACTGTTATAGCGGTGTCAATTTGGCAGAAATGATCCAAAATGATGTCGTTTCACTTAAGTGATCCCCCTACCCTTATTTATACTCTCAAGCTCGAGATTTCACTCCCCATTTTCGAAACCCTCACCCCCAAATACATTTTTCTCTCTTCTGTTCCCTCCACTCTCAACCCCATTTGAATCTAACTCCCCTAATCATCAACATATGTTTATGTTGATAGATTTTGTCTTCATTCTTCCCATTCTTTTACATTCTTGGTATGGGTATTGTTATTTTCTCTCATTGTTGTCAAGTGGAGGTGCTCCTCCAATGTTATTAGAGCTGTTTTAGTATTATCTAGAGGTGATTAGAGTTTAATCTAGAGTCAATGTTGCTCTATGGCAGTTGTTGGTGTCATTCCAAGCCCTCGAGGTGAAGTTAGTGGTGCCCTTTTACTCTCGGCTCTAAATGATGAGTGGTTCAAACTCATGGCCTTATCTTTAGTCATTATAAGTATGTTTTATGCATGATGATTATTAAATATGGTATTAGAGATGAAAATATGAATATATATGATTTTGCAAAGCTATGATTTCGAATGTATAGCATGAAAATGAAATTTACAAAACCATGGGATCATGATTGATAGATTGTATTTTATGGAAATGTGTTATATGCAACTCTGAAGGATTTATTGCAAGAATATATAATTTAAAAGTTGTTATTTTATTAAATATGTTTTAAGAGTTTATGATATCTTTATATTTCAAGACTTGAGATTTCAAACTATAATTTTAGAGTATTAGTTAAGATATTCTGGCAAGAATGTCAAATAGAGTATGCTTTAGTTTCATGAACTAAGATATTATTATAATGTTAGATATTTTTATGATTATGAACCCTTTTGGTTTAGAAGTATAATATTAGAGTTACCAAGTTTATGCAAAGATGTTAGCTTGAGAAATGAGATTTTAAAAATTTAGTTTTTATGATACTAAGAAGTATGAAATTTAGTATGATTCCTAAGAATTTCCAGATACATATTCTGTGGGTTTGAAATCGGAATGCCTACAAGTGGTGAACCCTTGGGCTCAATTTTCACAACCACAATTATGCTAAAGTCAGATTGTTAGAGTTATATGAGTCCAGAACTCTCAGAGTACTCAGAATTTAGGAGCTTTTGTTCACCAGGGACTGAGTACCCACCTTTCATATTTAAAATGATTTTACTCAAAGAGCAAGAGTATGATTATGACTTGATTTAGAGATTTTATGAATTTCTCCATTGATTCTAAGAGTAAGACAATTATGTATTATCGAGTTTTATGCCTAGAGAAAACCCTAGAGTAGAGTTTTACAGAAAATGACATATTTCATGAATTAGAGATTGGACGATAGTTATAGAGAAATAGACAGTGAGTTATCAGCTGAACCCCGATTGTTAACTTTGGTACCAAGTTGTCCCGAAAGGACAATCTCACAGAATAAAGAATGAAACCCAGTTAGGTGTCTAATTTGAATCCCAAAAGGATTCCAGAGATTTGAGAAATTGTTATGTCATGGTTGACATGCATAACCAAAGAATTTATATTTGTGTTATGCAAGGCATAATAAGAGATTCATGTTTCTATAGGAGATTACTATTCTTTATGCTTTATTAGAGATTATCAGCTTTATTGCCTTTATGATTATAGATAAATATGTTTCTGAGAATATTTTATTTAAGAGCTATTGTGTAAATTTGTTTAAAATGATTTCTTGTTAGAGTAACAAATTTAGATATGCCATTTTTTTAATTTTCCAAATTTAGAGACCTCTTTTCTTCTATATAGTTATGCCTATAAATATCAAATAGTTTATGTTTGCTGCATGTATATTACATATTGCAATCCCTTGGTTGTCCCATGTGGGTGATAGGTGAGAGCTCATTCACTGAATCCGTTGACTCACCCCTCTCCCTTCCTCTCATAGTTGTAGGTTCAAAGGTGGTCCATATTCATGTTCCATAGACGTAGTTATTTCCAGTGGTGAGTCTTACTTTGCAGTAAAGTCTAAAGTAGGACTATGTTAGAGTAGAGTGCTCCAGTAGATGCGCAAACAGGATCCAACCATGCATTTATTTTTAGACTATGTATTTAATTTCAAGGATTGAAATATTTATATATATGTTCTCAAAGTTCAAGTATGCAAATTGAAACGTAAATTATGGATAAAGATTTATGTAATTAGTTAGAGATGAATTTATGATTTGGTTTCAAGTGTTGAACTGATTTCCAAGTATGATTGAGATATCCTCAGGGTTTTGATATATTAAATACTTTCAGTTTATAAAATTAAATATTATGTTTTAATTAGAGAAAAATGTTAAATATTTAAAAGAGATCATATTTTAAGTTTTATATTATGCATTTAGAGAGCCATGTCACCCAAAAGGCTTACATGGAGATGGGATTCCTCACCTGTCGGTCACGTTCCCATGTCGAGTCGTGATAGTTATTAATTGGGTAATGTCTTCAAATCCCAAAATAAATTGTGA
This sequence comes from Dalbergia cultrata, assembly GCA_031216105.1. Taxonomy (NCBI): domain Eukaryota; kingdom Viridiplantae; phylum Streptophyta; class Magnoliopsida; order Fabales; family Fabaceae; genus Dalbergia; species Dalbergia cultrata. Next base: position 10,976,288 of record CM062345.1, read on the forward strand.
AGTTTGGAATAATGTGTGCTTCTTTGGCTAGCAGAAGTAGGTTAGAATATTTGTGTTTTTGGCCATTTTGTTGTCTATTTGGGAATTGAGAAACATAATTGTATTCCAAGGAGAAAAGTCTCATGAAATATTTTCATGCACAACCTTATGCATAGATGTAGAACTTGGATTACCTTTGGCTGAATATTTTGTTATTGTTTGTTGTGGTGTGTATTATGTGCTTGCAGGTTTCTCATCTATTTTTTGGGAGCATAAAAGATCTCTTGAGCTCCTATGTGACATGAGTGTCACACTCTTGTGTAAGGTTTTATTCTAACAGAACTGCAGCAAATCACTAAGAGAATTTTTAAGATTGTTTTGCTTCAACTTGATTGCGAATATGTGGTAGGAATGTTCCTTTGAAGATTCATGTTCCGCATATTTCAAGGTGGTGTTTGGATGGTTTAGCATAAGGTAGGCGTGTGGAGTGATTAATGTTTTGCGGGATAAAGATGGATATTATTGACAATTACGTATCCATTGGTAAATACTGATGGAATTTCTTATGGGTTGTTGCATTTTTGTTGTGATAATTAATTTGCACAACAACCTATCGGTAAAACCGTCAGCAGTTAATAGCGCCACTGCGCGCCATAGAGCGTGCACAATTTTTGATGGGTGTACTAATCGATTTACCCATTGGTTCAATAGTAATTCGTAGTCTAGTGGTAATCTGTCAGTAATTGCACGCCCGCCACGTGGCACGAAAAATGTACTGACGGGTGTAATATTTTAATTTTAGCTATTTTTCCTTAAATTACTGTCGGGTTTACCAACCGGTTAAATATATTTTTTAATTGTAATTTTTAATAAAAATTTTATGTTTATCGACAAGTGTTTAAAAAAATATTTTTTTTCTACATTTTCACTATCTTTTTTTAAATTTTTATTAAATATATAGACGGGCACACATATAGCCTATATATTTTAATTTTTTTAAAATTTTTATATTATTGACGGGTTTTTAAAAATAGTGATACTATCACGTAATTATTGGAATTTCACGTACCCGTTGATAATAAATGAAATGTGAAATGCACCATTTCACTAATTGGTTACTGTAAGTAAAATTCGAATGCATCACTAAACCGCGTAAGTCTTACAATGATATAGTAATAAAATTGTCAATGATGAGTTTAATTAAAAACAATATAATAATAAATCTTGGGTAAATTACACTCATCCCCTTGAGGTTTGTTGAAATACAACAAACACCCCTTCTATTTGTACATCTGACACTTACCTCCCCTGAACTAAGAAAAAATCCAACCCAGCTTTAAAACTCACAAATGAAATTACCTTTATACCCTTTATCTTTATACTCTTACTCTCTTTCTCTCTCTCTCTTTCTCTTACCCTCACTAGCCATACACCCATCTCATCATATTTTCTCTAAAACTCAAAGGGGAGGCAACGGTGAAAGGTTTCATTTTCTTGTTAAACACAATAAAGGGCATGGGTTTGAAACAGAGAGAGATATGGAGAGAGGGAGCGACGTAGTGGTAGGAGAAGAAAGAGAAGGAAATCACGAAAGCGGAAGTGAAGGGAGAGTGGCAAATGTGATCGCGGAGGGGTATGAGGCCGCCGTGATAGAGAGAGGAGCGGTTTCCGTGGCTGTGTGAGGGGGGCGAGATATTACGCAGATCGCGATCTCGAGGCTTGGATGGCTAGTTCGTGCGGCTTGCAGGAGGAGGAGGATGGTGGCGGCACGAGGAGGAGAAGAAGGACGCTGAAGCTGCTGCAACTCAACGCGGTGGAGGCGAGTTTCGCGGTGGCTGGTTGGGAGGCAACCTTGATCTTCACGCGACGGTGGGCTGTCCGCATGAAGGAAGGGGTTGTCTACGGCGGAGAGCACGAGGAAGGAGGGTGGCAGATCTGCATCTCACCAGCGATGAGAGGTGGTTTCACAGCTTCCCCCATTTCTGCCTTTCTTTTTTTGTTTTTGAAATTAGATATGTGCTTTGGCTATGGTTTTATTGAAATGGTTTGGATATTTTCTATTTGGATTGTATTGATGTTATGAAGGGGGTGAGGTTGATACAATGGATGTATATGTAATGGATTTGTGATATGAGAATGGAGGGCTATGCTGTGTGTGGGTGTGAAGGTGCATGGGCTAGGGAGCGCAAATGGTGGTGAGAGAGAAGGGGGTTTGAAGGCAAAAGGGGAAGGGGAGCGTTGCTGAGATGGTGTCGGCATGGTGGACGACCGCCGCGGTGGTGATGGATGAGGAAGGAGACGAGGCCAATCTCGTGGTGGTAAGGGTGGTTCATGGTGGAGGATGTGAGTGGATAAACAGAGGATGGATTTGGTCAGAAGGTGGGTGCACGGTTGCTCGGTTGGGTGGGTGTATGGCTGATGAGGGTAAGAGAGAGAGAGAGAGAGAGAGAGAGAGAGAGAGAGAGAGAGAGAGAGAGAGAGAGAGAGAGAGTATAAAGGTAAAGGGTATAAAGGTAATTTCATTTGTGAGTTTTAAAGCTGGGTTGGATTTTTTCTTAGTTCAGGGGAGGTAAATGTCAGGTGTACAAATAGAAGGGGTGTTTGTTGTATTTCAACAAACCTCAAGGGGGTGGGTGTAATTTACCCATAAATCTTTCAATCATGAGTTTAATTAAACATTATATTTGTATAAATTGTATTATCTCTTATTTCAGTATTAAATTTATTCTTTGACCGTTAAATTGTTTATTTATCCTTTATAATAATAGTGAATGCAGAAGACTAATTAATTATATATATATAAAAAATGACATTTGCGAAGCGTGAAGTTTCTCAGAACTTCCCATCCTTAGCAGCCAAATCAGAGATCACAAGGTTTGAACGTTATGGTGTGGAGTTCCACACTCGCTGGCAGGCGCTAGCGACAGCCAGCATTGACTTGACTCCAATTATATCCGTAAGAAAATTTTTACACGTCGCTGAAATAAGAACTTTTTCCTTTCCTTTTCTTTTTTTAAAAAATATTAACTATATTAATCAGTTTAGCAATCAGCAATGTAAGTCATTTTTGCATCCTTAATTATTCACATTTTATCTTATAAAAAAAAGTTATTCACAATTTATGATTAGAGTTTTAGTCAGAAAAAGTTGATGGACGATTAAGGAAAGAAGATCCACTCAAAAATAGACGGGACGAATAATGAAGGCATTAAAACGAAATATTTTGCTCAAATATAATATTTAAAAAAGAAAAAAAAAATTCTTATAGGTTGTTACGAGACAAGACATTTCTTTTACTTTAATCAACTTATTTTTATCTCCTCATAGCCTTATAAATAAATGTAAGATACTCCCTTAGCCTTGGGAAAACCCATCAACAGCAGTTCATTCCTTTGCTGTAAGTTGGAACCACACCACCTTAGTTTCTTCAATCTCCTCAATCTTGATCCTCTACAAAACAAAGACACCGGACACCGCAACTTCAACAACAGTCATGTCTCCAACTTCATTACCACCAACACATGAAACGGAAAACACTGCCACGTCAGCGACGACCCTAGCCACCCTTCACCCAGACATCATTCACGCTCACATCCTCTCCCGCCTCGACGGCGCCGCCCTCGCCGCCGCCTCCTCCGCCTCATCCTCCCTCCACCGCCTCTGCACGGCGGACCACCTCTGGCTCAAAATCTGCACCGCCACGTGGCCCTCCCTCTCCGACCCCGCCGCTCGCCACGTCATCTCCACCTTCCCCTCCGGCCACCGCTCCATCTTCTCCGACGCATTCCCCTCCCTCCACCACCTCCCCAAAAACAATAATCACCAACGTCCATCACATCTTCCACCGGAACACCTCATCTCAGCCGTCGATATCCACTACAAAGGAAAACCCGTGTTCTCGCGGGTTCTAACAACCGAAACGCGGAAGAACTGGTTCCTTTCATCGCCGCTTTGGATCGACATGCTCGAACCGGACGAGTTCGTTCACACGCCAGTGAAGTTCGCGAAGGCGAACGAGGAGTGGTTGAAGCACTTGGAAGAGAGCTTTTGCTTGAGCTGGATCGTTTTGGACCCGACCACGAAGCGCGCGGTGAACCTGTCGAGCCGGTGGCCGGTTTCCGTGAGGCGGCACTGGCTGACAAGGGAGCTGGAGGCGGTTTACGCAGTCGCGATGATGGATGAGTCGGTGCGGTGTGTGGTGAAGGTCAGGTGCTGCGGGAAGGTTGGAGGGGAGGTGCACGTGAGGGAGGTGAGGTTGGCCATGGAGGACGCGGAGGGAGGGTATGTGAGGGGGAAGGAAGGGTTGGAAATAGTTCAGAGGGCGATGGTGAGTGGCGAGAGAAGGAAGGTGGTGGATGGGGTGTGGGCGAAGGAGAGGAATGAGAAGTTCGAGTGTCTGGTGAGGGAGAGGAGAGAGGCCAAGCATAGGAGGGAGAAGGCTTGGGACATGGTTTCCACTCTGATCGCAGCCGTTGCTTTCATCTTGCTTTGCTGGATTGCCGGCATATGAGATTTTGTTTTAGTATATATCCAATTCCATTTGTGAATCCTATGATTAACTAAAATCGAAAATTCAATCTATCATTAAGAAGAGTAGAAATTCATTATTATACAAGATTTCTCCTTTTGAGTGTAGTAAATGACGCAATAAAAAATTATCTATTAAAAGTGCTTCTTGTTAAACTTATTTTAAATTCAAGGAGAGTATACGATAGGTTGAATGATATATAGATCATTTCCGGTTAAAAATTCTTATAATAAAACTTTGATTGTTAAGTGCTTCCTTTTGAGTAGCATTTTAGCAATTTTACTTTTTTTATTTTATTTTTTTGAAAATGGAAAAGGACAAAAGAAAACAAGCAGGGAGGGCGGTGAACGGCCACCCTCCAGCAGGGGCATCAATTCCACGTGAGGAGAACCCACATAATACAATCACGTGGAATGGCTGTCTCCACCTCCATATCCGCCACACAGCAAAACAAGGAACAAGCCGTCGCCTTATCCCTAAGCAGAAACCACTTCAACCTTAAAGAAGTTGCGGCAGCAACCAAAGCCAGCCTAAGCCAAATGTCACGTAAGGGAAATTAAAGGAGGACAATCCCATGACATCCTCATTACCGCAATCACAGCGAGGATAGGACGGGGAAGACGAAAGGCCACGATGATATCCCCATTGGCAGTTTTACTCAATATTATGAAGGTTTTACTCGTATAATGGATTTCCTTAATCTAAATTAAATTATTAGAATTTATAGTAATAATAGCTTAGATAAAAAAGAATACACTGAAATACTTAAACAAGTGGTTTGGATTCAAGAACTTTTTATTTAATTTATGATTTAACTATTATTTAATGACAAATTTAAGTAGTTGAATTAATTATTAATTGAATCATGGATACCTATAGCTAGCGGTGTTGCTGTACTTTTGATTCAACTTTTACAAACATTGTTATAGGGCTTGGAATGGATCATGAGTCGTCATGACAGGAGCATGGAGGGAGAACAGAATACTTTAGCATGCATGCAAGAATTAACCATGATCAGTAATACTAGGATCTAGCTAGTAATTATACGAATCCGTGGCTTTGAGTTTGCGAAATTAAGATATATGTGCACGTTATTATTCCAGTTTATTTCATGATTCATTCATGTCTGTTGACTGGGAAGAAATTAAACATATACCGGTCTCTGTACAAATGCAATTAAACTTCTCTACTTCGGGTCCCCTTGCGTCTCTATTCTTGAATGGTTGTATTATTTAATCGCGAGATCAGTAGTATGATTCTATGATTTAGACTCATATTGCTTTCATTGGTTGCAAGGTGAGAAATTAGTCGGCACCGTGCCAGGAAGGGTGTATGTTACGAGAATCTTGAAAATATATATATAGAGATTGTTTAGTTAATATTTCACTTAGACCACTGACGACAGTGACTTAAGCAATGCAGTAGACTAATAGAATATTTGGTGTGAGGTAGTCCATCTAGATTACTGATTTATTGACAATATTGTTTAAAATTATTTGAGCATACAACGTTATCTTGTTTGGCAATTCTATATTACTGGCAACCCATATTGCTAAAGTAATCCATATTATTTTACTCCTGATAATTCACATTACCACAAAAGAGGCGGTCTGTCTCTAATACCACCTAAGTGCTAATCTTATAATTTATCTTTATGACAAAAGTTCCCTGAAGCCTCCCTTTGTCTTTTGCAACTCATTGTTTCCCGTCTGTCGTCTAGACCTCAGCCTCAGCTTTCTCATTGCTTCCCTTTCTCAAGTCCCAACACCATTTCTCGTCGAGTCCTCACCCTAGTCTTTAGTGGCAGCGCGCCGTGATTCATGATTTGTTCAGCCCCCAAGCTAAAGCAGACGCCACCGTCATTTGAAATAGAAGCCACCGCTGCAATTGCAAAAGACACCAACTTACCATCACAAAGTAGAAGCACAAGCTACTGCAGTCCACAGACCACTGTAAAGTTGGAAATAGATATTTTAGTGGGCTCGAGTCGGTGGTTTTATTTTGATTTTTGTTAACAAAATTATATGGTAATTTTAACTTAAAAATTGCACACCTATAATTTATCATTAATATAATACTAATATTTAAAACTATTTTGATAGAAAGTTTTTTAAGTGTTATTTTCAGAGTAATTTAGGGCTCACAATTTTATAATTTTAACAATTCATAATTTAAGAAACAAATCACAATCGTATTTATTATATTTAATTAGAACATCATTGAAGATTATCAGCATTTAAAAGTAAAATTGTACTTCAATAATTAAAGAATGAATTCTCAAATGTTCCCCTGCATTTTAAATTTTAACATTTCATTTTTATTTACGTTCGTTATTGTAATAAAAAATTAATTTAAAAAATTAGAATAATGAAAAATATAGAACAGTCTGTTTTAAACTTCTTGCATAGGACCAACTCTCAATGACATATTTAATTATTACCATTAATTATTACTGATAAAATTCAAAATTGTGAGCATTCTCCGATATATTAGGCATTCTTAGATATTAATTATTAAATCGCATACTTCTTTATATAAGATTTCCTTATAGTAATAATTAACAGTAATAAATTTGGCATGGGACAATGGGCAACAATTTAAATTTTAAATTTTAGTAATCCGAATTAAAAACTTTAGAAACTTGAGAGTTGACCTAGGTGCATAATTTGCAATGCAAGTCTTTAGTTCGCGCAATTGATCGTTTGAATAAGTTTATATGTGCTGATGCTTCGATAAATATTCTAGATTTTTCATATCGCACATTTTCACATTTAGGTGGTGTATTGCGATGAGTCCTGCGTATGTTAGCACTGCGTATTGTTGATGTCTATTATGTTAATTCTGATTTTTTCTTCAGGTTATTGTTTTGGGCGAAGGGCTCATAACTACTCTGTGAGGTAGGGAGCGCTGATAGTCACGGGAAGAGAAAGGTAGTAAAAAGGGATTGGGGATCAGGTCTTATGGTTCCCTTTCACTTCCATTTCTTTTCATGATATATATAGTAGTGCCGGCGGCAAGCGATGGAGAGGAGAGATCACCTCATGTCAAATCGTAGGTGACCCCATTTCGAGCTCCGCACTGTTGTGGCTATTCTCGACCTGTTATGCATTTATTGGCTGTGTTGGACAACTAGAGGTGGTTGTAGGTCTTTCGGCGGTTGTTCAGTGGGCCATCTTATCATCATTATCCTCATCCATCTCACCCGTTCTGTCTCACTCTTTCCTCCTTACGGCTCTTCATGCGGCTTGCCCGACTTGGCTTCCAACACACTTACACATTCCCCTTTCTTCTGCCTAGCTACCCTTTCATACCCATACATCCGCCTCTAAACATACACCTTATTCAATTTTGGGTTACCACGAGGGGGCCTAGACATGGCTTTGCTTTAGGGTAATTAGGCAAACATAGTTTGCTTTTACTATATTTTATTCCAAAACATTAGCCCCCTGCTCAACTAAGAGGTGTAACTCTTTGTTGAGTATACTTCAATTTCATACATTGTTTACTCTCATGTTTGCTGACATTTTGTATACCTAACCTAAAATCTTATTATTATTATTATTATTATTATTATTATTATTATTGTAATTACGTAGGGATCTTCAAATTACCTTTGTCTAGTAGTTTCCGCCTAGGTGCTCAAGCCATCTCTGGGGGTCTCTGCTTTGGAGTTTCGTCTAGGGGTGCTCATTGATAAGATATTAGCTCATTTAAAAGTGGATCAATTTGGTCTGACCTACTTAATCCACAAGTTAAGTAGGTTCAACCTATATAACTTACGAGTTAAGTGTGCTGGAATTTTTTTTTTTGGAAAAAACCGCAGCTCCTCTCTTTTATATTGGGCCAAGACCCCCATATCCACTTCATGTTCTTTCATGCCCTCTACCCTCGAAAAAAAACACTTTTAGATTTTTTTTTTTAAGTTTTTGAACAAATTTAAGGATTTTTAGGTTTTTTTATTTTTAATTATTTGGTAAGCCAACCAGTGGGCCAACCCATATGAGATGGATTGGCCACTTTGATAGCTTTAATTGTAATCAATGTTTATTTATTATTTAATAGGGATAATTTTGTTTGCTTACATAATTTTTCTTTACTCTATTAGGGATGTTAATAATACCTGCCCTACGAGTAAATACTAGCGAAGGGGTGGATGAGGGGGAATGATTTTCCCTAGTGGGTAATAGGCAATTGTTAAATGGGATGGGGCTGGGGATCATTATTTTCATGCCCACAAGTGCCTCTATATGTGAAACTACTTAATTGTACTCATGTATATATTAAAATTTTAGAAAATTATTTTCCAATTCCTATTATTCTCTCTTTCTTTGTTTACTATTACACAATTATATTGATATCTAGAAATAAAGACAGGTTGAATGCTACTGTATATGTCAAGTGTTTAAGTTATTGGAATTAAAATACATTTCAATTACTCTGTTTGGATTTTTGTAATTTATTGATGGAAAAATTAAAATTATGATATCATAATTCTTCTATATTTATTTTATTTTTCAATTTTTTTTATAACTTTGATGATATATAGTTGGTATCCACGGATATTCGCAGCTATCCATTTATCCATAGGGAACATAATAATAGATACTCACACAGGTATGGGGCAGGGATGGGGGCATATATTCATCCACGGTCCTACCCTATTGACATCCCTAACCTCTTTCAAGATTGATTTTTTACTCCATCCATTTTAGAATAATTGTCATTTTTTGAATTTTTCAAGTTTTAGAATATCTATTGATTTATAATGTCTAGCATTGATTTTTTCTTCTACTAATACCCTTAATATATATAAATGTGTTAGTTAAGTAATCAACACATTGATCAAGATAAGTAAAAAGGACCGTGGAATAATGGTTTTGTCAACTTATATAATTTTCTATGTTTACTGAGATGTTTTTTCATTTCCCTAATATGTGTATGTTGTTTGGTTTTTGCCAGTTATTTTGAAACAGATAGAGTATTTTCTTAGTATATGTGTTTTTTAATAGATAGAGTCAATGGAAGAGTGTATTGTGTTTATTAGTTACTTCTTTTGTTGCATCTCAACTGTCTAAACAAAAAAAAGCACAAATATAATAAAGCAATGAATAAATATTGATAATAGTGTAAAAGTGTGTTAAAGGACAAGATTGTGCCTATTTAATATGACTACACTATTTAAAAAAAATAAATAAGATATAGTTAATTATAATAATAGTATAAGTGGTAAAAAAAGTTAATATTTTTTAATTTAATAAATGGATAAATAAAAAAACAAAATTTTAAAAAAAAAATAGACAGTCAAAATGGAATGGAAGGAGTACATGCATTGAATAATGAAACTAAATTAGCTACTGATATCAGTTACTTCGCGAAACTCATTGATGTTCAATAAATATTGCTCGGTGAATTAGACTGTAACTACAGCGCTTGGTAGTTAGGCCATCTACTGCCTAACTCTTACTAATTTTGAATTACTCACCGGTCAACTTAATTCACTTTTAATGCAGAAGTCATAATTATTTAATTAATTTCGGAGATTTGTATAGTTATGTACTATTGATTAAATTTAATACTTTGGTTATTCATTTGTCATATCTTTTACGAAACTTAATTACTTCTGTAAATTGGTGTTTTCTGGCTGGCGGGCCCTCGTTATTCGATTTGTGAGCTGCTATGACAAGGCGCAGCTGGTGTTCTGCATGTTTGTATTTCGCTCCTTTGGGTGGTTTAATGTTAAGGAAAACTGGCTCATGTATGTATACTTTGATTAGACGGTGATTTATTTTATTTATATCTATTCATGATATGTGTATTCTTGAGATATATATCCTTTGAGATATATATATATATATATATATATATATATATATATATATATATATATATAGAGTTAAGTATATTTAAATTTGAGTTTTAATTTTGATAGTGATCCAATAAAATACATAGATTATTAATTTTCTTGACAAAATTATGAAATTTAAGAATCTATATAACAAGTCACTAAGAGTCAAAATCCAAGTAAAACAATTATTTTAATACCTTCCTTTTTTTTTTTTTTTTTTCGCTCAACTAAACGAAGGTTCAAGTAGGTGTGTACAACAAGGGGTTTTTTTTTTTTTTTTCGTCCCTTAGGTTATGCTGTAACTAGTTTCAAACTTTCAATCATACAATAAAAGTTCAAAGTTTTAAAGAAACGAAAGAAAACGTAGTGGCCACATCTTTTATTTGGCTGAATTATATTGGTTTCAACTAACGGCCTGTAGCTCCCTCTTGGACCGCCGCCACCGGACAAACAGGCGTGGATAGGTTTAATTATTTTTTCTTCATTTTTATATTTTCCTTCCCACACTTTCAATTATACACGCGGCAAATTATACTGATTTTTGTTTTAATATTTGGTGAAATTCAACTGCCTTCTCTCTATTTTTAAATTTGCTCAAGAGATCTATAAGTTTATAAAATTATTACATCAACCTCCTTTAAATTTAACTTATAAAATCATTATACCATTGTCTCCTCTATCTTACAATGAACAATGTACAAGGTTAATGTCAATATCACTTGGACAAATAGAAGGGAGTTTGTGTGAATTTCATCAAAATTTAGAAAAAGGTCAACATAATTTGCTCTTATATATTGATAACTCAACGAAATATACTAATAATGAGAGAAAATTATAAAATAAAATTAAATGAAAACATTGTACTAAGTTGGTCCCCAACATTGTACTAAGTTGGTCCCCAACACAGAAAAATTGTATACAAAGATTGACTAAATCCCCAATAATAACATTGCACTAATTGGTCCCCAGGGAAAAAAATCATTTTGGATTTCTCATAATTAAAATAGGATAAATTAATCCATAATAGTTTATAAAAATAAGTTATATTGGTCCCTATAAAAATGTAATGTCCTTGTTGGACCAAGTTCGGATCTTGACAAATGTTGCTGATAACGTCTCATGGTCATTCCATTCTTCTCGGCAGTCCTCTGTTCAGTCTTTTCAGTCTTTCAACTTTATGTATTTTCAACAGAGGTATCAAAATTTTCATGGTGAGACTATATCTTCTAAGGTTTAGAAGGGAGTTGCTTCGTAAAGGGCAAAACTGTTTGCTTGGTTAGTTCTTATAGGGAGAATTAATACAAAGTCATGTCTTAGTCGATTGAATTTCATTTCAAATGGTGACTCCATATGTGTTTTTTGTAATATGTAAATGAAAGTGTGCCACCCTTGTTTTTTTTTTTCTTTATGTGTGCGCACATTTGGAAAGTGTGGACATTTTGTTGTAGGTGGTGGAGTATTGTAATGCCTAGTGTACATGTGTCAGTAGACAAATTCTGTACGGTTTCAAGGTCCCCTGAGACCCACCCATGTTGCTGGGTCCAGGATTTCGCTAAGTCTAGAGTTTGCACCTTCTAGGAGGGCTATATGATAGAGCCATATTCTTGGGATCAAAAGTACTGGTAATTGTTCTCTAAAGGAAAATAAATTAAAGAAAAATTTTTAATAAATTTTAGGAAACCTCTAGACATTTCATTTTTAGCCCCAAGTTTAGAAAATCGTAGGAATTCCCAAATTTGAACTAAAACTCAAAAATTAGATTTTGATTGATTGGGGTTTGATTTTTTTTTTTTATATTTTATTTGAATCAAAATGGTAGATATTCCCTTAACTTTAAAACATAAATATTAATAAGTGAGTATTGAGACAACAAGAAGCCATATGACCAAAAAATGGTGAAGTCAGGGAATTCTATCACCGCTATAGCACTCCAAGACCACTAGAGCGGTCACAACATTTCATTTCAGCGTCCTGAGGACTGTTATAACAGTCATAAATGATCAACACATGGACACAGGAACAACCAATTTGCTATAACGGTTATAGACTGTTATAGCGATGTCAGTTTGGCAGAAATGATCCAAAATGATGTCGTTTCACTTAAGTGATCCCCCTACCCTTATTTATACTCCCAAGCTCGAGACTACCAGAAAAAATGCTATTACCGATGGATTTTTCTGACAGATTTTAATGTGTTACCGACAAAATTTTTGGTTACTGACGGATTTTGTCAAACGGTAATAACGTAGTCGGTAAGTATTATCGGAGAAAAAAATCCATCGATAAAATTTATTAACGGAATTACCGACAGATTTTAAAAATAAAATCCATTGGTAACAAAATGGAAAAATTCATCACCAAATTTGTCAGGATTAGATATTTACCGACGGATTTTATTAAATTACCGATGGATTTTTACGTCGGTAATTTTTGAAATAATTTTTTTAAAAAAAAAAACTGGATTTTTTTACTGACGATAAAATCCGTCGGTAATTTTAATTTGATTTTTTTATTTCTTTTTAAATTTTACCGACAGATTTTTCCGTCTGTAATTTTTCAAATAATTTTTGTTTTAAAAATCTCGATTTTTTTTACCTACGGAAAAATCCGTCGGTAATTTAAATTTATTTTTTTCTAAATTTTACTGTCAGATTTTTTTCATTGGTAATATTTTTATTTTCAATTTTTAAAATTTGTCTTTTTATTTTACCTACGGAAAATCCGTCGGTAGCTAAAATAAAGGAATTCAAGCATGTTGCCACCAATTCAATAACTTACCGCTGTGTAGGAAAATATGCACAACAATTCTTCCTCCCCTTCCACAACAATCTTGTAATCATGCATTAGTTCACTAAGCACTCATATAATTCTCCCTTAACTTGCTCAATCATTCAAACTCCCAAAAAGTTTGGGGCTAATATGGCATCAAAACATTTAGAAACACCTATGCTTCACCAAACAACCGATTATGGGAAAGCAAAATTTACAGATCAGTGGAAAAATATCAATATGGCAAATATCTTGATCATAAGCCACTTATTTGATGATATTTGGTTGAGATGCCTCAGTAAAGAACTGTGAGCTCCTTCAACATTTGCCAACGACTCATCCATGTTGTCATCAATCCTGCCCATGCCAATTACACAGATTTAGTCCTAAATTCCTAAGAGCTAAAACATGTGAACAATTACATCTTCGCATACAATAATATTTTATGATTTGAATCTTTAACAAAGAACAAAGTTTCAATTAAGACGAGAAAAATGTAGTGCACTGCTACAGCAATCTAAAACTGAGTAATGAGCATCAAATGTTCAAGTAAAAAGAGAAGAATCTGATAGCTAGTTCCCCTTGATGGGCAACCATTGTAGCCGAATGTGAGAAGATCCCACTAAGTTCTGTGATTGTAGATTCCACATTATGCAGAGTAGTTACTCGACTTTGAGCATAATTTTCTTGACGAGGAACAACCTGTTGTACCATAGACATTTCCATTTGTGGGGTTGGATTGTTGTCCACAACTAACCTTTGTCTGTATCAAAAAATTTAAAACAAGTTGCAATTTTTAGTTAAAATTATGTACATGGCAAGCATACTAGAAAATTTTAAGCAGTTCATACCTAAAAGCAAAGCATCTCAGGAACCTAAGGATAAACATTTACAGGCAGATTCTTTAGTTCGTTAGTTGCGAGACAAATAGTTATGATGTGACAAGCTCCAAAATTGAATGAACACATTAAACACCTATTTTTGTGACATTTTGATCATTTCCCAATTAATAATGGAGGCAAATTATAAATTGGCGTAAATGTAAACATCAAGATGTATACTTCAAGTAGGTGCAACAACAGTCTTCTAGAACAACTAGGGGAATTCCAGCATGCAATTTGCTCTATAATTAACACATCTGCAAAAAATGGCAAGATATCCATCCAAATTAAACATAGTTAAAATAAGTAAATAAAGTTTGTCTTAAGTGCTGAAAAATAAAATTCAAAGGCCAGCTGAATATTTACAAGCCATTTATAGTGCTCGAAGTGACTTCTGTAGAACTTACACATACAGTCATCACCCAAATGAGTTGAGGATTCAAAATATGAAATAATCAGTACCTAGAGACTTTCCAATACATGATCATTACCTAGTTCAAAACTGAATACTGGGAATACAAGAATGAACCATATCATGTCAACCCGAAAAATAACTCAAATGCATTGGCAGAGAGAGTTCAAGTCAATTCAAAATGAGAAAAAGAATCCCTAACCCACTTTGATAGAGCCTGAGCAGTCTAAGAAACCCAAGTGGTAATCTCAATGCAGAACTTAGTTGACTTTCTACCCACATTATCAAATTAATACGCTAACTAAGAGGCCTATTAAAATTTGTAGCCACTTTCTCATTCTGCAACAAGCATCAATGTGATAATCAAGTCTTAGCAGAAGCCTTGTGCCTCTGATTACATAATAGGAAGAAATTAACATAGAATGCAAAGAATTTAACCTCAAATGCAGTTAGAGATTAATGATCCATGACAAGCACATGGATCAAGGCAATGCCAAAGCAATAGGTCCTTTGGAATTAAGGAACATATAAGCAAGATTAATTATGGTGTGTATTTTGTAATAAAACAAATGAAACAAGAGAGAACCTAGTGTTCAAGGCAATGGCAAAGCAAGAGGTCCTCTGGAACAGCACAAATGGGGTAGACCCGCGACTCAGGCATAGCAACCTCTGCGATCGGAGACAGTGGGATCGGGCATGGCAAGTTCAAAGACGGCAGGCTGGGGGATGGCTGGATCGGGGACGTCGGGCTCGTGGACAACGAGATCGGAAAGGTGGGCTCAGGGATGATGCGATTGGCGACAGCGGGCTCGGGTTCGGCAGGATGGCGGATGGAGGGATCGAGGTCCGCGGGCTCAAGGACGGTGGACTTGGCTTCACAAGGAGAGAGAGAGAGAGAGCGATGCCGCCGCCGCTTCGCGAGCGGAGAGAAAGAGAGAGCGATGACGCCCCTTAGTGAATAGAGAGAGGGAGTGACCGCCGGTGATTGCCTCGTGGCCGGTGACGGTGCGTGAGGTTATGGCCGATGACCAGGGAAGCGGCGGTGAAAGATGTGTTTGAGAGTGTGAGGGAGTGTCTCTGTGAGAATGGGATTGTGAGAAAGAGCTTGTGAGAGAATGGCAATTATAGGCTTGTGTTCATCGGTGGATTTTCAAAATTTCAACGGAAAAAATTCGCCGATAATTAAAAAAAATGCCATTTTAATTGGAAAATTTTCCTCTAAATTATCGACGGATTTTTCCGTTGGTAATTTTAATTTATGGAAAAAATAAATTTGTAATAATTACCGACGGAAAAATCCTTCGGTAATTCGCAGGCCAATCTCATTAAATGTGGCGTGAATTTTACCGATGGAAAAATCAGTCGATATTTCCGATGGAAAAATTCCATCGGTAAATTCCATCGGTAACTCGTGTGTTTCTTGTAGTGAGATTTTACTCCCCATTTCCGAAACCCTCACCCCCAAACACATTTTTCTCTCTTCCACTCTCTCCACTCTTAACCCCATTTGAATCTAGCTCCCCTAATCATCAACATATGTTTACGTTGATAGATTTTGTCTTCATTCTTCCCATTCTTTTACATTCTTGGTATGAGTATTGTTATTTTCTCTCATTGTTGTCAAGTGGAGGTATTCATCCAATGTTATTAAAGTTGTTTTAGTGTTATCTAGAGGTAATTAGAGTTTAATCTAGAGTCAATGTTGCTCTATGACAGTTGTTGGTGTCATTCCAAGCCCTCAAGGTGAAGTTAGTGGTGCCCTCTAAATGATGAGTGAGTTCAAACTCATGGCCTTATCTTTAGTCATTACAAGTATGTTTTATGCGTGATGATTATTAAATATGGTATTAGAGATGAAAATATGAATATATATGATTTTAGAAAGCTATGATTTCAAATGTATAGCATGAAAATGAAATTTACAAAACCATGGGATCATGATTGATAGATTGTATGTTATGGAAATGTGTTATGTGCAACTCTGAGTGATTTATTGCAAGACTATATGATTAAAAAAAGTTGTTATTTTATTAAACATGTTTTAAGAGTTTATGATATCTTTATATTTCAAGACTTGAGATTTCAAACTATAATTTTAGAGTATTAGTTAAGATATTCTAGCAAGAATGTCAAATAGAGTATGATTTAGTTTCATGAACTAGGATATTATTATAATGTTAGATATTTTTATGATTATGAACCCTTTTGGTTTAGAAGTATAATATTAGAGTTACCAAGTTTATGAAAAGATGTTAGCTTGAGAAATGAGATTTAAGAAATTTACTTTTTATGATACTCAGAAGTATGAAATTCAGTATGATTCCTAAGAATTTCCATATATATATTCTGTGGGTTTGAAATCAGAATGCCTACAAGTAGTGGACCCTTGGGCTCGATTTTCACAACCACAGTTATGTTAAAGTCAGATTGTTAGAGTTATATGAGTCCAGAACTCTTAGAGTACTAAGAATTTAGGGGCTCTTATTCGTCAGGGATTGAGTAGCCACCTTTCATATTTAAAATGATTTTACTCAAAGAGCTAGAGTATGATTATGACTTGATTTAGAGATTTTATGAATTTCTCCATTGATTCTAAGAGTAAGACAATTATGTATTATCGAGTTTTATGCCTAGAGAAAACCCTAGAGTAGATTTTTAAAGAAAATGACATATTCATGAATTAGAGACTAGACGGTAGCTATAGAGAAATAGACAATGAGTTAACGGCTAAACCCTCGATTGTTAACCTTGGTACCAAGTTGTCCTGAGAGGACAATCTCATAGAGTAAAGAATGAAACCTAATTAGGTGTCTAATTTGGATCCCAAAGATTTGAGAAATTGTTATGTCATGATTGACATGTATAACCACAGAATTTATATTTTTGTTATGCAAAGCATAATCATAGATCCATGTTTCTATAGGAGATTATTGTTCTTTATACTTTATTAGAGATTATCAGCTTTATTGCCTTTATGTTTACAGATAAATATGTTTCTGAGAATATTTTATTTAAGAGCTATTGTGTAAATGTTTTTAAAATGATTTCTTGTTAGAGAAAGAATTTAGATATGTCTTTTCTTTAATTTTCCAAATTTAGAGACCTCTTTTCTTCTATATAATTATGCCTAGAAATATCAAATGGTTTATGTTTGTTGCATGTATATTACATATTGCATATCCCTTGGTCACCACAAGAAAATGGTAAATTGTGGCGGTTAATATTGCAAATTATGGCAGTTTTGAACCGCCATTTTCCACAGGGCGGTTCTCAAAACCGCTGTAATTACCAACACCATTCAGTTAATTACGTCGGTTTCTTTTTAACCGCCACAATTCACATTTGTAACCACCATAATTCACAATGCTAATTACAGCAGTTTGAAATCGCTATAATGTTCGGTCCAATGAAAAAGTATACTGTTAATTATGGCGGTTGAGAACTGCCGCAAGTTTCAGTAAAATTTTAAAAAAATATTTATTACGGCAGTTTGAACCGCCGTAATTTACAATGAAATTTTTTTAAAAAAATTTAATTATGGAAAAAAACCACCATAATTTGCATTCTAATTGATACAAAAAATTATTCCTTTATTTTAATAATAATGCCACATAATTTAATAAAACCAACTCCAGCTTCATATTAATCTAGTAAAATAAAATAAAGGAATTAAACAAAGATCAAATTTCAAATTTAGCTAAATCACGTCACTAGAATACATAAAGATACATCATCTTAATATAAATACAAAGTAATTATTCTATCACTACTACATTTTTTTCCCTAAGACAACAGCTGGGTCTGGTTTAATATTTGCTTCTTTCTCTCTTCTAGACAGACAACTCGGATAGAAAGTCTGTTAAATCACAAAATAATAACCAATTATGTTATAATCCAAATTAGATACAGTAAAGAAAGGCGAGGCCATGGTACCAAAAATAACTAACCATATGCACAAGGACTTGGAGATAATATAGTCTCTAATAACTGAAAAGAATTTTCAGAATGATATTACATAACTTCATTTGAGATATATATACAATAATTAAGTGTGGAAGAAATGGTAGAGAAAAGGATAAATTATTTAAAATGTTCTTTGCTGTCTTAATGAGGAACTATAAGCCAGAAATAAGCATTAGAACGTCAACATTTTAATAATTGGTTAGTGGTATTCAAATAACATGGCAAAATAAAAAGAAGCATGCAATGCTTGTCACAGCTAACATCCAAAAGAAAACAATGTATATGTAGAGAACTTATTTGTCATGGCTTCCAGCAAACATTTTGTTTCTAGGACATAATAAACTCACTCAGAATGAATTCGAACATTAACTTCAAAATAAAATATTGAACAAGGAGTACACCAAATTGTAGGTGAATATCAGACCAAGGGATAACATAGTTCCTCTAGTAAAAATACAAAAGGAATGAAGTATCCTTCTGCTTAATTAATTATCTAGGAAAAAAAAGGACAAATAATCTAAATATTATATAAACCAAATGGCAATAGATGAAATATAGCACTTAAATTAAATAAGCAACGCAATCAAAGCTTACTCCATCACTATATAGACATTATCATGGTTGTTTGTGATGAGATCTAATTCAAAAAAGAAATATCTTTGATAAATGAGAAATTAATGCAGTAAAACAAGAATGTCCAAATGAATATGAAAAAGATAAAGTGATCGTTCTTTATGAATAGCTCTAATCACAATTTGCAATTCTGATATAATAATATTCTATGCATCCATATACTTTTCGGGTATAAATCAAATAAAATTACTAATACTTAAAATCAAAACAAGTGACCATGCACAAAAGAATTCAGCAATTGCAATTTGAAATAAGTGTGAAAACTTTATAAATTGTGAAATATGCAATTCCATATCAGAACAGAACATATATTATCCTGGCAAAATATGCAAGAATATGCCATAACATTAGCATTTTTCTGACACTAGTTCATAAATTAATAATGCAAGGACTCATTGACAAGTCAAAGCAAAACACTTACCGTAACATCTTGAGAACCTTCCATGTTTGACTAGTGTCTGTAGAAAGTAACTTCCATATTATCAAGTTGTTTCTAACAAAATCATATCAACAAGAAACAGAGAAAATCATAAGCACATTTTAATAAAGGAAGAATATAAAATAGCTCCAAAAAAACTGCCAACACATTAACTAGGCAAAAGGACCAACAACTAGCAACATCAAACTCTAGCATTAAAAAGATAATAAGTAACAAAAAACATAAAGGGTGCCCTATTGTACAAGGCTCCAACCATTATGGGGGCAAGGTCAAAGGCATGCAGCATTAACTATATGAATGGAAAAGCTATTTCTGTGTTTAGAATTAGTGACCACCAGGTCAAAAAAAGCACCAACACTTCACTGTGTCAAGGCTCAATAACAAAAACAATAAACAACCACAGTGATTAAGGAACTTCAGCTTTTATTATGTCAATTAGTCTAAAAAATATAGAAGGAACAAAGGGTCTGCATAAAGAGCAGGTTGTGCTCAAAATCATTGACTTCTATAAGGATAAGTAACTAAAACATACCACACTGCTAAACTCTCCAAACTCACTGAATGCAAAATCACTCCACTTGAAAATATGCAACACTAACACAGCAGAAGTAGATGCTAAAGTAGTTTGCAAAGAGACATGTTTCAATCAATCTTTGTGCGACCTTGTTTTCAAGGTATACTTTATTTTTATAATACTATAGCCAATAAAAAGAAGAAAAAAAGTGATTAATAGGACCCAAATCTGTATCATAAGAAGGAGAAAAAGACAAATAAGACCAATTTAAATACTGATGATAGCCTGTAACATCAGCAAGAAACATGCAATTTTTAAAGCAAGCATTGGAAGGCAAAATATTTACTGAATATTGAAGATACCAGTAAGTTGGCACTTTCAATTTCAAGGCCATCCAGAGCAGTTTCCCACTATTCTTTAAAAGTAGCCATCTTATCAGCAACAATAGTTTCCAACTACAGACAAGTAAAGATACACAAGTCATAATTAAAATCAAAATATCAAAGATACCAAAGGTGGCCACTGGAACCAAATCAAAATATCATCAAACAATACCAAAAGTCAGAGAAAGAGAGTTAAACCAAACCACAACCCTCATAATCATGCTAAGAGAAATGCTATATACCTATAACAATGCATATTCTCATTATGATACTATGCTCTAGTGTAATGTACCTAGTTAGTAACCCACATAACATAGGACTATAAGTGATTATCAGCTTTACAATTCCATACTTGCAAAGTGTTAACCTAATTTCTTGCCCCTACCGAACGTTCATTCTGGCTAATTGGCTAATTATTGACTTGATTTTAGCGCACAAGTTGGAGGTGAATGTACGAGCAATAATTTGAAACCCTTACTTTAGGTTAGAGTGGCAAAAATAGAAGATATATACCTCTCTAGGGTGAGTAGAGTAAGGGTGGCTAGCATATCTGGAAGCCTCAAGAGCTTCTTTGAGGTCGAGCTGAGAAGAGACTTCACGACCAATGCGATCACTGACAACGAGGCCCGTATTTGTGACATCACGCATCACAATCTCGTCCTCCCACAACATTTTGATTCCAAAGCCAGAGCCAGAGCCAGAGCCCTGCAATTAGAACCACCACCACCACCAGCAGTGAGCTTCTTGGACTGAGATTTCAAAAAAAGGAGCGGAAAAATAAAAATTGAAGCTCCTTTTTTTTTCCGTTGATGGTCTTGCGTGAGGAAAAAACCGATTTGTGATTTGTGTGATGAAGTGAGTGAGGGAGAGGGACCGAGAACAAAGCCCCCAAGATCTAACACAAATCAAAGCGTAAAAGTAACAAACCAAAGGGAATGAATGGTAGGGAACTGCAGAGAGGAGAGGAGCGAACTTGGAAGCGCCATAGGTTAGAGCAGCCTAGATAAGAAGCGATGAGCTGTGGAACCGTGAAGGGGACGACGTGGACGAACAGTGAAGAACGGAGCTAATAGCTTTCCTTGTGAACCACACCATTTGAGTTTCCTTCAGAGCAGCGAGAAGAAGGGCAAGCAACTTCGATTCATGATTGAGAGTGTCTCTTTAATTTGGGGGTCAGGGCTTGAGATCAAGGATTGAGAGTTTCAAAAATGGGGAAAATCGAAAAAAATTTAGTGCGAAATTTTTTGGCTGGCGTTAAAAATTTAAGCAATCTTTTAATGGTAAATAAAGGCGGTTTGGCTGCCATAAGTTACTAAACTATTGTAATTTCCTGAGATTTGTGACGGTTTCAAAGAATCGCCGTAATTTTGTTGCCATTTCTTTCATCAAAATTATGGCGGTCAATAAAACCGCCGTAATTTACTGCAAATTGTGGCATATTTTGAGAACCGCCCTAATTCACCTGCCACAATTTTCCTCTTTTTTTGTAGTGGGTTGTCCCATGTGGGTGATAGGTGAGAGCTCACTCACTGAGTTCGTTGACTTACCCCTCTCCCTTCCTCTCATAGTTGTAGGTTCAAAGGTGGTTCAGATTCCTTTTCCATAGACGTAGTTATTTCCAGTGGTGAGTCTTACTTTGCAGTAAGGCCTAAAGTAGGACTATGTTAGAGTAGAGTACTCCAGTAGATGCGCAAATAGGATCCAACCATGTATTTATTTTCAGACTATGTATTTAATTTCAAAGATTGAAATATTTATGTATATGTTCTCAAAGTTCAAGTATGCAAATTGAAATGTATATTATGGATAAAGATTTATGTAATTAGTTAGAGATGAATTTATGATTTGATTTTTTTAAGTGTTGAACTGATTTCAGAGTATGATTAAGATATCCTCAGGGTTTTGGTATATTAAATACTTTCAGTTTTTGAAATTAAATATTATGTTTTAATTAGAGAAAAATGTTAAATATTTAGAAGAGATCATATTTTAAGTTTTATATTATGCATTTAGAGAGCCACGTCACCCAAAAGGCTTACATGGAGATGAGATTCCTTACCTACCAGTCACTTTCCCACGTCGAGTCATGACAGTTATTGATTGGGTGATGTCTTCAAATCCCAAAATAAACTGTGAAGTTTGGAATAATGTGTGCTTTTTTGGCTAGCAGAAGGTAGGTTAGAATGCTTGTTTTTTTGCCAATTTGTTGTCTATTTGGCAATTGAGAAACATAATTGTATTCCAAGGAGAAAAGTCTCATGAAATATTTTCATGCACAACCTTATGCATAGATGTAGAACTTGGATTACCTTTGGCTGAATATTTTCTTATTGTTTGTTGTGGTGTGTATTATGTGCTTGTAGGTTTCTCATCTATTTTTTGGGAGCATAAAAGATCTCTTGAGCTCCTGCGTGACATGAGTGTCACACTCTTGTATGAGGTTTTATTCTAACAGAACTACAGCAAATCACTAAAAGGATTTTTAAGATTGTTTTGCTTCAACTTGATTGCGAATATGTGGTTAGAATGTTCCTTTGAAGATTCATGTTCCGCATATTTCAAGGTGGTGTTTGGATGGTTTAGCATAAGGTAGGTGTGTGGAGTGATTTAATGTTTTGCGGGATAAAGATGGATGTTATCGACAATTACGTATCCATTGGTAAATACTGATGGAATTTCTTATGGGTTGTTGCATTTTTGTTGTGATAATTAATTTGCACAATAACCTATCGGTAAAACCGTCAACAGTTAATAATGCCACTGTGTACCATATAGTGCGCACAATTTCCGATGGGTGTACTGATCGATTTACCGATTGGTTCAATAGTAATTCATAGCCTAGTGGTAATCTGTCAGTAATTGCACGCCCGCCACATGGCACAAAAAATGTACTGACGGTTGTAATATTTTAATTTTAGCTATTTTTTCCTTAAATTACTGACGAGTTTACCAACCGGTTAAATATATTTTTTAATTGTAATTTTTTATAAAAAGTTTATGTTTATCGACAAGTGTTTAAAAAAATGTTTTTTTTCTACATTTTTAGTATATTTTTTAAATTTTTATTAAATACATCGACGGGCACACATATAACCTATATATTTTAATTTTTTAAAATTTTTATATTATTGACGGGTTTTTAAAAATAGTGATACTATCACATAATTATTGAAATTTCATATACCCATTGATAATAAAAGAAATGTGAAATGCACCATTTCACTAATTGGTTACTGTAAGTAAAATTCGAATCCATCGCTAAACCGCGTAAGTCTTACAGTGATATATAAAATTGTCAATGATGAATTTAATTAAAAACAATATAATAATAAATCTTTCAATCATGAGTTTAATTAAACATTTTGTTACCAATGGGAACTCGGTCCCCGCTCTCGGTCGTCTGAAGTCGGAACAAGAATGGACCGCGACTAGAATGTCAGCGATAATGAGGTCCAACTTCGATGAACCTGAAGACAAAGACCTAAGCAGAGCAGGGAGATTCCGTACTGGTGAAATTTCCCACCACCTCGGAAGAAGAACGAATCGATGTCTGACCACGTGCTTCCGAGGAGAAGTGCCTGAACTAGTAACATTACTTCCGTACCGTACGGGAGGAGGGACGATTTGCATTCCATCGTACTGTACAGCGCATCAGGTCGATTGGGATACCACCCTACTGTACACCTCAGCCCTAGAATCATCACGTAGGGAAAAAGAACGCATATAAAAATGTGCAAAGAGGACAACACGAGGTATGTGATCCTTACCACCTTCTGTAGTAACTCATATATTCTGACTTGGGCGTCGGAGTGCTTTTTGCAAGCACCCCCTCCGCTAGAGCCAGGAGCCAATCACCATGAATCACCCCAGCTACCAAAGTTGTCTCACTTAGAGTTAACACATTTTATTTGTATAAATTGTATTATCTCTTATTTCAGTATTAAATTTATTCTTTGACCGTTAAATTGTTTATTTATCCTTTATAATAATAGTGAAATGCCGATGACTAATTAATTATATATATAAAAAAATGACATTTGCGAAGCGTGAAGTTTCTCAGAACTTCCCAACCTTAGCAGCCAAATCAGAGATCACAATTCACAAGGTTTGAACGTTATGGTATGGAGTTCCACACTCGCTGGCAGGCGCTAGCGACAGCCAGCATTGACTTGACTCCAATTATATCTGTAAGAAAATTTTTACACGTCGCTGAAATAAAAACCTTTTCCTTTCCTTTTCTTTTTTTTAAAAATATTAACTATATTAATCAGTTTAGCAATCAGCAATGTAAGTCATTTTTGCATCCTTAATTATTCACATTTTATGCATACAAAAAAAAGTTATTCACATTTTATGATTAGAGTTTTAGTCAGAAAAAGTTGTTGGACGATTAAGGAAAGAAGATCCACTCAAAAATATACGGGACGAATAATGAAGGGATTAAAACGAAATATTTTGCTCAAATATAATATTTAAAAAAGAAAAAAAAATTCTTATTGGCTGTTGCGAGACAAGAAATTTTTCTTTTACTTTAATCAACTTATTTTTATCTCCTCATAGCCTTATAAATAAATGTAAGATACTCCCTTAGCCTTGGGAAAACCCATCAACAGCAGTTCATTCCTTTGTTGTAAGTTGGAACCACACCACCTTAGTTTCTTCAATCTCCTCAATCTTGATCCTCTGCAGAACAAAGACACCGGACACCGCAACTTCAACAACACTCATGTCTCCAACTTCATCACCACCAACACATGAAACGGAAAACACTGCTACGTCAGCCACGACCCTAGCCACCCTCCTCCCGGACATCATCCACGCTCACATCCTCTCCCGCCTCGACGGCGCCGCCCTCGCCACCGCATCCTCCGCCTCATCCTCCCTCCGCCGCCTCTGCGCTGCGGACCACCTCTGGCGCAAAATCTGCACCGCCACGTGGCCCTCCCTCTCCGACCCCGCCGCTCGCCACGTCATCTCTACCTTCCCCTCCGGCCACCGCTCCATCTTCTGCGACGCATTCCCCTCCCTCCACCACCTCCCCAAAAACAATAATCACCACCGTCCATCACATCTTCCACCGGAACACCTCATCTCAGCCGTCGATATCCACTACAAAGGAAAACCCGTGTTCTCGCGGGTTCTAACAACCGAAACGCGGAAGAACTGGTTCCTTTCATCGCCGCTTTGGATCGACATGCTCGAACCGGACGAGTTCGTTCACACGCCAGTGAAGTTCGCGAAGGCGAACGAGGAGTGGTTGAAGCACTTGGAAGAGAGCTTGTGCTTGAGCTGGATCGTTATGGACCCGACCACGAAGCCCGCGGTGAACCTGTCGAGCCGGTGGCCGGTTTCCGTGAGGCGGCACTGGCTGACAAGGGAGCTGGAGGCGGTTTACGCCGTGGCGATGATGGATGAGCCGGTGCGGTGTGTGGTGAAGGTCACGTGCTGCGGAAAGGTTGGAGGGGAGGTGGACGTGAGGGAGGTGAGGTTGGCGATGGAGGACGCGGAGGGAGGGTATGTGAGGGGGAAGGAAGGGCTGGAAATAGTTCAGAGGGCGATGGTGAGTGGGGAGAGAAGGAAGGTGGTGGATGGGGTGTGGGCGAAGGAAAGGAGTGAGAAGTTCGAGTGTCTGGTGAGGGAGAGGAGAGAGGCCAAGCATAGGAGGGAGAAGGCTTGGGACATGGTTTCCACTCTGATCGCAGCCGTTGCTTTCATCTTGCTTTGCTGGATTGCCGGCATATGAGATTTTGTATTAGTATATATCGAATTCCATTTGTGACTCCTATGACTAACTAAAATCGAAAGTTCACTCTATCATTAAGAAGAGTAGAAATTCATTATTATACAAGATTTCTCCTTTTGAGTGTAGTAAATGACATGTAATAAAAGTTATCTATTAAAATTGCTTCTTGTTAAACTTATTTTAAATTCAAGGGTCGGAGAGTATAGGATAGGTTAAATGATATATAGATCACTTGGAAGAAGAAAGGCCACGATGATATCCTCATTGGCAATTTTACTCAATATTATGAAGGTTTTACTCGTATAATGGATTTCCTTAATCTAAATTAAATTATTAGAATTTATAGTACTAATAACTTGGATAAAAAAAGAATACACTGAAATACTTAAACAAGTGGTTTGGATTCAAGAACTTTTTATTTAATTTATGATTTAACTATTATTTAATGACAAATTTAAGTAGTTGAATTAATTATTAATTGAATCATGGATACCTATAGCTAGCGGTTTTGCTGTACTTTTGATTCAACTTTTATAAACATTGTTATAGGGCTTGGAATGGATCATGAGTCGTCATGACACAGGAGCATGGAGGGAGAACAGAATACTTTAGCATGCATGCATGCAAGAATTAATAACCATGATCAGTAATACTGGGATCTAGCTAGTAATTTTACGAATCCGTGGCTTTGAGTTTGCCAAATTAAGATATATGCGCACTTTATTATTCCAGTTTATTTGTTGATTCATTCATGTCTGTTGACTGGGAAGAAATTAAACATATACCGGTCTCTGTACAAATGCAATTAAACTTCTCTACTTCGGGCCCCCTTGCGTCTCTATTCTTGAATGCTTGTATTATTTAATCGTGAAATCAGTAGTATGATTCCATGATTTAGACTCATATTGCTTTCATTGGTTACAAGGTGAGAAATTAGTCGGCACCGTGCCAGGAAGGGTGTATCTTACGAGAATCTTGAAAAAATATATATATAGAGATTGTTTAGTTAATATTTCACTTAGACCACTGATAACAGTGACTTAAGCAATGCTGTAGACTAATAGAATATTTGGTGGGAGGTAGTCCATCTAGATTACTGATTTATTGACAATATTGTTTAAAATTATTTGAGCATACAACGTTATCTTGTTTGGCAATTCTATATTACTGGCAACCCATATTGCTAAAGTAATCCATATTATTTTACTCCTGATAATTCACATTACCACAAAAGAGGCGGTCTGTCTCTAATACCACCTAAGTGCTAATCTTATAATTTATCTTGATGACAAAATTTCCCTAAAGCCTCCCTTTGTCTTTTGCAACTCATTGTTTCCCGTCTGTCGTCTATACCTCAGCCTCAGCTTTCTCATTGCTTCCCTTTCTCAAGTCCCAACACCATTTCTCGTCGAGTCCTCACCCTAGTCTTTAGTGGCAGCGCGCCGTGATTCATGATTTGTTCAGCCCCCAAGCTAAAGCAGAAGCCACCGTCATTTGAAGTAGAAGCCACCGCTGCAATTACAAAAGACACCAACTTACCGTCACAAAGTAGAAGCACAAGCTACTGCAGTCCACAAACCACTGTAAAGTTGGAAATAGATATTTGAGTGGGCTCGACTCGGTGGTGTTATTTTGATTTTTGTTAACAAAATTATATGGTAATTTTAACTTAAAAATTGGACACCTATAATTTATTATTAATATAATACTAATATTCAAAATTATTTTGATAGAAAGTTTTTTAGGTGTTATTTTTAGAGTAATTTAGGGCTCACAATTTTATAACTTTAACAATTCATAATTTAAGAAATAAATCACAATTGTATTTATTATATTTCATTAGAACATCATTGAAGATTATCAGCATTTAAAAGTAAAATTATACTACAATAATTAAAGAATGAATTCTCAAATGTTTCCCTGCATATTAAATTTTAACATTTCATTTTTATTTACGTTCGTTATTGTAATAAAAAATTAATTTAAAAAATTAGAATAATGAAAAATATACAACAGTCTGTTTTAAACTTCTTGCATAGGACCAACTCTCAATGACATATTTAATTATTACCATTAATTATTACTGATAAAATTCAAAATTGTGAGCATTCTCCGATATATTAGGCATTCTTAGTTATTAATTATTAAATCGCAAACTTCTTTATACAAGATTTCCTTATAGTAATAATTAACAGTAATAAATTTGGTATGGGACAACGGGCAACAATTTAAATTTTAAATTTTAGTAATCCGAATTAAAAACTTTAGAAACTTGAGAGTTGACCTAGGCGCATAATTTGCAATGCAAGTCTTTAGTTCTGCGCAATTGATCGTTTGAGTAAGTTCATATGTGCTGATGATTCGATAAATATTCTAGATTTTTCATTTCGTACATTTTCACATTTCGGTAGTGTATTGCGATGAGTCCTGCGTATGTTAGCACTGCGTATTGTTGATGCCTATTATGTTAATTGTGATTTTTTCTGTAGGTTATTGTTTTGGGGGAAGGGCTCATAACTTCTCTGTGAGGTAGGGAGCGCTGATAGTCACGCGGAGAGAAAGGTAGTAAAAAGGGATTGGGGATCAGGTCTTATGGTTCCCCTTCACTTCCATTTCTTTTTATGATATACATAGTAATGCCAGCAGCAAGCGATGGAGAGGAGAGATCATCTCATGTAAAATCGTAGGTGACCCCATTTCTAGCTCTGCACTGTTTTGGCTATTCTCTACGTGTTGTGCATTTATTGGCTGTGTTGGACAACTAGAGGTGGTTGTAGGTCTTTCGGTGGTTGTTTAGTGGGCCGCCTAAGCATCATTATCCTCATCCATCTCACCTGTTCCATCTCACTCTTTCCTCCTTTCGGCTCTTCATGCAGCTTGCTCGACTTTGCTTTCAACACACTCACACATTCCTCTTTCTTTTGCCTAGCTACCCTTTCATACCCATACATCCGCCTCTAAACATACACCTTATTCAATTTTGGTTTACCACGAGGGGCCTAGGCATGGCTTCGTTTTAGGGTAATTAGGCAAACATAACTTGCTTTTACTATATTTTATTCCAAAACATTAGCTCACTGCTCAACTATGAGGTGTAGCTCTTTGTTGAGCATACTTCAATTTCGTACATTGTTTACTCTTATGTTTGCTGACATTTGTATACCTAGTCTAAAATCTTATTATTATTATTATTATTATTGTAATTATGTAGAAATTTTCAAATTACCTTTGTCTAGCAGTTTTCGCCACAGGGTTAAGTAGGTTCAACCTATATGACTTGTGAGTTAAGTGTGCTGGCATTTTTATTTTTTTTTTGGAAAAAAACTACAACTCCTCTCTTTTATATTGGGCCCAGACCCCCATATCCATTTCATGTTTTTTCATGCCCTCTAGCTACCCCCAAAAAAAAACCATTTTTAGATTTTTTTTTAAGTTTTTGAAAAAATTTAAGGATTTTTAGGTTTTCTTTTATTTTTAATTATTTGGTGAGCCAACCAGTGGACCAACCCATATGAGCTGGATTGGCCACTTTGATAGCTTTAATTGTAATAAATGTTTATTTATTATTTTAATAGGGATAATTTTGTTTGCTTACATAATTTTTCTTTACTCTATTAGGGATGTTAATAATACCTGCCCTACAAGTTTATACTAGCAAAGGGGTGGATAGGGGGGAATGATTTCCCCTAGTGGGTAATAGGGAATTGTTAAATGGGATGGGGGTGGGGATCATTATTTTCATGCCCACAAGTGCCCTCTATATGTGAAACTACTTAATTGTACTCATGTATATATTAAAATTTTAGAAAATTATTTTCCAATTCCTATTATTCTCTCTTTCTTTGTCTACTATTACACAATTATGTTGATATCTAGAAATAAAGACGGGTTGAATGCTACTGTATATGTCCATTATTTAAGTTATTGGAATTAAAATACATTTGAATTACTCTGTTTGGATTTTTGTAATTTATTGATGGAAAAAATTAAAATTATGATATCATAATTCTTCTATATTTATTTTATATTTCAATTTTTTTTATAACTTTGATGATATATAGTAGGTATCCACGGATATTCGCAGCTATCCATTTATCCACAAGGAACATAATAACAGATACTCACACAGATATAGGGCGGGGATAGGGGCATATATATATTCATCCATGCCCCCACTGCCTATTCACATCCTTGACCTCTTTCAAGATTTATTTTTTACTGCATCAATTTTAGAATAATTGTCATTTTTTGAATTTTTCATGTTTTAGAATATCTATTGATTTATAATGTCTAGCATTGATTTTTTCTTCTACTAATACCCTTAATATATATAAATGTGTTAGTTAAGAAATCAACACATTGATCAAGATAAATAACAAGGACTGTGAAATGATGGTTTTGTCAACTTATATAATTTGCTGTGTTTACCGAAATGTTTTTTCATTTCCCTAATATGTATGTTGTTTGGTTTTTGCCAGTTATTCTGAAACAGATGGAGTATTTTCTTAGTATATGTGTTTTTTAATAGATAGGGTCAATGAAAGAGTGCATTGTTTTTATTAGTTACTTCTTTTGTTGCATCTCAACTGTCTAAACAAAAAAAAAAAAAACACAAATATTAATTAATAAAGCAATGAATGAATATTGATAATAGTGTAAAAGTGTGTTAAGGGATAAGATTGTGCCTATTTAATATGATCATACTATTTAAAAATAAATAAATAAGATATACTTAATTATAATAATAGTATAAATGGTAAAAAAAATTAATATTTTTTAATTTAATAAATGGATAAATAAAGTGAAACAAAATTTAAAACAAAAAATAGACAGTCAAAATGGAATGGAAGGAGTACATGCATTGAATAATGAAAATAAATTAGCTACTGATATCAGTTACTTCGCGAAACTCATTGATGTTCAATAAATATTGCTCGGTGAATTAGACTGTAACTACAGCGCTTGGTAGTTAGGGCCATCTACTGCCTAACTCTTACTAATTTTGAATTACTCACCGGTCAAGCTAATTCACTTTTAATGCAGATGTCATAATTATTTAATTAATTTTGGAGATTTGTATAGTTATGTACTATTGATTAAATTTAATACTTTCGTTATTCATTTGTCATATCTTTTACGAAACTTAACTACTTCTGTAACTTGGTGTTTTCTGGGTGGTGGACCCCCGTTATTCGATTTGTGAGCTGTTATGACAAGGCGCAGCAGGTGTTCTGCATGTTTGTATTTCGCTCCTTTGGGTGGTTTAATGTTAAGGAAAACTGGCTCATGTGTGTATACTTTCATTAGACGGTGATTTATTTTATTTATATCTATTCATGATATGTGTATTCTTGAGATATATATCCTTTGAGATATATATACGTAGAGTTAAGTATATTTAAATTTGAGTTTTAATTTTAATAGTGATCCAATAAAATACATAGATTATTAATTTTCTTGACAAAATTATAAAATTTAAGAATCTATATAACAAGTCACTAAGAGTCAAAATCCAAGTAAAACAATTCTTTTAATACTTTTCCTTTTCTTTTTTTTTTTTCGCTCAACTAAACGAAGGTTCAAGTAGGTGTGTACAACAAGGGTTTTTTTTTTTTTTCGTCCCTTAGGTTATGCTGCAACGAGTTTCAAACTTTCAATCATGCAATAAAAGTTCAAAGTTTTAAAGAAGAACGAAAGAAAATATAGTGGCCACAGCTTTCATTTGGCTGAATTGGTTTCAACTAACGGCCTGTAGCTCCCTCTTAGACCGCCGCCACCGGACAAACAGGCGTGGATAGGTTTAATTATTTTTTTCTTCTTTCTTATATTTTCCTTCCCACACTTTCAATTATACACGCGGCAAATTATACTGATTTTTGTTTTAATATTTGGTGAAATTCAATTGCCTTCTCTCTATTTTCAAATTTGCTCAAGAGATCTATAAGTTTATAAAATTATTACATCAACTCCTTTAAATTTAATTTATAAAATCATTATATCATTGTCTCCTCTATCTTACAATGAACAATATACAAGGTTAATGTGAAGATCACTTGGACAAATAGAAGGGAGTTGGTGTGAATTTAATCAAAACTCAGAAAAAGGTCAATATAACTTGCTCTTATATATTGATAACTCAACGAAATATACTAATAACGAGAGAAAATTATAAAATAATATTAAATGAAAACATTGTTCATTATCTATCAACATTTGATTGAAAAACACAGAAAAATTGTATACAAAGATTGAGTAAATCCCCAATAATAACATTGCACTAATTGGACCCCGAGAAAAAAAATTATTTTGAATTTCTCATAATTAAAATAGGATAAATTAATCCCTAATAGTTTATAAAAATAAGTTAAATTGGTCCCTATAAAAATGTAATGTCCTTGTTGGACCAAGTTCGGATCCTGACAAAAGTTGCTGATAACGTCTCATGGTCATTCCATTCTTCTCAGCAGTCCTCTGTTCAGTCTTTTCAGTCCTTCATCTTTATGTATTTTCAAAAGAGGTATCAAAATTTTCATGTTGAGGCTATATCTTCTAAGGTTTGGAAGGGAGTTGCTTCATAAAGGGCAAAACTGTTTACTTGGTTAGTTCTTATATAGGGAGAATTAATACAAAGTCATGTCATAGTCAATTGAATTTCATTTCAAATGGTAAATCCATATGTGTTTTTTGTAATATGTAAATGAAAGTGTGCCACCCTTGTTTTTTTTTTTCTTTATGTGTGCACACATTTGGAAAGTGTGGACATTTTGTTATAGGTGGTGAGGTATTATAATACTTAGTGTACATGTGTCAGTAAACAAATTCTGTACAGTCTCAAGGTCCCCTGAGACCCATCCATGTTGTTGGGTCTAGGATTTCGTTAAAGCTAGAGCCTACACCTCCTAGGAGGGCTATATGATAAAGCCATATTCTTGGGATCAAAAGTCTTGGTAATTGTTCTCCAAAGGAAAATAAATTAAAGAATAAATTTTAATAAATTTTAGGAAACCTCAAGACGTTTTATTTTTGGCTCACAACTTTAGAAAATCGTAGAAATTCCCTAATTTGAACTAAAACTCAAAACTTAGATTTTGATTGGTTGGGGTTTGATTTTTTTTATATTTTATTTGAATCAAAATGGGAGGTATCCCCTTAACTTTAAAACATAAATATAGATAAGTGAGTATTGAGACAACAAGAAGCCATATGACAGAAAAATGGTGAAGTCAGGGAATTCTGTCAACTCTATAGCACTCCAGGACCGCTATAGCAGTCACAACATTTCATTTCAGCATCTTGAGGACTGTTATAGCGGTCATAAATGATCAATGCGCGGACACAGGAACAGCCAATTCGCTATAGCGGTTATAGACCGTTATAGCGGTGTCAGTTTGGCAGAAATGATCCAAAATGATGTTGTTTCACTTAAGTGATCCCCTTACCCCCATTTATACCCCCAAGCTCAAGATTTCACTCCCCATTTTCGAAACCCTCACCCCCAAACACATTTTTCTCTTTTCCACTCCCTCCACTCTTAACCCCATTTGAATCTCGCTCCTCTAATCATCAACATATGTTTACTTTGATAGATTTTGTCTTTGTTCTTCCCATTCTTTTATATTCTTGGTATGGATATTGTTATTTTCTCTCATTGTTGTCAAGTAGAGGTGCTCCCCCATTGTTGCTAGAGTTGTTTTAGTGTTATCTAGAAGAGGTGATTAGAGTTTAATGTAGAGTCAATGTTGCTCTATGACAGTTGTTGGTGCCATTCCAAACCCTTAAGGTGAAGTTAGTGGTGCCCATTTACTCTCAGCTCTAAATGATGAGTGGGTTCAAACTCATAGCCTTATCTTTACTCATTACAAGTATGTTTAATACATAATGATTATTAAATATGGTCTTAGAGAAGAAAATATGAATATATATGATTTTGCAAAGCTATGATTTCAAATGTATAGCATGAAAATGTAATTTACAAAACCATGGGACCATGATTGATAGATTGTATGTTATGGAAATGTGCTATGTACAACTCTGAGAGATTTATTGCAAGAATATATGGTTTAAAAAGTTGTTATTTTATTAAACATGTTTTAAGAGTTTATGATATCTTTATATTTCAAGACTTGAGATTTCAAACTATAATTTTAGAGTATTAGTTAAGATATTTTGGCAAGCGTGTCAAATAGAGTATGATTTAATTTCATGAACTGTGATATTATTATAATGTTAGATATTTTTATGATTATGAACCCTTTTAGTTTAGAAGTACAATATTAGAGTTACCAAGTTTATGAAAAGATGTTAGCTTGATAAATGAGATTTTAGAAATTTAGTTTTTATGACACTCAAAAGTATGAAATTCAATATGATTCCTAAGAATTGCTAGATACATATTCTGTGGGTTTGAAATCGAAATGCCTAGTGGTGAACCCTTGGGCTCGATTTTCACAACCACAGTTATACTAAAGTCAGATTATTAGAATTATATAAACTTAGAACTCTCAGAGTACTTAGAATTTAGGGGCTCTTGTTCGCCAAGGACTGAGTACCCACCTTTCATATTTAAAAAGATTTTATTCAAAAATCTAGAGTATGATTATGACTTGATTTAGAGATTTTATGAATTTCCCCATTGATTCTAAGAGTAGGACAATTATGTATTATCGAGTTTTATGCCTAGAGAAAACCCTAAAGTAGAGTTTGAAAGAAAATGACATATTTCATGAATTAGAGACTAGACGGTAGCTATAGAGAAAATAGACAGTGAGTTAATGGCTGAACCTCGACTGTTAACCTTGGTATCAAGTTGTCCTGAGAGGACAATCTCACAGAGTAGAAAATAAAACCTAGTTAGGTGTCCAATTTGGATCTGAGAAGGATCCCAGAGATTTAAGAAATTGTTATGTCATGGTTGATATGCACAACCAGAGAATTTATATTCTTGTTATGCAAGGCATAATAAGATATCCATGTTTCTATAGGAGATTATTGTTCTTTATGCTTTATTAGAGATTATCAGCTTTATTGCCTTTATCTTTATAGATAAATATGTTTTTGAGAATATTTTATTTAAGAGCTATTATGTAAATATGTTTAAAATGATTTCTTGTTAGAGTAAGAATTTAGATACGCCTTTTTTTAAATTTTCCAAATTCAGAGACGTCTTTTCTTCTATATAGTTATGCCTATAAATATCAAATGGTTTATGTTTACTGAATGTATATTACATATTGCATATCCCTTGGTTGTCCCATGTGGGTGATGGGTGACAGCTCACTCACTGAGTCCATTGACTCACCCCTCTCCCTTCCTCTCATAGTTGTAGGTTCAAAGGTGGTTCAGATTTTTGTTCCATAGACTTAGTTATTTCCAGTGGTGAGTCTTACTTTGCAATAAGGCCTAGAGTAGGACTATGTTAGAGTAGAGTGCTCCAGTAGATGCACATACGCGATTCAACCATGCATTTATTTTCAGACTATGTATTTAATTTCAAGGATTGAAATATTTATGTATATGTTCTCAAAGTTCAAGTATACAAATTGAAATGTAAATTATGGATAAATATTTATGTAATTAGTTAGAGATGAATTTATGATTTGGCTTCAAGTATTGAACTGATTTCAGAGTATTAAAATATCCTCAGAGTTTTGGTATATTAAATACTTTCAGTTTATAAAATTCAATATTATGTTTTAATTAGAGAAAAATGTTAAATATTTAGAAGAGATCATATTTTAAGTTTTATATTATACATTTAGAAAGCCACAAAACCCAGAAGGCTTATATGGGGATGAGATTTCTCACCTACTGGTCACATTCCCATGTCGAGTCGTGACAGTTATTAATTGGGTGATGTCTTCAAATCCCAAAATAAACTATGAAGTTTGGAATAATGTGTGCTTCTTTAGCTAGCAGAAGGTAGGTTAGAATGTTTGTTTTTTTTGCCATTTTGTTGTCTATTTTGGAATTGAGAAACATAAT
The DNA here is from genome assembly GCA_031216105.1 of Dalbergia cultrata. Lineage (NCBI taxonomy): Eukaryota > Viridiplantae > Streptophyta > Magnoliopsida > Fabales > Fabaceae > Dalbergia > Dalbergia cultrata. The sequence goes on from CM062345.1 coordinate 11,012,358, forward strand.
TGTATTCCAAGGAGAAAAGTCTCATGAAATATTTTCGTGCACAACCTTATGCATTGATGTAGAACTTTGGATTATCTTTGGCTGAATATTTTCTTATTGTTTGTTGTGGTGTGTATTATGTGCTTGCATGTTTCTCATCTATTTTTTGGGAGCATAAAAGATCTCTTGAGCTCCTACGTGACATGAGTGTCACACTCTTGTGTGAGGTTTTATTCTAACAGAACTGCAGCAAAATCACTATGAGGATTTTCAAGATTGTTTTGCTTCAACTTGATTGTGAATATGTGGTTGGAATGTTCCTTTGTAGATTCATGTTCCGCATATTTCAAGGTGGTGTTTGGATGGTTTAGCGTAAGGTAGGTGTGTGGAGTGATTTAATATTTTGCAGGATAAAGATGGATATTATGGACAATTACGTATCCATTGGTAAATACCGATGGAATTTCTTATAGGTTGTTGCATTTTTGTTGTGATAATTAATTTGCATAACAACCTATCGGTAAAACCGTCAGCAGTTACTAGCGCCACTGTGTGCCATATAGTGCGCACAATTTTCGATAGGTGTACTGATCGATTCATCTATTGGTTCAATAGTAATTCGTAGTCCAGCGCTAATCTGTCAGTAATTGCAAGCCCGCCATGTGGCGTGAAAAATGTACTGAGGGTGTAATATTTTAATTTTAGCTATTTTTCCTTAAATTACTGACATGTTTACCAACTGGTTAAATATATTTTTTAACTGTAATTTTTTATAAAATTTTTTATGTTTATCGATGAGTGCTTCAAAAAATATCATTTTTATACATTTTCAATATCTTTTTTTAAATTTTTATTAAATATATTGACGGGCACACATATAACCTATATATTTTAATTTTTTAAAACTTTTATATTATTGACGGGCTTTTAAAATTAGTGATACTATCACATAATTATTGGAATTTCACATACCCATTCATAATAAATGAAATGTGAAATGCACCATTTCATTAATTGGTTACTGTCAAGAAAATTCGAATCCATCGCTAAACCGCGTAAGTCTTATAGTGATATAGTAATAAAATTGTCAAAGATGAATTAAATTAAAAACAATATAATATAAATCTTTCAATCATAAGTTTAATTAAACATTATATTTGTATAAATTGTATTATCTCTTATTTAAGTATTAAATTTATTCTTTGACCGTTAAATTGTTTATTTATCCTTTATAATAATAGTGAAATGCCGAAGAATAATTAATTATATAAAAAAAGAATGGCATTTGCCAAACATGAGGTTTCTCAGAACTTCCGAACTTTAGCAGCCAAATCAGAGATCACAAGGTTTGAATGTTATGGTATGGCGTTCCGCACTTTTCATTTGGCAGACGCGCTAGCGGCTGACAAAGATTGACTTGACTCCAATTATATCCGTAAGAAAATTTTTACACGTTGCTGAAATAAGAACTTTTTCCTTTTCTTTTCTTTTCTTTTTTTTAAAAAATATTTACTATACTAATCAGTTTAGCAATCGGCAATGTAAGTCATTTTTGGATCCTTAATTATTCACATTTTATGCTTATAATAAAAAAAAATTATTCAAATTTTATGACTAGAGTTTTAGTCAGAAAAAGATGATGGACGATTAAGGAAAGAAGATCCACTCAAAAATACACGGGACGAATAATGAAGGATTAAAACGAAATATTTTGCTCAAATATAATATTTGAAAAAGATAAAAAAATTTCTTATGGGCTGTTGCGAGACAAGACATTTCTTTTACTTTAATCAACTTATTTTTATCTCCTCATAGCCTTATAAATAAATGTAAGATACTCCCTTAGCCTTGGGAAAACCCATCAACAGCAGTTCATTCCTTTGCTGTAAGTTGGAGCCACACCACCTTAGTTTCTTCAATCTCCTCAATCTTGATCCTCTACAAAACAAAGACACCGGACACCGCAACTTCAACAACAGTCATGTCTCCAACTTCATCACCACCAACACATGAAACGGAAAACACTGCCACGTCAGCGACGACCCTAGCCACCCTTCACCCAGACATCATTCACGCTCACATCCTCTCCCGCCTCAACGGCGCCGCCCTCGCCGCCGCCTCCTCCGCCTCATCCTCCCTTCACCTCCTCTGCACGGCGGACCACCTCTGGCGCAAAATCTGCACCGCCACATGGCCCTCCCTCTCCGACCCCGCTGCTCGCCACGTCATCACCACCTTCCCCTCCGGCCACCGCTCCATCTTCTCCGACGCATTCCCCTCCCTCCACCACCTCCCCAAAAACAATAATCAACACCGTCCATCACATCTTCCACCGGAACACCTCATCTCAGCCGTCGATATCCACTACAAAGGAAAACCCGTGTTCTCGTCGACCCCCATATCCATTTCATGTTCTTTCATGCCCTCGACCCCCCAAAAAAAACACTTTTAGATTTTTTTTTAAAGTTTTTGAACAAATTTAAGGATTTTTAGGTTTTTTTATTTTTAATTATTTGGTAAGCCAACCAGTGGGCCAACCCATATGAGATGGATTGGCCACTTTGATAGCTTTAATTGTAATCAATGTTTATTTATTATTTAATAGGGATAATTTTGTTTGCTTACATAATTTTTCTTTACTCTATTAGGGATGATAATAATACCTGCCCTACGAGTAAATACTAGCGAAGGGGTGGATGGGGGGGAATGATTTTCCCTAGTGGGTAATAGGGAATTGTTAAATGGGATGGGGCTGGGGATCATTATTTTCATGCCCACAAGTGCCTCTGCATGTGAAACTACTTAATTGTACTCATGTATATATTAAAATTTTAGAAAATTATTTTCCAATTCCTATTATTCTCTCTTTCTTTGTTTACTATTACACAATTATATTGATATCTAGAAATAAAGACAGGTTGAATGCTACTGTATATGTCAAGTGTTTAAGTTATTGGAATTAAAATACATTTCAATTACTCTGTTTGGATTTTTGTAATTTATTGATGGAAAAATTAAAATTATGATTTCATAATTCTTCTATATTTATTTTATTTTCAATTTTTTTTTATAACTTTGATGATATATAGTTGGTATCCACGGATATTCACAGCTATCCATTTATCCATAGGGAACATAATAATAGATACTCACAGGTATGGGGCGGGGATGGGGGCGTATATTCATCCACGGCCCTACCCTATTGACATCCCTGACCTCTTTCAAGATTCATTTTTTACTCCATCCATTTTAGAATAATTGTCATTTTTTGAATTTTTCAAGTTTTAGAATATCTATTGATTTATAATGTCTAGCATTGATTTTTTCTTCTACTAATACCCTTAATATATATAAATGTGTTAGTTAAGTAATCAACACATTGATCAAGATAAGTAATAAGGACTGCGGAATGATGGTTTTGTCAACTTATATAATTTTCTATGTTTACTGAGATGTTTTTTCATTTCCCTAATAATATGTATGTTGTTTGGTTTTTGCCAATTATTTTGAAACAGATAGAGTATTTTCTTAGTATATGTGTTTTTTAATAGATAGAGTCAATGGAAGAGTGTATTGTGTTTATTAGTTACTTCTTTTGTTGCATCTCAACTGTCTAAAAGTAAAATTGTACTACAATAATTAAAGAATGAATTCTCAAATGTTTCCCTGCATTTTAAATTTTAACATTTCATTTTTATTTACGTTCGTTATTGTAATAAAAAATTAATTTAAAAAATTAGAATAATGAAAAATATACAACAGTCTGTTTTAAACTTCTTGCATAGGACCAACTCTCAATGACATATTTAATTATTACCATTAATTGTTACTGATAAAATTCAAAATTGTGAGCATTCTCCGATATATTAGGCATTCTTAGATATTAATTATTAAATCGCATACTTCTTTATATAAGATTTCCTTATAGTAACTTCGGGCCCCCTTGCGTCTCTATTCTTGAATCTTGTATTATTTAATCGCGAGATCAGTAGTATGATTCTATGATTTAGACTCATATTGCTTTCATTGGTTACAAGGTGAGAAATTAGTCGGCACCGTGCCAGGCAGGGTGTTTCTTACGAGAATCTTGAAAATATATATATATATATATATATATATATATATATATATATATAAATATAGAGAGAGAGAGAGAGAGAGAGAGAGAGAGAGAGATTGTTTAGTTAATATTTCACTTAGACCACTGACAACAGTGACTTAAGCAATGCGGTAAACTAATAGAATATTTGCTGTGAGGTAGTCCATCTAGATTACTGATTTATTGGCAATATTGTTCAAAATTATTTAAGCACACAACGTTATCTTGTTTGGCAATTCTATATTACTGGCAACCAATATTGCTAAAGTAATGGTCGCTGTCCGGAGAAGGTAAGTTGGATTCTTTATGAGTCCAGGTTTGTTATGCTTAACGAGGAATTGTGGTTGGTAAGCAATGTAACAGGAACTCCCCTTGAAGTGGCTGGGTGCTAAACAGTAGTATCAACCTTAATGAAAAGTGTTGGATGTCTCACAAAGCCCTTTCCTCTTTGTCTAGCCTGGAAACGCGCCTATTTTCCTTTTTCTCTATTGTTTTTTCCTAAAGTTACTTGTTGTCTTTTCAGTTAGCTAGAGTGACATATCTGCTCTCTAACACGTGTCTCGAGACACTGTAGTGAGGGGCAGCAAAGTGACACATTAGGGTGAGTGACTTGTGCAATCGGGTGAGAAGGGACAAATGGCTTTCCTCTCCTCTCACGCTATCTGACCTGGGAGTTGTTGGCTAAATATGGGCTGTTTAGCAACGTGATATGTGGGGAAGGTTGGTTTAATTACCTAAAATGGGTTATTTCCTTGTCATTACTATTGTTTCCCTTGGTTTCCCAATATGCGGCGTCCTCCTTCTGGACTCAGAGAAGAGCTTTTACACTTTCTTGTGAGGTTGTCCTATGCAGGCCCAATCCCTTTGGACAGGAGTCACACTATCCAAATCCACCATGCCACATGAAGGTTAGTTCCCCCTTAAACCCTAATTTAAACCCATGAGTACTACCCTTGTCTGGGCGTCATCCACATACTCATCCAACTCTCATGAGATTAGAGCAGGGCTCAAGTGCAGCCCAACCATTAACCAGTGTTGAATCAATTGCTGAATATCTTTCATAAAAACAGTTGAGGACAGTCATCCATATTATTTTACGACTGATAATTCACATTACCACAAAAGAGGCGGTCTATCTCTAATACCGCCTTAGTGCTAATCTTATAATTTATCTTTATGACAAAAATACCCTAAAGCCTCCATTTGTCATTTGCAACTCATTGTTTCCCGTCTGTCGGCTGTACCTCAGCTTTCTCATTGCTTCCCTTTCTCAAGTCCCAACACCATTTCTCGTCGAGTCCTCACCCTAGTCTTTAGCGGCAGCGCGCCATGATTCATGATTTGTTCAGCCCCCAAGCTAAAGCAGAAGCCACCGTCATTTGAAGTAGAAGCCACCGCTGCAATTACAAAAGACACCAACTTACCGTCACAAAGTAGAAGCACAAGCTACTGCAGTCCACAAACCACTGTAAAGTTGGAAATAGATATTTTAGTGGGCTCCAGTCGGTGGTGTTATTTTTATTTTTGTTAACAAAATTATACGGTAATTTTAACTTAAAATTTGGACACCTGTAATTTATCATTAATATAATATTAATATCCAAAACTCTTTTGAAAGAAGTTTTTTAGGTGTTATTTTTAGAGTAATTTAGGGCTCACAATTTTATAACTTTAACAATTTATAATTTAAGAAACAAATCATAATCGTATTTATTATATTTCATTAGAACATCATTGAAAATTATCAGCATTTAATAGTAAAATTATACTACAATAATTAAATAATGAATTCTCAAATGTTTCGCTGCATTTTAAATTTTAACATTTCATTTTTATTTATGTTCGTTATTGTAATAAAAAATTAATTTAAAAAATTAGAATAATGAAAAATATACAAAAGTCTGTTTTAAACTTCTTGCATAGGACCAACTCTCAATGACATAGTTAATTATTACTATGAATTATTACCGATAAAATTCAAAATTGTGAGCATTCTCCGATATGTTAAGCATTCTTAGATATTAATTATTAAATCGCAAACTTCTTTATACAAGATTTCCTTATAGTAATAATTAACAGTAATAAATTTGCAATGGGACAACGGGCAACAATTTAAATTTTAAATTTTAGTAATCCGAATTAAAAACTTTAGAAACTTGAAAGTTGACCTAGGCGCATAATTTGCATTGCAAGTCTTTAGTTCTGCGCAATTGATCGTTTGAGTAAGTTTATATGTGCTATGATTCGATAAATATTCTAGATTTTTCATATCGCACATTTTCACATTTCGGTGGTGTGCTGCAATGAGTCCTGTGTATGTAGCACTGCGTATTGTTGATGTGAATTATGTTAATTGTGATTTTTTCTTTAGGTTATTGTTTCGGGGGAAGGACTCATAATTTCTCTGTGAGGCAGAGAGCACTCATCGTCACGGGAAGAGAAAGCTAGTAAAAAGGGATCGGGGATTAGGTCTTATCATTCCCCCCAACTTCCATTTCTTTTCATGATATATATAGTAGTGCCGGCAGCAAGCGAGGGAGAGGAGAGATCACCTCGTGTCAAATCATAGGTGACCCCTTTTCGAGCTCCGCATTGGTTTGGGTATTCTCTACATGTTATGCATTTATTGGCTGTGTTGGACAATCAGAGGTGGTTGTAGGCCTTTCGGCGATTGTTCAGTGGGCTACCTTATCATCATTATTCTCGGCCATCTCACCTGTTACGCCTCACTCTTTCCTCCTTGTGGCTCTTCATGCAGCTTGCCCCACTTGGCTTCCAACACACTTACACATTCGCCTTTCTTCTGCCTGGCTACCCTTTCATATATACCCATACATCCACCTCTAAAACATACGCCTTCTTCAATTTTGGGTTACCATGAAGGGGCCTAGGCATGGCTTCGCTTTAAGGTAATTAGGCGAACATAGTTTGCTTTTACTATATTTTATTCCAAAATATTAGCCCCCTGCTCAACTAAGAGGTGTAGCTTTTTGTTGAGCCTACTTCAATTTCGTACATTGTTTACTCTCATGTTTGCTGACATTTGTATACCTAGGCTAAAATCTTATTATTATTGTAATCGCATAGGGATTTTCAAATTATCTTTGTCTAGCAGTTTCCGCCTAGGTGCTCAAGTCATCTCTGTCTGGGGTCTCTGCTTAGGAGTTTCGTCTAAGGGTCCTAGTTGAGGGGTCATTGTATAGGGACTCACCACCTCGCAGTGAGCCATCACTGTCGGGATGTCCCTTAAGGAGTCTCGCCTAGGGGTCAATGCCCAGCATTAATTCCGGCCCGCCTAGGGTTCTCTGCCTGGGGGTCTTCGCCTATGGGCTACTCCCAAGATATTGCCCTCTGCTTAATGAGAAGGTGTAGCTCTTCATTGAGCATTCTTAGCCATTTTTTACACCATTGTAGACCTTACTATATGTTTTGATTAGTATGCATCTCCTTGTGGCATAATTCTTTTTTGGGTTGAATCTCAACCCCCAAATACATACCCTAGGGTAGTAAAGTCTCACCTAACTACACGACATAAGAGCTCGTGCAGTTGGAATTTTTTAATCACCAAACAGTGGTATAGTCTCACACACAATGCAGCGTAATAACTCACATGGGTGGATAGATATGCACCAAGCAGAGGTAAAGCCTCACACACAACGCGGTGTAAGAAGCTCACATGAGCGGATAGATTTTTTTATTTTTTTTCACCAAACAGTGGTGTAGCCTCACACACAATGCGGCGCAAGAAGCTCATATGGGTGAATAATTTTTTCACCAAACGGTTGTATAGCCTCGCCCACAACGTGGTGGCAATGGATCGCATGGGAATTTTTTTTTTTCACCAAACAGTTGTATACCCCACATGCAAAGCGGTGACAATGGCTCGTATAAGCAAAAAAATTTTCACCAAATCGTGTTATAGCCTCACACACAACACGGTGTGAGAAGCTTGCACAGTTTTACCGACGGTTGTTTAATATTTTATTTTTAACTATTTTTCCTTAAATTACTGATGCGTTTATCGATCGGCTATTAAAAATAATTTTTTTTATTTTTCAATAGCTTTTTATTTTTTATTAAATTTACCAATGTGTTTACGAAACAGTTAAATATATTTTTTAATTGTAATTTTTTATAAAAAATTTTATGTTTACTGATGGGTGTTTTAAAAAATATGTTTTCTACATTTTCAGTATCTTTTTTAATTTTTTACTAAATATACTAACGGGCACACGTAATATATATATATATATATATATTTTAAATTTTTTTAAAAAAATTTTACATTACTGATGAGTTTTTAAAAATAGTGATATTGTCTCATAACTATTGGAATTCCCACATATCTGTCGATAATAATGAGATGCGAAATGCACCATTTACTAATTGGTTACTGTAGGGAAAATTCGAATCCATTGCTAAATTGTGTAAGGTTTGTAGTGATATAGTAATAAAATTGTCAATGATGAATTTAGCTAAAAATAATATAATAATAAATTTTTCAATGATGAGTTTAATTAAACATCATATTTGTATAAATTCTATCATCTCTTATTTCAGTATCAAATTTATTCTTGACCGTTAAATTGTTTATTTATCCTTTACAATAATAGTGAAATGCAAAAGACTAATTAATTATTAAAAAAATGACAGCTGCCAAACATGAAGGGGCTGTTTGGCAACCATTTTTAAAAATTGTTTTTGGTTTTAAAAATAAAAGAATTAAAAAATCCGTTTGACAACTTTTTTTGGGATGTTTGTTTTAAAAACAGAAAAATACAAAATGAGTTTTAAAAACAAAAAACCAAAAAACTGATTTTAGATGTTTTCAAATACAATTTTGTTGTTCTTGGACTTCTTTATCCACACAACCACAGTCCTCCCACCTTCAGTGCAACTCCTCCTGTGCAACTTTGGTGACCACCTTTGTGCTCCCCCATTCGCCGATGAACCTCCACCTCCGCCTCCCTCGGCAAACCCTCGTGCTCCTCCTCCCCCCTCGCGGCTTGCTTCCTCTAGCGTCGTCACGGCCAGATCTCATTCCTTCAAGCTCGAGCCAGATCCGTCGGCCAAATCTTGCGACCTGCTCTACCATTTGCCACCCGCATGCCCGAGCCTGAGCCAGATCTGCCTCCGGGAGCCCAAGCCACCAGCCTCCACCAGAGCTAGATTCACCGGAGCTGCACCGCCAGATCTACCACAAACTCGCTACCCCAGATTTGTCTCATCCTCTGCTGGCTACCCAGCTCTTCCTCCGCCTTCCGTCGCACCACCAGATTTGCCTCCCTCTCTCTTTCTCCCTCCCTCTCACTATTGTGGTTGTTGTGTTGATACACCAAGTTGTGATCTCATTATTGTTCTTTGTTATCCAAACAAGTTTTCTTAGTTTATTGTTTTTGAAAATTGAATTTAAAAATTGTTTTATTGAACAATTTTGTAAAACAAAAACATAAAAACAGTTCTAAATAGGGCCGAAGTTTCTCAGAACTTCCCAACATTACCAACCAAATCTGAGATAAAAAGATTTGAATGTTATGAAGTTCCACACTTGCTGGCAGACCCTTGAGACAACCAGCATTGACTTGACTCCAATGATATCCGTAAGAAAATTTTTACACGTTGCTGAAATAAAAGCTTTTTCCTTTCCTTTTCTTTTCTTTTTTAAAAAATATTTACTAATTAATTATTTAAGCAATCAGCAAAGTAAGTCATTTTTGCATCCTTAATTATTCACATTTTATGATTAGATTTTTAGTCAGAAAAAGTTGATGGACGATTAAGGAAAGAAGATCCACTCAAAAATACACATGATGAATAATGAAGGGATTAAAACGAAAAGTGTTTTGCTCAAATATAATATTTGAAAAGAACAAAAAAATTTCTTGTGTGCTGTTGTGAGTAGAGGTGGGAACATGTCAAGTCAGGCTTTGCTTTTAATAGACCAAGTCTGTACCATAAATATTGGGCTTGAGCCTGTCCTGTAGCTTGCTATAGCAATCTTTTAGATCTAAATCTAGTATGTTCATTGGCATGACCCGGCCTAAAGTCTGTCTAGAAAGGATATAATTATGAGAAATGCTAAAAATTCAAAATCGGGACATATGTCCTTCTCCTTTCTCTGGTGCATAAGAAAAAATTTACAAGCCAAACAATATAATCTAAACACGAATTGGCACAAACTAAAAATAAACACTTAAACATTAGAACATTGCATCCATAAATTCAAAGTAAAATTATTAAAAATAAACAATTAATCACAGAAGCTAATTAACATGACGTCCTTTGAATTTTTTTTAAAAACCCAGAAAATGGGGCATTTTTTAAACTTCAGCAGGGTACCACCACCCCAGATAATGTTAGTTTCTCTCTCTCTTTTTATTTTTTGCTTTCTGAAAAAAAAAATTGCAAATCGGGGACAAATAATTAGCAAATCGGCCTCAATCTGCCCTAGAGGCCTCAATCCTCCTGAGTTCAATCAACCCCATCACGGCACCACAATGGCGTCGGAGATCAGCTAGGAGCCTCGCTCTCACCCTCGATGCGAATGACTGCAGCACTCCTGCTCGGCCTTCATCACAATGAACTTGGACCTCTCAGCCTCCTATTACGTCGCTTGCTTCTGCTTGATGGCTTGGGATAACTCAATGTTGCAGGAGACATGATGATGGATGATGAATTTGTGTGTTTTGGGATTGAAAGAGAAGACTCAGATTTGCTAAAAACATCATCACCACCTCATTATTCCATAAGAAGAAGAAGAATAAGATTGATGGAAAGTAGAAGCAGACACAGAAGCATATTGGAAAGTAGAAGCAGACACAGAAGCATATTGAGAGAGAGAGAGAAAGAGAAAGAGAAAGAGGTCGCCATTGTTCCGTATTGTTGTTGTTGTTGTTGTGGATGCATGGAGAGCTATTCGACAATTTGAGATAAAGGAAAGAATCACGGGCAGCAAACAACTCACAAAGCCAAAGAGGGCCAACTAGGAAAGTGGTAAGCTTGTTCAATGCCTAGGAAATGTGAAATGAAAACCCAGGAAAGTGGTAATCTTGTTTAGTGCCACGTAACGCTGTTAACTTTCACATTTTTGTAACAGTTGATTGGGCAAGAGACCCAATTAAATTTTTTTTTTCAATATAAGGACCCAATTGAAAACTTTTAAAATATAGGAATCCAATTGAAAATTTAGTGAAACTATATGGATTGACTGATTAATTAAACCTACTTATTACTATGGATTTAATTGTCATGCACATACAATATAAAACGTTTTACATAATTATCTAATCATGTATTACCATATAAGCCATGATAGTTGACTTTTATTTCCACTACCTTAAAAATCATCCAAACTAAATGTTTTGATTGGATGACGATGTAAAACTGTTTTACACTGTTAGTGTATCAAAATTAAACTCTTGTTATTAGAAGAAAATCTTACATTAAGAAGTTTTTCATTTAATATTTAATATCTAAGAATGCCTATTATATTTTCTTATTGATTTCATGATTCTTTAAACTTCTATTTTGGAATTTCTAATATATAGTAGAATGCTCTAAATTTTGAATTTTATCAATAACAATTAATAGTAATAATTAAATATATCATTGAGAGTTGGCCCTTGCAAGATGTTTAAAACAAACTTTTGTATATTTATCATTATTATAGTTTTTTAAATTAATTTTTTATTACAATCACAAACTTAACTAAAAATGGAATGTTAAAATTTGAAATATAGGGAAAGATTTGAGAATCTATTCTTTAATTATTATAATGCAATTCCACTATTAAATACTAATAACCCTCAATGATATTCTAATTATATGTAATAAACACGATTACGATTCTTTTCTTAAATTATGAATGGTTAAAGTTATAAAAATTGTAAACCCTAAATTACAAGCGACATCTAAAAAACTTTTCTCTGAAGTAGTCTTGAATATTAATATTATATTACATATAGATTATTTATAGATAGATTATAGGTGTCCAACTTTTAAGTTAAAATTGCCATGCAATTTTTTTTTCACAAAAATCAAAATAACACCACTGAATCGAGCCCACTCAAATATCTATTTCCAACTTTATAGTGGTATGCGGACTGCAGTAGCTTAAGCTTCAATTTTGTGATAGTGAGTTGGTCTCTTTCGTAACCGCAACGGTGGCTTCTACTTTTTTTTTTTTGGTCTTTGCTTCTACTTCAAATGACGGTGGCTTCTGCTTTGCCTTTGGGGCTGAACAAATCATGAATCACGGCGCGCTGCCACTAAAGACTAGGGTGAGGACTCGACGAGAAATAGTGTTGGGACTTGAGAAAGGGAAGCAATGAGAAAGCTGAGGTATAGACGACAGACGGAAAACAATGAGTTGCAAAAGACAAAGGGAGGCTTCAGGGTATTTTTGTCATAAAGATAAATTATCAGATTGAGAAATTGTTAAGTGATTTTAGAGCAAGGCAAAATATTTACTGCTCAATTTATTGATTGAAATTAGCTTTTACATTAAAAACATAAGAATAATGGCACGTAAAATTTATGTATCAATTAATAAATAGATCAGAATAAATATTGTCTCTTACTCTCTGTACACCTAAGTATTTCTTATATTCAGAAATTAGCACTTAGCTGATATTCGAGATAGGCAGCCTCTTTTGGGGTAATGTAAAATAATACGGATTACGTTAGTAATATGTAATAATAATATAGAATTGCCAAACAAGATAATAAAATTAAATTACGCTCAAATAATTTTAAACAGCATTATCAATAGATCAGGATGTACCACCTCACGCCAAACGCCCTATTAGTTTATCGCATTGCTTAAGTCAGTTTTGTCAGTGGTCTAAGTGATGAAATATTGACTAGACAATCTCTTTATTTTTTTAATATTCTCGTAAGATACACCCTTCCTGGCACGGTGCCGACTAATTTTTTACCTTTTAACCAATGAAAGCAATGTGCAATGAGTCTAAATCATAGAATCGTACTACTGATCTCGCGATTAAATAATACAAGCATTCAGGAATAGACACGCAAGGGGGCCCGTAGTAGAGCAGTTTAATTGCATTGGTAGAGACCGGTATATGTTTTATTTCTTCCCAGTCAACGTACACTAATGAATCAACAAATAAACTGGAATAATAAAGTGCACATATATCTTAATTTCGCAAACTCATAAGCCACGGATTCGAATAATTACAAGCTAGATCCTAGTATTACCGATCATGGTTAATTCTTGCATATGTGCTAAAGTATTCTGCTCTCCCTCAATGCTCCTGTCGTGACGATCCATTCCAAGCCCTATAACAATGCTTATAAAAATTGAATCAAAAGTACAGCAAATTAAAACCGCTAGCTACAGGTATCCATGATTCAATTAATAATTAATTCAACTACTTAGATTTGTCATTAAATAATAGTTAAATCATAACTAAATAAAAAGTAGTTCAAATTAATCCGTCAGTTACTATAGTTTCATCAAATATTCAATTAGGTCTCTATATTTTAAAAGTTTTCAATTAATTCCCTATACAGAAAATAAATTTTTAATTGCATCTCTGGCCCCATCATTTGTTACAAAAATGTAAAAGTTAACATAATCTTCTTCCAAGCCACAATGGAACATCCTTTCACTAACACCACCCCTCACCCCTTAGCTTATCACCAGCACTACCTATCATGACTCGATTAGGACACATGACTAGCAAATGAGAAATCTCGTTCCCACGCAAGCTTTGTGACCTATATTGCTCTATATGCACAGTTATTTATAATTCATTTAAAACATAGATTTATTTTAATTTCTATATATAAATCACCTGTTATTAAGTCATATAATCGAAATCATAATATCATAATTTGTTTCTAAAGTTTGAAGTTATAATAATGACAAATATATAAAGCATGTTTATACAAAACAACCATGAAGAGTGAAATTTTTATACATACAAATCAAGATCATTTTATAATATGCATGGACTATAAAACATGCTCTATAGTCTGGGACCTTACCTGCAATAATATTGTAGTACTCTAGAACAAAACAATAAACACTTCACCTAAGCTAAGTGAAGCTCACCATTGAAACTCTAGTGCTACTGGAACAATGATGACTGTGAAGGACACAGCCGCTTCTATATATGTAAATGGGAGAAAGGAGAAAGAGAGGTGAGCTTTATTCGAAACTTAATGAGTAAATTCCCAACTATAACCCCATTCATGGGACATCAAAAAAATTGTGTGTAAAATCATGTTAACACTAGTACAATTTTAAAACATTTCATATATATATATATATATATATATATATATATATATATATATCAAAATCATGGTTTTCCGTAAATTTTACACAACAGTATTCTAATAGAGAAACAGAAATATCTGGTTACGTCTGTTATTCATAGTCTGATAATTTCTCTGCTCTATGGTTCCTAATAACCAATATCAGACACCTAAATAGGTTTCATTATCTGCTTTACTCTATGAGATTATCCTTTAGCGACAACTTGATACCAAGGTTAACGATCATTTTCCAGCCATTAACTCACTAATTGTGATCTATAGCTACTGTTTAAACTAGTTCATCCTTAAGTCAAACAAATCTGAAAACTCTTAAAAAAACTTTAAATACCCTGAGAGTTCTGAATCTATGTAACTCTGACAGCCTAATCTTAGTATAATTGTGGCTATAAAATCATGTCCAAAAGATCACCCTGTACAGACAATGTGATTTCAAAAGTCGATAGAGTATGTAACCATCAACTGTCACGAATCACGTGAGATTCATACTCTAAAACTCTTTTATGACTAAGTTTCTAAATTACCTCTCATCAATATATACTCATAAGCTTGAAAATTCTAAAATCATAATAACATTTTTTTGAGTCATAAAGTTTTTCCAATGATCATATTCTTAATCAATTCAAATAGAAATCATTCTAATAATCATAGAATTCTAGTAATCACAATTATAACTATATCCACATAAAATCGTTTCATCAAAGATAGTCCCATGAGATTTCTCAAAACACAGTTTATACTATTCTAAAAATCACAATTTCTACAATAAGCAGAAAATCTCAAATATCCTTGAAACAAACTCCAAAATCATGCACTATGTCATATTTTAATGAAAATAAATCTAATGATTAAAATAAAGATCACATGTTTGAACCCATTTACCTGGAGTGATAGAATACACAGGAACAACACCAACATAACTCTAAGTTGTAAGAATGACACCAATATCTGCCAAAACAGTCATAATACTCTAAATTAACCTCTAGCTAATCAATCCTAACTCTAGCAAGCATAAGAGAACACCATGATATGGAAACCATGGAGGACACTAATCTAATCCCCGAGAACATACGAGATTGATAGGACAAAGGAAGTAAAACTACTAAAATGACATACATTTAAGCTTGGAAGATGAAAAATGGAGATTTGGGGGTGAGATGGCGTCTCTGGGCATAAGAGTTCGTATTTGAGGGTGGAGTGTGTATGTGGTTAGGAAAACCCGAAATGAGGGGTTTTTATAAAACTTCAACTGTTGAGCGCTCATTTGAGCACTGCAGCATTTACTTGAGTACTAAAATCTCTATCTACACCGCCTTATTATTCCTCAACTATTGCAACGCTCTTCAAAATGATATTTCACAAACCTTTGAGGTATAATTCAAGTGGGGCCTACCAGTAACACGAATGGGTCCCGAGGAAACCTATGGTGGTCCAAATTTGCCTAGGGACACGTTTACTACTCTAAACTCTCCTAGGGATACGTGTATCTCGGGTATTACACCACACTCACTCTCTGTCACCAGCCTCCACTACCCCCCACAACCAAATGTCTCCCACCGCCGCACCTCACAAACCCCGCCAAGACTAGCCGGCAATTGCGTGGGGCCATGACCTCCACCGAGAAGTTGACACCATTATCGTGTCCTGTCTCTCATCGTCCATGCCTATCGTGCTTCTCGCCATCACTACTATTTGGAAGGCTCCACCATGAACCCCTTCCCCTCTCCCAAGGGCTGCCACCTCACCCGTGAGTCCGCCACGACCTCTATTACACAAATAGTGCTCACGCCTCAACCACCTTCACGGCCCCTCCTAACCACAGCCAAACTACAGCACAAAATCAATAGAAACTCAAATCAGAGCTGAATTTATGTTTGTGGCTTCTTCCCTATGTTCAACAAGCTACGGGTGCATCTGGTTTATTTTCTGTCTGTATTTGGATGGAACTTATTATGTGTGGGTGAGGGATTTTAGTTTCAAAGGATTGGGGATTTATTGATTTGGGAAGGGGTGGTAGAGTTCAAGCATGGAGGAAATGGAACAGGGGGCATGGGCATGGAGAAAGGGAACAGGGGTTTTCGCAGTTTCAGGGAATAAAGGGGGAGCAGTCACAGTTTAGAGTAGGGAAGGTTTCTGGTTTGTGATGCTGATGGGTGGCTGAAAAAAATGGAAGACCAGTAGTGGTGGCTTGATGATTTCGCGATGATGATGGTGGTTCATGGTGGAGGTTCAAGGACATGGATGATGGGCTCATGGCTAAGGAAAGGTTTCTAGTTTGTTGCGGGCCCTGCAATGAGCCATGGAGGAAGGTGTCATGTCACCTTGTTAACTCTCATGTTTCTGTAACAGATGATAGGGTCAGAGAGCTAATTAAAAATTTATTTTTTGTATAAGGACTTAATTAAAAACTTTTAAAATATAGAGACCCAATTGAAAATATGATGAAATTGTAGGAACCTAATTAAAAACTTAAATCCAAACCACTTGTTTAAGTATTTCAATGTATTCTTTTTTATCTAAGTTATTAGTACTATAAATTCTAATAATTTAAATTAAAGCAATCCAATATACGAGTAAAACGTTTCATAATATTAAGTAAAATTGCCAATGAGGACTTTCTTCTTCCCCGTCCTGTCCTGGCCGTGATTGCGGTAATGAGGATGTCATGTCATCCATTGCTTTTTGCCGCATTGTTCTCCTTTGCGTGACATTTCGCTTAGGCTGGCTTTGGTTGCTGCCGGGACTTCTTTAACATGGAGGTTAGTGATTAGTTGAAGTGGTTTCTAGTCAGAGATAAGGCCACAGCTTGTTCCTTGTTGCGGTGTGGTGGACATGGAGATGGTGACAGCGATTCCGCGTGATTGTACTATAGTTGTGATATTTGTATTTACATTACATTCATCATTTACATCTCATTTATTATTGAATGAAGTATGAACCTTATCTAAATAGAATTCACATATCATCTAATAATAATTAATATATGAATCAATATAATATATCATGCCTTATAAGTATGAATAATTTTTTTTTTAATTCATGTTTGATTCTTCCCGCGTGAATTTGATGCCTCTGCTGGAGGGTGACCGTTGAGGACCCTCCCTCCTGGTTTTCTTTTATTCTTTTTCCATTTCCAAAAAATAAAATAAAAAAAAAAAGTAAAATTGCTAAAATGCTACTCAAAAGCAAGAACTTAACAATCAAAATTTTATTATAACAATTTTTAACCGGGAGTGATCTATGTATCATTTAACCTATCCTATACTCTCCTTCAATTTAAAATAAGTTCAACAAGAAGCAATTTTAATAAATAATTTTGATTACATGTCATTTACTATACTCAAAAGGAAAATTCTTGCATAATCATGAATTTATACTCTTCTTAATGATAGAGTGAATTTTCGATTTTAGTTAATCATAGGAGGCACAAATGGAATTCGACACTAATACAAAATCTACTGCAAAATCTCATACACCGGCAATCCAGCAAAGCAAGATGAAAGCAATGAATGCGATGAGAGTGGAAACCACGTTCCAAGCCTTCTCCCTCCTATGCTTTGCCTCTCTCCTCTCCCTCACCAGACAATCGAACCTCTCATTCCTCTCCTTCGCCCACTCCCCATCCACCACCTTCCTCCTCTCCCCACTCTCCATCGCCTTCTGAACTATTTCCAACCCTTCCTTCCCCCTCACATACCCTCCCTCCGCGTCCTCCATCGCCAAACTCACCTCCCTCACGTGCACCTCCCCTCCAAACTTTCCGCAACACGTGACCTTCACCACACACCGCACCGACTCATCCATCATCGCCACGGCGTAAACCGCCTCCAGCTCCCTTGTCAGCCAGTGCCGCCTCACGGAAACCGGCCACTGGCTCGACAGGTTCACCGCGCGCTTCTTGGTCGGGTCCATAACGATCCAGCTTAAGCACAAGCTCTCTTCCAAGTGCTTCAACCACTCCTCGTTCGCCTTCGCGAACGTCACTGGCGTGTGAACGAACTCGTCCGGTTCGAGCATGTCGATCCAAAGCGACGATGAAAAGAACCAGTTCTTCTGCGTTTCGGTTGTTCGAACCCGCGAGAACACGGGTTTTCCTTTGTAGTGGATATCGACGGCTGAGATGAGGTGTTCCGGTGGAAGATGTGATGGACGGTGGTGTTTATTGCTTGTGGGGACGTGTTGGAGGGAGGGGAATGCGTCGAAGAAGATGGAGCGGTGGCCGGAGGGGAAGGTGGAGATGACGTGGCGAGCGGCGGGGTCGGAGAGGGAGGGCCACGTGGCGGTGCAGATTTTGCGCCAGAGGTGGTCCGCCGTGCAGAGGCGGTGGAGGGAGGATGAGGCGGAGGATGCGGAGGCGAGGGCGGCGCCGTCGAGGCGGGAGAGGATGTGAGCGTGGATGAAGTCCGGGTGAAGGGTGGCTAGGGTCGTCGCTGACGTGGCAGTGTTTTCCGTTTCATGTGTTGGTGGTGATGAAGTTGCAGACAGATCCGTTGTCTTTGTGTTGTTGAGGATCAAGATTGAAGAAACTAAGGCGGTGTGGTTACAACTTACAACAAAGGAATGAACTGCTGTTGATGGGGTCTCCCAAGGCTGAGGGATTATCTTTCATTTATAAGGCTACGAGGAGATAAAAATAAGATGATTAAAGTAAAAGAAATGTCTTGTCTCAAAACGGATCGGAACACGCCAGGTGCGTGGCCTGTTATGACCTGAGCTTGTTTAATTTTTATACGTAAATTTATGGTGCATTTAGGAGGAGTGGTGGGACCACACACTTAAAGTTTTAGCATATTTGTGGTCCTACCGTGTCTTATTCTTATTATTAGTCAAGTTTATGGTTATATCTCTTTATCTTCTTCCATGTACACACAGCATAATACTAATATGCACACTTAACTTCGTATCAAATATTGCGCTTATTATCCTTTGAGCAAACATATTAACTTGATTTCTGATGATATAAAAAATTGGACATTTAGTAATTCTTAGACGAAAAATGTTAACAATGATAATATTAATTTTATCACTGGATAAATTGATTTCTACTGTCATTTACACACCAAAAAAATAATTCCTATCTCCCATATGCTTCACTTCTTCATCCTTTTCATCCTCACCACCAACACTGTAAATCGGCGAAAATCAACTGATTCTTTCAATCACTTTCTCTTGGATTTGAGAGTGGAATTAGGATTTTCTTTTTTTTTGTCTTCATCCAAACAAATTTTTAATTTTTAACCATTTTAAAACAGTTTTATGACTAAAACATGTTTTTAGTCTTCATCCAAATTGGTCGCAGACCCCGCCACGCTGCCCCCCAATATCCCCCTAGGGTTGATCTCTCCTTCTCGTTCACCGCCGCTGAAAATGCCAGACGAGCTCCTAATCAGAAAATCGAGGATTCGACGACGCTGCCGCCGTCAAAGATGGTGCTAACGCTGTTGACAATGAGATCGTGGAGCACCAGAGCTTGACGCCGTTGAGCTCCTCACGGAGCACATGCACTTCTACGAGATCTGCGGGAAAGGGTTCCGCCGCGACTCAAACCTCCGGATGCACATGCGCATGCACGGGAACTAGTTCAAGACACTAAAGGCACTTGCAAAGCCAAAGGAGGAAGAAGATGAGGATGTGGCAGTTGTGACGAAGAGTGACTTGGATAAATCTGTATTTATTTGATTGATGTAGAGAACAAACACCTATTTCTGTAATTAATGTAATAAGGCTTGTGAGTTGAGAGTTTATGTGTGTTGTTAATGGTAGTAATTGTTATAACTGGGTAGTTTGGGCGCAATTTTGAAATTCTATTAACTGAAGGTTGTCAATTTTGTCATTGAATTATTAGTATTATTATTTTTTGGGTGTAAATAATATAATCAACAATTTTGGGATGTTAAATTGTTAATGTGCAAGGTTAAGATAAGATTAATAGTAGGAACATGATAGATAATGATTCGAAATGGGAAACAGGAATTGTTACCGGTTCCTGGTTGGGTGCTGAAGTATTGTAGTGCACTTGTTTATCTATTGGTGTGATGGTGTTGAACTGTTGAGTGAGGCATGTTAGGTTAGATGCAATACTGGAGACTGAAGTTACTAGCTCGAAAATGGGCAGAAATCAAAAGATTTTCTGGATCACTTTCTCTCAGATTTGAGAGTGGGTGAAAACGATAATAAGGACAGTATTTGGTATGAAGTTGAGTGTGTATATTAGTATTATTACATGTATAGATAGAAAAGGATACAAAGATATAACCATGAACTTTAAAATATAGTGGGGTGGAACCACAAATAATAAGAATAAGGTGGGATGAGGCTATAAATATGCCAAAACTTTAAGTGTGTGGGTTCCACCACTCGTCCTACTCTAATCCTCACTACTCTTTAAACAAAGCATGATGCACACTAGAGCGCACCTAAATTTATTTCAATTTTATAAAAACTTTTATAAATGGGATTTGAACCATGGCATACCAACACCACATTAGAAAAGTGGCCCTTACCACTTAGCCACGTGTTATTTGTGAAGTTTTTATTAATATCTTATACTCGTTTTCATTTAAATTTAAAACTTTTAAAATCTCCAAATACCTTTGTTGAAACACCAAAGATTTTAAAACAAAAACAACTTTAAATTGAGGCTCTCTTTTGTGCCGCCACCCCACTGGCACTGCAACACACCATCACCCCACCACATCGTCCATTGTAGCATCACCCACACACCACTAGCCATTTGTCGCTCCTAGTCTCCTCATCCTCTCAAGTTGCGCTCATGGCCACCACACACATGGCCATAGCGGCTCGAAGGCACCACACAGCCGTCGCTCAACAACACACAATTGCAACACAGAGAGAGTGTGTGTGAGAATGAGGAATGTTGGCTCTCTTTCTCTCTATAAATGGACACACCAGACAGGAACAACAACAATAACATCAACACTTTTCATGTCTACTTCATACCTAATTTTACTCCATCGTTTTGTTTTTTAGTTCCATTTTTTGGATTTTTTTTGGCATAAAAAATTGTCTTTGAACACTACAAAAAAATAAGTGATTAGTGAAATTAGTCACTAATTTCATGAAATCGGTTGCCAAATCTGATAGTGACCGATTTAGCGACCAAAAACAGAAGTTGCTAATACCAAGGTAGGTAAAATATTAACTAAATCTTGTGACCGATTTTCCTATCTATACAACCAAATTTGGTGTGATATTAGTGACCAATAAATTAGTCACTAAATCTTGTGACTGATTTTCCTATCTATTTTGGTGTGCTATTAGTGACCAAAAAATCGGTCACTAAATCTTGTGACCGATTTCCCATCCACACAACCGAACAAAAACGGGAGTTTGGTTTAGTATTAGTGACCGATTTATCAGTCACTAATTTTGTGACTGATATTTCGGTCACTAACTTGTGATCCCTAAAAAGAGAAAAAATTTAAACTTTTGAAATCTCACTTTTGAAATTTAAATATATATCATCAAACAAAAAATTATATATCTATACACAAACAAACATACTTAAATAGAAGTGCCAATAAACTTTAACATGTAGTTAATATCATATTATACAATAACTTCGATCCAAATATTCAAATTTTATAATAACACAAAGCCCTATAATCTAAAATAAAAATAGAAATATGCATTAAAAACACTTTGGACAATAAATTTTTAACATTTCCAGAACAAATTCTTTCTTTCATAAGTCTTCAACAACTTCCATTAAGTCTTGAACTACCTCTTTTGAATCTTTAACGGTTTATATAGAGTCTTGAACAATTCTATGGAGTCTTCCACTTCCTCAATTGAGTCTCAACCCTTTCTAATAAGTCTTCTACTTCCTCAATTGAGCCTTCAACCCCCTCTAATGAGTTTTCTACTTCCTCAATTGAATCTTCAACCCTCTCAAGTGAGTCCTCCACTTCCTCGATTGAATGTTCAGCAAAGAAAAAATAAGCAACTTTGTTAAAAAAGACGAAAATTTTTGTCACAAGGAAAGTCCTTGAATAGAAGTGACAGTGGTAACCAAAGAGCATTTTAGATCGTGAAAGCAGCACAAATCTATGATTCACATCTTGTGATTGACCAGAAATCAGAATGAAAGCACTATTAGATGCTAAGGAAGTATTAGAAAAGCCAACATAGCATCCAATGACAATCATAATTGGTCATCCACACACATTAACTTGTCAATCATGCATTGAAAGCACAACTCATGTTGAGGTAACTGAATATGCATGACGATAAGAAAGAAAAGAAAGAGATTAACAGTCTAAAAAAAAGCCACTTTAGACAGACTTTACAATCTTCCTAGATCAATACTCTTATCATAGAATTTCTTGCCACATTTACATAGAGAGCTAAACAGCAAAATCATACTTATGTCCAATTCATTCAGTGAAAAAATTCCTCAAGTAACAACACAGTTCAGTTACACATCAGCATGCAGTTTTCAAATTATATAAAATTAATCAAATGTATACATAACAAAGAAGTCGATAATTAAATCAATAAGGAATGAGAGAAGATAGTGTGTCTTATCATACGTATATAATAATATATGGACAATGCATAAGCTATCATCATGACACATCAAATGCATATTCAAGTACTGGTTTCCAGATCCTTTATTTTAAGCAGCTCTTGCCAATTCTTCGGGTAACATAAAGCTGAGGAAGCAATGGAAAGATTATTTCCTTTCCTAGTTGCTCTACCTAACTCTGCTGATTTTCCTATCAAATTTCAGGAAAATGATATTGATTTTTACATGAATGGGCATGATCATTGCCTAGAACACGAATTGGAACAAATCATGAAAAGTTTTCAAGATAATCAATGAATATGTACAGTACCTATCTACATAAATCCACTCAATTGAAACTAGTTACTAATTCAAAACACGAATTGGAACCAAACTGAAAAATACCAAAAGATAGACAGACAGACAAAGAGAAAGGCAAACCAATGGCTGGCCGAACTGGGCTGGGGGGAATGAAAGGTTGCTGGTCAACTCGCGGCCCGCAATGTCGCGCACGGCAACGTTTGGTGGCTCGTGAACGCACAGCTTGAACTGTGGATGGCAACAATGATGAACTGGAAGACTCAACGATGGCTCGCGGTGGCTGACGGGGTTCAATGACGATGGAGCGACAAGCCGAGCAGGGAAAACGAAACATTGATTTAGCCACAACAATCCTACAAACCATCATGCAAACCACCTTAGAACAAATTTATCCCAGCATCGTAAACACAAACAATAAGCCAAGCCAAACAATAAGTCAAGCATACTTAGCAACAAAAATTAAAATTCTAAACTTAAGCACTACAAGTCCACTAATCATTTTATTTTAAAATAGAGAAGCTTCTAATTTCCTCATGCAGTAGTGCAAAATGACCTGTTTCAGCCATTAACTAACCTCTAACTGTAGAATATCTAACATGCCATTATCACCTTGCTACCTCTATTTCAATGTGTTTGTAGTTTTCAAGATGTCTATTTTGTTAAATAAGAACTGAGCCAAAGACATTCCAAACTGAAAGAACCAACAAAATTGGGCATAATCCTTTCAGACAAATGGAAATAGAAGTATAATGCTGATACAAACAAAAATAAAGAAATCAATTCTCTCTGGTCTCTTATGACAATTGAGAATCGTAACACCAAATATGAAACCGACCTGTATGTTTGGAAACCAGGAGATAAACCAAGATGTGACTTTCTCACAGCTGGAGTTAGACAACACTCAGAGAGGATGACTACGAAAGTTTTGCTCCAAATCTGAAACTCTGTTAACCTGTGAATGTGAACACTATCAAAATCAGACAATAATCAATAATCACTATCTATATTCAGCAGAGCCAACGACCGCATTCACAAAAATAAACAATCACAGTTCAGTTAAACAAAAAGGTATTTCAATTTTAATGAATTCTCTGTTCTCCTATTTCTATGTTCATTTCTGTTCAACCAAGAGAATCCTCTTATGAGCTAATGCCTTAAAAGAGGCAATGTCATCCTAATAATACTACTACAAGGGAAAAACCGGCAATCACTTGTCTAATTAGAAGAAACATATAGTTTCTGTTTACAATTAGGACTCTGTTGTTAACATCAAACCACAAACTAGCTAATTAAATGATTTTGAAACCCAACGATATAACATAATGCATATATGCTACACATTAAATCCATAAGAAACAACGTAAACCCCAATAGCCTCATGAAAATAATGCCAAACTTTTGCCTCGAGATTCAGGGGAAAATATATCACAATGACAATGACAATGACAAAGTTTGGCTCCTAGGCATATGATTCATATAATCGTTAAGTAAGGTTATAGAAGTGCAAATACATTTTTTAGAACAATGATTCCCAGTGTTGTTCACATCGGAGCAGCAGAATGCAAAATATTAGAAAGAAACGAGAGTGAAGAAGAAGAAAGAGAAGAGTGTACCAAAGAGAGCGAGGACTCTAGGGGTCGCGGTGGGGGTGGCTTATCGGAGGGGGGCTCACCAGTGGAGGGCTCACGAGTGAGGGGTCGCGTGAGGAGGGGGCTTATGTGGGTTGGCTCATGGTGGGGGAGCTCGCCGGTGGGGTGGCTCGCGGGTGAGGGTGGCTCATCGAAGGGGAGCTCGCGGTTGGGGTGCTCGCCAGTTGGGGGCTCATGGCTGAGGGGTCGTGTAAGGGGGTGGCTCGCGTGGGTGGGCTCGTGGTGAGGGTAGCTCGCCGGTGCTAGTGGGGAGGCTCGTGATTGGGGTGCTCGCCGGTGGGGGACCTCGCGATTGGGGTGCTCGCTGGTAGTGGGGCTTGAGACAGGTGGCTTATGGCCCGATTTTGGAAAAGAGGAGATGAAGATGGATTTGGGGTTTAGGGTTTCTTTGGCTTTATACATGTAATAACATTAGCGACCGATTTTTCAGTCACTAAATCAGTCACTATTTTTAATTTAGTGACCGATTTAGTGGCTGATTTATTATGTAAAAATGGGATGTCTAATATGATAAAATTCAATCACTAAATCAATCACTAATTAATAATTTAGTGACCGATTTTTATGACCGTAAGGATTTAAGTATAAATAAAAATTGGTCACTAAATTATCAATTAGTGACTGATTTTTATCAAAGCAATTTCTCTTTTATACACTAAATCGGTTACTAATTGATAATTTAGTGACCGATTATGATGAAAGCAATAGTTTCTCGTATAAATAAAAATCGGTCACTAAATTATCAATTAGTAACCGATTTTTATCAAAGCAATTTCTCTTTTATAAATTAATATCGGTCACTAATTGATAATTTAGTGACCAATTATGATGAAAGCAATAGTTTCTCGTATAAATAAAAATCGGTCACTAAATTATCAATTAGTGACCGATTTTTATCAAAGCAATTTCTCTTTTATAAATTAATATCGGTCACTAAATTAGTCACTAATTGATAATTTAGTAACCGATTTTGTGACAAATTGTGATGAAAACTATGGTTTTTTATATAAATAAATATCGGTCACTAAATTGGTCACTAATTAATAATTTAGTGACTGATTGTGATGAAAACTATGGTTTCTCATATAAATAAAAATCAGTCACTAAATTGGTCACTGATTTATAAGGTAGTGACCGATTTTTATGAGAGAAAGGCTTTATCGTATAAATAAAATTCGGTCACTAAATCGGTCGCTAATTTGATTTAGTGAGCGATTTTTTCTACCCTTTTCATTTTCCTTGATGGCCTAATTCGGTCACTGATTCATCATTTTAGTGACTGATTTATTTTGGTCACAAAATCGGTCACTGTTTGATGTATTTCTAGTAGTGAGTGAAGACAACATTCATGGTCTCTGCTTGGTGGCTGCGATCCTAGATGGGATTCTAGATCTAGATTGAGGCATTTGAGGGAGAGAAAAAATGGCTTATGTCATGTGAAGGAGATGGAGTCTTGGCAGGCACATGCTTGTCACACGTGTGTGTGTGTATAAAATCAAGAATATTCTATTAACTTTGATGTTTTTGTAATAGATAATGTGGTTAGGGACCCAATTACATATTTTGTTTTAGTATATAGGTCCAATTGAAAACTTTTAAAATGTAAGGGTTCAATTAAAAATTTAGTGAAACTATATGGACTGACGGATTAATTAAACATAATAATTAACAATAATAAATTTGCATTGGGACAATGGGCAACAATTTAAATTTTAAACTTATTATTGATTTAAATTTTAAATTTTAGCAATCCAAATTATAAACTTTAGAAACTTGAGAGTTGACCTAGGCACATAATTAGCAATGCAAGTTTTTAGTTCTGTGCAATTGATCGTTTGAGTAAGTTTATATATGCTGATGATTTGATAAATATTCTAGATTTTTCATGTAGCACGTTGTGATATGTTTGGCTTCCGTAAAGATCTTGCATACCTACATATTAACCTTGCAAAATTGTGTTAGAGTCATTATTAATCCTCCCGGTCATTGATTCTCACTGTAATTGGATAGATTGAAGCCAAAGTTTTCTTTGTTGTGACTAAGCTCTTCCAGTCACGAAATCTTGGGTTAAGAAAAAATGGTCTACCTAATAATGGAATTTTCCCTATCCGCAGATGAGGTTAGAAACTTATAGCCTGTTCGGTTGCTATTTTTAAAAACAGTTTTTGAGTTTTACAAATAAGAAATTAAAAGAAGTTGTTTGATAAATTGTTTTGTAAAACTTAGTTTTAAAAACTGAAAAACACCATTTGCATTTAAAAACTAAAACACAAAAACAGTTTTAAGATGTTTTACAAAACTCTATTTTTAAAACCAACAAAAACGTGGCAAACTTGTGAGTTTCTGTTTTTACCATCCTTTGATTCTTGTTTCCCGTTTCTCTCTTTTTATTTTGTTGGATTTCCTTCCCACACCATTCACGCCTGAGACCAGCAATGGTCGTCGTGGCTGAGGTGATGGCTGGAAGAGAGGGAGCTGCGGTTGGGTTCTGAAGATGGTATGGCAGACTGTTCACACGGAGTTGGCGCCAAGCTGCGTTGAAGGAGTTCTCGACGTTGTGGATCTCCGGGCTGGATCTGCGCAGACACGATGCTCAAGGTAGCAGGGCTGAGGTTAGCTTGCGGCCAAGAGACGGAGTAGTGGAGTTCGCGAAGATCGCAGCGGTTTAAAGCTAGCGAGGTGGGATGCTATTCTCGATGGTCTTGTGGGACTGAAGTGACGATGGAGCGACGATGAGGGAGGAGGCGGCGGTGGTTGTGGCCATGGCAGCAAGAATGACTCCTTTTTTTTTGTTATATTTGTTGGTTTTGTGAGGGCTTGGTTAGGATTTGCGTAATACCCTAGATATACTGTTACCTAGAAAAGTGTAGAGCAGCACATGTGTTCTTAGATAAATCCGTGTCCTGAATTTTACTAAGTCTGAGACTCTACACGTCATTGGAGGGCTATATGGTATATCCATATTTTTGGAATCAAAAGTCCCGGCAGTGGTTCCTAAGAGGAAAATAAGTTGAGGGATGATTTTTAATAAATTTTATGAAAGCTTTAAATATTTCATTTCTAGCCCCTAAGTTTTAAAAGTCGTAAGAATTCTCGGATTTGAACTAAAACTCAAAATTTAGATTTTGATTGCTTGGGATTTTATTTTTTAGATATGTTATTTGAATCCAAATGGGGGTAATTTCTTATTTACATTTATGTTCAAAAGTTAATAGTTCAACTTTAATAAAGAAATATAAATAAATGAGTTCTAGGGAGTGAGAGATCATTCTAGAGAGTGAAAGACCATCCTCTAGAGGGAGAAACCATTTTGGTGAGTGCTGCAGCGGTCAGCAGAGCATTAAGTCGGTGCAAGAAGTGAATTTTTATGCTCTTTGGTGAGCGCTGCAGCACTCAATAGAACAATATGTCAATGCGAAATGCCCTCTCTAGTGAGCACTGCAGCGCTTGACAGATCACTTAAAAACCTCATTTCGGGGTCCAGAAGCTTCACTTAACCAAAACACACCCCACCCCCTAGAAAACACGAAACTCTCTTCTCCAACCTTTCTCTCTTCCATTTTTCGTCAATCAAACATCAATCTTTCAATTCCAAGGCTTGAAGGTAAGAGATTCTACTAGTTTTGCTTCCTGTTTCCTCTGTTCTCCTCTTGTTCTTGGGGTTAGAACTTGGGCTCCTCTTTGTTATAAGGTTATAGTGTTCTTCCACCATTGATGAGGTTAGAATAGAGTTATTCTGAGATTGATCTAGGATTTATTGCTTTACAGGCAGACAGTGGTACTGTTCCCGCCTTCCAAGGTCCTATTGGTGTCCCTACTGTTCATTCTACCACTCCAGGTGAGTGGGTTCAAACCTATGATTTCTATGTTGTGCATTAGAACTATTTGCATAAAGATATACTTTATATGATGGCCTTAGAGAATTCTACAAAGAGATTAGAGGTTTTTGTTGATTATTCAAGCTTATAAGGATATGATTTTCAAATGTCATGAACTATAGATTTCTATGAAAACCATGGGACCATTGTTGTTGAAATGAGAATGTGAATATTGGTTATGATTTTGAATATTTAATGTTATTATGTTGATCTAATGATTTTTGGTATACTAGATACTGTTATATGAGAAAATTTTGAACCCTAGGGTAGAAGCCCTTGTGGAATATAGAGAGAGTAATAGATTTTCTGTTGATACTAAATAGTAGCTGTAAAGAAACAGACAACGAGTTAACGGCTGAATGATTGTTAACCTTGGTACCAAGTTGTCTTAAGGTACAATCTCATAGAGCAGAGAATAGAACCTAGTTAGGTGTCCGTATTAGATCCCTAATGGGTCATAGAGTAGAGCATTTTGGTTCTTGAAGAACCATAGAGTAGAGATTTCTATTTCTCTAGTTAGGTATTGTTGTTGTTTATAAAGACCAAGAATGATTTGATTCTATATATATATATATATATAATATTCATATGAAATGTTTCGAAGCTTTATACTATTCTTGTCACTATGATATATTGCATGGTTTTCTGATGTCCCATGAAGGGGGTTGCAGGTGGGAATTCATTCACTGAGTTTTTGTATAAAAACTCACCCCTCTCCTTTCCGCCTATTAACAGATACAACAGCTACTGTGGATTCTTCCCAGCCTTCTACTTCCCAGCAGCAATAGAAGATCAGTTGGTGAGCTTCACTTGAGTGAAGCATTTTTTATTCTATAGAGTGCTCCAGTATTATTGCAGACAGGAGTCCTGATTCATATAGAGTTCATTTTGCATTTTGCATATTTGATCATATTATGGTTTGTATTTATTGGAACTGGTTGTTTTTGGACAAACTGAACAAAAGTAGTTTGATATGTATATTTGTATTTTGGGTATGCATAATGTATGATTTCAGACTTTTGATGTGGATGATGATATTTTAGTTATCAAGATCTTGATTTCAGAAAATAGGGAATTTATATGTTGAAATGTAATATTGTCTTACATGAATTTTCCTATTTAAATATGCATGTAGAGCAATACACAGGTCTCGAGGCTTACATGGGGATGGAACTCCGCATGTGCCGGTCATGTGTCCAGACCGGGTCATGACAATTTGGCTATGATTTTGTTTATGGTTGAAATGGAATGAGATTTGCTTGGTTTATGATTTATTGGGGTGGTTAGATTTCTAATTGTGTGGCTTTTGTGTTTGATATGTTTGGTTTGATTTCTGTTGTTTCGTGCTTGATGTTGTGGGAGAGTTTTGGTTGTGGTATGGGATTGGAAAAGCATGGGGTTGAAATGTGACACTGATGAGGATGATGAGGGAGTTGCTGTGATTAGGTTGTTTCATTCTAATTTCTTAAATTGGAAGATGAGAAAGGATAAAAAAAACTGACAAATTGTTTTTGAAGCTAAGGCTTCATGTTTCTTCAAGTTCTGCTATAAAGAAAAATCAGATCAGATATTCATTGGCATCAAATTTACTAGCCTGTTCGTAGCAATGCATGATTACCTTTTCAAGACAAGGCAAATAGCTTCACCAGTGAAATTGAAGCCAATTTAAAATTAATAATTTAAAATAATATGAGCAATCCATCTAAATCAAAAACTTTATATATGAATTCCAATAAGGACAACACAATAAGATTGACTGATGAAGCTATAAAGGAAATGACAAGATTTCGTGGCCAAATTATAAATTGAATGTGGATACAAGAGAATAATGCATAACTTATAAATAGATTTATAAATATAAATTGACATCAAGTTGTATTAATACTATTTTTAAAATATGAAGTTGTATTAAGACTTTATTTATTAAGTATATGTGAAAAATATTATCTATAAATTAAAACGTAATAGTTAAAATTTGCTATTTGTAGTAATGCAATTTGCCAAATAGTTTTTTATTTTATTAGTTTTAAAAGTTATTTTTTAAAAAAATTATCCAAACAGATTTTCTATTTTTTACCTTTATAAATTTGTTTTTAAAATTAAATTACCAAACATATTTTTTTATTTTTAAAAATTAAACTTAAACTTATTTTCTAAAATAATTTTAAAAAATTTAAAAATAAAAACTCTTCTAAACAATCCACTAGATTTTGACTGTTCTATCATTTTTGCTTTTGAAAGGTTATTATGTCACTAGCTCTCTCATGAAGGACATGAACAGTAAGATTGATATCTAATGCCATTCATGTGCTACGCACGTCATATCACGTGTTGAATCCTCGCCCAAATTGAGCGGCATTTGAAACAAGCAATTGTAGGTACGAATCATGTTGTTATAATTGTAAATAATATAAAATAATTAATATATTTATATAAAAGAGAGTTTATTCAAATAATAAAAATACCACATGGCAATTCATCCTTAACCCATTTTCCCATTCAAAATTTCCAAACAAAAAGATTTGACTTAGTTCAAAAAATCATTTCATTCAATGTAATATAATGATTAAATCTAAATAAATTATTCAAATCTCAATTAATATATTATTGTGATATCAATTATATATATAATTTCATTCTAAATTAATTTATACAATATTTACAAACTTCAATCGTTGAACATTATTATTTTTTTTCTAACAATTTTTATTTTTAATTTAATGTCTATCGATTTTTTAAAAATTTATTAAAACATATCAATATTTTCTCTTGACTTATATAATCAGCTATAAAAAAAATGATTTTCAAATCAATGCATATTTATTTGCATCTATCATATTAAATGTATATGATGATTTATTTATTTTTTTATGCAACTTTTTTTAACTAACTAATCATATTTTTTTCTCTATATATAAATCAAATTTGAATAGAATATAAATGCATAAAATTAATTAATTAATTTGTAATAAATGAATTTCAATCATATTTAAATGGTTTGAATGTTTTTGTTTATTATCATTTGTTTGAAAAATAAATTAAAAATATATTATAAATACTTCCCAATTATTTTTATGATTGACCATGTCTTTTCAGTTTTACATTTCATTCTTTCTCCCAATGTCAATGATCCCTCGTGGAGAAAAATTTTCATTTTATTTATCCTAATCCATTGAATACCACGAGAGATTCTATTTCAATTCCATCTTTTGACTTGATTGATGCTCATACATTTTTTTTTAATGTCCCAATTCTTTTATTCTTTTATAAAATCACCATTCATCATCTTTTTTCAATAGACCTTCTCTCTATTATTTTTTTTTGTCTTTAATGAAATATTTCAATGCTATCGGTCATCTATTGTTTAATAAGTCAAATTTTTGGATTTTCTTTTTTTCTTTCATTTGTTATTTTTCTCTAAAAATATAATAATATGATTTTTGGATAATGGATTGCAGTGACATTTTGTAGAATTAAGAGCATGTATTATAGCTTGACAACTTTGGAAACAATAGCAAAATGTGGGTTTCTATTATCACCAATAAATTTTTTCTTGACAAATTAAAGTTTCCCATATAAGTATGGACTCACAATGCCTTCCTTATCTGTAAGACTCTTTGATTAGTAACTATTTTTTAATTAACATGTTTTATCTATTATTTTTAAAATTTTATTAGTTTTCTCAATTATTCTATTATCAGTTCTTATTAGATTTTAGGTAGAAAAGAGCACATTTTTTCTGAATGATTTTTTTTTGTCAAATTTGATTGGGTTTAGTGAGAATTGAACAGATCTTTTCAAATTTATTTGGATTTGATGACTATTGATTTTTTTTTTACTTGATTGGATTCAATCATGATTGATTTGATTTTCAGTTTAAACACAAATTACTATTTTCTTTTATTATCAGGGTATCTGATGTCGATAAAAGTAACTAATCCATTCAAGGTGAAAGATTAGTTAAACCTTTAGCCACAAGTCCCTTTTCATACACATCACTAGGTATATATTTCTTTAATTTTTAATTAACATTGTACTTTCAAAAAATGTGTCAATTTGGCTTTTATTCTTCACTTCTTTCCAATTTTATTGTTTAATATTTACTATCTTTTATCATTATAAATTTATTTTATTCTTATAAATTGAAAATTTAATTATAAACAACGAGACTCTTTACATTCACACTGCCAGGAACCAAATCTCAAGCTAAATATTTAAAAAACCTAACTACCTATCAGAATTTAATTTATTATAATATGACAATAATTCAAAATTTTAATTAAAAGGAAAAAAATTATTCATTGGTTATCTTATCTTATAATTTAAATATGTGATGATATCAAATATATATTACTCATGTAATGATTAACTTATCTTATACGGGTAATGCAAATATATAAATTGCACAGGTAACAATTAGTGTACCATATAATTATTGATCATGACAAAAGAAATTAATCATAAAATGGTTTTATTATTATTATTGGATAATACGAAATTCATATATTACATGAGTTATAACAAAGATATACATTACATGGGTAATAATTTTGTTATAACATAAGTATTATTGATTTATGCTCAACTAAAATTAGTTGCAGGTTATAACACACACACATATAAATATAACATTTTGGTAAATTATTTATGTTAAAAAGATCAACCTTGCTAAATTATTTTTAGGATAAATTGCAAAATTAATATATTATAATCCAATTTTCTAATATATTTTCTATTAATTTTTTAACAATTTATAAATGTAAAATACCATACATCGCATGGGTTAAAAACTAGTATATAATATATAATATTTATTATCATATATTAAACTATTCATATTAAATATATCATTCCGTGTTTTTTTTTTGGCTTTTTTCCTTATGTACCAAAAAAAAGTGTAATTTTTTCTAATTTTTATTTTTTATAAGATTTTGAATACTAAGAATAAAAGGCATCTAAGATTTAAATTTTAAATTCAAAATCTTCATTAAATCAATTTATCAATGTATTTTATAATAAAATCTAATTATTATTTACATTAAAAATATGTTTAAATCAAATTAAAGGCGTGTTTCACTTAAAAAAAAAAACTAATCATGTTTTTTTTTTTCCGATAAACATAATCATGTTCCGGGTTTTGCCTTCAAACTAGATTGGTGAAAATATTTATTTTTGTTTTCTTCCATTTTTTTTTTTTTTGGCTTTGCTTTTGCATTGTTCTACTTTCTCTATTTTCTGAGTTCATATTCTCTTATTTATTTTTCTTATTTTATTTTAGATAAATTAAATCTTTTATTGTCTGATCTAATTTTTTCATCAAATCTCATCTTGATAGTTTCTTTAGATAGAGTTCTTTGAAGCTGTGGTATTTTTTTTTTTTTTTATGAATTTAGGTATTCAATTAGTGGGTTATTTCATCATCTTATAATTTTTTTTCTATGATTTTTATTTTATCAAGTTATGCTTTTTTTTTTGGGACTCTTGCCCACTACGAAGAAAACTAAAAGCTTTAACATGTGAGTAATTTGTTATATTTAACGTATAGCTTAGTACTAATTATGCAACTTTTCTCTTTTACTCATTCCCTTTTCTTTTGCCTTTTAGTTGGGGTTTATAGTATTTGTCTTACTTTTAGTTTAATTCTAAGCGCTTTTTTCCTTCACAAATCAGTGACCTTGTGCAAAGTTTTTTTTTTTCCTATTGTCTCTTTTGTTTTTCTTTTTCTGGGATGTGAATTTGTATTTTCTTCTTATCATTGGTCCATAAACATTCTAATTCTCTTGCTATTATGTTTTTGCATTTTTAAGTTTCATAAAATAATTCATTATTATTATTATTATTTATGATTCATTGTCGATTTTTGCTTCTTCTTTCAATTTATTTAATTATTTGGGTTTTTTTAATAAATATTGTCATTATTCCTATTCCCATTTTAGTGTTATTTTTTCTGTTCTGTTATTATTTTGGCATATTAATCTCTATATGACTTGCCATCATGTTTCAATTAAGTTTTTTAATTTATTGTCGTTTATATATATATATATATATATATTTTCTTTTTATAAACATTGTTTATGTGTACCTTCTAAGTTCAGATTTGTAAGAATTTAATTTTTTTTCTTTTTAAATATATTTTAAAGTGGGAGAATACCGCCTTAGTCCAACGCAGAGAAAACTTTTAGGTTCAAAAGCAGAGAGTAATTTATATTTACCTCACTCTAAAAGATAGGTGAGGATTCAAACATATGACATATCAAATGTGATACCGTATCATACTCCACTTGACCAATCCTTGGAGGTTTGAGAATATGAATTTAAGTTAAAATTTAATTTTCCTTTATTTATTTTAAAATTTTATTTCATTAGAAAATACGTATTTAAACAATCATGCAATGAAAATGACAAAACTCATTAATTCAAAAATTCTGTAACCAAACTTATCAACAAAATTTCTGATTTCATAATTATTAGAAATATTTTCCAGAAAATCACAAACATCTTTTTGGTGGGTATCACAAATATAATTTCTTACCAAATTTTAATATAAAATCTTAATTAAAATTGGTAATTTAAAAAATTATAAATCATAACTGTAATATATTCACGATATTGTTTATACTTGTCAATATATCCTAAAAGATTTCGTATATTAGATCACGATACGTTTAGATTTAATGGAATATATTGTTTTAAATTTAAAATAAAAATATTAAAATAACAATCAATATATTTAAAAAGTACTTTTAAACCAATTCAAGAGTCAAATCTAAGGGGGTCTGAAGATGTTGATAGGAAAAAAAAATTGGTAATTCATGTAATAAAATAAGAAATGTGATGTACCAAGAGGTATTTCAGAAGATTTACGATTGTGGTAATGAATTCGAATTTTCTACTCTTATTTCCTAATCTAAAATGCATTTATTTAATATTAATTATTGTTCTTTATTTTAATTTTAATTCTTTTTTTTTTACATACTTTTGAAATTATATTGATCACTATAATGATATTTGAACTTAGAACCTCATGCATACTATTCAAACTTTTTATCACTATGCCAATCAATATATACAATAATTTTTTTATATTTATACTTATATATATGATATAGTGTACGAAAGGAAGTTAAAGATTTCAAAGAATGGAAAATCACAAAGACGTCTTTGAATTTATACTAATCTTTTTCTTATTATATGTCATATTATATTTTAGGATTACAATTAATGTGTATATATATATATATATATATATATATATATATATATATATATATATATATATATATATATATATATATATATATATATATATATATATATATATATCACGTTTGTATTTAAATAAGATCTTGTTATTTTATATTAGAACTAAATTATTTCATCAATATTACCACTTAATCAAATTAATTTTTGCATAATTCTTATAATTGAAGTAATCATTTATAATCTCGTGCAATGCCCGGGCAGGTCACAAAGTTATTAATAATATCATGAAGTTATTTTGATCTCTTATTATATATGAATGAATGATTTTGATTTTATTCTTTCAAAGTTATTTCTAGGAATTCATATCTTTTAAATATTAAATTATTACACATCTTTTAAATATTAAATTATTATACATTTCATTTTTAATTCAAAAGGTGATATTTTATTAATAATTATAATCGATTGTTAATAATCATAATTTGAAACCATCTGTAATTATAATTACTTGTTAATTGTCATCAAATTTAGATCTAATATCCATTAAAAAAAATAATTATAATATACCTTTTACAAATGAAACAGTAATTCATATAAAACAATAATTCATAATTCTAGTTTGGTATAAAAACAATTCTGAGTTATTTTTTAGTTATAATAATTATCGTTAACTGCTAATTGGATCTTAACATCAATAATATTGCTAAAATGGCATAAATCTTGATATTAATACATAAACAAGTAATAATCTATAATTAATGAAATATTTTTTTCTACACAAATATGATTTCTTAAGTTACTTTTTTTTAGGTGAACACATGGTATTCATCGTCGAAAACAGTGATTAATTCCTTTAAAAGGAAGAGCTCACAGACATAGGTTTTGCCCTTGGGCACGAAACCCTAACTGTCGCAACCGAGATCGCGACGGGACGGCGAGAAATAATAGTTTTTTTGAAAATGGAGTCGCCACCAGATTTATTTAAATTGGGAAACCTTGGAAAAAACCCATTTTTATTTTAGAAAATAATCTTCGTAAACCAGATATGAGTTCGGGAGTCGGTTATGCATAGGGAAGGATAGGAACTTAATCCTACAGCACCCCTAGTACACCCGTATTTAAACGGTACCTTAGTGAATTGTGCAAATTAAATAATAACCCTTTAAAAATTTCAAATAAGGAAGATAAAAATTATAATTTAAACACATAAATCAAGGAAAATTAATTTAGCAAAATATTTACAATTTAAACACATTAATTAAGAAAAATTAATTTTGACAAATATATTTACAATTTTAACACATAAATAAAAAAATGATTTACACAAAATATTTACGATTTAACAAATAAATTAAGAAAATTAATTTTGGCAAGTATATTCAAAATTTTAAAAAATACATTAAGAAAAATTAGTTTTGGAAAATATATTTACAATCTTAACAACTAATAAATAATCTACACAAAATATTTACAACTTGACAAATAAATTAAGAAAAATTAATTTTGACTTGACAGGTATTGCCTGCTCCTACGTATCCTCTGGTGCAATGAGGAACTCAAAGTCACGTAGTTCTGTAGAAAATACTAGTTTGTTAATTGATTTTAATTAATTAAAAATAAATTTCAGTAAAGAACATTTTTTTTAAAAAAAAAAAAATCTGTTCATGAAGAGGACTCA
This sequence comes from Dalbergia cultrata, assembly GCA_031216105.1. Lineage (NCBI taxonomy): Eukaryota > Viridiplantae > Streptophyta > Magnoliopsida > Fabales > Fabaceae > Dalbergia > Dalbergia cultrata. The sequence goes on from CM062345.1 coordinate 11,049,994, forward strand.
AGTTAGCACTTGGCTACTCAATGAATCCTCATGATTCAATAACAGTGGAGATAATATTTGTTATTTAATCACTATTATTGGTCGATACATAGGAAATTATTTTTTATTTTATTTTTTAATGTATTTATTTATAGGGAAGAAACACGAAATAGGATTATTTTATTTATTTTTGGAAAAAATTTAAACACGAATTAATAAGACTAATTCCTAAACAATTAACTAACATATAATCACTCAAGGCAAAGCACAAGAATAAACAAAATAATTCAACTAGAAAATACAAGGTTCTAGTTACTGAAAGAAAAATTTTAAAACGTTTTCACTTATTTATTTATAAAAAAAAAACTTTTAACACAAAATATACTGGACACCAAATAACGAAACTACTTCCTAAATTAATTTACTTGAATCCCTCAAATGATTAAAACAAAATACTCAAGAAAATTATCCTCAAAATAAATATATATATATTTTTTAACAAAACTGAAACTCAAATCATGCTAAAGCCTAAATATGTTTTTATCGAAATGAACGCATTAGGCTGAAGTCCCAAAGAATTCCTCTTTTTTTTTTATAAAAAAAACTAAAATAATTTTTAAATAGAAATAAAACGAGAAAATAACACTAACTACAACCCAAACCCAAACCCCCTTTCCAATCGATTTCTTTTTTTAAAAAAATAGCCCACATCCTTATTAATTATTTTTATTTTGAAGCTGTCTAAAAAAAGACTCATTTAATTCTTTCTATAACAACCGAAAATAGAAATTGAACTTCCAATAAAAAGTTGGCTAAAATGTAATGCAGGCCTGACAAAATGAAAATTATCCCAACAATTAGAAATAAAAGAGGCCAACCCCCACTAGCCCAAACTAGACATGTCCGAATACCCACAATTGTAACAACAAAACAAAGCAACGTTAACCTCACAAACAAACCAATATTAAATCCTCAATTTCCTCTATCATTGCAAAATGTCAAAAAAAAGAACCAAAGGGAAGATGGAGACAGCAACCATACGCGGATGTAGCAGCGGAAGAATGGGAAGCACAACTCGACAGCAAAAGGGGGCTGGCTATAGCACGCTGGTGGTGCGAGAAGGAGGGTGCAGATCGCGATAGGGGCTGTTGGCAGTGGAGCTGTGTGCGGTGTGAAGAGGAACGCAGAGGAGATGCTGCCTTAGTTTCAGAAATAGGGAACCATGACTGGATCTAGGCGAGGAAGTTCCTGGCGGGTTTCACGGCTTCGATGCGCAGTGTGGGTGATTCCTGTGGAGCACAGATCTGGGGAGAGTGCTGCTGAAGCATTGACAAAGTGAACTGCGGTTGCAGTGAGGAAGTCGCGGTCTGAGCTTTGCGGGGCTGCTATCTTCGCGATCTGCACAAAAGGATGAGTGGCGGCGCTAAGTGGGAGAACAGTGTTCCATGAGCTGGATCCTGCAGCAAAAAGAACCGCGGTTAATGGTTTGGTGGAGGGATTTCGAAGCTCATGGCTCTTTGTAAGGGCTCGCTGGCAGTGGTAGAAGGCCGTTGCAACTTCTCTATTCTCCTTTCTTTATTTGTTTTCTGAAATTTTTTACTTGGATTTGTTTTGATTTTTTTTTTTGATACACTATTGATTGTATTTATTTTCTGGTTTGATCTTGGTTGGAAATGGTGATGGCTAAGGGGGCTGTTATGTGATGAGGAAATGATGGTTTTAATGGATGGTTCAAAGAGGAAGGTAATGGTGATGATGTTGAGGTGGAGTATGAGCTTATGGGATGTGGGTCTAAATGGTGATGGAGAAGGCCGTTGTGTGTCAAAATGAGGGTGATTTTTGGTCGAGTTTGAGAGTGATGAAGGTCAAAATTTGTCCTGAGGCTATGGAAGTTATGTGATGATAATGGAGTGTTGTGGGAGTAGAAGTGATCTGTGGGTTAAAGGGTTGTATTGTTCAAAATGAAGTGCTGATAGGATGACGATCCTCGTTGTCTGAAAGGCTTTCTGAATCTCTTTGCTTGAATTCACTGCGTCAGAGGTAGCTTCCCCATTCTCTCTTACTAAAAAAATTAGCTCCCCCTCCGTGTTTGCTCAGAATTTGCTTTTTTTTTTCCTTCTCCATTTCCTCCTGCTGAAAAATTTTTTATTTATACCTTATAATCCTTGGCCTGATAACTGAGGAATTAATATTCTGGATCTTTGGCTACTGAGATTGTCAACTTGATCTGACTCATGCATTAAATGCGATGGTTTCTTTTACTGTTGGAGTTTTGAATAAAATGAAATGTATTGATCCGTAATCTAAGAATTATTGTCTTTTATGTATTGGAATGTTGAATTTGTCAACACTGACATGCTGGAGGCATTAAATGCCCTGCTTGGAATTAAATGCACCGGCATCTTTTTTTTTTTTTTTTTTTGCTTTTCTTTAATATACGGGGAGATTGGACTTTTTTTTTTTGGTTATTTATAAAGCCAGTTTGGGTCTATAACAAACAAATTTTTTTTTTTAAAAAAAAAAAACAAAGAAAACAAAACGGGCTCATTCATTTTTTTTTTAATATTCATACAAAACAGACTTAGAACTCAATCAATGAAATAAGTTAAGAATCTTCATGAAACATGAAATGAACCTAGTATTCTAATTCTTTGAAAGAAACTAGAGTTTATTTTATTATGAGTCGAACAAAATCAGGTGTTCACAGTTGCCCCTCTTTACTCATTTCTTATTAGTAAATATGAAAAACCTGAATTCTTCATATTGTCTTCATGAGGAATGAGTAAAGATATGAACATCGATTTTGTACGGCGATGCATGAAATTGAAAATATAAGGAAAACATAAAAGAAACTAGATGCTCATGAGAGACATATACTATGCAATAATGTGATTCAGAGACCAAGATGTATGAGTGACAAGAAGTGAAATTTATTTATACAAGCAAAAAAAAGACGAGAATTGACAAGAATTCAAAAGCCAATTGGGGTTGACAGATATCTTAGAAAGCCAAAAGGGGCTAACAGAAATTTTAAAGAAAACGACGGGGGCTAACAAAAATTGAAAAACCACGACGGCTAACTGAAATTGGAAATTTGATGGGAGCTAACTGAAATCTAAAAACCGATGGGGGCTAACTAGAATTTAAAAGCTAACAGGGATTGACTGGAATTCAAAAGCCAACGGGGGCTGACAGAAATTTAAAAGCCGACGGGGGCTAGCAGAAATTTAAAAACCGATGGGTCGATGAAATTTAAAAACCGTGTGGGTCGACAGAAATTTAAAAGTCGATGGGTCATAAATTTAAAGCCGACGGGGCCGACAGAATTTAAAAGTCGACTCGGCAGAAATTTAGAAGCCGACATGGGCTGACAGGAATTTAAAAGCCGACGGGGGCTGACAGAAATTTAAAAGCCGACAGTTTAAAAGCCGACGGGGGCTGGCAGGAATTTAAAAGTTGGCTGGAATTTAAAAGTCGACGGGGGCTAACTGGAATTTAAAAGCCGACGGAGGCTGATAGAAATTTAAAAGCCGACGGGGGCTAACTGAAAATTTAAAAACCGACAGTTTAAAAGCCGACGGGGGCTGGCAGGAATTTAAAAGCCGACAGGAAAAGTAAATTGGCAATCTAAAACTGACATAAAAGTAAAGTGGCGATCTGAGACCAACTGGAAAAGTGAATTGGCACAGAAAACAATAATTTTCTTCTCTTCTTCTTTTTTTTCTTTTCTCTTTTCTCCCTTTTTTTTTTATTTGCAAAAGTCATGGATTCATCATGCATTTTCAGTTTATTTCAAACACATTCTTGAAAACAAACCGTAACCAAATCAAGCAAGCCTCAAGGAAAACTTCAACCGATCAAACTCGTATTTCATGCGTTGAGCCTTCTAGCACATATGAGGTTTTCCTTTTCTTCTGTAGCTTCCTTTGCTTCATTCCTTGTCCATTCTTTTCTCTCCCTTTTTACGGGATGATGATTGCTTTTCCAATAAACTTTGCCGAAACTTCTGAATTCTCTTATTGAGATGCTAGCTATTAATGTATTAATGTAGCATTGTCAGGTTGTATAGCTTTAAACTTAAATTTATGCTTACTCGAGACATCATAAATAAACATGCATTCGAAGAGAAAATGGAAGAATTAGCTGAATAAGAATATTTATTGCTTGGTGTTTTGGGTGACAAAATGTCTGAGAAAAGGCAAAACACAAAAGTGAAAGATAGAATTGTGAAAGACATGAAATCTTGCCCCAGTTTAGGTTCTTTGTGGCACGCTCAATCGACTTCTTGAAACAAGTTGAACACTATAGCCATGATCTTTGATGATATGTCTTCAAACTCTTTCTTTCCAAAAGTTGCCCCAACTTCAGTCTTGGTTTGCTTGATCCGATGGACAAATTCAACACCCAAAAATTGCCCCAGTGTAGGTTACTTGAGATGATGTTTATCTTTTTGCTCTAACTTTTGCCTAGGTTGCTCTTTCGAGTTTTCAACCTAACGAGCTCTTCTTCTCTTTTTATTTTTTATTTTTTATTTGTTTATTATTTTGACCCTAACTTTTGCTTAGGTCACTTTTTCGAGTTTTCGACCTAACGGGCCTCCCTCTTCTTCTTCTTTTTTTTTTTTTTTTTATCTTTTCAAGCATAAAACTTTTTGACTGCATCAGTATTGATTGGTTTGGGCAATTCTTGTCCGTCCATGTTTTGCAAAATCAACGCTCCACCTGAAAATGCTTGCTTGACAATGTAAGGACCTTCATAGCTTGGGGCCCACTTTCCCCGTGCATCTTCTTGATTAGGGAGAATTTTCTTCAGAACCAAATCTCCTGGACAAAAATCTCTAGGGCGGACTTTCTTATTAAAAGCCTTAGCCATTCTACTTTGGTACAACTGGCCATGACAAATAGCTGCCAGTCTTTTCTCTCCTATCATGTTTAGCTGTTCATATCGAGCCTTTACCCATTCAGATTCTTCCAACTCAGCCTCCATTAAAACCCTTAATGATGGGATTTCCACTTCTATAGGAGATACAGCTTCCATTCCATATACCAACGAGAAGGGAGTTGTCCCTGTGCTCGACCGTATATTGGTACAATATGCGTGTAAAGCATATGACAACATTTCATGCCAATCTTTACAGTTCACCACCATTTTGGCGATGATTTTCTTGATATTCTTATTTGCAGCTTCAACCGCACCATTCATTTGAGGCCTATAAAGAGCTGAGTTGTGATGCTTGATTTTGAAAGTCTCCAAGAACTTCTGAACTTCTGCACCATTGAGGTTAGGAGCATTATCCGTGATAATTTTTTCCGGAATCCCATACCTACAGATAATGTCTCTTTTGATGAATCTGATGAACATCTTCTGTGTGATATTGGCATATGAAGCAGCTTCCACCTACTTTGTGAAATAGTCGATTGCAACCAAAATGAAACGATGACCATTGGATGCCTTGGGATTAATTGGGCCAATTACATCCATGCCCCACATTGAGAAAGGCCAAGGAGATACCATGTTGTGCAATGGAACTGGAGGAGCATTAACTCGGTCTGCATAAATTTGACATTTGTGACATTTTCGAACATAACTGATACAGTCACTCTCCATGGTGGACCAATAATAACCACTCCTTAAAATTTTGCGTGCCATCATATGCCCATTAGCGTGAGTTCCACAAATCCCCTCATGAATTTTTGTCATGATTAGGCTTCATGAGCATCTACGCATCTTAGGAGGGTACCATCATAATTCCTTTTGTAGAGGACTTCACCATTCAAGAAAAATGCCATAGCTAGTCGACGAATTGTCTTTCTATTCACCTCATTTGCTCCGTCTGGGTATTCTCCCTTTTGAATATACTGCTTGATATCATGATACCACGGTTGGCCATCTAGCTCAATCTCTACATTGTCACAGTATATCGGTTCACTTTGCACTTCTATATGGATGGGTTGGACATTGGAGTGGACTTCCAACTTGGTCATTGCAGCCAAAGTCGCCAAGGCATCCGCAAATTGGTTATGATCTCGAGTTAAGTGGGAGAACGACACATCGTCAAACCATTCGATTAGTCGAGACAAATACCTCTGATAAGGCACCAATTTTGGATCCTTGGTTCGCCATTGTCCATTGACCTGATAAATGATGAGTGCAGAATCTCCAAAGACTTTCAATTCCTTGATTCCCAAGTTCATTGCAACTTGTAAACCATTTGCACATGCTTCATATTCTGCAATATTGTTGGTACATTCAAAATCTAGTTTGATGGAAACTGGGTATTGCTTCCCGGTTGGTGACACCACTACAGCTCCTATTCCACATCCATTCATATTGACAGCCCCATCAAAGTACATTTTCCATATATTTTCCTCTTCTACATCTTCTTTTTCCACTGACAACACCTCATTATCAGGGAATTCAGTCGTGGTGGGCTGTCTATCCTCAAGCGGATTTTCAGCTAGATGATTAGCAATTGCACTTCCCTTGATGGACTTTTGAGTTACATATTTGATATCAAATTCGGACAGCATCACTTGCCATTTTGACATTCTTAACGACACATGAGGACTATCAAATATGTATTTCAATGGATCCATTCGAGATATTAACCAGGTGGTGTAGTATAACATATACTGCCTCAATCTCTTGGAAGTCCACACTAACGCACAACAAGTCTTTTCAATTGCCAGATAGCGGGATTCACAGTCATTAAACTTCTTGCTCAGATAATAAATTGCTTGTTCCTTCTTTCCAGACTCATCATATTGTCCCAACATTGCCCCAAGTGAGGTGGGCAACACTGTGAGATACAATATTAAAGGACGACTTGGTACAGGTGGGGTCAGAATTGGAGGCTTCATTAAATAAGCCTTTATTTTGTCAAAGGCTTCTTGGCATTCTTTGTTCCATTCTCCAAAGTTCTTTGCTGCAGCTGACTTGAATATAGGCTCACAAGTACTAGTTAGATTGGCAATAAATCTAGCAATATAGTTGAGCATTCCTAGAAAACTTTTAACCTCCTGTTCAGTTTGGGGAGCAGGCATCTCTTGTATCGCCTTCACCTTATCAGGATCTACCTTTATCCCTTCTCTACTGACAATGAACCCAAGTAATTTCCCTGTAGAAGCTCCAAAAATGCATTTATTCGGGTTCAATCAGAGTTTATATCTTCTGAGCCTTTCAAACAACTTTCGTAAAACTGCCACATGACTTTCTCCCTCCTTGGACTTGGCGACCACATCATCCACGTACACTTCAATCTCCTTATGCATCATGTCATGAAATAATGCGACCATGGCACATTGGTATGTGGCGCTAGCATTCTTCAATCCGAATGGCATGACTGTATAGCAAAATGTTCCCCACGGGATTATGAAAGTAGTTTTTCCTTTGTCATGAATATCCATGGGAATCTGATTATACCCAGAGTATCCATCCATAAAGGAAAATCGATGATTTCTGGCTGTATTATCAACAAGGACATCAATATGGGGTAAAGGAAAATCATCTTTCGGGCTAGCTTTATTTAAATCCCGATAGTCTACACACATTCTAACCTTCCCATCCTTTTTAGGCACATGCACAATGTTAGCCACCCAATCAGTGTGTCTTGATACTTCCAAAAACCCAGCCTCCAGCTGTTTAGTCACTTCTTCTTTTATTTTTAATGACATATCTGGTCGCATTCTCCTCAACTTTTGCTTTTTCGGCTCAACTTCTGGATACAAAGGAATCTTGTGTGAAGCAATCTCCGGGTCTAATCCTGGCATATCACGATAGGACCAAGCAAACACATCAAGGAATTCTTTGAACAATGCAATCATTTCCGAGCGTTCAGGATTTTCCACTATTTTCAGCTCCTTCTTTTCTTCTTCAGTGCCTATGTTAACCACCTCAATCACCTCATTGTCTAGGTCGAATCCTTTTTCTGAGTATTCCAGTAAATTTGAAAACTGCTCAACAGCTTCTTCATCATCTTCAGACTCATGGTTATCATAGTCAATTGTAGCAAGAGAATCGATTGATAAAACCCCAAATTCCTTTTCATGTGGCAAAATTTCTATGACATTCAAATTCCTGGAAAGCAATTGTGGTGGGTTGGAATGCTTAAAACAAATGGTGGATCATAAAACATAAACAACATGGAACAAACACAAATTAACGAGCGAGAGTGGTAAAGGAAAGAAATAAAAAAAAGGAGAGATTAAAGAACAGAAACAGAAACGAGGCAAAAGGAACATATAAAGAAAGATTATTGAAAAATCATGCAAGTTCATTTAGATGATGTCTCTGAGTAGCATAAACAAAAGCATAAGCAATTCTTGAATAATACAACCCAAATAATTACTTTTCAGCAATAACATCAAGCATAGGTTCCGTTGTCCAGTTCATCAGCATCTCATCATTGCTGGCAGCAAGAAACTTATTGTCTTCTTGAATTGTTTCAACATCCAAGGTATTAATGGAGAGGCGGTAGCAAGGGAATTGAACTTCCTCGGCTATAATTACTTCAACTGGACTAGGAAATGTCTCCTTCAGGTGAGGGATCTGTTTCATTCGTCCTTTTTGCTTTTTCTGCTCCAAACTCAAAGCACTCATCTTTTCGTCCACTGGGATCTCGTACCCTAGACCAAATCGGTTGAACTTCTCTGGGACCAATATAGGTGTTCGGTGCCTTGCAACCATGGTCCCAATCCTTTACCTTCCAGATACCCACTCTTGGCCATGATATGAGCCACTACTTGATTTTGTATTGGGGTCTTTTCCTGTTCCTGTCTCAACCCTACCACCTCCAGGTTGTGCCATAAACTTCTCTCCACTAGCTCTACATTTTCAACATATGGCAATGCCACTGGTTTGGATACTATGATTTCTTTCTCCCCATGGATTGTAACGACTGAACCATTTTCAATGTACTTAACCTTTTGATGCAAGGTTGAAGGGACAGCACCAACGCTGTTTATCCATGGTCTTACAAGTAGCATATTGTAGTCGGACTCAATCTCCATTACTTGGAATAACACCTCAAATTTACTTGGGCCAATCTCTAGCAACAACGCCATCTCCCCAAGGATGCTCTTCTTAGCTCCGTCGAAAGCTTTCACTACTATTATTTGTGGCAGTATATCATCCTTACTCATCGACAAATAGCTTAAAGTCGACACAGGTAAGACATTCAATCCCGACCTTCCATCAATGAGAACTCTGGGTACTATATAACCTTTACATTTGAGGGTTATATACAGTGCTCGTGGGTTAGATTGTGACACTATTTCCTCGTCTGAGAATGTGATCATGTTGACATGTTTCACTGGATCCACCATATTCACCATGTTCTGTAATGAAGTATCAGGTTTGACATAAGCCTCTTTCAAGACTTTTAGCACTGCTTTTTGATGAGGTTCAGATGATAAGATTAATGACAAAAGAGATATTCTAGCGAGAGTCTTCTTCAGTTGCTCTAAAATATCATACTCACTTTGCTTCATGATCTTTAGGAATTCCTCATCATCATCTTCTTCTTTTCTTCCTACATCTGAACCTTTTTCAACATTTCTATCGTCAACAAATTTTCCTTTTGCCAACTCTCCAGGTCCATAAATCCTTCCACTTCTTGTGATCCCCTTTATTTCCATGATACCAGCCTCTTCTTTACTTGATTGGGCCTTTGAGGTTTCTCCTATTTCCACCTCAGTCCCATAATTCCAAGGTATAGCATGTGTGTCCTCATAACTGAAAGGTGTTGGTTTCTTCACAGTAATTACCACTTTTTTTGGTTTCGGAGTTGGGTTAAGTGGAGGCACTCGGAGCACAAAGGGTTCGATTACATCCACCTCTTCAATGGAATTCTGCTTCTTTTTTGCTTGTATCACACCTAAAGTGAGTAGTTCTTGGACACGAACTTTGAAATCCCAACAATTCTCAATATCATGTCCAAGGCTTCCACAATGGTATGCACATCTTGATTCCATATCATATTTCTCCTCTTCTTTCATCATCGAAGCGGGTGCTGTGATGTTATAGTTAGTCTCCTTCAAAGCATTAAACACTTTCTCCATCGGTGTACGGAGACTCAAAACCTTTTTGACTAGCGGTTCTTCTTCCTCTAAAGCATTAACCCGACTTCCTCCTTCATGATTTGGCATTGGGTTATGGACAATATCTGGTTTTGACTCTTCTTGAAGGTCCAATCGTCCACAAGCAATTAGTTTCTTTACCGCTGTCTTGAAACTTTCACAATCTTCAATTGAATGCCCCACTATATCCATGTGATATTTACAAGTTTGGATTGTACCATGTTGGGAATGGTGGTTCTAATGGACGCACGGGACACGGTGAGATCAGGTGAGCCTCAAATAACTTTTGAAAAAGGTCAGCATTTGAAATGGATAACTTTGGGAATGGTGGAAGGTTTGGGAATCGATTGCGATTTTGGTTTTGGAAATTGGGTCGGGGTGTTGAGGTGTTTTGGTAGTTCTGGTGATATGTGATTAGATATGTAGGACGTGCTGGTTGGTATGGTCGTATGTGAATGTTATTAACCTGAGGCTGGGGATATGGGATGGCATTTGTGGTTTGTGAGGTTTGGTAAATTGGGTAAGCAGTGGCTGAGGTTTGGTATGGTGGTGTTTGGGATCTTGGGTGCATTGGTGTGTATCTTGGGATAAAGAATTGTTGACTCTGCACATAATTCACATCAGTCTCCTTCTTCCTAGGCGGAAAACCTTTTCTTGTGTCTTCACTAGTTACTAGAAGCTTGCCAGCTTTAGCAAGATTCTCAATCCTTTCTCCAGCAATGATCAACTCAGAGAAATCTTTGTACGCTGCTCCTGCCATAGCTCCAATATAAGGCGATCCTAAGGTTCCCAAAAAGTATGAACACATTTCTGTTGGGATGAGAGGTGGTTAGACTTGAGCAGCTAATGTTCTCCATCTTTGAGCATACTGTTTAAATGTTTCATCTTTCTTTTTCTGCATTGTGCTTAGTTGCTATCTTGTCGGTGCCACTTCAAGGTTAAACTTGTATTGGCTCATGAACAGATCAACTAATTCTCTCCAGCTTGTGATCTTCGAATGATCCAGTTAAATGTACCATTCCAAGGCTGGTCCAGTTAAGCTTTCATGGAAAAAGCTAACAAGAAACCTTTCATCTTTGGACCATATTGCCATTTTGGTACAATAACTCTTCAAGTGGAACAAAGGGTTACCGGTCCCATCATATTTTGAGAAATCAGGAACTTTGAAGTCCTTGGGAACTATCAGGTCAACGGGAGGGTACAGTTGTTCAACCTCCACATAACCATAGGTGGTAGGTCCTTGGATGGCCTTAATTTGATCCTGAATCTTCTTCATCCATTCTTCTTTGAACTTATCCTTTTCCGTCTCCACGCGATTATTCCCCGAGGAAGATAATTGTCTTTGAACAACAACACGAGGTTGCTCCCAAATGTGGGTAGCATGCCCGTGTCCTTCAGTATGTGTGTTTTCTATGGCATGATAACCTTCTCCAATGGGGAGGGTAATTGGCATTGTCGGTGGTGGTTGTTCATGAGGATTACCTAGTGTCCCTCCCATGTCATTCATCCATTGTGTAACATTTAGAGTTGCATCTGATACCACAGGTATGGTTATCATTGCAGCACTGGGTTGCACACTTACTGGCATACTCACTCTATCTCGATTTTGATTAGATCCTAATAAGTCGAGTGATTCTTTCATGGTTCGCATCATTTCTTCCATCCTGGCTTGAGTATCCATCATTGCATTCAACTGTCCCCTCATTTCGTCAACTTCTATACTCAGATTCCTCCCTGGTTCAGAATTAGCTACAGCTGTGATGATTCTCCCTGAATCACCATTACCTCCTGCCATCTTGGTTCGAGCTCTGGTGTTATGAACACGAGTTAGATCGGTATCCTCTTTCCTTGGGCGCCCAATGGTTACGAGTTACACGTGCACACTCACGCACACTCTGTGTATAACAATAACCAGAAAGGTTAAAGATTTTCTATTTGTTTTTTTATGTAAAACAAAAATCGAACAACAATAATCAAAAGTTCTTTTCAATAGTAAGGATACCTCACACCTATTCTTATGGGTATGTTACCCTATAAGTCAAGGCGTGGTTGATAACAAATCCACAGGGAGAATCCACTCCTCTGTAGGTGCTATCTGATGAACACTAGCAATGCAATTGTTTTCCTGATGACTAAGCTTCTCACATTTTTGCACGAGGATGAGTCATCTCAAGGTAAAAATATGATTGATTACTTTCTAAAGGAACATTTATTCCTCTATAAAAAGTATCTAATGAGTTAGAGAAATTCAAAGTAGCACAAACATTGAGAATTTTATTAATTCCCAGGTGAAGTTCCGAGTACAAGCCTTTTCGAAATTAATAACATAGAAAATTACTACATCAGCAACCCTTTATTCAATACAAATTACTACATCAAAAACTTCATCTTTTTTCTTCTGAGGTCTTTAGTGATGCTTTCACATACGTCCATAAACTCTGTCACTTCTCGAGGTAATCTGAATGGTGGCATCTTGCTAATTTGTTCATTGGCTTGCTCAAATCGGTATATGAAGTTGGGGACATAATGACTCAATTCACTATTGAGTTTTCCATACTTTTCTTCCCACTCCAAAGCCTTTTCTCTCCATGACTTTCCAAATTCCACTGCGTCAACAAACAAATTGTGATAATGATTTGCTGATGCCCACCCCCGAGTGGCATTTTGTTCAGTTTGTGCCAAAACTGTTGACAGATATTCCACTTGTTCTTCCAACTTATTTCGCACATCTTTCTCTTTATTGATCTCTATTTTTAAGTTGAAAACATTCTTATCCCTACTGTTGATTTCTTGTTCCATTCTTCCCACCATGCGGCTCTTCTTATTAATCTCTTGCTCTAACTTGCTCCTTTCTTTCATGGACGTGTGGAGTTTTTCTTCAACCTCTTTGATCTTGGCCAAATGAATGGTTGAGATCTTCTCTTTGCCTTTTCTGGACTTTACAATATCTGCAGCTTCGGCGCACTCATCTTTCAGGGTCTCAATCTCCTTAGTCATTTTCTCACATTGGTGTTGCAGAATGTTAGCTTTAAGGTCAGCTGCCTCCTTTTCTTCTTCCAAGCATCGCATTTGTGCCTTCATTGATTCTACTTGGGATGTCCATTGAGGTACTTTTAATGTTTGCATAGGAACGAAATTGCTTAGAATATCCTTTGAACAGTTATCTCTGCCAATTCTTGTTTTCCTCCATTCCCTGTATTCTTGAGAAGAGGTTAAACGTTGTTGGCCAAGTTCCCTTTTCCCTAGGATTTTGATATCATTCCATGCCATTTTGATCTTCCTTTCTTGTTTCATGGTGTTTTTATCTTTCTGATACAAGAAGCTGAACCCCTTTAGTTGTTCCTCTTCTGGCTTTGTTTGGGTCCAGTGAAGTTGTCTGAGCACCAATACGGGTGTATAGGCAATGCATCCCCTCGGACTCATTAAAGGAACGTTGTGAAAATCGCCACAACTGTAGATAACACTTTCTCCATGATACCAAGGACAAACCCATTTGAAAGTACTAGATTGTATCTGTGAGAACTCCTTTTTCCATATTTTTGCCTCTTGATGATTTATCTGTATGCGATAGAAGTCTCCTAATGGATTAGGAAAAAGGCTCATGCGATTATTAGCATATGCATGAGTCATGAACCAGACATACAACATAGGCAAACAACAACGCAATCTTCCTCCATTTTTCTGAATGCAAACTCCCAAGGAAAGAAATGTATCTACCAGGATAGCTGGGATAGGATTCATGCCACACGTCTCGAATTTGAAAAACACATCCATAGCAGCCTGGTCAACAACATCTGGTGTGAATGGGAATAAGATCAATCCATAAATTGTCAGTGCTAGTGTACGATTGAAGAAATCCCAACTTCCTTGTTGAGCCAACATCTGCATATGGGTTTCTAAAAAACTCTTTCTGATTCCTTGAGTAGATCCCCTTACTTCCATTCTCATCTGGTTTGGATCAACTCCAATTATTCTGGCAATCTTTTCTTTGCTAACATAATGTCCTTGGTAGTGGTATACACTAGATTCTTCTCGAATTGGTAGCCTTAACATGACTATATACTCTTCTATAGTTGGTGTTGCATCAAGATCAGGCAATTCAAAACAAAGAAAGAGAAGGATTCCAAAATTGTGAGAGAGCACTCAATGCTGGAGCTTCTACAGGGATGAGCAACAAATCCAATATGCGCCCATATGTATCCTTGAAAGAGGATAAGACTTCACGCGGCATCAATTGAATTAGTTCTTTCACTTTCTCTAACTTGTTGTTTGTCACTGTAACCTTGATGTTTCTCTTCCAATCATGTGCATTGCTAGTGTTCATCTGTGTTGTTTCCATTTGATCTGAACTAATGATGACTTTGTATTATTATCAATTAAAAATCAATGTGAACAAAAATGAAACAATTGAGTAAAAATGGAAAAAAAAAATGCATGCTCTTATTAAAAATATTCTTTTATAAAATGCGCAAACCTACATGATCAAATAAACAAGAAAATACATGTGAATGCTAACAGTATGTTGTGTTAAGAAGAACATGAGAAAATGAACTACATGCTGCAATGAACACAATGCTTGTCTATGTTATGAATGATGAGAATGTATAGCATGAGACAACAAGCTAGTTAACTTAGATACAATTTGCTAATGTAAAAACAACAAAAAGTAAAACATAAAGGAGTATAGTGTAAAGAGATGAAAGAAGCATGCTCCCTCTGTCCTAACAGGGTAAAGCTTAACGGGTGGGAAGTTCTAAGGCCAAAACCCTATTTGGGAGGATGCTATGTTCAACTATTTGTGCACACATTCATGGTGGGTCTAGACTTCTACTGACCATGGTCCCCAGATTGCCCCTGTCCACAGGATAAGAATCTGACTTTTGAACCAACCACAAGTAGGGATGAACCCTCTCAATATGATTGATCCATAAAGCAATAACAATCTGAGTGGTGTCCCAACAACTACCAAATGAGCATAAAGCCCCTCATGGCAATGTCGGGAAACCTCCTAATCCTTAGCTCGCACGGGCTTGGGTATAGAGTCCAAAAACACAGTGTGTGAAGTGATTGTGATGTGTGTGCATGGAGCATACAAACCTTTCAATCCTAACACTATATACTCCTGCAAAACAAAATTCAGAGAATACATATATACAAAATAACAAGAGTCTTCTAACCTAAGGTTTTAGCAAATAAAGCAAACATTATATTTAAACAGAAAGAATATTTAAATTGTATAAAAAAAAATAAAGAAACAATGTACAAAAATAAAATGAGAAAATTACAAAAAGAATTCAAATAATAAATATATACAAAATATAATAGTCATCTATCCTAAGGTTTCAACAAATAAAGCAGACACTATAAATAAACGTATGAAATGTTGAATTCTGCACAAAAACAATAATAATAATAAAGAAAACACTGTACAAAAATAAATAAAAAGAGAAAAGAAGAAAAAAAAAATAATCAAAAGGTTATATTTAATTTGCACAACTAACTGTAACAAGCTTGACTCTCTCATAGTCCCCAGTGGAGTCGCCATCTGTCGCAACCGGGATCGCGACGGGACGGCGAGAAATAATAGTTTTTTTGAAAATGGAGTCGCCACCAGATTTATTTAAATTGGGAAACCTTGGAAAAAACCCATTTTTATTTTAGAAAATAATCTTCGTAAACCAGATATGGGTTCGGGAGTCGGTTATGCATAAGGAAGGATAGGAACTTAATCCTACAGCACCCTTAGTACACCCGTATTTAAACGGTACCTTAGTGAATTGTGCAAATTAAATAATAACCCTTTAAAAATTTCAAATAAGGAAGATAAAAATTATAATTTAAACACATAAATCAAGGAAAATTAATTTAGCAAAATATTTACAATTTAAACACATTAATTAAGAAAAATTAATTTTGACAAATATATTTACAATTTTAACACATAAATAAAAAAATGATTTACACAAAATATTTAGGATTTAACAAATAAATTAAGAAAATTAATTTTGGCAAGTATATTCAAAATTTTAAAAAATACATTAAGAAAAATTAGTTTTGGAAAATATATTTACAATCTTAACAACTAATAAATAATCTACACAAAATATTTACAACTTGACAAATAAATTAAGAAAAATTAATTTTGGCTTGACAGGTATTGCCTGCTCCTACGTATCCTCTGGTGCAATGAGGAACTCAAAGTCACGTAGTTCTGTAGAAAATACTAGTTTGTTAATTGATTTTAATTAATTAAAAATAAATTTCAGTAAAGAACATTTTTTTTTTAAAAAAAAAAAATCTGTTCATGAAGAGGACTCAAGTTAGCACTTGGCTACTCGATGAATCCTCATGATTCAATAACAGTGGAGATAATATTTGTTATTCAATCACTATTATTGGTCGATACATAGGAAATTATTTTTTATTTTATTTTTTAATGTATTTATTTATAGGGAAGAAACACGAAATAGGATTATTTTATTTATTTTTGGAAAAAATTTAAACACGAATTAATAAGACTAATTCCTAAACAATTAACTAACATATAATCACTCAAGGCAAAGCACAAGAATAAACAAAATAATTCAACTAGAAAATACAAGGTTCTAGTTACTGAAAGAAAAATTTTAATACGTTTTCACTTATTTATTTATAAACATAAAACTTTTAACACAAAATATCTTGGACACCAAATAACAAAACTACTTCCTAAATTAATTTACTTGAATCCCTCAAATGATTAAAACAAAATACTCAAGAAAATTATCCTCAAAATAAATATATATATATTTTTTAACAAAACTGAAACTCAAATCATGCTAAAGCCTAAATATGTTTTTATCGAAATGAACGCATTAGGTTGAAGTCCCAAAGAATTCCTCTTTTTTTATAAAAAAAACTAAAATAATTTTTAAATAGAAATAAAACGAGAAAATAACACTAACTACAACCCAAACCCAAACCCCCTTTCCAATCGATTTCTTTTTTTAAAAAAATAGCCCACATCCTTATTAATTATTTTTATTTTGAAGCTGTCTAAAAAAAAACTCATTTAATTCTTTCTGTAACAACCGAAAATAGAAATTGAACTTCCAATAAAAAGTTGGCTAAAATGTAATGCAGGCCTGACAAAATGAAAATTATCCCAACAATTAGAAATAAAAGAGGCCAACCCCCACTAGCCCAAACTAGACATGTCCGAATACCCACAATTGTAACAACAAAACAAAGCAATGTTAACCTCACAAACAAACCAATATTAAATCCTCAATTTCCTCCGTCATTGCAAAATGTCAAAAAAAAGAACCAAAGGGAAGATGGAGACAGCAACCATACGCGGATGTAGCAGCGGAAGAAGGGGAAGCACAACTCGACAGCAAAAGGGGGCTGGCTATAGCACGCTGGTGGTGCGAGAAGGAGGGTGCAAATCGCGATAGGGGCTGTTGGCAGTGGAGCTGTGTGCGGTGTGAAGAGGAACGCAGAGGAGATGCTACCTTAGTTTCAGAAACAGGGAACCATGACTGGATCTAGGCGAGGAAGTTCTTGGCGGGTTTCACGGCTTCGATGCGCAGTGTGGGTGATTCCCGTGGAGCATAGATCTGGGGAGAGTGCTGCTGAAGCATTGACAAAGTGAACTGCGGTTGCAGTGAGGAAGTCGCGATTTGAGCTTTGCGGGGCTGCTATCTTCGCGATCTGCACAAAAGGATGAGTGGCGGCGCTACGTGGGAGAACAGTGTTCCATGAGCTGGATCCTGCAGCAAAAAGAACCGCGGTTAATGGTTTGGTGGAGGGATTTCGAAGCTCCGCAGCTGCTGTAAGGGCTCGCTGGCAGTGGTAGAAGGCCGTTGCAACTTCTCTATTCTCCTTTCTTTATTTGTTTTCTGAAATTTTTTACTTGGATTTGTTTTGATTTTTTTTTTTTTGATACACTATTGATTGTATTTATTTTCTGGTTTGATCTTGGTTGGAAATGGTGATGGCTAAGGGGGCTGTTATGTGATGAGGAAATGATGGTTTTAATGGATGGTTCAAAGAGGAAGGTAATGGTGATGATGTTGAGGTGGAGTATGAGCTTATGGGATGTGGGTCTAAATGGTGATGGAGAAGGTCGTTGTGTGTCAAAATGAGGGTGATTTTTGGTCGAGTTTGAGAGTGATGAGGGTCAAAATTTGTCCTGAGGTTATGGAAGTTATGTGATGATAATGGAGTGTTGTGGGAGTAGAAGTGATCTGTGGGTTAAAGGGTTGTATTGTTCAAAATGAAGCGCTGATAGGATGACGATCCTCGTTGTCTGAAAGGCTTTTTGAATCTCTTTGCTTGAATTCACTGCGTCAGAGGTAGCCTCCCCGTTCTCTCTTACTAAAAAAATTAGCTCCCCCTCCATGTTTGCTCAGAATTTGCTTTTTTTTTTTCCTTCTCCATTTCCTCCTGCTGAAATTTTTTTTATTTATACCTTATAATCTTGGCCTGATAACTGAGGAATTAATATTCTGGATCTTTGGCTACTGAGATTGTCAACTTGATCTGACTCATGCATTAAATGCGATAGTTTCTTTTACTGTTGGAGTTTTGAATAAAATGAAATGTATTGATCCGTAATCTAAGAATTATTGTCTTTTCTGTATTGGAATGTTGAATTTGTCAACACTGACATGATGGAGGCATTAAATGCCCTGCTTGGAATTAAATGCACCGACATCTTTTTTTTTTTTTTTTTGCTTTTCTTTAATATACGAGGAGATTGGATTTTTTTTTTTGGTTATTTATAAAGCTAGTTTGGGCCGATAACAAACAAATTTTTTTTTTTTTAAAAAAAAAACAAAGAAAACAAAACGGGCTCATTCATTTTTTTTTTAATTTTCATACAAAACAGACTTAGAACTCAATCAATGAAATAAGTTAAGAATCTTCATGAAACATGAAATGAACCTAGTATTCTAATTCTTTGAAAGAAACTAGAGTTTATTTTATTATGAGTCGAACAAAATCGGGTGTTCACATAATACATAAACAAGTAATAATCTATAATTAATGAAATATTTTTTTCTACACAAATATGATTTCTTAAGTTACTTTTTTTTAGGTGAACACATGGTATTCATCGTCGAAAACAGTGATTAATTCCTTTAAAAGGAAGAGCTCACAGACATAGGTTTTGCCCTTGGGCACGAAACCCTATCGATCCCCTAACTAGATATTTAAGGAATCTAACTACTCAACAACTGTGTTAAGCCTCATGATTTCATAAATTACTTAATCGTAAACATTTGTTGTTAATTATTTTTTTATTAGTTATCTTATAAAAATTGCAATTAAATAAGTTTATTTTTTTTACTGAATTTAAAATTATTTTTATCTTATCGCCTCGTGCATTGCTTGGGTTAAATTACTAACAAATATATATTTTTTGGTTCGAATATTGAGCATATTCAAGAAGATTTTGAGTCGGTTTCAATGTTATTTTTGTTATTAATAAAATTTTTATTTATTATTATAATAATAACTATAATGATTTTTATAATTATTAATCTTGGATTATTATTATTGATTATTGATGCTCTTTGTTTGTAGGGTTTTCTAGTAAAAGAATTATATTACCTAGTAATCTTTTTGATACACCAAACAAGGTGATAAAAATTACAAATTAGATTACCCGTGCATATCAAACATTACATTGTAACATTACTAGTTATCTAAAACATGGTAATTTTTTGAGTTGTAATCTTGATTACTAGTAATCTTATCAGGTAATATACCAAACGCACCCGTAAGAGAGAGGGACACCGAACACCTCAAAGGAAAATAAAAAGGGAGATAGACGTGAAGAGATAATAAGTAAAGAATATATATAATGTTGAGGTATTTGAGATTTTGGGCTATTCAAATATCATTTCTCACAAACTAATTTCAATGACAAACACATACAATTTAAAAATATTAAAAATTTACAACTTAAAAAAAAGTGTCATTCATGCAAATTTTCGCAATAATCGCGATGAAAGAGGCAATTCAAAAAAATTGAAAACAAAATTAAATGGAATCACTAAATTTATGTAAGTAAATTGCACTTTTCTCTCCCAAGATTTGTTAAAGTTCAACTTATATCTCCTCTAATTGTCAAACTTACACCTAGAGACATATTTATGTATAGAGTATTGGGGGCACCACTAAGATATAAAATTTTGTTTAGAATTTAATAGGGGTAAGAGTAGGTAACAAAGTTAGTTAGTACTTAGTAGTTAGTAATAAGTTATAGTTTGTTACACTCCAATGTGTTAGCATCCATGTATATAAACTCACCTCCATGTATTGATGAGATCATTAAGTCAATAATACATTTTCTCTTCACAAGCTTAATAGCTTCAACTATCATCTCCTCTCTGAGTGTTCATTCTCTTCCATATCCAATTGCTTCTGATACATCCAATTGCTTCTGATACATTTAATGTATCAGAGCACTTGAGATCCATGGACCACTTAAAAACCACCACCTTTGTTTTTGCATCCTTAGCTCAAACGATCTTCGTCCTCAAAACGTTCACAAATCCCATATCCTTCAAGCTTGATAAAGATAACTTCATCCCTTGGAAGAAGCAAGCATTAGCCAACATAAAGGCGAACAGATTGAAGGACCATCTTTGTAAAACCAAGGTTCCAAAGAGATTTGCCTCCGAATAAGATGAACGAGAAGAAAATGAGAGCATAGAGGATCAAGAATGGGAATAACAGGATCAACATCTTGTTGCATGGCTCTTTTGCATAAAAGGACATGAGCTTTATAGAATAAGATGAACGAGAAGAAAATGAGAGCATAGAGGATCAAGAATGGGAATAACAGGATCAACATCTTGTTGCATGGCTCTTTTGCATAAAAGGACACGAGCTTTATAGACCGTTCAGCTGAGTATGACTTCACACATAAAATTTGGGTGAATCTTGAAAAGTATTTTTGCATCTCGCGCAAAGTCCAAGATAAAGCAACTCAAAGCTCAACTCAAAACAATCAAAAAGCAAGGCTCTTCTGCAATCTTCTGCAATTGAGGATTTGGGAAAAATAAAAATACCTTAGATTCTTGAAGGATTGAATGAAGACGATAGTGTGTTCATCACAATGGCTATGTCTAAGTCCAATGTGATGTGTATTAATGAGCTTGAATCTGTACTCTTGTCATAAGAAGATCTAATTGAGCATTTTCACAAAACTGAATTTTTTTCAGTGTAAGCTCATTTTGCTCAAAATACTGATAATGGCTCATATGGTAGAAGGCAAGGGGGACACCGAGGTCGTGGCAGAAGCTTTTAAGGAAGAGGCTCATGGAACAATGGATGGCGCCTAATATGTTAACTTTGTGGGAAACTTGGGCGCACTGTGTGATAGTGTTACCATAGATTCAATCAAGATTTTCCAAACCCTAATCATTTGGCTAGGAGCCCTCCACCACCTCCTCCTAATTCTTTTCATAATCTATCTACACTAAGCAAGTGTATGGAGGTGATGGCCAAGGTATGAATATTGCAGATATTGGTAGAACTTTGTTACATTTCCCTTCATCTAATGTTACCATTAAACTAAAAGATTTACTACATGTACCCTCCATAATCAAAAACCTTATAAGTGCATCCAAATTTGCTAAAGATAACTGTGTCTTCTTTGAATTTTGGCCTGGTTGGTGTCCTGTAAAATCTCAGGTGTCAAAGCAAACACTGCTTCAAGGAACATATAAAGATGGACTTTCAAATTTTGATGACATAATTGTTCTTCAAAAAATTCCTAAGTCTGTTACGTTTCCTATAACAGTACTTGTAAAGATTCAAATTTGTTTGTTTTGTGGCACAGAAAGTTAGGACATCCATGAAATAAAGTAGTCTTTCATGTACTTCAATCTTGTAATATTATGATTTCATTGAATAAAAGTGGATTTTCTATTCCTTCATCTTTGTGTACTACTTATTACACGGGCAAACATCACCAATTGCCTTTCCCTACATCTTCCACAACTTATGCTGCCCCTCTTGATTTGGTTTACTTAAATATTTGGGGACCAACCCCTATTCTAGGAAGATCAGGAGCTAGATATTGCATTTGTTTTACTGATGCTTACTCCATATATACTTATGTATACATTTTGCGAACAAAATCTCAAGCATCCACCTTCTTTTTGCATTTTAAAGCAACCATGGAAACTAAAACAGGTCTCAAATACATGTCCTTAACCTTCACCCAATACCTAGCAACACATGGAATAGATCTTAGACTTACCTGCCTCCACACACACCAACAAAACGATAGTGTGGAAAGGAAACATCGTCATATCATAGAAATTGACCTCACCCTTTTAGCCCAAGCCCCCCTTCCTTTATCCTTTTTAGATGTATACATATTTTAGCCCTATTATTTAATTAAATTGATTCCATATTAAAAAAAAAAAGTTATGTGAATTTTCTTTTATCATACTTGCATAATATTTTTGCCCATATCACCTTAACATTGTGTACTCGTCACTTCCTACACCAACCTCTCCATTTTACCCACTTTAAGATGAGTTACCAAAATGTCACCGTCTCTTTCATTCAAACCTTCCCCCTTTATCGCTCCATTCCCCCCCTCCCCTAACCTTCACTTCCATGGCCACCATCACCACCAATAAAGCCCTAGTAGCATTTTTCATTAAGGCCCCTAACTTCTTAAATAGATGAATTGTACTCCATTTCACTTTAGCATAACCTTTGCTCCCTTCCTTTGCATTCCAAAAGAACTTGGATTGAAGGCTAAGACTCTATTTAGTTTGAATTTTTAGTTTTTAGTTTTTATTTTCAGTTTTTCTAATTATTCAGATTTTATGAAGGAAATACTGAAAATTGAAAATGAAAACTGAAATTTGTAATTTTCAGTATTTATTTTACAAAATCTAGAAAATTGAAAAACTGAAAATTCAAACTAAACTAATATTTTGAAGAGACCCAAATAATACATAGGTAAATAATTTAGGCCCGCTGTAATCAGTACAAGTCTCCGAGTTTCCCAGTTTGTGAGAGAGAATTAGCCCGCCGCCATCCACTCAATCTCCTGAGTAGTAGCTAGCGTGATTTGGACTCCTTTTGCTTCATTGATCTTGGTAAAAAATAAGCTGGTACCGTGTTAGAGAGGGGTGTATCCCCATTAATGTATATTATCGTATGAAAATAGTAAATAAATAATAAAAAAAACACAGAATAAAAAGCTTGTTTAGTTAATGTTTTACTTAGACCAGCGACAAAAGTGACTTCAGCAACACAGTAAATTAACATCAACGGACACATACATTAAAAGATATTAAAAATTTACAACTCTAAAAGTGTTTCATTCATGCACATAAACAAATATATCCCGCAAGTACATTTAACAAATTATTAAAAATTAATAAGCCCAAAGTTGCTTTATTGATGCGCATAAACAAATATGTTGCAAATAAGGTATGTGTCCAAATATGTAGTCAACAAATCCATGCCAAAACCCAAAATACAATATTTTAAAGCGCCTAACTATATATATATATCCCCAGTAGACCAGTCTAATGTCTGAAAGTATAAACCACAAAGTATAGTGTTTTCTTGATTTTCATTTGGGTAAACAAATAAATGATGAAATCTATGCTTTTTAAATCTTGATTTGCGAAACAAACAATTCCACTCAAGTTTTTTGGGAGTGGCTCCCATTTTTCTAATGTCACTCCTCAGTTGTTGTTTTTACCTGTAGCATTTCCAAAACATCCTTAATAAATAAATTGTTTTATGCTTATTTATCCAATTTATATTTTCAAAACTAACTTAAATTTTATATTGTAGAATTTTCATTTTCTATTATCATTCCCTATTTATTATTTTTATTGTGACATTTTTAAGTATTATAAATCAAAAACTTATTTTATATTTATAATGTCTTACTAGTATGATATTTTTTCGATAGATAAAAACAATAACACCAGGCTAGAAGATAGGCTAGGAAGAACACAAGTTCAATACACTAATAGACAGTACGAAAATAAACTACTTTCTATTTTTTTGGGTACAACATAATAGCATTTTTTTTTTTTGGTTAGTAGCACTACGAACAAAAATTATTAGAATACGATTTTTATCCTCTTGTATTGATAACTTTTTTATATATAAACTCTGTGGATCATACTTATATTTTTAATGGAATGATTGATATATCAAAAAGTAAATCTTATAGACTGTCTTTGTTAGAGCAACTATTTTTTTTTTTCAATTTTTATAGTAAAATTAGAGTGATTTGTGGTTGCAAACTTAGGTCTACTTGCATAAGTAACGTAGCATATTTTACCATTATAATTAATATTAATTATTATAATTATCAAATATAAATTTTAAATTTCATAGTAAATTTACATAATGAATGTAGATTAGTTTTTAATTAAAGGCATTTAACAAGTTCACAAATAAAAATAATAAATAAGAAGTAACAATATACAACAATAGAGATTCTACCACATTAAATTTAATTTAGTTTTAAAATTATAAATTAGTTTAATAAGTATAAAATAAAGAAATGGTACTAAACAAACGGGAGTGAAAAGTTTTCTTTATTATTATCATTTTTTTTATTGAAATTCCTCTTAAGTTTTCAAATTAATTAAGCAAGTCTGGCTTTTTTGGGTTTTACTTTGATGTTGTAGCGTAAATCAAGTACTCGCTTCGTCTATAGATATTAGATTAGTCGCTATGGAAAATAGAGATAATTTGATACAATAAAAAATTAATGTATTTGATTATAATTTTTAACCGCATGAATTAATTTTTCAATATATCATATTATATATTTATCTTTATTTTCCACAACGACTAATATTTATGTATTTGATTAGATATTGTATTTATTGCTTAGTTTTCTGGTCTTTAATTGGGTGTTTGTTCATGAGATTTTCGTTCTTCTCTTGATACCTCTTTTTTGGAGGATCTCCTATATATCTTGATGTTCATGTATTTATTTTATTTATTTATTTATTTTTGCAAAAAATGTTTGTACTATGCTCCTTTTCTTGGAAGAGTCCCAAGCCTTGATCAATAATTATCGGAAAAAAAAATCACAGACACACCACAAGGTTTGTCGATAAACACAATTAATTTGACAAAATGTCCACAAATTCAGAGTTGCTTAAGAATAATTAAGCTCTAACAATAGCAATACACTGCAGCTTGAAATTAAATTATTTAAATAGATTAACAATGTTACATAAACCGTGCCATGATTGCAATATTGTAATATAAATAAAATCATATTTAAGGCTGAAAAGAATATCATATGTATTGTGAACTTGAGATATTGCCTTGACCTTTTTAACACCTAAAACGCACCACATGGTCTTTCGAAGCAGGAGGCTTAAAGATTAATGTAGACCCCACTTTATCTCAAAGACTCCAATGTGGCACAACGTTATTGAGTAAGGACATCGCATCCAAGCAAATGCAATCCAATCCCAGATCTCTATTCGAATGATCCAATTTTGTAGAAGATAATAATAACAAGAATAGGACCCCAAAAAAAAATCATCGCAGACTCTGGGCATTATTCCTCAACCCCGAATCCTGAGAGCAGAGCGAAAATGGCGACAGCCTTTGCGACCGTCGTAGGATTGGGTGGCGCATCGCTGGCATCCACCTCATTACGTCTTACCTCAGGTGTCACATGTTATACACACTATGTTCGCGGAGAGAACTTTGTATGAAATATGAAAATATATATATATAATTAACACTATATTTATATGCATTTGTTATAAAATTGGATTTCATCGAAATTTTTTATTATATCTAAATGCCATATATTAAAATGACTTCAACTTTGATACATTTATATTTTAAAATAATTTTACTCTGTCATTTAATCAGATCTTTTTATTTGTGGAGCTATGTTTGTTTATGCAGCTATCACATGATTAGATGATAATAATAAAATCAAATTCTATTAAGATTGTTTTTGTACAATGTTCTTTTATATATGCAGTAAGTATGTGAGGATCTTCTCACGTCTTCTACAATATGTTTGCAGGGTTTGTGAGATCGCCTGTGAGTGCTAGGAATCCTTTGAGGCAAGCCATGGCAATGGGGAATGGTGGGAGGTTTACCTGGTAATTATTGTTACTATTCAAGATTGATTTGTTTGGTTTTTTCTTTTTTCTACTTGAAAAATATTGATTTGTGAATTTTATGTTTGATTTGATTTGATAATGATGATGTTTGGGTGGGTTGAGAAGCTTCCAGAGGGACTGGCTGAGGACAGATTTCAATGTGATTGGGTTTGGGTTGATTGGTTGGTTAGCACCCTCAAGTATACCGGCTATCGATGGCAAGAGCCTGACTGGGCTCTTCTTTGAGAGCATTGGAGCTGAGCTTGCTCACTTCCCCACCCCTCCTGCTCTCACTTCACCGTTTTGGTTAGTCACCTTGCCCCTCTTCTCTCTCTCATTCCTTATTCTAGTGCAATTGGTTCTTTACTTTATGCGATTATAATAGAAATGATAAGAAAAATGACATATTTTTTAAGGAACCAGTTTGCTGTGTTAAATGAAATTCATATCCCATTCAATTGTGGATGGAATGTGAATTAACATGAAGTTCATACAGTATGAGTATAAGTAACATTATTCAATTTTTCCTTTTTTTTTTCATATAACGCATTAAACCGTTGACATAGCATAGTTATTTATTACGTGTATAATGTAACAAATCGTACATGAATAATTGATGTTAGAAATTCAATTACAAAAATTTTAACTATGAGGACTGAATGACAAACTTTAAAAATATGAAATTTATCTAAAATATGAAAAAAATTATAGAAACCTCCATATTCATTTAACATTTATTCAATATTAGGGACCTTTTTTTGGTATACACTAATAAATAGAAACAGGGCTCTTCTTTGGAGTTTAGTTTTTATGTTTTGAGTGCTTCTAGTTACTATAGCAGTATTGGTTTTATCTTTTGGCAAACACTTCAGCACTGATTAAAAAATTTATACGGGAAAAGTGGCTTCGGTCTGGAATGCAATGCTAACCCAACACTCCAAGGCCCTTTCTTAATTGTTGAAGGCCATTTTCTAATGGGCCTACGTTTTCACAAAAGAAAGAGTGGGCAAAACCCCCCAAAAAAAGACAAAAACCAAATGCTAAACTACCACGCCAAACACAAAAAAAAAAGGAAGTTTAAACACAATCTCAAATCATGACCCAAAATAAAAAATCCCCAATTCCTTAATGAGAAGTTGGGTAAATTCGAGAAGTGAGAATTAGGTGAAAAGTGTTGACTTTTTATTGTAACAATGATAATATAATTTTTGGATTTTACCCTGAAATATTATAATCTACCAAGTTTTTTCCCTTTTTTTTTGGGTGAGAAATCAAGGTAAAGTGTTTTAGCGTTTGAGTTGTAAAACAAACTCACTGTTACGTGTTGACAAGTTGATCTGGGCATTCCAATTTCTCAACGTTACTATTTTCATCTTTTTTTAAGCTTAGCTTTGAAAGTTGAGAAGTTGCTTAAGCCTAAATCCACTTTTTAGCGTGCCACTTTTTTTTTTAAAAAAAAAATGTTTCGAAACTGATTACATAATGAAAAAAATATATCACAATTGATATTTTAGGTGTAATGAATATTTATAGAAAAAACTGACGATGTTTTAATAAGAATGTAAGATGCCAAAATTGCTAATATTAAGAAAAAAATACAAAAAGGTCCCACCGAGATTTGAACTCGGGTTACTGGATTCAGAGTCCAATGTCCTGACCACTAGACCATGGGACCAGATATGCTAACTCAAGGCCAGAATTCATTAATATTTTTAATTTGCATTGCCTTTTTTCTGGCGAGACTTACGTGACTAAGGCATCGCTATGAGCAGGTTATGGCTGATTACGTGGCACCTGGGGCTGTTCCTTTGCCTCACTTTTGGGCAAATAGGCTTCAAGGGAAGGACTGAGGACTACTTTTGAATTCCTAACTTCTATGGTCTATTTTGCTTTTTCTCTTTAGTTTTTCTCTGCCCTGTAATGTACGTTTTATAACACTTGCTGCCTTTTCCTTTCTGCTAGGAAAAATCTGTGTAATATCGTATCCATAATGTTGTATATTACTATTACTGTACTTGTCACTCATCAATGCTCCAACTATAAGTTCTGCAAATTCTACTAAGGCAAATCTTGATAACCTGTAGTATAATTATTGTGCGACGGAAAAATAATTTCTGTCACAATTGCTTGCCTTGTTGGCAACTTTTAAAGTAGGTACGTTTTTCTCTACAACCTGAACATTGGTGACTGAATAAAGATTGGAAAATGATGCTCTTATTTTCTTTCCTTTGAGCTTCAATAATTTGACCCTCTCCCCCCATTAATTTTCTCTTACTATTTCGGTTTCTTGTCTTGCCAAAGCAATAATGCCCTACCACCAACTCC
Organism: Dalbergia cultrata; assembly: GCA_031216105.1. Classification (NCBI taxonomy): domain Eukaryota; kingdom Viridiplantae; phylum Streptophyta; class Magnoliopsida; order Fabales; family Fabaceae; genus Dalbergia; species Dalbergia cultrata. The sequence continues at coordinate 11,078,501 of CM062345.1, forward strand.
AAGCACCAATGCCAATGCTCTTGGTCACGTTGCTAGATAAAGTAGTGTAATGTTACAAAGTTAGAAAAATAATAAAAACATTTGACAAAAGATTAAGTATAATTATTAAGCCCAATAAAATGATAGTAGTCCAATAAAAAAATAAAATGATAATAATTACACTCATTTAAAAGAAGATAATCACGTTACATTTTTAAAATAAAGAGTTTAATTTTAAAGCATTGATAAAAGAAAAATTATAATCTTATCAAATACTCACCTTTATATGATCATGTAAATAGTGAGTATGAGAATTAATCATATTTACTGATACGTCAATAAATGATTGAACGACAATTGGTGCATTAAAATTAAATCATTCGATATATAAATTTTGATTAAAATATTGCTCCTAGCTATAATATTCTTTATATTTAATTTTGATGTATTCACATCCAATCATATAATATCATATTAGTACATATAAATAACTTTCAACCCCACCACTTCAAAATTCATTTAAATAAATAAATTTAATTGAATAATAATATAAACTCTTTTATGCTATGAATACATAAAAATTAAATTCATATTCTTCAACAGTTGGCTATGACAATTCAATCGGATACAAAATCTGTTTTCCTTCCCTACAAGAGGGTTTTCCAGCTCTGTCCATGCGGGTATATATCTGAGTGAGATACTACTATGGACATGAGACAATGGCAGCAAAGCAAAGTGATAAAAGCTGCAGGCTCCATGAAAGGAGAAGAAGAAGATAAGCCTTGGTATTAAATGAAATTGCCGTGCAAACTCCCACATACTTACAGACATAACGGCCAAATGTCCTAGTGAAACCACGCTCTGTGTTCCCCCTTGGCAAAGAAAGAATCACAACAAGAAGGCAACAGAACCATGGTGTGAGGGTCCCTCAATTCGACCGGTACTGTGTGTTCTCTTTATGACCATTGGTTTTGGTGAAAAGAGCAAGCCACGCCATGATTTCACAACCATTGAGCCGTTTATTGCGACCCCATTTGCGTCATAGTTTGCACTTCTCAGCCCCGTGGCTATCAGCGTGAGAGCTGTGAATGGAAAAGCTTCTATTTGGACATAATTCTAAGAATTTATTTTCAGTCACACCTAAAAAATAAAAAAAAGGGGTCAATGAATTCATAATTAAGTGAATGTATATGAAATAAAATTAATGAGACTTTTTTTTAATATATTTAATTATAATGTGTTAAGACTTGTATCTAGTAAATAATATTTTGTGAAAAGGAAGGGTGTTACTTTGTTTGATATGATTGATTGGAGTTTTAAGATGTAGTAACAAATATTGGAATAGATTAGACAACTACCTCAATTATTACCTCCGTACTTGAATTCCTTTTGGCCTAACTCTTCCAATTTCAAGTGTCACCCATATTTTTTTCTCTGAGAAGCACATATGTTGCTTCCTTTTGTTTTTTCTCCTTTAAAATTATGTTGATTTCGTACTTTCCTTGGATGGAATTATCTTATCTGCTTTTCTCCACATAAGTCAATAGAATCTGTCTTAATTTGACTCCAAACTTGGGGTTATCTCCATATCCTGATTTTGCAATCCATCAAATTATACATTACCGTTCCCCTAATGATTTAGCATTCAATGCATCGACATATTTATATACTCAAGTGGTCACACATCACAATATTAACCTTTCTAATAAAGATTAATCATCCATGAACTATATTAAAAAAACAAAATTGTTGGGATTGGTCCAATTATAATTAATTATTTATACCTTGAAGGACTAATGGCACGAACAAAGTGGCATTATAGGTGACGTGAGAAGTCCGCTATAGACAGATTTGAGGAACATTCCAGGTTAGATCAGGGGCTAGGGGCTAAGGTCAATATATTATAGAATAGGAATTGATCAATTGAGGTACAAAGAATCAAGTCATTAACTCATCATTCATCAATATATTATTAATAACATATATAAAATGTTTTCTTTGAACCTTGAAGTGGTAACACAACACATGCACGTCCCCTTGATTGAATGCACCTGCCCCTCACGTGTCCTACACGTAGTCTCTTCCCTTTTTATTAAAGGGATCCCCCAACGAATCAAATTGCCTATGACCAAACAAAACATTGTTCTATCTCTATCTCTCCTAACTCACTTTCCTTTTTACCCCTTTTTTTTCTTTCCCTCTAACGAGATTTCTCAAGGCAAACACAACACCACCACCACAACTCAACATAAGAAACTTCCGTTTCTATCCATCTCAAACGTATCTTTCCATTTTTTGACATTGTTGCTAATTTCTTTGGTCCTCAAACCCCTTTAAGACATTCAAATAATAAGCCCCAAGAAAGGGAAAAAAAGAAGAAAAGAAGCATCATCATCAGCACTAGTAGAAGTAGTAGAAGAAGAAGAAGAAAGAAGATCTTACATGTCCCACTTTGCAAAATCCAAGGCCAAATAGTTCCCATGTTCCCACCTTACCAAAATCATTGAAAATTAAAAAAAGATGATGTCGATGATGATGATGATGATGATGATGTGATTCACAACTGGCACACCTTCCTCATCTCATGAACTTTGTGCACACACATAGAGCTGACTCAAACTTCTCCAAACACACGTTTTTTTCATCACACCATGCCCTCTTTCCAGAGTGAGACACACAACCTCAAAGAAGGTCTCAAAGAGAATAATAATCACAACAAGATCAGGAAGAGAGGTTGCAATTCTTCCTCCTCTTCTTCCTCTTTGGTCAGAAGAAGAAGGTACCGTTTCAAGAGAGCTATTTTGGTAGGGAAAAAAGGAGGGTCAAGCACCCCAGTCCCCTTCTGGAAGACCATGAAAACAACTACTTCACCTTCTGTGGATGACACTCATCATCACAAGCTTCAGCATGATCAAGTCACAAAGCAAGGGACTTTGCATTCTTCTCTGTCTGGGGGGGTACCCTTAATAAGGGACAAGGAACTTTCTGTGTCAGCAAGGAAACTAGCTGCTACACTGTGGGAGATCAATGATTTGCCATCTTCAAGGGTCAAAAAGAAGGACTTTGAGATTGACCAAATGAGGGGATGCAAGGAAACAACAATTAGAGGCAGAGAGAAAGCTGTGAGCTTGTCCAGATCAGGGTTGTTGCAGCAGCCACACATGTCAGATCCATCACATAGTCCTAATTCTGAGGTGAATTCATGTCAAAGTATCAATTTTTTTATCATTTGTGTTGGTTCACTGGGTATAACATAAAGCTTTGTGGTTCCTGCTTTTGCTATTAGTTTGTGCAGATAATGAAAGGGTTTGAAGGTGATAGCTGCAAAAGACGAGTGTCAGCTTTGTCTTATCAGCTTCGGCCTCGCGATTACTACTTGGATTCTCATAGCAGTCCCAGTTTAGTTGAGGTAGAATGTGTATACTGTATAGTAATTTATCAAACCAATTAGAAATGTGATAAAAATACTGGTCATCATTTTCATAATGATCATCCAGTTAGTTAACCTTTTTTTCTTTTCCTGGGGATGTTATTTATTGGATGAAAGGAAGATGCTTTACATCATTGCAATAATGACACTTGACAAAAATTGGCCAATTGGGTTTTAATTTGTTTGCCAGGATTCTGCCTCAAAACATTAACATTGGTTTGAAGTAACAACCCAGACCTTTTATCTTAGTTTAAGATAAGCCTGTTAGTATTCAATTTGAGCTGGGATGATATGTTATTTACATGGTTTACTTACATTACATTTCAATTGAGAGAGTAAATGCAAGGGAAATTATATATAGATCTGACTGATTAATTCAAAATTTCACTGCACATAATGGTTTCATAATCTTTTCCTACTCCTAGTTGGTGATGATGATGAAACTGAAGTATGTTGGGAACTTGAAATGCAGGAGGTAGAAAATAAGTTAAGAAACAAGAATTGTGGTAAATGCACGGTTGGGGTTAAGGACCATCTGAAGGAAGCAAGAAGTGGCTTATCTACATCAAAGAAGCTTCTAAAGGTATTAAATCAAATGTGCCTCAGAGAGCAGCATTCATCAAGCATGCCCCTTGTCTCGGCTCTAGGTGGTGAGCTTGACCGGGTCTGCCACCAAATTGATCAGCTGATCCAAGAACAACGTGCGAACCAGAACGATGTTGAGTATGTCATGAAGTGTTTTGCAGAGGAAAAGGCTGCTTGGAAAAGAAGAGAACGAGAGAAGATACATGATGCCATAAAAAATGTAGCAGAGGAGCTTGAGGTGGAGAAGAAGCTAAGAAGGCAAACCGAAAGATTGAACAAGAAGATTGCAAGAGAAATGACTAATGCAAAAGCTTCACATTTGAAATTATCCAAAGAGCTTGAAAGGGAGAAGCGCGCGAAGGAGATATTGGAGCAAACTTGTGATGAATTAGCAATAGGTATTGGGGAAGACAGAGCACAGGTTGAGGAACTGAAGAAGGAGTCTGCTAAGGTTAGAGAAGAGGTGGAAAAGGAGAGGAAAATGCTTCAGTTAGCAGATGTTTTGCGCGAGGAGCGAGTCCACATGAAGCTTTCAGAGGCTAAGTATCAATTCGAGGAGAAGAATGCTGTTCTTGAAAAGCTGAGGAATGATCTTGAGGGCTTCATGAGAACTAAAGAAGAAGAAAATGGGGCTGCTTCTCCACAGTTTAAAAAAATAAAGGATCTTGAGTCATATTTCAATGAAGTGTGTGGGGGATTTCATATTCATAATTCAGGGAAAGAGAATGATTTGGATGCTGGAGATGGTGTAGAGCATGAAGGTGATGATGATGATTCCGATGATGACAGTGATCTCCACTCCATTGAATTAAACATGGATAATGACAATAGAGGCTACAAATGGAGCTATGCTAGAGAAAATGTTGCTAAAGAGGACTCAAAGAGAGTTTCAGCTGATAATAAAGAGAGCATAGGGAGGAAATCTTTCTCTGAGAAAATTCAGTGGGGGAGTATTTGCTTCAATAGGGGAAACACCGGTTGTAGCAAGAGGGATTTTGGCATCACAAATGTTCAGGAAAGTTTTGATCATTTGGATCCGGAAAGGTCAACTGAATTTCTCTCAAGAGATCAGAGAAATGGTACTTTGCAATATAGTAATGGAGAAGCTGAAGAAAATGGTCTTGCCTTGGAGGGTGACAATTTGGAGCAAGATGCTGCAGGTAGAAAGTGCGGAAGTTAGGAGAGTTTTGGTAGTTGGTATCATAGAAAAGCTTGTAGGGTAAAACCATATTTTAGTTCTCAAAGATACACGTCATCATATTAGTACAAATTAGTCATCTAAAGATCTAAAATCCCACCATACGCATCCTTTTGTAGGACTAAATTGGTGACTCAAATGATCTTTGGAAGATTAATGTGATATTATATGAACTTTTCAAATACAGGGTTTTACTCTAGTTTTGACAATTTCTTGTCACAATTGTAAATGTTTTCTTTTTTTGGGGAAACCCGGACGTTGAAGGAGTTTTGATGGTTAGTATTATAGATAGCATCAAAGAAATGAATATGTTTAAGGCTTATTGGTATGTGTATTTAATTTTAAAGCTTAAGCAAGAAAATGTACATATTCAATGGAATCACACATTCAACATCTTTATGCTAGCTACAGTTAGCTGGCCTTGCTGGCATTTGATGTGGGAAGTATTCCTATTGGAAAACAAGTTGCTGGATAATAAAGGAAAATATTTTTTGAATATCAAAAACTGGATATTCAATTAGAACTTCCACTCCATCATTATTGAATGTGATGATGATTCTCATTTTTTCTATCAATCTATCACAGCTAATAGTAATAAAGTGATTATCCCAATTAAACACTCATTTTTAGGTGTTGAAATAGCTATTCACATTGCCATATGTGTGATTTCCTTATAGTACCAAAAGAAAGTAATCTGGGGACGTTTGGTACTTGTTAAAGCTATTCGGATGACACAACATATGATAACATATATCTGAGATGTATAGTTGTGGTTTGAATCAAAGAGCACTAGCCGTGACAGCCTGACGGATAGCATAATTATTGGATACTTCCAACGCCAACGATTCAAATATTTGAATTATGTACTATATGCTTCTTCCGGCCGTTTGAATCAACTGTCATGTAGGGCCATTTCCTTGTTGAAGACAATTTGAAAAGAGTTGCTTTAATTTTTCGTTTAATTGACCCTATCCAAGTATTTATCTCTATAAAGGAGTCCATATCTAGGACATAAGAACATACATAGATAACGGCAAAGATTCATTTTAGTTATTAAAATTAGATGCGTAATTTAATCGTTCAAATTATAAAAGGTGATTCTAGTCCCTAAGTAATGTTCGTACTTGCAAAGATTAATTTCAATTAATAAAATGAGTAATTTGAACCACCATTTATAACTTTAAAAACTAAATTGATAATTTTTTTTAATTTTAAAAATTAAAATGAATTACACATGTAATTTCAAGTATTAAAATAAATCTTTTGTCTATTGATAAAGAAAATATAGCATACTCAGTCAATTCAATACACTCCTAGATCCTTTTCTATTGTTAGTGGAACGACACTTTCTTATAAGTAGTATGCATGGTTGATTAATTATCACATGTGGACTTCATGTAAACCAACAAATCCAAAGCATGACCATCGTTGGGTTGACTGAGATGGTTCAACATTTATTTCCCTTAAAATAAAGTCTCAAATTTGAATTATATAAAGAAAAAATTCTTAAGTGTTTTTGAAGCAAGAGAAAATATTTCTTTATTTTATTTATTGATTAACGCATCAGCTATTATGTTAAAAATGTAAAAAAATATGAGACAACAATAACTTACAAAACTAATGTGTCAATTAATAAATAGAATAGAGCAAATATTTTCTCTTGTTCTTAGAGTACCTAAGAATTTCTCATATATAAATAAAAAAAAGTGACACAAAAAGTTTTAATTCCATAATAAACTGACCTAATCATGTGACATTTTCAGAAGAAACTATCCATGTTCACAGCACTTTTGTTGTTTAGGGGAAGGTCCACAGGACTAGCGGGTTCAAGTACTGTGATGGATAGGTAACTAGGGTAAAGAAGAGAGCCATGGGATTTTTAGATTTCTCAAGCAATTAATGATGTCCATGTTTAGTCTGATGATCAATAAGCGTCCATCAGGATGTAACATGTTCGTTAGCAGAAAAATATTAAGACCGGGCCCATTTTCAAAAAATTCGAAATACTAAGGCTATGTTTGATGTATCATAAAGGACAAGGCGTGATAGTACAAAGTCCGATAGTATATTATAAAAAATTAATTGCATAAGTTTTTATATTATCCAATATTTGGTGCGTCATACATGATTAGTGGTAGACAAGCATGTGGGTGACCAGCGGGTAGCAGATGACGACAGATGGATGGCGGGTGGTGACTGCAGGGCGACGTATAGTGACTGATGGGCAAGGGGTGATCGGCAGGTGATTGACGTAGAAGAGTAAGTCAAGAATAATTTTGGATTAATTAATAAAAATAATGCTATCAGTTATTATTAAACCTCTTGGGACCTTATGACTTAATCCTTTAATCATATGATAAAAATGATTTGAACCATAAACATTAAATATGTGATAAAAACTGATCTTATAGTATTGACTAATAATATCGAATCTTATACTATGTATCAAATGGGGCCTAAATGCATATAACTTTGACCCAAAAAGAAAATACATATAACTAGCTTTTTGTTTTTTTCCTAGTAAACCCCAAGTTCCTGTGAAAATAACGTCAGAAAAATTAGTCTTGAATGCTAACCATACATGCCAAGACTCTCACACTTGGTATTTGTAGTTTTTCTTCTCGTAATCAATCTTCCTCCTTGTTAGTAGTGATGTTGGGTTGTCCCTTCTAATTCTCAAGCTGAGAGTCCTTTGGGACCTAATGTATGCTTATTTACCATCAATGAAAGCTAATCTATCTTTGGCCAAAAAAAAAAAAGTTAGATTTCAACTTAGACATATTTAAGTAAAATTATCTACACTTGTTAAAATTTTGTTTATCTTTTATTTTTACTTTTTATGTTCTTAATAAATGGTATTTTTCATGCATGAAATTTGATGGTATTTTGAATGCACAATATTAAGAAGAAACCAATTTTGATGAGAAATCCAAGTGATGATGTGATGCGACGTTGCTGTGATGATTTGTGCAAAACTGGAGTTTGACTTATTGGATTGAGGTAATTTTGGTGGCGTTAGAAAGCTAAGAGAAAAATATACAACTTTGATGAAGACATCAAAATTCAATTCACACATCTAAGGGCTGAAATATTATGTGCAAGCCATAGGACTAATGCTGTGTTTTGGTGCCTAGGCGCTCATGGTAGACCTGCTCTGTATTTTCTAGTTTTAAACACTGAAAAACAGTATTTTTGGTTTAGGAGAAGGCAAAGAAAAGCTAGAAGAGGAAAGATTGAGGACTCATTGCTCCAATTCTTGGTTTTTCTTTTATCTTTCTCCTATTTTCTTCTTTTGTTTTGATTTTTCTTTATGAGGTTGTAGACCTTTTGTTAGGGGTAGGGTGAATATGAATTGGGAATGAATTGCGATTGAATTTCTGTTTCTTGCTGTTGGAATTGGTTGATTAAGAGTTTATTCTTTGTTCTTATTGCAATTTGTGATGTGGCTTATTATGGGTTGCTTATGGTTTATGCATGAATTGAGAAATTTGTACGTGTTCTAGCTTTAAAGATAAATTACATAACGCTCAAGGCTTAGGAATTTATCTTGTGATTATGTGGAGCTTTTAATTGAAAATTGTGTGCTTTTAGCCCTCTATCTGTTCAACACAATTGATGAATCAATATGTTTTAGTGAAAGAAGAGAATTGATATTACCAAGGAATTGGAGTCAATTGTTTATAATCCATATCTTAGGATTTGGTGGTAAGCTCAGTGGAGGGGAATAGAATGTAATAGAATGAAGTAGTAAAATTATTCTCCTCCTCCAGTGTTTGGACATTTTTGTTATGAAATGGAGCAGAACGGTGGTAATTTTATGAGTAAAACACAAAAAAAATAAGAGATTTCTTCTAATTCCACCTAAATTGAAAGGGAAAGAGGACATTAATAAATGATGGACTTAGATGAAATCCACTCCATCCACCTCTATTATATTCTATCTATTTTTTTAAATATCAAAATAATAAAGCTTTAAAATATTTCATCCTATTATGCTCCGCTCCATCCATTTCCATCAATCCAAATATATCCTTAATGTGTTAATCTCCAATTCAAATAATAAGAATTCATTGCTTTCAGGAAAAATCTCAAACTAACCCAAACCTCTAATGTTTTCTTTTATCGTTAATTCTAGCTTAAATTTATTTATTTTTTTGTTAAAGTTATTTTTTTTCCCCAAAACTGAAACAGTACTTCTCATAATCTAATAGAAATTCAATTAGTGAACTATTATTTAATAGCATCAATCTTCGTGAGATGATACTCAATTATCATATTTTATTACTTGAACAATTCAACGCACTTGTCGATTAGTTATCAACTTTCCAACACTGCTATCTCAACGTTCTAATTGCAGGTATTGTCTCCTGAGGTGGGATTTGATCCATCCCTAACCAATGGAGGGTGAAAATAAGTGGATTGCATCCCATTAAACACAGGACGATTCCTACTTTGTCATTAACCCGTGGGAGGAAAACATGTGTTCGCTCGACAGCATTTGAAGCTACAAGATATCATGTGAATCCAACTTTAGTCCCTTTCATTTGAGAGAGAAGTCTCAGTTTTAATTCACTTTTACTTTTCGTGATCGGTTGACTAGGCAGTATTGATGTCAAAAGAAAAGAAAAAACAGGAGCAAAGGCAAGATCACATTATAGATACTCTAAATTCTCTCATCAAAATTCACACCTAATATATAGAGCGCAAATCTATACTTATTTAAGAGGAGGAGGAGAAGAGGCCCGCGGCGGGGGGGGGGGGGGGGTGTTTAGGTCTGTTAGAAGACCCGGCTTCAATCAAGTGAGTTATACTGGGTGCAATAAAAGGCTTTTCTATACAACTGAAAATGATTGGATGCATAATATCTCACAGCGAGAAAGGGGATAAACAAATAAGTTTCTATTTGAGCAGAGCTTGTTAAATAATATTGTTACAAGTATGATATGAAATAAGCAAGTTCCATAAGTAACAACAACAACAACAACAAAGCCTCTTTTCATTATGTGAGATCGGCTAAAGCAAGTTATGTAAGTGTTCGGTCAAAATTCAACATAAGCACAACCATCACTTAATATTTATTTAGATTTGAAAAGATTTTATTCATAAGTTTCAACGTTTAGAGAGTTCCCAAAGTAATTTGAACAAGGTCATCTCTCTCATTGCTTTTTCGGGTCAATGAACAAGGTCATCTAAATTAGTTGGTCTTGTCTTCAGTTTTTGTTGATGCTGATGCTGATGCTGATGTTGATGTGAAAGTAACTGGGTTCGTTGGATGGTCCTTGACAACCAAGCTAAGCACTTCAGGCCTTGAATAGTGTCCAACCACGTCAAAATCAAACTTAAACCTAGCTATTTCTCCAAGATCTGTTCACCACAATAAAGAAGCAAGAGTGAAACATTCAACCAGAAACAGCAAATTCTTGACACTGGTATACAAAAAGAAGTAATCACTAATCCATAATAGAAGACCTTCAAGGGAGACCAAGAGGCATATTATTAGTCCTGAATGCTAACAATACATGCCAAGACTCACGCACTTTAGGGAAGGGTAATGTGTTGAACAGTGCAGTTTGGTCTCCTTGGAGGTTTAAATACAAACTGAATCAGGTTGTTTCATAAATTTGTTGAACCAGACATAAACAATCTCAGCCAGGCCCGTTAGTTTAGCTGACCATTTCTGATGCAGGAGCAGTAAATGAAAAACAAAGAGTTAAAAAAAATAGTGGGGATACTTTCATAACTTTCATTTTTGCAGTTTCTTGTTGGTGGTAGTATTGAGGGTAAGCCTCAGCATAATGGTGAAGTCTCTGCTATGTGACTTAGAAGGCACGGGTTCAAACTTTGAAAATAGCCTCTTTACTTGTGGGTGTAAGACTGTATACATTTACCTCCATAGACCTCACCAGGTAAGAGTCTCATGCAGTAGGCCACCCTCTCTTTTTTGTTGTCGGTAGTATTATATGGTCACACTTGTTTAGTTTTCTAGTATCTTATTTTTAATTCCCGTGGAACTACAGTTTGGGTAAGTAGGAAGTGTCATCAATTGGAAGTTGTTTCTTTTTACTCCGGTAACTTGTGCTTAAGAAGTTGTAGTGAGTAATTTTAATTTGATTTCCCTAAGTGATGTAATGTGAAAGTACTTACTTTGCACTCTAAAAGATATAGTGCAAAGAAGACCATCTTCTTTTCCAGTTGTCACACCAGAAGAGTCAGCCCTGAGATGTGTTTGACTCTTTCTTCTCTCAGTCCTTATCTATATCTCTAGACTTCTTTCCCTGTATCAATTCCATAGGTTGTTTTAGCTCTTTTTATATGAATATACCTAACAGGGTTAGATGAAAGAGGAGAAATGAGAAACCTTCTTTACAACATTAGGTTTGATTATATTGCAGAAGTGTGTGTACTAAATCATAAAAAGCCCTGACAGCTATTTATTAAATCTAGGTCAAGCATTAGTTTAGTAGCACGAGTATAAGCCCACCATAATAACAACAAGACTACTAACCTAACAAAAATCACAAGAATCTTACTACTATTCTAACATCCCCTAAGTAAATCTAACTGCGCTCTTAGCACTTTTCCCACAGTATAAAGTGTGACACCAAAAATGTGCTGGATATGGGTGCTGCAGCCTGATTGAATTAGCCCATATCCAACTACATGTGCATGTTGCTGCACATCATCAAAGAAAAGTAATACTCCTGAACATTGTGACACAATTCAAGCAGCAAGTGTAAATAGCAGACATGCATGACATACCTAGATCTGCTGAGATCAATGCCTCCCCCTCATAATTTGGCCCAGCAAGAACAGCCCCTGATGGTGATATGATGACACTACCACCGGCACAAACAACAGAATCTGGTGTTAGTTCCTCTTCTGTGCCTGAAAATACATACTCTGGAGGGGGTGGGTAGTCCTTCCTTCTGCAGAACTGGTTTGCTGACAACACAAAACATCCACCTTCAAGAGCAATATGGGTCATTGATGCCTGCCACACATCCCTGGCATCAGCTGTAGGTGCACAATATATCTCCACGCCTGTTAAATGAAGCTGCATATATTAAGCAAAACCAGCATAATGCAAATGTAACCAACAAGCACCATTACAAGCATAAACTAAGCACTATTAAATACTCTTATGTAATGTTGGTCATACAACATAGCATGCAATTGTAAGATGAAAATCCAATATTAAAATTCTAACCTTTAGCATACATTGCTGTCCTTAATAGTGGCATCCTATTCTCCCAACAAATGGCAGCACCAATTTTTCCAATGGGAGTTTCAAACACTGGAATTGTTGATCCATCCCCAAATCCCCATATAATCCGCTCCAATGCTGTGGGCATGACCTTCCTGTGCTTTCCTAGATAACGACCTTGAGAATCAAAGAAGAGAACAGTGCAATAAAGTGTGTAGCCATCCCTCTCTATCACACCCATCACCAAATATACTTTATACTTTCCTGCCATTGCTGCCAATCTATCAACTTCAGGACCTGCAGCAATGTAAGATATGTCAGTGAAAGTGTATGCCTACAGTGACACAGATCAATTAGAGCCAACCAGTGAAAAAATATTAGGGATGGAATTTTATATGAAAAACTAATCCCCCAAATTTTCACCTTTTCCACCAAAATTTAGAGTCATAACATTAGGTCTGAACAAAGTAGTGTTGGCATACTAATTCCTTTCCTTGTTTGTAAAATAAAATATCAAGTTGATAGCAGCTAAACAATGACTGATATATACAATAGTATAATGAGCCTTCAACATGAGGAGCAAATCTAGATTTAGGATGCATTTCTTTCAGTTTTTTCTTTTTAATAAAAAAAAGTGATTTTTTTTAAACTAAAAAATGTGTTTTTCATAGAAGCTACTCATATCAGATTCTACTTAAAAGCTACTCAATATGAATAACTTCTGTAAAAAGCTAAAAACAGCTACTTTTTTTAACTTCTTTGTTCCCAAAAAAAACTAAAACAAATGCACCTTTGCTGAACACTACCATAAGGAACTAGCTTTTGAAAATTATTGTATATATTATGTGATGACTGATGTTATATTTGTACATTTCTTTTTCAGAGATTTTTCTAGCAAATTTACACTAGCACCGGTTGGAAATCAAAAGGAATTGTTTTATGTTTCTAACAAACAGTAACACAGCAAGTCAGTGATTCATAGCTCTTACCAGGCACATCAATGGCAGCAGAATGATACTTGCGGAAGTCCTCTCTACCCTTTGGGGTACGGTTTCCAATGGAAACACCAAAAGTGGAACCACGCGGGTATCCACCAATAAATGCTTCTGGAAACACAACAAGCTGGGATCCATAGCCAGCAGCTTCAGCCAGCAACCTTTCAGCCTTATCTGCCCTCAAACAAAATCATTGAGAATCAGAACAAAAATAGAGTAAACCCCTGTTATTGATCTCTTAAAATATATGTGTGATAAATTACTCCCTTATAATTTGAAAATCCCCTTATTGATCTCTCGGACTCTCACCAATAAAATAAAAAAAAGGACCAATTTGTCCAATTTTTTTAATGCGGAACATCATCAGGGGACTCTTTCAACACCAACATCATCAAGAAACAACAGTGTAGTACAAAATGAAAGATGCTCACACCAGTAACAATGAAGGGCACTCAACAAAATAACCTTTCAAAGTACCTATGTTGCACACGTACCGATCCCAGAATCCGTAACCGGTACGACACAAGAACAATACAAATATTATACTGGTATGTAGTATAGAATCCAATTCTTCTGCCCCCACTTCATGTCCCATTCCATGACCCTCTAATTAAATTTTGCCATGTATTCAAATAATGGATAGTTAAAAAATATTGGTCGAATAAAATATCATGAGTGATGTTATGAAGAGACAGGGAGTGGGACAGATAAAGAGCACAGAAGATTTGCTTAAATCAAATTAAAGATATGCAAAATAAAACTAAGATAATCTAAAAGCATTATCCGATACGATACGAATTAGTCGACTTGCTCAAAACCAAAAAGGTCTTCACTTGGACCAACTTGAAGCACCCCAGATGGATTTTTACGCATAAAAAGAAAATATTTAACCCCAAAAGAAAAAAAACAAAGAGAAACAGATTAAGAGAAATGGGGTAGCAAGAATATTTAGATAAGAAATAACAATTTTTTCAATGAAATATTAGAGAGATGAGAAGGAGTGAGTATGAGAAAGGACCTAATGTGGCTGGAGTGTCATAAAAGATGGTGGAGGCCTGAACAACAGTGGCTCGGACAGTTGGGGCGTTGAAATCGGACCCCATGTCCACCTCCGCGATCAGATGACCATCGTTACCTGTTGAATTTGTTGTTACGAGTGCCATGTCTCTCTTCAACTCGACTTCTCTGCTCCTGCCTCAAATTTTTTATCTAATTTCATATCATTTGCGTAAACTGCATTATTTAAATGTATAAAGTTTGGACTTTACTTTGACTTATTTAGAAAACTATAGACTATAGAATAGAAATTGATTTCGGATTCTCTGCCATGATGGATTTGATCTTTATATTAAATTGAATTAACTTGCTTTCTTTTTCTCTCTCTTTGGTAGGCTCAGATATAGTTTCTTGAACGGGAGTATTCTAGGAAATTTCCACTTCAATCCTACTCAGCACGTGCAAGAGATATACACGAGGTTTTTTTCGTGGAGGATAATTTGGTCCACGTATATCTTGGATCTTGTAATATTCCTCCTCCCAATTACAAGATTGCCCTCAAATAACATTTTGTTTCCATATACTCTTCAATGAAACCAGCTATCTCCAAGATTTAGCTCCAACACCGCCTCCATTACCAAGTCAACCTTCTTTCCTCCAAGATTCAACACCGCCTGACACTAGGGTGTTGCTGGCTCAACAAAACTCACCCCTAGCTTGGGCCTGCAAGTGGGGAATCAAAGTTTAAATTTTTTTTTTAATTCATTTTTGCTTTGCCTCATTCAATTGAAACAAAAAATTGCTGGTTTGGTAGTACAAATGGAGGTCAACCATAACCACAATCTATGATGACAAAAATAAGAAGATAAAATTGTTATTTTTTTTATAACTCTGTGATTTTGTATTTTTTTTTTAGAGCCATTAAAGATTCAAAATAGCAGGACTTGGAGTTATAAAAATTAATATTCAATGGATCCAAGAACAACCTCCATCCTTGATGTAAAATTACTGAGGAGAACAAGTGTGGGCTTTCTAACAGTAAACTAATGTTGTTCTTCCATTACGAGAGATGCTAAATGTGTTCAACAATTGCCCCCGATCTCAGTTTGAAGGCGTCACAAAGCTGGGTGTTGTTGAAGTTAAGGATGGGGTGCTGGTTCAATTTATACAACGTAGAAGCAACAGATTAGGGTAAGGAAGTGTGGGGGAGCAACAAAGGCAATGTTTTCGATGGTGGTGGGGTGGGATGGGGGGAGGGGACGACAGGAAGGAAGGGACAAGAGATAATTTGGATAATTTAGTAATTTTAAATATATTTTATTATATCAAATTATTTAATAATTTTTATTTAATAATTAACCTATTAAATCTTAATAATTCAAATATAATCTAACGGTTTAAATAAGAGGACCATCACAAGGTCCAAAAGTTACGTGGGACTAAATTATTTTTCACCATTTTTTTTAACTTTTCGCTTTGTATTTCTTTCTCCTTTTTTTTTTGGTGGCATACTCTAATAAATCTGTGAAGCTGGCAGCTTATCCAAGTGCTTGACTTTACCCTCCTGTTGGAAAAGGTGGTCTTAGGCATTGATGACATGTGGATTAGTCAGGCCTATGGACACATGAGTTTTATTTGATATTAAAGTTTAAGGTGACTGCAACCATTCAGCTAGCAATGTTATCTGCTGTAGTTGTGTATAACCACATTTTCAAAACGTCGTTAATAGAAATCAATTATGTGGCTATAAAAACCTAAACATTCCACACCAACCAAACCCTCTTCTCCACACCAGCCGCATAGCCTGCGTTACCATCCTCAAGGACTGTCACCCTCGTCTTGGTCACGGCCTCGCCTTCATCCAGTTCATCTTTTGCCGCGCCTCCAACAAGATGCATTGCAAGGTCCATAATGGTTGCACCTTCTTTGCTCTATGGCTTCATCACCATCAACATCCACAACAACCCTCTCTGCCTCTGTCGTCATCAACAACCTTGTCACCGTAAAATTGAGTCGTGAAGCCCAGCTGCCATTACTCCAATAGATCTTGGGCTAGCCCCTGTCTAACCATGTCGTCGCTACATCGGACTCTTCCTCCGTTGCCGTTAGCCTCCATACAATCACCACCATTTCCCTTTTCTTTTTTCTTATTTGGGTGAGGAGGGTGGTGAAGGTGGTGGCGGAGGAAGAATGAGAAGATGGCTCAGTGGCTAGGGTCGTCGGAGGATAAGGGGAAGAAGGGTGCGAGATGGCTTCCGGTGACTGGGCTTAGACGGCAATGTGCAGGGGAGGAAGCGACGAAGCTCGCAGTGTGGAAGCTCGGCAGTGTGGACTGCGCGATAGGCAAAGATGAAACTGCGGCGACTTCACATGACGGAGGAGAAGGAAGCCATGGTAGATTCACGGTGGAGGTGACACTGAAATGTGTTAGCTTCCCATTGACCATCTCAAACGACCACAGTGAAGGCATGACCTTCAACTACATGTGAGAATCCACCAAAGTTTAATATATCATCAATGTATTTGATTATTCAAATCATAATAATATTTGGGAATTTCTCTGATATTTTATAAAATGTATAGATGCTAGTATCTTCTATATAATTTGTATATGAAAATTTATCACGTATTTCACTATTTAAATTTATTGAAACTTTAAATATTTATTATTAAATTACAACTCTTGAATTCAAAAGGATACTGATATCCTTAGATACCATAACAAAAACCTAATATTTGAAAAAGCAATAGAAAATCTCTTGCTCTTTGTCTCCCCCAAAGTCCTTTTGCCATCAGCACCAACACTAACATCGATAACCATAGACTCCTCATCCCTTCCATATCTTCCTGTTACCACAGAGGACTCTCACCACATCAGATATATTTAATGCTTTCTTTTTCTCATATAGAACCCAAAACACCAACCTTTAGCAGAACCTATTCTTGCTTTATGCAATGTATAAGCACCCTAGAAAAATCACAAACCACAAGAAGAAGGAAAAGAAACAAATCATTCTCAATTTCACAATTCCTCACTCCATTATAATTTCCACTCCCACCACCATTCCTTTATAACCAAAATCCCAAACCAACAAATAGAGTCACACAGAAAAACGAAGATCCTTTCACAATAGTGGTCATTATTAGGGTTACTCATTGTTGTTAAATATTCTTCCTTTGCGGATCCTCTTTCTACCTCACTCTTTATACGAATTCACAAGATTTGCTATTTCCTTACGCTTATGTGGAAATCCCTGAGTTCAATAGATATTGCGACGTCGACCTCAACAACCTTTATCGGTACGTCCACCTCTACCTCAATGTCACAACATCACCTTCTTCAATCACCCCGTGCTGCTACATCACGCTCTCCTGCTCCCCATCCTTGGGTATCATCGATGACTTTGTGGAAGAAAATGAACAATATTTGAATGAAAGAGAAACAAAATTTTTTCATTTATTTTGTCAAATATTATTATTGTTAATAGTGATTAGATTAGATTATCTTATCTTTTACTACTTTTGTTCTCTAATAAGTGTTCATCTTTACTTATACATAGATACTAATAAAAAAATAATTAGATGAATTTAAAATTAGACAAGTTTAAGTATATTTTACAACATTATCATTATCATATATTTCAATACTCTCTTTCATATTTAATCTATCCATTAATTCTCTTTCTTTCTCACAAGAATGTTATGGAAAAAAAATAATTGATATTATTTAAAATTTAGGGTTAAATGCATTTTACCCCCTGAATTTTAGGTCATGTGTAATTTAAATCCCCACTTTTCAAAACGTGCATTACGACACCATGAACTTTTTAAACTGGGCAAAAAATCCCTAAAAAAATTAAGTCATAATAGGGTATCATGTTGTCCACAATAAAAAAAAATAGGGGATTAACTACACATAGCATTCACAGACAAGGTGTTGGGTTGCACAAATTAGAAACTTCAGGGGTTAAATGTACATAAATTTTACCTTTATTAGTTACCAAAATTATAATGATGGGTATTTTGCACACTTGAAAAGTTCAAGGTATCGTTATGCATATTTTGAAAAGTTGGGGATAAATTGCACATGATATAAAATTCAAGGGTAAAATATATTTATCCTGAAAATTTAAAAGAATAGATAACAGTGAAAAAATGAAATTTTATAAATAAACAGTTATTAGAAAATAAAGATCAGAAGTACCGAAGCAGTAGTAGATTTAATTACAAATTTAATATTCTTTTGTGTGGATCCACATAGGACACATGTCGTCCAAACATTTCACTAACTTATATCCTCATAGATGAAGCTTTAACGGGAGCTTCATACGAGAAACCATTTTATTTTTTAAGTCGCGCTTTATATTGGTCGGTGGCCGTGGGGGTAGATTAGACATCGTGCAATGGTCATGGCCTGACTAGGGTCGGATAAGAGAACCAGTGGACCATTGGTATTGATTGGCAAGTCATTGGTCTGGGACCAAAAGGTCAAGCATGAACCCCCATCAACATTTGCATGGTGGGAGAAAATTGTACGTAATTCAACTTTTATTAATACAAGTATTTTTTTTTAAGTGAAAGAAAATTTTATTCATAAGTAAATCTAATGATATTTATAAATTAAAAAAGTGTTCTAAATCTAAATTGAACAAGAAATAAATATATTTCATATTCTGAATTAATTAATGATTTGCAGCTCTAGTCTTTATCTAGAGACTACAGATATCAAAGCATATTTCACAACTAAAGCCAACATGAATAGTATTCTAACTTGAACAATGTATTATGTCTCCTTTCGAAATATATCTAAATATCTTTATATTTATAAAACTATATAAAACATACTCATGAGGGGAAATTAAAATACCGATTAAGGGGACAACAAAATCCATAAAGGAATCAAAGAAAATATCCATAAATGGGATAGAAAAAATGAAAAATACACTGAAAGGAAACAAAAAAAGTAAGATTGCCACCACAAGAGAAAAATGACATTTCCCTTAATAATACTCACACTTGGAAAAACCAAATAAGATAAGAAAGAAAAAGGAGCCTATCCTTGTGTCTCTTTTTGACTATTATTTAATAGAAGAGTTTCATAATGGTCATATTATTTATTTTTAATTTTAAATAAAAGAAATACACAATGATTTATTTGACTCATGTGTATATTTTGACAGGATGGAGCGAAGGGAATTTTCAGTATTGATATTTAATTTTTATTTTGTAAATTGTCATTATTGGTTTATTTTTTGGTACATTGATGACATTGAGATTTGAAGTTATGTGGAATGACTATTACCATTTATTTTTGTCCATTGTCACTACTCTTTTATTGCTTTTAATTTAACATTTCCAACATATACCTTATTAAATGTCGTGTTAAAATCCTTTCTATTATCACTTTCATATTTCAAATCATAGTTAGTAATTACACTAATTAATGTTAAATACATAATTTGACTAATTTTAATCTTCAATTATAAAATAAAATTAATCTATTATTCATCTTTGAATGTTTTAACACTTTGAAAAGAAACAAAATCAATGTTCCTTTACCCTTCGTGTGGTTCGCAAAATAATTTTTCATTCCTGGGAACGTAATATAGAGTCATTTGGCAAGCAAATTGAACAAAATGGTGGTACTCCCAGAAATACAACATCTTTTTCTAAAAATACCCATGACAAAATGGTGTTGACAGGTGTCGGGTATGAGCTTGATCAGCGATGTTTCGATCTTGATCAATGGTGGTCCGACCTCGATTGGTAGAGGTTCGATATCGATTGTCGATGGTCAAACCTTGATCGACTTAGGTCCACATTGGCCGGCGATGGCTCAAACTTGATCGACGATGGTCCGATCTCGATTCGTGGTGGTCTGGTGTTGATTGATGGTGGCTTAGTCTGAATTGGTGGCGGTTTGATGATTATGATTATTGTTCAAGGTTTAGGGTTTGGGGAAATTCAACCTTTTCATTTTTTGAAATGTTCACTTTCCATGGGAATCCAACATTTCTATGGTGAAGGCTTAGAATAAAAATGAGTTCATTTTGCAAACCACATTATTCCTATGCTAATGAACAACTTTCTTGAGAATGTTCTTTCTATTTGAATCAAATATGGGAATATTTCATTCTCATCGTTATATTCCCTTATATGTTAAAACATTTCATGAACCATGTGCTAACACAAGCAATTTTAAAATTTCATAATTCTTTTGCCATGGATCTTAACAGTGACAATATATTAGAGCAATGTTAACACAAATTCAATTTATCACAGACTCGACAGTGACAATATCTGCAAAATTGTGGCTAGAGTTTTTCGATACGTAGGAGGTTGGTGTCTAGATTGAGATGTTCCTTAGTACTAGGAGAAGTATGCCTTGTAAAGATTGATATCTTATTTTCCCTTTCACCTTGGACACCATTTGGTTTTGTAGGAACATGTGGGCATTTAATGCTAGGAGGGATACTCACCAACAGCTTTGCATCATTCTTTTCCATCAGGTGGAAGAAGATAAGCGAATGAAAGCTCTAAAGGCGAAGGTCCAAACCAATGCTTGATGTTTCCTTCTATGGGTTGGGCCACCCTCAATAATGAGGGCTCTGTGAGGGAAGTGGGAGCCCAAACTAGGGGGAGATCATTAAGAATAAGAGGGGAGTATATATCTACTATCATTAGAGCTAGGAGTATAAATTGCGATCCGCGGACTAACTCGTTTAACTCATAATCCCCATGAAAATGGACCAGAAAATTTTTAGTTCGCTAATCCTTGAAATGTTTTAGTCCGCACCGCTTAACTCGAAGGCTAAATAGGCCTGACTTGCCGGTTCGCAGACCAACCCGCTAGCTCGCATAAGTGAGGGAAGGCTTCAATTTTATGGTATTTATTTATGTTCTTGATGGATGGACTTTGGTGAGTTAGTTTATTCTATTATTTTTTGTATTTGTATTTGGCATTTGATTTGCTTATATTTCGTATTTGATAGTTAGTAATTGTTAATTTATATTATTTTGTAGTTTATCTATTTTTTTATGATTGGAGGAGTTATGCATATTTAATTAGTAATATTTTGGATATTGTAATAAAAAGTGTGTGTATATATTTTACAAGGTAAAATATATTAAATAAATAAAAATATATAAATATAATAGAGTATAGGGTATTAAAAAAAAGTTAAAAAAATGAAAGAAAAAATAAAAAGGACCAATCCGCAGGCTGGTGTGGACAAAAAATGTGAACAACAAAAAAAGGGTTACGCCAACTAATTTGCAGACTTGTGAGTTATGTGGGACAGATGCAAACTAGGCTCAAATCAAGTCCATTTATAAAGTGGACGACCCGAGTCCGACCTATTTAATGGTGGTTCGTTGTGGATCGGGCTAAATAAACCATACAGATCCGTACATCCACATCTAATTATCATGAAGGCTGAGCTTTATGGAGTGCAAGTGGATAGGCGAATGGGCATCATATGCCTCATTATGGAGGCTGATTCCAGTATGGCTATTCGAATATCCAGTTAGGTTGCCTAGATAGCCACGTGTGTGCTTCTCTAGTGAGTAACATTATTTCAGTGTCAAAGCTTCGAAGAGATCACTTAGAAGCATGTATACAGGGAGCCCAACAGCTGTGTCGACGCTTTGCCAACTATGGCCATACTTTGAGCTTAGGTTTGCATGAATTTGAGGAACGTATGCATGAATTTGAGGAAGGTCATCATTTTCTTCAACTACCTTTTTTTTTCAAACATTTCTAGCAGGGGCGCAGGGCGGCCTGTCACTTTGTGAGATGTAATTTCTTTTCCTTGTTTTGGGTCTAAGACCCCTTCCATCCATAAAAATAAATAGATAAATAAAATTGTGTCTTCCGGAATGTAATACCACAAGATAAAAATGATTTTACTAAATCATCTATTTTCACATTTACTTATTTTATTTTTTAATAAAAAGCTTAAATTATACTCTATCTTTCATCTTTTACTTTTCACCTTCCAAGTTTCAACCCAACTACAAGAAATAGAGTTGTTCATGTCTCGAGTTAGCTCGTTATCCGACCTGAAATCAAATAATTCTTTTAGAGGTATACTTTTTTTTCTAATAATCATTAGTGATTAATTATAGGACTTTTATACATCAAGCAATACAAATTTAATAACTCGATGTTATTTTTATAGTTTTATATATATATATATATATATATGGTTTGTTTTGATATATGTATTGCAAAATATCTCTTGATTTGTTTTTAACTTGTAAAATTTTATAATTTTACTCTGTGTGATATCAAAATTTGTATAAGTTGTTTAAAGGTCTGGTACTAATTATTGGGTCATCCCCACGTCAAGTTCTACCTTTAAAAATTGGTTTGATTTGAAAAATTGGGCTAGATTTGAGTTTGGTCTAACTTGACCTATCCGCCCTTAATTTGTACACTTCTACTACTTGATACTCCTCTCACCATCAACAACCAAAGAAACCACTTTGGTCATCGTTAATGGGCCACCGTCATTCTACTAGCCACCCATTTAATCATGCATGTTCTCCATTTCCCTTTTCTCCTTTTCATTCGTTCCCCGTCCCCTTCCTTCCTCTATTTCTTTCCAATGTCACTGCAAACCTAGCCCCCCTTTTTTTTTGGAATTTTTACCTTATTAAATATATATTTTAGAAGATTCATCACCTAACATTGCACAAATTAGAAACACTTTTTTCAGTTCAGTGCTTTGCATAAGCACACCAAAATACATAGGGGGAAAACGGGGTTTAGAAAGCAAGCCTTCCCTCACTTGATACTACAAGTCGCAACCTAAATTAAAATAGTTTTTTTTTTCCATTTTTGCATGATAATGTTGCTCATGTTGAGTCATACACATTTACATATAATTACTAGGCCTAACATAATTAATAGCTAGTTGGGTTCCTTAAATATCTAGTTAAGGGTTTGACTCATGACAGTATGTAAAGAAGGTCTTGTGGCCAGAGATTTACTCTTAGGGGAGCTTACGGCTTGAAAAGATCAGTCACTACTGTTAATAATTGATACCTTGGAAAACAAAAGTAAAGATAATTACACATTTACATATATCATTTTATCATTTTATACAGTAAGTCATATGATTCCAGTTAGGCCACTAATTCTTTTATATGAACTATAATTTGTTACTGGTTCGATATGGGTTTTTGGGTTTTATTATTCTTCAAGGCCGGTATTATTTGTCCTTTCATGTGCAATTTTTAATACTTTGTTTCTAATGTAATTTTATTTCTTCACTAGTTAGCAATATGTGGGGAAACGCATGTGCTAAAAGATGGCTTGTTATGAGATATCTTAATAGTATGTGAAACTTCCATTCAAATTTTGTGGTAATTTGTTTTCATGTATTTTGTGAGTGCATTCACTTATAACTTGTCATTTACTATTTGATGAAATATTATAAAATATATGGATTTACAGATAATATGTAGATTATAATGATAAGCCAACTTATCTACATGGATGAATGCTGATTGTAATTGTAATATTGACGAGTTTGAATTGGTTGGAGACTATGAAAAATGTCAAATAGATTTGGAACCGAGTACGCATAAGATAATCAAATTAACTTGGAGTTGATTAGGAAGAGAATAATTAACAGATTTTCAACATGAGAAAGACAACAATGATGATGGTGTTTATAAGTTGAGAAACATAACAAATTTAGACCTTATTTGTGTTTTAACGCAATTGCATACCTAAACTATTTAACCAAGTTAAGTAGTTGTATTAAAATACAAATGTCTAATTAAATTAAATATTTATAACAAGCTAATTGGGTTTTTTTTCAAAAAATAAAATACAAAAAAGGATTTAAATTTTATACACTAAGACTATGCTTGTTACAAGGATAAATATTGGAATAAATTACCACTGATTAAGATTCATATATATTTTACATATGAAACTTAATCATAAAAAATATATCTTTATTTCTTATTCCTAATCAAACATATTTTGATAGTATAAAAATTCTTAATGTAATTATTCAAATTATATTTTGACACATCATCCATAATAAAATATATAGAAATTGTATATTTTGATTGGAGTAGAGTATAAAAGTATTTTACATGTGAAAAACTAAACCCTAAAACAAACCCCAGTCGCTAATACCGTATCTGCCACGTTACCGATCATACTCACTCTCAACGTTCTCGTCCTATTCCTCTCAGAGTCACCAACCACTCCGTCGTCCTTCGCTGCCGTCCACACAGCTTATTCGTCCGCAGCGAAGCTTTTCCACCCGCCGAGAAGTTTCGCCGCCGTCCTTCACGCCTTAGCTTCGTCGTGAGTTTTACTCTGTGAATCAGTGACGTGATTGTGTTCAATGCTGAAACTTATATTATTATGTTTGCAGCTTGCCACGTCTCTCTCTCTCTCTTCACTGAATTAGCACAATTTTTGCACGATTCCAGATACAATATTTTTTTATTGTCTTCATCCAAAGGTAGGGTAATGCAATGCTTGTTATTATGTATCATTATAATTCAAGGTTGATATGTTAGTATTTTTCGTGATGTAATATGATTTGAACAACCAATTTAAATGGTTGAACCTGGCTCATAAGTCTTGCTAGTTCACTTTCCATATTATTTTGACTAAACACTCCTATTTTAGTCAGCACTTATTCAGTCTTGTGAATATGTGATGTGTATTATTATTTATGAAATGTTTATTTGCGGGGAAACTTCCTTCAAATCATTACTATTTTGTTGTTGGAGCGCGATGGCGTCGTCATTTTTATATAAAGTTCTCTGTTCCAGAAAACATTTTGGGAGGCATTTTGAAGGCCCGTGTAGTGTGTGTTCAAACTTCAAAGGCCTAGGTCTGATGGGTGATGGCTATGAAGCATTGGTACTTGGACCCGGTTTAAGTTTTCAATTTTTAGATTTTTAGGGCCTATTTGGTTTGCAGTTTTGAGTTTTCAATTTTTAGTTTTTGTAAAGGAAAAACTAAAAAAACTGAAAACTGAAATTTCTAGGGTCTGTTTGGTTTGCTGTTTTCAGTTTTCAGTTTTTAGTTTTTGTGAAGGAAAAACTAAAATTCACAAATTTCAATTTTCAGTTTTTCCTTCACAAAAACTGGAAACTGAAAACAGCAAACTAAACAAGTCCCTAGTTTTCAATTTTTTCAATTTTCCTTTACAAAAACTGAAAACTGGAAACTGCAAACCAAACAGGCCCTTAGTTTTCCATGTTTAAGTTTTCTATTTTCAGTTTTTTAGAGCCTGTTTGCTTTCTTGAAGCAGTTTCAGCTTTCAGTTTTGTGAAGGAAAATCAAAACTGAAAATCGAAATTTAGGTTTTCGCTTTTTCCTTCACAAAATCAAAACTGAAAATCAAAATTGAAAATCAAAACTGCTTTCAAAGAAAGTAAACAGGCCCTTAGTTTTTCAAATTTTGTGCAGGGAAAATACTAAAAACTGGAATTTGTAATTTTTAAATTTTTAGTAATTCCTTTACATATATGGAAAACTGAAAAATTGAAAATGAAAACTAAAAACTAGAAACTCAAATCAAATAGACCCTTAGTTTTTATAAAAATACCTGTGCCAAGTACTACTTCATGGGTACGTGTACGTATTAGGTACACCTTGGTATATATTTGATAACTCCATCTTTGAAAAAAAAATTGGATACAACAAGGTACGATTGGGCATGTCAATTCTATTAAGTCTTAATCTTTTCCCTACCAAAAATTATTTTTTCTAGAAAATTTGGAATGTAATGTTGAATAATTTTGATCAATTTTATTTTAAAATTTTACTTTTCAATACATAAAATTTATAATATTTTAATATTTTTTCTATATATACAAACATATCTGTACTCCACTTTTTTCAAAATTTTTATACTATGTATCCATATCTATATCTGGTATAGTAACTTAGCTTAATGGTCTATTGGGTGTTTTTTAATTTAACAAGCTTTGGAAACATGCTTAAGGCCATACCAGGTCGAAAATGAGGCCTTCCACAGGTAGTATACCAGGTTCAAACCCTATGTTTATGACTCAGGTTTGGCCTGCTTCCACTCTTAAACAGTATACATCATTTCGACATGCCTAGCATAAGTGGCAAAGGGCTTTCTAGGCTAAGTTCCGTTGGGCCATGCCTTCTGGTTACAATTTTTGGTTGTGTTATTGGCCTTTTTTTTTTCCAACATTCTTCAGATTAGTATTTGGCCGTTTGCTTAACCTGAGTTTCGATTAGGCAATGCCTGGATTCTTAAAAGAATATTGTGCTTATTTATTCAAGCTATTTCCTGTTTCCTCTGTCTCTTTTCCCCGTTCGCTTTTCCTTTATTTTTCTATTATCAACTTAACAATAGTAG
Source organism: Dalbergia cultrata (assembly GCA_031216105.1). Lineage (NCBI taxonomy): Eukaryota > Viridiplantae > Streptophyta > Magnoliopsida > Fabales > Fabaceae > Dalbergia > Dalbergia cultrata. Next base: position 11,105,262 of record CM062345.1, read on the forward strand.
GGTGTTTACCTATAGCATGCTCATGCTTTTTTAATTTTTTTTTACCTTTTGGAATAGGGGAATACTATCTTATTTGCTTTGGTATTTAGATCCATCAGGAATGGAAGAAGAACCTAGTATGTTCAGGTTTCATCACACAATTGGCAATGTTTTGTGTTGCAAATGTGGAATTCCAATGCAACCAAATGCTGCCAACATGTGCGTGAAGTGTTTGAGCTCAGAAAATAATATCACCGAAGGTCTACTGAAGCGTATTGAGCTCAAGCATTGCCCTGAATGCGATAGCTACTTGAAGCCACCTAGAAATTGGGTCAAGTTACAATTAGAATCAAAGGGGATGCTAACATTTTGCTTGAAGAAGTTGCAGAAGAACTTAAACTCAAATAAGTTAAGGATGGTACATGCTGAGTTTATTTGGACTGAACCTCACTCCAAGAGGATAAAAGTCATGGTCAAAGTTCAGAAGGAGGTTATGAATGGAGTAATCCTTGAACAGTCTTATTGTGTCGAGTATTTCATACGGGAACAAATGTGTGAACCTTGCTCTAGGTTCCAGGCTAACCCTGACCAGTGGGTTTCTACTGTGCAACTCCGGCAACATATTTATCATAGGCGTACTTTCTTTTATTTGGAGCAGCTGATTTTGAAGCATGATGCTGCTGTCCGTGCTATAAAAATCAAAGAGATGAATCAAGGCATTGACTTCTTTTTCTCTAAGCAAAGTCATGGTGACGAATTTGTAGAATTTTTGGGAATAGTTGCTCCAGCAACAAGCCGTCAAGATAAGTAACTTGTGTCTCATGATCCTAAGAGTAATAACTACAACTACAAATATACACATTTTGTTCAAATATCCCTCGTTTGCCGTGAGGATTTAATATGTCTTCCTCCTAAAGTTGTTATTAGTTTGGGAAATCTTGGTCCCCTTGTGATCTGTACCAATGTTACCAACAACATTGCTTTGCTCGATCCATTTACTCTGAGGCATTGTTTCTTGTGGGGTCCAGCCGTTGGGCCCCACTATTGAAAATTTTGAAACCAAAATGTGAAGAGAGGAAATTTTTCCATGCATGAATAGTAAATCACTATTCATACGTGAAGAGTTCGATACTGAGGAGAGGTTTTTTCAACAAGTGAACAGTGAAATTTACTGTGCACTTGTGTTAGGTGCCGTGAAATGCAGATCGCATTCATACGCAGTGAGCCTCTATAAATAGAGGCATTCAAAGCAGCAGAAGACACAACGAAGCAGCAAAAACAAGAGCTGCAAGTGAGAGAGAGAGTTATTCTCTGAGAGTGAGAGAGAAAAATAGAGAGTGTGAGTAAATCCCTTAGAGTGTAGGGTGTGGGCATATACACCGGGAATATTTTTTGGGTATCATCTCTATTGCTTCTTGGTACTGCAAAATTGTAGTGTTTGAATAGGAGGGTTCTCACTGGGATACACTATATTTACATCTTGGGTTGGAGAGTGTGGAAAGGATATTTTGTAATTATCCTGAGTATAGTGAAATATTCTTCGGAGTTTGTCCCGTGGCTTTTCCTCCGGTATTTAGGGGTTTGCACGTTAAAAATTCGGTGTTCAAATTTTTTGATACTGGTGTGAATAGTACTATTCGTGAATAGTGACCAGCGGCCCATGTGAATAGTGACTAGTGGGCCCACTTTAAAAAATTTACTATTCATCCTGATTCATATTTTCGCTGCGCTGCGCCGATTGGTAGATTTAATTCTATCAGATTTAGTTTTGGTACTCATTGCCACACATTGGCATCATTTAATTACACTGTGAATCAGTCTCTGAGCCCAACAAGTGGTATCAGAGCTTTGGTACGGTGGGATTTATTCTTAGTATGCTCTGTGGTTGCAGTTTAATCTGATCTTCCACATCAAAAAAGAATTTCTCCCTGGTACTTAAAGAGCCACTTGGTGTCAGAAGTGGGATAGAGCTCAAGATTGTGCTGTGTAAATTAAATGGAAGAGAATATGGGTATCATGATCAAGCTAACAGCAGTAAATTACTCCATCTGGAAGCCAAAAATGGAGGATATACTTTTCTATAAGGATTTATATGATCCTGTAGAGAAGGGAGATGCAAGGCCAGCAGAAGTGTCTGAAGAAAATTGGAAAAAGATGCACCGGAAGCCCATTGGGTTAATTAGGCAGTGGGTGATATCAGTTTACTCCACCATGTGGCCACAGAGACGAATGCACATACTCTGTGGAAGAAGTTAGAAGATCTCTATGAGAGAAAGACTGCACAGAATAAAGCTTTCGCAATTAGAAAGCTGGTAAATCTCAAGTACAGAGATGGAAGGTGCATTCTTGAGCACTTGAGTGACTTCCAAAATATGGTGAATCAGATTAAGCACCATGCAGGATAGTCTTTGGATGACGAGTTACAAGCACTATTACTTTTGAGTTCTTTGCCGGATAGCTGGGAGACCTTGGTGGTATCACTAAGCAACTCTGCTTCAAGTGGAAAAATGTCTTTAGTCCAAGTCAAAGACAGTATGTTCAATGAAGAAACCAGAAGAAAGGACTTGGTGGGAATTGATAATTCCCAGACCCTTGTCACGAAGAATAGGGGGAGAAGCAAGAGTAGAGGTTGGTCCAGAAAACCAAAGGATCGATTGCAGTTCCAGTCAAGAAGAAGGTTTAAATGTTACCATTGTGGCGAAGAAGGGCACATCAAAAGGAATTGTAAGACTTGGAAGAATAGAGGCAAAAAAAATCGGAGAAGTCAGGACGCGGCTGATGATGAAAATACTACAACCCCTGTGGTAAATGGGGAAGTGGTGGTGCTTTCTTTTGTAGATGAAGAATGTCATGTTGCTAATTCATGTGTTGAATGGGTCGTTCACTCAGCGGCTTCGTATCATGCCACTCCCAATAAGGAATTCTTTACTTTGTACAAAGAAGGAGACTTTGGCAAAGTGAATATGGGCAATAAAAGTAATTCTAACATTGTGGGGATTGGTGATGTGTGCATTCAAACAAATATAGGATGTACACTAACATTGAAGAACGTACGACATGTGCCGGATTTACGCCTGAATCTAATCTCCGTGCATGCTCTGGATCTAGCCAGATATCATAGTAACTTTGGTGATGGCAAGTGGAAGCTCTCCAGAGGTTCGATGGTGATTGCCAGAGGAGAAGTGTACAACACTTTGTACAAGACTCAAGTTAAGCAGACTGGAGGATTGAATGCAGTTGAAGATGATGCTTCGCCAAATTTGTGGCATAAAAGACTGGCTCATATGAGTGAAAAAGGATTGCAGATTTTGGCTCAGAAATCCCTCATTCCTTATGCCAAAGGTACAAAGTTAAATCCTTGTGATTATTGTTTATTTGGCAAGCATCATAGAGTATCTTTTAGCAAAAGGTTGAAGTTGAAAAAGAATATTTTGGATATGGTTTACTTTGATGTATGCGGTCCTATGGAGGTGTAGACTCTAGGTGGTAGCAGATATTTTGTGACGTTTATTGATGATGCTTCACGAAAAATGTGGGTGTATTTCCTAAAAAGGAAGGACCAGGTGTTTCAATACTTCAAAAGGTTTCATGCCATGGTGGAGAGAGAAACTGGGAAACCTTTGAAGTGTCTTCGCAGTGACAATGGGGGAGAGTACACTTCCTATGAATTCAAGAACTATTGCTCTGAACATGGCATCAGGCATGAGAAGACAGTTCCTGGCACCCCACAACATAATGGTGTAGTCGAAAGAATCAACAGAACCATTATGGAGAAAGTCAGATATATGTTGAGAATGGCTAAGCTGCCTAAGGCATTCTGGGGTGAAGCTATTCAAACGGCGTGCTACCTGATTAACAGATCTCTGTCTGTTCCTTTGGGCTTTGACATTCCGGAGAGATTATGGTCCGGACATGATGTAAGTTACTCTTATTTGAAGGTGTTTGGATACAAAGCCTTTGCTCACGTAAGTATGGAGCAGAGACAGAAGCTTGATGATAGAGCCATTCCTTGCATATTTATGGGATATGGAGATGAGGAATTTGGCTATAGGCTATGGGATCCGGAAAAGAAGAAGATTATTAGAAGCAGAGACGTAGTGTTTCATGAGCAAGAAACTATGTCGGATTCTGCTATTCCAAAGAAAACTGATGAAGTTGGTGGTAAGGTTGATTTTAAACCAGTCTCTCTTCCTAAAGAAAATGCCACAGTAGGGGGAGAGGTCCAAGATCATGGAGTTGATGATGAGCCAGCAATTGATGATGATGGAGATGGAGGAGGTGTTTGGCAGGGGGAGCAAGCTCAAACACCACAACTTAGAAGATCTAATAGAGTGCCACAACCATCCAAGAAGTACTCCAGATCGGAATATATCCTTCTCACTGATGAGGGGGAGCCAGAGAGTTTTGAAAAAGTTCAGACTCATAAGGATAAAGTTCAGTGGATCAAAGCCATGCAAGAAGAGATGAATTCCTTGCAGAAGAACAATACTTATGAGCTGGTAAAACTCCCTGAAGGCAAGAAAGCCTTGAAGAACAAATGGGTGTTCAAGCTGAAGAAAGATGGTAACAAGCTAGTGAAGTACAAGGCTCGCTTGGTTGTTAAAGGCTTTGGTCAAAAGCGAGGGATAGATTTTGATGAGATTTTCTCTCCAGTTGTCAAAATGAGTTCTATTAGAGTTATACTCGGATTGACAGCTAGCTTGGATTTGGAGCTTGAGCAGTTAGATGTGAAGACTGCATTTCTCCATGGTGATTTGAAGGAAGAAATCTACATGGATCAACCAGAAGGATTTGAGGAGGCTGGAAAGGAGAACATGGTTTGCAGATTGAAGAAGAGCTTGTATGGATTAAAGCAGGCTCCTAGGCAATGGTACAAGAAGTTTGACTCATTCATGGTGGGTCATGGATATACCAGGACAGATGCAGATCACTGTGTATATGTTAAAACATTTCCAGGTGATAAGTTTATCATTCTTCTGTTGTATGTAGATGATATGTTGATAGTAGGACAGGAAGCAAAGATGATTGGTGATTTGAAAAAGGAGCTATCAAAGTTCTTTGATATGAAGGACCTAGGCCCTGCAAAGCAAATTCTGGGCATGCAAATTTTGCGAGACCGGATGGCTAGAAAGCTTTGGTTGTCACAAGAAAGATATGTGGAGCAGGTTCTAGATAGATTCAATATGAAGAATGCTAAAGCAATTAGCACAGCATTGGCCAATCATTTCAAACTCAGCAAAAAGAGTTGTCCCACAACTGGTGAAGAAAAGAAGGCTATGGCTTATATTCCTTACTCCTCTGCAGTCGAGAGTTTGATGTATGCTATGGTCTGTACTCGGCCAGATATCGCTCATGCAGTTGGAGTTGTTAGCAGGTTTCTTTCCAATCCAGGTAGAGACCATTGGGAAGCTGTGAAGCGGATTTTTAGATATCTGAAAGGTAGTTCAAGAATGTGCTTAAGCTTTGGAGGAGCAGAACCAGTTTTGGAAAGCTATGCAGATGCTGATATGGCAGCTGATCTAGATAGTAGAAAATCTACTTCCGAATTTGTGTTTACTTTTGCAGGTGGAGCTGTGTGTTGGCAGTCAAAACTACAAAAGTGTGTTGCCTTGTCCACTACTGAGGCAGAATATGTTGCTATGACTGAAGCTGGAAAAGAAATGCTTTGGTTGAAAAGATTCCTTGAACAATTGGGAATAAAGTAGAGTAGGTCCGTTATCCATTGTGACAGTCAAAGTGCTTTGGATTTGAGCAAGAATGCGATGTATCACTTGCGGACGAAGCACATTGATGTCAGGTATCATTGGTTACGTCAAGCAGTAGAAGAAAAGCTATTTAAGCTGGAGAAGATTTACACTGATGAAAACCCTGCTGATATGATGACAAAAGTTGTAGCACGAGATAAGCTTCAACTTTGTGTCGAGTTGATCGGCATGGATTCTAGATAATTGTTCCCAGGTTATTTCCCCATCGGCTGGAGGGGGAGAATTGTGGGGTCCAGCCGTTGGGTCCCACTATTGAAAATTTTGAAACCAAAATGTGAAGAGAGGAAATTTTTCCATGCATGAACAGTAAATCACTATTCATACGTGAAGAGTTCGATACTGAGGAGAGGTTTTTTCAACAAGTGAACAGTGAAATTTACTGTGCACTTGTGTTAGGTGCCATGAAATGCAGATTGCGTTCATACGCAGTGAGCCTGAATAAATAGAGGCATTCAAAGCAGCAGAAGACACAACGAAGCAGCAAAAACAAGAGCTGCAAGTGAGAGAGAGAGTTATTCTCTGAGAGTGAGAGAGAAAAATAGAGAGTGTGAGTAAATCCCTTAGAGTGTAGGGTGTGGGTATATACACCGGGAATATTTTTTGGGTATCATCTCTATTGCTTCTTGGTACTGTAAAATTGTAGTGTTTGAATAGGAGGGTTCTCACTGGGATACACTATATTTACATCTTGGGTTGGAGAGTGTGGAAAGGATATTTTGTAATTATCCTGAGTATAGTGAAATATTCTTCGGAGTTTGTCCCGTGGCTTTTCCTCCGGTATTTGGGGGTTTGCACGTTAAAAATTCGGTGTGTAAATTCTTGATACTGGTGTGAATAGTGACCAGTGGGCCCCACTTTAAAAAATTTACTATTCATCCTGATTCATATTTTCGCTGCACTGCGCCGATTGGTAGATTTGATTCTATCAGATTTAGTTTTGGTACTCATTGCCATACATTGACATCATTTAATTACACTGTGAATCAGTCTCTGAGCCCAATATTTCTTAGATGTTGATCAATACTCGAGGGCATCCTTCAAGTCCTTACTTACTAGCCGACAGCTAGTAGAATATGTTGTGCTAGATGTGGAGTATGTTTCGTCTGAAGTTACTATTGGTGGTGCAACATATGCTTTAGCTGATGCGGAAGTAGCTCGTGTTTCAGATTTTGGAAAGAATGACACAATATTTTCTGTCAGGACTCATCTGGGCCATCTTTTAAAACCTGGTGATTATGCTCTTGGTTATGACCTATATGGGGCTAACTTTAATGACATTGAATTGGACAAGTACAGAGGACTTGTCCTTCCCGATGCAATTTTAATAAAGAAGAGTTATGAAGAGAAGTGCCAAAAGAAACGTGGGAAGCCTCCATCATGGAAGCTTAAATCGCTTGCCATGGAGGTTGATAAGAAGGTTAGACTTGACCAAGACAAGAAGAACTCAGGATATGAGCAGTTCCTAAAGGACCTGCAAGAAAACCCTGATCTGAGGTTCAACATATCATTGTATCGGAATAGAGAACACCAGCCATTAGACATGACATCGTTAACAGATGGTGAAGAGCTACCTTCCGTTCCATTGGAGGAGTTGCTGGCTGATCTTGATCTGAGTAAGGAGGAAGATGGGGACGATGATATGGAGGAGTGAAACAAATAATTTTTTCTATGCGGTTATGTAATGTTTAGGGTGAATTTCTTGTTTTCATTTATTTGAAAGCATGAGAAGATGATCATTTTGCAGGAGATATTAATGATACATATAAATAGGTTTACGAAGAAGCTGTTCTAGACTTTTAAGTTAACTTTAAGGGTAGTAAGCATGATACAAATTCAGTAACACATTATTACATTAAGTGATGTTAGTTGATACCTATATATATATTTTTAATACGGTTAACTGTAGGGGAAAAAAAAAAGAAAAAGGAAAATGGAGATTTGATTACTCATCAGAAAAGATGGACATGTCTCTCTTTCTTTCTCTCTATCACACCCTATCCCTATCTCTTCCTTTCAAGCCTCTATTCTAGACTCTAGACCACAGTAGTAAGCCTGAGCGAAAATGGATTGTTTCATGTTGAAAATTCACATGACCTTGTCATGTGCAATCTTTTACTATTGATTTTCTTGTACCACACGTCTTGTTTGGGTCCTACCATTTAAATCAATGGTAAGATATCAAACATGACAACGTCATGTGAAGTTTCATCACAAGATGATCTATTCCCTACCCGAGCACGCATAGTAAAATTTGCAATTGCAATAAAATTGATCTTATTTTTTGTTTCTCATTTCACAAGATTTCTCTCTATCTTACCATTAGCTTAAAAAGCTGAGGCTAATATGTCGCACGCTAAATCCGTAAATTTTGCAGCAATGCATTTTAAGGAAAGAAGTTGAGAATGGCCTGGCTGATATACTAGGTACCATATCAGTTGCCATTCTTTTAGCAGAGGTAGCTCTTCTACCTAGTTTTGATCTATCGCATTTCTCTATATTTTATAAAATCTGTTGGAAGACAGGAGATGTTTGTGCATGTGTTTTGCTTTTGTTCCTCTCATTTACACGTGCATATGCACATAATATTTCTTGTTCTTAATCGGAATGTTGATGCTTTACTCATTGATACCCAGACGGACCTGCTTAGTTAACTTGCTTATGATTTGCTCGATTGTTTTTTTGGGTAGAGGTAGAATAATTGAGTGTCATGTTGGTCTGGTTTGCAACATGTACATGAATTTATATTTTGTCTTGTGAGGAATTTAATGTTAACTCAGGTGGAAAATTCAATGTTTGCTGAAGAACAGGGCATATCATTGAAATGGTGTTGTTAATTGAAAATATAAATGATATTTTAAATAAGCTTGGTTTATGTTACGACAGGATTCTGAGAGCCTGTATTCGAGGTTACATAATTTGTGTTTGTGGAATCTGTTTCGCACGAAACTTGTGCCCTTATAAAGTTAAGATATAGAGTTAACAAGGGTAGTATTTTCATATTTTAACTGTATATGAATCAGGACGAGTTTAATTTTGAATAAGGTTGGTTTCAGTTATGACAGGATTTTGGCAGCATGTATTCACTCTGTTTGACACGAAACTTGTGCCATTGGAAACTAATATTACTGGCCACTAGGTGGTTGTCAAAGAGACCAGGTAATCAAGGCAAGCGCTTTTTATTATTTAACATTAGAATTGGTCTTACCTACATTAAGTTGCCTATTTGTAGCTTATATTTATAATTTGTGAATATAACTGTTTGGCTACTTTTTCTTTTTTTTTTCTCTTTTTCATCAAAGCAGAAATGTAATTAACGAGAAGAGAAAAATAATATATAGAGAATATAGGATTAAGTGATTCTCAATACAAAAGGAATAAACATAATAAAATATAAAAATATCAAAGTTTTTCAATCTCTTAGTGTCACAAGCATATCAGAGATAGCTCAAACCAACTAAATGCTAGATGTCTAATTCTATCCGATAAAAAGTTTTTGTCTAAATTTCTACCGTTAAAAAATGCTAGAGTTACTGTTAGGAAGCTGTACTCATAGAGAAGAAATGAACTAGAATAGAAACTCTGCTGCAATATCAATGTGATATTCAGCTTGAAGGAATGAAATTACAAGAAGAAAGGTAGCAAAGAAGCAGTAAAATGAGTATGACACTTAGAGAAGTCAAGTCTCTCCCGAGTCCTGAGGTAGCACTTTGAGAGGCCATAACTCTCCCAATTCCAATCCTCACAATCTGATACCCTCCCCCTAGGATACCTCCCTTCCTATGAAATATATATTACTGATCTTCATTACCATATTACAAAAGGAAGTTGCACATTGTTGTTATCAGATTCATTCATGATCCAATTATTTTGATAAATGTGATCTTTTTTTTTATTATGTCAAAATTTCATCCTATTTGTAATTTGTCTAAATTGTTTGCTAAACTTTTACAATTATATTATTTCAATACCCTTATAATTGTGTTGTCTAAATTGTTTGCTAAACTTTTACAATTATGTTTTTTTATAAGTTTTTGATAAGGGGATGTCCAAAACAAGTGAACTGGCATGCATACCTTTAAATACTTTATTATGTAGTACTTGCACACTTCTTCATATCTCTAACAACACATTGAATTTTGAAATCTCTACTACTTACTAGATTCTTTTGACGAAACGAATCAAGTAGCACTTGTTACAAACGTTCTTAAAGGATTGATGGGATAATTAACAACTTCATCCATTCAAACAGGCCATACTTATACAGAGACATGGTACTCTCATAAAAAAACAAAACAGTGGATACACAGAAGCATAAACATAAACGACAGAAATCCTAGGGAGACAAACTGCACCTTCTTGACCTCAACTTGGAATCGGTGGTGGCATTAATCCACGCCAAAGAGTGTGAATTGAAGCCACCACTACCAATTCTTGGAGCACCCACCTCAAAGAGGGACTCTATAGGATGGATCCACCATTTTCAAGATGAACAAGTTACCTCTATGCCCTCTTGATATTCTGTGAGGTTAAAGCAAAAGAAAGAAATTCAAATTCAGACTTCAAGTTAGCCCGTCGGGGACAGAAGGTATAATGAATGAAGAACATTTAAAAGAAATCATTATTCAGTATTCTGTTTGCTTTTAGGTCTGTACTTCTAGTTGCTTGCAGTATAAACTGTATAAATATTTGATATTGAAGAAAGCAACTTACCGTAAATCTTCATCCAAATAAGTAATTTCCAATTGACCACGACCACTCACAGGTGATTTTATAGGTATCTGTACATAGCATTATAAACTCATACATCAGGAATGACTAAACAAGAAGAACAAATAAAGGATCACTTAATGGTAAGAATCTTTAAAAAGTGTCTTGTTGCCCAATGATAACCATTCACTCTGCTTCTTGTAATAGAAAAATGGATTCTTAAGAACACAAACTGTGGAACTGATCTTTGACACAGCTATTAGTTAGCTATAGCTTCTTCTCATGCTTAGGCATGCATAGACGTTAAATCCAAAACCTTCCATTATAATATTATTCTGCAATCGATTTTATTTGATAGAATGCCCGGAGTTTTCTGCCTGAATGATCACTGCAAATCTAAACTTGAACATTGTGGCCAGAAGCAGGGATGACACTTGTTGTTTATTGTTACACATTATCAGGTATAACAAGTAATTCAAGATATCATCTGTATCCGTGTGTTTGAATTTTGAATGCAGTTCACATGAATAAGGAACTGGTATTTTGTTTGCAATTGTTTATTTTACATAAGTTGTTCCTCTTAATATATGACAAATAAAGTAATAAACCATATATAACAACAGGAACTGAGCCATGTTCATTGCACTAGGTAAGATCAGCTGGATCTACACACATGAAAAGTAATTAGAGTAATATTTGGTACATAACAAATTTGTACAATAATACTACACCAACAATCTCACAATGTCCATTGTCTTTTAGTGAGAGTGGGTATTGATGCACTAAAAGACAAAAAACATTGTAAATGTTGGTGTAGTATTATTGTACAATTCTATTGTACACCAAACATTATTCAAGAAATTATGACTTTCAAGCAGTACATCACCCACCAGGCAAGCAATCTTGAAGAAGTCAAACTTGACATCCACCCTTCTAGAGTTAAGTGGCACTAAATTGGCAGTGGCCTGTATCAACAGTGGCAAATTGTAGGCTCCAAAGCATAGTGAATTCATGAATCAGACAATTAAAGATTTGACATTAATGAAGTTAAACAGATAAAATCGGTATGATCTATTTTGTCAAACAATGTAAAAAGATATTAAACTAATGGCTAAAACTGTATTACCTGGTTGTAGAACGGCCAAGTTTCAATATTTTGAGCTCTTAAGGTATCCACATTTATTGCCTGGTACATCTTTCCATTTGGTCGCAGGAATTTTGGTTTCTAGGATAGTTCAATACAGTAATAATTAATTCTCACTTCACTAAGGCAAATGAATAAGTTTGAGAATGATACAGCAAAACCAACCATAATATAATAAGTATGATAAGGAAGAACAACTCCCACATAAAACTCTTTGAAGTGAGATCAACAAAAGAACAATGACCAAGTAACATAAGTACATAACTTGAGCAAAACTGACTCAGATAGATGAGACTCGATCTATGTCGCAACTCAAAACTATCAAATTTTGCCCAAGAAATCATCAAGTGATGAGAAAAAGCTGCAAAAAGAATGAATACAAAATTCCCCTGGTACTTATTTGATTACCCATGAAAAAAAAAAAAATTTATCCCCTTTAACTTAACCAACCACCCAAAAAGGAGTGATCTAAATTCACAATTTGGTAAATGCAACTAGATGCAACATTCTGACGTGGTTGTTGATTATACTTGAAAAAAAAAAAAAAAAGTCTTTGTCAGCTGTGTCACAGTGCCACCAGAATCTAGATATAGACTACATCACCACATACAAATCTAAAGTGTGAAAATGTGCAAATAATCTGTGAATTTGTCAACCCCTATAAGTAAGATGGACAAACCTGTGTCTGCAGAAGAGATTGAGATGTTGTATATAAAAGCTCCCATTTTCCATTGAGTAAATCAGACTTAAGAGGTTCCTTTATAGGATTCACGACCTCAAGTTTACGAGCAATCTAAATACATAAGGGATAAGACCACCTTAAAATTCACAAACAAGGAAACCAAGATACATGGACAACAAGGCCACTTAAATCATGCAGGTGAAATGTAGCATATTGAACCTTGTCCACATATTGTTGGTCCTGAGAAGTGGCCTCTGCACCTCGGTCAAGGGGTGCAATTGTCTCAAAGAGCTCCACCTTGAGGCTCTCAACATCTCTTCTACCTGTAATGGTCAGAAAACCTGGGAAGAGTGAAATCATGTTCCTCCATTTCCTAGAATCAGCTACTGGGAATGTGATGTGGGTGCTAATGAATTTTGATCGTGAAGATGAGCAAAGAGAATTTGGTTGTTGTTTAGGATTAGAATTAATCATACATTTGAATGGCAGAGTAGTAGTGGAAACTGAGAGAGCCATTGAGAGATGTTCGGTCTTGCCAACTATTACAATTGGATGTACATTTTCATGCTAGCATGTTTTCTATCATGAATATGTACGTAAATTGTATGCAATTAGATTTAGCAAATCTACTTATACATTTATTAAACTAACATGTTTTTTTGTCTAATATTAATATTGAGTTTTGATAGATTAATTATTAGTGCAATTTCTTTTTTACAGAATCATATGATTGTGTATAGATTTGTAATTGAAAATATTACTAACACTTAATTAACTCAAGCTATTTAATACTTGCTTTCTGATCATTACTATTATAATACTCGAAAATAGATGTTTAATTGTGACACTCGCTATATCACATTTAGATGTGATGATGAGTGAAGAAAATTAGGGCTACCATCATATTCAATACTGATAGAGTAGATGTCATAATTGAATACTCACTTTTTGAGTGTTAAAGTAGTATTTTTAAATTTATGAATTTATAGTGAATCATGTCATTAGCTAAACTAAAATAACATTTAACAATTGAAGTGAACACAATTCTAGGTAAAAATCACGAGTATATGCAACAATATTTTGAGTCAAGACTGGAACTCAAATAATTGTACTCGTTTGGTAGTTCTATGACAGCCTCTTATCAAACATACGGAACCTGATGGGTCAAATCGTTCAGACCACGTGTTTTTGTTCTTGATTATTTCTTCCCCATTCTTGCGCAAATGGAGCAGCTAGCACAATAGCACATGAGAATCCGAATTTTTTTTATACATTTTGGTTAAAACGATATTTCCAGTTTTGTATTGTTTTTGTCGATATTTGACCGTAAGGGAAATCTAGCTTTGGATTGGGTTGTGTCAGAGTCCCTATCTCCTTGAATAGGAAACTGTACTCTCGTGCCTGATAATTACTTGCCTTTAGCTCTATCTTGGACTCGACGTACGGGCTTGCTGTAATTGTTTTTTTTTTTCGCAATAAATGGTACTTGTTTTAGTCAAAAGATTCATCGATTATTTTCTATCTTGATCGTATAGTTGCGCTTTATTTTGCGGGTCTTGAAGGGGTGCTAAAGCCTATAGCGGGTGCTGGATTGCGGGTCTTTTTTATTAATATGGTATTCAAAGAGGTGATTTACTCCTATATGATCTGTTGAGGAGAAAAATACTAATATGGTGTATTTTAAAAAGAGTCCGCCTGTGGCGGATTAAGGGGAAAAAATTATAAAAAAAAAAGGGAAAAGTGCATCCGCCTGTGGCAGGTTGATAAAAAAAACAATAAAATAATTTTTGTGGCGGATGCCCGCCTTGATAAAAATAACATTTTAGGTTATCACTCCGCCTGTGACGGTTTTTAATTAAAAAATTTATTTTTCTAGATCTGCCAAAGTCATTTTTAATATTAAATAATTTTTATTCTCTATATAAACTTATCACTCTGATCACATAAAGTATGAGATAGTGTTAGTATGTGGAGAAGATGCGGGAGAATGAGGTGATATTAGTTAGTTTCTTCAAACCAAAAATAAAAAGTGTGTAAAAAAAGTGAGAATCAGTAGTATAGCAAATATAATAGTTTATTTTAATAGTGAAATTATTATAAACACTAATGTGGATGTCATATTTATGTCAGATGTTATTAAGTTTTTTTTATTCCCTACATTTTCTCATATGTAGAGCTGGAGAATGAACTATGTCAATCGATAAATAGTGACACTTCAAATATAGTGGTGGCAATTAAATATAGGTGCCCTATCTTGATTTTTGACAGATTCAGACAATACCAAACAATTGCAATATGAGACGACAACGATATTCAATAAATGTTTAGGACATATCAACAGCATTAGGCAAACATTATTGCCATTGAGTTGTTGATTTTGACATTATTGCTCGAAACGTAGAATGTGGGTCAAGTAAATTTATAGATGAAGACATAGACTTAAAAGCAATGGAGGAAGAGGAGGATGATGATGACTATGAAAATGGTGATGAATATGCTGATAATGTAGTAAATGATGATCTTAATAATGATGGCATATCAAACATAGTAGTTGGGTGCCATCTAAATGATGAGTTATCTTTCTTGCGTATTTTAGATTTGGAAGCTATGTAATCATCACATTTGCAGATTATGCAAACATAGGTGATTTATTTCGTTATAATTTAATTATTTAAGTTGATTTAATTAATTACTTTAATTTAGTTATTTTTGTAGTGGTGATGATTAGAAGCACAATTTTATTTGCACTTGATTTTTGGGTTAACTAGTTTTAGTTGATTTAATTAATTTCTTTGATTTAGTTATTTTTTTAATTGTGTTGATTAGAAGCACATTTTGATTCGATGTAATATCTTTTTGGTTGATTTTTAAGTTGATTATTTGTAGTTGATTTTTTAGTTAATTAGTCTTGGTTGATTTAATTAGTTGCTTTGATTTAGTTATTTTTTTAGTGATGGTCATTAGAAGCACGCTTGTATTTGATGTAATACTTTTTAATTTATTTTTTTTAGTTGATTTTTTTTATGTTGCGATAAATATAAGAGAATATTACACTAATTTCCTCGAAATTTAGTATAATTACATTTAACACCTCTCTATTTTGTAAAGCCATTATTGAAATCCTTTGTATATACTAATTCATTAATTTAAGTGACAAAAATAAAATAAAATGTGATATATACATAAGTATTAATAATGATATCATAATATTTTAGCAATATTTAACACATCAGTTAAATAAATATTTTTTTATCACATGAAAAAATTTATAGTTATAATTTATGATAATAAAAGGTATTATAGTTAATATATATGTCAAATATTATCAAAATATTATAATTTTTTTAATTAATTATACATATATTTCATGTTATCTTTCTTTGTCACTTAACTTAACGAATTAGTATCTGTAAAGGAGATTAGTGTAATTTCAGTGAATTTCAAGGAAGATAAGTGATAATTTTATAAAATAGAGGGTGTCAAATATTAAACCTCAGAGTTTGTGGGTGTAAATTACTCTAAGGATATATTTGGTTGAAAAGTAAAAGTGATAATAAAATTTTTTTACATAAATTTTATATGTAAAATTATATATGATACTCATTTAGAAAATTTTTACTCCTTATTATTACTTTCTAATCAAACACACCCTATTGTGGCCGTTGCTCCCAAAGGAAAATGAGAATAAAGAAAGGAAGAAATAAAACAGAGAGAAGAAGGAAACAATTGAGGTTAGACATGTGCAAGAAGGTGGGACCAAGGGCGTGAGATTAAAGAGGAATGGTCCACACATTACACAATATAAGGTGAAAGAGGGTTTTTTTTGGCTTTTCCTCTCAGCAAGAGATCATTCGTGTTCGTCCACACACACACTCCCTCTCTCATAAGCAAACACGCAGAGGAGGCAGGCATGCACATCATATAAACCTTCCACTCCTTCCTATTCATTATTTATTTATTTCATATTTATTATATTCATTTATATATTTATATATGTTTGACAGGGGACTTTGCAGGTGCGTCAGCGATACTTGCAACGCTCTGAATCCGCCACAGGCGACCTCCACATGACGGATAGATGCACTGACGCGACAGTGGCTGGTGCTGTCTTCAACAGCTAATTCCGCCACAGGCGGAGTAATTTTTATCATATTTAAGCAAAACACCCCATAACCACATAAATAAATATTTCACCAATGAAAAGACAATATGAAAATTATTTTCCCCTGGATTGCTCGAGTCCGCTGCTTCTTACAAAAAACAAATGTTCTTTTTATTATCATGGTGTTTTCAGATTAAAAATAGAAAAAAAATACAAAACCCAAAAGTGTAACTCATTTCTCTACAACCATATTTCTTTTCTTATTCCTGTCTATTTATTTAGCCCAAATATTCATAAAACAAAAAAGTTTAGAGTACAACATTTCTTCACAAATTTTGTTTCATGAGAAAGGGCCCTAAGGCCCAAGAAAACAAACAAAACAAATTAAATCAGAACAAGATGAGATACAGGAGCCCTAACAACATCAGCTAGTAAACTACTAAGGATAGTCGAAAGGGGCTAAGCCCAAACATAAGAGTCACAACTCTGGTTGAAGGCCCAATTAGCCAGCCCATCAGCAACTTTGTTGGCTTCTCCACATGTATGAACATTCCAAACTAGGGGAAGAGTCTTCATACGGGAGGAGATTATGCGAGTCAGACGGGAGACAACCAGCTGTCTTTTGGAGGGTACATAATAAGAGCAATCACAAAGGTAGAGTCACTCTTGATAATTAACCTGTGAAAACCTTTGTCTTGAGCTAGACAAAGCCCGTGATGAACGGCATACAACTCAGCCATGAAGGGCAATATCTTCCCTAATAAGAAAAGCAAACCTAATGAGCCACTTCCTCCAATAATCCCTAAAGATACCCTTACGGCTAGCCCTGACAGGGTTACCTCGAGAAGCACTATCAGTGTTTAATTTGATCCAACCTTTTGGGGGAGGTTTTCCATTGGACTTCTATAGGCAGGTACATGTGGGTATGAGACTCTTGATCCCTAACTCTTGCCTCATAGATGGAGATAAGGTAGTTAGGTAGCATTTGTTTACTGTCTCCGAGACAGAAATACAGAAACATTAGAGACGGAGACATAAATAATAAATATGTATATGGGTATTATTGGAAAAAATAAATAAATTTCTGTCTCTATATCCTGTCACCATATTTTTGGAAGTATAGAAATTTTGTATTTCTCTGCCTTAGGAATAGAAAAATGTTTTGTCCGTTGTTCCTATCTCCAACACCAAATAGATTAGTGTCTTTAGTGTATCTGTATTTCTATCTCAAAGAGAGTAAACAAATGCTACCTTAAGGACATTCTACTTAGAAACATGGTTTGTTTAACACTAACCATCATGCACATCTTTATTTCTCCGGTTCTAGATAGACCAGGCTGTGACCATAAAGATATCTTTCCAATTAAACCCATTAAATGACCAAGAAGCATCCTGGGTGTTGGAAAAGATCCAAGTAATAATGTCGATCCCAAAAAACATGGAGAGAAACCGGGGAGGAATGAATTTAATCCATATTGAGAGGCTTATGGGCAATCACGAATAGTATGGATGGGGGTTTTAATATCTGAATTACACCTAAGACAATTGGGAGGAGACACCTTTGTCCCAAGCTATGATTCTAGAGAGAGTTATGATTTTGTTATGCTTGATTAGCCACATAAATGTTTCGATTTGCTAAGGCCCCTTCCAATTCTATATATTCTTCCATCCTTTATCAGCAGAAGTAGGATGGTGCTCTAAGTAGTTATACATACTTTTGATCATGTGCGAGGCCTTGGGATTCATCATCCAATAAAATATATCTGGGCCATCAGAATTAGTGGGGCAAAAACACCTTTAAACTAACTCTAACATCATGTATGGGATGGAATACCTAAGTTTGTCCATGTCACAAATACCATGCTAGTCTAATAACTAATCAACAGTCAACTGGTGGTCTTAAAGAGAGATAGGAGAGGTTGCATGGTCACTTAGTTTGTTTCCCAGTTTTAGCCAAGTATCAGTCAGAATTTCATAGATGTACCATCACCCAGAATAGAGCCCACATTGTTAAGAATACTTGGCCAAATATTTACTGAGGATTTCCAAAGAGGGAAATCCTCACTAGTTCTTCGAACCTGATATCGGGGATCAACATAGCACCTATATTTTCCTATGAGGACTTGCACCCACAACAAATCAAGGTTGGTGATGATGTTCTATCTTAGTTTTATGAGGAAGATGTCATTAAGAATAGATAACTTGCAGAGTCCTAACCCTTACTTGGCTTAGGAGGGTAATAGCGAGTTTTCCAATTGACAAAGTGAGGCTTTCTTTTAGAACTAGTAGAACCCTAGATAAATGATAGTTGAGCCTTCTCAATTTCATGGCAAAAGTTGAGAGGGGCATGCATATGTTGCATAGGATGAATTGCCATCGAATCAAGTACTGACTGACCTGAGGTAATTCGGCCTGCTAGTGAGAGACATTGGGATTTCCATCCCTATAGTCTATTATTCATCTTTTCAGAGATATTTTTTAAGTGGTTTCTAGAGGCCCTACTATTATGAAGATTAACCCCTAAATAAGTACCCATCTTTTCCATAATCTTAAAACTAGCCATAGAAGCAATTTGAACTCTCTTAGATTAGAAGGTGTTTTTTTTAGAGGAAGTTGCTCGTCTTCTCCTTGTTTATTTTACGCCCTGATACCTTACAGATTGTGTCTAGAATGTGCAGTCATGTTTATTTGAGCAATTGAAGCTTACATGAAGAGTAAAAAGGTCATATGAAAATAAAAGATCCAAGATAGACGATTCTTGTTTACCAACCCTCATAGGGGACTAGGAGTGATTATTGACCGCCTAAGCAATCATGTGGGAAAGCTGGTTCATATAGATAACGAAATGATATGGGAGATCGAGTCTTCCCATCTAATACCTCTAGTTAGCTTAAAATCTTCTATATAGCTCCTATTCCAAAGAATTTTGAAAGAGGTTGTTGTAATACACTTCATTGTAATGGTGATAACGAACTTAAGGAAACCAAGTTCCCAAACGTAGTGAATGATAAAACCCTAATTGATCCTACCATAGGCCTTTTCAAGTTCAATTTTGACTAACATGAATCTTTTATTATCGTTAATACGCCACATAGAATGAGACATCTCTTTGACTATGATGATATTGTCATAGATATTACAACGCGGGAAAAAACTAGCTTGGAAAGGAGAGATACGATCTTCTAACAAGCATTTAACTTTGTTAACCAGAATCTTGGTGAGACATTTATAAATAGTGTTGCACAAAGCTATAGGTCTGAATTGATTGATGAATTTTGGTTTAAGGATGTTGGGGATTAGAACCAGGAGGTTGTCATTTAGTAACTTGACCATATTAGGATTCCTCCAAATCTCTTAAATGAATTACACGACAGAGTTCCCCACCATGTCCCAATTATGATGGAAAAACATGGCAGGGAAACCGTCCACTCCAAAAGATTTAAGAAAGCTTATTCGAAACCTCGCCTCCTTGATTTCACTACTTGTTGGCATCCCTAACAAAGACTCAAGGCTAGAGTTCTCAAAAGGGGATATAATAGAAGACTAGTCAATCAACACAAGGCTTGGAGATAAGGCTTTTCCTGTGAGACTTTTTAAAGGTTGGCACTACTAGATTTCAAAAAGCCTGTTGATCCTCCTCCCAATTACGAGCATCATTTCTCAAGGCCATGATTTTATTTCTCTTGTATCTAATAATGGCTTTTGTATGATAATATCTAATATTTCGGTTCCCATCCTTGATCCACATTGCTCTAGATTTTTGGACCCAAAGGCTCTTTTCTAAGTTCAGGGTCTCATTCAGTTGACTTTGTAGCTTAGCTTCTAAACAATCTAAGCCCTTATTATGCCCATAGTTGTGACCTTTTTGGACGCCATTGATTCTAGCCATAAGCCTCCATTTACTAGTAAAAAAATTACCAAACATGTTGGTATTCCAATCTTTTAGGTGATGAGTGAAATCTGTAGCCACAATAGGCCATGGGGCATTGGTTTCCCAATTATCACAGATAAATTGCTTAAATATTCATGTTGCATCCAAAAGGTTTCAAAACAAAAAGGTTTTGGCCCACTAACCCTGCCTAATCCTTCCAGGTGGACCAGGAAGGGGTGATGGTTAAAATGAAGTCGCAGAAGAGTCTTAATAGTAGCTTATTGAAATCTCACTCTCAATGAGCAATTACAAAGGGTCCTGTTCAAGGCACTCAAAGACCCTCTATTCGATGGAGTCTCTCTAACTAAATTTAATCCTAATGTGATCAAGGTCAAATAGTAACAATTTAAAATCCAATTCAAGAAATAAAAAATAATTCTGTTTTTGTTACATAGTTTTTTGAATATAACAGAGGCACTTTTGTGTAAAAAAGTATCACAGAGACACCTTAAAAATCACTCAACAATAACTAAACAAATTAGTTATCATTACGGGTACTCTCAACAACCAAATCGGGAGGTCGACTCGGTACCCGACCTTAAAGTAACAAGAGCCTAATAAGGGCTTGAGATGGGAATCATGACGTCTGAAACCTATCAACTCTGAAAGAGCATGGATTTCTGGGGTCATCCTAGAACCTTTTAAAACAATGCTGACTCACCAATGGTCATCCATATTAGTACAAAAGGACAAGATCTTTTAGAGAAATGACAACTCATTGTCAGAAATATCCATATCCAGAAGGTGAACTGCTCGCATCCATTATTCCCATTTAGAACTTCATTAGTCCCTACCTAACTTAGGTTTCAGAGTCCTTAAAGGTTCTTTCATGTGCGAGGATTTGTGCTGGAGCTATATCAAGAGTACGGATCGACCTAAAACCACCCATTTAGGTACCTCCAATAAAAGTTATATTGATACTGAAATTTATGAATAATTATATGTCATTAATTACAGGTTTTATTTATATTATCAGTAAGATATTTATTATTAATTATTTTATCTTTTACTTATTATAAATTATTTTATCACATTTATTATATTTAGTAGAAATTAGAAATATAACTAAAAATTTTAATATTATATTTTGTATGTGTGTATATATATATATATATATATCCAATGTGATGTAAAAAATGAAAACATTTTTTGATAAAAAAAAATCAGGAAACAAACAGAGACAGATAGCATATGCAAATGCAACTGGGATTTCAATAGGGAAATTGAATGTCATGTAACCAATGTTCTGAAAACCGGACTGGACCGGCCGGTCGAACCGGTTGAATCAGAAACTGGCTTGCTGTCTGGTCCGGGTTGGCCCCCAAAACCGGGGGAGATTGGACCGGCTGAGAACTGCTTTGAACCGGCCAGGAACCGGGCAAACCGGCCCGGCTGGTCAAATTGTTTTTTTTTTTTTTACAGAAAAGATTCAAAATGACATTTTTTTTGGGGTTTTTTTTAGGATTTAGGGTTTAGGTTTTTTTTTTTTTCTAAAATCTCATTTTTTTTCTTAATTCTTTTCCTTTTCTAGTATGGGAATTAGCAACTTGAGAGATTTAATCCATATCGATAATATTTATTTTGATTAATAAATGAATTATGTTATATTCTATAGGTTTTGTTGATACCTAAATTAATTTTTAGTTATTTATGACATATATTTTATTTTATATTTTTATATATTTATATAAATACATGTTTTATTATATACCGATTATATTTCTGTTGGACTCCCGATTGAACCGGTTGAATCTCTGAACCTCTAAACCCTTACCCTGACCAGTTTAATGTCCGGTCCGATTTTCAGAGCCTTGCATGTAAGAGAGGCACTACTCCTACGCGCCATATCAGTCATCACTTCACCACCGACTCTCACACAATATACAATACAAGCAGAGCACACACACACACAAAACAGAGCAGTCTAACTTGAAAGCGGAGACAGAGAGAGAGAGAGAGAGAGAGAGAGAGTGAGAAATATGATGGACGAGGCATACAGCAGTAGGAGAGCGCACATGTCCTTCATTACTGCTTCCTCAATGTTTCCTGGTTGGCTTCAGGTTCTGTGCCACTGACCATGAGTTGATCTCATATTACCTCTGGAACAAGTTGGATGGCCATCAACACACTGTTCTAATCATTTTCGAGCTTCAATTTTGTAGCTTTGAGCCTTGGGATTTACCTTCAGGTTCTTTAATTTTAATTCCACAATTTTTTTTTCTCCCTCTTTTCAGCGTTCCTTCAACATTTATTTATTTATTTATATTGTTTTAGTTCTAGTTTTGTTGGCATATTGGAAGCTAGGTTGTTAATTGTTGATCATTAATACTACAAAATCTATAGGAGTTTAGGGGGAGAGGTTTGTTGCAGCCAAGATAATTTCCTTTTCAGGTTACAAGGCTACTACTTTATTGTTGAGCCAACTCTCACTCTCTTTCTACTTGATATATATTACAAGAAAATGGTAGTTACACTATATGTAAATGTGGGTGTAACTATAAAATTTGTATCATTAAGAGAGAAAAAAATTATAAGATAAGACAGTGAGTGTAGTCTAATGACTTAAGAAGAAACACGTAGGCAGCAGTATATATTTTTGATGAAGTTGGCAGCAATATTACTGTATGAGAAGTGCTTCAGCCTAAAGTTTTCCTTGAGACCTGTCTAATACCAGGTCTACGTACGTTAGTTTTTTTTTATTTTTCTTTTAATTATATTTCAAATTGATGAATGCGTTTTTCTTTCTTTTTAATAATTTTACTTTTTGGGTATCAGACTACCAAGAGCTTCTAGTTGAGCTAGGGATAATGGTAAAAGGAATGGACAATCGAGATTAAACACCAGACCAAATTAAAAACCAATAACCCCTTTATCGAAAGGACAAATGGAGGTGTCACTTGAGCAGCAACTCATAGGCCCAAATTGCTAAATATTAATTGGTGCATGTGTAGGGCTGTCAGTTAGCCCCAAAAGTAGAGTTTTCAAATATGCTGATTCATCGCGCCCATTTAAGCCCTAGTATGGGTTAGGACCAAAACTCAAAATGCTCACATTGCCAAATGCTCAAGTGGGTCAAGATTAATCCATGAGTTAGACCACTTATAAAAAATTTAAATTTTATCAATATTTTTAGTAGGTTGGCTCTTAACCAGATCTATAAATGGGTTGTCTCTAACTCACCTTGGGGATGGCCTGTAGGTGGAATAGAGTCAGTCCATGTGTATTAGGACTGGATTCAACCTATTAAAAAAGTCGGTAGAATTTGAATTTAGATTTTTTTATGATTGAGTTCGTTCACTTGTCCCACATGTCTTTGAGTTGTGTGGGCTTTAGGTGGTGTGGACTTTTTTGGCCCTATAGACATTTTACAAGTGTGAGTGAGGACATAATAGGGGTGGCCAGTGGGAGATCCCATTTCACGGTTTTACGCAGGTAGTCGCCAGCATATTTAAGGCTCTGTCTGCTTACATAGGCTTGGACCTACACGTCTATTTACACGCAAAAAAGAAAAAAGGGTGCTATACCTCTATGACATATGGAACAACTTGTGGAAGTTTTGAATAATTACTGTGAATCAAACTATTAGAAGCTCTGAATCATAAGTATTAAAAAATGACTGTCATACCTATACCCAGTATGTATTAGATATTGATATTTATTAGATATTCTGAATACTTATTAATTAACAATTTCAATAAGTAATTACTGAGCTTTGATTAATTCATCCCCTCTTCCTCCCCCATTTATACACCTACAGGTTTAGTTGTACTATAGAATCCTCCTCAGTAGTGCAACAATTTCTTTTGGTGAGTTTCGCTTTGAAGTGGAGGTTACTATTAGTTATGTCAGTTTAGTAGTGCTTCAACAATTATGCAAGCACAATCCAGATATGCATTATATTATTTTGATTATTTTCAGAATTTCAGTAATTTATTTAATTATGTTTAGCTTTGGCCAAGAATATTGATTTTATGCAATTTTATATTCAATATTTATTATTGGAAACATTTTCAGAATTACAAAATTTAGTTAAACTTGAGATATTTTGAATATATTCGATTTATTTATGCATATTACACAGTTATATTATCAAATACTTCTATGAAGATCCAATTTCTCATGTGTCAGACACATTCTTTGGGCGGATCGTGGCATACTTGTTTTGTGAAATTTAGGTTCCGGGTTAAGTCATGATATTATTGGTATGTTAGTCTAGGCAATGTTAAATTGGTTCATTCCCAATGTGTTGCATTGGCCTTTGAGATTTTATAATACATCATAACTCTCCCCTAAGAGGGCATATAAGTAATTTCAATTTCGAGTGAATGTGCATTTTATTCAATGAAAGATTTTTAACATTTTAGTTTTAAATATTAGATACATATGTTTTAATACTTAAAACATTTTAACCATACGGGACCAAGGTGAGGTAATAAAAGTCATTTCATTTTTTAGCATATTGTTAATGGTTAGACTCTCTTTTTGGGAATGAAGTACCTTCTTAAATGCACTTACAATACATGAAGGAATTAGTGATTACGTTTGATGGTAGATATTCTAAAAAAAAAAAACTCAAAAACATTTTACACAAATTCGTTAATCCCTATAATAGGAAAATAAAGACATTAGTCTCGAAAGAAATAATTTTTAGCACGTTGGTCCTTGAAAAAAATTTAATTTTAACATATTATTTTTTAGTTCATAAAAAATTGGCTTTTAATATATTAATATTTTAGGGGAAAATTAGAATATGATTTTCATGTTAAAAGATTAATATATCATAACATGAAATTTTTTTAGTATTAAAGTGTATGTATTTATGGTCCATTTGGATAACAATTATGATTTTTTATTTTTTAAAAGTCAAAGAAATATTTTTAATATTTTTCTCATTGGTTATACAGATTATTTTTTTTCCAAAAATTTATTTTTAGTATTTTTTTTAAAATTAAATACCTAATTTTTCAACGAGCATTTCTATGGTAAGCACGAGGGGCCAAGACCCTTGACAAACTACAGATTTAAAAATATAGACACCAGCAAGGTCATCTAACAAGAGGACCAGAGTCCCGACGGGGAGAATCAAACACATGAAATTAAAACCAACTTGAAGACTATGAGCATGACCCACCAAAAAATCAGCCACCCTATTACTTTCTCTATGATCAAAAACAAAAATCAATCATTTTTAAACCAATTCTTATGTGCTCTTAAGGTAAGATAAATTATTTACTTTATTTCATTTATTAATTGACAAACTTAGCTATTGCATTAAAAATATAGAGAAAATGGGAGACAATAATCATATGCAAAACTTGTATGCAAATGAATAAATGAATAAAAGTAAATGTTTTTTTTACTCTTAATATACCTAAGTATTTCTCGTAAAACATCTTTACATTACCAGCTAATAAACAAATTACGAGTGATCTATCATAGGTAGTTTTTTGAATTTGAATTTGAATTAGTTATAAAATAACTTATGTGGTAATTTTTTATTAACGGATAGTGTAAAGATCAGTGTATGCTAATTAAACTCTTTTTGAAATGCCCAAAACAAGCACTTATGTTAATATATATGTGTTTAAATACAAAATAATTTATTCACCAATTATTATTTTTCATAAGCTTTTTTTAACATAAAGACTTAAATAAACTATTTATCAAACCGGTTCTTAATCGTTAAGAATTAAAGTGTCAAAAACAAACATATTTTAAAATCCAAATTACAAATTTACAAAAAAATATCTGCCAGCCCATCCTACATGCCTCAAGTTTTCGCAATAAACTTGTCGTAAAAATTAAGAGGTAATATGAACAAAATCTTTCATATCCAATTAGGGAAGTAGTTATTGTCATTCTTTTTTATTTATTGGCTCTCCCACTAGCATTCATTTAATTTTATTGAGTTTTATCAAAATATTCTTCTTCTATTCTAACTAAAAGAATAGCTTGTTAACATTAATCATTTATTAGTCATTATAATATAAAAATATATATTTAATTTGAAAATTATTTTAATTATTTTAAAATATTTAATCTTGATATAGTTACTAAATTTCACACGTATTTAATTTTAACATCTTTAATACAATAATTTGTATTTATATATTGCATTATTTTCTTTGAAGCCTTCTTAAGACAATAATTATCTAAGCAATATAGTAACATATATTTTAGAAAAAGAAAAATAAATTTGAATGAATAACTATAAAGATAAATTCCAAAATCAAAATAATATACATACTGGCGTTTTATCATTCAATGTTCATATCATTTTAAAAGTATTAAATACATGATAAGTTGAAAATTTTTGTTAATTTATCTAAGTTATTTGAATCTATTCACTTTTAATTTGGACTATTCATGATTAATTATAATAAGAAATCAAATTAAAATCTCTCTATTAATTTATTTAGTGACTTTTGATTTTATTAAGATTTATTGACAATTTTTCTCACTAATTAAATTATTTTGTAGAATAAAAATTAAGGCAGATTTGGATCTAATTTGAACCAAATTGGGGAGATTTGTGGAGAATCTTATGGAGAATTTCATGAAGATTTCACAAACATAAAGTAAATGATTGAAGGAAGATATCATAAAGATTTTCGAGATTTGGATGAAGATTTTATTTTGAATTGAAGATTGATGATAGAATTTTTTTCATTATTTCATTTTTCTATTTAATTCAATTAGGATTTAGTCTTTGAGATAGCAGGCTTTCATACAACATTTTCATTCTTTCATTCAAGGTTATCAAATTCGCGAGTTTACCTAAACTTATGGAGCTGAGATAAACTTGAATCATAACCTTGACTCGTAAACCCGAATGAGTTTGCTTGTTTTAAAATATTAAAAAATTTATAGCATGTAATTATAAATGATAAAATAAAAATATATAAAAAATTGAATTGCCACGTCATAATGAAGAAAATACAAGTAAAATACAAATTAAAATCTTAGGAAATATAATAGATCAAGGCTTTAGGGTATGAAAAATCAAAATAACATAAGTCAATATATCATAACTTCAATTTTGGAATGTTTGATTATGAGTGCTTGTGAAATTTCGTGTTTTGTTGTTTGAGAGACCAAAGTCTAATTAACTAAAAGTGTAAACTCATGAGTTTACCTCAATTTATCTGAGTTTATAAGAGTTTACCTGAGTTCAATTCAGTTTACTTTGGTACTAGTTTCCAAGTGAGTTAACTCGATTTGGTGGGAACCTAAATTTGTAAGATTTTAAGAGTTAACTTGAGAGTTTGATAACCTTACTTTCATCCATGTCTTTTAAATTTTTCTTAGGTGTTAGGAAGATGGATTCTTAGGGAACAAAATTTGAATTTTGAATTTTTATTGAATTTCTTAAAAATATTTTTTTTATTTTCTATCGATCTTAATGATGTTCTTAGATTGATCACCCATTAATTGTTCTATGATTTTATATTTAAAAAAAAATCACTTTATAGAATAATGCAAATTAGAATTTAATATTGGTTAAAATAGCTAAAGATAAAAATATTTATTTGTGTAATCTTTGAACATTTTTGTTCTTCAACCTTGAGACATATTTAAAATAGTATAAGAGATTGAATATCTAATTTATTTTAAAAGGGTTATAGTAGCGATAGATCGTGCTATAACTAATAGTAATAAGAAATTTGATCAGGAATACTATTATGAGGAAAGTAAGGTAATAATTAGGTGATGCAAAATCAAAGAATTTTAATGAAATTGATCCCTAATATTTGTCTTCATCTCCATTGTTTCATGTTTATTTTAATTTGATTAGTTTTTATTTTATTTTTACTTTACTTCCAAATACTCTTTTATTGCAATTACAACTTGCCCAGTTAAAATGGTACTTAAAATTTTAATTCTCATGGAACAATAATTTCCTCCCTCACTCTTATTCCTTGAGACTCGATGCACTTGCTGAAACCAGTTTTTACAAATTGGGCATCAATACACTTATGATATTAGGATTTTTTAAAACTCACTTACCTTTTACCATATCTTTTTGTTTGACATATTTATTGTTAAATAGTAAGATAATTCTATGCACTGTATTAGTTTTATATACTTAATTGGTATGTATTACCATTAATAGTGTATTGAAATACACATATATACTTGTTCATCTATGACTTTTACATTTTTAATTTATTTATAAGTGTTAAATTATAGTTATTTATCTAACAAAAAGTAAATAATTTAAACTTTATACTATGTCAAAAAAAAATTTAAACTTTTTTTTATATGGATAAGTAATTAATTTAATGTTTAATAACATGAATAAAGAAAAAATTACATTAATAGTCAACAGCAATACGTTTATTTACAAGGTTTTTTTTTTTAAATCTATGATTGATAGATGTTACAAAGTAAGATATCCAATTATATGCCACGGATTATTATCACATATTTATTATATTTTAAAAATAATCAACACTATGGTATTTAGACAACTTTTGTATAAAAAGTTTCAAACAATTTACTATTTGAATTTAAATAATTATATTAAATAAATTAATTACTAATACTTGGAATATCTAATTACTATATGAAAATTAAAAATAAGATAAATATTAAATATTTTAAGTAGCTAATTTAATCTTTATTAAATTAATAATAAGGACTTTTGATAACAGTATGATACCTAATAAATTATTTATATTAGTTATTTTTTTAAGTTAGGATAGAAGAAGGATATTTTAGTAAAACTCAATAAAAATTTATGTAAGTGGGAGTGACAGTATGGTTAGGTGTTTTGGGAATAAGTTCTTTCATGTTTAATTTATAGATGATGATAAGGTAACATTGATTTTTAAGGGTGTGTTCAGTTAGTTGGAGGATAAAAATGAGGAGGGATAAGATTTTTATGTAACCAAATACATGCATCCTAAAAGGTGAAACCTATGCATGATCTATGATATAAAGAGGCATGTTATGTGAACGCACGAGGTTGATACCATCACTGACACATTAACATAAATCAACTTAGAAGAAGTTACAGCATTTCTTGTTTATTTTTTTATTTGAAAAACTCACCTATCCAACAAAGGGTGGTCAGCCTGTGCGTCGATCGACTCCATGCGTACAAGAGCCATTTCCTTGATATAAAAGATTTAATGATGAAACGTTGCACATTTGCATATGACAAGTTCATTCATATGAAGAAAGATAAGTTACACAAATTTGATTATTGTGCTAAGTCCTTTAATTTTCTAAAGAAAAAACCCTTTTAACCCCTGAACTATAATAAGTCACGCACATGTTAATAGAATCTGAACTCATGTGTTGAGTGAAGCTAGGGTGATGGCCTGCAATGGCAGACAAAATGTATATGGAAGCAAGAAATGAAAGCACATGAATGAACAAAGAAGATGCATTCATTATAATGGTGAATGCTAATTATAAAAATGTGTCTGCCCTTGTTTATATATTAGTGCAATAAGGAGGGAAAAACAACTACCTTGAACTAACTAAGCTAACTGGTCATAGAAAAAGCTAACTCAATACAACAGTAACTCAATATGTCAACTAACTACTTGATACATCTGCTCTAATTAATTACAATTAACCCAATAATTATCTTCAATACATGTATTACTCACAAACTTTTAAAAAGGTAAAGATCGACCAAAACCTTTCTTTTTTTATTTTTCATTTTATTTTCAAAGACCCAAATTTTTTTGAATTTACATTATATTTTAGCCTTTTTATTACAATTTCATCTATAGTTAACATAAAATAAGTGCACTATGCCTTTTACACTTTTATTAAGTAAAACTTAATATCCTAGACTAAAAAGCAAGATGCAATTTGATATCATAAACTTTTTTAAACATGCATTTCCTGATGAAAATCTAATACAAAGGCCTATATTTTCGGGTAAAAAAATTATATAAATCAATTTATACATTTTCAATATATATATATATTACATGACCTGAAAGTTACGAATTCAAATTCTAGAAATAGCTTCTCCATAATATGGGAGTAAAGTTACATATATTTACCCTCCCCAAACTCCATTTGGTAAGAGTCTCATGCACTGAGCTGCTCTTTTTTAAAATATATATGTTTAAATACTTATCTTTCAATTGGCATAAGATTATAGGCCAATAACGGAATTTTTATCTAAATTAATTTGAGTCTGAAATTATTTTACTTACATGGAGTAAACGGAATTTATGATGTCTTCCCTTCTCTAACTCTTAGGTTTTCTGGTCATGTAGAGGAGAGGAATATTATTTGGGAAGGGGAGAGAAGATATAGATATCAAACTCTAATGTATAGTTGTCAAAATAGTTTTAACCATCAAGTTGGTCCATAAAAATCATCATTTTTAATGGGTAGGGCTAAACTTTGAGCCTGTTAAAAATTTCAGCTCGCCTAACCCACCTTATTTATCCTATGAGTTTAGACGGGTCTAGCTTCAGGGTCAAGCCTTATAAAAAATTCATAATTTATTATTCTTTATTTTACAATAGCCCTAAAGACTCAAACCAATAAAGAAATATGAGAGTAAGCTCAAACCAAAAGGATAAAAAGCATATATAGTATGTAATAAATTATAATTTACTCTATGTCAATGATTAAATATGATGAGTTAGTGCATATTTATTATAAACCATAAAAAATTGAGTATGCTTCATGTAAAAAAAAAAGTTATTATATTTTTTAAATAAAATTATCAAACTATTAAAATATATTTTTTATTTTTTGAAGCTCTGTTGACAAGATGGATCTAAACGATATTGGACAGCCCATGTGACGTGTACTCTGGTGGGATTACTTATTGTCTAGAGGATCTGTCGACTAAGCTATGTCATGATCACTCCACTCTGGCACTGGCCCCTATCCTTGAGGTCCTGCATGTGCATCACGTTGGATCTCGAATTTGGCAGCCGAAAACAATAATACAAAAAATGGAAAATTGTTTGATTCCCAATAAAATTTTATATAATAAACCTATATTATACAATGTTAATATTATTAAATATGATGAGTAATCTCACTCATTTCACTTACTTATTACTACCACTCATTACATCTAATGGTGATAAGTGTCTAATATAGATTTGTTGTAAAATTTTATTGTGAATCAAACGCTTCTCATAAGAAAAATGTGAAGCAATCAACTTAGAATTAAAAACATAACAAATCACAATCCACAGTTCTATATGTAATAAAGAGTTTAATTATTTTTACATTATCATCTAATTATGTATTGTCACATTAATAAATAATTAAATTTAATATTTTCTATTTGAAAAATTATACCAATAGAATGCTTTTATTAAATGATAGTATAAATCTTTCTATCATTAGTATATTAAAATTAATTTATATAATAAGTTATTAATTGAAAACTTTTCATTATAGGCATTTGAAACATGGATAAATTATAGTTATACTACTAGCAAAAAGCAATTTCTTTTACTTACTGTCAACATCATTTAATTTATATTAAAGATTGATTGATTTATTTTTTTCATATACTTCGGGGCTGAACAGCCCAATTAAAGATTGATTTACTTGGCTAAGGTAAGCAAAAATCTGTCTTCTATACACATTTCTTGTGAGTGGCGGTGGAGCACGCACCGACGTACCTACCATTTTGGTTTGTATATATCACATTTTATAAGAATTGTTTTGTATAGATACAAATCAAGTATATCTTACATTTAACGCACACTGTAATAAATAAATAGGGTCGAGAAACAGTTGATTGCAGTTTAAATAAATACGATGACACTCGATTTTATTGTGCATGTATTTAAATACTAAAGCTAGTAGATTTGTACTCATTTAACAATTCATTAGTTATGTAATCATAGAAGCAAAGAGGTGGTCCCGAGGCGACACGATAAAAGCGAAATTTATTAAGAGGGGAAGCCTATATCCTTATGCTGCATCACTTGAGTAGCAACTTTTAAGAGTGTTCCCGGTGTAGATCGGGTCGAAATTTTGAATAAGAGTAAATGCTCCATGGTTTGAAAAATGATGGTATGAATATACACGAATGTGAAAATAACTATTTAAATTCTTGTATGACAAATCAAAGACGAATAATATTTGACGATCTAACGGCACATATTCGTGGTAAGAACTTTCATATGAGAAGCTTTCAAGCCATATATATTTTTCTTTTGAGTAAACACTAATCAGATGCAAATAATATAATATAGTGTGATTTCCATTGAATCAGATTAATTTAATTTTGGAAAACACCTCCAGGCTCTTTTATTGAATAATCTGCATGATGATGTTCTAAAAAAAAAAAAAGATTAATTTAATTTTTAAATCCAGCCAATTCAATCTAATCCAATTGTTATCGCCTTATTCGTTTGAATTCAATGGACTGTATTGAAGTACTAATGATTAATTTACTAAATTAAAAGTAAATTTTTTTATTAATTAAAAATTTTGATAAAAATTAAAAATTGAACCAAATCCAAATCAGTCATTTCATTAAGATTTTCAAAATATATAATCAAAGCAAACTGATTCAAAAAAAATATTACCAAAAAAAAATAAATGAATCCAATCAAATCAAATTGAATAGCAACAAAAAAAAGGGTTGATGAGTACCGTGAGGGGTCCAACCAATGGGTCCCATAATATGAAATGAAAGAAAAGGGAGAGGAGAGAACTCTCAACACGTGAACAATAAAATTATTGTACACACGTGAATGATTTTGGTGGAATGCATTTTTCCTTTTCGGCGTGGTGATGCATAGATCATGTCACATTCTGCATTACTTTTATAAATAGTAGCTGAAGCATTCATTTGCAAAGCACATAACAAGGAACGAAGAATACAAGCTAGAGTGAAGAGAGTGCACGAGAAAGTGTGTTATTCTGATAGGAAAAATAAAGAGTGTGAGTAAATCTCAGAGAGTATAGAGTATGAGTATATACATTAAAAATATTTTTAAGTATCATCTTTATTACTCCTTTATATCGCAAAAATGTAGTATTTGAATAAGAAGGTTCTCAACAAGAAATATTATATTTACCTCTTGGGTTGGAGAGTGTGGAAATGATATTTTGTAATTATCCTGAATATCATGGAATATTTTAGAGTCTGTCTCGTTATTTATCCTCCAATATTTAGGGGTTTCCATATTAAAAATTTGGTGTGCAGATTTCTTGATCTATTTTGTTGGCATAAATAGTAACATGGATCCCACTCAGTGACGTCGATCATACTATTCACGAGAGTAGTGACATGGTCCGATTGTTAAGTACTATTCACGTGAATAGTAAATAGTGATAAGCAGGTCCCATGTGAATTACTATTTACCCTAATATTTATTATCGCTGCACTACGCTGATTGGTAAATTTAATTCTATCAAATTAATTTTGATACTTATTGCCATAAATTGACATCATTTAATTATATTGTGAATCAGTCTCTGATCCAACAAATGATATCAAAGCTCAAGTTTAACTCAGGATTGTGCTGTGTAAATTAAATGGAGGAAAAATATGGGTACAGTGATCAAGCTAACAACAGTAAATTACTCTATTTAGAAGTCAAAAATGGAGGGTATACTTTTTTATAAGGATTTGTATGATACTGTAGAAAAGAAAGATGTAAACCTAGAAAACGTGATAGTAAAAACTTGAAAAGAGATGCACCGACACATCATACGAGTGGATCACTGTGATTCCGTCCCTGACCCAACATACCGTACGAGTGGAGCACTCACCGAGCTGCTTAACTATCCAATGTTTTTTCGTAGACTTTTTCATAACATTATTTGTACTGATGTTATAAGATGGTCAAAGATAAAATCCAGTGAGTTCCATACGTCCAGGAGACTAAAAACAAAACATCTTTTAAGAAAATAAAAAATTTTTTTTAAATGTTTTAAAAGTTTATATTTATTACAACACCTACTTTTATAATCACAGTGTATAATAGTAAATGGTGATAGACTAAATATTTCAAATTTTAGGAATTAAAATAATATTAATTGTACCCATGGGTTATGAGATATTGTGCCTACTTATACCCTATCTACCATTGGATAGGACGTGGATCCTATTCAAGGAGAATTCATACCTCACTCAATAGTAGATGATGTGTGAATCGATACAATATCTCAATTTTTTCATTAGTATAATTATCATTTCTCATTAAAATAACACTACTTGTTCAGAAATATATAGGGATATCATCAAAATATTGTTAGAAAGTGAATCCCAATTTTCATTTAGATACATCTCAGCGAAAAATCGTAGAAGCAATATTACTCTTTTTTTTTTTTTTTTCCCTATCTATATGGGACCGTTGGTGATTACAAATAAAAATCTATATATACATCACTTCTTTTCGCGGTCATCATATTAGCAGGTTGAAGAGTGCTTCTAGTGAAGAACATACACTCCTTTCCTTTGCTAATCCGGAAACAGAAAAATCTCACCCATGGCAACTCCCTCTGTAGTCTCAGCTGCTTTGAGAAGGTAATGGAAGTAGCAACCTTCACCTCCTTTTGGATATATATGTAATATATAGTCTTATAGCAGTTAGAACCATAAGCTAGTCAATAACATGTATATGTAACATGCTCAAATTATTTTATAGGCTTGAGGGAAAAGTGGCCCTGATCACAGGTGGTGCTAGTGGAATCGGCGAAGCAACTGCAAGACTTTTCTCAAAGCACGGAGCCAAAGTGGTGATAGCTGATATCCAAGACAACTTGGGCAACACTGTTTGCAGAGACTTGGAAACACCATCTTCCTATGTCAATTGCGATGTGACAAAGGAAGAGGATGTTGAAAACGCTGTGAACATAGCGGTTTCCAAGTATGGCAAACTAGACATCATGTTCAACAACGCGGGCATAACAGGTGTCAACAAGACCGACATACTCGAAAACAAGAAACATGAGTTTGAGGAAGTTATCAATGTTAACGTGGTTGGTCTCTTTTTGGGAACAAAGCACGCTGCAAGGGTCATGATCCCTGCAAGAACGGGCAGCATAATCAACACGGCTAGTATTTGTGGTTGTGTAGGTGGAGCGGCTTCACATGCTTACACGAGTTCAAAGCATGCCGTGGTGGGGTTGACCAAAAGCACAGCGGTGGAGCTTGGACAGTTTGGAATTAGGGTGAATTCCGTGGCACCTTATATTGTTGCCAGCACACCTTTGGCAAAGAACTTCTTTAATTTTGATGGGGAAGAAGGTCTTGGGGTTTATGCCAACCTGAAAGGTACTAATCTTGTGCCAAAGGATGTGGCTGAAGCTGCTCTTTACTTGGGAAGCGATGATTCCAAGTATGTAAGTGGTCACAATCTTGTGATTGATGGAGGGTTTACCATAGTGAACGCTGGGTTTTGCTTGTATGGGCAATCTGCGTGAAACTTTAGTTCATTTAAGAGTAATTTAAGAGTAATGTTATTCGCACTATTTTATAAAGTTTATCGTAGGCTCACAGTAAGAGAGAGACACAAAGTAGTGAATCATCATCAATTTTTCTTCTTCAACGCCTATCATGTTGTGTCTTTCTCTGTTATAGTAAATTTAAAAAATAAATACAAATAACATTGCTGTTTATTTTATATACTCACGTCATTCTCTACTCGATAATTGTTCGTATTTTCAGTGTCCGCTGACTTGTTTTTGGCAAGTATTTGTCCAAGATGATGTCACTATAGAAAAGTGTTTCTTGTATAATAAAACTATTATGGAAGAGAAAATCGGACCAGACCAGCCGGTCCGACTGAAAACCAGTCACCTAGCCGGTCTGGTTAACCCCCCAAAATCGGAGGAAGTCAAAACTGGTCAAGAACAGGGGAAAACTGGGAAAACTGGCAAACCGGACCGGTCGAACTGGTTCGAAGCCTTTGAAACTTTTTTTTTTTTTGGTTTCAAAACTTAAATACTGATATCTTGTGGTAGTCACAGAGTAAAAATAAAGAAAATAGAACCAAAAAATAGCATTAACAAATATTGTTGGATTATCCTTCTTCTCTCTCTGTCATCGCAGGCTACTCACCAATAAATAGTTTTCAAATACTTTTATGACCGTGTTATGAGGTTAAGACTAGAAAAATTTTATATAAATTATATTTATTTTTATAAACCTATAAATATATATTTTTTGTGTTGATTATGTTAATGTTAATCATTTCATATATTTTTAATATTCTAATTAATCATATATCTATATTTAAATATATATTTTATTATATTCCGGTTGAACCCCGGTTGAACCGATCGGACCTCTAAACCTTTGAATCAGTACCTTGACTGGTTCGATGCTTGGTTCGGTTTTCTCTTCCTTGAAAATTATACAACAAATGCACAACACATACTTTATAATTATTAGATGTGATAAATGGTTCCTACTCATCTAACTCACTCATAACATTTAATGGTGATAAGATATGTGGTGTGCATTTATTATTGGGCACATTTGTTGTACTTGGAGGGAGGACGCACCCTTCGCATACCGATGTGCTTCTTTTTGTGATAAGATGAAAATTGTATTTTGTTATTTTTAATCAATTGTAAGATATATTCTTTTTGTTCTTGAATAATTATCTAATTTTAAATACCATTCGAAACAAGAAAATAATTGAAAAAAATTATCAAAGTTAAAAATTAGGAAAATGATTGAAAAACTATCAAAATTAAAATTAGTTAAAAGTAATTTACGGAATTTTTGTTTTAATTTATAATTGAACATTTAATATTTTGTTTTTTTCTTTAATTAAAGGCTATGCGATAATATGTGTGTGTGTGTCCATATATATATATATACACACACTAGTCATTTTACCTATGCAAAGCAATGATGATAATAAAAAATAGTTTGTCGAATATTACTTTAAAATAATAACAATTTAATCAAATAAACTTTATAGGAAATTGAATATATAAATTAATATTTAGATAATTAAATAATGAACAATATATAAATGAGTATATACCCAAAATAATTCATTCTATTTTATATCTTACTTTAAATATCATATTTATAAAATTGTGAAAATCTCGATAAGTGACCTTTAACTAAAAATAAAAAGCCTATGTTACGAAAATTTTGCACTTTTTGATTGATAAAATTGTTGAATGATGAAAGAAAATAAATGAATGATTTTACTATATCATGAGCCGCTTATATCCTTTTAGTAAACTATAATATTTTGCTTATAGAAATATAAAAAAATATTTTATAATTAATAAAAATAATGAATAAATTTAATTTACGCTATTTTAATCATACCACCTTTACTTTTATATCTTTTTAGTAAATTAAAATATCAAATTTAAGTATGTTGTAATTCAAAAAATGAATAATCTTAATTTATGTCACTTAGATAAACTTTCATGCAACATTTTTGTTCTTTCATCCAAGGTTATCAAATTCACAAGTTCACCTAAAGTTTTAGACCCGAGATAAACTTGAATCGTAAACTCGACTCATAAACCTCGAATGAGTTTTCTTGTTTTAAAAATAATATTAAAAAATATTTATAACATGTAATTAAAATAAAATAAATTTATGACAAAATAAAAATATAAAAAATTAAATTAGCAACATCATAATGAAGCAAATATAAATTAAAAAATATAAAAACACAAATTAAAATCTTAAGAAATATAATAGTTCAAGACTACTTTAGCATTTGAAAAAGTAAAATAACTCAAGTCAATATATGATAACTTCAATTTTGAAATGGTTAATTACAAGTGCTTATTGCAAAATTCCATGTTTTGTTGTTTGAGAGACCAAAATATAATTAAAAGTGTAAACTCATGAGTTTACCCAAGTTTATAAGAGTTTACTCGAGTTTAGCCAAGTTTATCCGAGTTTACTTAGGTACAAATGTTCAAGTGAATTAACTCAATTTGGGACCCTAAACTCATAAGAGTTTAAAAGTTAACTCGAGAGTCTAATAACCTTGCTTTCATCTATGTCTTTTTAATTTTTCTTAGATATTAGGGAGATGAATTCTTAGAAGATTAGTTTTGCATTTCCATTTGTTATCGAATTTCTTAATAATATATTTCTTATTTTCTAGCAATCTTAATGTTGTTTTTGGCTTGATCAACCATTAGCTGTTATATGATTTTATAGAATAAGTCAAACTAGAATTTAACATAGGTTAGAGCTATAGGAGACAAAAGTGCTTATTTGGGCAATATCACAACATTTTTGTTCTTCAGCAATGGCAAAAAATTGTGGCTATATGTAAGAAAATCGTAATGGTTTTGCAATCATAGAGTATGCAGTCGTTACCTACTCGTTTAGGCAACAGTTTTGTACTTTTAACTACTATAAAATAAAAATCATTGCCTTTATCAATAGAATAGACAAAGGTTTTGTTGATACATATTAAACAACAATTTTATCTATTGCCTTTCATGTGGCAACGGCTTCACACTGTTAGATAATATTTGATAGTTGGAACATTTTTTAGACTGTTGCCAATTTTTAAGCAATGGTTTACACTTGTTGATTTGATGAATATAAGTAACGATTTGAAAAATGTTGCTAGTTATAAGCAACAATTTTGTTCACATATTGTCTATCTCAATTGGCAACAGTTTTACAGTTAGTATATTGATGAGAAATGGTTTTACAAGTGTTATCTGCCCCTGATAGACAACAGTTTTATAAATGGTACTAGTATTTATAAGGAACAATTTTGTAAGTGTTGCCTATTTCAATATAGATTTTTGTTTTGTAATATGTTGGTTTAGACAATAATATTACAATAAAAAAAAAAAACATTGTAAATGAATTTATTCATGACAAGCACATACATATAATTATCAAATCCTATTTTTAAATCCATAAGATCCATGTGCACACATTAATAACCTTTAATAAGTGGTATACAAGCTACGTCATGACAATTACAAAATACTATTTCAAAATCATATAACAAAAGGATATAAACTGTGATAACATCTAATAAAGTACTACGAAATATTCACTAAGTACAAAAGGTCATGAAATGCTACATCAAAGCCCTTTATCATCTCAAAAGATCTTAGTCTCTTTCACTCATTTTTTATTTGATCATCACATTCTTTGTAGTTGGGTTCTTCCCATGGTTCTAATAACTAGGCCAAACATCAAACCCATCAGGGTAAAGGTTCAAAGGTTCAGTGGTTCAATCGACTGGGGTTCCAACTAGAATATAATTAGTATATAATAAAACATGTATTTATATAAATATATAAGAATATAAAATGAAATATATATCATGGAATAATTAAAAATTAAATTAGACATAAACACAACCCATAGAACATAACACATAATATAATTCATCCTTTTCATATCAATAATCCAACAAACAAATCAAGTTAAAATAAATAGTCCAGTATAGATCCAACAAACAAATCTTTCCTTTCTACTTTTGCTATTCTTTTTTTTTTTTTCTTTTTTCCTGATTTTACAATATTCCCTTTCATATAAACACATAACTAAAAAAATAAATAAAAAAACTAAAATATGCAAATGAAGGAGATGTAGAAGCAGATTGGGATCCAGGCTAGGACAAAGGAGGCAGAAGCAGATTCGAACCAAAATGCAAGCAAGGCAGAGTTTTCAAACCTATTCGGTTCAACTGGTCTAGTTTTCAAAACATTGTTTCTTACTCTCCTTAATTTAGCATGACTTTGCTATAGAAAATCATGAAATTAAACATCATAAGCATAAATCAATAAAACAACGCAAAGGTCAACATAAGCACAAGGCACACACACACAACACACACATATATAAGTGACCTTGCAAAATTTTGGCAATAACACCTGGAGCAAATACTAATTAAGAGAAACAATAAGTAATTTAGTCACCACAACATAAGTGCACATCATGCATTAAAAAATGTGCCACAACATTCAGAATAACTAGCATAGTACAATAAAAATCGAAGTCGAACTATAACACAACACTTTTCACTAAAATATACAACACAACATACTCAACCAATCTACATTCTTTAATTCACTTCAAACCATGTTTTTTTTTTTGGGATCTCATTGTGCCCCTTTGAGGATAAGAATTAAAATTAATAACAAAACAAAACAGAAAAGGTGGTATAACTAAATTAACTATACAAGAACCATGCCTACATCCTACTCCGCAATAATAAGACCAAAGAAAAAATGATAGAAGGGGAAGAAAAGGCGAATGCAAAATCCTTGTATGTAACAATTGAAACATGTAATAGTTGAAACTAAAGGCATGTGGATTACAATCTAAATTTCAACATAAGTGTTGATATCAAGCATTGATAACAAGTATAATAAAGTTTAATCAATCTATTCATAGCATAATGTTCACAAATAAACCCCCAAAACAATCAAACTATCTAGTCAAGCTACTCTTAAAATGCATGAGTTTATTAAATTTATAGAAGAAAAAAGATGTTAAATGGCTTACTTGTCATAGAAGTCACAGAAGCAAAGAGAAGTGTCTCAACTTAAAATGTTCAAAATGCCAAAGGGATGTCTAATGTGTCAAGGCCCTAAAATTAACAGTAAACAATATAAGCATATTTTACAATGGTAGAATATTGTCAATTGATAGAAAAGGTGAGTTTCACATGAACAGTTGCTAGAATAATGCAAGCAGAAAAAGAAAAGAAAAAAAAAAGAAAGTACCCCAAAATAAAGAACACTAACATATGGATTCTAGTTTCGCATCATATACATATTGTCATAGAGAATTCAAAGGTAAATTATTTAATTTTCATATCCATGTTGAAACTTGAAATGAAGAGTAAGGAGCACAATTGGATTGGGAGTGTGAAAAAGAAAGAGGCAAGTCCATCTTACTCATGATCCTATTTTCTCCGTAGAAACTATCCACACAATTTACCATACAATATTTTATTAATCACTAAAATTTGATCATAGTAATTGATAGAGAGTAAGATTGGGCATCAAATACAACCAATAATGTGTATAAATGACCTAATCTACAAAATCAAAGCATAAGGACAATTAAACTAAATGGATCATAGTTTTAGAAAGAAGTTAAAAGAAGAAGAAGAAGAAGAAGAAGCTAAAGGCAGAAGCCAACATTTTGACATAGCATGAAATGAGCAATTAAGCAAAGCCCACTATCTATTAGAACACAATCAAAATGAAATCAATGTTCATGAGAAGACAATGAGGGCGAAATTCAAGTTGACGAAGTTGCGACCCATATTCCAAGAAAATCACAATTATCCATCAATTAACAATTAAAAAGTATCTCATTGATATCCACACCCTCTCAAATTTTCAGGGAATATAT
The DNA here is from genome assembly GCA_031216105.1 of Dalbergia cultrata. NCBI lineage: Eukaryota > Viridiplantae > Streptophyta > Magnoliopsida > Fabales > Fabaceae > Dalbergia > Dalbergia cultrata. The sequence goes on from CM062345.1 coordinate 11,146,861, forward strand.
TCAAGGATGATTAGAATAAAAAACCCTTGTTCTTTAACATAATAGGGCACTAAGAGAGGTAGGATGCATGCCATAAAAAAGCACATAGTTTCAAAGGACAAAGGAATTGCACTAGTTGAATAATTGTTTACTCTTTCTAACTTCCCACTTCAGACAAAAATCAAGGGAACCAATTACCATCTTTAATTAAATAACTAAACACTAACATCTAAATTTAATATTTCATAACTACAAATAAGAGAGATAGACCAAACAAATCAAAGTTTTACTAGATTCCATTTGCACATGTAAACAGAGCTTCAAGGTTTTACTAGTTCCTTTATTTTGATAGCAAAAACAAAGTAGAAAATAAAATAATGTAAAGAGCAAAAAAAAAATGAACTTGGAACCTCATTTTCTCAAAGCGACACACACAACCACCACTCCAAAACCCACTTTTGTCGTTTGGGAAAAATAAAATTTTAAAAAATTTTAAAAAATGGAAACAAAGGGCTTAGAAATTAGAATGTCCATGCTTGGTATATTGTATGAAACCAATTGGCTGGAAAAATTTAATAAAGAAATAATAAGAAACCAATGTAGGAACCAAATGAAACAGACATCATAGAGTAGTACAGTAACTAACCTTGATCCAAGTTTATTAGCAAATAGTTTTATACTTGAAACCTTCTTTTGCTGGTTTGATGTCTGCAACTTTACCAGGAGCTAAACAGTACATAGAAGCCCTTTAGTAGAAGAGATTAAAGTTACTAGCTTTCAAGAATCCTTGTGAGAATAATCGTATAATTTAAGGACATCTCTAAATTTTAGATCATGTGTAATTTAAACCCCAATTTTTCAAAAAGTGCATCACTACACCCTGAACTTTTCAAACTATACAAACATCCCCTAAAAATATTTAAGTCATACCAGGGTATCAGGTTGCATAAAATAAAAAAATAGGGGGGGTTAATTACACATAATATTCACTGACAAGGTGCTAGACTGCACAAATTAGAAACATTAGGGAGGTTAAGTGCACATAAATCTTACCTTTATTAGTTGTCAAAATTATACTGAGGGGCATTTTCATAGCTCGAAAAGTTTAAGGGTGTCGTGATGCACATTTTGAAAAGTCAGGATGTAAATTGTACATGACCTAAAATTCAGGGAGTAAAATGCATTTATCCTTATTATTTAATTAAAACGTGATCATCAAAAGGCCAAACATCAATTTGTAATTGTTAAAAAGAAAAGGGAAACACCAATCAATTATATCTGTGATTTAAGCAAAAACACAGTAGTTTTTATGTCAAAAGACTATTGAAAAATAAGAAAAAGAAATACAATAGCCACCCACAGGAAACTGTTCCTACAAACAATTCAAACACGATTTTAAACTGCAAGCGAGTTGAACCGATGCATGATCCTTCAATTACAATCCAATCTTGGTCGTCTTCTTCTTGTCTTTGTTCTTTTTCAATTCAAACAATGAGGGCTCACTGTTATTGATGATGTGCATGACATCATGGAAGGGGGGAGGAGGAGTGAACTAAGCGAATGGTGTAGATATTGTTGGAATTGGGAATGGAGGGCACCAGAATCAAAGACGGAATGAGGAAGCAATGGGAGGGTTAAGGGTTTTGCAAGGGGTCACGCAAGGGTTGAAGCAGACAAGAGAGAGCGGGAAGAGAGAGAGAGAGAGAGAGAGAGAGAGAGAGAGAAATGAACCTCATACTGATTTTGGATGAGAGAGAGGCGACACTACATTCTAGTAGCTAGTTTCACTTTGTGAGGAACTTTTTTCTTTTTGGTGGTGGCTGAGACAGACACTTTTTCTCTTTTCGATGTAGACTTTGGGAAGAATATGTGGTACTCGAGGTACACATGTCAGTAGATTTATTTTTTCATACAGCCTCAACATCCCCGGAACCCACCCATGTTGCTAGGTCCTGAACAGTTTAGAAAATCTTGAAAATTTCCAGATTTGAATAAAAACTCAAAATTTGGATTTTGATTGGTTGGGACTTTTATTTTTTTGATATTTTATTTGAATTCAAATGTAAGATATTTCTTTATCTACATTTATATTTTAAAGTTAATGGAGAGTAAAATAAGTAAGTACTGAGACAACGCAGATGCCATAATGACAAAAAGACTGCAGAAGCTGGTAAATTGTCACCATTGTAGTAGTCCTAAGCGATCTAGGACCGCTATAGCGGTCATAGTGTGTGAAATCCCGAGGGGGGGGAGGGGGGGTTTGGGTGGTCTAATGACAACTATAGTGGTCCAAGACTGCGATAGTAGTCATAAGTGATATGGTCGAGGGTGCAAGGACGCCTTGACCTTTATAGTGGTCCTCCTGGTGCAGAAACAGTGCTAAACAATGCAATTTTGATTAAATGAAACCCTACCCTATATATGCCCCTCCTACTCAAATTTCACCTTTAAAATTCAAACCCTAACATTTCTTTGGAGCTATTCCTCCTCTCCCACTCTCATCCTCCATCAAATCTACCTCCTCCAAGCTTCAAGGTGAGTTTGGTTGTTGGTTTATGCTTCCTTTTTCTCCTTCCTTCCATATTATAGAGTATGGACTTTGTTGTTTCTTTCATTGTTTTCAAGTGGGGGTACTCTCGAAATGTTGTTAGAGTTAAGAGATTTTTAGAGTTTAATCTAGAGTCTATGTTGTTCTATGGCAGTTGTTGGTGCCATTCCAAGCTATCAAGGTCAATTTGGTGGTGCCCCCATACTCCCAGCTTCAAATAGTAAGTGGATTTGATCTCATAGCTTTAGTTTTATTATTATGAGTATGTTTCTTGCATTATGATTGCTAAACATGAAATTTGAAACGAGAAAAGGTATAGAATATGATTTTACATGATTATGTTAAGCTAGAAAAATTATGATTTTTGATGATAGCATGAAAGAATGAGTTTTAGAGGACGATGGGACCACGATTGTTGTGTTGTGTGCTATGGAAAATGTTTTAAATGGTTAAGAAAGGTTTTATTAAGAAAATATATATTGTAGCAAGATGACTATTTTATCAAATATGTTTCATGGGTTTCTTGATATCACTATATACATATATTCAAGTTTTAAGATTTCAAGTTATGTTTTAGAATGTCCAGTTAATATGTTTATACATGTTAGAGAAATGTGAAACAAGACTATAACCCAGTTTTATGAATAAAAATGTTATATGATTTCTGAGATTATGATTATAAACCTCAGTGTTTGAACTATGATTTTAAATTTATCAAGTATATGGAAAGATATGTTAGTTTAAAATATGAATATAAAACTTCAGTGTTATGGTAACATGAGCTACATAATTCATTATGATTTATAACAACTAACAGATACATATTCTGTGGGCTTGAAATTGGAATGCCTACAAGTGGTAATCCCTTGGGCTCGATTTTCATAGTTACAGTTATACTAAAGTCAAATTGTTAGAGTTATATGAATCCAGAACTCTCAAAGTACTAAGAATTTAGGGGCTCGCATTCGCGAAGAACGGAGCAACCACCCTTTAGTTTTGAATTTGACAAACTAGTTTAGCCGGTAAAGATAAGGAAATAGACAATTAGTTAGCGGTTGTGAAGAGATTATTAACCTTGGTACCAAGTTGTCCGTTAAAGGCCAATTTCGCCCCCAGCTGTTACAGAAAATGGGACCTAGTTAGGTGCCCATAGCTTGTCCGACATGGACTATGATGATTTCAGCAGGTGCTCTTGTTCGCCAAGGACTGACTACAATCTTTTAGTTTCTAATTTTACAACTTTATTAATATATATGTATTTATTATTATTATGTTCAGCATACTGTTTCTCGATACTCTGCCGCACCCCCAATTAAAATGATTTCATGTTTGATTATGAGTTAGAAATGGTTGTTGTGAATTTATAGAATGAAAAGTGTTTTCCCAGCTTGCTATGTATTTTAATATCAAATTATTTGTGATTGTTGCATGTATAGTGCATTATATATATTCTTGGTTGTCCCATGTGGGTGATGGGTGAGAGCTCAGTCACTGAGTCGGTTGACTCACCCCCTCCCTTCTTCTCATAGTTGCAGGTATAGTTTTAGTTTCAACCCAGTTTGGTAGATGCAGCTCTTCCCATTGGTGAGCTTTATTTTGAAGGCTTAGTATAAGTTCATGTTAGTACTAGAGTGCTCTAGTAGATATGTAGGCAGGATCAAAGTCATGCATTATTTTTTAGATTTTGTATTAAACTTCAGTATTTGAAACAATATGTATGTGTTTTCAGTTTACAAGTATGAATTTAAAATAATAAAGTTTGATTCGAGTTTATGTAACAAGCCAGAGAAGTGTTATTTGTGATTCAGTTTTTTAAGTGTTAAGCAAATTTTCAGATTTAAGATTTATACTATATGCTGAAATAGTTTATGATTTCGTGATCAACAGATTTAGGGTAAGATGATTTTAGAGTTTGAATATTAAATACTTTTGGTATTATGAATTTAAATATTATGCTTTAATTAGAGAATATGATAATAGTTTAGAAGAAAAATCACTTTTAAGTATGATATTAGATTATGTTATGCATTTAAAAAGATACGTCACCCAATAGACTTACGTGGGGATGGACTTCCTCATGTGCCAGTCACGTTCCTAAGTCAGGTCGTGATAGAGTATTTGAAAAAATTATTGTGAGAAGATAGGGAAAAATTAAAAAAAATGTTATTTGTGTTCATTGTGTGTAAGACACCGTGTTAACTCACATTTCATCCACTAGTGGATGAAATGTGGACTCTATTTGAATGGAGTCCATAACCTATCAAATGGTGGAAGGCATGTGAGTCGGCATGATATCTCACATATAATGAGTGCAAATAACAACTCAAAAATTAATTAGATGGTGGGAAAGGAAAAAATGTTGGTGCCATCTTACTATCCAATATACAGGGGAACGGTTTTTATATGTCATCTATATCTAGTAGACAATAACAACGGTTTTTGTGTATATCATTTTTCTAATTACATATACAACAGCTAAATAATTGTTGCCTAATATAAAAGCTATGGAACAGCGAAAAAACCATTGTTTATACACACTAAGAGTACAGTTTTATTATGTTGCAATAACATTCTTTATAAATTGAAATGTGATAGCAACAACAAAATAAACCATGGCAATAGGTCCTGTCAGGTAATGGTTTTTATGGCGTCACCAAATTTGGCGTTGCAATAACTATAAATTGTTGTAGTCTCTGAAGTTTTTTGTTCTTCATCCTTAGGAGAGATTTAAAATAGTGCAAAAGATTGACCATCTGGTTTATCTTAAGAGGGTTGTAGTAGCAAGAGGTCATGTTATAACTAATAATAATGAGAAAATCGATCAGAAATAATATTATTAGGAAAGGAATGCAACAGTTAGGTGATGCAAAATTAGATAATTTTGATTAATTCGATCTATAATATTTATCTTCATCTCCATTGTTTTACGTTTACTTTAATTTGATTAGTTTTTATTTTTATTTTTACTTTTACTACAAAATACTCTTTTATTGAAATTACAACTTTTCCTGAATTGTAAAGTGTCCAGTTGAATTGGTATTTAAAATTTTAATCCTTGTGGGATGAGAATTCCCTTGCTTAGTCTTATTACTCGAGACTCAGTGCATTTGCTCGATCCGATTTTCACAAATTGGGCGTCAATACACTTATGATATTAGGATTTTTTGGCACTCACTCACCTTTTACCGTATCTTTTAGTTCTACATATCAATTGTTAAATATTAAGATAATTCTATGCGTTGTATTAGTTTTATATATTTAATTGGCATGTATTACCATTAATAGTGTATTGAAATATACTTGTTCATTTACGATTTTTACTTTTTAATTTTTTAAAATTCTTAAATTATAATTATTTATCTAACAAAAGTAAATAATTAGCCTTTATACTATGTCAAAAAAACCTTTTTAACTCTTTTTTGTTATCAATAAGTAATTAATTTAATGTTTAATAACATGAATAAAGAAAAATTACATTAATAGTCAATAGTAATAATTCATTACATCATATTTTTATTTAGTAGTTTTTTTTTTTTGAAATACATGATTGCTAGCTAGATGTTACAAAGTAAGATATGCGATTATAATAAGTTTTTTTTTCAACTTTCCAAAGAAAAAACCTTTTGACCCGGCCCCTGAACTATAATAAGTCACACGCACATGCTAATAGAATCTGAACTCGTGTGTGAGTGAAGCTTGGGTGATGGCTTACAATGGCAGAACAAAAGCAGTGGAAGCAGGAATTGAAAGCAAATGAATGAACAAAGAAGATGCATTCATTATAATCGTGAATGATAATCATACAAAATGAGTCTGCACTTGTGTATATATTAGTGCAATAAGGAGGGGAAAATAGCTAACTTGAGCTAACTGACTGATCATAATTAACTCAATACAACAGTAACTCAATATGCCAACTAACTACTTGATACATCTGCTCTAATTAATTACAATTAACCCTATAATTATCTTCAATGCATGTATTACTCACAAACTTTTAAAAAGGTAAAGATCTACCCCCAACGATTTTTTTTATATTTTTATTTATTTTGAAAGACCCAAATATTTTTTATTGTACATCATATTTTAGCCTTTTTATTACAATTTCATCTATAGTTAATAGAAAATAAGTGCACTATGTCTTTTAAACTTTTATTATGTAAAACTTAATATCTTGAACTGAAAAGCAACATGCAATTTGATATCATAAACTTTATTAAACATGCATTATCAGTCTCTCCACAATATGAGGATAAAATTGTATACATCTATCCTTCATGGACTTATGCATTAAGCCGCCCTTTTTTAAAATATTTTTTTAAAATACTTTTCTTTCCATTGGCAAACGATTATAGGCGAGTCAAGGAAATTTTTATCTAAATTAATTTAGGTCTAAAATTATTTTACCTGCATGGATTAAAAGGAATTTATGATACCTTCCCTTCTTTCCCTCTAACTCTTAATATTTTGGGTTAGGCAGAGGAAAGAAATATTATTTGGAAAGGGGAGAGAAGACTGAGATCGAACGCTGGTGTGATTACTTAATTACTATCCAGAGAATCTGTCATCAAAGCTATGCCTCGATTCCTCCACTCTGGCACTACCCGTTATCCTTGAGGCCCGGCATGTGCATCACGTTGGATCTCGAATTTGGTAGCCAAAGACACTCATAATAAAAAATATGTGAAGCGATCTACTTAGAATTAAAAACATAACAAATCACAGTCCACGTTTCTATATATAATAAAGAGTTTAATTATTTTTACATTATCATTTGATTATGTATTACCACATCAACAAATAGTTAAACCTAATACTCACTAATTTAAAAAATCATACAAATAGAATGATTTTATTGAATGACAATATGAATCTTTCCATTGTTAAATATATTAAAATTAAACTCTATAATAAGTTATTAATTGAAAACTTTTCATTATAGGCATTTGAAACATGCATAAATTATAAAGTTATACTACTAGCAAAAAGCAATTTTTTAACTTGCTGTCAAAATCATTTAATTTATATTAAAGATTGATTTACTTGGCTAAGGTAAACCAAAAATTTGTCTTCTATGCACATTTCTTGTGAGTGAAGGGGGAGCACGCATCGACGTACCTATCAGTCTGGATGGTATCATATTTTACAAGAATTGTCTTATATAAATACAAATCAAGTATATCTTATATTTAATACACTCTAATAAATTAATAGGGTCGAGAGACAATTGAATGCAGTTTAAATAAATAGGATGACACTCGATTTTATTGAGCATGTATTTAAATACTAAAGCTAATAGATTTGTACTTATTTAAGAATTCATTAGTTATGTAATCATATATAGAAGCAAAGATCAGAGGTGGTCCCGAAGCGACTCGATAAAAGAAAAATTTATTAAGATGGGAAGCCCATATCCTTGTGCTACATGATATTATACCCACGTAATCACTCACAAATATTGTAACAACAAAAATTTATAGAGGAAGAGAATTAGAAGATACAGATAATAACTTCACTTTTTTCATTTTATCACACATAGAACATCCATACACTTCATTTCTTATAGACTAAGTCTTGAATAAAACAAAAGCTTCAACAACTACATTTAATGAAAAGCAAGCATGAAAAAAAAAAAAAAAAAAAACCATTAATGATAATGTTGACAATATGGTCTCTATCCATATTGTAGGGTGGCTATAATAAATGCTAGAGATTTCCAAGTATGTTGAGCATTTAATGCTTGGTTTAAATTTTTAAACATTGCCTCCCATAAATCAAGTATTTAAAATTGATTATTCCAAACATTTTCTTCAACTAACAGACTGATTTACTCTTCAAAAGTTTTGTGAAAATATCTGCAATTTGTTGTTCAGTGTGACAATAATCAGTTAACACTTCTTTCTTAGCAACCAAATCTCAAATCTTGTGGAATCGAATATCAATATGCTTGGATCACCCATGAAATACTAGATTTTCACAAAATACAATAACAAACTTGTTGTCACAAAATACTGTTGTGGGAATGCTTTGCTTATGCTTCAATGCTTCAAGAATTCTTCTTAGCCACATTGCCTATGTAACACAATTGGCTGCTACAATATATTTTGTTTTAGCTGTGGAGAGTATAACAATTAATTGTTTCTTTGAAGACCAAGATACTGCGCCAGACCCAAGATAAAAAACATATCCTGAAGTATTTTTCCTTATTTCTACATCACCTATCTAGTCACTATTTGTGTATCCAACAAGTCTTAGATCATTAGTATGACTATAAAAAATTCCATTAGTCATGATACCTTTGATACAGCGAAGAACTCTTTTAGCTGCTTGCAAATGACAGGTGCACAGCTCCTCTATGAACCTACTTAATAATCCAACTCCACAAACTATATCTAGTCTGGTCGCAGTTAAATATCTCAAACCTCCAATCAAACTCTTGTAATTTGTAAGATCCATAGCTTTTCCTTCATCTTCCCTCATCAATTTCAGCTTCTTTTCAACTGGAGTAGAGACTAGCTTTGAATTCTTCATATGATACTTTTTTAGAATATCATTAGCATATTTCTTTTGAGAAATGAAGATGTCATGATCTTGCTAAACAATTTCAATGCCTAGAAACTAAGACATCAGACCCAGATTTGTTATTTCAAAATGTTTTACCATGGCCTCCTTGAATTTTACAATCATCTTCAAATTATTTTCAGTGAAAATCAAATAATCAACATAAAGGCATACAATGAGCATATAACCAGACTCAACAGATTTAATGTATAAAGTATATTCAAATTTTGTATATTTGAAAACTATTCTCAATGAAATAATAATCAATCTTCTTGTACTGCACTCTTGATGCTTGTTTCAAACCATATAGTGTCTTCTTCAATTTGTAGACTTTGTCCTCTTCTCTAAGGATCATATAACCTATAGGTTGCTCAACATATACCTATTCCTCTAAAGTACCATTCAAATAGGCAAACTTGATATCCATTTGATATATCTTCCACTTATTTTGATCAAAAAGTGAAATAATTATCCAAATTATATCAAGTCTAGCAATAAGGGCAAATACCTCAAGGTAATCAATACCTGGCTTTTGCTTGTATCCCTTTGCAACCAATCTTACTTTGAACCAATCAATCTCGCTATCGGGCTTATATTTTGTCTTGTATACCCATTTCACTCTTATTGACTTCTTACTTACAGGAAAATCTGTTAGCACCTAGGTATTATTTTTCTTAATTGCAAAGATCTCTTCATCCATAGCTTTTCTCCAATTCTTATCAATGGAAGTTTCTTCAAAGCTTACTGGTTCACAATCTGCAAATAAAGCAAAATTGATAATCTTCTCATCAAATGGATCATTATCATTCCTCACAACATCCCCCAATCTTTCTCCACAAGCAGGGCAAACTACTGTGGAGTAGGAGGTGAGAGAGATCTGAGAGCTTAAGCTCTCCTTGGAATAGCAGCAGTAGGAGAAAGCAAAGAAGGAGAAGGCTCAATTTCGGAAGATGTAGCAGAAGATCACTGCAGATGTGATAACCTTCTTCCAGGACATGCAGGCTTTTGGATCCTATAGCTTTGGCAAGGCACTCCCCTAGACCCCATTCCCTCACATCCCACTCTCCTTCCATCTCTGAGGGCCACTCATAGTCGGAGGGCGCGGATGACAATGATGGTCTAGATGATGATGACGCCACCAACGATGTTGAAACCCAGGAGTTCAGCTAGTTTTTATCTAGCTTCTTTTTTTTTTTTTCCATTCTGGATTTTTTTTACATTTATTGTAATGTGTATATATTTTATTATCATAATTTGATACTTTGGTTAATTATTTTAATTTATTCATTTTATTATTTTATTATTCAATATTAATTTAATTGATGATTAGGTTATTATATATCAATTAAATAAACAAATAAATTAATTAATTAATAATGAAATAAAAAATTAATTCTTTACCAATGAGTATAACTTTCGGTAATAATTAATATTTTTAAATAAATTTTTTATATAAAAATAAACCCATCAGTAAAGCCGTCAATAAATGATTTAAAAAATTATATTATTCACTTAAATATCCATCGGTAAAATTAAATAAACTCATCGATACAAATATGTCTCTGATAGCCTTGATGATGCCTTTTATTTAATTTTACCGATGACTATATTCCTTAATATATACCTGTCGGTATAAAAGTAAAAAATAACCAATGGGTTTTTTTACTGTCGGTAATATTCGTCAATGGCCTCGGAACCGGTGCCCTTATAACCATCGGTATAATTCATACCCGTTGATAAACGAGTCGATGTCTTGCGCATTTCTTATAGTGACACCAAATAATCCATTCCTTGATAGATTTGTGACAGTGCCAATTGGTCTCTCTTTTGAGTTGTTTGATCTACTCCTTGAATGCTTAGTTCAACAAACCTCCAAATATGGTTAGCTTTTAAATAGGTGCATGTTAAAATTTTCCAGTAATAATAATCTAGTTTCCCTTCTGATTTGGGACTGGACCAAACAATATTGTAATTGTTTATCATACTAACTCTAGAAAAACTAACTGTATGAGACCACTCTTATTTCTCACAAACTCTTTAAAAAATTGGCTTTGAATTTAACTATCTTTAATATCAATATGATATCAGATCCACATAGTTACTCACAAATATTATAACAACTTAAGCTTATAGAAGAAGAGAATTAGAAGATACAGATAGTAGCTTTACTTATTTCATATGACCACACTTATCCTACACTTCCTTTATTATAGACTACAAGCCTCAAATAAAACAAAAGCTTCAACAAATACATTTATTGAAAAACAAGTATGAGAAAAAAAAAAACACCATTAATGATAATATTGACAATATGGCCTCTATGCATATTGTATGGTGGGTATAATAAATGCTATACATTTCCATGCATGTTGAGCATTTAATGCTTGGTTTAGATTTTTTAACACTGCATCACTTGAGTAGCAACTTTTAAGAGTGTTCCCGGTGTAGATCGGATCAAAGTTTGAATAAGAGTAATGCTCCATGATTTGAAAAATGATAGTATGAACACACGAATGTGAAAAAAGACTATCTAAATTCTTGTATGACAAATCAAAGACGAATAATATTTGAAGATCTAACGCCACATATTAGTGGTGAGAACTTTCGTATGAGAAGCTTTCAAGCCATATATATTCTTCGTTTGAGTAAAAACTAATCAGATGCAAATAATATAATATAATGTGATTTAATTTGTATTGAATCAGATTAATTTAATTTTTAAATCCAGCCAATTCAGTCAAATTGTTATCGCCTTATCGGCTTCAACTGCATGAACTTTATTGAAGTACAAATGATTAATTTACTAAATTAAAAGTCAATTTTTATTAATTAAAAATTTTGATAAAATTTAAAAATTGAACCAATCCAGATCAGTCATTTCATTAAGTTTTTCAAAATAAAATCAAAGCGAACTGATTCGAACTAAATAAATAAATCCAATCAAATCAAATTGAATCTCAAAAAAATGAAAAAAAAAAAAAAGGGTTGAAGAGTACCGTAGGAGTGGAGCACTCACCGAGCTACCTAACTATCTCATGTTTTTCTGTAGACTTTTTGGGCAGACCATTGTTTGTACCGAGGTTATAAGATGGTCAGAGATAAAATCCAGTGAGTTCATACCTCGAAGAGACTGAATACTTTAAGTTTTCTTTTAAAAAATTCTTTTAAGAAATTAAAAAATATTATTTAAATGTTTAAAAATAAATTTTATTGGACATCTGCTTTTATTAGTATTGTATACAATGGTAATAGTGATAAACTAAATGTTCCAATTTTTAGAAGTTTAAATAACAGTAGTTGTTAAGATATATAAAGGGATATCATCGAAATATTGTTAGAAAGTGAATCCCAATTTTTATTTCAATACATCTTAGCGAAAAATGGTAGAGGCAACATTACTCTTTTTTTTTTTCCTCTATCCATATGGGACCGTTGGTAATTATAAATAAAAGTCTATATATATGCATCACTTCTTTTCGCGATCATCATATTAGCAAGTTGAAGAGTGCTTCTAGTGAAGAACATACACTCCTTTCCTTTGCTAATCCAGAAACGGAGAAATCTCAACCATGGCAACTCCCTCTTTGGTCACAGCTTCTTCGAGAAGGTAACGGAAGTAGCAACCTTCACCTCGTTTTTGCATATACTACATATAATATAGTTTTATAGAAGTTAGAACTATAAGCTAGCTAACAACATGCATGCATATATAACATGCTCAAATTATTTTATAGGCTTGAAGGGAAGGTGGCCCTGATCACAGGCGGTGCTAGTGGAATCGGTGAAGCCACTGCAAGACTCTTCTCAAGGCACGGAGCCAAAGTGGTGATAGCTGATATCCAAGACAACTTGGGCAACGCTGTTTGCAGAGAATTGGAAACACCATCTTTCTACGTCCATTGCGATGTGACAAAGGAAGAGGACGTTGAAAGAGCTGTGAACACAGCGGTTTCCAATTATGGCAAACTAGACATCATGTTCAACAACGCTGGCATAGCAGGTGTCAACAAGACCAACATACTCGACAACAAGAAACATGAGTTCGAGGAAGTGATCAATGTTAACGTGGTTGGTCCCTTTTTGGGAACAAAGCACGCTGCAAGGGTCATGATCCCTGCTAGAAGGGGAAGCATAATCAACGCGGCTAGTATTTGTGGTTGTGTAGGTGGAGTGGCTTCACATGCTTACACGAGTTCAAAGCATGCCGTGGTGGGGTTGACCAAAAGCACAGCGGTGGAGCTTGGACAGTTTGGAATTAGGGTGAATTCCGTGGCACCTTATATTGTGGCCACCACACCTTTGGCTAAGAACTTCTTTAATTTTGATGAGGAACAAGGTCTTGGGGTTTATGCCAACCTGAAAGGTACTAATCTTATGCCAAAGGATGTGGCTGAAGCTGCTCTTTACTTGGGAAGCGATGATTCCAAGTATGTAAGTGGTCACAATCTTGTGATTGATGGAGGGTTTACCGTAGTCAACGCTGGATTTTGCTTGTATGGGCAATCCGCGTGAAACTTTGCTTCATTTAAGAGTAATGTTATTCTCACTATTTTTTATAATTTATCGTGGCTTACATTAAGAGAGAGAGACACAAAGCAGTGGATCATCATCAATTTTTCTTCTTCAACGCGTATCATTTTGTGTCTTTCTCTTTCATTGTGAAGTTGCAGTAAATTTGAAAAATAAATATAATTAACATTGCTATGTATTTTATATACTCATGTCATTATCTATTTTATAATTGTTCGTATTTTCAGTGTCTGCTGACTTGTTTTGGCAAGTATATGTCCAAGATGATGTCGCTATAATAACCGGAGGGAGGGTGCACCCTTCACATATGGATGTGCTTCTTTTGGTAATAAGATCATAATCGTATTTTGTTATTTTTAATCAATTGAAGGATATGCTCTCTTCGTATTTGAATAATTATTCAATTTTAAATGTCATTTGAAATAAAAAAAATGATTGAAAAAAAAATCAAAGTTAGATATAGTTAAAAATAATTTATTGAATTGTCGTTTCAATTTATAATTAAACATTTAATATTTTATTTTTCTTTAGTTACAGGCCACACAATAACATGTGTGTATATATACATATATACCGGTCGTTTTATCCGTTTGACGCATGGAGTGATGATAAAAAACAGTTTCTTGATAATTATTTTAAAATAACAACAATTAAATTAGATGTACTTTATAAAAAATTGAATATATAAATTTAATTTTAAAAATAAATTAATAGTTAAATAATCAAATAATGAACAAAATATAAATAACTGTATACCTAAAATAAGTCATTCTATTTTATATCTTACTTTGAATATCGTATTTATAGAGTTGAGAAAATCTCGATAAATGACCTATAACTAAAAATAAACAGCTTATTTTATGAAAATTTTGCATATTTCAATAGATAAAATTGTTGAATGATAAAAAAAAATAAACGAATAATTTTACTATTCATGAATCACTTATATCCTTTTAGTAAATTAGAATATTTTGTTTATAGAAATATAAAAAAATATTTTATAACTAATTAATAAAAATATTAGATAAATTTAATTTATGCTATTTCAATCACACCTCCTTTACTTTTACATCTTTTTAGTAAATTAAAATGTTAAATTTAAAAAATATGTTGTAATTGATTAACAAATGAATAATCTTAAATTATGTCATTGAGATAAACTTTCATACAACATTTTTGTTCTTTTGTCCGAAGTTATCAAATTCGCGAGTTTACCTAAACCCATAAAGTCGAGATAAACTTGAATCATAAACTCAACTTGTAAACCCCGAACGAGTTTACTTGTTTTAAAAATAACATTAAAAAATATTTATAACATGTAATTATAACAAACTAAATTTATGGTAAAATAAAAATATATAAAAAATTCAATTACAACATCATAATGAAACAAATATAAATTAAAAAAAATATAAAATACAAATTAAAATATTAAGAAATATAACATATTAAAACTGCTTTACAGTGTGAAAAATTAAAATAACTTAAGTCAATATATCATAATTTCAATTTTGGAATATCTAATTACAAGTGCTTATTGTGAAATTCCATTTTTTGTTGTTTGAGAGACCAAAATGTAACTAAAAGTGTAAACACACGAGTTTACCCGAGTTTATAAGAATTTACTTGAGTTCAACCGAGTTTACTTAGATAAGAATTTTCAAGCGAATTAACTAGATTTGAAATCCTAAATTCATAAGAGTTTAAGAGTTGGTTTGAGAGTCTGATAACCTTGCTAGCTTTCATTTATGTCTCTTTAATTTTTCTTAGATGTTAGGGAGATGAATTCTTAGGGAATTAGTTTTGTATTTCTATTTGTTATTGAATTTCTTAATAATATATTTCTTATTTTCTAGCAATCTTAATGTTGTTCTTGGCTTGATCACCCATTAGCTATTGTATGATTTTATATTTTTGAAAGAGATTTCACTCTATAGAATAAGTTAAACTAGAATTTAACATAGGTTAAAGCTACGAGAGACAAAAGTGCATATCTGTGCAATATTACAACATTTTTGTTCATCAGCAACGGTCAAAAACCATGGCTATATGTAAGAAAATCGTTGCCTTTAGAATAAACAACGATTTTGCAACCATGGAGTATACAGTCGTTACCTATTGGTTTAGGTAATGATTTTGTACTTTAGACCATGGTAAAATAAAAAAATGTTGCCTTTATCAATAGAATAGATAGCGGTTTTGTTGATACGTATTAGACAACGGTTTTATTCATTGCATTTCATTTGGCAATGGTTTTACACCGTTAGATGATATTTGACAGTTGGAAAATATTTTAGATTGTTGCCAATTTTTAAGCAACGGTTTGCACTTGTTGATGTGATGAATATAAGTAGCAGTTTGAAAAGCGTTGCTAGTTATAAGCAACAATTTTTCACATGTTATCTATCTCAATTGGTAACGGTTTTATAGTTAGTATTATTATTGATAGGAAATAGTTTTACAAGTGTTGTCTGCCCCAATAAACAACAGTTTTATAAATGGTACTAGTATTTATAAGGAATAATTTTGCAAGTGCTGCCTATTTCAATATAGATTTTTCTTTTGTAGTATGTTAGTTTAGAAAATAATATTACAATAAAAACAAAACACATTGTAAGTCAATTTATCCATGACAAGAACATACATATAAGTATCAAATCCTATTTTCAAATCCATAAGATCCATGTGCACGTACACATTAATAACCTTTAATAAGTAGCATACAAGCTAAGTCATGACAATTACAAAATAATATTTCAAAATCACATAACAAAAGGATATAAACCATGATAACATCTAATTAAGTATTCATAGTTACAAAATATTCACTAAGTACAAAAAGTCATTAACTGCTACATCAAAGTCCTTTATCATCTCAAAAGATCTTGATCTCTTTCACTTGTTATCTATTTGATCATCATATTCTTTGTGGTTGGGTTATTCTTCTCCTTCAACATGATTTTGCTTTAGAAAACCATAAAATTAAACGCCATAAACATATAATCAATAAAACAAGAAAAAGGTCAACATAAGCACAAGACATATATATATATATATATAAGTGAATTTGCAAAAATTTTAATAATAACAACTGGAGTAAACAATAATCAAAAGAAACAATAAGTAATTTAGTACCACAATATAAGAGCACATCGTGCATTAAAAAATGTGCCACAACATTGAGAATAACTAGTATAGTATAATCAAAACCAAAGTCAAACTATAACATAGCATTTCTCACTAAAATATACAATACATACTCAGCTAATATACATTCTTTAATCCACTTCAAAACTTTTCCTTTTTTTTTGGATCAAATTAATATACCCCTTTAAGGACAAGAATTAAAATTAATAATAAAAAAATAAAAAAGGTGATATCAGTAAACCAGCAATAGAAAAACCATGCCTACATCCCGTTACATAATAATGAGACCAAATAAAGAATGACAGAAGGGGAAGAAAATGCAAATGCAAAATCCTTGTATGTAATGATTGAAACATGCAATAGTCGAAATTGCCTACAGGGATGTAGATTAAAATCTAAATTTCAACATAAGTGTTGATGACTAAAGCATTGCTGACAAGTATAATAAAGTTTAATCAATCTATTCATAGCATCATGTTCACAAATAAACCCTAAAATAATCAAACTATCCAATCAAGCTACTTTTAATAGGCATGAGTATATTAAATTTGTAGAAGAAAAAGAATGCAAAATGGCTTACTTGTCACAGAAATGGCAAAAACAAAGAGAAGCGTCTCAACTTAAGATGTTCAAAATGCTAAAGGGATGTTTAATGTGTTAAGGTCCTAAAATTAACAGTAAACAATATAAGCACACTTTACAGTGGCAGAATATAATCAATTGACAGAAAAGATAAGTTTCACATGAACAATACAATTACTAGAACAATGCAAGTAGAAAAAGAAAAGAAAAGAAAAATACCCTACAATAAAGGACATTAACATGTAGATTCTCGCTTCACATCATATATTGTTACAGAGAATTCAAAGGTAAATAAATAAATAAATATACATTATTTAATTTTAACATACAGGTTGAAACTTGAAATGAAGAGTAAGGAGCACAATTGGATTAGGAGTGTGAAATAGAAAGAGGCAAGTCCATCTTACTCATGATCTTACTTTTTCCATAGAAATTAATTATCCACACCATTAACCACACAATATTTTACTGATAACTAAATTTGATCATGGTAAATGATAGAGAGTAAGATTGGGCATAAAAAACAACAAATATTGTATATAAATGACCTTATCTACAAAATCAAAGCATAAAAATTACTAAACTAAATGGATCATAGTTTTAGAAAGAAGTTAAAAAAAGAAGAAGAAAAAACTAAATGCTGAAGCCAACATTTTGACATAGCATGAAATGAGCAATTAAGCATAGCCACAATCGATTTGAATTCAATCAAAATGAAGACATTTCCATACTTCTAAAACAAGATTCATACCATACTTAGGATATCTGAATCAAGGCAAATTTACATCGTTTTGATTTCTTAGCAAATTGCAACACAAGGGAACTATTAACTATTGACACATTTCCAAATCCCAATTGTATAATTAATTTCATGAAAGTGGTTCAATTTGAAGACAATGCAACGTACGATCAATTTTCTTTGGGGCCAAATATAATGTAAGCTGTCACAATCTTGTGATATGGAGGGTTTATCGTAGTGAACGCTGGGTTTTGCTTGTATGGTCAATCCGCATGAAACTTTGGTTTATTTAAGAATAATATTATTTGTGATCGTTTATTAAATTTATTGTAGACTCACAATAAGAAAGAGATACAAAATAGTGGATTATCATCGATTCATTTTTTCATCAACACCTATTCTTGTGTCTTTCTCTTTAATTGTGAAGCTATGATAAATTTAAAAAATAAATAGAAATAACACTGCTATTTTTTTTTTCATATACTTATGTCATTCTATTCAATAATTTTTCGTGTTTTTATTTTTTATATGCGAGTATGGATCTTCTTATATGTAAATCAAACATGACAAAGTCATATTTAAATCCACACCCTTATTCTCTGTTTTTATTTTTTAAATGAGTGAAAAAGTATACTTTAAGAGACTAAGGATGTAAATTAAATTTACATGACACCCTCATCTATAATTTCTGCATGAGAAGATCTACTCAATTTGTATGATGACTTGTTTTGGCAAGTACCTGACGAAGATGATGTCGCTATTATTAGGGAATATCAAAGTTGGGCACACTCTCAGTGTAATAAATATTTTATCGATATAAGACGAGTGCGCCTAAATTTATGAATAGTAATGGATAAATACAGCACGTGACTAGTACTTAATAGTATGACCCACTTATCACTATTTACATGAATAGTATCCTATAGTGAAACAACATTAATATCACTCTAGTGAGACCTGCATCACTATTTGTGAATAGTATGAGACCCGTATCACTATGCATGAATAGTATTTTATTACTATTCACATCAACAAAATAAATCAAGAAAACTGCACATAAAATTTTAACTTGGAAAACCTTCATTTTTTTAAGGAAAAAATCACGCGCCAAAATCCAAAAAATATTCCACTCTATTTAAAAAGTAATTATAATATAGTGTATCCCCATTAAAACTCTCTCCGACTACAGTTTGTAGTATTATAGAGATCTAGAAAATATACCCAAATAAAATCTCTAGTGTGTACTCACATTGCACTCTTAGAATTTTCTCAGACATATTCTTTATTTTTCTCTCACTTCAAGAAGCTCATATTTCTTCTTTCGAAAGCTAGAACTGCTTCAACTTGAGATGCTCAGCCTTGCTCTATTTATAGAGGCTTAGGAGTCACTGTACAATCACTGCATAGTAACTCCACATGCATTTTGGTGCTTTTAGTGGAGGGAGGAAATTTTTTCTTCCTCCCTTTGTTGATAATACAAGCCGCATACTGACAATTCTCTACATTGACTTGTATTTTGCTTTTCAACCTTCGCAAATATTGATCAAGTCTAAGCAATGTTTGAACTTATCAATCGGCAACAGTTTTGTCATCATGTCTGTTGGATTATTAGCCGTGGCTATCTTTTGGATTGCAACTGTACCATTACTGATGCTTTTATATGATAAAATGAAGTCTAACATCAATGTGCTTAGTCATTTCATGATAGGCTGAGTTTTTTATTAGATGAATTGCGCTTTGACTATCACAGTGTACAATCGGTACATGTTGATTTAACCCAAATTTATCCAAAAGATCATGCACTCAAATGCTCTCTTTAACAGCCTCAGTTAACACTAATTACTCAGCTCTAGTAGTTGACAATGACAATGTAGATTGCAATGTCGCCTTGTAGCTAATTATATACCCAACGACTGTAAAGATATAGCCTGTCAATGACCTTTTATCCAAGTCACCTACATACTCAAAATCTACATAACTCATAACTCCACGGTTTTTCTAACTTTCAAACACCAAATAGCCATCGGTGGAACCTCTCAGGTATCTCATGATTCATTTTACAGCCAACAATTCTTTTCCCCTTTAGAAGTTGCACCAGCTCCCACATCCAATTTTCTGAAGAAATTCAATCTCCTCATTCACTGTTATCAACCACTACTTCAAATTCTTACTTTCTATTGCATCACGATAGATACATGGTTAATCTTTAACTGCATTATCTGCTATAGTCAAGGCAAATGCTATAGGATGTGCATCTAATGAGTCAAGTGCACAGGTCACAGAATCCATATATCTTTTTGGTTTTCAGATTTCTCGCTTTTCCCTCTCAATAGCAATATTGTATGGCTCACTTTCTCTGGTTTGTCCAACACTATCCTCATAGTCAAGTTCATCTTGTTGCTTTACTTTAGGTTGAGCAATCCCTGAAATACTCGGCTAATCTTCTTACTTCACCTTCTCATAATCAATCTCCAGCCCCATTTGCTTATTAGCATCATGATCTGTCTCAGTCTCATCTAAGTTACATTTCTTCTTCTTATTTAGATTGCCATCTTGTCAAAAGTGACATCTCTATTGACAATAATTTTAGGTGAACTTGCCTTTTCTATACATCATAGTCTGTAGCCCTTTGCCCCTCATGCATATCCTAGAAATATACACATTCTCTCCCCCACCTCAAGTTTATCATCACTCTCATGGGCATGTGCAGGACAACCAAATATTTTCATATCATAATAGTTTACAGGTCAACCAGACCATATCTCTTATGGAATCTTCAAATTAATAATAGTTTATGGAGATTTGTTTATTAGATATACAATTATATTGATACCGCCTCAGTCCAAAATGATTTGGGAAGTGCAACATTAATTTGCATGCATCTTGTGTAATCCAGAAGTGTTCTATTCATTCGTTCTACAAATCCATTTTGCTGTGGTGTTCTTAGTATAGTATGGTGCCTCACTATACAAGTATTTTGGCATAACTTCACAAATTCTTTACTGTAAAATTCTTTGCCATTGTCAATTCTCAGTATCTTTATTGATCACTTGATTTGCTTCTCAACCATAGCCTTCTTGTAACAGCTCGTATTTTTAATATTATTGTGATAAAATAATTAATTATGAATAATCTATAGAGATTTTGAAAAATTCGACAGCCATAGATATGATCACATTAACATAAGGAATATGTAAAAAAAAATGAAAATGAAAATTAATTTTATTTTATTATTAAAAATTTAATATAATAATATTTTAATTGGGGATATAGAATGAAACACTATAATTGGTACAAAGGTATAGAAAAAAATAAGGATAAGGTAAATAAATATTTTTAACCCAATAAAATTATTTGGGTATCAATTGGGTACAAAAGTAGCAATAATTGATACAGCGAAATGGTAATAATCGGTACACCAAAACATTGAGACTAGTACAAATAATGGATACTATCATATCCTAGATAATTTTTATAACTGGACAATCAAATAAATATAGACATTTCTAATATTGATTCAAGACAAATTGATTCGGAAATATTTAATTCATTACTTTCTCTCCAAGTTTGTAGTATTATATAAAGGAAGAAAAAAAAGAAATGACATTCTTTCTCGATTTAGCTACAGACTTCACGTTTCCTCTCTTTTCCTTTATCTTCTTCATTTCTTTCTCTTTGAAACTCTATGAAACCTTCAAAGTTTTTGAAGGATTCTCTTAGAGAAACACAAAACTAGTTCAAGATTTCAATATCACTTCCTCTACATCAAACTCAAGCCATAACCTTGTTTTTCATCCTCAAATCGGTCCAAACAACAGCAAATATAGTGGCTGGAAAATGGGTTTGAAGCTTTAAATTGGAGAATAAAAGTTAGATAAAGATTTAGCAAAAGCTTGGAAGAAAGCTAGGAAAATCATTCTAGTCTTTTACTTTATGATGTTTGACTATTTTGCTAAGATAAGTGCTTGATTTTATTGAGTTGTTGTTTATGAAATCTGAAACCCATGTTATGATTTATGATTTATGATTGCTTGAGTTGTGAACTTGATGAAATGTATATGCGGTTTACTGTTGTTGGCTAAAAGATGATCTCACTATTGGAACCAAAATAACTTGTATTACTTAGGCTTGAATTCTGCCAACGAGCTTTGTTTGTACCGGAGAGTTTTAGGGCGAGTTCCGAGGTCGGAGACACAAATCTAGGTGATGATTTAGTTAGGAAAGAGATGGGAAGTCGAGGTCCGAGATACAAATCTAGGTGATGGATTAGTTAGGAAAGAGATCCGAGGTCTGAGATATAAATCTAGGTGATGAATTAGTTAAGAAAGATATCCAAAGTCCAAGATACAAACTAAGGTTATAGAGTGGTTTAGGGAGCGAGTTCCCAGGTCAGTAGTTTGGGAATGTAAGCTTCGAGATCAAAATAAGGTTATGCAGTGGTTTAGGGAGCGAGTTCCGAGGTCCGTAGTTTAGGATGTGAGCTCCAAGATATGAGATCAGAACCATGGTTATGGAGTGGCTTGGGGACCGAGTTCCAAGGTCAATAGTTTAGGATGTGAGCTCCGAGATCTGAGACTAACAACCCAATTTATGGAATAGTTTAGGATACGAGATCCGATGTCCGAGACCAGAAATCCAAGGCCCGAGACCAAAACTCCAAGGTCCGAGACTAGAAATCCAAGGTCCTAGACTAGAAATACGAGGTCCCAAACTAAGAAATCCGAGGTCCCTTTACAACAATTATTATAAAAGAATTAAAGAGAATTTTTTTGTAGAGAAGTTTTATAAGAATTTAAGAGATTTTGAATAAAATGTTTAATAAGAAGTTAAGAGATTTTAAAGAGAATATCTCATAAAACTTCGCGAGATTTCAGAATATTTTTAAGAGATGTTTAGTAGAATAATATCTCATAAGAGTTTAAGAAGATTTCAAGGAAATCTCAAAGAAGAGTATAAGAAAATCGAACTTTAAGAAGAGAGGGAACATAAGAAAATAAGCCTCACACAAAGGGAGGGAATTCAAGAAAACAAGTTTCAGGTAATAATCAATTGCTTAATGGTAAGCTCATGGGTTCACGGGTAGTAGTAAACATGCTACGCCCTTAGAACTATATCAGGTTGTGAATGCGATGGCATTACATCATTTATGAGAAAAGGGATGTACTGAGTAGTAGACGTACTCCATCTAATGAACTATATCAGAATGAAATTGCGACGGCGTTATATAGCTGCTAGTACGATCCAGAGAAAAGAGTTCCAGGAGATTTTCAAGAGAAAAGTCTCACAGAAATTCAGGAGACTCAAAAAAGAATACCTCATAAGATTTGAGGAAACTTCAAGGAAAGCTCAAAGCAAAAGTATGAGAAACAGAAATATTAAAAAGATATCCAAATTATCAATTATAAGTTTACTCATCTGATGAAAGCCTTATATAAACATTTGAAAATATATTGCTTTTTTTGCATTAAGTTGAATATCATCGAGTAATAGACTGGTGTTTTTCCTACTAAGAATCGTTGATTTTCATTCTTGCTATTATCATTTTTTTTACATAGATTGCAATGAGACAGATCCTTAGCTCATAATGGCATCACAGTCAAAGACTTTTGGATGAGCCGATGATAGAGAATTTAGTCAGTATCTTTTATTTTCTTTTAGTGAATTTAAATAGTACCTACCTAGACTAGAGGGTTCCTGCATGACCCAGGGTAAGGGTTTGACATAATGATAGATAATGTTGACTTATCATCAGAAAATTATAATTATGTATTTTTGCTATATTATTTATTTTCAAATTTAGCGACTCATAGAAAAAGAGTTTTATATTTGTCATAACAACAGGCTCATATTTAAATATTGTATACAAACCTCTAAGAATAAGCAAAGATAACAAGTAACAACTACTTACTATAGGGTTATGGCTTAAGGATAGCTTTATGGTAGGAAGGGTGTTACACTTCCATTGCTTAAATTTGTTGAACATCTCTTCTTTTTTCTTCAAGAAATAAATCCAAATTTTCCTTGAATAATCATCAATCAAAGTAACGAAGTAGTAAGCTCCACTTAAGGAGTTAACAAGGGCTAAACCCCAAACATTCAAGCGAACATACTCTAATATCTCCTTGCTGTTATGTTTGCAAGAATTGAACTTCGCCCATTTCTGCTTTCCAAATGCACAGTTTTTATAGAAACCAAATTTGCAATTATTCAGGCCTTTTAGCAAGCCTTTGCCAGCAAGTATGGTCATTCCTTTCTCACTCATATGATCAAGCCGCATGTACCATAATTGTGTAGCATCATCATTTCTTTCAGATCATAAAATAGCAGCAGTTCCATGATTGTGCTTCCCAGTAATCGATAGATTCTGCCCAGCAGCTTTCCTTTCAATACAACCATTAAGCTTTTGATCACCTTCAAGAAACCACATTCTCTAGTGAACTTGTCCCCCCTGATTATCTAGGGAACTCAACAAGATTAGGTTTCTATCCAGTTCTGGTACATGCCATGCTTGAAATGTCCTTTTGGTATCATCATCCAAATTGACCTACACATCTACTTCACCTGCAATTGAAATAATTCTATTATCTCTCAATCTAACATTTCCCTCACTTTTTATAGGATGAGAAAAAACTTTGATTATGTGTCATGTGAAAGAATGTGCCAGAATTTAAGATCCACTTGTTTCTTGTGTCATTTGTGAATATTGTCAAGGCTGAACCAGTATCGACATCAATATCACTATTCTCAGAACTTTCAATTGTTATGTTAGTAGAATCTCCTAATTTCTCCTTTCTCTATGGGTAATTACTTTTTATATGTCCTGCCTGGTGACAATGAACACACTTTACAGAGTTATGCTTTTTGGACTTTGATCTTCTTTTGCTAGCTCTTGCTTCCCGATCTTCTTTCTTGACTACACCCTCTCATCACAAACAATATCCATCTGGAGGATCTTCAACACTTGGTATGGATACTAACTGCTTATGTTCCTTTATCATCAATGATTCTTTGATATTTTTAACTGAGATATCGAACCTATCATAAAGTATGTTATCATAAAAGTTATCATAAGATGGAGGTAATGAATTGTTAATAGGATCATGCTTGATCAACATCTTCAACTTTAATTCCAACTGCTCCACCATCAAATATCATTTACTTGAAGTCATCTATATGCTTTTGCATTAGTTTTGCTCCTGAATATTTGAATGTGTACAACTGCTTCCTCTGATAAAGCTTGTTGGACAAGGTCTTTCGGGAATATTTCTCTTCCAAAGCTTTCCATAGTGAATCAACGGTCTTTTCTTCTAGGACCTCTTGCAGAATATTGTTTGCAAGACTCAATTGTATTGTACTCCATGCTCTAGCCATCATCTCCTCCTTCTTGTCATCAGGTAATGACCTCGGCAATTTTTCTATGCCCCTCAACGCCATTGCAAGGCCTTGCTGATCTAGCAATGCTTGCAGTTTCAACTTCCATAGTTTGAAATAGTTAGAACAGTCAAATTTCTCCACTTCAAATTTTGGCACTAACGTCTTGGATCTAAAACCAAGTGGCTCTAATATCACTTGTTAGGGAATATCAGAGTTCCGTACATCCAAAGTGTAGTAAATACTATGGATGTGAGCGAAAGTGCGTCAAAACTTATGGAGAGTAACGCATAAATACAGCACGTGACTAGTATTTTATAGTGGGACCCACTTATCACTATTTATATGAATAGTATCTTACATTGAAACTGCATTAATATTATTCCGGTGGAACCCGTGTCACTATTGTGAATAGTACTATACATGAGACCAATATCACTATTTATGAATAGTATTTAGTTATTATTCACACTAAGATAGATAAAAAAAACTACACACTAAAATTTTAATGTGGAAAACTCTTATGTAATTTTGAGGAAAAAATCATGGGCCAAAATCTAAAAAATATTCCATAATATTTAAAGAGTAATTACAATATAGTGCATCCCAGTAGGACTTTCTTCTAATACAATTTGTAGTATTACAAAGATGTAAATAATATACTCAAAACGTGATGTGTATACTCACACTACACTCTTGAAATTTTCTTACACACACTCTCTATTTTTATCTAACTACAAGAAGCCAATATTGCTTCTTCCTAAAGCTAGAATTGCTTCAACTTGAGATGCTCTTCACGGTTGCAGTCTCACTCTATTATAGAGGGATAAGAGTTATTGTGCAATCAATACACTGTAACTCCATATGAATTTCGATGCTTTCAGTGGAGGGAAGAAATTTTTCTTCCTCTCTTTGTTGACAATACAAGCCACATACTAACAGCTATAACAAATCGAGGGGGTCGCACCATTCATGATATATCGATGTGCTTCTTTTCTAAGATCAAAATTGCATTTTGTTATTTTTAATCAATTGAGGGATATATTTATTTAGGAAAACATTTGAGAAAATATCAAAGTTAGAAAATAAAAAAAATAATTTATTGAATTACCGTTTCTTTTAATAATTGAACATTTAATATTTCGTTTTCCTTTAATTATAAGCTACGTACTAGCGCGGCCCGCACTGATGCTTGGCCTCGGTTTTATCTCGATGTTCATGGTGTTGCCCCTCTTTTTTGCTGTATGTGCGTTATTGGTGCGTTCAAGCTGCTTGGGATAAGATAAGGTGCTTTGGTTTGTTTTTCTTGCTTTGTGATTGAGGTTAACGGATGGTACTTTTTGATTTATTTATTTTGGGTCATGTTTACGGGCGCTTACTTTATCCATTGTCCTTTTTCTTTGCTCCTCCTCATTGGGTTGAGCTTTGTCATACTTATATATGAAAAGGGAAATTACATCTTTCTCATATTTCTACATTCAATATATCCATTTTATCTTGGCATAGTATCTATCCACTTTTACATTTAACATACAATGTTTATGTAATATTTACATATTAAAGGTTTAATATAAGTGAATGTTAGCTTTGATCGTTGAAAAGTTTTTTTTATATTGATTTTGATATAATTATTTCTAAAACTACTTGATTTTAGTTCCTACAATATATGATTATTGGCTGTTATGCCAGATTCATGAATGATCCAACCCTCTAGACTACGAGTCCCAACCTATCCCAAAGTGCTATCCACAACTCCTAACATAGCAATCTCGAGACAAAGTGTGACCTTGACCATTAGATTGGATCCAATCCCATTTTGATATCCCCTCAACTTTTCGATCCAAGACCATTTTGATGCCATTTCGTGCCGAAATTTTTTGTAACGATCGGACCTTTCTAGTCCATATGAAAGCAATTTTGCTTTGGACAGGCAATAAAGAAAAAGGCAATTTTCCTGAATTAACTCAAATAAGGATCGTGAAAATTGAGACTTTGTGATCTATTTGAATCTTATAGTGACACATCATTCACTTGCTTGTGGCTTTTAAGCGTTTGAAGGAGAAGTGGAAGGACGAATTTGTTGTGCGTATGTCGTGCTTGAAACCAAGCTTCAGGGAGTAAGTGACGCGAAGCTTGAAAGCAGAGAAGATTACAAGGGGTGAAAGCAAGAATAAAAGGCAAATTGCAAAGTCAGAAATTGATAGGGATTTGAGAGATTGTTGTAGGACATTTAACTTGTTTAAAATGAAAGCATGCCACCTCAAATGTTATTTGTTATAAGGGATTTACCACCTCTGTCCGTCACTCATATTCGGGCATAGCATTCTGGCCATGTGGCAGTGCTCTTATTTTGCTCAAAATAATTAAGATTTTTTTTTTGGTCAAATAAAATAATTAAGATTGCACATGCCTTTATACTTGACTTCAGCCCCAATATTTTTTGGGCATGGCTTTGGGGGGTTAAGAAGTTCTTAGTGGAGCTAAGAAGAAAATGAATAGAATGGGTAAAATGAGGATAGAATCCCTTATCTAATAACCAATAAATTCTTTGTCACTTGGGCCCTTGTACACCCAAAATAAATACCGGGTGTTTGGGCTCGAGCTTTGCCAACTGTGCTAGCTGTCCATTGCTGTATGGTTGCCCTGCGGGTAGTTGGTGTTTTTAAGTGATCGATGACATCAGACCCCAAAAACGTACTCGCTATTTGAATCGTTCAGAAGAGTTTTTGACCAGATAAAAGAGAGGAACTGACAAACAAATAAATTAATAAGGTGTGCCATTATGGCTCCCCTCAATAGAAAATATCATTATTGGATGGAGAATTTGTGTGGTCAAGATGTAATCCCCACTGTATTAACATTGACGTTCTAGGATGGCTGGTAAGATAAGCATGAAAGAGATGTTCCACGTTGATGAGATGAACCACACGGTGCTAATTGTTCACTTGAGAAAAAAATCAATCAGTGCTAGTACTAGCTATCAATAAATGTTGGTCTTGTGCCCTTGGCTTCCTGGAAAGCTAGCTTAACCGACAGTCATGGGAAGTCCATCATTTCTCTCTACTGCTGTTGCCAGAAGGTGATAAATCCAAAACCCTTGCAAAAATCCTCTTATGGCAAATTGTTCCACATAAGTTAATTCAACACACTACACGACAAATTCTTCACATATTTTTTTATCTTGATTTCTACGACGCTTTTTCCCCACTCCAAATATATATGATTACTATGTATGCATAATCTCATATGCTTTCGAGTAACTATGTTATAATTAAATGAATTTAGCAGGCTAGAAGGGAAGGTGGCACTGATCACTGGTGGGGCAAGCGGAATTGGCGAGGGTGCTGCAAGACTATTCTCCAAGCATGGAGCCAAAGTGGTGATAGCTGATATCCAAGACGAGCTGGGTCACTCCGTTTGCAAAGACTTGGATTCATCTTCTGCCTCATATGTCCACTGTGATGTGACTAAGGAAGACCACGTTGAGAATGCAGTGAACACAACCGTTTCCAAACATGGTAAGCTAGATATCATGTACAACAACGCAGGGATAAATGAAGTGTTCAAACCAAGCATATTGGACAATGAAAAATCACACTTTGAACAAGTGATTAGTGTTAACTTGGTTGGTGCTTTTCTTGGAACCAAGCATGCTGCAAGGGTCATGATCCCTCACAAAAGGGGTAGCATAATTTTCACCGCCAGTGTGTGTGGGCGCACTGGTGGCCTGGCCTCACATGCCTACACAAGTTCAAAGCATGCAGTTTTGGGGCTTATGAGAAACACTGCTGTGGAGCTTGGACCATTTGGCATCCGTGTAAATTGTGTGTCTCCATATGCGGTGCCTACAGCTATGACTCGAAGTAATCTTAATCTTGATGATGAGGGGATTGCTGCCCTTTATTCTAACCTTAAAGGCAGTGCTCTTAAGCCGAAAGATGTGGCTGAAGCTGCTCTTTACTTGGGAAGTGATGAGTCCAAGTATGTTAGTGGGCACGATCTCGTAGTAGATGGGGGGTTCACTATTGTAAATAATGGTTTCTGTCTGTTTAGACAATCGGTGTAAGTCTTGGTCTTCGGAAAAATATTTGAGTGCTGCTCAAATATAGTAGGGAGATTATTTTTGTGTCCACAAAGCAAGAATATCGTGTACTAGTTTGAGAATGCTTAAATGGTGGATTCTCTAAAGAAGCTGCTTAAAAAGCTTCATAGATGGTGAAGCTCCTGGTTACTTCAAATTAAATAAACAAAAGACATGTGCACCATAATGGATCCATATGGAGAGAGGCTTAATTTATCATTAAAACTTAATATAAATTTTAATCATGTTTTGTATCACAAACTTCTGATTCATTGTCGCTCCCTCCCCACAACCACCACCCTTGCATTGACGAATGTGGCCACAACCATTGGCATTCTCGTTCCCGCAATCTCTGCTATTGATTGTCTCTTATAGACAAATAGGTCTTCATGATGAAGCACCTTTTGGGATAATTGAATATATTGGTTGAAAAGAATTTCAATTCCATAATTTGAAATCAAATAATTGAACGGAATTGAATTCTAATGATATATTGTTTACTTTCAATGATAATTCAATTATCTTAAAACAGTTGAAAGTAAATCAAATCTAGGCTACTTTGATTTGCTACAAGATTTTGGACTAAAATAACCTTAACTTATTTATTTTCTTTCTCATTCTTCCTTAAAATCGCTTATTAATATAGACTGGAACTGTTAAAATAAAAGATTCAATTTATTGTCATATGTATTTGCTACACAATTAAATTAATTCTTTAATTTATTGATTTATTAGAATTTAATTCAATTGCTATTGAATTGTATCCATTTTTTCTTTTTTTCTTTTGGATTAAATACCCAAACTCATTCCTCGGGTTTGTATTGGGGGACAAGTTAGTCCCTCAGGTTTTGAAAATGTCAAATTAGTCCCTCACGTTTCAAAAGGGGACAAATTGATCCCTCTGTACAGTTAAAAAGAGAATAAATTGGTCCCTTTGTACACTATACAGAACTGTATAGAAACTATACAGATGACTAATTTATCCCTTTTTTTTAAACCTAAAGGATTACTTTGAAACTTTTAAAAACTGAGAAATTAACTTGTCCCCCAATATAAACATAAGACGAGTTTGGGTATTTATTCTTTCCTTTTTGCTTTCCCATTTCAAACGGACTGGAAGTGGCAGCACTCGATTCGCTTTAGTTGCGTCCAAGGGGAAGCGACTGTGTTCCCGACAGCAGACAATCGCACCCTTCATCTTCCAAGTTGCTACACTCGCCAGTTTATGGATGCCAACATCACCAAAACACAAAGTTCCAAATTTGAAGCTTCGAAAATTTCAAACCCTATTGCGTCACCTTCACGCGTCAAGGCTGTTGCAAAGTTCCAACTCGTTCAATCTTAGAGCTTCCTTTTCCCAGTCGCAAAATCAGTTTAATAATTCGATGATGAGTTTAGTGTTCTCTCGTCCACATCGATCTGTAAGTAACAAGTATCCTCCTCCGATTACAAAATAATAATAACAATCTTTCACTCTTAATTCATAGAAATTCTTATCTTATTTGCCCATTTGACTAGATTTTGAAAAAAAAAAAAAAAAAACCCACTTTGATTTAATCGCAATATCTGTTTTTCCTTCACTGTTGTTATATAAAGCAGCAATCAAAGTCTAGCTTTTTATTTTTATGTTTTCTTATTTTTACAATTAACTGTCCTTTTTTTTTTTTTTCATTTTTAGCATTACCATTTTGTTGCTGTTACTTGGATCATGTACAGGTGTTGTTGTGCTTGTGATTGGGCATGATGTCGCGTCCCATGTTGCTTGTTCTTTTGATGCTTGTGCTTATAATCACCTCTCAGTTTGAATGGAAGCAACAACTTGCGGTTGATGTTGACTCGAACTCCGGCATATCTCAGAAGCAGCAACGGGTTTCAAAAGGGGCAGAAACCGTGAAGGAGAAGGTGTACTTTTGAGCTTTTCCCATTCTTCCATTTTGTTTCTTTTATTCCATAAGTCTTTCTGTTTTCTCAGGTTATCACTTATCAAGGAATGTCTTTATCATGTGATGTTGTTATTGGGAAATTATCCTGCTTTTTTATGCAAGCTGGTGGTTTTTGGGGCTGCAGCATCCATGAAGTTACATTTTTTTTGTAAAATTGAGTAATGAAATATATGAGATTGTAACAAAGGTGACTTTTGAGTTTGCTATTCTTTTGTGTCCTTGTTGGTGGTAGTGTTTGTTTGCATCAGTTTGTATGTGCTTGTATGTTATCTTGGATCCAATCATTTCATTATGCAGCAGATGAATTTGGTTGTCGGTTGGTTTGTCTTTCTTTCGTTAACATTGCGACTCTGCAAGGTTATGCTCATCAGTCATCACGGCTTTTTGAAGGGACGAACTCATTATTTCTAATTCTTAGGGTATGTTTGGTTTGGGGGTCAAAATGGGGGGAAAATTTTTCATAGATAAGCCTTATGTGTACTTTTACTCATGAAGCTCATCCATAAAAAGTTTCACCCCATTTGGTATGGGGATAAAAATAGAGTGAAAATTTTCATGGATGAGTATCATATATAAAATTACATATGGAGTTCATCTATGAAATTTTCACCCCCTTTTTTAATTTCAGACCAAACCCTCCATTATGATAAATACTTCCCCTCTAATGTAAGAATAAGACCCTGATAACGTCAGTCCTGAGATAGTCAATGAGTCCAGAACTCTCTGAGTTTCTTTAACCCAACATAAGTTATTCAGGAATAGTGTTGTTGGTTGAGCATTTATGTTACCTAGTTCAGGTAGGTTGGGTTTTAACTTACTTGGTTTATAAAATGAATGGAAACGAGAAAGGATTGGCAAGTTGTTATGAATATCTGCAAATGTGTTGCCATTTGCCATCCTTTTTGATTTAATGAATCACTCTATATAATAAAACTCAGCTTTTAAATGGGAAACTGAGTTGTTGAGGCCTTTAATGGGTCTTCTTGAGTAATATTATTTTATTGATTTGAATCACTTGGAGAGCTCAAATTCTGATTCCTATAACTGTTTTAGCATCAGCTTTGAAACATGTTATCCTTATGAACAAGAAACAGTTTTTATTATCATTTAAGCCCTTTCTAGTTTCTACAGTTTGTGCTAGGATATTGTGACTATTGTTCTGGTAAAGATCTCTGTCTATTCAATGAACACTGGTAATAATTCAAAAATATTGAGAACAAAGTGTTCTTATTACTTATCTTTGCATTTCTCTGTTTCAGAAATATCTGGTGGTCTTTCATCATTGGAGACAGTTTTTAATGGTGTGCCATCTGAAAATTGTCTAGCTGCAGGATTAGTGATTCATAGGATAGGCTCTTCTCATACGTATATGGACTGATTTACATTGGAACAAGTTTGTGTTTCAAAATTTATCTTCATATAGAAGATTCAAACTTAATGGATGCATAATTGAATACCACATTCATTGGAACATTGCTTTCTACCTGTTGATTGATTGCTCACAGCATGGCCCTGTCCTGATGAATTATAGTGTGACCAAAATTTGTGTAAAAAAGAAAGAAAGAAACATTCAATTTGCAAGTAAAGTTTGAGTCTGCAAAAGAACAGTCACGTAATACTGAAAATAAGAAATTCTGCATTTATGGTGGCTTATCTACAGCGTGTAGAACTCGCTAGCTTCTTAAATTATGCATTGCAAAAGAGCCACACATTTAGATTCATTTCACAATTTTTCTATTATCATGTTATGTGCGCTCTAAGTCCAGAAGTCTTTTCAGAACTTTTTATTTTTTAACTTTATTCTTTTTTTGTTAGTGTTGGTGAATATTGGTTTTAGTCAGATATTTACTGAATTAATTCTTTAAACTGATGTTGCTTGCTGCAGATTATTTTAATGCAAGAGCAAAATATTCGAAGATTGAGTGAGCTCGTGCGGCATCTTCAGGAACAACTTCAGCAGTGTAGAAGCAGTAATGGAACTAAAACTGGCACTGGAAGCCGGCTAGCCCAGCATATGCTTGACTTGAGTGACATCAAATTTTAGAGTATGAAGCAGAGGCAGCAAGTACGTTAATGACTATCATCTTTAAGCTGAAGTTGTAAAGTTGATTTCTTAGTTCTTTGAAAGGAAAGGTTGCAAGAGATATAGCTTCCCTGTCTGAATTTAAGGTTATGATTTCGATCTCAATGCGAGTCCCACATCAATCAAATGGAAGTTGCAAGGTGTTTTCATTGTGACAGAAACCACAACTAGAAACTATGACTTAGAGGAAGTGTAATGTATTATTAACACCCTTATAAGAGAAAACCAGTGTAAATCTTGCAGAGAAATGAGAGAAAAGCCTTGAACACTATAGCATCTCAACTCTACCAAGTGTCTAGCCAATATTCTACCTGCCTCACTATCCCCAATTCCCTTCCTGTATATAATGCTCACTCCCATGCATGCACTATCTGTTGCACACTCACCTCACTGCACATCACTCCCCTTACACATGAACATTCAGTTACACTCACCTCACAGCACATTTCATGCTTCCACACCTCCTTTCTCTCACTCATGATGGACTAATTACATTAGGGTCCAATATTCTTGGCCCAATTCCCCAAGTTCCTATCAACATTGAATGTTTTGTTAATCCATCAACAACAAATGGAGGTAGGTCATTATGTCTCATCATTCATTGATATCTAAAATTGCACTTACGACGTTATGTCTTAGCGGTTTTAGGGGAGAGTGTATGATTAAATGAGTCCTTTAACTTTTTTTATATTATAATATAAAAAAAGTTTTATATTATAATATCACATTAGTAAATATGGTTAATTTTTACCTCTACTATTTGAAAAGTTACACAAAAAGAGAGATTTAATTAGATAATAGTGTATATAACTCTTTTATATTGTCAATGTATTAAAATTAAATGTATAAATTATTGAGTAAATAACACTAAATACCCTAATACTTTGGAGTTATTGTACTCCATTTCATTCTTCTATGAACGTGACACTCCACCCATGCATATTTTAAAGATACTATTGTTTCTATTATTAAAGTTACATTCATCTAATCATTTGTCTCATTGGTATTTTACTTTAAAATATTGTAATTTTCAATTTATGTTAAGTTTATTGATATATATATATATACATATATTAAAAATTAGAAGATGAATCTGGAGTTTTATTATTTGATGAAATATTATAACTTTAAATTTTAAAAGTATAATTTCAGAATTCAAAATATGAAATCATAAAATATCTTTGATAATATTGAGTATTATTTATAATTAAATGAATATTATCTTATACAGTAAGTTAATATTTTAATATGAAAATTTGGCTTCATCTATTTGGCAGTTATCGCTATTAGTATTTTAAAACTTTTATTTGGTTTTTAAAATATGTTGATACAATCTGCAAATCTGAGAAGAGAATTAATTTATTTCATAAATGCGTGCAACTTATAACTGACAAAAATGATTTTTCCTTTTGTAATTGCATTCCTAGCGCAGAAAAGACTAAAAAAAGGGAAAAGAAAAGAAAAAGCAGAAAAGTCAATCTTGCTGTAT
Organism: Dalbergia cultrata; assembly: GCA_031216105.1. Lineage (NCBI taxonomy): Eukaryota > Viridiplantae > Streptophyta > Magnoliopsida > Fabales > Fabaceae > Dalbergia > Dalbergia cultrata. The sequence goes on from CM062345.1 coordinate 11,181,914, forward strand.
CAATTATTCAAGCTACTAGTAATCCAGTATCAGTACTATGTTGTCTATCCTATTTAATTTCTTAGACTTAGGACCAAACTGTAAAGACAGGAGGAAACATAATTTATGCGTGGTGAGTATCTACTTCAAGAGGAGTCTGAATTCTGCCATAAAGACTGTCCAAAATGGTTCTGAGAAAAAGTATCCTTTGTCCCGTGAAATGAAGAAGGTACTGCCTCCATTTCTTAATTATTTCTTAAATATAGTCATTTTATGGGGGGGGAAAAAAAGCCATATTGATTGTCATTTTAACATTTTAATAGAAAATTATTTGTTTTATATCAATTTTATTCCTCATTAGTAGTTGGAAAGCAGAGAAAGAAAAAAATCAGTGAAATGTAGAGTAATTTAGTAATTTAAATATTTTTTTTCTAAAATCAATAGCATTTATAGGTGTTCTTAATATTCATATTAAAACCTTAAATAATTATAATTAAGGAATGAAGGGAGTAATTAAATCTAGCATCAATCTGTGCCAATCAAAACAAATTAAATTTTTCTGAGTCATGTACACAACGGTTATAACAATAAAAAAAATTTTAAATCCTAACCATCCAAAAAAAAAGTTAGCAGTCAAGAATTCAGGGACCATCAAAGTCTCAAACTCAACAATCCCCGTTATAGAAGGCTCCTTTCCACCAATCAATTATGATATATAACTAAAGTGACTTTTAGATTGGGGCTAGAATGTTTTGGTTCTTCATGGGGCTTTAACTTGTATATAGACTTTTTTTTTTTTTATTCTCTGTAAAACATAAATATTATGTTTGTTGTCCATGTGAATTCATTTGCCGAGTTTGATGAAAAAATGTGCTTTAGCCTAGTGGAAAGCAACACAAAAATTGCGTTTTTGCTGTTTTATATATAAACTAAGAGGCCTGTTTGAAATAATTAAGATGAGCCAATATATACGTCATGAGCTCCCATGACCATGATATTTAGATTAATTAAAGGCAGTATGGCAAATATAAAAAACTTGACAAAAATAAAAATGGAAATGATAATCTATTTATCGAACATGTTATATATATGTAGTGAAATGCTAAATATTTTCTTTTGGACCAATAAATCACTGATTTTATTTAATGAAACATGTTAGTTTAGGATTATTTGGTAATTTTGTTTCATGTACATTAATTGCTGTGTGACATTTTTCTCCCGTCTAATTACTATCTACTCTCACTATTTCTCACTCCTAATATTATTAATTTCCAAACTTTATAGTTTTTTTTAGGGACAAATTTTATAGTATTTACTTAATAGGGATGTACAAGGGATGGGTTAGGACGAGTTTAGAGACCAAGCTGGGTCTTGAATACCCCAATTACTTAGTGATTATTATATTTTAATTTCTCAAAAAAGTACTATAAAATATAAATTCACAAATTTTAGTCTTAATATGTTATAACCTACAAAATAGCAAGTGTTTATAGGAAAAAAACAATTGTAAAAAATAAATATGATTTCTCTTTTTAATTACTTTGATTTCGGCATGCGTGAAAAAACATACCTAGAATTAATAAAATAAATAAATAATATGATGTTTTTAATTAATTACTTATATACTAATATTCAAGCAAAAGATAAATTCTAAAATAATATTCGTGCAGTGGAGAGTTGATATTAATTAGGTGAGAGAAAATTAAAGAATAATAATAAATGTGAGCAAAATAAAATTACAATAAAAAATTACACTAAAACTTTTTCTATGTTTTCTATATTGTAATCAACACATTTTATTTGTATATTAATATTTTACAATTTATTTAGTTAATATGTTTGTCAAAAAATGATTAAATCTTTTTAATTGGTATGCATAAAAATTCACTTAATTCAAAATATCCTTTACATGTATTAAATAATGAATTGAATGTTGTAAATTACAACTTGCAAGAGAGAATTTATTCCATTGGTTAAATTAAAATTGAGCTATGCTATGTAGTATGAAATTGTAAGCAAGAAATGTGCAAAAGTGATTTGGCCCAGTAACAAATCATGTGAGATTAAAGATTAAGGATAGAAGGGTGTAAATCATGGTTTAGGGTTTAGGTTTAGGGTTTATAGGGTGTAAATCATGCGGTGAAAATTACTTTCAATTGAATTTGTGTATTTTGTATGATTTTACTTTTGAACAATAAAGAATTATCTATTAAAATTTTGGTGTTAATTATCCATGTAAAATCTCTAATACGATGATACCAATTTTAAGTATTAATTATTCAATTAATCAAAACATTATCGATACATATAAATTAAACTCTACAAACTTCCTTGCATGAACAAATACTAATATGTATATATATATTAGTTTTGTTCACATTGGTATATTACTTGTGATAATAATGAACAATATTTTAAAACTACAATCAATAGTAGTATTAATTTGTACACAATTGTCTATTCACTATTTTTTTTTTAGCATATAAGCAAAACCAAAACTAGCCACATTTTAATTGTATTTAATATTGAATATATGAATATGAAAAGAGAAATGTTATTTGTACTTATTATTTGTGAGATACCCTGTAAATATACTCTTATCTATTATTAGATGAGATGTGAATTCCACTTAATTTAAAACTCATATTTTATTGAATAATATATGAAAGTATATCAATGAGTACAAATATTATTTCTACCGTGAAAAATGGGTAGAAATATACTCTTATCTATTATTTGGCCCAGGTTAAATGGCGCCTGTTCTAGTCCCCTTTCTCTCCGCTCTTGACAGCACCTATAGGTCCGTACTCCTCTGCTTGCAACGGCATTATCTGCATGCAAGATTTACACCAATAGTTTATGGACCCCTTTAGGTAACCGTCGACTTTGGCAATTTTATCGATCTCGAGAGTTGTGCTATTTAATTACCTTGTCTGCTTAAATTTGTAGTTTGGGTTAGTCTCTAAACAAATTAGTCATCCTAAATACACTATATTTAATGTAGCTTAACATACATATGTAAACACCAGCAAATTATTTTGCCTATCAATTCATATTTTTTTTATTTTTTATTATAATAATTAATAGCTATTCAATATTTATATGTTTATGAAGATAGTCCATAAGAGTGGTGGGATGAATAGTGGTTAACTGTATTTGTAATAGCATTTACATTGATAATTTTTTTTTCCCTTTTTACACATAAAATTATATTAATGGGCCTAAAACACAATTCAAGCTAATTAGGATACATTAAAAAACAATTATCATGGGAGTCCCCCTTATATATAGTATAGAATAGATTACCCAAACATAGCCTTATTGTACGGTATAACTAAATTGTCTATTTATACTCGCAAGTGACTTTGTTATTAACAAATCAAAGTCGTGCGTCATTCAACAAATACTAAGGAGATCTTCTTGTTTTTTCCTACGTCTATTAAAAGAAACGGCTTAATAAACCCAAGGGGAAGCAAAACAGTCACGGAACAAGCATAACAAAGCTACAAATTAAACTCATGGCAATTATAGAGAGCTAGCTCTCTCTCACTGAACTACTCACAGGTCGCCACACCAGATCATTTAAGCCCCCGTGCTGCCATACACAGACACTTGCACATGTGCTAGTCATAAGAGCTACAGTGCAATAAAGGAGTTCCAGCAAAGCATTTTTAAGACAATAATATTATTTCCACTTTTGGATGTCTCATTCACACACTCAATTTATTATTGTTGAATAAGATAAATGAATGGAAATAAGTGTAGATCACAACCTCATCCATAATAAAAAAAATGGGTGTCCGGATATACACACCAAAGAATGTGTGTTAAAATATTGTTTTTAAGGAGATCAATTGACGTAAACTATTTCCAATTTAACAAAACATGAAGGCGCGTGATAATATATAGGTTTAATTAATCTACAAGTCTCTATAGTTTCACTCAATTTTTTATTAGATCCTTACAATTTAAAAGTTTATAATTGAGTTCCCGTATTATATAAATTTTTTCAATTAAATCTCTATTTCTGTAAAGCGTTACAAAAATGTTAAATTAAATCTAATATTCTTATAATATTCTTTTACTATAATTTTACATTAAAAAAAAAAACCCAACTCACACTTCCCTTCTCCTTCCTCTTCCACTTATCACCACCACCATTTTTCTTTATCTTCATCATCCATTATCACAATTGCCTCATTGGGCAAAATTTTACGAGGAAGCAATTCAAAATGCTGAGCAAAAATCCAAAATTACATATCAGAGGCAACACCTCAGCATTTGTAACTCAACAACAACCACGAATCCAGATACTAATTTCTACACCATTTCAACTAATCCAGAAAACAACTTATACAAATTTAGATCCAGATTCAAGTTTGGATTAGAGCAAGAAATCAACAAAAAAAAAAATCAAGATGAAGATAAAGATTCTAATGCAAAGCTACAATTTTATAATCAAGAAGCAACAACATTAGATATGAGAAATTACATCAAGAAGAAAAGAAAAATCACAAAAATAGAAGAAGAAGAAGAAGAAGAAGATAAACTAGCTTTGAACACGACACAAGCAGATGAAACGGTGAATGGAGGTCTAGCCACTTAACCACCGAAACCATGGTCGACCAACCTTGAGGCGACAACGAAGATGCTGTGGGAGATGATCCTGCACTGCACAATTGCACCACCACCTCCATTTCGTCCACCATGAGCAGAGCTTCCTTGGCCTCCAGATTTTCGAGTCCAACGGCATCACTAACACCACCGCCACTGCCGAGATGAAGAAAAGAACATGATGATGGAAGATAGACGCAACAACGGTGTGGTAGAAAAATCCCATTATGACGGCGCTGGTATACAGGCTTGACCTGAGCCACCGCATTGAAGGTCATGCACTTTTCCCATTCGTGTTTCAGCATCAAAGTAATATTGCTCTAGGTAGCGCAGTAAAAAAAGTTGGCAACCACGACGATGGAAGGGCGTGCTTGGGTGATCGGCTATGGATTTATAGCCTCAATGAAGCCCGGCAGAGATTCCATGCCAGACTTCCATCAATCGCACGCTTGTGTTTCAGAACGCCGGAGCCGCCGGCACAAGTCGAATCGTCGTCGCATCAGCCTTCTTCCTCCAACATTGGTCGTGATGATGAGTGATAATGATGAAGATTGAAGAGCTAACAATGGTGCTGGTGGTGATCAGGGGAGGGAAAGGGAAAAGTAGGGTGGATCTTTTCTTAAAAAATCTAAAATTACAGTGAAAGAATATTTTAGGAATTTTTTGTTTAACTTAAAATTATTGTAACATTTTATAGGGATAGGGAGATTAAAAAATTTATATGATACAGGAATTCAATTAGAAACTTTAAAATTGTAATGACTTAATTGAAAATTGAGTAAAATTATTAGAGTTTATAGATTAATTAAACCTTATATATATATATATATATATATATGAAGCTTTCCAGCATATCTAAGCAGAGTAATAATGTTATTTCTTCATTTACCAGCAGGTATTTTATTGGGATATATACTTATCTTATTATTATTGAATATGAATGTGGATAATGCTATTTCAACACTTAAAAAGTAGGTGTCTATTCAGACACCCACTTTATAACCATTGGATGTGATGATAGTTAAGAATAAATGAGGACATCCATCACATCTAATGATTATAAAGTGAGTGGGTGTCTATTTAGACACCCACTTTTATGGCGTTAAAGTATCACTACTGTATGAACGTGGTCCTAATCTAAGCTGTTCTGCTCATGATCAATGCCTTTAGTGTTATTGCTCACGCGCAAAGCTCTACTCTTGACACGCGGATGTAGAGTTCTGCACGCCAAACAATGCTGAATGCATTAATTGTTGGTGCTAATGTCAGACAGCGGTACTTAGTTAGCTACGTTAACATATTTTAGAAAATCATTAAAATTGCAATTTATATTTTAACATTTATAAAAAAAAATTATAAGTGATCTATCTGTTTTACCCCTCCAACCACCCCCTCTACTATTCCTTGCTCTCTCCTACCCACTTCCCCCAAGACCCGTTCCCTTTCATCAATAGAATGGTCACTCTTCACCTTAGTTTGCTCAAAATTGTTTCGAGCATTGAGCAACCTGGTTCTAACCAAATATGGATTGCTATGCACTGTGATATGTTCAATTTTTTTTTTCCTCTCTAAAATATAGAGAAGTGAAAAGTAGAATATAATTATAACAGTTGATGTGTAAAGTAAAGAATGATATAAAACAATTATTCTTTTGTAACAGCATATAAGAATTTCTCAAAGATTATATATGCACACACCACACATGACCCTGAAGATTAATTAGCACCGCTTCTTTGGAATAACATGTTTTTATTATTCGCTTTGTTGGTTAAGTAGAGAAGGTTTTACGTTTCCCTCTCTGGGCTTTCTTCTTGTGAAATGTGGCTTTGTTAGCTTAATTAATGTGTAGAAGACAATGGAAAGAGAATTTAGATTTGGGTTTTCCCAGTCAAGTAGGGAGGATTTATGGATTACATAACTATTTGAGTTTTGAGTTCTTTATTGGTTTGGATATGTGTACATAGCAAAAAAAAGGAAGTTCACCGGGGACGGTCAGATAAGCAACTGACAATTGTCAACCAGGATATTAAAATTCAAAAGCAACATAAATCTTACCGAGTGACAGGTAGGCTATCTAAAAACAATTTTTGGTGTACATCCGTCCTTAACAACTTACACAGTTCTAGAAGCCGGAAGTCATTTATCGAGATATGTTATAGGTGCCTCAATTTTTCAAATTATTTATCTTTAGGTAAAAGTCATCATCAGCATGGTCGTCCCTGTTCTCATCAAGTTTAAAATGGCTTCTTTAGGCATTTTGTTGGATTTATAAACTAATGAAATTCATACATTGGTCATGCTTTTTGCGGGTACCGTTATTTCAAATTGTTGTTAAACGTCTAAAAAAGCATTTTTTTTAACACTAAAAAAAGGTGTCTAATGAAACATCTATTTTATCACTATTAAATATAATGATAATCTTCACTTATCCTTAATTTTTATTATATCTAATTATTATAAAATGAATGTCTTAATAGACTTAAAATATCCACATTTTAGGTATTAGAATAAAATTACCCAAACACTTATTGACTGCTAATTATTTTATACATAGACGGTTACACACCGATACTCATAAGTATTTTTCCTAATGTGGATACGTAACATGTGTGTAGCAAATCACCTAATTAAGTAGCTGTTAGTTATTACTCAAGAAAAATAACACATATACTATTACAAAAACGTTATTTTAATTTTCAACGAAAAATATTTGTTATACTCACAATGATGAGATATTATGCCAACTCATATTTCATTCACCGTTGGATAAGATATGAACCTTACTTGAATGAGATCCGCATCCCACCTAATGATGGATGAGATGTGAATCAACATCCTATTTTATGTATTGTGAATAGAAATAACATAATTTTATTTTAACACCCCCAAAGTGCGTGTCTATTAAGACACCCACTTTATAAATGTTAGGGGGTGTACAAGGGATGGAGTTGGACTAAGTTTAATTAAACTTGAACCCAACCCAATTTTTAGATCGGTCAATTTTAAAACCCGAACCCGACCTGATAATAACTCAACTAATGATTGGGTCAAAGCTGATCAACCTAATTTTCAAATAACATATGAGAATTTGAACATTATACATAGAAAGCTATGAAATTTGACAACCAGTAAATAAAATTTAAAAAATATTTTGTCATATATATTTCAAAACAAGTCATATCAATATAAAAATAGTATCAGATTATGTAAAATAGATTAACTGAAATGTAAAATCTTGTAATTTGTCACTAATTATTATTAAAAATAATGCCTTCAAAAAAAATTATTGACTTCAAGCCGAGTCGGGACAACCTGAAGTATGATCCAAATTCGATCCAAAAAGTGCACCAAATCAAATTACGTGAACCCGTCCAAGTAAGTTTCAAGCAGGGCTGGGTTGGAGTAAACATTAGATATAATATAAATGAATAGATAAACGGGGATTACCATAATATTTAGTGTTAACAAAATAGATATTCAATAGCCATTCACTTTTATATGTTAAAATACTACCATTTCTAATAACAAAATCCCTAAACTAAAGCCTTACCTAATTCTCTTCTTAATTTTCTCGTCACACGTGTTGTACGTACAGCCTAAGCCTAGTATAAATACATTCTGTAATCTCTCATTTGTCGATCAGTTAATTAAGCAAATTCCCTTCAGATTCTTCAATCTCTTTAACTTCCTTTTGTCTCTTCAAAGCCTCCTTCTTTCTCTCCTCTGGCTTGATGCCTCACAAGCCACAACCACCAATATAGTCTCATTTTTGGTGTAAAAATTAACATTTTTGAGCAGAAGTTGGCATGTAAAGCTGCAATCATAGTTTTCAAACTCGTACCGAACCGGCCAGTTCGACCGGTGAACTAGTGAATCGAACAGGTAGCCGGCCCGAGCAGTCTTATAGGTCGAATTTGCACACAAAGCGAATAGAATTGGTATGACTTGGCTGTTTTTTCTGAAAACCGATAACCCGATAGACCACCGGTTCAACCAATCACAGAATAAAAAGACAAAAGAAAAAGATGTCGACCATTGTCCCATGAGGAAACGTTGCAGGTTTCAATGAATCCACTACCAGCAGGAGACACAGATAGACGGTGACACTGTCCCATGCTGCCTCTGCTACCATCATATGGCTGTGTCAAGCCATCGCTGTTGCCATCATATGGTTAAAGATATGGTTGATCTGATCCAATTGAGAAAGAGAGTAGCTAGGTGAGATGAGTTGAGAGGGAAAAAATGAAAGAGAAAGTTGAGATGAGAAAGATTAAAATGAAGAAGAAAGGTTTGCATTAAGCATAGGGGATGCAGTATGCACTGTTGTGATGCAGAGTGAGAAAAGAAAGAACGAGATTTGTGATTGTGAGTGGAGGATTAGGTTTTGTTATCACTGTGTTTACTTTCTCTTTTAAGTTTTTTTGGGGTGTAGGTAGATAATGTGCAAAAAGGGAAAAAAAAAAAAAAAGAAGGCCTACATCAGCCCAACATCTAGATGTATATAACATTTTTTTGGGGGGTTGGGTAGGCCATGATATTTCTTTTTACGTTTTCAAAAAAATGTATATTTATATAAGCCTACAAAATTTTTAAAATGTGTTAAATTGTTAATAATTTATATTATTTTATTATATTTATTTGAATTTTTATATATTTTTGTATTTTTATTTAATTAAATCCGATTCAACCAATTGACCCAGTGACTCACCGATTAAACCAGTGACCCACTAACCTTGTGCCTCAACTGAGTTGATTGTCGAGCCAAGTCTACAAACTATGTGATTAAATACTCCTGTTAAGGGTGGATATGTTGGGGGGGGGGGGAAATCTAAAGCAAGCCACGTGAGAAGCATCCTTAAGGAGTCTTCCGTGTAGATATCTTGTAGCCATAGTTATTAGACTCGACCCAGTGCTTGACTCGGTCAAGTCACTGGGTCATTGGATTATCGGTTCAACCAGTAGATCACTAGTTGAACTAGTTGAACCGGATTTATTAAAAAATATATAAAATTATAAAAGACATTAAAATTTATATATATAAAAAATACCAAAACATGGATAAATAGCATACATTCTTAAATGTTATCCACAATGCAAACAAAGTTACTGGAACACTACCACCAATACTAACACAAATTACACAACAAGTTTAGTAATTAGCTATATGAACAAAATATTACAACTATAATCGTGGTCTTTTCTTTCCATTCTTGTAAAGTATCAGAGAACATACTAACATACACAATACTGAGCAATCAAAAGTTCAAAACAACTCCTATTTCGTCAGTAACTTAGTATGGTCTATTTGTTTTTTAAGATCTTTAATGAAATCTAATTATACTCTACACCAAAAACAAAAGAAACTCAAATTTTAGTCGCTTACCCTTTGAAGGAGGCGGCGGCGGCGCAATGCAAAAAGGTAGCAACAGGTGATGGCGAGGTGCGAAGCAGCACCACAGCAACAGGATGTGAGGCGTGGAGGGGGCCGACGCATGGCACGACAGCATCAGGCAAGGGAGAGCTGTGGCTCAGCGGTTTTTCTTCCAAGGCGACGTTCTCCTACAGCACCGCGATCTCTCTTAGGTGGCGATGGTGTCGCAGGACTACAAGAGCAAGTGGCACGGCTATCTTGGCTTCTCTCAGTTTCTCACAAGTCATGGGAGCAACACGTACAAAGTTAGGGTCCTTAGCTTTTTGTTTTAGTGGTCTTCTGTGTTTTAGGTTAGGAAATTTTACTATTTTAGGATTTCGAAAAAAAAAGAGGGGAAGCGACGTCATTTTCTAAATAAAAAATATTGAGCATAACCCAGTTCAATTCACACAAGCCGGCCGAGTCACCGGTTTTCATTAAAACCGGCCGAGTCACATCATTTTCACCAATTCCATTACGTGCATGGTCCAACAAGTAACTTGGCCCGGTTTCATGAACAGTTCACCAGTTTTGCAGTCGAACCGATCGGGTTGAGCTAGGTTTTATAACTATGGTCAGGTGCTTGTAAGCGTAAGGAAATATATTCACTTTGTTCTATTTAATAAATAATATATTAGTTTTATGAATTATTTTTTTTATTGGAATAATTTTGTGGACTGACATAAATCAATGTTGAATTTAATTTAGACTCAAATTAATTTGATATCAAACAATTAGAGTTTATTATTTATGTCTAATAATTTGTGATCATTGTTGCTATTGAGCTAATTATTGTTAAGCACTATTTATTATAGGTATGTTTACGGGTCCTTGTGTGTGGGCTTTGCTGTGATAGGTGGCTTAGCCCAAAACTTTAGTGACATAAAGAGAGGCCCTTCTCCTAGCCAATATATAGGATACTTGGTTGTTCCATTCATACTATGACACTCAAAATCTAATATAGAATAGGAGGAGTAAATCTCCTAACTCTCTCTATTGAATTTATCTTTGATCTCTTGTGTTTGCTTGCATTTTGTATGTCAAGTTAGGAGATGATTATGACTCAGTTGTCTTCTTCCTCAACCCTTCTAAGTAATTCTAATCCAACCTTCTAATTGTTGTTGAACATGTCATATTCAGGATTAAATTGATATTTGGGATATAGAGATTTCATCTATTATTTATATCATCTAATATATATGAAATTCCTTCATTTTTTACATATTTAATATAATAACAAATATATTATTTATTAAATAAAATAGAATAAATAAATCGTCTTGTTCTTAAAGCACTCAACAATCCCATGTGAGGTATTTATATTTCTCAGACTCATTAAACCGTGAACAGTGAAGAACATTAATATCTGCACTATAATAAATGAGCACCAAGATGAATGTGTGTGTGTTACACACGCGCGCACAATTATCATCAGGCCAAGCAGTGCTGCCATTAACTTTTTAATTTTTATTTTCGGTAGATTTTCCTTTTTATTGGTAGCCGTACTGCCATTATCATTACCAAGGAGATTGGAGCCGTTCAGAGGAGTTATTACTCCCTCCGATCCATTTTATAAAATATTTTTATATATTTTTAATATTATATTTTAAGTTAATTAATTTTTATTCATTTTATATTTTCTCTATATTGATTTCCGTTTATATTATCCATTTCTTTGAAGAGCGTGTCCAATAACTAAAGATGCGTGTGTATATTCTCTCTCTACCTCTGTGCTAGCCAATCAAAATTTTCACTTTTCAAAGAACAATTCAGTACATTCACCGTGCGAATGAAGCGCCAGTCTTCAAAGAAATGGAAATAAGAGTACATACTGGAGAGATAAAAAAACCATGACAAAAGTGGATATAAAATTGGAGAAAGCGCCGCACGGTTGGAGAGCATACCCGGTCAGGCAGTGTCATTGCTGCTTACTCTACTTAATGCAGATTTAGTGATAAAGGGTACCATTATCTTTTAATTTTTATTTTTTTTAATAAAATTAATAAAATTCAATTATTATTTTAACATCTGTATTTAAGTAAAAAAATGACTTATATTATAAATTGGAAAGAATAATTAATAAATTTAATTTTATTTAATATTTCATCTCTTTTAGAATATCTTTCAACTTCCAAACAACTTAATATTTTAAAATATATTTTATTTCATATTTTAATAGAGAATTAATTTTTTCCTTCAAATATTACTCCTAATTAATTTCATATGTTCAAAGTATTCTATTTAATATTAACTTTGAATATTGTGCTATATGAATTAATTTGTAAGGATATACTAGTCTATTCACTATATTTTATTCAATTATCAATATTATTTATTATCTTTTTTAATATCTATATTTATCCTAAATTGACATGTATTTTAAAAGAGATAGAGTATTATTTGTTACGTATTCCTACTTGTTTAACTCTAACACTTGCTAAAGAGTTTTTTTAATTATCTATTTATTAGCATAATGGATTAAGTATAAATTTATTGAAAGAGTTTCTTTTGTTTAAGTAAGGAGAAGTAAAATTACATTTGATGATAAAGTTACCAAAAAAAGGGAGCAAGAATAAAGTAATGAGGTATATGAAAGAAAATAACAGAGAGTACTATTGTACAAATACAGTTTATTTTGATAAAATGAGAATAAAAATTATCATTCTATATGTTTTCACTAAAAGTATTTTTTTTCATAGAAAAATGAGTTTTGATGACCACACGTGGAAATCAAACATTTTCAATTTTGCAATTTAATGTTCATTTTCAATTGAATAAAATAGCTTTCGAAGTATATCCAAACAAGCATCAACTAGTTTAAACCTTCGATCCATTATTTTTCCCAACACACGTGGTATCATCTTCATTCTTCAATACAGCTTTCCATATCCATCTCGAGTTTGATTCCTAGAATGCTCTTAGATTAATCTAATAAGCTGTCAAACTACTTTTTCTGAAATATTAAACCTACAAATGCCCATTGAATTTATTTGAACTGTCGACAGCGCAGGGACCTATTTACTTTGCTGTGACATGTTATACATTGTTTCTCTAAAGAATGTAAACTGCCGAATGAAAATCTATAACTAATTTTTATATATGTAATACAAAAACATGAATCAGACACGTTATCCGAAAATCCTCAGTAAAAACAGTAATGTTATGTTAACATCTTAAAAGTGAATATTCATAGAATATAATAGTGATCTCCACTCAATTCCACCCATCTATAACATTTAATATTAATAAGATAGGTGTGCTAATAAATCCGATTTTTGGTGTTAAAATTAACATTTGTAGGTGGAGTACAATAAGCTAGAGTTAGTTCGCTTCAATTACAGATTGATTAGAGTTGTTAGTGTTAGTTATCAGTCCATGACCAGTGTAAATATCATTGTATCAGTTCTGTTATATACAAGTTGAATCAGATAATAAGCGTTCACTCAAGCTCTCTCTTCTATCTTTCCCTCTCTTACTCTCTTTTCTCACACCTGTTAGTACGGCTCGGCCACGTGCATATATATAAATATCAGGGAAAGGGGATCTTTATTTTTTACTAAAATTTTCTTATCCTATTTTAATTAAAAGAATAATTAATTGTCATTAATTATATATAATTATTATAATAATATTAAATGTTATTAGTATTGATTTATGAATTAAAAATAATTTAATTAATTAAAAATATTTAATATTGATATAGGCACTAAATATCACAAGTATTTAATATTAACAAATTTAATATGATAATTTATATTTATATATTGAATTATTATTTTAAATTTCTGTTAAGAAAATAGTTAACTAAATAATATAATAGTGAATATTTAGAAAAAGAAAAATAAGTGAACTATTTTTTTAAATATTGGTACAGTAACTTATTTTTCTGTATTTAGTTGTTCACTTGTTCGTTTGTTTGCATGCTTCTTCATGATTTGTCAAATATGCTACTGTTGAAGCTTTTGTTATATTTGTTTTTAGTTTTTCAACAACTACATCCAATAAAGTCTCATCTTTTATGTGATAGTATGTCTCCATATGCATATAGATTCTTATAGTTGTTTACATTGATCTTTAAAGTTGAAATAAATTTTTGTAATTATTGTTTACAACCAATCATGATTGTTAAGATTGATTGCCTCTCACCTTTGTTTATTTTATTTTTCTTTTGTGTGTGTGATTTGTATGCTTATATAGGTCTTTTCTTAAAAAATAAAAAATCTATGACCAACCACAAAGAATTAGGCTCAAGATATTCAGGCTTCACTGATGCGAAGCTCAATGAGAGAATGGTTTATTCACTATCATGGAAAACTATTGTGCCCATCCCTAGCATGACTTAGAGATTGGAACAATAGCTCATTTTTCCTTTTCAAATATATATGCAAATGTCTTAAGAAAGTTTTTAAAAATAATTCAATATATAAATACAAATTATTATATTAATTGTAAGCACTTGTAATATTTAGTGCTTAGATCAATATTAAATATTTTTAGTTTATAAATTGATAATAATAACTTTTAATATTATTATAATAATTATATATAATTAATGTCAATTAGTCATTCATTTAGTTAAACTAGAACAAGTGCATTTTAGTAAAGTTCAAGGAAGATAAGTGCTAGTGAGAGTGGAGATAGACAAAAGGGAGTGACAATAGCCACTTCTTAAGGATGCTTCTCACGTGGCCTGCATTAAATGTTTTTTTCCGAACATATCTACCATAACAATAGAATTGATTAATTCTTTTGAGGTATAGAACTTTTCTAAAGGGATAAATATCTATATAATAGATTTTTCTTGTATACACTATTAAATTTCAAACTCCAACTAACTAAATGCTACTTACCAATTGTATTGGGTCTCATGATTATGCGCTTTTGATGAATGCATATATTAGGTTTCCTTTAGTTATCTTCTTTTAAGAAATATCTGTATACTCAAGAGTGAATGTTGTATTAGAACACTTCTACTATATCTTTTATTAGGTGTAATAATTATAATCTCTACTCACCCTACTCATTGATTATATCAATAATAAAAATTAAGGTTACTATCTCATTGTAAAATCTATTCTTGAATACACAAATAACAGGGTCATTTTCTTCCCTTATTTTTCTGCTTTGTATTCTTGCTGGTCTTTTGAGTCCCGTCACATCGTGAAATAGCTGTTCATTTCTTCAAGCAACTTGTCAACAGCTCATATCAGATGTCTCGTATCTTTCTGACCTCGCAACTTGCGACCCTTTCGACTGATCGAACCCCTGCTTAACGTACAATCTATCCGATTTCAAACATAATGAAACATAAACACCAGGGCCTTGCATCCCAAACTGATTCAAATTGAGACGCCTGGTTTCCACCTAGTCGAAAACATCGTTGCATTCAATTTAGACTTGGGAACATGGAGGCTCCCCGTGTCTTTGATTACTAAATTGGTAGACTGTAAATACACCATTATACTACTTCTTACTATTTTTATTACTTTCCTCGTTTGGAAATACTTGTCTAGTCTTAGACTTATACTTTTATATAAATACTTTTCCATTTAAGAAATTTAAATAATATTAACTATCATTTTTCAGCTGTATCCGTATTAAATAATAGACAGGGACTCAAACTGAAAAAAAAATCTAAGATATAATTCAAAAAGAGAGAGATAAATTATAAGAATAATTTAATAAAACATGCCTAAATTTTTTTAAGATTGAGACTTTTTCAATCATTTTCTTAATTTATAAGTACATTTAAAATTGGATAATTATTTCAAAATGGAGGTGTAATATATTAGCACTGCATCAATAATTAATATATAAATTCGTGTATACGTGTGTGTTAAAAAATACATTTTGGTGGTTATTAGAGAAAAACGAACTCTGGGTAGGGACACATTAACTCTTTATATAAATTCACACACCTACGTCAATAACTCCAACCCATTGCAGTATACTATACATAGAGAATTTAAGACATTGAATAGGATCGTCCCCAAAGGCCAAATCAAATCGTATTTGATATTCCACTTTTAAACTATTTATTCACTTTTGGATAATTTTATATTTTAATAAAATATTAATTTTTTGAGTAAACACCTAAATTAGTCCTTGACAATTTTTTGAATAGACAAATTGATCTATAATAATTATAAACATCTAAATTGATCCATTACAATTGTAAAAATAAGACATAATAGGACCCTGACCGACCTGTCAAGACTCGATCGGAGGCAAAGATAAAAAAATAGCTCGAATGGGAGAATGTTGAGCTTATCATAGAGCTCGATTAAAACTAGGCGAAGCTCGATTGACAAATGACATAGACTTATAGCCATGTGACGGAGCTCAGTCATCTGTCATCTGAGCTCCTCCTCCTCAAATAAGCTCTGCCTCCTCCGGTCGAGATCTATTTCCTCTTAGACGAGCTTCATCTTCTCCAAACCGAGCCTTGATAGGCTAATTAGAGACCTATAATATCTTATTTTTACAATTGTGATGCGTTTACAGTTGTTAGAGATTAATTTGTCCATTAAAGAATTTGTCCGGGACTGATTTGGATATTTACTCTAATTTTTTCTTTTAACACTACCCCTGTTTAATTTCACATTTTAAAGCATTCCATTTAATATTAGCTTTAAACATTGTGCTATATTAACTAATATGGAGAAAAATATTAGTTCATTCACTATATTTTACTCAATTATCAATATCATTTATTATTTTTCTTAATATATACGTTTGTTCTAAATTGACAGATATTTTGAAAGAAATGGAGTATCTCACTAATTACTCTTTATCACATGAAAAATAAGTAATATATATTTAGTAATTATTTTAAAATTTTAAATGTCATTAAATATTCATCTCCCACATAGTAAAGAATAAATGGTAAAATGAAAAGTGGAACATGATTTGGGATGTGTAATTTTCATCCCATTGAATATGGCAACAAAATGTGATTTATAGGGCCTTTGCTGTTGTATTTAATTTGGATTTTGGGCAATAATCCTTTAATTTTTTTTTATAACTGTGTTTTTAGGATTTTTTTTTTGTAAGATATGTTATTTGAGAGTTTTAAGGAAATATAATTATCTTTTTTCACTTTTATCCTTATATATATTTTCTCTTTCACTCATAAATTTTTCATAATAATTATTGTACTTTTTTAAAAGGGCAATTTTTTCAATACAATTTTATTTAGCGTGCGTTTGTATATTTTTAATGATCTCTTAATTTTACGCCAAAATCTTAAATGACAGTTATAAAACGGAGAGATTATTAGTTTTATGTAATCCATTTTGAATTATTGGCATCAAGCACATCACCTCACTTTTTTTTTTTTCAAATGGAAGATCCACTTTATTCCGAGGCTAAAACATGATAACAGAATAAGGTAAAAATCAGCGTATGAATTTGAAAAAATTAAGGTAAGAATAAATTACAATAAGATGGTAAAAAGGGTACCGTACAGCTATAATTTTTTGTCTATCTTTTTTCTACCGACTTCAAGTTCATTGTAAATGGACCCTTCTGTGTATTATATAACCTCTCAACTACTCCTTTAGTCTTTCATCACCTTCGAAGTTTCTACCAAATACCCCTTTTGTGTTTTCAGTAAGCTATGATTTCTCTTTTAGAGAGACTAGTAGTTTTTGCCATTTTTTTTCTGGTATTCTTAATCAAAATTCTTCTATTTACGTTTTTAAGAAAGTATAGTACTTCATACATTTTCTCCCTCTTTTCAACTGTTCTAAAACCATTATATATGTGATTTACTTATGTGGTTTGCTTTATTTTATTTTATTCTTTTGCCTAGGTAAGATATAACAAGTTAATCACTTTGCTAGGGAACAACAACATGAGCAACAGGAGGAGGAGTCCATCACCTGGGGCTGCAAACTCATCAACAACCGAGAGGCTATTGTCTTCATCATCATCTTCGGTATCTTGGTCATCAGTTATGACTTATGAGAGTTCATGTATTTTGCAGTCAATTACGAAAGGGAAGGAAATTGAGCAGCACACATATGCCCCAGAGACAAAGGCAATGCCTCTTGTTGGGTGTCCTCGGTGCCTAATGTATGTCATGTTATCTGAGCAGGATCCAAAGTGCCCTATGTGCAAGAGCACCTCATTTCTTGACTTCCTTGCAGATGAAAATTCCAAGAATAAAGAAAATTGAGGTGTGAGGATTATTATTGTACAAGCACTTTTATATGCCTCCCTTTCAGCTAGAGTAGTTAGCAAATTCTTACCAGTTTGTTTCGGGAATTAACCTTAGCTTTCGAGTTATAATTATCCCTTTGTGAATGAACAAATTTGGTAGAATTTAATTAAGAGAGGGCTAGTGTAAGCTCCAGCATAATCCTAGAAAATAAAAGAGGCTATCTTGGCATAATTTAGATCTGATTGATTTCCATGTTTTTTTTAAACAAAGGTAGGTGATTTAGTTCCACAAAATAGAATAATAGTTGGTCGTAAAAGGACAACATCTTACATGAAGTGGGATAGCCCAAAATTGTGAGAAAAGTCAAACGCAAATAACTCTGAAGAGATAGAGAAAATAATATATATAAAAAAAGATCTGATTGATTTCCTAGAAACATAATTGATTTCTTTTTTTAACTTATTAATTATGCAATTGCCGTATTATTTATTATCCTAAACTTTTCGCTAAAAAAAATAAATAAATAAAAAATAACCGAACAGCAGGTTTGTTTTAACTTCAGTATGTCATGTTTCCTTTACCTTCCAATTATGTTCCCGTTACCTTTCTGTCCATGTATCTTTTTCTGAAATTTTTGTTGCTTATATTTGCGTTAGAAATTTAATCTTCAAATAAAAAGATCAACTTTTTTCTTTATAACTTTTCACAGAATTTCTCAGGATGAACGTGGCACAGGCCATTATGAAAACGACTCAGAATAAAATTAAAAGAACTATCAATTATTTTTTGGGGTAATTTTCTTATGTGATTTTTCTTCGGTAACTAAATTTATTGCACTTTACTGTCTTGAAAAAGACCCAACGTACGTACCCTTATTATCTAGTTTGAAAATTACATGCCCATCTTATAAGAAAATGAAAATATAGTAGACAAATTTTTTATAGGCAATGAGTATTTATGAATAAGCATTTTAAATATCTTTATAAGAGCTTTCAGGTTGAGCTGAGCTAGGCTTTAATTTAAATAAGATTGATTTGCATTCTCAATAGGTGGTCTAGCATGGACCTATCATCTTATATGGGTTTTCTTTATGGCCATAGCTTGGCCATGTGGAAAGTTTGGCCTAGCTATACAACTTACTTAGAAGTTTACTTGATTATAATTTTGAGTTTAAAAAAAATACTAAAATGCCTATTTTTAAACAAGTAAAAGTACTTCTAAATAAGTTGAAAAATATTTTTAAATTGGCTAAAAGATTTCTTAAATAAGTTAAAAAATATATATTTTTAAACAAATTAAAGTATTTTATTATCATTAAATTTTCTTAAATAATAATATTAATAATATAATATAAGTATTTAACCGAACAGCAGATTTTTTTAACTTCAGTATGTCATGTTTCCTTTACCTTCCAATTATATGATTAAATATATAATATAATACATGGGAGATCCGTAATTTAATTTACATTTTAGAATGATTTGTTAATCTTGGAACTTAATGCAATCAGTTAATTTTATAATGATCAAATTTAGAATTTTATTTAAGTTTTTGTTTTAGTTACCCTCTATCAAAGGTTCAAACATGAGGATTTATAAGTTACAACTTTAGTAATAACTGTCATTATTAGTCAGTTTCACAGCAATTATTTTTGTAACGAATTGGTTTGAATTGAGGTGAAACTAAGTCTTCAATTCTATATATGGTTAGAGGCACCGATTAATTCCACATTGTCTTTAAACTATATCTTCTCGGCGCTAGAGTCTTCATACAGCCGTGCCATACAATTCAATTTCACATGGAATACATCTTTGGAAACAGAAGTATATGGATACAACAATTTTTTATTTTGGCCTTGAATGGTGAGGTTGCAACGTGGAGTTTTTGTGCTAGAATTATGCTACTGTAGCTTGTTGGCGGAATCTGTGCTGTGTTTTTTTTGCAACGTTCTCAAGTGATTGTGGCAGATAAAAAGGCAGATATTGACATGCAATCAGTGGATACACCATAACAGAATTTATAGCTTGAGCGAAGATTTTCATATCAACAGTAGATATGTGAATCAGTCAAAACAAGGGTGGCAATGTTGAAAGCTAGAACATTTATGCTGGTTTATTCTTGCTATTTTTATGTTATGCTCTTGGAGTGTATTGTTCCCTTTTTTTTTTCCCTTGATACTGTTTGTTATCTTCCATTCTTTTCGGGATGTTCACCTTAAGGGTACGGTGGTTGGTGAGTAAAAATGGGGATAAATTTTTATGAATAAGAATCATATGTAATTTTATACATACAGCTTATCTATAAAAATTTACACCCTATTTTTTACCTCTTAACCAAACATACCCTAACTATTAAAGGGGAGTAAAAAAACTGCGCTGCCAACCATTCTTTCTTTCTAACCATATATAGAAGGGAATTTCTTCTCTTCTAGCACTTGAACGTGTATTTTTATTGGTTTTTCACTTTTCCTCATGTATTATCACCGATGTTAAGAAAATCGGACCGGACTGGCTGGTCCGATCGGGTTAACCGAGAACTGGTCACCTGGCCGGTCCGGTTGAGTAGTCAGAATCAGAGGATGTCAGAACCGGTCAAAACCGGGGAAAATCAGCAAACCGGATCGGTTGGACTGGTTCGAAACTTTTGAATTTTTTTTTTGTTTCAAAGCTTAAATATTGATATCTTGTGACAGTCACAAAGTAAAAAAGAAAAAAAACATGAGTTATGTTTATTTTATATATGAAAAAATACTAATATCCACAGATTGCTCACCATAAAACTCACTAGTCACTAATAAATATTTTTTTCAAATACTTTTATAACTGTGTTGTGAGACTGAGACTAGATAAATTTTATATGGATTATGTTTATTTTTATAAACCCATGAATATATTTTTTTTGTATTGATTATGTTAATGTTAATAATTTAATATTATTTTTCATATTTTAATTAATCATACGTATATATTTATATATATTTTTTATTGTATTCCGGTTGAATTGGTTGGACCTCTGAACCTTTGAACCAGTACCTTGACCAGTTCGATACCCGGTCCAATTTCCTTAACATTGATTATCACGTAGTTCTTTTATTATGTTTTATTTAATTAAATTATACATGGTAAGTTCTTAAGATGATATAATAAATCTAATAATATTTAATTTCTTTATATGCAATGGAAAATTATAAAAATAAATACATATAAGAATTATTCCAAACAAAAATAATAGAACATGCTAATAAATACTTTAGATATAATATTTATTGTATTATATTTGTGTTCAATAAAAACTTATAACAATATTTTTAAAATAATTTATGTTTAAACATATTTGGAATATTTACTTATATAATTTTTTATTTATTGAGAATATAATAATCATCATAAAAACTTTATTTTATTTTTTGTATTTAAATTTTCCAACAAAATCAATTATATTAATTTCTAATGTATTTGAATAATACAAGGTAATGAACGAAAGACGTACAAAGTATAGAGTTTGTTTAATTTAAAATTGAACATATTCAAATCATTAAACTAAAACAGTCATAGAAAAATTAAGACTCTAAAACGTTATACATATTTTATATTTACTCCTATTTTATCAATAAAGTTCATATTTACACTAATTTTGAAATGTTTTAAATTCTAGATTCTATTTTATATATATTATTAATACAAGTTCATTAGCATTTTGGAATCTCTAATATGCACATCGCTGACTGCATTTAATTCATTAATTTCTTAATCTATAAATCTTCTTAACACCAAGAGAACCCGAAGAATCTTCATCAATTGATCTCTAGGAATTGTCCATCAATTGGAAAGTGCACATGACCACTTTCAGCGTCAAATAGCATTTAAATTCCACTCTTTTCTCTCTTTTATTGCTTGCTTTTGTACTTTTATTTTTAATTTCACCTTAAGCTAGAGAAATTTCATAATACTAATGATAGTCCTCATTTTGATTTTTGTTTTTTTAACACATGTCGTTTGCCTTCTTTTAATATTTCACCAACATATGTTGAATTATCATAATTTTCAATGCAAAATAATCTTATGTAATGTAAAAATATATTTACGCTCTAATTTTAATAAAGCTCATAGTCAACCGAGGTCTAATCAAGTTCAATCATGACTACTTTGAAGAGCTACTTAAACAGTTATATGAATTTTCTTTCCATTCAACATAATATATATTTTCTTTTTTTTATCAAACCTACATTTTTCTTAACTTTTTAGGAGGAACGAATCAAACAATGATGATCAATATACTTTTCTCAGCAATCTATATTTGATCATCAAGCTTTGATGAATGCAAAATAAAGGTGTGTTCCACGATTATGGGTCACCTTAAATAGGCTTTGAAAAAAAGAAGAATTAATTAGTATAGATATAGTCCCTATTGATGTACATATCTAAATTTTTATATTGTCCATATTTTTCTTATTATGATTTAATTTTATTGCATTGACAATATAAAAAAACTTTATACAATAATCTAATTATATATTATTATATCAATAAATATAATTAATTTTCACATCTACTATCTGAAAAGTCAAGTAAATGGAATCAAAATTAAATTTTTCTTACTATTTATTAACGCATATCCTTTTACTTAATTAATCTTATTTTTTATTTTTAGAACAATTGCATATATGATTCAATAGTGAAGAATATCACTCACAAATTCAAAAATATATTTAAAAAAGCAGAAATGTATTTCATTAAAAATTTTGTGGTATCAAATAGCAAAAAGATATTTGCAACCCCTTTAAATTGCATTCAAATTCTTCAACAATATTTAAAACTTATAATTTTTTTTAATACAATTATTTTATGATGCAGACTAACGTAAATTGAGTAAATACAATAGTCTCATTATTTAAAATGTAAAAAATTATTATTATAAGACTAAATATAACTAAAGGTTACAATTAAATTTTGCTAATAATTAAAATTTGTGATTTTATTTAGTTCAATTTTATATTCATAAAATTATGAATTTTATCAATACACTTTTGTTAGAACAGTATTTAAAATATTTTCATTTCATTTTTTTTTATCTAAGTTATAAAGTATAATATTATATTTGTTGATTAAATGATCTTATTTTATTTTATGCTATACTAAAATGTATATTTTATGAGCAAAGTCAAACTTAAGGACCACATTATAAGACAAATGAACATAACATTAATGATTAAAATTTACTTTTATTATTATATTTAGTTATATTTTATATTCTTAAAATTATGAATTTCATTACAACATTTTATTAGAATAGTATTTTATATTTTATAATTCCCTATTTTTTATCTAATCTAAAAATGTTTTTATTTGGATTATATGTATACGCACCATATATTATTTTATGTTTTTAAGTTTTATTTTTTATAAAATTTATAATTAAATTGTATTATTTTATATTTATTTTAGAATTATAAATATAGTTTATGAGTCAGAAAAATCATAATTGAGCACGGAATTTTAATGAAAAAAATGACTAGATTTAATGATGTATTGGGTGACAAATAACATTAATAACAAATTTTATGTCTAATTGGAATCATAAAAATATAAATAATATAATTGTGTTCTAACTGCTGCATTTATTCCATTGAATGAATTCAAAGTGGTTAACAAATGAACGATAGATTATAATGATAGGTCTAAGAAGTCATCATTTTATTTCAATTGAATCAATTTATCAATTTTATGATTTTTATTAATCAATTATTTATAAAATACTTTTATAAGTCATTAAAAGGACAATGAAAAACTCAAAAACGTAATGATAAATGTAACATAAGTCTTATAATAATGAGAGAATGTTATAGAGAACTCTTCATCTTATCAAATTTTTGTATAGATTATTAATTTACATTCACTTTGTTGGAACCAATTAGTTTGTCTTTGAATTAGAATTCTTATGGGAAATAGTCAACTTAATTATATTGTACTTATTATATAATGATACAATATCTTCACTTTATTCTCTAAAGTGAGATTCTCACTTTAGAAGATCCAAATTCTTACCTTTTTATAGTTTAGTTTCCTTTCAACTATCTATGTGTACTGAAATTAAATAATTTAAAGGATGATAAATAATTCAAATGATAATAACATCATTAAAGACATACAATTTAAAATTACTTATTAGTTTTAAAACTGAAATGCAGTAAGTCAAATTTATGTAAATCAATAATATCATATTTAGTATTTCACTCCAACCTCCTAACGATGTTTTGGGTTACCAAATGTATAGGTTTTAAAATAGTAGACTTATAAAATATGGTTATGCGCTATATTCAAAAGTAAACGTGTATATTAGTTTAAATGAAGAAAAATTAAGAAGTCAAGTAGTCTAATATTTAACTTTAACATGTGATCTGTAGGTGGTAAATATGTTGATTAAATTAAAATTTGTACCTGGCGTAGAAGACTATGACAAGGTTATTTCTCCCTTTTTTTTTTCTTGAAATATATTTTTGGTGGAATATTAAAGTTTGTGTACGGTGAAAACTATACTAAAAATGTAGTCTATAATGAAATATTTAAGGAACTTTCTCCATATAATTACTGTTGATCTATTTTACTGTGCACAACAAATAAATAAAAATTCATTGTTTTCTTTTCATATATAAGTTTTCATCATCATTACAACGATTTTCTTTAAAAATTTAATTCAAGTTTAATTATCACAAATTTTTTTTGACATACCCATGCAAAGCACGGATTTGATTTCTAGTAAATGATGATGTGGTCCGATAGAATTTAATAAAAGCTAGCAATACGAGGTTAGAAAATTTAATGATGAGTAATGGTAAAATTATATGAAATTAAAATTTATATTTTTATAAAGTTTTCAATAAATGTTATCTTAGCAAAATATATAATACTTTACTTCTATATATTGTACCTATTTTCTCTGATATTTTAAATATAATATAATGTTTTGTTAGTTAAAATAATTTTCAGATAATATGTTTTTAAAAAAATTTCCTCACTTGTGAAGGGCGGTTTAACTAGTTTCAATAGAAGGCCCTAAACCACAATCTATAAATTGAGTCAAGACTCAAGAAGAAGTATGAATTCCCGTCTGCAGAAAAGTACCGACTCCTCCAGCGCAGTGTCGACGCACTGAACCTCATCCAGGTCGGACTCACCTTCTCCGACAAAGACGGCAAGCTCGCCGACCTCGGAACAGACAAGAAACACGGTTTCGTCTGGCAGTTCAATTTCCGCGACTTCGACGTCGGGCGTGACATCCACGCACTGGACTCCGCAGCCGGGGCATCGACTTTGCCCGCAACGCCGTCGCCGGAGTCTCGTCGATGCGGTTTACCGAACTGGCGGCATTGTCAGGGCTTCTGTTCAACGACGCCGTGACTTGGGTCGTGTTCCCCGGCGCCTACGATTTTGGTTACCTGGTGAAGATTCTGATCCGGCAGTTCCTACTGACCCAGTTGGAAGATTTCTTGCGGGTTGTGAGGGAGTTGTTTGGGAGCAAGGTTTACGACTTGAAGCACGTGATACGGTTCTGTAATGGGCTCTATGGCGCTCCGGAAGGGGTGGCTCAGACCCTCAACGTAGGCCGGTTCCGACAGCTTATTGACTACGCAAGCGTTTCACAAGATCAGGGACATTTATTTTGAGCAGGATGAGCATGAGAAACATGCTAACGTGTTGTTTGGGCTGGAGATCAATTAGAGATGATGAACCTGTTTGTTAAAAACATCAATGATAGTTAGGAATTCCATTATTTCTTCTTTTCTTGTTGATAACTTTCTTTTTTTTAAAAAAAAAAAAAGAAAAACGCTAGAGTGTGTACAGTTAAAAATCAGAGGGAAATTATTCAAAAAAGAAGAAAAAGAGGGGTGACTTTTCATGAAACTTCAGATATAATTTTACACATGAAGCATACATGAAAAATTCACCCTCAATGATATCCCTCATGTAGAAAAAGTGGCACGGTGGCTGTGCATTTTACAGCCACCGAATGTTGAAAAATCAAAAAGAGATTACTGTGCACATGTAAAGTAATGTGATACACAGCTGTATCACCAAAATATGCACAGTAATATGCACAGTAACTTTCAAAATCATCTATAAATAAAGCCTTCAAGCAGACGGTTTTAGCATCCGAACTGAGAAGCATTTCCTCAGTTGTAAAGGAAGAAGCAGTGTAGGCTTCTTGTAGTGAGAGAAAAAATAGAGAGTGTGTGTAAGAAAATTCCAAGAGTGTAGTGTGAGTATAGACTTGGGGGTTTTGGATATATTCTCTAGATCTCTGTAATACTACTAATTGTAGTAGAAGAGAGTCTCATTGGGGATACACTATATTGTAATTACTCCTTAAATATAGTGGAGTATTTTTCGGAGTTTGGCCCGTGGTTTTTCCCTCAAAATTACAGGAGGGTTTTTCACGTTAAAATATTGGTGTGCAGTTCTCTTGATCTATTTTGTTGGTGTGAATAGTAACGAGACTATTCATAAATAGTGAAGCGGGTCCCACTACATAGTACTATTCACGTGAATAGTGACGTGGGCCCCACTGTGGATTACTATTTACCGTGCTCCATTTTTCCGTCTCTTCAATTTGGGCGCGCTTCTGCTCACATCCGTAAAGTGTTTATTACACTTGGGGTGTACCCGACTCTGATGATACCATAACAAGTGGTATCAGAGCTCTTTTGGATCAGTGGGATTTATTCTTAGTATGCTCTGTGGTTGCAGCTTAGTCTGATCTTTCACATCAGAAAAGAGTTTCTCCCTAATACTTGAGGATCACCTTTTGGTTGCTGTTGCTGGAAGACAGTGTGATACTGTGAGAGTGCAGTTTGAAGAGGTTCTGGCTAAGGAAAGACTTGGTATTTAAGCGTGTCCATTGTGACCCACCTCTCTTTCACAGGAACCCTCTTGGGGCACAGTTATGATTAATTTACACTATTCCAATATACGGTTAATGTATAAGGTTGACTAAGATCCAAGATGTCGGTGCCAAAATTTGAAGTGGAGAAATTTGGCGGGTCCAATGACTTGAGGCTATAGGCGAAAGTGCAAGCATTGCTAGGTCAGCAAGGTCTTGCAGAGGCGTTGGAGGACCCCGGGTCATTACCTGATGACAAGAAGAAGGAGATGATGGTCAAAGCACTGAGTACAATACAGTTGAGTCTTGCGGACAATGTTCTGCGAGAAGTCATGGATGAAAAAGCTGGCGATTCACTATGGAAGGCTTTGGAAGAAAAATATTCTGTAAAGACCTTGTCCAACAAGCTTTATCAGAGAAAGATCAAATATTCAGGAGGAAAATCAATGCAAAAGCATATAGACGACTTCAACCGGATGATCTCTGATGTTGGAGCAGCAGGAATTAAAGTTGAAGATGTTGATCAAGCTATGATCTTGTTGACTTCATTACCTCCGTCTTATGATAATTTACGTGATACCATACTTTATGGTAGATCCGATATCTCAGTGAAAAATGTCAAAGAATCACTGATGATAAAGGAACATCAGAAGTTAGTAGCCGGATCCAATGTCGAAGGTTCTGTAGATGGATTGTCCGTGACGAGAGGGCGTAGTCAAGAAAGAGGATCGGGAAGCAAAAGCAAAAGAAGATCAAAGTCCAGAAAGCATAAATCTGTGAAGTGCTTTCATTGTCACCAGACGGGACATATCAGAAGAAATTGCCCAGAAAGAAAGGAGAAATCAGGAGATTCTGCTAACATAACAATTGAAAGTTCTGAAGATAGCGATGCCGATGCTGGTTCGGCCTTGACAGTATTCACAAGTGACACCGGAAATGAGTGGATCCTGGATTCTGGCGCATCCTTTCACATGACGCCTAATCGAAATTTTTTCTCATCCTATAAAAAGCGGGAGGGAAAAGTTAGATTAGGAGATAATAGAATTATTCCAATTGCTGGTGAAGGAGATGTGCAAGTCAATTTAGATTATGGTACTAAAAGGACGTTTCAAGCATGGCATGTACCATAACTGGGTAGAAACCTGATCTCGCTGAGTGCCCTAGACAATCGGGGGTACAAGTTCATTGGAGAGGGTGGTTTCTTGAAGGTATTCAAAGGTTCAATGGTGGTATTGAAAGGAAAGCTGCAGAGTGGAATATATTTATTGCTAGGAAGCACAGTTGATGGAACTGCTGCTGTTCTATCCTCTGAAAGAAAGGATGATGCTACACGATTGTGGCATATGCGGCTTGGTCATATGAGCGAGAAAGGAATGACCATACTTGCTGGCAAAGGCTTGTTGAAAGGCCTGAAGAATTGTAAACTTGGTTTCTGTGAAAACTGTGTATTTGGAAAGCAGAAACGGGTAAAGTTCAATTCTGGCAAAAACAATAGCAAGGGAATATTGGAGTATGTCCACTCGGATGTTTGGGGTCCAGCCCCTGTTAACTCCTTAGGTGGAGCTAGCTATTTTCTTACTCTGATAGATGATTATTCCAGAAAAGTCTGGATTTATTTCCTGAAGAAAAAAGAAGAAGTATTCGACAAATTCAAGCAATGGAAGGCCATGGTCGAGAAGCAAACCGGGCGGTCAGTCAAGAGACTAAGAACTGACAATGGCGGAGAATTTTGCAGCAAAGAATTTGAGGAGTTCTGCAGAAATGCTGGTATAGTGAGGCACCATCTTTGTGCAGAACACCATAGCAAAATGGAGTTGCGAGCGGATGAGCAGAACACTTCTAGAGCGTGCAAGATGCATGCGAATCAGCATAACACTTCCCAAATCATTTTGGGTGAGGCGATCAATACGGTGTATATCTGGTAAGCAGATCTCCATCAACTGCTATTAATCTGAAGATTCCACAAGAGGTATGGTCCGGTCGACCCGTAAACTATTCTGATTTAAAGATATTTGGTTGTCCTACATATGCCCATGTGAATGATGGTAAACTTAGGCAAGGGCAAGAAGTTGTATATTTCTAGGATATGCACGAGGGGTGAAAGGCTACAAACTGTGGTGTATAGAGAAGGCAAGTTCACCTAAAATCATTGTCAGCAGAGATGTCACTTTTGACGAGGCGACAATGCTAAATCAGAAGAAGGAGTCTAACTTAGATGAGGCAGAGACAGATCATGGTGCTAAGAAGCAGGTGGAGCTAGAGATTGACTATGGGAAGGTGAAGTAAGAAAATGATGTAATGAATCAGCCAAATACTTCAGGGATTGCTCAACCTGAAGTAGAACAACAAGATGAACCTAACTATGAGGAAACTGGTGAACCAACCAGAGAAGCAGAGCCATATAGTATTGCTACTGGCAGAGAAAGACGAGAAATCCAGAAACCAAAAAGATATCTGGATTCTGCTACCTGTGCACTTAACTCATTAGATGCAGATCCTATAGCCTTTGCTTTGGCTATGGCGGATGGTGTAGTTGGAGATGAACCATGTACCTACCGTGATGCAGTAGAAAGTAAGGAGTCGAAGGAGTGGCTGATAGCAATGAATGAGGAGATTGAGTCTCTTCAGAAAAATCAAACGTGGGAGCTGGTACAACTTCCAAAGGGAAAAGAGTAGTTGGTGTAAATGGGTTTACAAAAGGAAAGAAGGAATCCCTGGCATTGAGCCTCCAAGGTTCAAGGCGAGACTGGTAGCAAAGGGTTATACTCAGAAGGAGGGTGTTGACTTCTATGAAGTATTCTCTCCTGTGGTGAAGCATAGCTCTATTCGGATCCTATTAGCTATTGTGAGTACGTTTGACTTAGAGCTAGAAACGACTTGATGTGAAGACGGCATTCTTACATGGTGAGCTAGAGGAGCAGATCTACATGAGTCAACGAGAGGGTTCATAAGTCTTGGTAAGGAAAATCATGTTTGCCTATTAAAGAAGTCATTATATGGCTTGAAGCAGTCTCCAAGGCAGTGGTACAAAAGGTTCGATGCATTTATGATTGGTACTGGATATAGTAGAAACCAATATGATAATTGCATCTACTCTAAGGAGCTTCCAGATGGTTCGAAGATATATTTGTTGTTGTATGTAGATGACATGCTAATTGCAGCTCGTAATAAGGCTGAAATTAGTATGTTGAAAACTCAGTTGAGAAAAGAGTTTGAGATGAAGGACTTAGGTGCGGCAAGGAAGATTCTTGGAATGGAAATTCATAGGGAGCGACATAGTGGCAGGTTGTGTTTAACACAACAAAATTATATTATAAAAGTGCTACAACGCTTCAATATGGATCAATCCAAACCAGTTGGCACTCCGTTGGCTGCACATTTTAAGTTATCTTTGAAAGAATGTCCGAGAACTGAGGAAGAGGTGGAGCACATGTCTCATAAACCTTACTCTAGTGCAGTTGGCAGTCTCATGTATGCCATGGTGTGCACTAGACCAGACATTTCACATGCAGTGAGTGTGGTAAGCAGATTTATGAGCAAACCTGGAAAGACACACTGGGAAGCTGTGAAATGGATCATGCGGTACCTAAAAGGTTCCACTGATGTCTGTTTGGTATTTGAAGGTCAGAAGAACCGTGGAGTTGTAGGTTATGTAGATTCTGATTATGCAGGTGACTTGGATAAAAGAAGGTCATTGACAGGCTATATCTTTACAGTCTTTGGATGTACTATTAGCTGGAAGGCGACATTGCAATCAACAGTGGCATTATCAACTACTGAAGCTGAGTATATGGCATTAACTGAGGCTGTTAAAGAGAGTATTTGGGTGCACGGTCTTTTGGATAGTTTTGGATTGAATCAACATGTACAAATTGTACATTGTGATAGTCAAAGCGCCATTCATCTGCTAAAAATCCAGTCTATCATGAAAGGACAAAGCACATTGACGTCAGACTTCATTTTGTCAGAGAATGTATCAATAATGGTACTGTTACAATTTAGAAGATAGCCACAGCTGAGAACCCAGCCGATATGATGACAAAACCATTGCCGATTGACAAGTTTAAGCATTGCTTGGACTTAGTTAATATTTGCAGAGGTTGAAAGCTGTTGCAAAATGCAGCCAAGGTGGAGAATTGTAGAAAAAGTGGCACGGTGGCTGTGCATTTTGCAGCCACCGAATGTTGAAAAATCAAAAAGAGATTACTGTGCACATGCACAGTAATGTGATACACAGCTGTACCACCGAAATATGCACAGTAACATGCACAGTAACTTCCAAAATCATCTATAAATAGAGCCTTCAAGCAGACGGTTTTAGCATCCGAACTGAGAAGCATTTCCTCAGTTGTAAAGGAAGAAGCAGTGTAGGCTTCTTGTAGTGAGAGAAAAATAGAGAGTGTGTGTAAGAAAATTCCAAGAGTGTAGTGTGAGTATACACTGGGGGGTTTTGGATATATTCTCTAGATCTCTGTAATACTACTAATTGTAGTAGAAGAGAGTCTCATTGGGGATACACTATATTGTAATTACTCTTTAAATATAGTGGAGTATTTTTCGGAGTTTGGCCTGTGGTTTTTCCCTCAAAATTACAGGAGGGTTTTTCACGTTAAAATATTGGTGTGCAGTTCTCTTGATCTATTTTGTTGATGTGAATAGTAACGAGACTATTCATAAATAGTGAAGCGGGTCCCACTACATAGTACTATTCACGTGAATAGTGACATGGGCCCCACTGTGGATTACTATTCACCGTGCTCCATTTTTCCGTCTCTTCAATTTGGGCGCGCTTCCGCTCACATCCGTAAAGTGTTTATTACACTTGGGGTGTACCCGACTCTGATGATACCATAACACCTCATGTTCCAAGTATATCAGATCGGTAGTTATATGCAGAAGAGGAGCATCCATGACTAATAACTATAAATGTTTGACAAACTAATGCTCGCACCCTCAAGTAATTGCATTTGCACCAAGCCATTTAAATAAATTTGCTACAAGAGTAGACCTCCGTAAACAAGTCTGAAGATCAGTTGCACCTGGTTGCAGGCCCTGTGTATCGCCCTAGTCTGTTTCAGTTCTTTCTTCCAAGTAGTGCTCACCATTGTAGTGCTACCAAGTACGGTCATGCAAATTGGAATTAAAATTTGATTTTGGACTCCTATTTTGCAAAACTAATAAAAATCAAACATTGTTTGACTACATGCCAACATTTTCTACCATTAAACATGTCATCATGAATTCTTGCTGCTTTATTCTGGTAACTATCTTTCTTGTCTAATCATAATCAATTTCTGTATAGATCTTCATGGTCTTTGGCTCAAAATAACTTTATGGGCTATTTGTTTTGGGGTACATTTAATTATTTTCGGGAATAGATAGTTGGAAATGATGTATTTCTACGTTTGCTATAGGTTTTATAAAAATTTTCCTAGGTATTAATTATTTCATGAAAAAAAGATTTTCTTATTACTTACTCAAATCTCATTCTCAAGTTGAAGGCTGGGTAAAAAAAATTCTCATAACTTGATAATCACAATTATTGAGCACAATTACTAAACAATCCCTCAATTATTTGATTTTTTTTCCTCTCTTTATGATATTATTAAAGTTATTTTGGAAATCATTATATATTCTTAATAAT
This sequence comes from Dalbergia cultrata, assembly GCA_031216105.1. Taxonomy (NCBI): domain Eukaryota; kingdom Viridiplantae; phylum Streptophyta; class Magnoliopsida; order Fabales; family Fabaceae; genus Dalbergia; species Dalbergia cultrata. The sequence goes on from CM062345.1 coordinate 11,214,602, forward strand.
ATAAATTATAAAACAAACAAGTTTTAAATCTATTCACAAAATTTTAACAAATAATTCCATGAATATTTATTACTAAACAAACAATATTTTAAAGATACTCAATAATAATATTTCCATAAATATCATTACAAAAAATCATATTCTAGGAACTTAATTTCAAATCTTTAAACAAACACCCCTTAGTTTTTCATTTTCACCACTGATCTCAAAATATTGGTCGCTGACCAATACATTCTTCCAACCCAAAAGATAATGACTTTTAAGTTTTAACTGCTTACGATGTGGTTTGGTAAGCACAATTTCTCTGCCAATGATTTTTAAGAGTGCATCTTTCACGTCATATATAGTGCATTCACGAGGCTTTATATATGTTCATAAAATATTTCTAAAGTCAAAATGGTTTGAAGTTCCACCTTGTACAGAAGCTTGTTAATTAGCTGTTTACATACTAGATTGTTATGCTAGAAGGATGTATGGACGGGGAAGGTAATGAATGACTTGGTTTGAGTTTTCAATTTTCAGTTTTCAAGTTTTCTAGTTTTTTGGATTTTGTGAAGGAAATATTGAAAATTACAAATTTTATTTTTCAATTTTCAGTATTTATTTCACAAAATCCTGAAAACTGAAAAACTAGAAATGAAAACTAAAAACTCAATCCAAATAGGCCAGAAATCTGTAGAAATCATATGAAAGCAATCATCTATGCTTGCCCTTGAACCAAATTTATTAAATGTTTGATTTGCTGAGATCCTCAATGTCAATCAATCAAGAAGTTTTTGGCATCTAGATATATATGGTTATAGTATATTTATTATTTTAGGATAAATTACATTCACTATCCTAAGATTTATTAAAATTTAACTCACATCTCTTTTAGTTACCTATCCTACACTAACCTCCTCTTATTTATCCAATTTTGATATGAACAATAAAAAATGCCACACCCTCACCCGCTTTCATTCACACTCTCTTCTTCTCTTTCTCCCCCGAATTTATTTCGCTGTTTTTCATTGGATCGTTCTTCGATCAGCTCAATTTAAGGGTCTGTTTGGTTTGCAGTTTCCAGTTTTCAATTTTTCAGAAAAACTGAAAACTGAACCTGAAAACCGGGAATTAAAAATTGGAAACTGCATATCAAACAGCCCCTTAGATCTTTTCATTCTTCATTCGCTATCTGAAACTCATTTTCTGTCTCCATTTGCTAGGATTTGTTGTCATTTTCTTGGTGTAATTTTTCGCCTAACCTGAGATAATTTAATTCCTCGCAGCTTAGCGATGTTTGTGTTTATCTTGTGCTTATGAGATTGTAATTTGTTGAATTAATGACTTGATTTTTAACAATTCAACAATTATGACTACAACTACTTTCTAGATTTTGGTTAAAATCTTCAAACATGGTTGGCCAACAACCTTCAACCTTCAAACATGGTAGGTGGCCAACAACCTTCAACTAAGGTGTGTCAACAACCTCAAACAAGGTGGCTATCAAGCTCTATAAATAGAGTTTGGTTCTTCAAGCTCAAAACACACCAACACACCAACAAGAATCCATTCCTCTCCTCCTCCTTTCTAAGCATTTAGAGATTCATTTGTTTACTTTGTTTTCTCTCTATATTGTGAGTTGAGAGTTGAGAGCATACACCAGTGAGACAAATACTATAAGGTATTCTGGGTGTATCTGGGATTTGGGTTGAGTGGAGTGAAACATTTTGTATCTTCATAATATTTCTATATTGAAATATTTGATTGTCGTCTTTGCCCGTGGACGTAGGCTTTAAGCCGAACCACGTAAATTCCTGGTGTTATTTACCATTACACTTCCGCATATTTATTTTAATTTGCGCTACTCTGTTTGTGTCTTTGGGCCTACCATATCACAACATAATTGTTCTTCTCATGAATATGATGACGCGATTTTGTGAACCTACTCAAATTTCCACATTTGGATTGCTGAAATCAATTGAGAAAAGATGTGGAAGAAATTCATATTTTAAACTGGTACACCGTAGCTTGCATTTGCGTTATATTCGGTAGCATATTTCAAAATCATCGAGCCTTTTAATTTGCTTTTTGCCGACACTGTTAACTTTGATGATTAAGTTGCAATTCATTTATTTTATTTTTGGCAAAATATACTTTTGATCTCCTAACTTAATTTTGTTTTTCATTTTGGCCCCATAAATTATTTTTGTTTTTTTATTTTTGTCCCCTAACTAATTTTCTATTCTTTTTGGTCCCCTAATTTTTTTTTAATTTTCATTTTGGTCCCCTAACTAATGTTTTGTTATTTTTATAATTTATTTTATGAATTTATGTTTACTTTAGTGCCTCATTTTATACACGTAAGTCATTTTTAATCTCTGACTTTAAAAATGAGTGAAACTAGTCTTGGCATTGCAAAGTATGAATCGTGTTAATCCCTAAACCAACTCTTATTTAATGTTTTATCAATTAGATTATGATAGTTAACCTTAAGTGATGCCTCGTCGTACAATATGTTATCTGAAGTATAATAAAGTTTAAAATGATTCATTTAGATGTCTAAAATTATATAAAATGAGTCATTTAAAAATCTGTTCTAAGTCATAAAATGATTCATTTTGTGTAATTTTAGATACCAAAATAAATTTAAACTTTATTCTACTTCAAATGACACATAGTATGATAAAGTATCACTTAACATTACATATCATCATTTAATTAATAAAATGTTAAATAAAAGTGGAATAAGGGACTAACTTGACGCATATTTTGTAATGTCGGGGACTAATTTGACTCATTTTAGAAATCAAAGACTAAAATGACTCATAAGGAAAAAGTTAAAGACTAAAATGAGTATTAACTCTTATTTTGTTTTATATTCTATTCTTTTATTATCATACAATAAATTAAAATAAAGGAAACTAAAAAAAAAAGCTGAAGAGTTTACCATTTTTAACTATAAAATATAAATAAAAATTAAATAAGTAGAAAATAAAAATAAACTAAAAAGAACTTTACGTTAATTTATGATTCAATGGTAAGTCTTTTGATTTGATCATTCAGTGAGGCCTTGAGAACTAATTGGTTGAAATTTTATGAGGCCTAGAAAAATATAAAACAAGAGGATGTTTATGCTTGCCACATAGCCATCTGGTGTCCAAGACACAACATCCCATTTGATTGTTATGTTTCCATTTGGATCCAAAGGATCATATGCAGCTATTACTAGAAAACATCAATAAATGAGTTGAATAAGTATGTGAAAATGAAACAAAATATCAGCTAAGAGGGACTTTTTATCTCACCTACACAAGAAAATAGCACAAGAACAAAAGAGAGATAATATGACAAGCCTCATTCCCTCAATGTTTGTGCCCTTGATGTTATCAAACTGTGACAATTGGCCCCCAAAACTTAGCACCCTTCTTTCAGAAAGATTGTAGCTTTTTTCTTTTTTATAAAGATATCAAATTAAAGATTGTAGTATTTTTCTTTTTTAATTTTACTCAAAATGAGGGAATTGATTGTTCAAAAACTTTCTCTCCTATATCTTCAAAGGATTATTTTAGAGTTATAATGGCTCTTATTACTCATTATGATTTAAAACTACATACATCAAATAGATGTCAAAATAGCTTTTCTACATTAGATAGATGTTGAAACAACTTTTCTAAATGGTAATATGGTTGAAGAGGTATACATGGTTCAGCCCAATGGGTTTGCTGATATTGAAAGAAATGACATGATTTGTAGATTGAAGAAATCTATCTATGGTCTAAAGCAGACTTCTCATCAATGGTATTTGAAGTTTAATGAGGTAGTCACTTCACATAGCTTCATAGAAAATTAAGTTGATCAGTGTATCTATCTCAAGATGAATGGGGGTAGATTTATTTTTCTCGTCCTTTATGTTGATGACATTCTGCTTACCAATAGTGATCTTGGGTTACTTATTGAAACCAAGAAAATGTTTTTTGAGGCTTTTGGCATGAAAGATCTTGGAAAAGCTTCTTTTGTGTTATTGATTGCAATACATACAGATAGAGCATGTCGTTTGTTGGGGTTATGTCAGAAAGCTTACATTGATAGAGTATTAGATCACTTCAACATGGGAGATTGCAAGACCAGTGGTCAAAGGAGAAAAATTTAGCAAATCTTAGTCTCCTAGTAATAATATTGAGAAAGTGAGAATGAAGGACATTCCTTATGCAAGTGCAGTATGGAGCTTGATGTATGCTCAAGTTTGTACAAGACTTGACATAGCCTTCATAGTCTCTATTCCTGGAAGGTATCTTTCTAGCCCAGGGGATCACATTGGACAGTTGTTAAGAAGGTGATGAGATACTTGAAACGGACAAGATATTTTATTCTTGTACAAGAATGTTAAGAGTCTTGAATTAGTAGGATATACTGATTCAGATCTTGCTGGATGTGCTGATGATATGAAGTTTATTTCAGGCTATGTTTTGATGTTAGCTAGAGGTGCTGTATCTTGGAACAGTGTTAAGCGAACTCTAATAGCTTCTTCTACTATGCATGTTGAGTTCATTGCTTGCTATGGAGCAGCTACTCAAGCTATTTGGTTGAGAAATTTTATTATTGGGCTTTAGATTGTTAACTCTATTTCCAAGCCAACATTGATTTATTGTGATAATAGTGCAATTGTGTTCTTCACAAAGAATAATAAGACAACCAGTGGGTCTAAACATTTAGAGTTGAAGTATTTGACAATGAGAGATTTGGTAAGAGAGAGAAAGATAATAGTTGAACTTATAGATACAAAATCAGTGATAGCAGGTCTTCTGACCCAAGGGTTTAAGGCCCATATGTTTTCATAAACATGTTGTGAATATGGGTTTTCGATATTCTTGGTTAGTGGGAGTATTGTGTATAAACTTATCTTTTCTATCATTGACTTATATAATAAACTTGGTACGCGTGTTCTTTATATTATATTCACATGTTGTAGTTAAAGTTATAACTTTGATAATGCCTTTGTGAGTACTTATATTAATGAACTTGAGTTTGGTGTTATACTCAAGCACATAGATTCTATCTCTTCATTAACACCATGATAGACATGTGAAACAACTTGATTGAATTCCTCTTGCTTATGTTGTAAACAAGCACGTTGGAGAGAAATTGGAAGACCAACAAGAAAACAACATATATTTTGGATCATTTTTTGATGTTGTTTTTCTTGCTACACTATCACACCAAGACTTGTGTCAATAGGGTAGAACTGTGTTTGTGACCATGGAAAGAAATTGTGTCAATATGTGATCAATGACTGCCATGATTCAGCATAGTTGACATTATTGGACGGAGTCATATGAAAGGCGTTGTCTATAAATCACATTTTTTTTAAATGTGGCCACATATTGTCTTTTTCCTTAGTTGTTCAACCCTAGAGTCTTTTTTGAAATGCTTTGTAAAAGAATTAAAAAAAACACACAATTAATTTTGCCAAAGTGGAAGAATGTTAGAATTTCCTTGTGTGAGCTACAATTAATTGTGACTTTTATTTTGTGCAAATTGGGTTGACGATATGATCTTGATCATAGATAAGCACGATAGGCCAAATAATTATAATTGATCTATGTTGTGGTCTGTGCACATCTATTAGTAAAAGTTAGTATGGTTAGGCGGCATAATGTAAGCCCATTATCATAAGTCCATAAGGGTTTTCCTGACAGTGACTCTTGATGAGAGAGTCTGTTGAGGTTATAAATACAAAGCTAGATCCCCTTCCTACCACTTACTCTGATACACATTTATGACTTGTCCCATTGACAACTGATGCCTTGTGAAAGAGTGAATAGGCAGAAGGGTTTGGCAATAGGAACAGTCCTCATCTCAATTACCAATCTCTCGTGACCAATTTAGGTACGTCTTTTATCCTAATTTTATGATGGTGTCTTGAATTTTTATGATCTCAAATTAATCTTACAAGTGCTGTGGTGGATATCAATTGGATATGTTCTTACCCAATTGATACAGGTATTCCGAGTTTGCTGTTGTGCTGCAGGGCTCTTTGGGTTTGGTTTCTCTCAGTTTAGTCTTGTTCGCGATCCCATAGCTTTCTCTGTCCTTGATGGCAAGGGGCTGGGTTAGTTGGGCAATTATATGGTAATTGAGACAATCAAGAACAAAAGGAAATGTTTCTCTTGAGTACTGTCCGTTGTTTGCTTATGATTGCATCAATACAGCATGCTGGCTTTTGTTTGATTGGTACTGCTTTGTCGTTGCCTTCTTAAGGCCATGGTTTGACTCCTGCCCTTGTTTTCACTGTTGCAATTGGATACTTTCTGCTATGTTTCCAGGTTTCTGCTATCACAAGTGCCTTTATCATTCCGGCTATTATGTTTGCTTAGGAGCCAGCTTTGATCTTGCACCTTATGATTTGGTCTTCGGGTTTGTTTTGCCCATAATCACTTGGTAACGGTTCATGTCTTTTTACTATATTGGGCTGTATCTTATTTTTTGTCCTTGGCTATTATGCATTGGACTTGTTATCTTTGTATTGCTCCCCTCCACTGTGGATGATTGAGCTTTAGATACTTCTGAAAAAATTGAGTTTCCTTCAATTTTATTGCTATACTGTCCTAGATTGTCATTTGATTCAGTTTAGCGGCATCTACGTCACGAATCGTGATCTATTCCTGTCGCACAATGAATTTTACTATAGGAAAGGGTTGAGCATATTTGTTATGTTTATCCTATATCTGTCAGTGCAGTTAATGAAACATGTTCATGAATAGGGATCCACGACTCCCTGCCTCGCCCCCACACTCTCTCTTGCCCAAATATATACAAATTCATAAATTTATATTTAGGTTTTTTTTTTGGTCGGGGGGAGGGGGGAATTGGGTTCCTTTTCCACTGCCAGCTCTGCTAGCTCGAACCCTGGTGCAGTAACTCAGAGGCAGTGCCATTTTACCATGTGTGCTGGCCTCCAACTGCTATTCAGGTTTGAGAAATTGCCACTACCCAAAGGTGAGTGGACTGAACATTTCTTGGGCCTGAATGTGCATGAATTAGACTGAACATTTCTTGGGCCCGAGCAAGCCCCGACTGATAAGCTGCGTGATGGAAAGAGGCAAGAAACGTGTAAATGTCGAGCTAAAGTTCGAAGAGTTGTTTGTAACATTTTTTTTTCAACTGTGGCATGTTATCATTTGTGTAATATTTTTTAAGCACATTGAAGAGTTTTGTTTAGTTGAAAAAAATGTTTTGAATTTTTGAAAAAAATTGATCTCCAATTTAATTTATTAAAAGTTAATTTTCAAATGACAAATGAATCAGCAATTGTCATCTGATAGATTTTAAATAACTTGAGTTAGTGTGATATGCGACTCATTTCTAGTAAAAAATAATTAAGAGGTAATTGTACCGTTAAATTTTAAATGGGTATCTAAGATATCCCTTTGAATAAAGATCATTCAAAAAATAAATTTTATATTTTATACTAAAAAATGAATAATACAAAATATTTATTGCAACATACTTCATAAATATAACTCTTATCAAAGGGTATTTTAATTAAAAAAGAAATAACATGCATAAGAAAATGATGAATTAATAAAAAAAAACTAAAAATTGATTAGACTGTAGCTTATCCAATGAAGACATCTTTGCTCTTTTCAAAACTAATGGGTGTCCTCTATGTTTGAATGTGAATGTTATCCAAATCAATGTTAGCCCCAGTAACAATGGCTTTATCCCCGAAGAAAAAGGAGAAAAACGGTGTTTATTTTAAGATGATTTCTACTTAACCCTCTCCTTTTTGAGAGGTTTAGAACTCTCTCTAGGTGGTTCAATGAAAGCTTGCCACATGTCCATTAAAAGGGCAACTCAACATAAAAAGGTTTTAGAAAATTTGTCCTTTTAACTTTTAGAATTGACTTGGGGATTTTTCCTCAAACAAATTGAATCAAATTTCTGAATCAATGTTTCAATTTAAGCCTTCGTCCTTTTCTTCCCAAGAACCCTAGCCTTCATCTTGCCGCAAAGATCTTTTCTCTGTCGACCCCAGCCATAGACCAATTGCTGGCAGCCATGACGTACTCAACCACCGCTGACCAGTTGCCGGTAGCCATAATGTTAAGGTTAAGTGTGAGAAGTGAAGTCCCACATTGGTTAAGAATGGACTAAGTGAGTAGTATATAATGTGGGAAGGAGCCATGACTCATTGCCTTAAGGTTTTGGGTCAAGATGTGGCGTCCGGCCCGGTGTTGTGGTGCTCTCACTTATCCCATTGGTTGTATCTCCCCTAGTTGGACTCCCCCGCCCTAACAGTGGTATCAGAGCCAAGGTTGGACTCGGTTCTCGGAAAGGCATGGATTGCGGGTGGCAGGTGCTGGGAAGAGTGGTTGGCTGATAGGGGAGCAATGTGGTGAGTCTCACACTTGAGGTGGAGATTGTTAAGGTTAAGTATGAGAAGTGAAGTCCCACATTGGTTAAGAATGGACTAAGTGAGTAGTATATAATGTGGGAAGGAGCCATGACTCATTGCCTTAAGGTTTTGGGTCAAGATGTGGCGTCCGGCCCGGTGTTGTGGTGCTCTCACTTATCCCATTGGTTGTATCTCCCCTAGTTAGGCTCCCCCGCCTTAACAGAATGTTGGGAACTAAACACACAATTCCCTACATACAAGAACAAGAGGAGCAACAATTCTAGCAGCGGGTCTTCCAGACCAATGAAATAGCTCCACTATGATCAAAACATGTACAAGAGAGTCTCTAATAAATGCACAAATCGTGTTAACAACAACATAAAACCAACCAATCATCAATTCATAAAATTGAGAACAAGGAAATGTGAAATACCCCAAAATTGGAGCTTCTGTCCGAGACTAGTTTCTCACTCTCCGGACCTTATTTCAACAATCCAACCATTCGGAATGAAGAACCACCTGTCTGGAACCTACTGTCCAAATTTCAGCCCAAGCCAACGATGAACGACTTCACAAATGGTGGTTTACAGTGACAGCTTAAACCAGAAATGCTGATTCCGCAAACTGAAATAGCACCTCTGTTCGTGAGCAATATCTCACAGTCCATATGTTTACTCAATGATCCGACTGTTCAAAATGAAAAACCACCTCTCAGGAACCTGCTGTCCAAATTTTAGCTCGATCTAACAGAGAACAAATTCGTAAACGTAGATCAAAGGTGACAGGTCGTGACAAAAAATTGAAAGGGAGGAGGCCGAGTTCTCTCTTCTCTCTCTATGTGTGGCTGCGGTTTTGTGACAAAAATGAGCACACTCTTCTTACCCTGGCTGACTACTCTCATAAGGTAAGTGGGCTAACTCGGTTTTGGGCTTTTCTCCACATAGGAGTGAGCCCAAACCTAACAAATCTCCCCCTCACGACTGTGTGGAGGTAACCGCCAAACCGACGATCAAACAACAAGTTTCAAACTTCCATCTTGGAAAAGATTTAGTCATCATATCTGAACCATTCTCATCAGTGTGAACCTTTTCAAGTTCTAACAACTTAGCATTCAAAGTATCACGTATCCAATGATACCTCACATCAATATGTTTGGACCTTGAATGAAAAGTTGAGTTCTTACCAAGATGTATAGCACTTGGACTATCACAAAATAACACATATTTCTCTTGAGTAAAACCAAGCTCTTGTAAGAACTTCTTCATCCAAAGCATCTCCTTGCACGCTTCGGTAATGGCAATGAACTCAGCTTCTGTAGTGGATAAAGCAACACACTTTTGCAACTTAGATTGCCAAGCTACGACTCCACCTCCAAATTTAATCAAATAACCTGAAGTAGACCTTCTAGAGTCAATATTTCCTGCCATGTCTGAGTCAGTATAACCAACTAGAAAAGGCTTCTCATTTCCAAAACATAACTTCAAGCCAGAAGTACCACGGAGATATCTCATAATTGACTTCATTGCATTCCAATACTCTCTTCCTGGATTTGAAAGAAAACGACTAACACTACCAACAATATGAGCTAAGTCTGGTCTAGTGCATACCATAGCATACATCAAACTACCCACGGCTGAAGCATATGGAACTCTCTCCATGTCCTTCTTCTCTTTTTCTTTTAATGGACTTTGCTTGCAACTCAATTTGAAGTGTGCAGCAAGAGGAGTACTAACAGCTTTAGCGATCTCCATTTGAAACCTTTGCAGCACGGCTTCAATGTATTTCTCTTGTGACAATCAAAGTTTCTTCTCCTTTCTATTCCGGATGATTCTTATGCCAAGAATCTACTTTGCTGGTCCGAGATCCTTCATTGCAAATGACATCCCAAGTTGCTTCTTCAACCTATCAATTCTAGAAGCATTTTGACCAATAATAAGCATATCATCAACATATAACAAAAGGATAATAAAATCATTACTAGCAAACTGTTTAATGAAAACGCAATGATCTGAAGTAGTCTTCTTATAGCCTTGCTCTCCCATTATAGACTCAAACTTCTTATACCATTGCCTCAGAGCTTGCTTCAAGCCATATAAGCTCTTCTTGAGTTTGCACACATAATCTTCTTTTCCTTTTGCTTTAAAACCTTCAGGCTGCTCCATGTAGATTTCCTCCTCAAGATCACCATGAAGGAAAGCAGTTTTTACATCCATCTACTCTATCTCTAAATCAAGACCTGCAGCCAAACTCAAAACGGTCCTAATAGAGGACATCTTGACAACAGGAGAAAAAATCTCATCATAATCAATGCCCTTTTTCTGCCTAAAGCCTTTAACCACCAATCTAGCTTTATTCCTTAGGGAAGAAGAATTCCCTTCATGTTTCAACCTGTATATCCACCTGTTTTGCAAAGCTCTCTTACCATTAGGTAATTTCACGAGCTCAAATGTCTGATTATCATATAAGGATTGCATTTCATCTTGCATAGCATCAACCCATTTTTGCTTCTGGTCACTCCATAGCCTCCTCATAACATTCAGGTTCTCCTCCATCAGTCAAAGTCACATACTCATCAGAAGGATACCTTGTTGAAGGTTGTATCTTTCTAGTAGACCTCCTAAGTGCAACAGGCTGATTTGTAGGTATTTCATGCTGATCATCAACAACATCTTCAGTTGGAGCATCTAAATAATCTCCCATCTGCTGGTTATCTTCTTGCATATGATCCTGGGCCTGATTCTCTACTAGTTCTTGTGCATGTGGTGGCTGGACTGGATCTACATCGATCAAGTCACTACTATGCTGGGATTCAGTCTTCTCCACTTTCTCAATATCTTCAATGGTTTGGTTTTCTACAAACACCACATCATGACTTCTCACAAGCTTTTTATCAATTGGGTCATAGAGCCTATAGCCAAGCTCATCCTGACTATACCCAATAAAGATGCATTGTTTTGTCTTCACATCCAACTTAGATCTCTCATCCTTCGGAACATGAACAAATGCCTTGCACCCAAACACTCTCAAGTGATTATAAGAGACATTCTTACCAAACCACACATTATCTGGAACATTATTATCTAAAGCAATAACAAGACTCAAATTAATCACATGTACAGTTGTAAGCAATGCTTCTCCCCAGAAATGCTTAGGCAGCTTTGCTTCAGTAAGTATACACCTAACTCTTTCAATTAACGTCCTATTCATCCTCTCTGCCAAACCATTTAGCTGAGGTGTTTTAGGAGGTGTCTTTTCATGCCTAATACCTTGCTCTTTACAATACTCATCAAATGGCCCACAATATTCACCACCATTATCAGTACGAATGCCTTTAAGCTTCTTACCTGTTTGCCGCTCGACCAAAACTTGGAATTCTTTGAACTTCTCCAAGACTTGATTCTTGGTCTTCAAAGCATAAGCCCAAAGCTTCCTTGAGTAATCATCAATGAAAGTTACAAAATAAAGAGCACCACTAAAAGACTTTGCCTTCAATGGACCACAAACATCAGAGTGCACCAACTCCAAGAAATCTGATTTCCTTGAAGGAGGATGCTTCTTGAAGGATAATCTTCTCTGTTTTCCAGCCATGCAATGAGAACATTTCTCCAACTCTGCATTCTTCAAACCAGAAAGTACATCCTTTTTAGCTAAACAATTGAGACCCTTTTCACTTATATAACCAAGCATTCTATGCCATAACTCTAAAGCTTCTTTGCTTTCAACTGCATTAAGATTGCCTTTTGCAATTGTGGATTTCATCACATACAAACTTGAGGTCTTCTTTCCTCGAGCCACTACCAAGTTGCCTTTAGTAAGTTTCCACTGACTACTACCAAAGGTGCTAACATAACCTTCATCATCAAGCTTTCTGACCGAAATCAAGTTCAAGCGGAGATCTGGAGCATGTTTAACATCCTTCAACAGAAACTTCATTCCAACATTAGTTTCTAAACAAATATCTCCCATACCAATCACCTTGGCCAATCCATCATTGCCCATCTTTAGCACTCCATAGTCACCTGAAGTGTAAGATGTGAAGAACTCCTTCCTTGGCGTGACATGTATTGAGGCACCACTATCAATTACCCAGTCAGACTCATTAGATACTACATTAATCATGTTCTCATAACCTACAATGAGAAGATCATCTGACGTAGCAGTAGAGACACGATTATTATTGTGTTCTTTCTTTTCTTGCTTACCTTTGTTCTCCCTTTTCCAAAGAAAGCAATGCTTTTGGATGTGCCCTGTTTTATGACAGTAATGACATTCAATACTTTTGTACCTTGATCTGGACTTGCTTCTGCTTTTACCCCTACCTTTTGTGCCTTTGTTCTGACTTCTCCCCCTATTTTCTGTAACCAATATCTCTGAATGAGATGAAGAACCTTGAGTCTTCCTTTTCACTTCTTCATTCAAGACACCACCTTTGACAAGTTGCATGGTTACCACACCATTAGGGGCAGAATTAGTAAGAGAGATATGAAATGTCTCCCAAGAGTCTGGTAGAGTATTTAGCCACCAAAGCCCTTGAACCTCATCTTCAAACTTGATTCCCATGCCTGACAACTGATCTAAAACTCCCTGAAACTCATTCAAGTGATCAGATATGGAAGACCCTTCCTTGTATCTCAGATTCATCAACATATTCAACAAATACCACTTGTTATTTCCAGACTTGGAAGCATATAAGGATTCAATCTTTTCCCACATAGTTCTAGCATGAGTCTCATTAGCAATGTGATTATAAACATTATCGTCTACCATTGCCGAATAAAACCACAAACTTGTTGATGCTCAAATTCTCATTCTTCTTCAGTTTTTGACTCTGGTTTTTGTGTAGCAAACACAACATATGCAGATTTTTAACAAACAACAAATCTTTCATCTTACCTTTCCATATATGATAGTTACTACCATTCAATGACACCATTCTATTTGTATTTGCCTCCATCATTCAAGCAAGCTATAATCAATAATGCCCAAGATAGAGCTCTGATGCCAAATATTGGAAACTAAACACACAATTCCCTACTTGAAAGAACAAGAGGAGCAACAATTCTAGCAGCGAAATAATGGCAGCAATCAACACAAATAAACCAGAACAATAATCAGAACAATACACCAAGATTTTTAACATGGAAAATTCCCTCAATGTAAGAGACAAAAACCACGGGTCGTCCAGACCAATGAAATAGCTCCACTATGATCAAAACATGTACAAGAGAGTCTCTAATAAATGCACAAATTGTGCTAACAACAACCTAAAACCAACCAATCATCAATTCATAAAATTGAGAACAAGAAAATGTGAAATACCCCAAAATTGGAGCTTCTGTCCGAGACCAGTTTCTCACTCTCTGGACCTTATTTCAACAATCTAACCGTTCAAAATGAAGAACCACCTGTCTGGAACCTGCTATCCAAATTTCAGCCCGATCCAACGCTGAACGACTTCACAATGGCGGTTTACGGTGACAGCTTAAACCAGAAATGCTGATTCCGCAAACCAAAACAGCACCTCTGTTCGTGAGCAATATCTCACACTCCATATGTTTACTCAATGATCCGACTGTTCAGAATGAAGAACCACCTCTCAGGAACCTGCTGTCCAAATTTCAGCTCGATCAAACGGTGAACAAATTCGTAATCGTAGATCAAAAGTGACAGGTCGTGACAAAAAATTGAAAGGGAGGAGGCCGGGTTCTCTCTTCTCTCTCTATGTGTGGCTGCGGTTTTGTGACAAAAATGAGCACACTCTTCTTACCCTGGCTGACTACTCTCATAAGATAAGTGGGCTAACTCGGTTTTGGGCTTTTCTCCACACAGGAGTGAGCCCAAACCCAACACATAAAGCACTCACCCATCGTCGACCAGTTGTCGGCAGTCACAAAGCACCCACCCACGGCAAAACAGCTACCTGTGTGTTTTGGAGCTTTCATCGGAGGAAGCTCGCCAATTTGGTAAACATTTTTCCAACCAAGGTTTAATTTTTTATTTGTTTCATTTAATTTCTAAGTTTCAAATAGCATTCCTATCGTGAGAGTGGATTTGTAGTTTTGTTCGTCTTTCCATTTCTTTAGAGTTTTGCCATTTCTTTTCTGTTTTAATTGTAAATTCAAATAAGGTAGAAGTGATTGGTTGTATTCAGTCCATTGCACGTTTATCTATTTCACTTAAGTAGTCATCTAAGTTTTGGTTAATTTTTTTTCATTTTTTGTTTGTGGCTGACCTAGAATTTGGGGATAGAAATCATATTCATTGTAATATTTTGTCTAAGCTTGTGGTATGTGACCGCTAAACTTTGAAATTTCAGGCCATAACTATATTGGGTCCGAGCACTTGCTTATGGGTGTTCTTCGAGAGGGTGAAGGTGTAGCAGCACATGTTCTTGAAAACCTGAGTGATGGTCGAAGAATATTCGCACGAAGAATGTGAAGGTGGTGTCCTCTTTGAAAGAAGGGTGGGCTATACTAAAACCTCGATTTAGAATGTTGTTTCTAATTTTTTTTTTTTTTTGGACAAATGCCTAAGTTAATTTTAAAATTGAAAGGACTTATATGCTAAAACACTTAATAATGAGTTGGATAGCTAGTCTTAATATATGGATACTGACTTGTCTACTTAATGAATATGTGGCAAATTTTTATTGGACCACCTATAGAGGATTCTACACCCCTCCGAGAGGGTACAGTAGAAATCACCTTATTTCGATCGGTGGTTTTGGGGGATTTCAGCATATTAGGCCCATATCTATCCTCTTACGCGATCGGATACTTTTAACTAACTACTATCAATTAATTTTCACAAATGAATGCTGAATTCTAACTTCTGGATCCATTTTTTGTTGACATATCTACAACTCCAAACGTTCACTAAATTCAACTGGGCCATTATTTGTTCATTTAACAGAAATTACTTGCTTTCGAATTGAGAATCGAAATAACGAACTTTTAGGATATATGTTTAGTTTTGAAAAATATTTTTTGTTTTAAATTTTACTTTACAAAAAAGGTCACATTATGTTCTTTTTTTCGCTACTAAAGTCACATTTGTTTAATAAGTATATATTTTTAAAAAAATTTCATTAAAAACAATTAAAATAACAAAATCTTGTTTTGATGCTTTCATTTTAATCATATAAAAGGAAACTTATTGAAAATAAAGTGACATTTTTATATTTAAAATTGTGAACAAAAAATAAAATTAAAAAAAATCATTTTATGAAAACAAACCGTGGGTTTTCTTGATTCCCAATCCAAGGATGAAAGATTTTAATTTTCTCTACCTCCGTTTTTTTGCATAAAATAACAAAAGGCTATCTACTTTAGGGGCATTTGATAGGTGGAATGTTTTTAGATCACTGGAAATGTGACTATAATATTATCATATTTGGTACACGCTACCATTTGAAAGCAAGTCCTGAGTAACTTGCATTCTCGAGAATAAAAATTGACCTATTTTCATTCTCACTTCCCCCATTGGACTGCTGCCACCTCCACCACTAGACCACCGTCATTGTCAACACAGGACCAGCATCACGCCAGGTGGATGTCGAACCACTGGCAACGTTGGACAGCTATAGATGTTGGATCGCCATTGTTGTTACCGAGCATCGCTACCACCATCGCTAGACTACCATCATCTTAACAAACCATGGATGCCATTATTATCGTTTTGTTAAGGATAATTTAGGAAAAAAATGCCCAATATATATTTCCCACATAAATTATTTATTTACATGTATAGTTTATAAGATTATCAAAATTTCAGTCTAAGCACCATATATACAAATGTGCTCAATCGATATGTCTAGAAGTGTGAATTTTGGGAATACTATTCTTGAGAATACTATTTCCGGACAGAAATGAAAAATCAATCCACCTATAAAACGCCCCTAATTTATATAGTAATATATGCCAGTCAAGTCATGCATAATAAATATAATAAATGTTTTGTTTGGAAACAGCCTGTGCTTATATTAATATAGGACATATTTTTAAAATGCACTATCTGTAAATTAAACAAGTATATAGACACATAATATTAGAAAACTGCTTATATACCCTTTTTTCTAAAATGAATTCAAGCCATCAGACATCTAAAACGAAGAATAGTTACGAGTGTAGTTATCAAAATGAGACAGATATATTATATGTTTATCTGGTATCAAGTTTTACTTTTCAAATAACATAATTCTATATTAATTAACCAATCACAAAGATTAAAAGTGAATATAGAAACAAATTAAGAAAATACCAATCAAACCCTGCACCGCTTCTTGTAAATTATACAACTAATTTCAATTCTCGAGCTCAAAGCTCTTATATATTTGGTTTCTTTTTTTTACACCAAACCCCAACTCCTTCACATGGATTAATCATGAGCCAGATGATGTTTTCACATGCACAGCTTCTTCGTCCCTTGTATGAATGCAACAGTTGACATGGACTAATATGCTAGGCTGCTATATAGCTAGCTAGTATATTGCCAAACTCGTCACTGACTACTCTTTCGAATGATGATGTGATTCCCCTGAGATATTGGAGATCTTCCAATAGAACTAACCTTTTCAGGGAACGCCTCTGCACATATCTCGTTGAAGGCCTTAACGATGACAAGGTGATGATGTGGTGCATTCAGCTGAAGAAAGCACTGAAGAAGATCTTGAAGATCATCTTCCGATTCAATCTCCTTCTCAAAGATCATCTGGAGCATGGAGTGCCTGAAATCACGATATGGGTCAGAAGAGTCCTTCTCGACCGCCAAAGAGTCCATGAGTGGGCTTCGTTTCTCTACCAGGTTGTTATTGGGACTCCTATTGTTCTGGTTACGAGCGGTTTCGAATTCGGAGATTGTGGTGACGGAATCTTCGTCCTCCACGGAGAAGCCACAGTTGTGTGAAGTAGTGAAAGAAGAAGCCATGCTTCCAGGGTATGTTGTGCTTTTGGGGTGAATGGAGATTTTGGGTTTTGGGGTTGGTTCATGAACTTCGCAGGCTTTTGTGCCGCCACAGCCACAGCTTCCGTTTGCTGTGAATACAGTTTTGAACAGGTTTTTCTTCTTGGAAGACATTAACCTGATGAATCTTAATATCTCTCTCTTACACACAAATATATAGAATGTGTAGAGAGAGGACTAAGAGTTTGCTTCTTTTTTTTTTTTTTTGTGTTGTTGAGAGAGTAAAAAGTACAAACAATGATGGATATGGGATGGTAGATGGTGTTGTTGGTGAGATTCCTTTTCAAATTAATAACTTTGTGTTTGAGATTTGAGAAACAGAAATTGAAAGCGGATAAAGTGAAACAATAATTAGAGTGAGTTGGAGGAGAAGGTGGGGTTAAGGGATAGGAGAGGGTCTCTTTCAGAGAAGTTTGGTGAAAGGAAAAAAAAGGGTTGAAGTCTTGGAGGGGGTTTTATGAAGCCATTTGACTTGACGTAGGAGTATAAGGGATTAATCATTTGATCAAATCTTGGGGAAGAAATTAGAACTAGTTAATCATGATGATATTATACTTTTGGATTTGTTTTTAATTAATGTGAATTAGTTTTCATATGATTAAACCATTTCCTTTGACAGCCGAACAACATGAAAGAGAACACTTCTAACTTTATTATAATATGCCTTCCTTAATTAAATTTATGTAATTTTCAACAAACTTCTTTAGTACTAATTAAGGGGGATATTATCTTAAATAAAAAAATGAAAATGTTAGACATTTAGCAACTTTGTCAAAAATAATGTAACGTGATTGCTAGCTTTTAGGGTAATAAGCTATTAGTGATATCACTTTATTTTATCTAACAATTACCATAATCTTTGTAAATATTTTTTTTTAGATGTATAGCATTTTTAAAAAAGAAAAGTTCTTTGATTAATGGAATTGGCTTAAAAGGAAGTCTATATAAACCATTGCGCTTTCCTACATGACATCGACATACTTCAGCCAATTCGTTTTCTTTCGTTTTTCAGCCTCAAAGTTGTGTCTTTTGTCTCGTGTCTACTTTGGCGCTCGAAGATACTCTGATAAATAAATATTGTTTGAATAGCTTCAAACAACACAAATGGATGGTTTCATATTGTTAATTTGAAACTATTTTACAGAAGAACCTGCCTGCTCAATTGAAAATAAGTCTATGTTACAAAACCAACCGACTTCATAAGCACCAGAATTTTCATTCAAATAAATTATTTTGGTGTATTCGCAAAAATCTGCCCCACTGGTAGGTGGATTAAGGCTGTATTTTTTGGTTCAATGAAAAAAAAAAATTGGTATAATAGCAATACTTTCCAGCACCGTAAAACAGAATAAAAAGCTATTTGCCATTTTTCAACTGCTTGCTACTCGCTGCTACGTAGTAATTGCTAGCATACTACTTTTTAAACACTATTTCATCTCTTGCCGGTTTCAAGATATTGCAACATATGTACATAATTGTTGCTCCTTCAAGTCCTTCGCTATTGCTAAAAACACGAGTCAGATACTAAAGCTTAAGCTTAAATATGGTTGTGATACTTTAAATAAAAAAAAAAAGTTTTGGACCTATTTTTTTTTCTTCAATATTGTGAATTAATTCAAATATTTTTAAAAGTTGAATTGACTAACAGAAGATCAGATATTTAATCTTACAAGACAATCAATAATTATCTGTAATAGTGACTTAAATCAAACAGTTTTAAAAATATTTAGATTAAATTAAATAAAAAAAATGTTCATTGACCAAAATCCAATTCATTTATCTTTTATGGACTAGAAACGTATTTAGACGCAAAGTTTATGAAAAATTACACATTAATAAACAATGATATATTTCACAACCCAATTTTGAAATAATATAGTAAAATAGAAAAAATAATCCGATGGTTTAATTTGCAACAGGTCTCGCTTCCATGTGCTTTTCTTAGTAGAGAAAATACTAGGTCTTGCAGTCTTGTACCTGTATTATAGCCTTGAATTTTTACACAACATTAAGGTCCAACTACATTATTTGTTTTATTAGGTGTGTGAACATCTCATTCTTACACTATGCGTATGCCCGCCTCACGGCTTAACTTATCCCAGCATCATACATGTAATGTATGTGTATATATCTATATATATTATGGATGCTTAAGCGTATAGAAGTTAAATTTACCGGATGAGAACTGAATTTCTAAATTGAATTTTTTTAAAAAAAAACTACTAATCCCAAGGGGTTAGTCAGTGATGGATCTAGAAAATTTCAATAATAGGGGCAAAGATATTATATACATATAAGATGATGTTTCATAACTTTTATCTTAGTGTGAGGTCAAAGTTAATAATATAGTGGGAGCAAAATATGTATACGTTTATAAAAATTTTAAACCTTTGGTAGGGGCATAAGCCCCCTCTTCTTTATACATAGATCCGTCCCTGGGATTGGTGTGTGAAGCATGATAGGATCTTGCATCGAATGACAGGTCCTAAGTTCCTCTATAAGCAAGGTGTGAGTATGAAGTCTTTTCCTCTTAGATTAAGGTGTCATATTCTCACTCTAACTACTGTTACTAAATATAAAATCAATAAACTAACTGTATACAAGGACCACATTAAGCTGTTACAAATGTGCTGGGGGTGAGAGGCTTGAGTAGTTTGCATGATTTTATACGCTAAAAATTAATTATCACCAATGTACCAAAAAATACAACGGACCACATTGTGCTAGCTAGTTGGAAATCAAGTTTAAACCATGCATCTGAAGCTGCGGTACAACAAGGAACTTAAAAGTGGGAAGGCCCACTCAACTAAGCCACCAGCAATGCGTTGCTTGTTAAGCCTTACATTAATACATTTAATCTATTTTTTGTAGCAGGCCCACCAAACACCCATGAAGACATCACTCGCCGGGAGACTTTCATCACATTGATATTTGATCATATTCTTAAACGGAAAGATGATCATTTTTTTTTTCTTTTTAGGGATTTATTTGGTTGAGGAGCAAAAATGAGGGTAAAAATTATCTATATATATGTCCAAACATATCACACAAGAGGGTGATTTATTATGAGAATGAGATGAGTAAATATGGATTGTATAATCATACATAGATTATTATAATTAAAAATTCATTAATAATAGTTAATGCTTACATGCTTATTAAAAAAAGTCATATAACTTTATGATTTAATCTTAATTATTCATGTAAAATCCAACAGTCAAAATTTGTTCCTCCAATTCTAACAATAAATCACTATTCTCATATATATATATATATATATATATATCAAGGAAAATGACAACCTCCATATTTTCATGTGGAGGTTAGCAATATACATATTTTCTCTTGGATCGATGATTTTGTAATTTTGTTTCATATGTATTAATTGCTATGTGACTTTTTTCTCTGACCTAATTAATATATACTTTTTACCATTTCTCTCCTAATATTTTTTAATTTCCAAACTTTATAGTATTTTTTTGGAAAACTTCATAGTATTTACTTATTGATTATTATATTTTTAAAATATTATAAAATATTAATTCACACATTTTAATCTTAATACATTAGTAGCTACAAAACAGTAAGTGTTTATAGGGAAAAAAAAACAATTGTAAATACTAAATGTGATTTCTCTTTTTTTTTTTTTGGTTCCCCAAGGGTATCCACCGTCAACAACGGTAACTAATCCTTCGCCAGTTTGTGCGGGCACCTCAAAGGATGGGATAACTGGCCTGGGAAAGCTTTTCCATTCCCAAAGGTAGGATTCGAACTCCTGACCCTTGGTTAAGGGTGAACGAGCCCCTACCGCTCGACCACACCCCCCCAGGTTAATGTGATTTCTCTATTTAATTACTTTAATTTTGGCATATGTGAAAAAATACCTAGAATTAATCAAATTAATAAAATAAATAAATAATAATAATTTTTTTAATTTTTAATTACTTATATACAAATATTCAAGTAAAATAAAATTTAAAAAATAGTATTCTTGTAGTGGGGAAAAGGTATAATAGTGATAATAAATGTGACCAAAATGAAATTATACTAATATCTAAAATTTTAAGTCGATTTGAGAGAGATGGGAGTTTTATATCTAAAATAAAATATGTACATTACTAACCTTCATATGAAGGCATGGAAGTTAGCAATCCCCAAAAATATATACTCAAATTATATAATTGTATAAATGTAACTATAATTAAATTAAAAAAAATTACCTACCACTCTTATTATACTACTAGCTGAACATTATGAATTTGATGCTTCTAGTTATTTTGTAGAGTTTAATTTCTATACATCCTTCGTTAAAATAATCATACACTAACATCCAATCAAATGTTGTCGCATAAGTAAAAGTAGTTAACTTTCACATCCATTATGTAAAAAAGAAACCATTTTCACTTTTGTTGCAACACCTGATTGGATGTAACTGTAGAATAATTTTATACTAACAATTTATAGAAATTAAACTATATTTTGTATTGAATAGCTTGTCCACAATCTCAAAGTTACATTAAGGCTTGCTGAGAGAAGAAAGTCTTTATTGTACCCTTTGAATGATTATTTGATTAGTTTGGTATTAACATTTATCGTTTCAACTCTAGTCTTGAGAGATATTTTTTCAGTTATGAACATTAGGAAAAATAGTCTCAAAATATAAGATGAAAGGTGAATTTCTTGCTATATCTCTTATTGAGAGGAAGATTATTGAAAAATTTTAACACAGATTCTGTTAGTAATGAGTTTCATGATTTAAATAAATGTTGTGCACAGTTTTGATAAATATGCATAACACACATATAAATTTTTAACCCTAAAATTTTCTTTATCAGCACATATTATAATGTCTATTCTTTTATACAAATTTTTTACTTTTGGCCCTCCTTTATAGTTTTTCTAGATCCATCCCTATAGTATGGGCCCCTCACTCTGTTCTTTAGGGTTTGATTGGACAAGAGCACGTGGATAGAGGGTAAGGCAGGGAAAGGAATGGAGATTTCTACTTGATTTGTGTTTGGAAGGGTTATATGTGAAGGAAGTAAAGGCAAGGAAGGGTCAGTCATATGTAAAGGGCAAAAATCATATTTTGACCTCATCTTTAAAAATCATATGTACAAAATAAAAGGGCAAAAAAGAAAAATAAAATTTATACATCATTCAATTCCACTCACTTATACTAAAAACTTGCAATCAAGATGTGGCATGCATATATCTATTCCCTTCTGTTCTTTTCTATTCCATTCCATTAATAGCCATCACCAAAAAACTCCCAACCATACCTTTATGTTCATCCATCAACATGAATCACCGACAACCTAACCCAAGTTTTTTGACAGTGAGTGATAGAGCCTAGATTTAGGCCAAGTTATCCAAAGGATACAAGCGATGCTATCATCAATGGCTTACTACTCGAAGTTTCCAATTCTGTGGTCAAAGGATCAAGTAGCAGCGTGATGAAGGAGCAAATAGACTCTAATGGAGCTACCAAAAGTTTTCAGCCCCAGTACAAACTATTAAGAGATGATGGCAGCATTAGTGGAGTAGCTATCACAGCAAAGAATGTTAAGGCAAGCATGTAGGGCCGTTAAAATGGCCCAAACCTCTTAGGCCAACCCATTTATTAGTAAAAAAAAAAAAAGCGAGTTAGGCATAAATATTTTAACCCATTTAATACCAACCCATTTCTAGACCAGCCCGTTTAATCCATGGGCTAAACAGGCCAACTTGGCAGATAAACGGGCCAGCCTATTAGCCCATTTAGTCTAAAGCATGACTAAGACATTATCGGCTTGTGGCAACAAAGCATGACATTGCTACTTGTTAGCCCATTTAAAATTCTTTGAAAGCATGTCATCAAATGGTCATGGGCTTGTGGCTCACATGAGGCATAAGGAAACAAAACGGGTCTTCTTCCTTGTTTACCAAGGAAGTAGGATCATACCAAAAAAGGAAAAATCTAGGAATCCCTAACATGTACAATGTAACAACACAACCCAACGTAGCTCTTCCTTTCTTTATCAATTTTTCACTTCTTTGTTCATCTCTTACATCTTGAGTGGCGGGTCTTCTTCCTCTAAACTATCCACCACAATCTCGAGCTAGGACTGTTGCTGTGTTGTTGGGTCACAAGTCATCACTGGAGAAAGCAACATGTGGAAGAAGCAAGCCAAATCTTGAATTTGTAGCAGCAACAACTGTGATTCAACAGTCGATGGTTATGATGAGTGCCATTACCACATCTTGTTAGGTCGAGCAACACTTTTTTTAGGGGATTTTATCTATATTAGCTTTCTGGTTTTATTTACTAGTAGTTTAGGCTTGTTTTGCGGATTCCTTTGTGATCTTCTCCTATTCTTTTCATTTGGATGAAGCGCAAAGTAAAAAAAAAAAAAATAGGCGGGTTGATTTAGTTCATAAGCTAACATTAAAAGGGCTGGACTGAATAATTATGAATTGCGAGTAAATGGACTGACCTATTTATGTTGCGGGCCACAATAGGCAGGCCTTGCCTGTTTGACAACCCTACAAGCACGGGCAACAATGATTTTAGTCAAGGAGTTTGCATGGTAAGGAGTTGGGAGGTAGTAGTTCGTTCGCGAAGAGGGTAAGAGGGAGGTGTGCGGGTTGGTGACTTGGTCATGGTGAATGGCAAGATAAAGATAATGCATGCATGGTCTTGCAGAGAAAGGTTATTTGGTGATCCAAGCGTGTAGTGCTCCCTTATAGTATTTGCCCGGGTAATATTAATATATTTTGCCTTTGTTTAAATATGTGGATTTTTCTTGGATAGACACAAGTCCACCACCTCAAATTTGGGCACACTCAAGTAAAAGTGCGTATAACCCATGTATATTGTAAGTGTGTATAAATATGAGTTGTTAAATTTGTGTGTATGTAAGAATGTCTTTGAGGGTATGTTTGCGGAGCGCGGTGGAGCAGAATAGAGCGGAATAAAATGGAGTGGAATAATTACTCCTTTCTATTATTTGGGTAACTTGTATTCCATCACATTCCTCCCATTTTATTTTTTTTTTGGAGGGGGAGTTTGTAAAGAGTTGATGGAATTAGACAGAATGGAGTTCATTTATTTCCGCTCCTTTGTATCCAAATTTTGTAAATTCAAATAATTGAGTAACTTAAAATCTCATTCTACTCTACCCAACTCTATCAATCCAAACATACCCCAAACAGTGTTTCAATTATATCGTGTTAATAATTTAGTTCTTTAAACTTTTATTTCTTAACTCGAATAAACTATCAGTATATAATTGAGAATGCAATGATTAAGTCACTATATAGTTCCCTTTTTTCACGTTGACTCTGCTACTTAGGGTTTCATTTTAAGTAAAATTTATTAGCTATACATTCATAGGAAAAAATAAAGAAAAAAAAAAAAGAAAATTTCTTATTTTGCTAGTGACTTGTGAAGTATGAATCAATCCTTAAAAAGCCCCAATGACCCATTCACAATTCAAAGATGGAGGTGTGTTAGTTGTCCATTTGTTAACTTGTCATTACAACACTTAATTACAAAGCACATATAGTTCGTTAGATTGAGGATGTGACTATGTTAAACTCTACAATAGCTCTTGATGACTTTGTTTTGGCTTGAGATTGTAAAAAATAATAAGGTATTTGAGAGTGATATAAGTTAGGGCTTGAGGATACATAACCATGGTTAATAAAGAAAAAGATCAAAATGTGTTCACTTTGATGAGAGATATTAATAATGTAACACTGTAGAACTTAACATAGTCAAATTAGCAATTTGATGCCCCACGTGTGCTTCCTTGTTAAGTGTTAGAATGATGAGTTAAGATGGACTAATGTATCTTCTATTTTGAAAAGGGGCATGAGAGTCATTCGCAATTTCAGTTGGGGACTAAAATAAAGGTTTGGTTTTAATAATTTCTTCAATAATCAAATTAATAGCACAAATCTTCTTGCGATTAAATTGATGTACCATAATTCTTTCAAAAATTGACAACTACTCGGCAAGTGCATATAATAATGAGGACAAGTATTGTCCATGAAGATTAACTATCATTGTCAAGAAATAGTTCACCAAGTTAATCTCTATTTTTTAGGCTAATGGAAATTAGGATTGAAGGGAATTCTAAACTAAGAATTTCAAATAATGCAAAGAGCAAAAATGTAAAATTTTAATAACTACCTTAATCAAGAGTAACTGTAATATTTAAAAACACAAGAGGTTTGGGGTTATCTATTTTTATCTTAATAGTAATTAATTACTCGACTATAGAATTGATAGATGACTGACAGAATTATAATTCAATGAATCCTAATTCCTTGGTAAGTCAATTCTCCTCCTTTTGCATCGTGTTAATTCATTACTCATGCTTTAATAAAAGGAGGTATTCACCACAAAAATCAATTTAGAGGTTACACAATTCCAAAATCTATTCCTAAACCTTGAGAATCAGGAAGAGGTTATATCTAGAGTTAACTCACACACAAATTTCTCAATTTATGCAATCCTAAACCAATTCATGAGGAGCCAACTCAAAAATTTGCAATAAAACAAAAGATGAACCTTTATAAGTCATTAAACTGTAACAACCTAGACACCCAACGATGCAGATATTGTCTGCTTTGGGGCCTAGCGCCCCTCATGGGTTTGCTCTTCCCCCATGGCGAGGAAAAACACGTTTACAAGGGGGAGGCATCCACACCCTTGGGGCCCAGCATCTACACTGGCACACTAATCCCGGCATTAGCTTTGATACCATATGTAATAGCCCAAATACTCGTTGATGTAGATATTGTCCGCTTTGGGGTCTAGTGTTCCTCACGACTTTGCTCTCCCCCCATGGCAAAGGAAAACGAATATGCAAAGGGGAGGTATCCATACCTTTATAAGACATGCTTCGTTCCCCACCCCAACCGATGTGGGACTACTCTATACCCCTTGCAGGAATATCTGTAATAGCCCAAACCCCTGACGATACAGATATTGTCCTCTTTAAGGCCTCGACCCCTCATAAATTTGCTCTTCCCCCTGGCGAGAGGAAAACGAGTTTGCAAGTGGAGATATCCATACCCTTATAAAGCATGCTTCGTTCCCTTCCCCAGCCGATGTGGGATTACTCCACACCCTTTACGGGAATACACCCCACTTGGGACCCAGCGTCTTCGATGACACACCAATCCCGAGACTGGCTCTGACATCATATGTAACAGCCCAGACATCCTGCGATGCAGATATTATCCGTTTTGGGGCCTGGTGCCCCTCACGAGTTTGTCTTCCCCCTTGGTAAGGGAAAACACATCTACAAGGGGGAGGTATCCGCACCATTATAAACCATGCTTCGTTCCCCTCCCCAACTAATGTGGGATTACTCTATACCCCTTGCGATTAATCTTTTACGGTAGGTGCTCTCATCTTTATCCTTATATGGTTATGAGTTTAGTAAATCTTTAGATAATTGTAGTATCATTTTCTCTTCTCATTCAATCCCAAGTCATTCTTAATTCTTGTCTATAATTCCATGGCAGTTGAGAGTGGCATTCCAATTTCCTAGTATCAGATAGGCAATGGTCAGGCACTCCCAGCAATGAATAGTGAGTGGGTTTAAACTCATTATTACAATTTTGGTCATTATTAGTATTTTCTTATCATTATATAAATTGTTTATGAAATTCTAGAATGACATATTCAAAATAAATGCTTTCACAGATTATGCCAATTTTTAGAAAAATTAATGTTTTTCACAATTACCATGAAAATCTTATTTTAGAAAACTCATGAGATCATATTTGATACCTTGCATGTTATAGAATATCTTTTTCTCTGTTTATGAAATCATGAAACCTTAGTTTAATGTTTACAGCAGAAATAATGATTACCATATTTTTTAGACTATGGATTTCCTATTAATATTTTCAAACATCAGGTATGATTTATTGAAAGTGTGGAATAAAGTATAATTCATAACAATTATCATATACATACTATGTTGGCTTTCGAAATTGCTATGTTTACAAGCTGGTGATCCCTTGTGCATGATTTTAGAACCTCAGTTATGCTAAATTCAAATTGTTAAAAAATAACAATTGTCAGATACATACTCTATTAGCTTTTGAAATCACTATGTCTACAAGTCAGTGATCCTTTGGACATGATTTTAGAACCTCAGTTATGCTAAAGTCAGATTGTAGAATTATACGAATTCAGAGCTTTCAAATTTATTAAGTTTAATTGCAAGTTATTTTAAAAAAAAAAAAGTTGTGAAAAACAAATCAGTGAGTTAACGACTGCAGGATTGATCATTAACCATGGTACCAAGTGGTTCACTAGAGGACTAGCTCAATCACAGTAAGAAAACTAGTAAGATGTCCATTTATGGGAAGTAGTTACGTGCCCATCAAATTAGCCATTGGCTCAGATTTATCTATTTAGCTCAGATATTTATGTACAGAATAAGTATTGTTTCTCTACTAGTTATTACAATGATTTTAGATAAATTGTTTTTCAGTTAAGCTATATGTATCTAAATATATAAAGTGTTTTATAGCAATCATATATATATATATATATATATATATATATATATATATATATATATATGTATATATATATATATATTGTTGTTATCCCATGTGAATTGTGAGTGAGAGTGAAGACTCGCTCACTAAGTTTTGATTAACTCACCCCCTCTATTCTTCTCCTTTACAGTTACAGTTGCAGATCTACTTATCATTTAGACCCAGTCTCAGTAGCTTTGCAGCTATTCTATTGCTATGTTTCACTTTGTAGTGAAGTTTAAGTTAGGATCATGTTATTATAGAGTGCTCTAGTAGTGTGCAAGCAGGGTCCTTGGACATCATTTAGCATACATGATTATTTTAAAGTTATGTTATTTTATCATTATATTTTATGTAATTTCTTTAAGGAACACAATTTAAAATTATTTATTTTAGTTATAGGTTTTGGAATGATTTAGATTAATTAAATATTTTATTAGTAAAGTTTTCAAGAAATTTTGAGGAATTTATTTATTATAATTTATAATGGGCATTAATTTAGTAATTTAATATGCATGATTTCATGAAATTAATTCCAGAAGACTTCCATAAGGGACAATATCCCTTATGTGTCGGTCATGATTTTTGGGTTGTGACACAAACTCAATTTCAAGCTATAAAAAATTCATGCACAAAACATTTAGTATTAGACTTTACTTTATCTGTAATGAAATATTTTTCAAAATAATAAAAACAAAAGATGAAAATAGGAGGAGGATCTAAGAGAAAACCCAAAATTTTGAGTGATGGTTGTTCATTATCTTATCTTCTAGCCATTATTTGCTCTTCCCAAAGACAGAATTTTTCTCCCTTATTTCCTAACCTCTAATTCCCCAAAAAAAATATGTCATTTGGGTATTTATAAGAAAAAAAATGGAAAAATTCATGCCACTAGCACTAGGGTGGTGGCTTTCCATATGGCTTTCCAGTATGAGTTTTTTAGCCCAGTGCGCACCTGGTGGGGGTGTAGATTAAACAATCAACATATGACTTCTTATTTGCACGTGATTTTTCTTGCATTAGATGTGTGAACAAGATTTCGGTGTATTCATCAAAGTTATAGGATGAGTTTTCTCTTAGATTTTGAATGCAACTAAAATCAACTCGATACGAGAATTATAACTCCAATTATGCTCAAAATATCGTAACAATGTCAGAATATGTCATAACTTGGATTCCTTATTGAATTTGATTTCTTTTTACTTTTATCGTAACAATGTCAGAATGTGCCATAACTTGGATTCCTTATTGAATTTGATTTCTTTTTACTTTAAAATACCATTAAATACCATAAATGAGAAGCATCAATTATTAAAAACTTGAAAACAAAGATAAAAAAAAATACAAAAAATTCCAACAAGAATAAAATGATTTCAAATACAATTGTCTACATTGGATTATAAATAAAATTCAATTAAAGCCAAATCAAATCTCAAGATCCTCATGTTTTATTAGACATATTAATGTAATCATTATTAATGTAACCACTTTAGTTATGGGTAGTTATTAAACAAACTCTTTCCCTCACTCATGTGTATATATGGACTTTAGTTAATGAAACAAACACTTTACAGTTTCCATCATTCAAACTCTAATATGGTATCATTGGAATCATCCTCTACTTCAGTACTCTCCTGATGAACCTGTAGCTAACTTTGAGTCACAAACAATTCCTATGTCCATAGCAACATCTGCACCCATCCCTACAACTTCCATAACTGTTAAGAGGCAACTAGAGAAAGAAGACCTCCTAAACACCTTGACAGATACCAATGCTACGATACTAACATATATCTTATTAGCAAGCATATATCTTATAATAACCTCTCTTCCATCTACAAAAACTTCATCTTACAAGTTTCAGATACCTTTGAACCTACCTTTTACCACCAAGCAATTAAACACCCTCACTGGAGACAAGCTACAGATGAAGAAACGAAAGCTCTTGAATCCAATCACACATGATTTGTAGTACTTTTACCTAGTGGCAAGCATACAATCGGTTGCAAGTGGGTATATAAGGTAAAATATAAAGCTAATGGCAAAGTTGAAAGATATAAGGTAAGATTAATGGCAAAGGAACACACCTAATAAGCCGACATTGATTTCTTGAACACTTTTTCTCCAGTTGCCAATATAACAACTGTTAGAATCCTTCTTTTATTGGTTGTCATCCAGAATTGGCATTTTCTCTAACTTGACATCAACAGTGCTTTTCTAAATAGAGACCTATTTGAAGAGGTTTATATGGATATACCACTTGGCTACTCAAAACACAATCCTAACATGGTTTGCAAACTAAATAAATCCCTTTATAGCTTGAGACAAGCATCAAGGAAATGGTTCCAAAAGTTCTCATCTCCTCTCCTTCCTCTTGGTTTTACTTAATCCAAGAGTGGCTACTTCCTCTTTCATTTTGGTACTGGTTTTAACAGTGTTTTCCTTCTTGTATACATTGATGATATAATCATTTCAGGTCCTACCAAGTCAACCATTCTCCAACTGTAGTCCAAGCTAGAATCTCTCTTCAAACTTAAAGTATTTCCTTGGTCTTGAAATTGCAAGGTCTAAGAAAGCGATTTATTTGTCTCAAAGGAAGTATGCCCTCAAGCTAGTGGAAGATACGAGTTTCACAAACTCAAAGCTAGCAACAATTCCCATGGAACTTGGTCTGAAACTCAGAGCAAAAGAAGGTGAACCTATTGCAAACCCCTCTTTATATCAAAGAATGGTGGGCAGACTCATGTATCTAACTATTTCACACCTAAACATCAATTTTGCAGTCATTAAGCTCAGCCAGTATATCTCTGATCCAAGAATTCCTCATAAGCAAGCATTTCACCATTTACTTCGATATATCAAGTTTGTCTAGGTCAAGGATTTCTTTTTTCTGCTACTTCTTCACTCACCTTAAGTGCATACTCAAATGCTGATTGGGCAAGTTACACTGACACTAGAAGATAGACAATTGCTTTCCTGGTTTTCCTAAGCAATTCCTTGCTATTTTGGAAAACAAAGAAGCAACCCATACTGAGCAAGTCTTTAGCAGAGGCCGAACATAGAGCATTGTCATATGTATCTAGTGAGCTCGCTTGGATGAGTCAAATCCTCAAAGAATTCGGCATCAATGTTCCCCCTGCCTTAGTATTCTGTGATAATCAATCCGCAATACACTTATCCTCTAATCCAACCTTCCAAGAATGGTACAAACATAAAGAGATTGACTGCCATTTCATAAGAGAAAAAGTCAATGCTAGAGTTCTCAAACTAATTCATGTAAAAGGCAGTCAATAGCTTGCTGATATTTTAACTAAGCCATTACCACCATCTCAGCTCAAGTATTTAGCTTCCAAGTTAGGTATCCTAGATATTTACCTCCCAACTTGAACGGGGTATTAGACATATAGATGTAATCATTATTAATGTAACCACTTTAGTTATGGGTAGTTATTAAACAAACTCCTTCCCTCACTCATGTATATATATGGACTTCAGTTAATGAAACAAACACTTTGTAGTTTCCATCATTCGAACTCAAATATGTTTTATACATTTCAAGTCAAAATAACTCTATATTATAAAGTTATCAAGAAGCAATTTAATGTTTTACTCTTGAAAAAAATAGGAGAAACAACATGAAATTATCTTGAACTTATACTCTTTCTATCAATCTTTCCATTTTATATTTGTTAATGTAATAATAATATTATTCCATGAAAATATATTAAATATTTATTTTACATGAAATTTAGACTATTAAGTAATTGATTTATTGTTTAAATCTTATATATCTACTTCAAATAGTTAAATTAATAGTTAAATAATTAAATTAAAAAATGAATAACTATATTGCAATAAAAAAATTACTAATTTGAAGAATAATGTTATAAATTAATTAATAGTCTGTATTAATTATTAGATATGATTTTACTTTTTTAACTATTTGTAATCTACAAATTTCTTAGTGGAAGATCATCTATTAGATTATAAGTTAAAATTTGAGGATTAATTATAAAATTTAAAATTTATGCTTAAATATTGTTTTGCTCCCTGAAAAATAAACTAATTTTGCTTTTGGTCCCTAGAATAAAATTGTTTGATTTTGACCCAAACATTTTTAAACTACTTAGTTTCAATCATTATTATGCATAATTATTGATTGTCATGTAGGATTGAATAACCTAACATTCTATTAGTCAGTTTAACATTTAACATAGACAATTTATGATAAGGACTAAAACCAAGCAATTTTAGAAATACTTGGATTGAAACCAAACAAAAAAAGAAATTATGGATTAAAACCAAAATTCACATATTTCTTGGTGATAAAAATATATTTAAGGCTAAAATTTATAATGACAATGTGCAAAGGAGTATTATTTTTGTTTCCTAAGATATCCACCACTAAACGCAATGAATAATCCCTTCGCATGCTTTAAACCCATTTAATAGGGTAGATACTAACCACGAGTTTTAAAGTTGCTCCATTTCCAATGCAAAAATCGAATCATCGTCACTTGATTAAAGAACTAGGGAGTCATTACCATCTCACCTTGGCCCCATAGTTATGTACAAAGGATTATAAACTCAAAGGTAATATTTTATAAATATTTCAAGACAGAAAATCATAAATATTGAGGATAGAAATGTGTTTGAAGAATATGATAGAGACAAAAACTCTAAATTTTTCTCTATCTTAGTGCAATTTTCGTGCCAATATTTATCCCTCTAAAAGGGAAGGACACTAAATATATGTCTTCAGGACACAAATTTAAATATTTTTCTTAAAACATTTTATATTTCATCTTTATCATTCTTGGTTTTCAGTTTTTATCAAATTATAACATAATCTTTTTCATCTTTTCATCAATCATTATATCATTTGCATCACTATTAAACATAATTTTATCTTCCTCTCTCTCCATTATCATCTCTATCTCTACCGTCTCGTTGTCTCATTTTTTCTGTCTTAAGACAGGTACAAAACGCAATCCAAAGAGTTTGTACACTCTTTTTCGAAAATAATATAAGGAAATGTAGTGCTGGTATCTGCTACATGTCCCTTCCAACACCATCAATTTCAGGCCTCATCCCCTGTCAGCATCTCTTCTTGGGCTCAATTTGAGAGCCCATTGCAAAGGCATAGAGATAGAGGACTTCTCCCCTTTGTGACATGTGAACAGGCAATAGTGGATTGCGGACGCTGCAACTTACATAATCTGATATTTTGTCCTATCATTATCGTTCACTGTCTTTCTCCTTTCTTTGTTTAATTTTTTCTGCTTCCAGTTTTGTTAATCAACCAACATATGCTTTTTGAGTATTAGACTCTGAGGGGACCAATAATGGCAACATCACTTTTTCTTCCATCACCTTCTTGTGCTTCTCTATCGAGCAAGGTGGGGAAGAGCAGATTTTGCTATCCTGCTTCATTTCAGTCATGTAAATCCCATGTGAGGGGCTTCAGAGTGAGAGCTCTTAGAGAGAAAACTGAGGAAATTAAAAGCCCATCAGAGCCATCATCTTCACCCGAGGAAGTCACAAAGAAGTATGGCCTTGAAGCTGGTTTATGGAAGGTGCCCATTTCTTTTTTCTCTCATCTAATTAATTTTGGTTTAACTAGGAGTATGTGATTGCTGTAAACTTCAAATTCCAATTGCTAGTAAAGTTACCCCCTTTTACTTTGCTTGAATGCAAGGTGTGTGTTGTTCCCTTTGCTGAAGAAAGAAACACAATTTGAATTGAGATTGGGGGAAGTCAAAAGTATATTGGAAGTATGTACCAAGATATGATCTGGCTGCTGAAAATTTTCAGGGAAAGGAAACAGAAACCTAGAAAGTATAGCCTTGAAGCAGTGAGGGAAAATGACTTGTTTTGCTTGTCAAATTGAATTCTCAGCTCAAATGTTGCTTTCACCGCAAAAGATGTGCCAATTGATCAAAATTTTATATTTTAAGTCATTGGCAATTAAGTTTCTGCTTATGTCTTTGTCCTTGAATTGTGAGTTTTCTTTCCATTTCGTTTCCCATGTCTTGGGGAGCAAATGATGGGGCTGTGGGTATCTTCAAGGAATGTTCTGTAGAGAATCAATAGTACCTTTCTATTCAATCCAAAATGAAATTTATGCCCTTTTGCAGATTTTCAGCTCAAAGGAAGATGGGGAGGATAATTCTGAAAAGAAATCAAGGGGTGATCAAGCCAAGGAGTTGCTTGCAAAGTATGGTGGGGCATACCTGGCCACCTCCATTTCTCTTTCATTGATCTCTTTCGCTCTATGTTATGCACTAATTAGTGCTGGAATTGATGTTCAAGCGTTGCTGCAGAAGGTGCAATACTTAACACCAATCCTAACATAGATTGCAACCTAATTTAATAAATGTAATTATACACATGAAATAGTGTTTTTTTTTAACTGTACATGTAAAAATATGTTTATTTTAATTAAGTTGAAACTTCATCAGTTGTTAATTTATTAACAAAGGTGTTAACAAAAGAAGCACATGACAATATAAAAGAAGCTTATGCCAATATGGAAAAGGAAAAAATACTAGACAATTAGAAATTTTATCCGAATGAATTGTCATAATTATAAGTTCTTAGAAAATTAGTGTTATACTATTTTATTTCATTCAACAATCATCGTAATTCTTGTCAAAGATTCTATATATATTTTTTCTAAACATGTAGCATTCCTCGGTAGGAAAACCAATTTGTACATGATGAGTTTTATGTTTTCAGGTAGGAATCTCAACCGATGCGACCGGGGAGAAAGTTGGCACCTTCGCTTTGGCATATGCAGCACATAAAGCTGCTTCTCCAATTAGGTTTCCTCCCACAGTAGCTCTTACCCCAATTGTGGCTGGTTGGATTGGAAAGAAAGTTGAGAAAGATAAGTAGCTTGTAGGGGTACCTTAATATACCAAACATTTGTAATATGATGCTTTTGTTTTGATAATATTACCATTTGTATCGCCAAATGAATATTGCATTTCACTCTTACGGCCATGTACATCCTTTTTACTGTCCTGGACAATGAACTTCCAACTGAACATTACATTCAATAATAAATAATTTGCACAAACCAATCGTACGTCACTAAATATCACTATAATTCAACTACAAGATTGCATTCTCCACTTCCTCCCTACTAAAATTACATTATCTCCAATAGTTAATTACTGGTTATAGTCGCCAACGGGCAGAAACGAGAAGGCAATTATTATCAGGTTCAAAAGTAGCAATGTGCTAGATTGCGCGCGCTGCAACTGATGAAATGGACGGATTGAGAGCATGTTTTTATTTCTATGTGCATTCCGAAGTGTGATTTTATTACTAGCCAAACATAGACATCGAGCTAAGTGCTCTAGAAAGCCAAGACTTACAATAATATACAAGTGTAGGTTTCAGGCTTTCAGCAAAGCCGCAGGACGTTTTTTGCTTTAAGTACAAGGTCGCTTGGATTATGCAAATGTTAACTGTACAATGAGCCAGTTGACTGACAGCTCAGTTCCCCGGACGAACTTCGAAAGTAATGTCGATTGAGCAACTTCATGGGACCTTCAATCCAACCTCTGGTGTTATGTGGAAGGGGATACAAGGGGATGATGGCTGGATGTCATAGGTTCCCAGGGGGAAAAAGAACACCACTTTCCCTTTAGATTCACAACATATCCTTTTGAAGTTTCAACCTCCAGTAGGGTTAGATGCAGTAGTAGACGCCTCATTTACATTTGAAGGATGAGATGGGGTTGTAGTGTGCTCTCGAGTCATACAATAATCTTCCTGAAGTGTACCGAGTTCATTCCATTCAACTCCAGCTGTAAATGTATCAAGGAGGTTTCAAAACAAGAAGATCAGATTGCTATTTTCTTTTATTCAAAAAGTTGAATTCTCAACCCTTCCCCTTCTGACGTGTGTGTGTGCGCGCGCGCACGTGTGCACGTGTGGGCGTGCATGTGTGATATAATATATAATGAAAGGGATGCTACGGTGTCCAGAGAGGATACATTCTGTTCTCCACATGTCTGTTATGCTAACATTGCCATCTGATAAAAGCCAGTAATCCGAATCACTCTGCAAAGAGGGAAAGAAGAATGTTTTAACTGAGCTCCAGGACTTTTGCCTTCATTTCTTATCAGAAACAATACTAAGAACTTCATGCTTGCAGCAAAGAAACATCCAATAATTTGTGTACAATTTTGGAAGATAACATCCTACAGATTTTGGAATTCAGCTGCGATAAAGTAAACTCTTCCTCACAAGTTGCAAGATAATTTGTCTTATGGTCTGAGAATTGCCCTTTGGAAATCCATAAAACAAATATCTCACGGATTGAAGTGACACTTACGTCAACATCTGAAGGAACAATCTTCATGATCCCATTCACAAAGTCCTGTGCGGTAGTTAAATCAGTACTAGGCCCATGACCATCTTGTCCCTGCACCTCTATGTTCTTCCCTCTCTCCTCTAAGACAATTGTTGATTGCTGGTTATTATATTCTGGATTTGACGGAAACTTGGGTACAACATCTTCACCATTAATCTCCTCAAACTTTTCTTCAAATTGACTAGCATCCCAGAGAGAGAAGGAGAGGTCAGAAATGTCAATTTTAATATAGTCAAGCATCATTGCTTAATCTGGCATTGTCATCTGACCATGCAATTGCAATCGCAAAATGACCCTTGAGGTAAATGATTTAAGAACCACCAAAGAAGTAAGCATACCTAACAAGATAAACATCAATTGGGCCCATTGTGCTTCTGAGAACTATCCTGTATCTCCTCTGGGGATAATCAACAGCCTGATAGAATATGGGAAGTTTGCATTGAGAGAGATGCATGTGATACTGATAACTAATATGCAACTCTTCATGCCCTCTTAAATTACCTCATCGGGATCAGGGACTTCCAGAGTGGTGCCATGTGGAGCTTTAATTGCAATCAAGGTTTCATTCTGGCAGGAGGGGGGAAAAAGTCTCAGTTAACATCTAAAATAAATTTATTAAAAGGGATGCAGACATAGAACCACCATATAAAAATATTTATGAACATGCACAGATAAAGAAGCAAACCTGGAAGCAGGGCAAGTTCTTTATATCTTCCTCAGTGACAAAAAGCAACCTACGATGGTGGAAATAGGTTAAAGAGAAATCCATCAAATAACGTTATGAAGATAAATAGGTCCAAATGGCCGGAATATATATAAAGGAAAAAGTAAATATTACTTCTCATTGTTTTCATCTTCACTAAGATCCCGTAGTCTTTCTTGCATCTCCCTATAAAAATCTCAGTTAATTGATTGCAAACAAAATAATGCAATTATTCAAAAAGAAGAATCTGCAAAGGCATGGCACCCAAACCTTATTTGTTCATCTAACCGGCGCTCCTCCATTGTAAGATTTTCAACATCTGCCTGCAGGTGAGAAACAAGTCAAACGTTAACAAACTAGAGAAATTAGTATTATCTTTGAAGTCTTATACATGCAATAAATTATATAAATCTGAAGGCAATTCCAGTATCCCATTGCAAAGCTAATGACACAACTACTGAAATTCAAGTCAGAAGATATGTACACTTATTTAAACCAAAATAAAATAAAATAAATCTGCTTCACAAGCCTGTCTTGCATGGAACTATTTGAAGACTAACTAGCTTTGGCATGAAAATAAGAAAGTTCTTGACAACAAATCATATATCGACTCTATCATCAGTCAATTTATCTTCCAAGCAGTAAATGGAATCATTCATAACCTGTAAACTAGCAAAGCTATCATCAGCCTCGCCTGGTCTTGAAACATCAAGTCCCCTGACCAATCATCAAATAGGTTAGTAAAAGATTTCAACACTTTGGATAACAGATATGATGACACTGACAGACATATAGAAAGCATTCTTACTTCCACTGAATTCTGTTTTTCAGCTTCTTTTCGATAAGGCCAATCCCTTCAAGAACATTTGTTATGTCATATATTCTCCTCTTTTGCACCTGTAGACACAAATGACAAAAGCACCATCAAATAATGAAACTTTACAGCAAGGATCTTAAAACCAGATGAAAAACTATTAACCTCTAATGTGTCAGCAGCTTTATTCAGATCAAGAATACCATCCTCGGCTTGCTTGATCAAATTGATGAACTTCTTTGTCAACAGACCTGAGTTTTTTTTTTTTATTTTGAAAAGAAAAAAGATATCAGGATTATTAAAAGAATATATACATAGAAACTTCCTTTCTACCAGTAAAGCATATACGGAATTTACGAATAATACCCTCATCAAAAAAGAACTAATGAAGATATGTGCAATGCTGTAATACCTAAAGAGCTGTCATAACGGCAAGGACCAGCAGGAGTGAGATTATTGACTGGAGGAGAGCCTGCCAAATTTACAGAAGCAAATAGCTAAAGGATTTTTAAAGCCAAATTTGACAGACAGGTAAAGGAAAGATGGAAAACATAAATACAGAAGCCTACAATACACAGTTTGGAAGATAATATTCACCAATATTTGAGCCTGGGGTTTGAGGTCCAGATCTATTGCATTTTGTAAGCCTGGAGGATTTTCCACCCTTCCCTATCTTTCCAGATATCGGTGTCTGAAAAGGACTAGCAGCTGCTCCAGTGGATCCAAGATTCATCCTATCACTAGAATCAGCTTCAAAATCGGCTGTGTCACTCTTCCGCTTCAATTGCTGACATGTATAAGTATAATAATTGCCATCAATAGAAAATATAATATACAGAATAAGTTAGAATTATAAGAATTACATTTTCATAAACTATTAACAATCAAGTAGCATAATCATCTGACCATATCAGAAAATATACATGTAGCTTCATGTCAATGCAAGAAAGTGATTGAAAAGATATATTCACTTATAATATCCACAGATCACAGCACAAACATTACCCAGTATTCATAAGGATCTAAATAAGCCTTTAATACGAGGGAGAAAAAAGGAGCACTTAACTGCATTTTAATTGGAAGGTCAGTCCACAACAAATTATGTGCAATTCATTTTTGCCCATGATCATTTTCAAATATATTGTCATCACTCAATTTGAAATCCTTGGTTTCAAACATTTTTTTTCTCAGAGCCCTAGAGACAGTAGGGCAAGGCATATGACACAGGCACAAAGACAAATATATACAACAACTACTTTCATCAGATAGTATGAAATGCACCCGAACGAAATACAACATGACACCATTCAGAATCCCCAACTGAGGAACATGTGGACAAAGTGCCTCATTTGTGGTCAAATGCCCTAAGAATTTATACAGGCAAGTTCCAAACCCAATATTGAATTAAATAAATAATTCACCCTAAAAATACCTACACACACAAAAAAAGAAGAAGAAGAAGAAGAAATGCATATAAACTCAATGATGCTGTTCAGAAACTCTTCAGAGCATTTAATACAGTCCAATTGTTTCCATGCTACTTGCTACCATCTAGTGAGGCTGACCGATGGTGCAATCACATCATGATCACAACTCTTGGATAATCATGAAGCACATCTTATCAAGTTCCTCATTGCTCTCAAGTATTAGACCTAAAGTACATACTTCATTCAAGATATTGCATCCGTTCTCCAATAAGTGCCAATTTCTAAAATTTTATTTTTCTACAATTATCTGTCCTTTCAAGAAATCTAGACAAAATTTATTACTTTATTACTTTTTTTTTCTTAGGAATATTACTTTATTCCTTTAATAACCTTGTTTGTAGTGTGTAGGGGGGAGAGAGAGAAAGTTGAGAGATCAAATAGCAAAGAGTGTGTCAAGGGAAAAAAAAAAAAAGATAAGATGATAAGAGTAGTTTTGTAAATATACTTAAATTTACCTAACATTCAAACCCATTCCATTATTTACTTAATCCATATGCACAAGTGAAAATGAACATTTATTAGAGAGCGGATGGAGTAATCAATTAAACTAACAACTAAAAACAACATAATCCCTAGCAAACCTTAACTTGGAGCAAATCCAAATTTTGCCTCATGTACTAGTCCTTCCACGTATTTCAACTCTCCTATGCACTAAATTGGAACAAAAACCCATCTTTAGTAAAACACACCAAGTAATAATTCAGCTCCAGAACTAATTCAGGGACTAATTCCACCAAATTAATAACCCAGCAACTGATCCAAACCATAAATTAAACAGATCCCTATTCCTCTACAAAAATCATGCAACACCAAACCAAAACCCCACTGCAAAAACTGAAAGAAAAAAAGATCACCAACCACTAGTAGAATTTCACAAAATTCAAAAACACAAAACACGCGCGCAGAAACAGAAGATCATCGCAGAAAAATAGAATCGGAAGACAAGAAAAAAGAAGAAGAAATGGAATTAGGAAATATTAATACTGACAGGAGACTTAACGACGATGGCTTCGGGTTCGTGGTCAAAAACAGTTCGGCGGTGGTGGTGGTCGGGGGCGAAGCGGTGGTAATCAACGGCGGCGGCGGCGGCGGCGGCGAAGGGGGGCTTCATGGCGGAGAAGGGGAGTTGGCGGCGCATGATCTGGTCCGGCGCGTTGGCGGCTGCGGCGGAGGAGGATGAGGAGGGAGCTTGAGTGGCGGACATCTCCGCCGGGCGG
This sequence comes from Dalbergia cultrata, assembly GCA_031216105.1. NCBI lineage: Eukaryota > Viridiplantae > Streptophyta > Magnoliopsida > Fabales > Fabaceae > Dalbergia > Dalbergia cultrata. The sequence goes on from CM062345.1 coordinate 11,255,095, forward strand.
CGGGGGATCGAGAGAGGGAATTGGAAGAGGGGAAATGGGGGGAGATCTGGGAGTGTTTGGGAACTGAGAAAATGAAAAAAGCGGGAGAGAGAGAGAGAGAGAGAGAGAGAGAGAGAGAGAGAGGAAAACGAGGGAAAGAGGGAAGGGAGAAGCGACACAAACAGGGGAGGAAGGGAGGGAATTTGGTTCGGATATTGATGTGGAGGGAACCAACCACTCATACAATAATTACAATAATTCACTATTAAATAAAACTAAATTAATAATTATTTGACTATACGTGTTGTTAGTATCATCATCATTTCTGGCTAAATTGATAAGCATGCATTCTTGATCATCATACACCACATCCATTATATAATATGAATATATATTACTACTAAAGTATGCAAACACCTGATAACAAAATGTAATGAATGTGTTATATAATAAATTAAAGGAAATACAAAATACAAAATGTATATTCATAACTAAAATTTAAATCTTTCGAAACACCTCAGGATAAACAATATTTTTGCTTGTATTGCAAGGTTGTCCATTGTCATCCAACATTAATATTTTCAAAACATCTCTTGATTTTACTCTTGAAATAACAACATAAAGTTACTCATCCATGAATATAGATTTGGGTAGAAATAATTAAATAAATAACAAAGATTGTTCTTAATTTTTATTAATGGTCATAGCAAACCAGAGAGTAATTGTTATTGTCTCATTTAAAACTTGAGAGGCATGTCTAGATTAAATTCAAGGTATGTAAACATTTTCTCTAATCTATTGACTGTCACTACAATTGCTCTAATGTCATTGTTTCCCAATTCTTCTAGCATTAACCTTGTTCCATTACACAATTCAAAAGATTAATTAATGTTTCTCAATAGCATAATTCGGAGTCTTTTCTTCAAAACTAATATGTGATTTGGAACGCTGCGACACTTTATCTCATTATTTATTATAGTTAATGAAAGATTATGAATGATATTGATTTATGAAAATTATTTGTGCCTGTTTTATTTTATATAATCAATTCATATTCTATCACTCTATCTCATTTCATTTATCATTTGTATCTAAATTAAATATAAAAAAATATAAAAATATAAAATTGTGTTGTAGTATCAGATAATTAAGAACCTCTAATTTTCTCGAACCTATGATTTAACTATAGTATAATAATAAATCAATACATATGATATCATGAGCATATGTTTTATAGTATAATGATAATAAAAAATTAACGGTAGTATATTTAATGTTTGTATTTTTTTTTGAAGAAATTCAATTTTAAATAAAGAGCTTTTTGAAACTCAATACTATTCTATTTTTATATTATAAAATAGAGATGGCAAGAAAAAGTTTTCTTTTGCGTTTATGTATATAGACATTAGTAAACATTTGTATCGAATTTGATGGAATTTCAGAAATAAAGAACACAAATCAAACATATTTGACAAATAAAATCATTTATCTTTTGAAAAATCAAACACAAACTTTAATTTATAAATCAAATTATTTACAATTTTTTCCTATTCCAAGCATTAGAAAATAGAAAATTGAATGGATGAGTTATATATATATATATATATATATATATATAAAGGGAATTGTGTTAGAAAGGTAATAGATTTTTTTTGTAAGTAACAAATCATGTTCAATCCAGGAATGATAAGGGTATAATACGACAATAATAGGTATGGGAATGAATACAAAAACATTCAAAAAATAAAGCCCTCGATTTTGTTTTAATTTCCTTGAAATCAGTATACAGAACATTTAATAATGCTCCTAATAGTTCTCGAACTGGCATGGCAGCATGGTTTTAACTCCTTTAGTGCAATTTGCCCAAAAAGGGCTGTTTGGGATTCCGGTGGACAGAAATTAAATGGGATTCTTGAGTTGCTATTGGTATTGTCTTCTCGATATGATATGATAGGAATTCATGTCACACTTTTACTATGGGCTGTTTTTGCTTTCCTTGTACATTAGCAATATTGATTAGTTGTATTGGGGATAGGTGGTTTTGGTTATTGTTCATATTTTTAACTCTTTGGTTTCCCTTCTTTGGAGTTAAGCCATCCTTTGGACTAGAATATATATATATATATATATATATATATATATATATATATAAAAGCAAAAACTCAACATAACATCAATATATAATATCCTAACATGGAGTATATGTCATAAGATAATAGAGTGTATGTAATGACATAATGTGAATTTTATTGAGATCAAAATGGACAAAGTCAACATGTCATAGATTTAGTTATGTTCAAAAGACATTAATTATATAGTATTAGGTAATTAAACCTAACAGCTAACCAAAACAACTTGGTGCAAAATAAAAATACTTCATAAGTAAAACTCAATCTTAATGAAATACTAATAAACTGGAATAGGATCGTTCTCACAGTCGATAAATTACAAATTTTCAAGACAAAAAACAAATAAGTAGAAAATGAATGACAAACAAGGAGAATTATTCCTTCTCAACTTTAACGGTCTTCATCTTTATAGAGGACATGTCACATTCCTTAATCTTTTCAAAGTCTTCTAAACTCCTCTTTGTAGGTATGATGCTTGGAGGAACAATCTTAGATTCACCAACCTTTAAAATAAAAGAAGGGCTAACATCATTTAACCCCATGCTTAATGAGTTGTTGTCAAATGAAAGTCCAAGACTGATATCCGGCTATACAAAATGAAAGTTATCAAAAGTTGTTATAGCCAAACAAACAAACCAATTAAAACAACTAAATAAGGAGATCCTTGAATTATCACGTTGCATACATACCTCAACAAAAATGAAAACAGGATTTGAATCCTTGAACTTTGATATTATTAAAACATCATTTCAAATTTCAGCAACATTAAAAGATGATTAAGAACCATTAGCTGCAACATTTCTTAGCTTAACCTTGAACAGCATTTGCTTTCCATTAAGCAACTCATCAAACTTTTTTTGGATAAGACAATGGTCCTCCCATCTCAAGAATAAAACCAAAAAGTACAAAAAAAATATTCAATTAATACATGTGCCAAAATTGCATATTAAAAATTAAGAGGAAATTGAGATGATATTTTCAATATTTAAAAACAGAATTATAAGAATTTACAAAACAATACCTTCTCAATGGATTTTAACATATTAATGCATGACTTATTAAATATCTCATAAGCTTGACAATCCCCCAACACAAATGTGGCATTGTCACTTTAATTGAAAACCCTCAGTTTAATCCTATACCAAAGCCATATTAAAATGTCCAAAGGTTAGATCAAATTAAAGAAAATAATTTTAAAGTAGGTAACTATATTAATACTAGAAGCACAAACCTTTGGACAATAATATTGACCACATGGCGATTACAATTGGAACATTAGTAAACACCTAAATCAGGAGTCACTCACTGCCACATTTGTAGGATACAAACAACCAATATGGACCACTGCTCACCCCTTTGATGAGAGAAGCCAACACAACATACATTTCATCCTTTAAAAAAAGTCAAATAGTTGATGAAACAAAGTAAAAAAAATTGATAAATATAAAACAACACAAATATTATATCTTAAAAAACTGAGTAATCTCACTTCTTTGCAGTCTTTAAGCTGCCCTATTGACTTTGGAGGAGTGACCTTTAAAAAATCATTTTCAGCAGTACACTACTCAAGCTCTTTTTTCTCAAGACTCAACTTTACAATGAAAAATGACTTTTTTTTCTCAGTACTCAACTTTGTAACAACGGTAGGATCTCTGTCAGGACTCAACTTGGGAACGTGACCGCACGTGAGGAATTCCATCCCCACCTAAGCCTCGTGGTCGCTGAATCTCTCTCTATATGCATAATCTATTATAAAATAATACTTAATACATGATCTTCTTCTAAATCAATATCAATTTATCTATTTAAAACATAATATTCCAATTCACAAAAACTGAAGTATCAAAGGTTCAAGCTCTAAAAATCCTTTTTAACCAAAGCTACTGATTATTAATTCATAACTGTCTCATCATACAAACTAAAATTTTTAAAATATAAAAAAAAAACAACTTAACACTTGAAAAATGAATCATTAGTGCATATCTGGTTGGCTACATAAATCTTTAACCAATAGTTACATTTCAAATACATTCTTGAGCTCTGAAAAACATAACATAAATGATTCAACTTTTGAAATCTCATACTTAATCTGAAAATAAACATAATATCTCAAAATATACGTGTGGCTCAGATCCTACCTGCAAAACTACTTGAGCCTTCTAAACTAACAGAAACCTAAATAAGCATTGCATCAAAATAAGGCTCACCACTGGGAGCAATTGAGTCTACAAAGCTACAGGTGGAAGGACACATGTACTTGCAACTATGAGAGGAAGGGAGAGCGGTGAGTCAATGGATTCAGTGAGTGAGCTCTCACCCATCACCCACATAGGACAACCAAGAATATATAATAAATAATATACATGCAACAATCGTAAGCCATTTGATATTCATACCCATATCTATATATAGAGAAGATATTTTCGTAATTATAATTTCATAGAAAAAATATCTCTAAATTCTTTCTCTAATATATTGACAAAATAATTTTTATATCAAATATTCTCTGAAACCATAAATAACATATGAAAACATAAATAACGGTGTGCTACCAGAGAAACAGGGTTTTCCTCTTCGTTCCACCAATGCCAGGCATAGGCTCCACCACACTGAACTCGTATACTATACTCCACCAGTGCCAAACACGGGCTCCACTGGGGATCTAGTGCGGACACCTAACTAAGTTCCATAACTGCTCTGGAGATTGCCCCTAAGGACAACTTGGTATCAAGGTTAACGATTAGGGTTCAACCATTAACTCATAATTTGTTTCTCTATAGCTGCCATCTAGTCACTAAATTCTAAAAACATATAATTTCTTTAAAACTCCGTTCTAACTTTTCTCTGGGTTTAAAACTTTATATAATTACTCTACTCTTGAAATCATAAAATCTTGGATGCATATAAAATCATTTAATTCTTAGTACTCTGAGAATTCTGAACTCTTATAACTGTAGCAATCTGACTTTAGTATAACTGTAGCTGTGAAAATTGAGCCCAAGGGTTCACCACTTGTAGGCATTCTAATTTTAAGCTCACAGAATATGTATCTGTCAGTTGTTATGAATCATATTGAATTTCCATACTTCTAAATATCATAAATCTGAATTTCTAAAATCTCATTTCTCAAGCTACTCCTCTTTTCATAAATTAATAACTCTAATATCATATTTTGAAATTTCAAGCCTTGAATTATAAAAATAACGTAAACTCTTAAAACATGTTTGATAAAATAATAACTCATTAAATCACTTTCTTGCAATAAATTTGCAACTTTACAAATCATACATTATTCCAAAAATCATTTCATTGGCACATAAAACATTTTTCACAACACACAATATATCAATCATGGTCCCATGGTTTTCTAAATTTCATTTTCATGCTATATATTTAAAATCATGGCTTTGCAAAATTACATTTATTCATATTTTCATCTCTACTACTATATTGAACGATCATCATGCATCAAACATAATCATAATGACTAAATATAAGGCTATGAGTTTGAACCCATTCACCTGGAAGGGGAGGAAGAGATGACGTCAACACCAACTGAGCTTCGGGGAGCCGGGAGGGCACCAACGTTGACTATAACCATTATAAAAACTCTAGATTAATCTCTAGTAACCTCTAAATAACTCTAATCTAGCGCTAGCAATATTGGGGGAGTACCTCCACTTGACAACAATGAGAAAAAACCACAACTCAAACCCTAGAATATGAAAGGAATGAGAAAAGGAAGCATAATCAATATCAAAACTCACCTTGAAGCTTGGAGAAAAAAGATTTAATGGAGGATGAGAGTAGAGGGGAGGAAGAAGAAGAGGAGATGATATTTTTGGGGTAGGGTTCGGAAATGAGGAAGAAATCTCGAGTTTGGGGGTATATATTGGGGTGAAGGGGTTCACTTGATGAAACGGTTACATTTCTCACTGTTTCTAGCAAACTAACCGCTATAGCAGTCTATGCCATTTTCTATCCCCGTCACTGTGCACTTATGACCGCTATAGCGGTCTCCAAAACACCAAAAAATGTGACTGCATTGCTGTGACCGCTATAGCGGTGACAGTAAAGTCCATCAGCAGCATTTTACTGTCATGGTATTAGCTTAGCTCTATACTCACTCACTTATTTACATTTTTTTATTCTAAGTTAATATTCAACTTTAAAACATAAATGTAAATAAGGAAGTACCCCCCATTTGGATTCAAATAAAATATCTAAAAATTCAAAACTCCAATCAATCAAAATCTAATTTTTGGGTTCTAATTCAAATTCCGGAATTCCAGCGATTTTCTAAACTTAGGGGCTAGAAATTAAAGGTCTAGAGTTTTCCGAAAATTCGTTGAAAATCACTCTTCAATTTGTTTTCCTTTGGAGAGCAATTACCGAGACTTTTGATTCAAATAAGATGGCTCTAACATATAGCCCTCCAAGGAGGTGTAGGGCTCTAAACTTAGCGAAATCTCAGACCCGGCAACATAAGTGGGTCCTAGGGGATCTTGAGGACGTATAGAACTTATCTAATAATACGTGTACACTGGGTATTACAATCTCCAAACACCATCTCAATACTATTCATAGTGTTGGGGTTATTAAAACTTGATAAATACCATATTCATATAATATTTGAACCCTAAGCCTCTAACACTCTGTCACATGAAAGATTTTCTCAATAGAATTAGTTCAGGCCATGATAAAACAAAGAGGAAGAATACACAACAAACACACAGAGCAGAAGAGACGACAGACAAGTAGAGCAAAATACACAAAGCTCTTCACTGATGGGATTTATAAATAAACTCAAGCAGTATGTTTGATTTGTGTAACAATATATATATCTGTATTGATTTAAATTTGGTTTCAATTATAAATAAATTTGCTAACTTTATATCAAAGTATGCCTTATTTTATCCAAGGAAGAGAAAACCAGACCAGACATCAAACTGGTCAAGGTACTGGTTCAAAGGTTTAAAGGTCCAACCGACTTAACTGGGGTTCAACCGAAATATTATATATATATATATATATATATATATATATATATATATATATATATATATATATATATATATATAACATATTATATCAGTAACATTAACATAATCAACACAAAAAAAAATATATTCATAGGTTTATAAAAATAAACATAATTCATATAAAATTTATCTAGTCTTAGTCTCATAACGCGGTCATAAAAGAATTTGAAAACAATATTTGTTGGTGACTAGCGAGTTTTATGGTGAGCAGTTTGCAGATAACAGTATTTTTTTTCATTTTTTTCATTTATAGAATAAAATAACTCTTTTTTTTTTATTTTTACTCTGTGACTACCGCAAGATATTAGTATTTAAGCTTTGAGACAAAAATAAAATAAAATTCAAAAGCTTTGCACTGGTCCAACTTATTTGGTTAATCGATTTTCCTCGGTTTTGACCGGTTTTGAATCCTTCCAATTCTGACTACTCAACCAGACCGACCAGGCAATGGGTTCTTGGTTAACCTAGTCGGACCGGTCCAATTCTCTTAACATTAATTTTATCAATTAGACCATATTATTACCATCAATTAGGATTTGTTATTGTATCAATTTATGATTAGCCCTTATTTTCTCACTAGACCAAATTACCAAAGTTAGCATCAATTTAGAATTAGCATGCGGATTTTATTATAATCAGCATCTCTTTCTACCTAAATTGATTTTAAATGAAGTTTCCATTGATAATCATCATTTTCATTAGACCATATTACCAAAATTAGCATCAATTTAGAATCAACATATATATATATATATATATATATATATATATATATATATATATATATATATATATTATAATTCGCATCTTTCTCATTCGAAATTTATTTTAAATGAAGTTTCCATTTATAATCAGCATTCTAATAAATCAGCATGTAGAGCATCAAAATCAAAACATTATATTTACCATTGCAAATAATTTAGAATATTTATTTAGTTTCATTGAAAAATAAAAAACATAAATCAAAATATGATTAGGTGTAGTGTATCAATTTAAAATTTTGTGTCAATCAAAAAGGAAAAAAAATGACGAACAAAACTAGGGATTAGGTTTTGGGAATTAGGTTTTGAAATGTTTATAACTTTGGGTCCCTGTTTGGGGAGTAGATTTGTGGATACAACGGCGAGGGTGATGAAGCCCCATGGATGGCACGGCAGGAAGAGTCTCGATGGTGAACCTTGAACGTGGTTCAGCTAGGATGGCAAACTCGAACGTTCTTCACCCATGAATATTTACTTAATTTGTCAATTGATATGAATGAGATTAAATGTTCTTCAGCTAGGAATATGAATCTCAGTGGTGACTTGGAAGCTGAAGGATGAAGACATTTTAGCAAAGGAAGAATTTGGCTTAGGCTAAAGCTTGAAGGCAGTCCAGATCTAAGTTTTCTCTCTCATCCGTAAGGCTTGTTCAATGATAAATTAGGGGATAAAATTTCATGGTTTTAAAATTTCTCTCTCCTAGTTGTTTGTATTGATATATCCATATCAATAAAGCTGTTTTTCAATGATAAAAAGAATACAAATACGAAAAGAATAAAGATGGCTTTATCCAAAAGAATGCAAATACAAATACAATTTTGGTTTTTCATTTTAGCTTCTTTTTAATTTAATTATAAATACGATCATTTCTGCTTCTTTTGAAATAATTTCTTTTCTATTTGTATTCTTTTAAGAAACTGAAGGATTAGGTGACGTTAAATTGGATGACCATATTTATTATTGAAACAATCAAGAAATATCTAATAATGACATGTGATAATTAGGATTATGATTTTTTAAAAAAATCAACGATTAACATTTAAGATTATAAAGTGGTCCCTAAATTACTGTGGAATTGACACCTAGAAAAGTTTTCTCCAATGGAGTCTTAAATATTAGTATTATAGATTATAGATTATAGATTTTGATACACTTAGTTAATCAAACAAAAAATTAATACACTTATTATGTAAAATTTTTTTGATTTGATTTCTATGCATCGATAGTTTTTTTTTTCACATAACTCTCTAATCATATATTGCTATCTCGGTTATGCTCACCCAGTAAAAAGTCAAACAAACGAAAAGTTTTGATTGGATTATAGTGTAAAATAATTTTACATTGTTAATACGTTAAAATTAAAATAAAATGTTTTTATATAGTTCTCCAACAATAAAAAGGTACATAGTTATGTAATTATATTATCATATTATTAAAATATGTTTGACTCTCGTCTCATTACTTCATAAATTATGTACAAATCAAATTAAATAAAAATATAAAAATTTATATTGTTAATATATCAAAAATAAATCTTCTTAATTATTTTTTCTATACAATTCTCAAATATATTTTTAATTATCAATGTTCTTGAAATTTTATAGGGAAATTAGAGAAACCCCCCTAAGAGATATTTTTAAATTTTCAGCTACATTTATGTAGAATTATTCAATTTAATTTTTATTTTAATATAAATATGTATTGACAGTATTAAACAAAAAAACTTTATACTGTCAACCATTGGTTGACAACATATTAGTTTCAATTGGGTTTAAGTGAAAAATTAATTTGAACCTATCTATTTTAATTGGATTGGCTTGGTTTGGTTTAGTTTTAATTTTTTTCAAAGAAAATTCGAACCAAATTGATATAATCAGGAACGTGTTGATTCGGATTAGATCATCAGGTTAAAGTAAGAAATGAGGAATTTTATTTTTAAAACATTTTTCATCCTTATAACAACTAATAATAATGTAAAACATACCTATGATACACTTTTTTTTTATAATAGGAAAAATATGAAAGACATTGCTCTCATAATTTTCAGGGGATAAAACATTTAAAGTTACTTCACCTCCTAATAAATGCACTTCCTAAGATTCAAACTTGTTTACCACTCATCTAACAGCTTGTTAGTTTGCCTATGATACGCTTAATAATAGTGTAAATAGACAAATTATTTAAACAAATGTAAACAAAGATAATAAAAAGTAACTTTATTACTGAAAACTTAAGTGCAAGACTTTGAAAGTTTAGAAATAATTTTTAAATAAATAGTTAATCGAATCATCAGGTAAGGAATTTGGACAATTGGGTTGAAAATTCATAAATCCGAAATCAAACTGACAATAATCGGTTTTGTTTCAACTAAAAATGAACTGATTACCCAATCCCAACCAAATCAATTCCATTGGTTTGGGTTTGAATTGCCAGGTACATCAAATCAATCAGATCCTTTTACAACTTAATAAATAGAATTTCTCGAAAGTGACAAATCATAAAAAATAACAATCCACAATCATAACCATCCATCATGATTTGTCATTTTGATAAAACTCTATTGGCTGACAGTATAAAACTATTTTACATTATCAGTTTTTATAGCTAAAATAAGTAGTTATCAATGAATAAATGCTTAATGGCGATGAAAGGAAATACTAAGATAGTTATTATTTTATCTAATTTCTTATTAGAGTTTAATTTTGATATACTAATAATGTAAAACTTTCTTATACTATCATTCAATTACATCCTTAAATAACCTTTCAAGTCATGGATATGCAAGTCAACAACATGACTAATGTGGCAACACAAAATTGAATGATGGTGCAAAAAAATTTCACTATTATGAACTAGAAGTTAAATTATTTCTATTAACACTCGTGCATTTTTTTTCTTGGTATGACTTATGAAAATGTTCTTGCTACAAGCTATTCTCACCACATAGGGGGTGTTTGGTGGATGGAATGTTTTTACATTCATGGGGGTTTGAAATAAGAATGTAAGGGCTTGTTAGTTACTATTTCCATTCCTATTTCCTATTTTCTATTTCCTACTTTCACTTTACATTTTATATTTTCACTATTTTCTTCATAAAATACTGAAAATAGAAAATAAAGGAAGGGAGAATAGAGAATGAAGCTAAAACCAAATAGATCTTAAGATTCTCATGTTCACTACATGGTTGGAAAAATATTCCCAAATACGTTGCATTCTTGAGAATAAGAATTGACTCATTTCCTCTTCTCACATGGGAATGTAAGATTCCTATGGTTTTCAGACCGTTGCCTAAACCCTAAACCACAATAGTTATTGTTGGAACATTGATGCAATCACCATATCACTATTGTTAGGCCACTGTAGTCAACATGGAAACATTGTCACCATAACCAACCTCTAGACTACCACCATCGATCATCGAACCACCACAGTTGTCAATTGTCATTATATTTACTATTTTGTTATGGTTATTTTAGTGAAGGTACTCAATATTCTCATGAATGTCAATGTCAACTAAACATATAAATGATTTATTGGTATGACATATGAAATTTTCAAGATTTTATTCTATGTGCCAAACATGCCTAAACGTCTTGTCTGAGAATGTGATTTCTAAAAATAACATGTATTCCTAGAAATGAACAGCCAATCCATTTACCACACACCCTCATAGGCATGACCCATAACGAAGTCAAATTAATTACCATCACACTTAGGCTTAAAAATAGGGTTCGTCATGGAAGAAGCTTGAGCATAAAAGTGTGTTTGGAAAATTTGTCAAATTAAAATTATTTCAAATTATAAGCATAACCATTTTTTTTATATAGTTAGTTATGTAATATTAGTTTGTGTTTGGATGTATTAACTTAAAGTAATTTTCAAAATAGTATATTACTTTTATATAATAAAATACTAAATAGAATATGAAATAATTTGTTTATATTTTTAAAAAATTATACAAGGGCTAATTTAATAAAAAGCCGCATAATTTCAACTTATATTTGTAATCAAAAGTTTGGAAAAGTCAAATCACTTATAATTAACTTAACTTTTTTTGTCACACTATCTTATCATTTTTTCTATCAATCGTTTGATAAACTTTTAGAAAATAGATTTTTCAAAAAAGAAAAATGTTTTAGTGAGATTTTCAAATATGTACCAAGTAATTTAAAGTGTACTCTCAAGAAATGTGGTTCATCCAACATCTAGAAGCTCTATAAATTGTGGTGCTCATATATAATTCAAACAATTCTATTGCTCCAACTAGGGGGTTCCAAACTTGAGGATTCTAGCTAGGGGTAAAAGTAAGTTAGGAAGCTCAGTAGGGGTATTGGATCCAGTTTATATTCAGTCTAGTTAAGTATAACCTATTTGGTAAACAAGTTAAGTTAATGCTTTTCATAAAGCATTTTAGCTAAACAAGCTAAGCTTTAGGCAATGAAAAGGCCTCATTAAGCCCAACAAGTTATTACTATTTGTATTGTTATTATTAATATTATTGTTCAAAAAATCTAATGATAATAGAAATATTTTTAATCTATTTAAAGATATATATTTTTTAAACTTATTTAAGAAGCCTTTCAACTAATTTCAAAAATAATTTTTTGACACTTTTTTTGGGTGTTGTCATTTGACTTATTTAAGAGTAGTCATTTTGGTTTTTAAAAATAATTTTATAATTATATAGGCCGCTAAATAGGCTTTCTAGCTAGTTAGGCTTTCAAGAAGGCCAGATAAAGGCCGTAAAAAATGTTTATATCGAGTAATAGGTCAATACTTAGGCTACTTTTTGGGAATCCATGCCAAGCCTAATAGGGATAACAGATGATGGCTGATAGTTAGTTATAAGGAGATCAAGTCTATATGTATCTTGTTACAGTTAGTTAGTAGTGATAGCTTGTGTAAGGAGCTAGTCACCTTGTATGAGTTTGTATTTTCACTTCTGTAAAGTTGGTATTCATTTAGTAAGTCTTTCATACACTCTCTACTCTCTTATCGCTTTTCTTCTTATTTATTCTTCTCCAACCTATGGCCCTAATATCTTTCAAGGCCTATTTAAGTCAAAGTCTAGCCAATTTTCTAGTTACTTGGGATAGTGATCCCCCCACATCCTAGAATAGTATCAACAAGTTGTCATATGATTTGTCCATATAACTAAGCTAATCATCAACCTCACTTGAGTATTAGAACATGTTGTTATCTCAAGTACAAGTGAAAAGCAGGGTAGATTAGTGTTTAGACATATATATAATGCTAAACAACATCATATTTTGGTAGAATTTTATATTTTCATAATTATTATATTTTCATAATTATGTGATATAATTGTTAGTCTTTAGATAAATTAGTGAGTCATATAATTTTCTTTTATCTAACAATTATTATGGTTTCTGTCTAAAATTCTATATTTATTTTTCAAGATGTGTAAAGTTACTAAGAAGAAACCCTATGTAGTGCTATAATTTACCACATGATTATTGGAAGACGAGCATTTGAGCCACGAGATGAGTTAAGTAAGTCTCTTGATTAAAGATCAATTGACCCATGAGTAGGGGCATATTGATCCACTGGGCTCCGCGAAAGGCCAATTGATGTTGAATAATGGGGACCCAATCAATCCACAAGTGCCCTAACCTCGAGCTAATTTTAAGGAGCAAAGTGGTTAAGTGTGGAAGGTGAATTGATGATGACTTATATGGGAAGGGGATTGATCAATCCACAAATCCCCTAGTCCCCAGCAGTTTTAAGGAGTCAAGAGATTAGGTGTGGAAAGCTAGATGATGATGGTCAATAGGGGAATGATTGATAAAAAATAATAAATATAACCTTAAAAAATGTTGTAGTGGATTAATAATGTTGATTTAGGGTGTGTTTGATTGTCTAAGTAAAAATGAGAGTAAAATTTACATAGATAATTTTCATATATAAATTTACACATATGGCTCATTCATATAAAGTTTACTTTTATTTTTACCCGCAACCAAACACTCCCTTAATGATAGAATAAGCATTTAAAAATGAAAAACCATACCTACTTACCTAGATATTCTATTTTTGGAAAAATAAAAAATATATGCCGAAGTAGATATTCCCCTTTTTGGACAAATATACATTATTCTTATGGGTATGCCAGTTTGCACATTTTAATTTTATTTCAAAGTGGGAAATGTAAGAAGTTGCGCTTAATCCTAAACCGCTTCTATTCGGTTAGGGTTCAGTGCGAATCACGTCTGCAATAATCCTTCATACTCTACCCTCCACTTTACAACATAACTACAATGTCCTCAAAGTTGAGAATTCACTTAAGCTTACTAAAAAACAATTATGAAGCGTGTCGTGATGATAGATCACTTTGTCCCTTACCTATGGGAATGGAGAACATTTTATAGTCAGTCGTTTGCTTCTTCAGGAGAGCTACCAAGACGAAGAGATTAGTCACTGCTGTCGGCTATGCATACACTGATCTTGATAAATAAAAAATAGGCTTACTAAAAAACCATTTATCATAAAAAAAGAATGCTTATTAAAAAACCGAACAACTTTATCATAATTATTTAACTAAGTAATAATATGAAATTCAAGCGAAGCATACTTCATCAAACCTAGTTTTATAGTTTTGTTCGTGTCAGCATATAAAAAAATAAAGATCGTTCGAACTGGCAAATGCGCGCCATGTGCTGAATCATGATTAATTGTAAAGTCTACATTGAAGTCAATAAGTTCATCAAAGAAACAAATTATTGCAGTCAATAAATTAATAGAATATAAGTATTCGCTCCCGCCACGCAAGACACTCACGACCACTATCGTCGTATCCATAGCAAACAAGCACGTGCCTACTTAACCGCCTCTCTGGGCCTCTCGTTTTTTAAACAGACATTGCATTCATGTCAAGGCCCAAATGCCCAAGACCAAAATAAAGCATACCCAAATACTTGTTGAATCAGAACCCAAAAAAAAATCGGACTAGTACTTGTTGGAAAAAAAAAAAAAAGTGCTCTCGCGCTCTTATTTCCCTTTCAAGCTCTCAAATGAATATTTTGACAAAATTAAAAATATAAAAAGTCTCAATTCAATTATAGCTATATAGTAATCATTGGTTAATATTTTATACTTGAAACTCTTGGTATGAAAATTTATTGTATCGTACCCATGTTTTCAACTTATATCTTGTACAAGGGATTAAACTTGTATAATGGATCCAGAAAAATTAGGTGATGAGGGCAAAAATAATACATAAGTATTACTAAAATATTTCACATAGTTTTTATCTTGATGTGGGGTCAAGATTATAAAATAATGGGGGAAAAATGATTATACATCTAAACATTTCTAATGAAAATTTCAGACCCTAGTAGGGGGATGAACCCCTCCCCATTATGTATAAATCCACCCCTCCCTCTATTTATTAATCAATGAAACATTTTCAATAATAAAAAAAAACTCTTAACCAATCAGTCTAACCGAAAATGAAAAACTCTCAACCAATTAGTGAATTGAAGTCTACACCTTGTATGTAAGTCAATGTAGTCTCTCATAGAATATATTCGCACATAACCTAAACATGTTGAGAGCACCAACCTACATGGGAACGGATTCCTTGATCCGCCCTATGTTAGGGACTAACATTGGCCTCATATAAATGATTACATAATAGTCCTTCAGTGTGCTTTTAAATCAGGGTACAAGGTGTCTCAATTTGCAAATAGAGTCCGCTTGTAAATCCCCTTCTTTGCATGCTCATCCCAGCCCATCTTAACAACTCTGACTTGCCCCTCTCTCCATTGGCGCGGTGGACTTCTCTCCTGATATGGTTCTCTAGGCCCTCTCCCTCCCTTTATAGTAGTTTGATTCCACCACGCATTTTTTATTGAAAAACCAAAGGATCCATTTTTTTCACCATAACAAACATTTATTACTTTGATAACTTCAAAAGGCTAAAATTTTTGTACTCAACACAAGACCTAAACTCATCTTTCGCAATACTCTTCAGATCCAAGGACTTTCAAGTGGCTATGCCAAAATGGAGTGCTCTTGGTTTGGAAACTTGAATAAAAGGAAACTACTCCACTTTGGCGGCTCGTGATTGATGGAGGTGCGAAATTACGAAACACTCACCACAACTCTTTTTCCTGTTTCTGTTTTAGATTTTTTTTTAATGAAAAAAAATTGAACTTCATTGTGTTAATAGCTTCTCCTTTCTGGAGCTCGATGAGCAAAACAACAAAGGGCTTTTGGTGTTATGAAATACATTGATTTTTGTATTTTGATATTATTGTTGACCTTTTTGGGATGACGCCACAGTCGAGTGGAAGGGGGTGCATGGCGAGGAAAGGGATTGAAGTACATTGCAGCGGATAATCTTCTTGTTTGAAATGTCTTAGCTTGTCGGCGGTAATATAACTAGTACATATCTGATAGAAAATGAAGAGGGATTCATTTGCAAAATTTAGCACTACAAACACTTAAAATTAATTTCATTACTAAAACCTACAGACTGAATAATGTCCACCCAATTTTAATAAACTTTGATTGAATGATTAGGAATGAGTGGACTAACACTAATCCCCAACATAGGGTGTACCAATAAATCCTTAGCCACCTTGTACTACAAGTTGTGTTTGATTCTGCGTTTATAGAATTGATTTTGTAAAAATAGATTTATGTTTAAAAGTGATTTTGATAAAAATTTAGAGTAAAACTCCAACAGCAACAATTTATCACTTGTCCTAGAATCAATTATGAAGCTAGAATTGATTCCGAAATTGAGTCATAACACATTTCCAGACATGTTGAAAAATATACACAATCGATTTTGGGGTTCAAAATGGATTTTGTATGCTTACCAACGCGTAACCAAACACACTGTGAGACTACAACCTAAGTACACATTAACAGCAAGTGCACCGGACAACGTCATCCGCAAGCACACCCTTTGGCGATATCAAATAAGCAGCTAAAAAAGATGAGACCGAAAAAATAAAAAAAAGGGTGCTTACTCTGGTGAAGTACTTTTTTGTAGTTCACAGTGAAATGATTACGTTGTTCAACAAGACCATTACACTTGGAGGCATAGACCATTGGCATCCACCCTTAAAGAAAAAGCTAAGAGTATGTTTGGTCTGAAAATAGTAAACCAAACAATCGCATATTAATTTTTTTTCTATTTTAATTTAAGTTAAAAAAAAAACAAAATAGAAAAGGCGGGGAGTATTGAAAAAAGAACCATCACGAGTTTGACCGTCTTCCCCTCCCTCCTCCCACGTCCCAGCACACCACCACAACAAAGAACAATTAACCACCACAAAATTCATCCACAACTACAACTTTTGGAGGGAAAAAAAAAAAAAGTCACAACCATAGCCATATGTAGAACTAAGCAGAAGTAGATTTAGCCTCTCACAAACTTCGACTCCCATTTTTGGGATTCTTTGGGTCAACAATTCTTCGGGTCAACAAACAGAGGAAGATGGGGGGCTCCACCATTCTCACTGTCAATGCTATTAAAACGAAGCAGAGACGATGATTTTGTTGGGTTTGTTTGAAAAAAATTTAAAAAATTTGAGGAGGGTTGAAAGGACGGAGCAATAGAAGACTTGGACTCAATGAGTAATGATAGGGACTGATTTTTGTCAAAGATATAAAAGAGTCATGGCAGAGAGTGAGGTTGTGCCCGGATCCGAGAGAGCAAAGAGCAGAGGGGAGACTTTTTGTGAGTCGCTCACTTGTGCCACAATGGTTGCCCCGACCATGGTGTGCTGTGGCCTCAATCATTGACATGAGAGTGGTGGCCGGTGGAGGAGCAGTAGTGAGGTGGTGGCCGAGGAAAGGGGCGGCAGCAAGGCGGTGGAAGAAAGCTGCAGTTAGAGGAGGAAAGAGGGTCTCTCATTGTTCTGTTATCTTTGTTAATGTCATCATTAAGTCTTACAATGCCAAATTAAAGAGAAATACTATCTCCAGTGGACCCACCAAGGACACATGCGCTTTATTGATTCGAAATACCTAAGTACATCACCATGAAATAGTTTTTATCTACGTCACCCAAGCAAGCACCACCAAGAAAAAAAAAAAGAAAAAAAAGAGAGAGAACATCTAGACAAGCAGCACCTCAAAATTGTGACTGGAACATACCAAAAAACAAAAACACGTTAGAGGTTATTTGGAATTTTTTTTTTATTTTTTAAAATCATTTTGGGTAGGAATTAATGAAACCAATTAATTATAAATGTGTTATTATATTCTTTTTTGTTTTAAAAAATAGAATTCTAAAGACATCTTTTAACTGTTTTTTAATTTTTTACTTTTAAAGCACAAAATTCATTTATTTATTTTTAAAATCAATCTAAAAAAATTAACCAACTAAATAAGTTTTTTTTTCCACTTTTTGTGTCTAAAAACAAAAAATTGCAAAATAGAGTCCCTAGTCACTTAAGCCCATATATTCTACTAACGGTTTCGATCTCTCTCTTGCTGACCCTTTGGACCATTCCACTGAGGCCGCATAGGGCTGTTACTAGAAACACTCCTCCAAGCACTTGAACTACTAGAACCATGCTGAGGTGTACCACGTCCCCAAACGTAAGGCCTAGTCCCAGATTGTGAACCTTGGTAAGAGACATATCTGGACACATTTGCGAAATTAGTTTGGGGTGCCCGAAACTGAGCACTGCCAATAGGCCTTGGCACTTGACTAGGCTGAGTAGGCTCTGATATTCTGAGTTGTCCAAAGCTATCCATGTAGTTTTGGGGCCTTGTCTCTCTCACAGCAATGCCTCTACCTGAACCCCACCCAACACCAGCATCTCTGTGTATGACTTCAGTAGATAAATTTGATGAGAAGCTGCTTCTATTATCTTGACTAATTGGCTTTGAGGGTAGCTTTGAAGCACTACCCCAACTACTTTCACCCCTGCATTTTCATGTTGGACAATTAGAATTTTGCAGAGTGAAAAGAAGGAAAGAAAAAAAAAAAAAAAAGTCAGACACACCTCACATAGGGACCTGGTCTCTGGCGTTCGTGCCAGAGTTCTGTTTCCATAATGTCATCCTCAAAGATTGTCTGCAGAAGATTTTGGAATGTTTTTCAAGTCAAAAGAACACTTTGTTAACATTATCGTTCAACTCGTGTAACCATTTTTCATCATCTATCTAAGCCCTGTTGGAAGACTATGTTGTTTAGAGCTAACATTATTCATTCTAGGAGCAACTGGACTTATACCTTCGCTGGAAGATTAACGCCAGAGAGTAAGCGCGGAACATGACAATGACTACCAACTGGAAGTTCATAACCTATGCATCTGCGGCGTAAACCAACATCAAGATGATTGGAAAATGTTGAGAGCGGAAGGTTAGTTATAAAAATGGAAGGAATTTTATTTTCTACAGCATACAAGACTTGATCCTCTTTTTGTTCATCGTCACAGATCTTGATCCCCGAGCAAGGCTTCTCATATCCTTCACGACAAATACTTAGGACACCCGAAATGCCGTCACTGTTAAAAATACGAGATTACTCAAAACAAAACAACAATGAGCTTGGAGGTACCCAGACAAATTATAAAAATGTGTATGTATATACACATATACAGAAAGCTACAAGATAGATCATTTCTGCAGTTAAAGGAGTAAAGGATAAAAAGAGAAACCACATATCAGCGTTGACTAACCTTATGCTTGACTCCAACTTAAAAGATGGGTTTGATTGAGCTGAAAGGGAGCAAATCTTCGCTCCCAACTTGCCAGTACTTCGAACAAACAAGTTATCAATTTTGACTGAATTTCTGTTCTCTTCATTATCCTGCAGAACAGAATAGGAGATTCATAGGATATTCACAAAACAGTGACATTCTACGGTTTTCAGTTTTTCCTTCACAAAAATTGAAAACTGAAAACTAGAAACTGAAAACTGAAAACTGTTTCCAGCAAAGCAAACAGGCCCTAAATGGTCAAAATATCTCTGTTTGAAGTACGAAAGTAGCCAAATCATTCTTACAGATAATCCTCTCTTCAGTTTCCTGGTTTCTGCCAAAAGCAATCTTTCATCTATGAATGGAAGTTTGCAAATACCCTTAATGACACACAAAATTTTACCATCAGTATGTATATTGCACTTAATGAGTAACAAAAGTCATGCTAATCACAAGAAAGGACTTTGAGAAAGAACCTGCCACAAGAATCGCTTCCCCTCTTTGTCAACTTCGAAATCTACAAAACCAGAAAAACAGGATAAGAAAAAGAATGTTGTCCAGACAAATAAACAATTGAAAAATAAAAGAAAAAGAAAAAGAAATTCTAAACCAACTTACCATGAGGATAATACTCGAACAATGGAGATTGCTCATCCAACATTAATTGTGCGTATGCATTAGGAAGTGCATGAGCACTGCCCCGGAATAAAATCAGTCAGCTTTATCACTGTATAAAAAATAAGCATCCCAGTGTGATGTTATTTGTGCCGCTTTATGAGATAACTTTCGAGGGACACACTGTAGTATCCATTTGAATGGTAGTTAAGATAAAAGTTGGAATCCACCCTCAACCAGTGTTACGGAGACGCCTAAGTGTGTCACTAGAAAAATATCTGCAGAAGTGGTACAAATAACATTTTTCTATATGAAATAATGGAACATAGGAAAACATAAGAGAGTTACCTCCCTGGGGGCAGGACACTTAAAAGTTGATCAAAAGGCAAGAATGGAACGCCTTTCTCAAAATTAAATCTCACTTGAGCCATGCCTTTCAAGTCGGAAGCAAATGGACCATAATGATATGGATAAAACCTATATTGCATGTTTGATCATCATTCACAATTTCACATACATATAACAATTTACACATGACAAACAAAAATATTTATTTAGACCTTTAACCACATTGGCTTACCAGGTCCACGAAGCTACCCCAGAAAAATAGTATTGAAGTACCCACACTAATCCCTCTGTGTACTTCTGAACCTACGGGTTAATGGGAATCTATCATCACCACCACTGAATATTGTTTGGTGAAAGGCACAGCTTCCCAAATAGTAAAAGAAAAATAACAAAACCCCATGAGAATGGAGTTGACAAAGAGGTAGTGAAACACTCAGGCACATACTATTTCTTTCCTTTTGGACTCAATATTAGCGTGGCCTTCCACTGAAAACTTCTTATAGTATCTTTCTTTAAAGCCAGCAGTTCCCAGTTTTATCTGAAATGAATACAAACAGCATTTTAAAAATAATAATAATAAAAATGCTCCATATCCATTGATTAGAAAACTAACGAAAGAGAAGAGCAACCCAATAATTAAGAGTAAAAAGTCCTTCCAAGACAAGTATAAATACCTTGTCCATTAGGAACTCTCCACTCTTAAACAGGTCTGATTTCTGTCTAATACATTGTTTTACTTGCTCTTTCAAATCTTTTGTATTCTGCAAAATCTGACAGTGAGGAAGAAAAGGATTGCCAAACTCATTAAACTCCATATAAGATATAACACACTTGGGGTCGTGGACTAAAAACTCATCAATAAAAAACAAAGACTTACTTCAGCAGAGGAATTAGAAGAAACCCTTGCCTTGTCAATAACAAGAGTGCAATCAGAACTACATTCCTTGTCAAGATCTGAGTAAAAAGCTACACTATCTTGTACTTGTTTCTGGATAGGAAAAAGGGACTTTGATGAGTACAATATCCGTACAATAATATAGGATATGCCCATTTATCAAATATATTTTAACTTACAGCTTCCTCATGAGCTCTAACGAGCCTTCTCAATTTCTGCTCTCTTATTTCTGATCTTTTCTTGAAAATCTTCTCTTCAAATGCTCCAACCATTAGTACAAATTTTTCAACTCTTGAAAGTTTTAAAAAAGCAGCCTTTTTCTCCGCAACCTGCTTTCATATGCACATTGAGTACTTGTAAAACTGAATTCAATTAAATGAACCAAAAAAATAAAAAAGTTGATACAAAACAAGACAGATAAGTAATTAGATATCCACGGATATGTCGTTACCCTGCTCATGTCCACAAGATATCCTCCAATTTTATTGAACTGTTTCTTGTAAACATCCATTAATAAATCAATTGCCCCCTGACAAAATTTAGCCAAAATAAGGCATGTTAGCAAGACCAAGAGTTTATATTGAGGTGTGATATTTGTACATAACTTGTGTAAGACACTATTCCAACTCATAATTCATCTACCATTAGACGGGATGTTAACTCTACTTAAATAGGGTTAACATCTCATCTAATAGTGGATAGAGTGTGATGCACAATGTCACACACTAGTTATATACAAATAACATTTTAAGTAAATACTTTATATTCATTGTATTTGAGAATAAAAGTCTAATAAAACCTCGTGAATTTCCAATGATGGCATATGGGGTAGAAAATCATTTCCGGCAAAAAAGCACATGAAGATGAAATCATCAATTATCCGCTCAAAATCTATGCTGTCCTTTTTGGGTGGATCTACTACAATCATGTCAAGTTCAAGATACTCCCTCAGTAACCAAATGTGCAAAAACTGCATAAAGTAACATTAATATGATTCATGAAATCAACAGCAAAGATGTATAATGTAAACCAGTCAGTTAGTAACTTATTATACCTCAAATGTCTTAAGTTCAACTTGAGGCTGCTGCTCCTGAATAAGGACATCATGTTATCATGTACATTACCAGAATGTGAGAAACTAATTTTGGATACAAAAATGTTTAAAATCAATGTACTTCAAACCGGTACACTAAATTTATACTTTAAACAAAAACTACACTTTACTCCCTAAAAGACTTATGTTTTAATCGTTAATTCTCAAAAGATCAATTGCACACATTTGAGCCCACAAAAATTTGGAATTATAATGGTTTGATCTTCAAAAGACCAATCACATACATTATAGTCCTACAAAGATTTGTCGTTGTAACATTTCAATCCAAAAAAAAAATGGTAGCAATCGACTAAAGCCTTACAAAGCAAATCTTTAGAGGACTCAAGTTTATATAATTGATTTTTTAAGGACTAAAATGTTAAAATACAAACGTTTCAAAGACCAAACTGCTGTTTTACTCTTTACTTTAATCATCGAACTACTATCATATATTGTTTCCACTTAAAACTACTCAGAATGATAATTATTAATTTAAGTAGCCCAAATTATGAGATGTAGTCAAATCAAATGTTTCATTATATAGTTCAGTATTTTTAAAGAAATGATATTAACCTCTCTTAGTATTGAAAAATGTGGCTCGTGCGTTGAAAGCGCGAGCATTATGAGATCGGCGTCCTGCAATCAAAAATCAAAGGCCGAGCTTATATGAAAAAATAAATAAATAAGAAGAATCGATGTGCACACTTTCAAAACAACGATTTTAAATTTTTAATAGTGAATTCATACCGAGCCATATAAACAGTGTCTTGTATTTGGATCATATTCTGGGAGACTTCGCTGTCTCCGAATGTAGGACATAATTTTATGCTCTCCTTCACCCGGAACATTAGCATCAGAAAGAATTACCTAAGTATCATCAAACAATAATTAAATTAATGTAAGGTAATACTCAGTTTGGCACTAAAAAATAATAATCATGGTAACAATATGTAAAATTAGGCACTAATTATTAGCATATATTATTAATTTTCCAAGGGCGAGTTAAATTATATGGTTTAGCTAGCTAAGACATATAGGTGTGTGTTTTGCATATCACACCATGATATCCCTCCACAACGAATCACAAGCTATTCTTGAAGAGATGTAGCTTTGAAGTGCCTTTGAGAGTTCATGCATGAACTCTGTTCCCGGTGTTATTATATTGGAATCTGACACTTCAGATTCTTGTTTAGGAAGAATTTGTTTGCCTTCCATTTCAAACTGCTTTCTCAACCTGTCTTCTTCAGCCTCCTATATAATTACAAAAGCAAAGTTAATTCAACTAACAATAAACCATTAAAAGTGATGAGGAATAATGATGAGAGAGGGAATCAAATTAAAGAGCAGACCTTTACTTTATTTTTTTAACTTTTACTCTCTTTTTTTTTTTTTGACGGGACTAACCTTTACTTTTAATATTCGTTATTGCTTGATTTTAGAAATTCTATTTCAGAAGTTGATCACTTACAAAAAATACAAAGTTAAAAATTTTATACGAAACACAAATTATGAAGGAATGAAAAATGAATTTCCTGAAACGAGGGACTATTAATTATTACTCCCCCAAATAAATAGCAAAAGAAGGTTTATTACTTGCAAGAAAATTTTAAATAAAAACAATTCATCATGCTAAAGAAATTAAATAAAAAAATAATAGAAAAAGAAGAAAAAAAACCCACACGTATGTCGTCGTCCTTTGCTGCTCGGAAACGCCTTGCTCTTTGCTGGTTCATTTTAGCCCTCGGAGCTACTCCATCTATGTATGCAAGAGAAACACAGAACCTTAGCTTCTTTGTTGAAACTATCCAATAAACGACAAAAGTGAAGATATTGAAGACTAGTTTTCCTGCTCAATAACAAATTATTTTATACCATAAAATTTTAAATTATTATACCATAAATCCTATCGTTCCCTCTTCTTCTTGCCAAAATCTAGACTCACTGAGATACCCTAACCCCATATCATATGACGCTGTATAATACTAACTATCAAGTAAAGTAAAAATGCGTGCACTGACGACACAAGTGATGATTGAAAGTTTAGTTTCAGTCTCTGACCAATGGCCATGTACAAGAGCTTGCGAGGCCTAACAATACTGACAAGCCGATCAATGTAGCTAAAGATATTCTTAAAAACATCTTCGAACGTTGTCGGCGTTGAACTCTGGAAATGACAATAGATAGTTAGCGACACGCACGGTTCAGAACTTTACCAACTAACATATTACATGTACAACGTGACCATGTTACAAGAATAAAAGATAAAAAGGAAGCACAAGCGAGAGAGTGACAAACGTTGTGGTCATCATCTGGATGAAAACATGGGTGGATAATCCCATTCATGTCAAGGTACAAATTATCAAACTCTATGCCATTTGGGTTTGGGATCATGGCGGTGTCCGCATCTTCTATAGCTCTTACCACCACCTTTGGATATTTGTCTACTAGCCACCTGTAAAATGAGGGTACACCCATTTGCTATGCGATTGATTAGCCTATAAATTCAAATGACTCAAAGCTATTCTCCGTTGAGCTTAACCAGATGGAGTAGAAAAAGCTAGCTTTGTATATGCTTGGGAAGGAGGAGAAGCCTACTAGTAGCATCCCCACCCGAAGAGTACTTGAGAAAAATTATTGGGAAATAACTTAAAAGAAGAAAAAAGAAAAAAGAAAAATCCAAGAGTCGTCATAATTGTTGACACAGTTTGCGAAGAGCCTTAATTAAGGGATTGTCATGATTAATTAAGATGCTGATAAATATCTAGCTGGATGTTTGGGTTTTCAGTCGTAGTTGCATCGGATAGGGCAAAAATTCTAGTAACGGCAAAAAATTATAAATAAATATTTTATATGTGTTTTTGTAGTTTTTTGTTTTTGTATAAGTACGTTTTCTAGGTTAATTGAATAGTTCGATTAAGATATAAATTGATTATAATTTAATAAAAATTAACTTTTTATTCAACACTATGGTCTCGTTTGATGATTTTTTTTTTAATCCTGAAAATCAACCTTTTACTCTACAAAAATAATTTATCATGTATTTGAATAATATTTTTTAAAAATAATCTAAACAAATCAGTTTTGGATTTTTTATATAAGCAGAAAATAATAATTTTTGAAAAAAATTCAGTTTTTAAATTTGTTTAGTTCTATATAAATTTAAATTTCATAATATTATTTTTCAAAATCTAAAATAAATGCACCCTATATTTCTTGAGAATATAACTTTTATGTCTTCAATTATCTTATAAGAATATTTTGTTTGTGTCATCTGTATCCAAAGCAATTTAAAAACTTTGATTATTATGAAAAATATTTTTACAACTACATTCAAAGATAAAAAGAAATTGTGCTTCTAGCATTGCTTTTGCCCTTGAAGAATAACAAAATTAAACTTCTTTCAAAAACTTAACCAAATGAGTCGCTAATCTCTGTTAATACATAACAATGTTCTTTTTTATATAAAGGGCTGCGTTTGGATTAAATAACTTATTTAAGTGTTTATGTAAAAGTAATTTCTAAAAAATAATTTATGAACAAATTATTTTATATTTAAATTGTAGAAAATAAAGTATTTATTTTAAGTGTTTCAAAAAATGCTTCATGAGAAATCAAGTATTTTAACTTTTCAAAAAACCTAAAAAATAACTTCTTAGGAAGTGATAAATAGTATATCCAAACGGAATAAAATGTTAAAATATTACGTTTTACTCCCAAAATTTTTTTAAAAAAGTCATAAGCCATGGTATCTAAATATACCCATAATAAGATTAATAATTCATTTTTGAAAAATATTCCACAATTAGAAAAATAATGTCAAAAATTTATATTAACACCATTGAATCAAATGAAGTGACATGACTTATTTATTATCTAAGAGTTAATAAGTACCATGTCACATCATCATTCTAACAACTTAAAAATTTAAGTAAAATTTTAGCTATCTAGAAATTTTCTTAGCTTTTTAAAAATTTTATCATTTTTATTTAAATTATTTTTACTATATTAATACTGAAGATTTGCTTTTGATAAATTGCAAATATAAAATATTTTTACCTTGATATTTAGTCATATATTCAAAATAAGTTAATAGCTACTGGTATTTAAAAGAGTAAATACTTATTTTAGTCCCTAATTTTTAAAATGAGTTAAATTAGTTCCTCATATTATTTAATGTGAGTCAAGTTAGTCCCTTATTCTATTTTTACTTAACATTTTATTAATTAAATGAAGATTTGTAACGTTAAGTAATCCCTTATCATATCATATGTCATTTAAAGTATAATGAAGTTTAAAATAACTTATTTTAGCATATTAAATTGCATAAAATAAGTCATTTTATGACTTAGAATAAATATTTAAATAATTTATTTTGTATAATTTTATACATCAAAATGAGCCTTTTAAGCTTTATTCTACTTCAGATAATAAATGGTATATCAATGTATCATTTAAGGTTACCTATCATCATTTAAGTGATAGAATATTAAACAAGACTGGGTTGAAGGACTAACATGACTCACATTTTGTAATATAGGGGACTAATTTGACTTATTTTAAAAGTTAGGGACTAAAACGACTTACAGGTATAAAGTGAGGGACTAAAATGAACATTAACTTTATTTAAAAAGTTATACAAATTCAAGTATTTGGTTACATAAGACTTTGAAAAGTTTATATTGTCAGCACACTAAAATTTAAATTCCATTATTTAATAATTTACTTTTATAATTATTATTTCTATGTAATTAATTTATAGTCTAGTTTCTAGCATGAGTTATGTTACTTGTGCTAGAACATTCAAACCAACTTATGCCTTATCTACCATTGGATAAGATATGAACCTCATTTAAATAGAGTCCATATCTCATTTAATAATGAATGGGGTTTGAGATGACACGGTATCCTACCTCCTATGAGTACAAATAATATTTTTCTTCTTACATTAATTCCCTTGCTATGCATGCCTCAAGCTTTACGAAGTTGTCATCCATGTTAAAAATAATAATATTATTTTAAGGATTTATCTGGTTAAGAAATTAGAAATAGAAAGTTTTGTATTGGGAACATGTGTTTTTATGTTTTTGATGTGTAAGATCTATAAAAAAAACTTTTAAATCTTACTTTTTCTAGTATTCTTAATCAGTGTCCTAAAGATATTGGTTAGCAAAACCCTTATTTTGATATCTAAAAGTGAGTATCCTATTGATGGTGTATATGTTTTATATTTTGACAAAAGTGATACTTAAATTTTATTTTTGATTAAACAAAGTTAAAGATAAATTTTTTTTAGATTCTTTTTTTTTAAGTTATTCAAATATACCAACAACAAAAAAAAATTAGTGAAAAAGGTGATTTTGAGCTTGAAAAAAACTTAACAGTGCACTCTGAAACACCTAATTTTTTATTATTGTATGTGATGGGTTAAGGGGATAAGTGGAATCACCATTACATCCAATAATAATAAAATTGATATTTTAATAAGACACTCACTTCTAAGTATTGATATAATTAACATTGTTTGAGATGAGGGTTGTTTGGTTGAAAATGCAACGCTCGTTTTTTTTTTCCCCCAAGACATGGGAATTTTTTGCAAGGTAATTTTGTTGTATTATATTCAATAATAATAAACTAAAATTAAAGTTTAGTTAGTGTTATATGTTTTTATTTTTATTAAAAAGTTTATTTTATTATTAAATAGAGTAAAAACCATTTATTAATTTATGACATGGATTTTAAAGCTTGAGCTAATAGGAAAATTGGTGACCATAGAATGTAATTGAAGTGAAAAGCTTGTGCCATTATAGTATTTCATTTGGTGTTTTTTTTTCCTTAAATAATTGCTCAAAGAACAATCTTAATCTTCAGTTATTCTTACACGAGGTAAAAAGATTACTCCTCCATAGCTGGAGAGCCACATTTGTTGTTGATGAGGAAGAATACAAATTGCAATCCCAAACAAGAGCTAAAACAAGGATTAGGAACTCCCAAAACCTAGAGAAAGAGTAGAGAGAAGAAGAGAGAGAGTAGAGAGAAAGTGCTTGACAGTAAAAATAAAAGTAATAATGAGCTAAAAATGTTCACAATGTTTGACCTGTTTCTATTCATATTATAGCAAAAATAACATAAAAATGGGTCTAGCAAGGTTAAATCGTGTTGTATTGATGCTGGCTTGTAAACGTTTAACTGTTGGGTGGTCAATTAAAAAAAAATCCTATGACCGGCACTCTCTTTGTCCACCGCCAAGGTGGTCACAAACTGTTGGGACGATCTCTGCTCCAAATTCTCCCGCGCCTTTCTCTACTGTGAACACCCAATTTTGTCCGGCCATTTAAAATCCGCATATTTTACAACTTCTTTTAGAGTTATTCAAAAAAAAGAAGAAAATAAAAAATTTAAAAAAGGGTTGTTTTGTGGTATCTTTGATAATTTCTTTTGGAAAAATGAAAAAAATATATCTTTTACTCGGGCTATTTATGTTTTAAATGAAAAAACACAAAAATCAAAAATTAAAAAAATAAAAATAAAAAAGAGTTACTTTGTAGTTTGTTGGTTTATTCCTTTTGAAAAATTAAAAAAATAAGAAGTGTCTTTTGTTTCAATTTAAAAAAACTCAAAAAAATTCGACAATAAAAAAAAAGTTGTTCATAAGTTAGCCCAGTTTTGTTTCAAACTTCCTTTTGTAAGTCATTTGTGCTTTGTTTGCCCAAGTTTGTTTTAAATTTATTTGTTTTGAAAATAAAAAATATATATATGAAAAAAGAGAAGAGAGTCCTTTTGCTTTTTTTCTCAAAATTTAATAAAAAAGAAAACTCAAAAATATATATGAAAAAATAAAAAGAGGGTGGCTTTACTGTTCTCAAATTTAATTAAAAGAAAATTAAGTTGGTCCTTTATTTGTATTAGCTCATTGCAGATCTTGTTTTAAGTTTGTGATTAACTCACTCTTTGAATGCATTTCGGATTTTTTGTTTTAAGCTTCTGGCCTAACCTGTTCTTAGCCCCAAAATTTTGTTTCTTTGATTCTGACCAAAAATGAATAAGAAAATGAAAAACAAAGTGTCAGACATTGCATCATGGCCCTATCCCTGCAAATTCTCCTCTTCACCTCGGTTCCTCCATTCACTGCCAGAATCCAAGACACAAGGATGATGGGTTTTTCTGCCAAGGATGGGGAGCGTAGACGCATGGGGGACAAGGCGTTTTGGTTTCTCTTCAGCCTAGAATAGCATGGGATTGAATATTAAAAAATCAAAACAAGCTCCATACAAATAGAAAGGGGGCTGACATTCTCGGGGGAGAGCTCTGGTAGCCATCACCCCCTCATTTCCATCATCATCAACAATCATCCAGCCAACACCATTACAACACCCCCAATATATCACTTTTTTTTTCCAAATCAGAAAATCAAGCCAATGAAACAAAATAAAACCAACAGTAGACATCAAACCCAATATTAATAAACTCGATTCAGAAAATACAATAAGAAAGGAGAGATAATCCGCAGCAAATCTCCGCCTAAAGTCAGTCCTCCACCGCCTGCTGGATCCGTGACTTAACCCAGTTTTGTCGCCGTCGATGGGACCCTGAGTAGCACTGCGAAGCCCGTGCCTCTGCATCCTCCGATCCTGATCTCAGCCTAGTAGAACCACCACGAAGCCAGCCTTGCTTCACCACCACCTCTGCACCGCCATCCAACCGCAAAGCCAACTCGAGAACCCATATCGGAGCCGTGAACCAGGCTTTCAAGCCGCGCAAGCCAGATTGTGATCTCATCGCGCCGAGTCCTCCTGCGACGCCCGATGGCGCCTGTTTTTCTCTCTTCACCGTGAGCCGCCGCGCCAGCGCCCTTCGCTAAGTCGGCACCGCCACCTCCGTCCGCTGGCAAGCCCGCCGCAAAACCAGCATCCCCGCCGTCCCGTGAAGCAGTCGGTTTCTCCCTCTCCCCTGACTCCCCCTTGGCCACGACTCACACACACATGCACAGTATCTCTCCCTCATCCCTTATTGTCCTTGTGTCTTCCAGAACCCCCGTTCCCATTTATCCCTCTTTTCTTTGATCTGTGCTTTTCTCTTTTTTAATATATCTAAGTTAGTGTTGTTCCCTTTATCAGGTTTTCAGAATAAGATAGAGCTTGGGTGGGTGGGGAATGAAACGTGGTTATTGAAAAGTTCGTGGGACTGTGTTTGCTGCTGGGGTCAAGGCTTTGTTTTGGTTTTTTTTTTCTGTTTTGAAAGAGTCCCCTTTTAGTTTGGGCTGGCTTTTATAATTTGGGTCTGCCATCTATGATCCCATCCTTTATAAAACTATGGGTTTCTTTCTTTTGGGTTTAAATTCTGTGGGCTTAGGATCTGTAATTCGGGTCTGGGTGGGAATTAGGAGTCAAACTTTTTTTTTTTTAAAGTTCTTTTTTGTTTTTGTAGAATCGGGCCTTCCTTAAGGTTCAAAGCAAAAAAACAAAAAAAAAACATTCTGAAAGGTTTTTTTTCATTTGAGTTTAGGACTACTTTAAAAAAAATATATAAAAAGAAATATAAGAAAAAGCGAAAATAATATATATAAATAATAAAAAAAATAATAATAAAAAAAAATAAAGACAAAAAAATATTATTTTATCCGTGCGATGGTCGATAACCATGACTGAGAGGTGGATTCCTCCTTCATACATTATTGAATCATAGAGATTCACTGAGCAGCTAAATGCTGCCTTGAACCTCGTGCAAAAAATCGGATTTCTTTTTTTAACAGTTGCCCAATTAGAAATCATTTTCAAAAAATCAAAAAAATAATCAAAAATCATTTTCCAACCAAAAATCATCTTTTCAAAAAGTAAAATCAACCAACACATTTTTATTTTCACTTTTAACTAAAATCGATCAAACACACAAGCATTTTCTACAGAACGACGTGGTTTTGAGTTCCTCATTGCACCAGAGGGTACGTCGGCGTAGCTTACAACTATCAAACCAAAGTTAATTTTTCATTGAATTGTTTTCTTTTAATTTAATTTCTTTCTATTTTATTTTACTTTATATTTTACATAATTGCTAACTTTTGGGGAAAAATAAATATTTTAAAGTCATAATTAATTTGCATAATAAGCTCTAGGGTAACCGTATTTATACGGATGTATTAGGGGTGCAGTGGGATTAAGTTTCCACCCTTCCCTAATCATAATCAGACTCCCGGACCTTAAATCTCATTTTAAATACCAGTTTGCAAAATCAAAAGTTTTCCAATTTTTCCAGAATTAAAATTGGTGGCGACTCCCAAACATTTTCAAAAAAACCAAACGATCGCCATCCGAGTCTCGGCGCCCCCCTCCGGGTACGTTGTGACATCTACCAATCGTGGGGGCAATCCTTCACCATTGAGGCAATCAACATTCCTGAGTCCTTTTTTCCACTCTAATGTACCAACCTGGAAGTCCCTATTACAAAACAATACTCATGCAAAGAGATTAAGAGCATATATTACTTCCAAAGTATGATTATTCACTAAAAATGGTGCTGATAGCTAAGAAATTATTCAAAGATGTATGATGAGGACAAAGTGCAAATCCACCATTATTTATCTATCAATTAAGCACAATTATGATGCAAAATGTTTAGAGTTAGAAAGAAAAATGGGTGCATAAATGCAACCCATCAATAATATTTTTCTATAAATTATTCAAATAGCATTTTTGTTCTTATAGTGTTTATTGATACAAATGAATTTGACTAACATTTTAATTCATTTCCATATAAAGGAATGCAGTATATTACATGTATTTTTTATTAACAAAGTCACTCAGTCCATAGACAAGCATACATGGTCTCCCATACCATGTGATTTTCATTCTAATGAAGTTCCCTACCTTTAAAATACAGTTTTTTTTTTTTTTTTCTGTTTTCTATCTAATTGAAGTGTTATTAGATTAGGTTACTATCATTGCATGTTTTTACTGTTTTAAACTATTTCATATGTATATAATCTTATCTTATATAATAGTTTTGTAATTTTTCATGCAAGACACGGACCCTACGCTAGTTATTTAGCATTTATTAGTGTTATGGGTTATGGGTAGGTCTAACATCAAATGTGCTTGATACTAGCTCTTAAGGTCCCAGAAGCTACCTCCTACCAAAAATAAAACGTCCAAGAAGTTAAGGGAATCCTAAAAAAGGAGACACTCTATGAAAATTAGAGTTTAAGTGCTCTTATTCGCTCTTTTATATCTCTATAAATTGCCCTTTGAACATAAAATTTAGGGGAGAAAGATACACATAAATTATTTATTTTTTTAAACCTCTTGAGTACTCTCTAATTTGAAAGTTTGAGTCCTCGTAGGTACACCTTATTTATTTGGAGCAAGGAGCAAGAAAGATCATTATAGTAGTTTCATGTTCCCGAAATCCACCTTATTCAGAGTGACAGGTAATTATATCTATCTTGCACTTACAATAGTGGCCTCTATGGGAATACATTTGCTATTAATTTTTTCTTATTACCTGGAAGAGTTGTGTACGTCGTCTCCAAAAGACGATTTTGCAAAAGAAAAGGAAGCAACAAGTATACATCACATTGTGCTTTCTCAATAAAAATCGAAAAAGAGAAAAGGGTGATGAAAACTTTTGAAGACCAAATTTGATTTTCTGCCATGGAATCTTGACACAGACCATCTTTTTTAATAAGGAGCTTGGCTCTTTCGCTTTTTAACCCTTTGATTAGTTTATTCCTTGATTATAAATTTATAATTTACGGTTTGTTCTTCCAAAAGAGCATTCAACTTACTTTTTATGTGTTATCATTCACACCCTTTGTTTTGTGAGGAAAGACAAAAAAATAAAAACAAAAAGATAGAGAAACACAGTGTCGCTACGCACAAGGTGAAGGACAGCCTCAGCATCCGTCTTCCATGCACTGCTTTCATAAGGACCACCCGAGCTTCAATGCCAGTTCACCTCGCAACGCTGCCCCAACTTCATGGTTTCCACCAGCCTCCATTCTAGTATGAGCGAAAAAAAAAAACTAAAATAGAGTGATGCACGGCAATAATGCCAAGAAGAAGAAGGAGAAACGAAAGGCTAGGGCTACAAGTTGAAATGTTGGACATCTGAGTAGCATAGAAATTCAAACTTTGAGATCATAACCTCACAAGAAATTGAACCCTTATATTGGAGGCTCCATATTTTCATTACAACCCGTCACAACTTATGTTTGCAATTTAGACTTCCTGCGCAAACAATCTAAGATTGAACTTGGACGCTTGAAGCTTGTTCCATATGATAGAAGGTGACTCAGTTCATGAAGAATGGAACTTGGAGTTCGTAAACTTGTTCCGAAACCTAAAAAGTCGATCAACCTCTCGCAAACTCAACATTTAACTAAGCCTAGATAGATTTCCAGTTAGGGGCTCTCGTATGAACTGTGCCTAGGCTCAATTTTAAATGGGTTGGAAACTTGCTTTTAAGACCCAAGTAGTTAAGGAAATCCTAAATAAAGACACACCCCATGAAAATAGGACCTTAAATGCTCCATTCACTCTTCTATATCTTTATAAATAACTATCTTAATAAAGGATTAGGGGATACGCATAAATTCTTTATTTTTCTAAATCTCTCGAGCACTTCCTGACCATTAGAGTCCTTAAAAATACACCCTACCTATTTCAAGCAAGAAATATAATCACAACAGTCTTGTACTCCTGATATCTACCTTATCTAGAGTGATTACCAAGTAACATCTATCCTTAACTCCACTTCATTACAATTAGATTTATCTCATATACTAGCCTTACAATAGTGAAGTGTGTGTTTGGAAACAAATAAAAACAACTTTTTTCTTTTAAAAAAATTATGTTGATAAAATTAGTTTTATTTGGATAATGAATGAAAACAAATTATTAAACAAATAAAAGTTTTAAATTGAAAAACAACTTATAATGATGAATAACATTTTAAAACTTTTGATTATAAGAAGAAGCTGATTATTTTTGAATCATAATATTTTTTATAATGTTAACTTAAGTATTAAATCTTTATAGAACATTTATTATTAAATAAAAACATTAAACATAATTTAATTTTTAAATTATTATTTTTTTGGTTTCTATTTCATAATTTTTTTTTGTTTAATTTCAATGTACTGACAATATAAAATTATTTTATATTATTATCTAATAAAAAGTTGATAATATGTCAAATTATGGTCATTATCAGATGTATAGTTGTTATAGTGGGTAATTTATCTAGCATAATTTCACATTTTCTTGAATTTCTATTATTTAACAGTATAAAATTATCTTATATTATTATTATATAGAACTTAAACTCTTTATTTTTATTCACTATTATTATTACTATTATATTTCTACATTTTGGGCTCAGGGCCCATGTTTCAGAAGTCTACTGATCGTTGTTTTTGTTGTAAAATTAACATTTCCTTTTGTCGTGGTAATGTTAACTTATCCAGCATGTATAACGGATGACAAAAGTTTTAGGAAAAAAAAAAAGACAGCATTGTATATTCGATTCTCGGCCCAACCAAATAAGCTTCACCCAATCGTCCAAACTCGATCAGTGCATGGTTGAAATGATAGGGCAACGAGTAAGGCCAATGACTATAGCAAATAGGACTCTATCATCAAGTCCCCGGCCCAACAAAGCTATTATCCAAACAAGAATTTTGTGCAAAGCAGATCCAAAAGGAATTCAGATTTTTGGTGTGGGCAATATCTGTGAGTTTGTTGACCCAAAAAAAACAATCCATATATGTGTGTTTTCGCGGATGAAATTTTGGCATATAATGAAATAGTTGTATTACTTGTACACATTGTGCTGACGCATACCCCATCCACTATTGGATAAGGTGTAGACCCTATTCAAATAGTGTTTGTACCCATCCAATGGTAGAAGAATTATGAGTCAGCATGGTGTCCAATACATAGAGTACAAATAACATTTTTCATAGTGAAAAGAGTTGTATTGTAGGCAAAGGATTTGATAGTCCAAGTAAGTCATGGATCAACGTTGATCCCCATTCCAAACTTCCAAAATTATCTTGTTCATAATATCTAATACTCACTTTAAATCCTCACCTATTCTCCACATAGAAGTGTCTTTCCACCACCATTGCACCCTCCACTCCTTACCACCTTCGTGATCATCTTTTCTCTTCGTGCTTCAAGTCAATCACAATGAACCTGAGGTTGAGGTGAACCATCGCGAACCAAACTTAGGGGTGAAAATCTCCAATAGGGTGCTAGAAGGCAACTGTGAACCTTCGAAGGTACTGGACATGGTTTTGAAAGAGAAGCAATGATGTTCAATTTGTGTCATCATGCATGATTGTAATGTCTTAGGCATACTATTGCTTAGGAGAGTTTAGTGTAGTATACGTGTCCCTAGACAAATCCAGAACCATCATAAAGTTTCTCGGGACTCACTTATGTTATTGGTAGGCTAGCTACACTTGAATTATTGCTCAAAGATATGAGAAAAATAATTCTGGAGAGTGCTACAACACTAAAATGAGTGTTGCAATGGTCATGAAAAATAAGGCAGTGCAAGTGCAAAAAATCATGCGCTTTGATGAGCACTGCAACGCTCAAAATTTCAATAAAACTCATTTTCGAGTTTTAATCCGTCCAAATATACTTCTCACCCCTCAAAAACATGAGTTCTTCCCCAACATACGAGTTCTCCATCTCTTTCACCTTTTCTTTCATATTTTCTCAATTTTAACTTCAATCCTTCACTTCTAAGGCTTTAAGATATGTTCTTTCATTGATTTTTCTTCTTTTCCTCTCAATTTCTCCTTGTTTTGGGATGGTTTTCATGCCTATTAAGGGTAGAGAGTTCTTCCTTTAGGTTAGAGGTAGAGTTGAGTTGTTTGGAGATCTTAGGAGTTGATTTAGTGTTCTGTTGTGTCTATGGCAGATATTAGTGTTATTCTTGCTCTAAGGAACTCTATTGGTGTAGAACCCTTATCTTCTACCAATCCAGGTTAGTAAGTTCACATCTGTAATCTCCATGTTATTCATTATATCTATTTTCACTAAGATATGAAATGGTATATGATTTTATGGTTTACTTAACAACTGTTGAGATTTCTTTTGAACTGAGAACTTTTGGTTTTCAAAATAGCATGGATCGTGTTTTGAGAAAAACTCATGAGACCCCTGTTGATAAAATGAACTAGTAGAGGACTGGATTGTGATTTTAATTGTTTAAAGCTGATTTGATGGTTCTATGATTTTTTGTCTCGGATATTTTATATGAAAAAGTTTTTGAATCCAAGATAGAAGACTTATGAAATATAAAGAAAAGATTAAGATTTCTAGTTGAACTGGCAATAGCTATAGAAAAACAGGCTGCGTATTAATGGTAGTTAATTCGTTAACCTTGATACTAAGTAGCCCAACCCCAGAGATATCAAAAAAACTTATTGTCACACCAGGAATGACAATACGTAATGCCCAGATATGACCAAAGATTTACATTTAGAGTTTTGTTACGTCACATACATTGTGCGTAACTAGAGTAGAAATTTCTATTTCTCTATTAGACTGTTGTTGGGTTGAATTGGTTTATAGGAAATAATGACTTTGATTCAAGTGTGAAAAAGCTTTAAAACCTTCTTATTATTATTATAGTGTTGTTTATCTTTCCTTGGTATCCCATGAAGGGGGTTCCAGGTAGGACTCACTCACTAGATTTTGGCTACAAGACTCATCCCTTTATTCTATTCCATTTCTATAGATAGAGCAATTGCTGCATATTCTTTTCAACTTCCTTTCTCCCACCAGCCATGATTTTAGTTGGTGAGCCCCATTAGGTGAAGTGTATGATGTTTTGGTTTAGAGTTCTTTAGTGCATTACAGGCAGGATCTCAGACTATGACACCAACTTGCATACTATGACACCAACTTGAGTTGTATTTATATGAATTTATCACTTAAGGTTGTTTGTATATGTAGACATAAAGGACTTTATATATATATATATATCTGTGTGTGTGTGTACACAATAATGTTATGATTACATACTTCAGAGACAGACTTTGAAACTTCAGCTTGATTATAAGAATATTGCTATGTATATAAATATATAT
This sequence comes from Dalbergia cultrata, assembly GCA_031216105.1. Lineage (NCBI taxonomy): Eukaryota > Viridiplantae > Streptophyta > Magnoliopsida > Fabales > Fabaceae > Dalbergia > Dalbergia cultrata. The sequence goes on from CM062345.1 coordinate 11,292,741, forward strand.
ATCTATATTTATTGATTTTGAAGAACAGGTGATTCATTTGTAAAAAACGAGATTTATGTTTTGGATAGATTTTATATTTGAATATGCATATAGAAGAGTACACATTTATGTTTTATATTTTATATGGGAACAAGATTTCTCACGTGCCCAAATTGGGCTATGACAATGATGCTGGCGATGAAGCCGGTTTTGTGTCCTCGAAGGTGATGATAGGACATATTTTATTACGAAGAAAGAAGGGGCATTCCCTTAACCCAGTGCTCCTCTTTTCCAATTTGAGGATCTATTGTCTTCCTTTTATTTGTTTTTTTAAAGGGAAAAAAAAAACTACTTAGTTGCTTCTTGTGATTTTCTCTCATCTTTTGTTTCTTCTGTTTCTTTGTATTTGCCAAAATGGTCAAGTTTTCGACTTCACTGTGCAGATGGCTGCAAAATGCAATTTAGTGATGGGTGTAAAACTGCAATAATGGATTTTGAGCTTAAATTTAGTTTTTAGTTGTTCATCATGACCTCTTTAATGTGTGTTCTATTTCTTGGTGTATAGTCACCACAAGGGAAGGTGATTGTTATGGTCAGTGGTGGTTGTTTGTTTGTGTACGAATCACAAAAATGAAAAAACAATAACCGTTGTGGATGGCAGTTGAGAGTTGTGTGATTAGGGAGAAAATAAATGATAGTTGTGAGAATTCATTTGATTATGAACATAAAAGAATATTTTCGGATTCCTGAAATTTATCTTAAAAAAATAAACAAATAGACAAATGACGTCATATTGTATTATTGGTTCAAGTGTCTTATTTTGTCCCATGTGAGGACTAACATTACTCCTTAACATGGAGGGAGTAACGAATCCATCACATGTATTGCAATATCACAATATGAGTAAGGGTTCAATACTCGATGGAGGTTAGCTCAACAGAAGAGGATTGAGTCCTGAATGAACTTTACCTGCATAGTTTTATATTTGATTGAAACCTAGAAGCTCTCTTTTATAGAGACCGTATTGTTCACTACTCTAGGTCCTGAGATTTAGGCTTCCTAGCCTAACATTTTTTAATATAAGAAGAATCTAGGGTTTAATTTTTGAAATGGGACTGTAGTTGAGTCTTAGTAAAATGGTCAAGGGTCTAATTTTTTAATTAGATTCTTGAGTTAACTCGTAAACTCTTGCACGTTTACGAGTTATGTCTCCTAATTGAATTTATAATTTTATGGGTTGAAGAGTTTGCCTAGGTTCCATGAATTTAAGTAAACTCTATAATTTGATAACATTGATCGTGGGCATAAGCTTGATTTTGCTTATGTGATCAAAGGGTTGAAAATCTTTTATCTTGAAATAGTATCCGCTTTTTTATCCTCCCAATAATTTATTGTCATATGAAAAAATAATAATAAAAATATATTTAAAAATTTATAAGTTATTTAATATATAATATATATTTTCTATGTGTTAATAAATAATTAAAGAAATAGGAAATGAGATGCTATTTCAGAAGAGAGATTTGCATCCAAACCACTTGTTCTCCCTTCCCATCGGATGCTTATTTGTCCAAAGAAAGGAATTCTTGAAATAAGGTGAGTCCACCCCTCCTCCCTCCCCTAGGCCCAAAAAAAAAATTGTGTTTAATAATAATAATAATAAATAGAGGGATATTCATCATTCCTGAACAGTCCTTTTGTAGTGCAATTCATCTAACTGGTATTTCCCTGCTTCAATTTACTACTTGCATGGCATGACGTTAGCCAGCAGTGTCAATCTTTCTGTTTCTATGTGGCCTGCCTTTTGTTTCGTCAACTTGTAAATGTTGGTTTTAGCAGTGGCCACGGGATGGAGGATGAATAGCCGGAGACTCTGAACCTCTAATCACATCAAAACAAAAAAGCTAAAAGCTGCAAGCATATGACGCTAGTAAATAATTTTACTTTACTACACTTCCTTCACATTTCATCATCGAGTTCACTGAATCAAATCCAAAAAAATCAAATCCAATCATGACATGTTTGCTTTATATAGGATGTATAAAATTAGTGGCAAATATAAATAATGAGTTTCACGTGCATAATTTTGACATTTACACTTATAGAAGATGAAATAGTATACGGGCTCTTAATATGGATCTTATATTATATTGACTCATAATATAAATCTTATTTGAATAGAATATACACCTCATCTAATAATAAATAAAATATAAATTAATATAATATTTTATAAATTATAAATATAAATAATATAACTCTATAATTTTACATCTAAAATTCATCATAAAAATTTCACTCAATTTTTACCTCTACAAACAAGTCCATTGCATTAATATTCTCAACTACTGCTAGCATGTTTGGATGCTATCACTTTTGCTATTACCGTGGTAAAAAAGTGGCTTGGAAAAAAGTGATTTCGTGTGTTTCGGTTTTTGGCTTTTAGAAGGAGTATCGCAGTTTGGGTGAAAGTGATTTTAATAGAAGTAAAAAATATTAGTTTTAATTTTTTAATCTTATATTAATTCTTTTAAACTCACTTTTTTAATATCATTCTCTTATCTTTTCAATATCAATTATTTTAAAAATAATTCTACCAAAACCTAAACCAAACAAACCCTACATGGTTTTATCTTGCTCTAATATGCACCATATTATGTAAGTAATATATTTTACCGCACATTTGGAAAATCAGTAACACACTTCAAAATTAATTTTGGAAGTGCAAAATCAATTTTGTCCATTTTTTTATCCTGTATGGTTTTTCTTTTTCTGTAAAGTATAATCTCAAAATTAAATTAATTTTGGATTCAAAATCAATTCTAGTAAAAGTAAAAAATTATTATTTTTAGAATTTTACTCTTTTAATCTTTATTAAAATCACTTCTCAGATCAAATTGTCAAACATAAAATCATTTTAGCTCAATATTAATTCTAACAAAATCAATTTTAAGAAAATTAATTCTATCTAGAATCAGGGTGCATTTGTATAGAATTTTGGAGCCCAAAATCAAGTTTTTCACCCCCCAAAAAAAAATCACTTTTTATATATTTGGATAATTTTTTTAAAATAATTAGTTTTACGCTTTTTTAGTGAAGTTAAAAAATAACTTTGAAAAAAAATGGTTTTGAACTTTCTTATTTATATATAACAATTGAAGTTTTATCATTACTTTTTTTAAAATCAGAAACAAATACACCCACAATTCTACAAATACAAAACCTAACACACTCATTCTTATAACTAATTAAGAGTTTAGTTAACATAAAATATAGGGATATTTGGTAGACACAATATTTTCATATCTTCGGAAGTGTGATTAAGAGAATGCAAGATTCTAGTATTTAATACACATTCTTTTGAAAAATATATTTTCTGATAACCTATATATTCTCAAAAATAAACATTGACTTATTTTCATTCTCACCTTTCAGATGGGAATAGAATGTGTGAACACTCAATTTTGTCCGGTCAATTAAACAAGAAAATCCAAAAAATTGCTTTTGTTTTATTTTTATTTTACATCCTTTCCATTTTGAACAAAAACCCAAAAGAAAAACAAAAAGAAAAAAGACTAGCCCATGAACCCATTTGCTTATCAGCCCATGTTGTTTCAATTTTTTTTATTTTTTATTTTGGGCCACTTGTAAAAAAAAAATGATGAGACCGACCCATGTCATAGCCAGCTCATTTTATTTTTGTGTTCCCTTTTTAGCTCACCATCGAATCAACCCAACCAATCCATTTTAATTACCAAAATAAAAAATACATAATAAAAAATAAAAATTTCTTTTCAATCTGAACCTCCCGAGACACATAGCAAAAGGAAAAATAGGTCAAATAACAGTAGTTGCAACACCATGATGATGATCCCCTCCCTCCTTGCAAAATCATGAGATATATTTTCCTTTATTTGATTACATTCCCCACCAGCCAACCTATAAAAATGAGATGATATGATTTGGTTAACAATGAAATTGCTATAAGGATCAATCAGTAGCAAAACAGGGGGGACGATTTTTTATTTTTCTGAACAGAGGGAGGGTTCATTTTCTAACAGAGAGGGAGAGAGATGCAATAATAGAGTGATAACAGAAAGGAAGATTTAGGAAGGTGTTTACATTTTCGTTTCTAGTACTTCTGAAAGGTAAAAAAAATGATTTAAAAAAAATACATGCATAGCATCATCCTTGCACACATCCTTCTTTGTTTTCATTAATGGCATTATAATCTTATCATTATAGCCTCACTCTCATCCTCATCATCAGTACACACAGCAAACCAAACTCCTACATATGGTTCTCCTTCCACAACAAAAAACAAGTCACACAACCAATAGGGGCAATGATCTGAACCACAATGAAGTCCAAATATACAAAATCAATCATCCCCACAGTCCAAAACTTAGTCATAATACCCACAAAAGTTTCCATTTCAGATCAAACCAGCAAACACAAAATTCCAGCACCAACCAAAAATAATGGTAACAAAATCAATAAGGAGGAAGAGAGGAGGGGGTCGCGGCCTTACCTTGCTGGCAATAGAGCCACTGCCGTGCGCTCCCTTTCCGTACGAAGCCATTGCGAGCAGAAGCCTCAGATGCGTATCTTCTCCGCCAGCACTGCGAGCAGCCGTGACACCACCGCACCCGCCCCCCCCCCGCCCCCACGCTCCTTCTCCGCGCGCAAGCCCATCCACTGTCGCAGGCTCCTCCCCCTCCGTCGTGAACCTCCATCTCGCCCAGCCAGCCTCCACGCGCACGGCCCCTTCCTCCCTTGCTCGCACAGCCACGGACTAACCCAGAAGCGAAAACCGCACCTCATTCTTTGCCAAGACCATCGTACACTGCCTCTCTCCTTTGCTCCTGAAAATGTACCCTTCCCAACTGTGCAAGTCGCTATGCCACCAAGCCCGCCGGCCACCCAGCCGCGCCACGGGACCATCCCCTTTCGCCCCCCTTCAGCTGCGTGCTAACTCCCCTCTCCTCCATGCTTGGCCGCGCGACCTTTTTCTCTCTCTCTCCCTCTCTCTCTGCGTGTGTATGTGTGAGAGTGCGTTTGCATTTGAAACTCACCTTCCCAAAGGTTCCAGACCCTTCATTGCTTTCCCTGCTATTTTTTTTTTATTCGCATTCTTTTATTTTATGCGAAAATGTTTTCAGTGTAGTAAAGGTGTGTTTGGGTTTGTGGGATGTCTGTTTGGAGTTGTGGGTTTCATTTTGGGCTCAACTAGCATTAGGCCATGTTGTTTGGGGTTATTTTTTGAGGGAAGTGAGGTTTTTTTTTTTTTTAATTTGTTTTGTCAAAGTTGGTTGTCCCTGTCTTGGGTCTTTATTTCGAGCTTGATATTTTTGTTTTTGGTCAGGATCATGTTGTTTTTGGGAAATATTAGATCTACTGTTTTAGTCAAGTCCATTTATTTGGTTAAAATTTTCTTTGAGGCTAGGATTTTTAAGTTAGATCTCAATATTCTTTTTGTATAAAAAAAATAATAAAATATTTTAGTTTCTTGAGTCTCTTAAATTTATATATAATAAAATATATAACATGACAAAAAATATAAAAAAATTTTTTAATCCACTCAACAGCTTGTGATGTTGATGTATGAATAATCATCCTCAAGCTTTACAAGATTGTAAGGGTTTATTGTATAGTTTATGCTATTCTAAATCCTGTGCAGAAGTGGATTTTAATCTCATTTATAAAAATCATTTTCAATCAACAAAATTTTTTTTATTATTAAAATCAATCAAACACACAAATATTCTTTACAGAACGACGTGGTTTTGAGTTCCTCATTGCACCAGAGGATACGTCGGCGTAGCTTACAACTATCAAACTAAAATTAATTTTATTGAATTATGTTTTTTTTATTAAATTTCCCTTTGACTTACTTATTTTATTTTATTCAGTTTATTTTGTTTCATTTCATTTTCTTCACATAATTATGTCTTAACTTTATTTTTATAAATATAAAATTATCACTTTTAAATATAATTACTAATTTTAATTTTATCTTTATTTTTGTAAATATTTAATTATTTATTTTATCTTTATTTTTATAGATATAATTACTAATTTCAGCTTTATTTTTTACAAATATATAATTACATTTTGGGGAAAAATAAATATCTTAAAGTTATAATTAATTTGCATAATAAACTCTAGGGTAACCGTATTAATACGAATGTATTAGAGGTGCAGTGGGATTAAGTTTCCACCATTCTCTAATCATAATCAGACTCCCGAACCTCAAAACTCTTAAAAGACCAGTTTTACAAATTAAAGGTTTTCCAATTTTTCTAGAATAAAATTGGTGGCGACTCTCAATCATTTTCAAAATAAGTTGTCATTTGTGTTATGGCGTCCTCCGTGTATGTTGTGACAGAATGTTTATGTAAAAGTAATGTATCAAATTGCCCTAAACCCTAAACCACCATGACTATCATTGGAATAGTGCCACCATCAGTACACCACTACAGGACCGCAATTGTCATTAGAGCACCATCGTCCTTGTTGCTCGACCATTGTCAATGCCAAATCACTATCGCCAATACTGGACCACCGTTGATGTCGGAGCATCATTGTCGACACCAAATCACTACAGCTAGTTACCATGCCACTACCACCGATCATCGAACCACCATAATTGTCACGTTCACTACTATTTGGTTGTAGGTATTTTTGGAAAAATACTCATAATCCTTGGAATGCCAATATCAACCAAATGTATAAATGATTTATTTCAATGTATAATTTATAAAATTTTTGAGATTTCAGTCTATGTACTAAACATGTCCAAATGTTTTGCATGGAAATGTGATTCCACCAAATGCTACTTCCGAAAATGAAAAATATACATCTTTCTACCACACGTCCGATGGAGAAATGCCAACGTTCAAGCATGCTCTGCTCATTTATTTGCAAATATATATATATAGTCATTTATATATATTCAATTTAAAACTGATTTCTAGTTTTGTAATTAGTAACTTCATTAATTAAGAAAATTATGTTTCTCTCTCTTACAATCGCTAACATGTTAATTTTATCACTATTCCTACTTCTCATTACCTGAATTCCTTTTCCAGTAAGATAATTATTACTTAAATAATTTTTTAAAACAAAAATTTTATTTTGTCAATTTCAACATAATAAGATATTTAAATTTAATAATATAATATAATGTTATTATGTTTTAGAAAAAAATTAAAATATTAATTACATTTTTAGTCTAACGTTAATTGCACATATATATATATATATATATATATAACATTTGATTTTATATCAATTATTATATTCATTCTTAAATAAATTTCCATTTAAAAATTTTACTTTTTCATAAATAAATAGCCATCAGTTTTAAAAATCGAGGCGATATTAATTTTTTTTTTAACTATACCCCTATTAAATGATAAATGGAGGAGTAAGAGGGTAGTGGAAGGAAACCAGTAATTATGAAAAAGAGAGGAAAATAGGGAGAATAATTTAGTAAATTAATTGGTAAAGATCTATTTAGGTCTCTCTGTTTGATCAAAGTTTCACTTTAAACCCAAAACTTTTTTGTTCTATTTTTGCCCCTAAAGTTTTCAAAATATTTTAACTTTATCTTTTTAATAGAAAATATCCAAATTATAAACAAAAATGGATGCAAATGCCAAACTACAATGTTAGGAAGTCACAACAAAATATATAATGTCATATTACAATATTAGGGACCACAATATAACATAAAATATCAAATTTGTACCCATGATTTGAGTATCATTAACATTTTAATTTGAACACAAACTTAATGTTTCCTAATTTGTTGTGATCTCTAATAATGTAATATGATATTTTATATTTTGTTGTGACTTCTTTGTATTGTAATTTGGCATTTGCAGCCGTTTTTTTTAGTATAAATTGGATGCTTTCTATTAAAAGTACAAAATTGGACGTTTTAAAAAAGTTAGGAACGAAAATAGAAAAAAAAATTGGGACTAAATTAAAATTTTCATAAAACGTGAGAGACCTAAATAGATCTTTACCCATCAATTAACATATCTAAATCATCCTATCATTAAGGTTTTGTCAATTATTTACTTAATTTATAAGCACATTTAAAACTACACATTTATTTGAGAATGCAGGTAACACTAAAAGATTCATTTAATTAATGATAATAATATCATTAAGATAGAAATAAATAATTTGAATGAGAGAGAAACAATTACTACCTCTAGTCTCAAATAATTGTTCAATTTTAATTACTTATATAGATTAAAAAAATAATTGAAAATATATTGATTTTAGATAAATTTAATTGATCATCCACAACTACCCTGTACTCTCTCTTTCCACTCATCCTCTCTCTCCTCCACTTATTCCCTCTCTTCGCACTTATTTTCTCTCATTCGATAGGGATAGTAGTATGAGAAAATTAATATTACCTAATTTTTTTCAAATGGATAATATAATTATTTTGGACCAACTAAAATTTTAAGGATTTTTCTAATTAATACCCAATGGGCCTTGGTTAAGGAAAAAATCAAGTTTAAAATTTTTTTAGTGGGTCTTATATATGTGTTGAAAATAGAAAATCTAAGAGTCTATTTGATTTTGATTTTCAGTTTTTAAATTATATTTTTAATTTTTTATTTTTCAAGATTTCATAAAAGAAATATTAAAAATTACAAATAAAAACTAAAAGATAAATTTTATAATATTTATTATTTTCTATTTTCTTTTCAAAATCTAAAAAATTAAAAAATTTAAAATTTAAAATGAAAACCGAAACCACACTCTTCTTTAACCATGTATCACGCCAGCTATGCTCCAAACTTCTTTTGAATGAGGACAAGATAGAAAGCGGTGGAAGACTGATTCTGAAAGCCATCAAACATCGCGGGCATTGATTATTAATGTGGGTAATCTGAGATTTGATCTTCTCCCTTGCTGGCACTCCTTCATGCAATAAATTGCATATGAACGCCTTTATCTTTGGTAAGCAATGAATGGACTTGTTAGTTTATGTGTTATAATATGATGGCAAAATATTGTAGGTAATTGTATTATTCTTGAAGTGCTTAAATTAATTAATTTTTACCGGACTTTCTAATAAATTTGTTAATTGTTTCAGCTTTATTTTGAATTAATTGACTCACACTAATTAGCATATTGGTGCTAGGAGCAGAAAAAGAAAATCATGCGCTGAATTTTTTTTGCCAAGAATGATAAATATTGAGGTTTACAAAGTATTGTTTGTTGAAGTGAATAAGTCATTTGTGCTGCTGTCTTGTCAGAAAAGATGAAGGGAAATTGAGCTAACAAACTATTCTCAAATGCTCAATGGGCATTTTCTTTCTTGTGATCATCTCATACTGCAAAGGAAGGAAAAGCTGAAGCACCCATTTCATCAAAAGAGTTGTTTGTCATCCCTCCAAGTATCAAACGGTCAAAACTTCTACCCTCCTATATAAGCAAGGCTTGGAGCAACATTGAGAATAAATAGAAAGCTACTCCTATCAAAATTCGAAATCCATTTTTCCTCTTCCCTTAATTGGCAAAAGGTTCAATTCTATTATTCTAAAAGTGTTCAAACTATTGTATTGAGTGTTATATTTTTCTTTTGAGAGAAAACAACATAGTTGATTAAAAATATAAGAGCTATTGTGAGGTTTTGTCCTATGAAAGAAAAATTGTTTGGATAAGCTTGAAGATACTTGTTAAAATACTACTTGGGTGTAAGTTTGGAGGAGCTCATTGTAAAAACTACTTGAATTTGAATTTGGAGAGGCTTATTGATAAGGCTACTTGGTTTGAGTTTGGAGAGATTTAGTAAAGAACACTCAGCAATTGTACTGGATGTATAAAATTATAGTGGATACACTTACCTGGAGGGTGAGAACTAGATATAGGTTCTAAATTGAAGGATCAAATCAGTATAAAATATTTGTGTGAAGCTTTTCATCTTCTTTCTTCATACTGCATATCTAGCATTTTTTTTAACATCTGTTTTAAGAGTTCAAAATCTAATATCTTAACTCAAATGATCTTGTAAAATCTGTTTGTCAAAACAACTTGTATTACGGATTCTGTTTTAAACTGCCTTTTTCTCACAAAATACGAGTTTTAGTAAGATCTTCTAAGATTTGATTAAAACTGGTGCAGTGGATAGTAACTTCATAAACCTTTGATAAAACTGTCTGGGACTAGTGTATTGTACCTTAATTAGTATTTACTTTGTTCTCAGTTCATTTCTTTTTGTAAGCCTTATTATCTTTGTCGCAACCGGGATCGCGACGGGACGGCGAAAAATGAAAGATTTAGTTTAAAATGGAGTCGCCACCAAGTTTTATTAAATTGGAAAAACATGGGAAAAACCATTTTATTTAAAAGAAATGATCTTTGAAACCAGATCTGAATTCGGGAGTCGGTTATGCTTAGGGAAGGGTAGGAACTTAATCCTACAGCACCCCTAATACACCCGTCTTTAGACGGTACCTTAATTAATTGTGCAAATTATTAATAACCTTTTCCAAAATATTTATTTATGTTTTTATTAAAAAAAAAAGAAGATAGAACATCAAGTTGTCACAACTCAGATGTTCTACGATGTCAGTTAACAAGCTGTCTCGGCTAAATTAACCTCTTTGTTTGAAACAAAATATATACACTTCAATGGTTAACTCAAATTAATATAATAAAGAGAAGGATAATAATAATAATATTAATAATAATGATAATAATAATAAAATATAATAAAATATTTACAATAATAATAATAATAACGGGTAAAAATATTCACATGCTAAACAAAGTAAATAATGTCATAAAATTTAATTTTTATCTTAAAAATTTGAAACATCAAGCTGTCACAATTTAGATGTCCAAAATATTCAGTTAACAAGCCGTCTCGGCTAAATTAACTTCTTTATTTAAAATAAAATATATATAACAAATAATTGGTTAATTTAAAATTTAAAGAATAAAAAAGATATTAAAAAAAATATTTACAAGTAAATACAAATTATAACAATCTAACTTTTGTTTGAAAATTTAAAACATCAAGCTGTCACAGCTCAGATGTTTAACTGAGTTAATAAGCCGTCACGGCTAAATTAACGTCCTCATTTAAAATAATTTGATTATTAGCTGAAGTTAAAAATAATACATAACAATAAAAAGCAACAAATATTTATAAATAAATAAATAAATAATAAATATTTACAAATCAAGAATGAAATAACATAAAATAACCTAAAAATCTAACTTTGACTTGACAGGAATCACCTGCTCCTACGTATCCTCACAGTGCGATGAGGAATTCAAAGTCACGTAGTTCTATAAAAAATGCTTGTGTTGATTGATTTTATTTAAAAATAATTTTAGAATACCAAACTGTCACAGTTAAGATATTTAGAATCAATAAGCCGTCGCGGCTAAATTAATTCTATTCTCACAAAGAAAATTTTGATCAAGTGAATTTTAAAATTTTTTATGAAAACACACATAATCAAATATTTTTCAGACAACATAAATATGTTCAAAAGTAAATAAATAAATAAACGACTAAAGATATAACCTACAACAAGTTTCTAAAAAATTTACATAGACCACATAAAACATTGTACATAAAAGATGACTCAAACCAAATAAAACAATTAACTCACGAACCCAGCACACATAGCAAATAAAAAAAAACAAACACTGACAACGTTCATTTTTATATTTTGAGACAGCCCCAAACCTTAAAGCCAAAAAGGAACAAAATCTGATATCAAAATTTTTTTTATTCTATAAAGGAGCCCAGCCCAACCAAATAAAAAAAACAGCGAATAGAAATAAAAACAAAAAAAGACCTATGACCCAAAATTAGGCAACCTCATTCTAAACCCAATTCCTAGCTTCTAACCTAATTGGTGATTGCACACAAAAATGGAAAATGCAGAGAATATGTGGGTAGTGGCGGCAAAGATGTAGAGAGAAAGATAGGAAGAAGGAACCGCCAGTAGCCGGCCATGGTTGCTTTGCAATCAAGGCACGCTATGTCGCGAGGAAGGGGAGTTTGGCACCGCAATGAGCCGTGATGGTGCGAAGCCATGCCTGAGGGGCGGTGCGATGTGGAGGTGATGGTGCGCGAGATGGGGAAAGAGGTTTGTGATTCGATGGCGAGTGGAGGAGGCACATCTGAGACCTAGCCGGGTGGCGACCTCATCAAGGGGAAGCGATGGAAGGGGCATGTCAGGCGCAGGAGTGCGAGGGGAGCATTGCGAGGTAGAGGAAAGGAAGGGGAAAGGGCGACGAGGAGGGTCAAAGGGAGGGGACCACGGCGCCGCTTCTTTGCCTGTCCATGGCATGCTCAAGGCGTGAGTGGTGCACATGGAGGTGATGATTTCATAAATTTGGGTGGCATGGGGAGACCGAAGAGGAGGGGTCGCGTTATGGTGGGAGGGGTCGAGAGAGGGAGAGCTGGAGGAGGTCGCGGCCATGGTGGGAGGAGGGAACGCACACCGGCGCGATTCGCCGGAAAGGAAAAGGGTTCGTGACCTCAGGGAGCTGCGGTTGTGGTGGTGACCTTAGACGGTAGCAACGAAGGAGGCCGCGAAAGCTTCATGCGGCGATGATCCTGGCAAGGCCACGGCTCCCTTTTTTGCTTTTGCCCATTCTTTTTTCTCATTGTTATTTTTGGTTGAGTTTTGGTTGATGGCTTCAGACTTGGTTCATATTTTTTTTTTTTTTGAGTAGTTTGCTAAATTTTGGGTTCCAGGAAGTGAATGGAATTTTTGTTTTGTTTGGAGATGATTAGTTGTGGTGTGATGCTGAAAATGTGATTTGATGCTGAGAATGGTTAAAAATAAGTTCACACTATGAATCAACACCAAATAATTTACCCGCTCTTCTCTGTTTGATTTTCCCTTTTTGATTTGTTGCAAAGAGCTAAAGACTGTGTCTAGCACTATGACAGAATGAAAATGGTAACGATAAATGGAGAATCCCTTATAGCCTCTGTGTACCTCCCTCTATTTTTTTTTTTTTAAATGAAATCGTTCTCCCCCTTTTTTAACTAGAAAAAATTATTCCCCCGTAATTTCTTGATTCTATCATGTTTACAGGTGGCTACCTCATTCCTCACCGAAAGGAATTTGCTTTTTGCAGAGAATTGAAAAAAAAACTTTCATCATATTGTCTGCCAATTCTCTTTTTGTTTTCTTCTATCAGCTTCATGTGGCCAAGATCCGTGACATTTTATCTTTCTTATTTTTATTTTTTTCTTTTTAGAATTGAAATGGGTCACCAGAATGAACCTTTTTATTTCTATATATTTTTTATTTTTTTGAAATGGACATGAAATATAAACTTGAAATGAACCTAAAAATAAGGTCTTAACTGAATTTGAAATAGTTTGCAATAAAGACTATAGACAAAACTTGAATTGGTTTGCAATTTCACTTAACAAAATTAAACTAACAACATGATTCTATGAATGGGTTAAACTCTAAAATATGCTGATTTTTGAATTTTTATTTTATGGGCCGCATAAAATCGGGTGTTCACAATCTTAGTTGTGAAAAAATCTCCCCAGTGAACCAAACATTTGCCGGAACGTTTTGATTTGTGTATTAAGTGTATATGAAGATTTTTAAAGAACACTTAATTCAACCACATTCTTTAAGTGTTGTTATACGATCAACCGATTTTCATATTTGCTTGTTTGAACATATGGCAGGCATTTGGTCAAGAGGTGGGTGGAAAAACTAAAAAGCAGTGCCATAACCAGAAGCCACAGCGTGCATGTGATTCCTTCCCTTCAGCCATAACCTTCTATCTAGTCCCTGCACCAAAGGTGCTTGAAGAATTGTCTCAGCCACCTCTCCTGTGAAACTCTCCTTGATTAGATAATGTTCATTCCACTACCCTTCCTCATTAAGCAACTAGCGCACTAGCACCAAATCGTGGTTCAAGCACTCTGATCCTTCAACAATGAAAGGGTAAGAATTAGAAAACCATGGATCCTTGAGAATACTCACTGCATTTCCATCCCCAACTTGCCATTATGCTCTTTTTTTTATGACCTTTCTGCCATTGGATAAGCTCCTTCAAGCCCAAGATGGATTTATTGCCCACTTGACCATTCATAAATGATGTATATCTGAAATATCTGCTTTTGTACACTTTATGAAACAGAGAATGCTCCATTGTAATTAGTCTCCAGCTTTGTCTGCCAAGCATAGCCATATTGAAAGTTTTAAGGTTTTTGAATTCCATTCCTCCTTGTGATTTCGGTCTACATAAAGTATGCCACCTAATCCACTTCATTTTCTTTTATTGCTGTTTTTGTCCCCACCAGAATTACATTATCATCCCGTGTAATTCAAATAAGAGAGTTTCTAGCAATTTGAAACAACCAAGAGTATGTAGGGGAACTACTGATCCGATTGCCTTGGTGAGTATTTCCCTTCCAGTTGTTGACAATAGAGATCTCTGCCAATGATGTAGCTTTTTTGTCACTTTGTCTTTGATGAAATTAAATTTAGCCTTCTTTGATCTATAAATGATGGCAGGAAGTCCCAGGCGCTTGTGTTGGGAGCCTATATGTTGCACACGGAGTACACCTGCCAAGTGGATTCTGAGATGCTAAGAAGTATTCCTGCTAAAGAAGACTGATGACTTGTTCAGATTTATTTCCTATCCATTCATCTTACTATATTGCTGCAGAACAGTCATTAAGCTGCCATAACTTTTCTCATTAGCATTGCAAAACTGTATAGAATCATTAAAAAACAAAAGATGGCTAACTGATGGGCATTTACTGTTTATTTTCAAGCCACGATTGAATCTATTTTGTTCTCATTTGTGGAGCAGATAGGATAGGCCTTCTGCACAAATCAAGAAAAGATGTGGTGATAGAGGGCCGTCTTGATGCAAACCTCTATTTGGTTTAAAAAACCACAGAGTTGACTTTTACAATAACAGAATATGAAACAATAGATACACACTCTTGGACCCATTTAATCCATTTGCTACAAAAACCTAATTTCTCCATTACAAACCACACAAAGCTCCACTCCACCCTATCATGAGCCTTACTCATGTCAAGCTTTAAGGCTAAGTCATTTGATCCAAACTTCTTATTCTTAAGGAAATGCTGCATTCATCATATAGACTGCTAACTAGACACATATATCTGTCTAGACACTTATATCCAACAAGAAAGAAAAAGGACAAATTGGACCTTTTAATCTAAATAAAAGAGTGAACTATGCTAAACACGTTAGCATTTTCCCTAAAGTATATATGATCATACTTAATTATCATATGGGTTGTCTTAAAAATTTGAAACAATCATGTTTTGATTATCATATGGACACTACAGGAAATTTGACTTAAAATGATACTTATTTTCAAAAACATATGAAAAGTTATACTTTTTTTACATTTAGGCAATACTTTTTTAAAATATATTGTCCTTAATATTAAAAAATGTTGTCAATTTTATTCAAAAGTATTGCTTTAGACAATTGCTCATGCTTGCTGAAGATATCAGAGCCTTTGGCTGTTTGTGATGTGTATTGAATGAATAACCAAGTTACAGGGTAGAGTCATATATGTACACTTGTATTATAGCATGTGATCTAATTCTATTAACAAACTAAAACTAATTTAGTTACCAGAGATATAATTAACCACTCTTAATAGCTTACTAACTAACTCTGTTATACTTATCACCTATCAGCAACTCTACTAAAAGTGATGTATTAGTTTAAAAATATAGCTTTTGTTTAAAAATATTGTCTTAGACAATCGACCCCTCTTGTTATAGCAATTATATGAAAACTAATGTCTTAACTTAAAAAAATATAATCTATGCTATATCAAAGATAACACATTTAAAAAAAAAAATATTGCCTATGTAAACTATAGGCAACACTTTTCACATGTTATCAAAACAAATATCGCTGAAAATATAAATTTCTTGCGGTGGGAGTAACTGATCTTAAATTTACGAAACTTGAATGTCACTCCAGGTAAAAAATTTATACGGGTAGGAGAGAATTCTCCAAGCAACTTATTACTGCAACTCTGCATCTGATCCCAATAATACAAACACAGCACATCACGGAGGCACTGGAATTATTTCTATATTTATATCTATATGACAACTTCGTACGTAACTAGTTGTACATCTTCATTTAGTTGCCACTTGCTTGCCAGCAACAACATCAACAATGCTGAATTAAATTCGTGTATTGCTGCCAACACTTGTATATTTTGTAGAACCTATAACCACAACTTATAATTTACTATTAAAAATACATATTAGAATAAAATGTACCTAACCATTCTGAGGTACGGTGAAATAACACTCCATCCCATATTTTTAAAAATATACACTCCAGCTCATTTTTCTAATTAACTTTTTCCTTTTTGGTCTTGCTTTTTTTGGTCTGGAATTAACTTTCACTTGATGATCTTAGTCTACCCCTTTCTCACTATGGGCAGGCTCCAGAGACAAAAAGATCCGAATCTATTAAAATATTACAGGTCGGGTCGGATTAGACATCCATTTGTTTTTCAACTTAATCCGAATCAAATACAACCCAAGCACAAATGGATTGGTTCCGGTCAGGTTTTCAGATCTTACTTCAAAAGATAAGATAGATAGATATAGAACCATTAACCGAAAGATGATTCTAGAATTTATCAATTGACAAAGAGGAAATAATTTTTAAATTATAGAAATGGTCCATGCATCTTGTAGATCATTCTAGATAAAAAATTAGCTTCACCATACTCATACACTCTAGTTTCGATTTTTTTTTTGGGATAAAATACTCTAGTTTCATTAAGCTCTATATACTTGTAATAACTCATCATATAACTTCTATATATATTAAAAGTAATGTAATATATATGTTCAAAATAAATACTAATAAGAGCCGCTATATAAGTACATTTTTGTGATATTTAATTTTTTGAGAAATTTGGCACATATGACATTTATGATAAATTCTTATTTAACTATTGAATTGAAAAAAAAATTATGTGAAAAGTTATTGGGTGAGTATTTAATTATTTACACGTTGTGTGCATGGTTACTAGTGACAAGACTTGGATTGGGTTGGTTGTTGACTTGTTGATGGACCAAAGTTGCACGAAAGAATAAACATGGAAGGAGGCAAGACAGGCGCAGGTGACGCGGAAACGACCCCCTCACATTGAAATGAAAGAGAATGAATTGCTTCAATTAAAGCTCTAACTTCCTCCTTCGCACCAACGACCAAATGAGGTGAGTGGGAGTTGGTGGAACGATTTAATCTTCCTTTCCCTTTAGAATATGCTGAAACTTACTTTTCATAAAGTTCCACATAAAAGAAACCACCATGAATCTCACTCCAACTTTCCAACTCATGCATTTGATTATACCTATCTTAAAGAATGACTTGTGGAAGTCTTTAAACAATTACTTCATGCCGTGTGATCCAAAAAAAGAAGTCACATCTCATTAAGAAAAAAAAAAGGAAAAAAAAATCAAGACAAAGGTGTTTTTATATTCTTATGTTGATTTGTAGTCACAGAGTATTCTCAATAAATTCCAACTCTTACCATAATTTTTTTTCACACATAGGTTAATTTAATTTGTCAACGTAATCACATGTTGCAACAATGCAACTTGCCATCTAAGATCCAAACTGATATTCATTGTTTCATAGTATGAGTACATATTAGCACATGCGTACACACACTTTGATTGAAGTGTTTAACTTATAGTTAATCGCTTTCTATATTCACACTAATTTGAGAGAAATCAAAGATGGAAACGATCACAGGAGCTGCAGGCACAACAATCAAATCACGGAGACACAAGTCATCGTATAAAATTTAATACAAGGTTATGGAATGCGATCAATGTTGATTTGTGCTGTGTAAACAAAGGACATGATCCAAAAGCTATGGGAGTATTAATGAAACTACATACTACCTCTGTCAATTTTAATTATTTTCTAAAAATTTAATAAAAGTTTGGTATTTTAAAAATTTAATATATTTGGATGCATTTATTAATTTTTAATTATTTTTTAAAAAATTAATATATTAAAAATTGATAGAGGGAGTAATATTATAATAAAACTACAATTAAAATATAAAAAATAGAAATATCAAATAAAAGTACAACTAAATATGTCAGAGAAAACTGGCACGTGTTTCAACTTTTCAGTGAAATCCTAATGGCATCAGAGGATCCAATGCGTGCTTCCCGATCACAAGGAAACCTTGGTCAACAACATGGATAACCTGTGCCAAATCTCCATGGAATTCAAGTCATACCAATCTACGTTGTGTTACACGACGATGATTATTTTATTTGCGATTGGGAGACATGCGTGCAAATTCACATCACAAAGTAACCTCAAAGATTGGAAATTTGTCGGTAGAAATAAGAAAATTCTGGAAACGAAAAAGCAAAAAAAAAAAGAATAAAAGAAATCATATCAAACTTAAAATCAAGGCCCAACACTAAACCGGATACAATCACTAGCATTAATAGAACAACCGAAGTTCAAGTACTCATTCGTCCCCGCCAGGCCGCGACCCCATTTCATTTTCGGATTTATATGAAAAGCTCATCCGTATAATTAGGATATCCATTACATGCCATACTATTTCCCATAAAATTATAAAACAAAGTTGGTCCTGACAACAATTTAAAAATAAAAACATTAATAGCGAAAATCATGCAAGTTATTGTACAAGTGCAACAAAGTTGAAATAAATTGTCATACTTTTTATCAAAAAATAAATCGCCATAATTTCTTAAATAAAAAAATTAGATAAATAAATTAATATCACTCATTCATCCATCTAAAATTAACATATATATACCAAGTTATTTTGAGAAATAAATGCAAACAATATTGCTGATTCTCCCGTATTTTTCTAATATTATTTATTATTTATTTTAAAACTTAAGGAAAAAATCAATCTTATACTCCTAAAAAAAGAAAAATACAATATACTAAGGTACTAACAAAGACCAGAAACATAATTAAAAAGTAAATAAAAACACTTGGGAGCAAGCTTGAAGTTGGACGTACAGGAATTAGAACTAACAATCTCCTACCAAACAAAACCAAATCGATCCCACACGTTGTTCTGCTCATCCCTAAACATCAACACTGCATCTTTGCAAGACCTGAAACTTCACCGCCGGAGCCACAACCGCAATCCCGCCGCCCTGGTCACCGGCGGCGGCTACCTTTATATACGCCGGACAGTTCACTAACAAATGGTACCTCCCGGAGATCCAACTACCCACCTTCCACTTCACCCTGCCGTTGACCTTGACGTTGACCATAACGACGCCATCATCCCGGTCCTGCTGCAATGAGCTCAGCGCAAACGGCGACACCGGCACGGCGGTGCCGTAAAGAAACGGCGACCAGACGGTGAAGTCTTCGTGGCCCTGGTAGGTTGCCGGAAGCCCGGTGGCTAGCGTGACCTGAGAAAACGAGAAATGGACACAGCTGTAACTAACTGAAACAGAATCTAATAAGAAGTCTAACTAATTCCGTTATAAGTAACTAATTAACAAATCCAACCATTCTGTTGTAACTAACTAACATATCTCAACTAAATTCTTGTGTGTAGGTTCCATCAAATAGTATATATATATATATATATATATAAGGGTGGTTAACCATTTCTTTCTCCCTTTACAATTATCCTCAGTTTAAACTACCTGTTGGCCACGGTAGGAGGCGTAGGCGTCAAGGGAGCTGTAGTAGATGCCGATGCGGGAGTTGGGGTTGTGTGATGAGAGGGTGATTTGCATGGTGATGGTTAGGGTGTTGGGGGTGGTCGAGGAGAGGTTGAAGGCATAGAGGGTGGCGTCTTGGAGGGTGAATTTGGGCTTCGTGGGCCGGAGGATGGCCCATATGAGGAAGATTACGAGGAGGAGGATGACGATGAAGGCGCCGACGCCGAAGAGGATGAGGCGGAGGAGCTTGCGCCCCTCGTTGTGGTGGTCGCACTTGGGGGACATGGTGGGTTGTGATGTGGAGTTTGGCTCTCAAGTAGGCGTGTGAGTCTGATCAGTTTATGTGTGTCATGAATGGTTTGGTATATACGCAAAGGCTAACTAATGCATATGTGTGTGTGTGTGATTTTGCTTGTAGTGCACTCACCAAATAAGAGAATGTTTCTAGCAGCAAGTATGCATATATAGATAGGAAAAAATTACTCTTTCATAAGAACGGAAGTATTTTTCTACCTCATAAGAGCTTAATTACACATTACAGAAAAAAGATTCAGAAAGTTTATACATTTGTTACGTTCTAAATAGTGAGTTACCACTATCCAAGTCTGTTTAGTGCACGTTATTTTGTAATAAATGACTCAACGTAATAACTTATACCATTTCAATTAATTTCTTTTTCTGGTAAACTATATGCGTGGAGGAGCTAGTAATACTCCATCTAGGTCCCAAAAAATGGGAGTTTCTACACCATTCCTAATAGTAATCAACGATCGGCAAATCATGAATTAAATATGGTGTGAACTAATAATTACCTAAGTTAATAATGAATTCAATTTCCTTGAATTGATGATGTAAAATAATTTTACATAGTTAGTTAATAGAATTTTATCAGATTAACAAATAATAGAAAATAACTCAATTTTAGTAATTACCTCCCATGATTTGTCATTTAGTAAAATTCTATTTGTTGATAAGAATGTATAGAAATTAAGCTTGTAACTTATTACTGATAAATTAAGACCAAATTACAAATTTGAAATATTATAAATAAAAAATTAGACTATATATGTGTTTTGGTTTGATTTTAATTCACTAATAGCATAAAAATTTTTACATAGTCATCTGATTATGTATTGTTACATCAGTAAATATGATTAACTTTTATTTTTATTACTTAAAAAATCATACAAA
This sequence comes from Dalbergia cultrata, assembly GCA_031216105.1. NCBI lineage: Eukaryota > Viridiplantae > Streptophyta > Magnoliopsida > Fabales > Fabaceae > Dalbergia > Dalbergia cultrata. Next base: position 11,313,655 of record CM062345.1, read on the forward strand.
TAGAGAAATTTAATTTAATGATATTTTTTTTTACAGAGTTAGTGTACTAAAATTAAACATAATATATTGTTGATGAAAAATTTACTCGTTAACAAGTGACCTTTAATTTATTTTCAGCGAAAAGCAATTAGTTTAGAGTTAAGGCCTATACACGTAATCTTGTTCTACGGTGCAATTAATTATTTGCATTTAAATTGGTATTAGTGGGAAATTAAATTCAATTTTACAATGAGTTTAAAATCAAGTTTTGGCTGGAAGAGTGGAAAATGATCTTGGGACTTTGGGTGGTGGAAAATAGGGAAGACTGTAGACTGTACTCTAACCTTATCTCTAAGGTAAATGCGAAACCAACGGTTTCCATATATATATATATGAACGTGAACATAGTGGAGGGACCCTAAAAAAAAAACTCGAAAAGTATTGTGTGGGAAACGAAACTTATGATGCGCCAGTCGGTCACCACCAACCACCATTATGGTTAATTTTGTTCAGGGGTGTTATTTTTGTTTGCAGTTTTAAGAACTGGATCAGATCTGATCTTGGGTTCGGGGATCGATCCCATGCAAACTCATACGTAGTTGAAATCAGTCAAATTATAATTTTTTTTTTTTTGTGCAAATTATATATGTGATGTATTTACATCTGAACATTAATTTATTCTCAGTCCTTGTCTGTGGCATATGATTTAATTAACCAGTTGGATGGTTTTTATTCATAAATTAGCTTGCTTATATATGTTGACTAAAACAACTATACAGTCAGATATTTGGGGAAAAGACAAGGGTGCTTGACTTTGGAAAAGACTGGGCTTGATGCATCAATCGATATATATATATATATATATACACACACACCTCTGATGCTCGGTCGGCAGAATTAAATGTGTCTGGTCATGGAACTTCGTTATTAAATAATTATCTAATTATAAATATTTATTTAAATTTAAAAATAATTAATAAAATATTAATATTAATAAAAATTAGAAATATTTTATTAAATTATCCTAATTTCTTTTTAATATTTCAACTTCCTTTTTCCTTTTTTATTAATAAATCAATAATATTTAATAGGAATATTATTGATAAAAAAATAATTAATATTACCTAAACTTTTATAATAAACAATTATTTTCAGATAAAGTAGATTTTTGAAATAGATCATTGTTCAAGGAAGAAAAAGGATAATTAATTTTGTTAATTTTTTTAATTTCTAGTTTCTAAATTATAAGCAATAGTGACTACTCCCTTTTAAGACATGAGCTCCCTTAAAATTACAGGAATCGAAACAAATCTCTAATTAAATGTTTAAGGTGCCTAACAAGTTGTCAACTGTGCTAGGTCTTGTTATTAATTCTATTAAAACTAATTTAGTTAAATTGATTTTAATATAAAATAATTTATGTTCAATAATTTGTCTAAAAAATTGAGTTTAAAATAGAGTTTTATAGCTAGTGTCCCTTGATGATCCATGTAGCCAACTCTATTTAGTGGGATAAAACATAATTATTGTTATTGTTTGATAATTGGTCTAAAAGTGATTATGATATAAAGTAAAACAATTTCATTTTTTCATAATTAATTCAAGGGAAAACTTGATTTTAATATTTAAAAGCCAAAAAATATGAGAAATTGGCAAAATGTCCTCCAAATTTGATTGATTCCAGCTCTCCCAAACTAAAATCCTAACACAATGTAAAATGGATGTAGTTGGTCTTAAAAAGCCAAGAAAACATTTTATTTGTAAAAATATTTCCTATTTTCATTTCTTATTTTTATTTTCTAAAAAAGATTTTTATTTTCTGATTTTTTTTATATGCATTTGGTTTATAATAGCATATTTTATTTTTAGAAAGTGAAAACGATGAAAAATATGTTTGGTTTGTTTAATTTGAAAATTTATTTTCAAAACCAAATTTAAGATGATAGTATTATATTTGTTATTAAATAATAAAAGACATATATATATATATATATATATATATATATATATATATATATATATTTGTTATTATTCTCTAGAATAATTCCAAATAATCTATCTATACCATATTGCAGTATAATAAAATTATGTATCTATCTGTACCAAATAATCTATTTGTACCATGTTGCAATCAAATATCTCATTTTGTATGATTTTTCAAGTACTATGAGTGAAAAGTAATCATATTTACTGATGCATTATTAATTATATTCATACTTACTTTGCTTTTTAATAGAAATAATCTAGTTCACTTACATAATATTAACCTTAGTTAGAAACAAACTTCCACTATTATTAACTATTGTTAATTTTCTGTTAGTGACAGTCAGTCATAATGACAAGTTGTTAGAAGTCTTGTTAAGCTAAGTTGGCTAAAGTTAGTTACATCCCTGTTATTTCCCTCCTTTCAGAGTTGTATATATATTCCCAATTCTCATTAATGAAATACAAGATGTTACTCAGTAAGGCTATGTTCCTAATATGGTATCAGTGAAATCATAACTTCCGCTCTTTCTCTCACTCGTACACACAAAATTCTGCTTCATTTTCTTGGTGTTCTTTCTTCAACTTGTGCTTTTCTGCTTCTGTATTTTCTTCGAAGCCATGGCTCAAGTTCCTCCCATGGATGTAGCTCACAACCCCTATGTTTTACATCCTTCAGATCACCCTGGGCTTATTTTGGTTTCTCAGGCGCTTTCTTCTGATAACTATGCTTCATGGAGTAGATCCATGTCTATTGCACTTTCTGCCAAAAACAAATTTGGCTTCATTGATGGCTCCATTCCCAGACCTGATGATTCTCAACCTCTACTTCATTCTTCCTGGGATCGAAACAACCAAATCATTATGTCTTGGATCCTCAATGCTGTTTCAAAAGATATGGTGGAGAGCATCATCTTTGCCAACACTGCTGCTGAGATGTGGCAAGATTTACAAACTCGGTTCAAACAACAAACTGGTCCAAAGGTGTTTGAACTCAAGAAAAGGTTGATGACACTCTCTCAAGGTAATCTTTCTATGAATCAGTATTATACAAAACTGAAAGCCATTTGGGAGGAGTTGAATTCATTCAAAACCCCTTGCCCCTGCACTTGTGGAGGCTCTAGATCTCTACTCGATGGTTTCAAACAAGAATACCTTATTTCCTTTCTCATGGGACTTAATGATTCTTACTCTTCTATTCGGGGACAAATACTACTGCAAGAACCTTTACCTGATATCACTAAAGCTTTTTCTCTCATCCTTCAAGAAGAAAAGCAACAACAGGTTGGTCAATCTTCTGGCATCCAAGAAACTCAGATGGCCTTTGCAGTCAAGCCAAGCATTGAAAACAACAAAGCCAAAGGCAAGAAAGAAAGACCTCAGTGTTCTCACTGTGGCTACATTGGTCATACTAAAGAAAAATGTTATAAGCTAGTTGGTTACCCTCTTGGATATAAAGGAAAAGGCAAGAACTCAACTAACTCTGTGAATCACGTCTCTGACACTTCAGAAATTGTACATTCTCTTGGCATGTCAGAACAACAATACCAGCACTTACTTTCAATGCTAGCCACTCAAATCTCTCAAGCTGCCAAACCCGCTGTCAATGATGAATTCTCAGGAGGTATCATCAATAACTCTATTGAAAATAATCCTCATTCCTTAAACAATCTTTGGATTATTGACTCAGGTGCCACAAAACATATTGCTTGTACTTCCCATCTTTTCACTTCCTTATTACCCGTGATGAATACATTTGTTTTGTTGCTTGATCATAACAAAGTTATTGTACAAGGAATTGGTGACATAAAACTTTCCCCTAACTTGTTACTAAAGAATGTGTTTTTCATTCCATCTTTTAGAGTCAATCTTGTATCAGTTTCTGCTACTACTGCTACATCAGACTTCTCCTTTATTTTTAATGCTAACCATTGCTTAATTCAGGACCAAAATTCTCAGATGATTGGCAAGGCTAGCCTTGAAGATAAACTCTATGTCTTGAAGATCAATTCAAATACTGAAGTAGTTCATAACTGCACTTACACAAATAATGTTCCCATTGAAATTTGGCATTCTAGACTAGGCCACATTTCTGCTTCCAGGTTACAACTGTTACAGCCTTTACTTCCTACTTGTAAAACAAATAAAAATGCATGTATGCATACCAATACTTGTAATGTTTGTCCTTTAGCAAAACAAAGAAGACTATCTTTCATCTCTAATAATAATTTTTCTGCTAATACTTTTGACCTTATACATTGTGATATATGGGGTCCTTATCATACTCCTACTTATAAGAATCATAGGTATTTTTTGTCTATTGTGGATGATTGCACAAGGTTTACTTGGACATTTCTCATCAAAAACAAATCACAAGCACCTTAACTCATTACTAAATTCTTTGCCATGGTTAAAACACAATTTGGTGTTACTATTAAAATCTTCAGATCTGACAACGCCAAAGAGTTGGCTTTGACAGAATTTTTAGCCAAGCAAGGAACATTACACCAATTTTCTTGTGTTGAGAGGCCTGAACAAAATTCAGTAGTTGAAAGAAAACATCAACATTTACTTAATGTAGCTAGATCTTTATTTTTTGAATCCAAAGTTCCTTTGTCTTTTTGGGGAGATTGTTTATCCACTGCCACTTACCTTATAAACAGAACACCATCCCCTAATTTGCCTCATAATAAGTCACCATTTCAGTTACTCTACAATAAGTTACCTGACTATGTTGCTTTAAGAAACTTTGGTTGTCTAGCTTTTGCTTCCACCTTACCTTCACATAGGAACAAATTTTCACCAAGAGCCACTCCATGTGTCTTCCTTGGCTATCCACCAGGGTTCAAAGGTTACAAACTATACAATCTTACTACTAGACAATTTCTAATCTCAAGAGATGTGACATTCCATGAAGAAACATACCCTTTCCATTCCTTACAGCAAACAACCACAATAACAGAAGATATTTTTCCTGATACTGTCACTCCACAACCTGCCACTGATATACCTCAAACCAATATTCCAACGCCAGCCAATCCCCATCTTGTTATTCAGCCACTTGGTCCCCAACCTGAAATACTACCAGACATTCCTCAACCTGGCATTCAGCCATGAACAATGGAATACACTATAGGGACCTCAGATTCAAGCTCTTCAAATTCCATCCCTGATGTCATTCAACCTATTCAACCAAGAAAATCATCAAGAATACCCAAAACTCCTGCTTACTTAGCAGATTATGAACATAACATCCCACACCCCATCTCCAATTTTATTGGATATAACTCTCTAGCTCCATCCTATCACAATTACATCATGCAAGTTAATTCAATCTATGAACCTCAATTTTATCACCAAGCCGTACCCCACAAAGAATGGAGGAAAGCTATGAAAGAAGAATTGGATGCTATGGAAGCAAACAATACCTGGACTGTAATGACTCTACCCCCTGGAAAACATTCTATAGGCTGTAGATGGGTTTACAAGGTGAAATACAATGCTGATGGAACAATCAATAGACATAAAGCTAGATTAGTAGCAAAAGGCGACACACAACAAGCAGGGATTGACTTCATGGACACTTTTTCTCCAGTTGCTAAACTCACAACTGTGAGAGTTCTCCTATCTATAGCAGCCTCCAAGAATTGGCACTTAACACAACTAGATGTTAATAATGCCTTTCTAAATGGGGATCTTTTTGAAGAAGTATACATGGACCTACCTCTTGGATATCCAATTAAGGGGGAGAACTTGGTTTGTAAACTTAATAAGTCTATATATGGACTTAAACAAGCATCAAGACAATGGTTCATGAAGTTCTCCACCACCCTCATATCCTTAGGATTCACCCAATCCAAGAATGATTATTCTCTTTTTTCAAAAACAACTAATTTTGGTTCTGTTTTCTTGTTGGTATATGTAGATGACATTATCATTGCAAGTGCATCCACAACAGCAATACTTCAGATCAAAGAACAATTACAGAAAGCATTCAAGTTAAAAGATCTTGGGTCATTGAAATATTTTCTTGGACTTGAAGTCGCTAGATCGTCTAGAGGAATTTTTCTCTCTCAAAGGAAATACACTCTCTCATTACTTGAAGATTGCAATTTCCAGGAAGCAAAACCTGCAGCCCTCCCAATGGATCCCAACAGCAAACTAAATGCAACTTCAGGAGAACCTCTAGAGGACAACACCCTTTATCGAAGATTGATTGGCAGACTCCTTTACTTAACAATCACAAGACCCGACATTACCTTTTTAGTTAATAAACTCAGTCAGTATATGTCAAGGCCTTACTCTTCTCACTTGCAAGCCATTCATCATCTCCTTAGATATCTGAAATCAACACCAGGCCAAGGAATCTTTTTTTCCTCAAAGTCTCAACTACGGCTAAGTGCTTATGCAGATGCAGATTGGGGCACTTGCACTGACACCAGAAAATCTGTCTCGGGTCAGTGTGCTTTCCTTGGAGACTCCATGATATCTTGGAAATCGAAGAAACAACCAACAATTGCAAGAAGCTCAGCAGAGGCAGAGTACAGATCTTTAGCATCCATAACAAGTGAATTAACTTGGCTTCACAGTTTACTTAAAGACTTTCAGATTGATTTGCCTAGTTCTGTAGTGTATTGTGACAGCCAATCTGCAATTCACATAGCATCTAACCCAACCTTCCATGAGAGAACAAAACATATTGAGATTGATCTCCACTTCATCCGAGAAAAAGTTCAACAAGGATCTATCAGACTAATTCATGTCCTAAGCAAACACCAACTTGCAGATTTACTTACCAAAGCCCTTCCTAATCCTCTTTTTAAAACCTTATTATCCAAGATGGGTGTTCAGAACATTTTCCAAAACCCATCTTGAGGAGGAGTATTAACCTTAGTTAGAAACAAACTTCCACTATTATTAACTATTGTTAATTTTCTGTTAGTGACGGTCAGTCATAATGACAAGTTGTTAGAAGTCTTGTTAAGCTAAGTTAGCTAAAGTTAGTTACATCCCTGTTATTTCCCTCCTTTCAGAGTTGTATATATATTCCCAATTCTCATTAATGAAATACAAGATGTTACTCAGTAAGGCTATGTTACTAATACATAACTTTTTACCATTATTATAGTTTATTATTATTTTTTATTCATGTACCGTTTTGTTTTTATGCGAATGGATTGAAAAGGAGGACATAAAAAATTTGTTTGAGATATATATGATTTTTAGATAAATTGTAATCATAATAAAATAAAAGATATAATAATAGTGCATATGCAACCAAAAAAACAAATAATTATATGAAATATAAAAAAATCATAAAGCAAAATAATTATTAGGATATTAAAATATATTGCCCCAACTTTTCACGATTTATTTGGACACTTGGTGGTACAGTGGTAACGTGAATGGAGGTTAGTAGATGAGATCTCCACTTCAACTTTTGCAATGGGTACCCAGTGAAGAAAAGGATCGAGAAAGACAGAATTTTGCTAGTGGAGTTTCGAAATGTGTCTTCCAAGTATAAAGAAGAAAAGTTGCTCATATTTATCAACATGTCACCGTATTTTCATTTGGAAATATTTTCACCAAGTACAACAGAAAAGGCTAAAAACATGAAATTGGCATTTTCAATTTCAAGTTTGTTTCAAGAAGTATTTTCATAGAAATATTTTGTGAAAGTTGAACCGAACATATTTTCACAAGTATTTTCTCTTTTCACTGAAAATGGGAAATAGAAAATAGAGAAACCAAATGCACTCCAAGTTTCTACATTTGCATTATAACGAATGTAGTGTCTGCTTGATATAAGTAAAAATTACTTTTTAGAATAACTTACAATCACATCCTTTGATATTTAGTATAATTACATTTGACATTTTTCTATTTTATAAAATTATCATTGACCTTCTTTGAGGTTCACTAAAATTACACTAACCTTCGATGTAGATACTAATTTATTAATTTAACCGACAAAGAAAGATAATATGAAATATATACATGATTATTAATGAAAAATTATAATATTTTGATAAAATTTGGCATATATACTAACTATAATACCTTTTTTTTATCATAATATGTTATAATTATAAATTTTGTTTGTAATAAAATAGTATTTTATTCAACTGAATGTTAATTATTGCTAAAATATTATAATTTCATTATTAATACTTATGTATATATCACATTTATTTTTTTATCACTTAAATTAATGAATTAGTAAATATAATCAGTGTAATTTTAGTGAACATCAGGAGAGATTAATAATAGTTCTGTAAAATAGAGGAGTGCTGAATATAATTACACTAAATCTTGAGGGAGGTTAATGTAATTTTCTCTACTTGTTTATTAATTAGCTATAGATATGTAGGTATATTAATTTTTCTAAAATCCAAAGCAATGCTTATGAAAACACTGTCTGATAATGATGTACCTGTTAGCTGGAGTTTTGTTCACGTACGTAAGAGACACTCCAATGGTGAACGACATTATTATACCGAAGGACACAGAAAACTACAGATTTTGGTACCTAATTTCATGTAAAGAGCTAGATTACTGTATTATGTAAATCAGGAAAGGGAACAGTATTTTGCTAATAAATGGCTAAACTATAAGATTATAACTGAATAAAAGTTTCTGATGTCTACTGACAAACGGAGTGTTGCTTATTATAGAACAATTAAAACGGGTTAGGTAATGTACATTTTTCACTAGTTAAAGAATTCGCGCGGATAATATTGTGCCTGTTCCGGTGCTAGATGATCTATATCGAGACAAAATCCCTTAATTTAACATGATAATCAAGATTAAAGACTGAATCTACCACGTTGTCCTTGCAAAGGTTTGACTTCACCAACACGTGAAAGCTAAGGTAAAGAGACACACTCCCCATGGAGTGTTTGTAAAATGGCAACTGGCTACATTGGATCCAGGGCATAGACGGTGGAGGCAAATGTTGCATCAGGCAGTTGTCACTAAACCAAAAGTTACAAAACTTTATCAGCAGCATTATCACAAATATTCAAAATGCGTACGAATCTCCCAAGTTGTGGAGTCTGAAAAAGATAGAAATATATAATATTATTCTTATAAATGGAGAAACTATTCAAAATTTGATCTTATGATCTTCCGAGATTATAGAGTAGTAATCTTGCCATTACATCGAACCTCATCCTCTAGGTTCATCTCAGATAATGCAGACGGCAATTTTGTGAGACAAGTATAATCAGCATTTGTTCTGTTTAAAGCCCTCCAATCATAGCCTTCAAAAGGAGCAATTATCAAGTTGGTTCACTCCGACAGTGAAAATCCCAAAGAAGCCAGAAAATCATATAAATTATTTTTTCCACATTTTATACTTTCTTTTTAATCCATGAAGGAATTTTGACACTTTGGTAAAGTAAAGCTTTTAGAATTGCCTTACTTTGCTTAAAAGGGGTTATTAATAAGCAAATAAGCCTAGCGGTTGAGTGCCTCCACATTAAAGAAAAGAGATGTACATGTGGCCTAATACCAAGGAAAAATGGCTTTTGCACCAAAAATAAAAAATGATTAATTACCATTCTCCACGGATAGCAATATTAATTACCAATATTTACTGTTTCTATATTAAAAGTAATACGTGAAATTGTTTAACGTATTATGAACCATAATAAGTGAAAGTATGTCATGTATTACATGAGTTTCTTGATAGAATACGTGAGCAAATCAGACGTATTATTCATCGAATACGTGACAGGTTTAGACGTATTCCAAGCCCATAATGCGTGGGATCCTCTAACTGCATTTTCTAAAGCTATCTTCATAGCAAAAGGGGCGCACTGTACAAGGAGCAACTTATGGAATTAGCAAAGGAACAATCATTTTTAATAATTTAATTTTAGTGAATGGTTTTGTTGTTGAATTTTGATTTAATAAATTTTTATATTACTGTAATAGTATATTAAAATAATTAATCTCTATTTAAATATTTTTTTACTTTTTAGTATATGACAATTTTGGCTCATCATATTTTATATAATTTTTTTAAAACTATAATGAATTTAAATGAAAAATTTTGCTAACAAATACCTTTAAAATATTGGTCAAGGAATTTAAAAAAAGAAAACTTCAAAATTTTTTAAAAATTTAAAATATTGTTTTTAAACAATTTTTTCTTTTTTAAACTATTAGGTAAATTTCTAAAAAATACTAATAGAAATCAATTAAAAAATTGAAAAATAGGTATAGATATTTAATAGTGAGATTATTTATTATATATTAATGTCATCATTTTCTTTTGTAGATTAATAGTCCAACTATTTTTAAAAAAATTATACTACACCATCAAATTAAGAATAGTAGGATAGACCATCATACATGGACCCTTGTAACCCAAAAAGGTAGATCAATCAAAGATATTAACTATATGTATAAATACATATTTGTCGATATCAAATGTATTTTTTTAGTAGAGTCCAAAAGCAATTCTTCTTTATGAGTTTTAACACAACTGCATATACAAACTTAAGACATGTGATTAAACTAGAGTAATTTGATCTGAGTTTTTCTAATGGGTGTCCATTAAGAAATAAAAATTGTAACTTTTTAAAGTTTTTAACGTACCTTCTATATAAAAAATTTTAAAAAACTCATATTAATTTTTAATATAAAATTTATTATTTTTAATTCCTTAATGGATGCCTTTAATTTTTAGTGCATTCACTAATAAATAAAAAACCCTAATTATTTTGATGAATCCTTTTTTTTTTTGGGTTATTTTGATGATATATGAAGATAAGGGATTTTAAGCTCCTTTAATAAATTATCAAGGAAAAGATAACTCATTGTAGACTAAAACCAAATATTTAAACTTCTTAATAACTTGTCAAGGGTGAATTATATTTTTGATAAATTATCAAAGGTGAGATATATTTTTGATAAATTATAATTTACCCTTGATAATTTATTAAGAGGTTTAAATATCTGGTTTTAGTCTATGGTGAGTCATCCCTTCCTTGATAATTTATTAAAGGAGCTTAAAATCCCTTCTCTTCATATATCATCAAAATAACCCAAAAAAAAAAAAAAAGAATTCATTGGTTTTTTAATTTTGATATGGAGTTGGAGTAGGTTTAATATCATAATATGTCATTTTTGAAGAGGTGGGACGCAGAACATTATTATCTAGAAGCGGATCATGTTCCAAAATCATCCACAAGGTACATAATCCGCTACTAGCAAATTATAGTCTAAAGGTTTTTGGTACATAATTTGCTATCAGCGGACTACGTTCACAATTTTTTTTTCCTTTTTGGTGCACATGATTCAGTGGTACATAATCCGCTACTAGCGAATTACGATAACAAGGTTTTTGGTATGTAATCCACTACCAACGGATTCTTTCCCTTTAAATTTTATTTTTGGTTTTAAAGGTTCACTATCCATTTTAAGCAGATTCCTTTATCAGACCCACTTCATGCTAATTTATCTTCAAACATCATATATGCGTGTTTTTGTGACCCCGCTATCATATGTGAAAAATTGACCCTCATCAAAATAATTAGGGTTTTTTTTTATTAATGAGTGCACTAAAAATTAAAGACATTCATTAAGGAATTAAAAATAATAAATTTATATTGAAAAATGAGTTTTTAAAATTTTTTAAGATAGTTGGTGCATTAAAAACTTTAAAAAGTTACAATTTTTATTTCTTAATGGACACCCATTAGAAAAACTTATAAACCAAATTGCTCTAGTTTAATCACAGGTCTCGAGTTTGTATATGCAATTGTGTTAAAACTCATAAAGAAGAATTGCTTCTGGACTCTACTAGAAAAATACATTTGATATCGACAAATATATATTTATATATATAGTTAATATCTTTGGTTGATCTACCTTCTTGGATTACAAGGGTCGTATATGATGGTCTATGCTACTATTCTTAATTTGATGGTGTAGTATAATTTTTTTTAAAATAGTTGGATTATAAATCTACAAAAGAAAATGATGACATTAATATATAATAAATAATCTCACTATTAAATATCTATACCTATTTTTCAATTTTTTATTGATTTCTATTAGTATTTTTTTAGAAATTTGCCTAAAAATTTAAAAAAGAAAAAATTGTTTAAAAACAATATTTTAAATTTTTTAAAAATTTTGAAGTTTTCTTTTTTAAAATTCCTTGACCAATATTTTAAAGGTATTTGTTAGCAAAATTTTTCATTTAAATTCATTATAGTTTTAAAAAAATTATATAAAATATGATGAGCCAAAATTGTCATATACTAAAAAGTAAAAAAATATTAAAATAGAGATTAATTATTTTAATATACTATTACAGTAATATAAAAAATTATCAAAATTCAACAACAGAATCATTCATTAAAATTAAATTATTAAAAATGATTATTCCTTTGCTGATTCCATAAGTTGCTCCTTGCATAGTGTGCCCCTTTTGCTATGAAGATAGCTTTAGAAAATGCAGTTAGAGGATCCCACGCATGATGGACTTGGAATACGTTTGAACCTGTCACATATTCTATGAATAATACGTCTGGTATGTTTACGTATTCTATACGTGACATACTTTCACGTATTATGATTCACAATACATTAAATAATTTTACGTATTACTTTTAATACAATAACAATATATATTGGTAATAAATATTGCTATCCGTAGAGAATGGTAATTAATCATCTTTTTTTTTTTTAATACAAAAGCCAAGGAAAAATTCACGTTAATGAAAAGTGGTAATTGACGTTGACCCTCTGTTTTTTGTTCCTTTTCGCTTTCATTGGAAAGAAAATATACAACACCTAGAGTCAAAATCAACTAATGTTTGCCAAAATCTCAGGTCATGGTCTGGAAGAGTAGAAATTTCTGGGCGAGCACAATCTTGATATTTAGGCGCATTTATAATAAAAGTGGAAACATTAATTTTATTCAGGATATATTTGGTTGGAGAGTAAAATTTACCTAGACGAGTTTTATATATGAAATAACATATGCAACTTTTCTAGATAATTTTTACTATCATTTAACTTACTCTCGAACCAAACACACCCTTAATGTAAATTAACCCGATTATAAAATTCACCAATTTTATTGTAACCTTATGATACGATAAAGTGGAGTTTACCCATTTTCTTTTAAGAGCAATGCTAATAACCTCTGTTGGGAAGTGAACCCACTGTACATATACTTTTCAGCTAACGCTACGTGCCAATCCTAATGTCGAGAAAGGATTATCTAATGTGTAAATTCCACATGACATGCCTTACTTATATGTAGATTACCGCTATTGATCAAATCATTTTTAAGAAGTGATATGATTTGCTTATGACACAGATACTCCTAGTAATATAATTAACCTTCACGGCAATTTCTCCAACACCGGATGAATGAAACGCAATATTGTTTTTTATATTGGATGTACTAGAACCACAAATTCTGATTTCAGATTTGGTCCCTCAAAAAAATTGATTAGTTAGAGGTAGACTAGAAATCATAACTCATCCTAGATTGAAAATGGTGGTTGGAAGTGTTCGACAACAACACCACTTTGTCCAAGAAATATGGAGATTTATAGGTAGAAATAAGAAAATTCTGGAAACGAAAAAGAAAAACAAGAAGAAAAGAAATCATAAACTTAAAATCAAGCCCCAACACACCGGATATAATCACTAGCATCAATAGAACAACCGAAGTTGAAGTATTCATTCATCCCCGCGAGGCCGCGACCCCATTTCATTTTCTGATTTATATGAAAAGCTCATTCATATAATTAGGATATATATCCATTACATACAATACTATTTCCCATAAAATTATAAAACAAAGTTGGTCCTGACAACAATTTAAAATAAAAATATTAATCACGAAAATCATGCAAATTATTGTACAAGTGCAGCAAAGTCGAAATAAATTGTCATAATTTCTTAAATAAAAAATTAGATAAATAAATTAATATCACTTATTCATCCATCTAAAATTAACACACACACACACACACACACACACACACATATATATATTATATAAAGTTATTTTGAAAAATAAATGCAAACAATATTTCTGATTCTCCCGTATTTTTCTTATATTATTTATTATTTATTTTAAAACTTAAGGAAAACTTTAATCCTATATTCCTAAAAAACTACAATATACTAAGTTACTAACAAAGACTAGAAAAATAATTAAAAAGTAAATAAAAACACTTGGGGGCAAGCTTGAAGGTGGACGTACAGGAATTAGAACTAACAATCTCCTACCAAATAAAACCAAATCGATCCCACACTTTTTTCTGCTCATCACTAAACATCAACACTGCATCGTTGCAAGAGCTGAAACTTCACTGCCGGATCCACAACAGCAATCCCGCCGCCTTGGTCACCGGCGGCGGCGACCTTTATATACGCCGGACAGTTCACGTACAAACGGTACCTCCCGGAGATCCAAGTACCCACCTTCCACTTCACCCTGCCGTTGACCATGACGTTGACCATAACCACGCCGTTATCCCGGTCCTGCTGCAATGAGCTCAGCGCAAACGGCGACACCGGCACGGCGGTGCCGTAAAGAAACGGAGACCAGACGGTGAAGTCTTCGTGGCCCTGGTAGGTTGCCGGAAGCGCGGAGGCTAGCGTGACCTGAGAAAACGAGAAATGGACACGGTTGTAACTAACTGAAGCAGAATCTAACAAGTCTAACTAATTCCGTTATAACTAACTAATTAACAAATCTAACCATTCTGTTATAACTAACTAGCGTATCTCAACTAAATTATTGTGTGCAGGTTCCATCAAATAGTATATATAAGGGTGCGTGGTTAACCATTTCTTTCTTCCTTTACAATTATCCTCAGTTTAAACTACCTGTTGGCCGCGGTAGGAGGCGTAGGCGTCAAGGGAGCTGTAGTAGATGCCGATGCGGGAGTTGGGGTTGTGTGATGAGAGGGTGATTTGCATGGTGATGGTTAGGGTGTTGGGGGTGGTTGAGGAGAGGTTGAAGGCATAGAGGGTGGCGTCTTGGAGGGTGAATTTGGGCTTCGTGGGCCGGAGGATGGCCCATATGAGGAAGATTACGAGGAGGACGAGAAAGATGAAGGCGCCGACGCCGAAGAGGATGAGGCGGAGCTTGCGCTTCTCGTCATGGCCGCAGCGCTTGCAGGACATGGTGGGTTGTGATGTGTTAGTTTGGCTCTCAAGTACGTGTGTGAGTCTAATCAGTTTATGGTTGTGTGTCTATATATATATATGTCAAGAATGTTATTTCAACCCTTAACTCTATTAAATACCCAAGCATTCTACCCACAACACACATGGGTTCTATTAATTACTTTTTGTCTCAACTTATTTGACTAAAGTGTTACTTTAGTCTCTGAAATTATAAATATGTTTTATTTTAGTCCTTGAAATTTAAAAATTGACTCTTTAGTTCCTAAAATTTTATTCTGTAGGCCACTTTAATCCCTAGTAAAATAGCAATCAGTCAACTGTTATATTTTGCTGTCATCTTTAGTCCCTACAATTTCATTCTGTAAGTCACTTTAATCGCTGGTCAAACAACAGTCAGTCAACTGTTACATTTTCCTGACATGGCACTAGAATAAACTAGGTTAAGATTAGTCCATAATTTTAAATGTGTCAAAATAGTCCATAAAATTTTTTAAAATATGTCAAAAAAGTCTCAATCCCAAATTTATTCTCTTTTGGCTTATAAAATCTAAATCCTCCATCATTCCTAAACCTACTTGTTTCTCTCTCATTTTCATATTTTATTTAAATAATCTAAATTTTTAAATAACTTAAACATAATTACGAGCTTGATTATTCTAAATTTGAGACCCTCCATATTTAGTTAACATAATTAGTGTATTAGCTATTAGATTACATTTCTTGAAATAAATTGAACTTTAAAATATTAAAAATAAGATTAAAGGGAAACATTATATGTGGATGAAGTTTATCAAGAGCCTATTTTGAATATTTTAGTTGTAATTTGAAAAAAAAATTTATATTAAAAGAATCTAGCATAACAATGAAAAAAAACTCTATTCCCATATCAAATGTACCTGCAAATCATCTCAAATATGAGGAGTTTTAATTGAGCCCAAGTAGATGATCATGTCTCTTATTCCACCTCAACGATAGTGGATCATAGGAACCACCACCTCTTTGGAATGTTGATGTGAATAGGGCAAACACAATGATATTGATGAAGAATATAACATTTATAATTACTTCCCTCCAAGCATGTTCTCATCTTTATGGAAGATTAAATTTCTTACCACTCATCCAACAACAACAATTGTTGATGATACATTATCTTCTCATTGTTATACTATGTGAAAGAGATCTTTGTTTAAGTAAGGTAAGAAAATAAGAGAGAAATAAGTAAGTTTAATAAATATAGAGAATATAGATTTTATATGAAATAAAATAGGAGAAATTTGGGGATTTGAAACCTTTTTTTTATACATTTTAGAAAATTTTAGGGATTGTTTTGACATATTTGAAAATTTCAAGGACTATTTTCAATCTATTTTGATTTGATGTCATGTCAGTATATCACAAGGGATCAACATGACACGTTATCGACATGATGTGACATGTCACGTATTTCTTAATGTGACAAGTCAGCAAAATATAATGGTTGACTAACAGTTGTTTGACCAGGGACTAATAAAGTAACCTATTGAATGAAATTTCATAGACTAAAGAGTTAATTTCAAAATTTCAAGGACTAAAATAAAACACGTTTACAATTTTAGAGACCAAAATGACACGTTACTCCAGTTTATTTTCTCTTTATCACTCCTCTAACATCCAAATGGATATCTATATCTGTCTGTGTTGGTGTTGAAATAACATTTTCCATATATATGCAAAGGCTAACTAATTGATATGTGTGTGATTTTATTTGTAATGTACTCACCAAAAGAGAGAATGTTTTCTAGCGGAAAGTATGGAAAAATTGGGCTTTGACTGTGTACTCCTTCATAAGAACGGAAGTATTTACTACCTCATAAGAGCTTAATTACACATTATAGAAAAATGATACAGAAAGTTTATACATTTGTTACGTTCTAAATAGTGAGTTACCACTATCCAAGTATGTCAGTGCACGTTATTTTGGAATAAATGACTCAACTTAATAAGTTATAAATTAAGACTGTAAGTGTGGAGGAGCTAGTAATACTCCACTAGGTCCCAAAAATGGCAGTTTCTACACCATTCCTAATAGTAATCAACGATCGATAAATTATGAATTAAATATGGTGTGAACCAATAATTACATAAGTTAGTGAATTCAATTTCCTTAAATTGGTATTGTAAATCAATTTTACATAGCCAATTAATAGAACTTTATCAAATTGACAAATAATAGAAAATAACTCAGTATCATAATCGCCTATCCTGATTTGTCAATTAGTAAAATTCTATTTATTGATAAGAATGCATAGAAATTAAGCTTGTAGCTTATTACTGATAAATTAAGATGAAATTACTAATTTGAAATTAAACTGTACATTTTAAGTAAAAAAGTAATATATATATATATATATATATATATATAATTTAATTTTAATTCAATGATAGTATAAAATTTTTTTTACATAATCATTTAATCATATATTATCACAACAATAAATATGATTAATTTCTACCTTTATTATTTGAAAAATTATGTAAATGGGGAGATTTGATTAAATAACATCTTTTTATACAGATAATGTATTAAAATTAAACTCAATATATTATTGATGAAAAATTTACTCATTAATAAGTGACATTTAATTTGTTTTCATCGAAAAGTAATTAGCTTAGAGTTAAGGCCTATATAGGTGATCATGTTTTACGGTGCAATTATTTGTATTTAAATTGGTATTAGTGAGAAATTAAATTCAATTTTACAATGAGATTAAAATCAACTGTCGGCTGGAAAAATGGAAAGTGACTTTTAATTTGGGACTTTGGGTGGTGGAAAATAGGGACTGGCGTAGATTGGTACTCCACCTTTTCTTTTAGGTAAATGTGAAACCAACTTTTGTTTGGGGTTTTATTCATTTTTGTTTGCAGTTTTAAGAACTGGATCAGATCTGATCTTCCATAAAAACTCATATGTAGTACAAAATTTCAAATCAGTCAAATTATAATTTTTTTATTTTAGTTCAAATTATATATGTGATGTATTTACATCTGAACATTAATTTATTCGCAGTACTTGTCTGTGGTATATGATTCAATTATCCAGTGGGATGGTTTTTATTCATAAATTAGCTTATTATATAGGATGACTAATACAAGTATACGGTCAGATATTTGGGGAACAGACAAGGGTGCTTGACTTTGGAAAACGCCGGGCTTGATGCATCAATCGACATAGGCACATCACATCACGAAGGAACAATCAGCCGAAGTATAATTGGTAGCTAATTGAACCTTTAAGTATTTAGTTAAGAGTTTGATTTCTAATGGTGTATATAGATAAAATTTTATGGCCAGAGACAAGACCCACATATGTAAACTCTACACATCGAGGAATTAGTCATTACTTCCTGAGAAGAATATTCTTGGTTCATAAAAAAAAATCACATCATGAAGGTGATTTATTATGAGAATCAAAGGAGTAAATTTGGGTCATATAACTATATATAGATGGTAAAAATTTAAAGATAATTAATGACAATTAATACTCACATATTTATTTAGAAAAGTCATGTGACTTTACATTTTAATGTTGACAATTCATATAAAATCTAATTGTCAAGATTGACTCTTCTAATTTTCATAATAAACCTCGATTTTCATGTGATGTGTTTCCTTTCTCTCTCTGTATATATAATATAAACCTCTAATGCTCAGTAAGTAGAATCAAATGTGTCTAGCAACGGTCTTTCTTGAATAATTGTCCAATTATAAATGCTCATTAAAGTTAAAGAAATAATTGGTAAAATATCAATATTAGTAAAAATTAGAAATATTTTACTAAATTACACTAATTTCTTTTTGATACTTCAACTTATTCCTTCCTCCTTGACTAATAAGTCAATAGTATTTAATAGGGGTATTATTGATAAAAAATAATTAATATAGACTAAATTTTTTAAATGAACAATTATTTCTAGATAAAGCAAATTTTTTAAATAGACAATTATTCAAGGACAATAGAAGTACAATTAATTTTGTTAATTTTTTTGTGTCTACGTTATCCACTATCAGCAGCATTGACCACTTCCTTTAAGGGACACGAATCGAAAAATGACCCCTCACTAAATGCTTAAAGTACCCAACTAGCTATCAACTATATTAGGTCTCATGATTAATTCTATTAAAAATAATTTGGTTAAAATTGATTTTAAAATAAAATAATTTATGTTTGATAATTTGTCTAAAACTTGATTTTAAAATAGAGTTTTATAGCATCCCTTGATGATCCATGTGGCCAACTCACTTTAGTGGGACAAAACTTAGTTATTGTTATTGTTTGATAATTTCTCTAAAAGTGATTATGATATGAAGTAAAACAATTTCTTTTTTTCATAATTAATTCTAAGAAGAAATTGATTTTAATATTTTTTAAAAAAAGAGAGAAATTGGCAAAATGTGCCCCAAATTAGATTGATTCCAGCTCTGCCAACTTAAATCCTAACACACTGTAACTTGCAGTTGGTCGTAAAAATCCAAGTTTCTATATTTGCATTTTAACGAATTTAGTGTCTGCTTGATATAAGTAGTAATTACTTTTTATCTTTATTAATTAGTTTTATATATGCAGCTATATTAATTTTCTAAAATTGAAAACAGTAGTTACAAAAACATTGTTTGTTAATGATGTATCAGTTAGCTGTAGGGGTGGCATCGGGGGGGAGCATGTGTGGGAAGTACTTTCCCATTCCCCACCTCGAATCTCCAAGCTCTTCCCTGGCCCCTGCATTGGGGAGAAAACATCTGTCATCCTTGATCCCTGTAAATCCTTCGATTCCCTGCGGAGATGTGCAAAATTGAGAGAAAACCCCTGTCTCAAAAACCTGTCATAGTGTCATTTAGTATTTAGGCCAGAGCTTGCATTTAAAAGACCCAATAAAATAAAAATAATAGTTGAAACATTCTCAAAGAAAGGTTGAAGAACAAATCAAAGAAAGGATTGAAGAGGGTAATTACAAGAAGGTTGAAGAACCACCGTTGTCGTTGCTGCACTGTTCACTTGTTCTTCGCAGCGCTAGTCGTTACTCTTCTTCGCCTGCTTGTGAGTGTGAGGCGTGAGGGAGTGACCGAGTGAGGGACTGAGGGAGTGGAGGGGGCGGGGGGGGTGCTGAGGGGTAGTGAATAGTGAAGTGAGTGGGTGATTAATTGAGTGACACTAAGAATAATTGGGATTAGGTAAAGAGTTTTGTTTTTTGAAAAAAATTAATAAAACATTATAAACTTAATAAAAAAGTATAAAAATTTATAAAAATATATTTTTTATGAGAAATTACTAAAATATTTCTTAAAACAAGGACCTCGTGGGGCGGGGAGCATAATTCCCATCCCCAAGCTCACCGTTGAGGGAAGGGAACAAAAATTCCTGAAAGGGGGATTCGAATTTGAGCATCCCCTTGGATATCTGCATTTTTAACTCCCCATTGCAACCCCTTGTTCATGTAAGAGACACGCCAGTGGTGAACGACATTATTATGCAGAAGGACACAGAAAAACTACTGATTATTATACCGAATTCCATGTAAAGAGCTAGATTACTGTATTATTTAAATCAGGAAAGGGAATAGTGTTTTACTCATGAAGCTAGCCACTCATATGTCAATAAAAGAGTGAATGATTATGAAAGTGAGGGAAATTAATTTTGATTATATTAAATATTATATTAATGATCAAGATTAAAATAAATTTTCTTTCTATTTTTTTCCTAATGTCAAGCTGCAAGCATAGTTATTAGCTAAACTAAAAGATTATAACTCAATAAAAGTTTCTGATGTCTACTGACAAATGGAGTGTTGTTTATAGAACAATTAAAACAGGTTAGCTAACGTATATTTTTCAGTAGTTAAAGAATTCGCGCAGATTATGTTGCGCCTGTTGCGGGGCTAGATGATCTATATCTAGACAAAATCCCTTAGTTTAACATAATAATAAAGATTAAAGACTGAATCTAGCACGTTGCTCTTGCAAAGCTTTGACTTAACCAACATGTGAAAGCTAAGGCAAAGGGACACACTCCCCATGGAGTGTTTGTAAAATGGCAACTGGCTAGCATTGGATCCAGGCATAGATGGTAGAGGCAAATGTTGCACCAGCCATTTGTCAATAAACCAGAAGTTATATAACTTTATCCAGCAGCATTATCACAAAGATTTAAAATGTATACAATGCTCTCACTTGGTGGGGTTTGAAAAAGATAGAAATATATAGTATTATTCTCATAAATAGAGAGACTGCTTTCAAAGTTTGATCTTATAACCTTTAGATTAGAGAGTAATAATCTTACCGTTACATCGGATCTCATCCTCTAGGTTCATCTCAGATAATGCATCTAATGCAAACGACAATTGTGAGACAAGTATAATCAGCAATTGTTCTGTTTCAAGCCCTCCAATCATGGCTGTCAAAAGGACCAATTATCAAGGCAGTTCACTCCCATAGTGAAACTCCCAAAGAAGCCAGAAAATCATATAAGTTTTTTTTTTTCTACATTTCATACTTTCTTTTTAGTCCATGAAGGAATTTTGACACTTTGGTAAAGTAAGAGCGTGTTTGGTTTGTAAAAATGTTTCTTGTTTTCATTTTCTGAAAATCATTTTTATTTTTAGATTTTCAAAATCAAAAAATGCGTTTGGTTTATAAAAGCATATTCTATTTTTAGAAAGTGAAAATAATAAAAATATGTTTGATTAATATTCTACTTTCACTACACCAATCAATTTTTTCTTTAAACTCTTATCCATTTGTTATTTTAAAGAAGCACTATTATTTCTTTCTATAATACCCTTAAATAATTAAGAGTAATTTACACTCACCTCTCTTGAGGTTTAGTATAATTACATTTGGCACCTTTCTATTTTATAGAACTATCATTGACCTCCCTTGAGGTTCACTAAAATTACACTAACCTCCCCTCCAGATATTAGTTCGTTAATTTAAATGACAAAAAAATATAACATGGAATATATACATAATTATTAATAAAACAATTATAATATTTTGATTATATTTGGCATATATATTAACTAGAATACCTTTTTTGTCATAAATTATAATTATAAGTTTTTTATGTGATAAAAAAGTATTTTATTCATTAACTGGTGTGTTAAATATTGCTAAAATATTATAATTTCATCATTAATACTTATGTATATATCACATATTATTTTTTTTATCACTTAAATTAATGAATTAGTATATACCGGGGAGGTCAGTGTAATTTTAGTGAATTTCAGAGGAGGTCAACAATAGTTTTACAAAATAAAAGGATGCTGAATGTAATTACACTAAACTTTGAGGGAGTTTAGTGTAATTTCTCAAGAATTAATCGCGTTCTTACTTACTTTACTTTTTAATAAAAGTAATATAGTTCACTTACATAACTTTTTACCATTATTATAATTTATTATTTTTTTATTCATGTGCCTTTTTATTTTTAGGCAAATGGATTGAAATGGAGAAAATAAAAAATTTGTTTACAATATATATATATATATGATTTTTAGATAAATTGTAATCATAATAAAATAAAAGATATAATAATACCGCATATGCAAAGAAAAAAAGGAACGACGATAATAGTATATATGGTACAGTGGTAACGTGCTTCGATTCCACTTTTACAATGGGTACCCAAATGAAGAAAACAAAAAAAAAAACATTTGCGTTGGTGGAGTTTTGAAGTTGTGTCTTCCAAGTAGAAAGGAGAAAAGTTGCTCATATTTACTAACATACCAATGTGTTTTCATTTGGAAATATTCCCACCAACTACAACAGAAAAGGCTGAAAACGTGAAATTGGCATTTTCATTTTCAAGTGTGTTTCATGAAATATTTTCATAGAAATATTTTGTAAAAGTTGAACCAAATATGTTTTTACAAGTATTTTCTCTTTTCACTGAAAACGGAAATAGGAAATAGAGAAACACACTCTAAGGGGCAGTTTACTTTCAGTTTCCAGCTTTCAGTTTTCATTTTTAGTTTTTCAGTTTTCCAGAATTTGTGAAGGAAAAATTAAAAAAAATTGAAAACTGAAAATTATAGGGGCTGTTTGCTTTCAGTTTTCATTTTTAGTTTTCCAGTTTTCAGGAAATTTTGAAAAAAAAACTGAAAAAACTAAAAACTGAAATCTGTCATTTTCAAAATTTTCAGTTTTTCCTTCACAATTCTGAAAATCTAGAAAACTGAAAATTGAAAGCAAATAGTCTTGTAGTCTTTAAAATTTTCAGTTTTCATTCATAAATTCTGAAAAATTGAAAAACTGAAAACTGAAATCAAACCGCCCCTAAAGCTTTCAGAATTGCCTTATTTTGCTTAAAAGGGGTTATTAATAAGCAAATAAGGCCAGCGGTTGAGTGCCTCCACATTAAAGAAAAGAGATGTACGTACATGTGGCCTAATACCAAGGAAAAATTCACATTAATAAAAACAATGATAATATTTTAACATCCGATGTAGACACTCATGTGGGTGTGAGAGGGGTGATGGAGAGAGAATAAGTGGAGAGAAAAAAAAAATAAGTGCTGAAACCAATATATTTTGTGAGTATGATGTTTGAATATTTTAAAATTTGGGGCATTAAAATAGCGAAGTCCTAATAAAAAAATTGTAATTGGCCTTGACCCTCAATAATTTTTTCCTTTTCGCTTTCATTGGAAGGAAAAAATATAAAACCTAGAGTCAAAATCAACTAATGTTTGCCAAAATCTCAGGTCATAGTCTGGAACAATTGAAATTTTCGGGCCAGCACAACATTAAAACTTTATATTTACGCGCATTTATAAAAAAAGTGGGACCATTAATTTTATTTAAGGTAAATTAACTTAATTATAAAATTCACCAATTTTACTGTGAGCTTATGTGAAAATGATACGGTAAACTCGTGTTTACCCATTTTCTTTTAAGACCAATGTTAATAACCTCCGTTGGGAAGTGAACCCACTGTACATATACTTTTCAACTAATGCTACGTACCAATCCTAAGGATTATCTAATGTGTAAAACTGTAAATTCCACTTGACATGTCTTACTTATATGTACATTATCGCTATTGATCAAATCATTTTTAATAAGAAGTGTCTTTTTTTTAAAAAAAAAAAAAGCGAGAAGTCAATAGAGTAATATATAATTTGCTTATGATAAAGATACTCCTCAGTAATTAACCTTAATGGCACTTTCTCCAGCACAGGATGAATGAAACCCAATATTGTTTTTTTTTCTTTTGTTTGATTAAATATTGGATGTTCTAGGACCACAAATTCTAATGTCATATTTGGTCCCCTAACAAATTTGATTAGTTAGAGGTAGACTAGAAATCACAACTCATCCTAGATTGAAAATGGTGGTTGGAAGTGTGCGAAAACAACAGCACTTTGTCCAAAATTTGCCTTGTCTTTCAAGGTGGAAGAAATGTACGCCGTTTGGGATTTTTCCCAATCCCTGTGCTTTGATGATATTGCCTATAAGATAGACTTAGAAGTTTCAACTCACGTTGTCAAACTGGTATCTTGAAAATTAAAAGATGAGGCCTTTTTGCCCCACACAAGCTAAGGATATGCCTCGAGTGGGGTTTTAAATTCTTATGAGATTTTGCATCTTTCCTATTTTCATTTCTTCTTCATTTACATGCGTTGAATCTTCTGAATGTACAAAAGTGCAAGTAGAATTTTCTTGGAACCTACACTTTGTATATCCTTTAAATCAAGGTGGCACCATCTACTATTCTCTTCAGAAAAATGATTCAAAATTAGAGGGAAACGGACAAAATACAAAAGCCATATTGGAATAAAGCAATAGGCAGTCACATGATATCACATTCATGCATGAGATTCCAATACTGCCCACAAAACCATAAGTAAATTAGAGGAAAAGTAGATGATAAAAAGGAAGGTAAGGAATCAATTCAATTTCAATCCAAAGCCAGGCCATTCAAGACCATGATGAAGCTGTATTTTCTCATGCAATTTGTAAGCTGATTTCATTTCTTTCCAATTTCTGGGGTATGAAACTATCATTGAGACTGTTTGGCATTGAATAAAAGATGAGGTAAAAAATTCATAAAAAGAAAAATGAGGTAAAAATTTTACGGACGAGCTCATCCATACATCTCATTTTTAATTAACCTCATGCAAAACACACCATAAGAAATAACTAGTGGTGATAGAAGGGAATAACAGAAAGGAAATCAAAGTTCAATTCCTTCTAGCAGAATTTGTTTTATTTTTACAATATTTTACCAAAAAACAAACATGATATTATATATAAATATATAATATTAGAGTGGGGATCCATTTATTTCAAGAGTAAGTGTTGATGTACTTATTTCATCTAATAATTTTTTTGGACATTAAATCTTATCAATTTAATAGTTGAATTTAAAATTCCTACCAAATAAATCAAATGTATAAAATTTCATACAATTAATTTGAAAACAATATGATGATTTATCATTTTATTTTATTTTAACGGATAACATGTTTTTTAAAATATAAGTAAATATTGATTATTATACTACATGTCTATTATTGTCTAATTTTTCTAAAGTTTGACATATTTAATCATCAATATAATATAGAAAAGATTAACAGTTGAAGTGATTAAATTGAACCTCGATGAATAATTATTAAATAGAGTAAGTGTATAAGACTTACTCATAGAGTAAATAAACTTCCACTCATAATATTGTTTCAGAAATACTTAAAGATGGTTCCAGATCAAAAAATAAAAGAAATGCCATTTTTTTGTCCTAAAAGAAATAAATAATTAAAGATAGTTAATTTCACACCTACCAAAAAGACAGAATAAAACAAGAAAGAGTAACGAAGCCGATGGGTTGGACATAACTTGGACAGGTAAATAAGAACAATAGGAATACCCAATTCTTATCTATCAGACCCTACTACTTAGTAATGTGCAGCCCAGCCCAATTTCAAAATTGGGTTGTAGTCCCCTGTATTGACGACTAAAACCAAAATCAGGTTTGACAAAAAAAAAAAAAAAACTAAAACCAGGTTCCTTTAATGAAAAAATTCTTTAGTGCTCTAATAGCAAGACATAATATTCACTCTGTTTTATTCATTAATTGACACATTAGTCTTATAAATCATTATTATTTTTATTTTCCTCATATTTTTAATGTAATAGCTTTTATGTTAATTAATAAATTAAACATAACAGATGTTATGTCTTGCTGTAGCTAAGAATTTCTCCTTTATATGGTACCCATTCATTCATTCCCCTAATCCCTATCATTGTTCCGTTCTATGCTAAAATCACACGCATGTTGAGCTTATATGGCTCGCACATCAGCTTGATTGCTCGAAGCCCCCTTAGCCTGTTAGTTAGATTAGTTGGTGTTTAGTTATCAAACTACTCCTTGATCATCTGATCTGTTATGTACAAAGCCTTGGTAGTTAAAGTTAGTTATTCTGTTATTTCTTCTTATAGCTAGCTTGTTCTATGATGTGTACAAGCAATTGATGTACGTTGAATCGGCGGATTCAGTACAATTCTACTCAATCCAATTTTCACTCCTCCAAATTTTTGTACGAGTAATGATATATGTATAACAACATTGTACACTATTCTTACAATATAGATAATAAAATAAATAAGGGAGTAGGCCTATTTCAATTTCTTATTTTCTTGAAGCTACCACCTTATTTATTTTACTACCGAGTAGTATACAATATTGTTGTGCACATATAATTATTCTTGTAATAATTGAAGTGAAGAAAAAGGACTATGATTGATGAAAGAATATAATGAAGCTCTCTGTCAGACGAACCTTAAATTTTTTATCATTATTATTTGTGGCTTTGTACACAAACAAATATAGCGAGTGAATTAGAGAAATTGTAGTATGAATTCAAGTATATTTTAAATACGCTCAACATGGCTTTAATCCCACCCAACGAATGTATCTAATAAAAAACCCGTATATATATACAAGAAAAATTTAGTGAACCGTGCGTTCTAGCTTGGCAAGTCCACTAGCATAAAGAGTTGAAGCTCAACAACACATATAGTCTGACATTGATGTAGTAATAACGCAAAAATTTACATTCAAAAAGAAAATGAAACCATGGCAAAACGAAACCGAATTTACATGGCCTATTTAAGGCACTGAAAGATGAGGAAAAACAAAAAAACAAAAAAGAATAAAGTTTCAAGAAGAAAATTTGGAAGAGCAAAAGAATTGCTCAACGAGGAGGGGAACTGCAAGAGCAGTTACAAGAAGGAAGATCAACATCACAAAGAGGAAAAGCCTAACCTTATAGACCACATCACTGTAAACATCACAAGATGCAAGAAAAGACTGAACAACAGTTGCGGTTCCTGATGAAGAACAAAGCTCAACCTTCACCTCTCCGCAATGACCCTGAAGCTTGTCCCACATCGCTGGCCACATTGGCTGCGTGTACCTGGCACTTGCACTGAACCACAAGTCCAAGTACACGTACCCACAAGATGTTCCATGAGCCTCCACAACACCATTTTCCACACCCCATTCATCAACCTTCACAGAAACATTTCGGAACCTGGCCTCTATTGCGGTCTTGGAGGGTTCATTTTGCTGCTGGAAAGAGCCATGGAGAGAGAAACTCGAGAGCCTTTCTTGGCGGTGGAAGAGTGAAACATGGAGTGAGTCGTGGTAGATGGTGCTTCCCACAGGGTTTGAGTCGTCAACTACAAGTACCACATCGAAATTTGCCGTGAAGTGATTCTCACCCGTGACGTCTATAACCGACGATGAAGTTGAGTAGAGGGTGAAAGTTGGTGTGAGGGGAAAGAAGAACAAGGCAATGGAACAGGTTATGACCAAGATCAACCATTCCCCAAGAATTGCAAAGAAAGCATTTGCAGCAGCTTTGGCACGGTTCATCAATGTGGAGTCATCACCATCAAGGGGATCGTAGGCATAGAGAGGGTGTTCCTCGTTCTTGCGTTGATGATCCATGGTTGAAAGAAAAGACTTGGTGCAAGAATGAGAAGCGTGGTTGCGTTGTAGCAAAATACACAAAGTGGTTTTTCTCTAAAGGATTGAACTGATCAAGGAGTTTAATTGATCAATAATGAGATCATGTTAAGAGATGAGTTGACAAATGAAAAGAGAGTAAGAAATAAATGGCGAAAACGGGAAAACAATGAACATATAATGCGCAATTTATAGATGAAAGGACCATCTCTCACCAGAGTTCATGCAACAAAGGGGAGTTAGTTCTCAGGTGAGTTTTGACAAAAACAAACTTAAAATACCGTGAACGCCTCATCATGTGGCAAAAAATGGGGGGTAAAAACAATTATTTTAAGATTTAAATTATAATTGTGATTAAAATTTATTAACAATGGTGTGTCCATTCACCAATCTATTGTAATGCACTAGAGAGACTTCGCTCATTCTAACCTTTCTCTCCATCGTTGGCCCATTAATTACTCCGTCGCTATAAAACTTTGCAAGGGTTCAAGCCGTCGAGGTGTTAGATCCGTGGCCATTCTTGATCGTAATCGTCATTGCTGTCAAAGCCACCGCGTCGGCCACCTCTTGTCATGGAGTGGCCTTGATGCTATCGCGGCCACGGGAGTACCACTTACCGGAGCTGGTGGTGGTCTTCGCCACAGGGCTGCCGGAGGACATTGTCAAGAGTTGTGTTATATATACAAACTTATTTGTACAATTTTTATACACATCTAAATTCAAGGGTGATAAAAAACACATCTATTTAATAATGTTGGCAATTAAAATAAAATTGTCTTGTTAAAATTTAGATGCTATGGGAAGAAAATATAAGCACTCAAAAAACAAAATTTAATCTCACAAAATGTTTGTATTGAAAGAATAATAATATACTAAGAAAATTTGGCTTTTATTAGTAGCCAATTTTACAAAACACTCAACACTCAAATATGAAATTCGTTGGAGTTCTTGTACTTCTCTCTCTCTCTTTTCGCTCACTGATACTTAATATTACAAAACATAAGCTCTTATTTATACTAATTGGAGGAGTTAGTTTGCCAACCTCCTAAACCACTTGGACAGCCGACAATTTTGACAATTCAAGCAATAATTACTAGGCTACTAGAATACAACTCATAACCGTGTGCAACTTAACAAAACAAGCAACTCTAATATAACTAGCATTTTGACTTTTCAATGGGCTAATTTTATAGTTTGCAAACCGGCACATCAAGTGGCAATTTCACTAACTACACTACTTGAAATTTTTGACAATTAACCTTATCATATGTAAGTTAATAATCCAACTTGAATTTGGTGGCTTCTAGTAATTGACAAGATGGAAAAGTTTACTTTCTAATATCCTCCCTTAAACTTGGCTTTATTATCCCAAGCATATTCTTCAACTTCAAGAACAAATTGGTTTTGAGCGGCTTTGTAAAAATATCTACTACTTGATTTTTTGAAGTGCAATACTCCACCACAATTTCTTTGTCTTTGATCAAATCACGAATGTAGTGATGCTTGATGTCAATATGTTTGCTACAACCATGAAAGATTGGATTCTTTGTGAAAGAAATTGTTGATTTATTATCATAGAATATCGTCGTCGGACTATCTTGTTGATGTGACAATTCACTCAATATTCTCCGCAGCCAAACTACTTGAGGAGCACAATTTGTTGCAGCAATGTACTCTACTTCTGCTGTTGATAGAGCAACTACTTGTTGTTTCTTGGAGGACCAAGAAAATACACTCATACCAAGATGAAAAGCATAACCCAAAGTGCTTTTTCGAGTTTCAGTTTCATCAGCCCAATCACTGTCTATGTATCCAATCAATTTTGGCTTGTTAGAACTTGAATAAAAGATGCCTTCATCAATTGTACCTTTGACATACCTGAAGATTCTTTTTGCAGCTTGCTAATGAGATTATCTTGGTGATTTTATGAATTTGCTTATGAGCCCAACTCCATAAACTATGTCAGGTCTTGTTGCTTCAAGTATCTGAGACTTCCCACTAACTTCTGAAATTAGTTGAATTGACAAGATCCCCACCACTTTCTTTTCCAAGCTTCAATCTTTCTTTATCTGTTGTCAGCATTGGTTTCCAAGCCTCCATTTTAAATTCTTCAAAACATCTATTGCATATTTCTTCTAAGAGATAAAAATCCTTTCATTTATCTGTCTCACTTTAATACATAGAAAATAAGACATTAGTCTCATATCTGTCATTTCAAATTAGTTGGACATGCTCTTCTTGAATTTAACTAGCAATTTTAAATTATTGCCAATTAAAATCAAATCATCCATGTACAAACAAACAACAATTATATCTCCAACCCTATTTGTTTTGACATATAAATCATGCTCATATAGACTTTTATGAAATCCATTGTTGATGACGTATGAGTCAATACGTGTGTACCAAGCTCTACGTGCTTGCTTCAATCCATACAGTGCTTTCTTCAACTTGTAGACCTTGTCATCCTCTCCTTGTTGTTGATAACCCGGTGATTGCTCTACATAAGCTTCTTCTTTAAGTAGACCATTCAAGAAAGCAGACATAGGATCCATTTGAAAAATCTTCCATTTATTCTTGGCAGCAAGGGAAAGAATCATGCGTACCTTGTCCAATCTAGCAATTGGAGCAAATACTTCAAGGTAATCAATGCCAGTTTTTTGTTTATACCCTTTTGCCACTAACTGTGCTTTGAAATGATCTATTTCTCCATTTTGATTGTACTTTGTTTTGTACACCCACTTTACATCTATTGGCTTCTTTCCTTCTGGAAGTGTTGTTAACTCCCATGTGTTATTCTTCTCAATTGCATGAATCTCTTCATCCATTGCTTTAATCCAGCAATCATCATTGGTTGCTTCTTCATATGTCACTGGATCACAATCTGCATATAAGACATAGTGGGTAACTTTTTCCTCCCTATCCTTTGGATCATCATCTCTACCAACTTCATAATCTTGCAAGTAAAGAGGTGGATGCCGCTCCCTTTGTGGATATCTAGGAAGTGGTGAATCTGATATTGATTCATTTGATGGTTCATCAGCTATTTCTTAATTTATAATTACTGGTACAGGCAACAACTCTTTATCTTTTCCTGACAATCCCATGCTCCATCTTCATTAAAGGAAACATCTCGACTGATAATTACCTTTTGAGTTTCTGGATTGTACAACTTGCAGGCTTTTGTTTCTTCACTGTATCCTATAAAAATGTATTTTTCTGTCTTGTTGTCAAGCTTTCTCTTTAGTTGATTAGGAACATGTGCATAAGCAATACAACCAAAAACTTTCAAGTAACTAAGATTTGGTTTTTGCCCACTCTAAGCTTCTTGTGGAGTTTTATCACGAACACTTTTGATAGGACATCTATTCAAGATGTAAACAGCACAAGTTATTGCTTTAGCCCAAAAACTCTTGGGTAATTTTTTGCAATATAGCATGCTTCTCACCATATCCATGATCGTTCTATTCTTTCTTTTTGCCACTCCATTTTATTGAGGAGTGTACCTGGTATTCATTTGATGCTTAACACCATGTTTTCTCAAGAAATTATCACAAACAATATACTCTATCCCCTTGTCAGTTCTCAAGTTTTTAGAGTACAACCACTCCGCCTTTTAGCATACGCCATAAAACTTTTGAGCATACCACAAACATCAGATTTATTTTTTAGAAAATAAACCCATGTCTTCCTATTGAAGTCATCAATGAAAGTAATAAAATATTTATTATTGTCATTGGATGGAATTCCTACATAACATAAATCAATGTGCACTAGCTCGAGTGGTTTTGTAGCTCTCTAGGCATGTCTTTTAGGAAAAGGATCTCAGTACTTTTTCCCTACTACATAAGCTTCATATAGTTGATGGGGAGTTTGGATAACAGGCACCAGTAACCTATTTTTTAGTTACAAGAAATTTGATGCTTTCAAAGTTGAAATGTCCAAATCGCATGTGCCAAAGCCAATTATCATCAACAGTTGCAGCTTTGCAATGTAAACCATCATCATACTTGATATTAATTGGAAATAGATGATTCATTGACATGTTTATCTTTGCTATCAAGCCCATTTCAGCATCATTTATGGTACAACCTTTCTTGTTGAATTTTAAATCATAGCCTTTTTCAGCAAGTTATCCTACACTTAAGAGATTCTGACATATACCAGGTGCATAGAATACATTCGAAATGTAATTAAAAGATCCATATTTAATCTACTGACAATCTTTTCTTTCCCTAGGACTTCAAGTTTTGAATTGTCAACAAGCTTGACTGAAGTGTGGTAACTTTCGTCTAAGTTGGAAAATAGTTCTTTTTTTCCACTTAGATGGTTACTGCATCTTGTATCTAATAATCATTGGTTGTCATTTTTATTAGCTATTACATGACTTGTTGTAAGCACCATCTTCATACCTTCTTCACTTTCTACAACTCGAGCATGGCTTTCTCTAATATTCAGTGCTTTAGCATGACATTCTCGATTATAGTGACCATACTTATTACAATTATGGCATTAAATATGAGATTTGCGTTCAGATTGAAAATGTTCATACTTTTGGCAGTTGTGACATTGAATATTAGATTTATTTTGAAATGAGTCATTACCTCGTTTGCCTTGGCTTGAGTCAGAATGAGGATTCCTCCCCCTTCCTTTGAAATTCAGACCTATTTGATGGTGGTTCACCCTTCTTTGCACAAGTTCTTCATTTCACATCTGTTTGATCTTTTAATGCTTGCTTAATTGTCCCAATTGACCTCTCGTTCATCTGCATCTCACGTGACTTTAAAGATACTTACAAATCATTTAGAGTCATTGTGTTGAGGTCTTTTGCTTCTTCAATGGCTGCTATCACGTAATTAAAACTAGTTGAAAGTGTACGCATAATTTTCTCCATGATTTATTTTTCCTTGATTTTGTCATCGTTATTTTTCCTATCATTGATGAGCTTATCTATTCGTGAGAAATAATCACGAATGCTTTCATCTCTTCCTTGCTCCATCAGCTCGAACTGGCATTTAAGCCTTGCAACCTTATCTGTTTGACTATGTTAGCACCGTCATATGTTTTGAGTAAAATTTCCTAAGCCTTCTTTGCTGTTTTAGCATATGGCAATTTTTTGAAAGAACAGATGGCTCCAAAGATTGACATATAAAAAATAGAGCTTTTTCATTAAGCAGACGATTTTTTTTCTACTTTTGCATATCAGTTGTTGCTCTATTTTCTTCAGTTGTTTTAGCAAAACCATCTTTGATGATTTCACCATATCCACTTGTTTTTAAACACAGCTCCATCATGTGTTTCCACATGGCAAAATTTGATCTGCCATCAAACTTGAAGACAGTTATTTGTACTTGTTGAATTTTACTTGCTCCTATGCTTAAAGTTGCTGCCATTTTGATACAACAAGTTCTGATACCAGATATTGGCAATTAAAATAAAATTGTCTTGTTGAAATTTAGATGCTATGGGAAGAAAATATAAGCACTCAAAGAATAAATATCTCACAAAATATTTGTATTAAAAGAATAATAATACACTCAAAAAACTTGGCTTTTATTAGTAGCCAATTTTACAAAACATTCAACACTCGAATATGGAACTCGTTGGAGTTATTGTACTTTTCTCTCTGTGTTTTTTTTTTTTCTTTATGCTCACCAGTAGTTAACATTACAAAACATAAGCTCCTTTTTATATTAATTGGAGGAGTTAGTTTGCCAACCTCCTAAACCACTTGGACTACCGACAATTTTGACAATTCAAGTAATAATTACTAGGCTACTAGAATACAACTCATAATCATGTGAAACTTAACAAAACAACTCTAATACAACTAGCATTTTGACTTTTCAATGGGCAAATTTTACAGCTTGCAAACCAACACATCAAGTGGCAATTTGGACAACTACACTAGCTGAAATTTTTGACAAATTAACCTTATCACATGTAAATTAATAATCCAACTTGAATTTAGCGGCTTCTAGTAATTGACAACATGGCCAAGTTTACTTTCTAACAAATACTAATCTACTTTGATACTAACAGATGAATATTCCCAAATTCTAGATCTGCCAATTGTCATTTAATAAGAACAATTTTCGACCAAAAAACAAAAAAATCAGCTCAATTTTTTCTGCTCCAAATTTTTTTGCCAAGTGTCAAAAATGTATAGATGCAATTAATGGCTTTTTAGACATGTAATGCAATAAAAGCATGCATAAACTTGCAAAACCAGCATGCCTCTCACTTCACACATATCAGTTTTCAAAAAGGGATATGGCTCGAGGCATTGGTCAAAGAAACACATTTATTGGTGGATCATTAAAACTTACACACACCATATAACATGTGAGCGAATCAGTAAGAAAGCCATTGTACAACCTTCTCACTTATTTTCCATTATAGCTTTAAAAAATTTGCATCACTTAATGCATTAATTGAATTAAAAAAATAGACTAAAACCCTAATTTTAATCCGTACAACTTATAGCATGGGAAAAATTAGTGATTCAGATTTGAAAAGTCCTATCATGATTCCTCAAATTTTAGAAATGGAGACAAGTTAATCCTTCTATCAAATTACTATATAAGTCATTAAAGGAAATGTCCACGTGTCCTATTAACTTGCATATGTGTACTATTAATTTTCACAATAGATTCTAATTTGCCTCACTCCCTTAAACAAAATCGTTTATTCCTTCTTCGTTATCTTTTCTCTCGCCATAACTCTTTGCTTAGACAAAATATTTTGACTATAAATTGTCTTTTCTTCTACAGAGATCAAAGGTTTATAAAGATCTTACCTTTTTTTTGCTCTCATAAGAAAGATTTTTTGGAATTCTTGTATTTTTCCCCTAAAAGGCATGAATAGTATAATACTTTTTCTCTCTCTTTCTCTAAATACTCACTTGGTTAAGATACACCGTGAAAATTAACAATGTATGTAAGTTAACAAAACACATGACATTTCCATAAACAACCTCAGATAACAATTTGATAGAGGGATTAACTTGTCTCTATTTCTCAAATTTGAGGGATCATGATAGGGTTTTCTAAATCTGAGAGATTAATTTGTCCCAATTTTTGAAAATTGAGGAACCACAATGAGACTTTCCAAATCTGAAGAGCTAATTTGTCCACCACTATAAATCTGACAATAAATTAGCGTTTTAGTCTAAAAAATATTTGTGTGGCCAAGATGTAGCCTCCTCTGTTACACAAGGCTTGAGACATAAATAGAGACTTATGAGAAACCCCCAAATTGAAATGCATATGATAAAGAAAAATACAAGTTACTTGTGCACAGTTATCTTGCCAGGGTTTCTTTTAGCGAGGGGAGGGAAAGGGTAAATGTATAGGCCACATGTATCTTGCTAGGATTTCTTTTGGCAAAGGGAAAGAGAGGTTAGAAGTATAGGCTAGCCCGAGCTCTATCTTTTATTTTTTCTTTACCCCATGCATTCAATTTAGGGGTTTCTTATATGTAATCGTGCAAGTCTCTACTTGCGTCTGTAGAGCCTTGCATAGCACACGAGGCCACATAAATATTTTTTTTATTCAATTAATGCATTGAGTGATGCAAATTTTTGAAAGCTATAATGGAAAATGAGCAAGAAGTATGTATAGTGGTTTTCTTAATGATTCTCTCATGCTATCTGGTGCTTTAAGGTTAATCCACCAACAAATGTATTTCTTTAACCAACACCTCAAGCCGTGTCCCTTTTTGAAAACTGATATGTGTAATTAGTGAAAGGCATGTTGGTTTTGCAAATGGCACTTTGAAGAGTTATGTACACTAAGGCTATCAATTTTTTGCAGCAGCATGCACTTTATAGTTAGGGTTCTTGCGAATCTGCTTAGGATTGGAATGGGAGTGAGTTCCAGAAATATGCTTCAGCTTCTAGATATAGGTGGTTCAATAATGTTGCATTGAGCTGAGTTATTGTAATGTTTTTGGCCCACGAGAGTAGTCATGTGATATTTAGTAAATATCTTGTCTATTTTACTGATATAACCTTATTGGATTAGTCTAGAAACATGAAAATACAACTCTCAATGTGTCTAATATAGTCAAAAAAAATTTGTTGCAGCTATTGTAATTTTTTGCTATTATTTGAACTAAAATAGAGTACGAAGAAAGTGATGTTTGATGGATTTACAGCACCATATGTCTTGTTCTTACTCTGTTTTCATGTCTTGAATTTTTCTGCATTTCTTTTATATTTAAGCTATCATTTTCCAGTCACTAACATCATCAATTGTGAGTGTTTCATGTGATCAAACCCACATTTGGCATCAAGGCTCTAAGGATTCTATGGGCTAGGGAGTTTTTCTCTCAAAAGGTAAAGGTTCATCTATTGTTTTTTGAAGATGGCCTCCATGAGTCTTTCTCTACCATCTGCACTAAATTTCTATGGAGACAATTATGATTTTTGGGCAATAAAAAGACAACATTTCTTGAAGGCTAGTGATTTGTGGGACATTGTGGAGAAGGTTTTGAAGCTCCAGCTACAGATGCACAACTAACTGAAGAGCAACAAAGAGCCTTAAATGAATATTCTTCTAAAGATGCAAAAGCTCTCTTTATTCTCCAATCTGCAGTCTCAGATAAAATTTTTCCAAGTCTCATGAATGCCACTAAGGAAGCTTGGACTATTTTGCAATCAAGGCATAGAAAAGGTGAAACTTATTAAACTTCAAACTTCGAGAAGAGATTTTGTGAATATAATGTCTAGTTCTGATTTTGTTAAAGATTTCTTCGCTAAAATGTTAGAAATTACTAATCAGATGAAGTTGTATGGGGATAAAATTTCTGATAAGGAAATTGTTGAAAAAATGTTGATTTCCTTGCCTGCTAAATTTGATCCCATAGTGACTGTTATAGAACAATCTAAAGATATTAGTACAATGTCAATGACTAAATTAGTTGGTGCTATAGAAGCACATGAGCAAATAATAAATAGGCAAAATGAAAGTTCTATTGAAGGGCCATTTCAATCTAAACATAAACAGAAATTTCCTTATAATAAAGGAAAGAAAAAAGGTGGCTAGATATAAAAATTCAGAATCCAAAAAAGGTTCTTTAAACTTTTAAGAACTTGAAAGTAAGGGAAATTTTGCTCCATGTGATATATGTAAGAGATCTAATAATTTAGACAAGGATTGTTGGTATAAAGATGAACCTCAAATGCAATGTCATTTTTGCAAAAAATTTGGCCATGTTGAGAAGTTTTGCATGTTTGAAACAAGGTCAAAGCTCCTCAATTTCCAAGCCAATTCAAAAAGCAAATGTTTCTTAAAGTAGAGAATATGATGATCATTTATTTGTGGCAGCCTTGTCTTCTAATTTTGATATCAAGGATGCATGGATGATTGATAGTGGTTGTACTAACTGCATGACTTATAACTCTAAGCTCTTCAGGAAGCTTGATACTTCAGTGAATATTTATGTCAAAATGGGGAACTATGCTATTGTTAAATATGCATGAAAAGGTACAATTTCAGTTCCAACAAAGAAAGGTATGAAGCTTATTAGAAATGTTTTGTTTGTGCCTGAACTTGATCAAAATTTATTAAGCATATCTGAAATGGTTTCTCATGGATTTTCTTTTCTTCTTTAGAATAATAGTTGTACTATTAATGATCCTACTAAAAGGGTAATTGCTAATGTCCCTATGGAGAAAAAAAAAATTCTTTTATGTGGCAGCATTTATATGATGCTCTAAAAGTCAAAGTTGATGAAACTTGGCTTTGGCATAAGAGATATGGTCATTACCATCTTAATGCATTGAAACATTTTTATGATAAACAAATGGTCAAGAATCTACCACCTATTCAAGTATGTAATGATGTATGTTATGCTTGTTAGCTTAGCAAGTTGCATAAACAGTCTTTTTTGGTTGGCAAAACATGGAGAGCAAAAAAGAAGCTTGAATTAGTTCACACAGATTTGTGTAGTCCTATGAGAACTCTTTCTCTTAGAGAGAACAAATATTTTATCTTATTTATTGATGATTTTACTAGAATGATATGGGTCTATTTCCTTAGACAAAAATCAGATGTGTTTCATGTTTTCAGGAAGTTTAAGATATTGGTTGAAACTCAAAGTGGTTGCAAGATTAAAAACTTAAGATTTGATCGAGGCAAGAAATATACTTCAATAGAATTTGAGCAATTTTATGAAGATGAAGGCTTATAACACCAACTCACTATTGGTTATCGTCTTGAACAAAATGATGTTTGTAAGAGTAAAAATATAACAGTCATGGAGATGGCAAGAAGCATGTTGGCTGGAAAAAAAAAATCTGCTAAAAAATTCTAGGCAATGGTTGTGAACACAGCTATTTATTTTCTTAATAAGCTACTTACAAGGGCAGTAAATGGCAAGACTCCTCTAGAAGCATGGAGCAATCACAAGCCTTCAGTCAAGCACTTGAGAGTGTTTGGTTCTATATGCTATGTTCATGTGCCAGTTGAGGGAAGACATAAGTTGGAAATGAAAGCTGAGAAAGGTATCTTTCTTGGCTATAGCACTTAATCTAAAGGCTATAGAATTTTCAATTTAAGGTTTGAAAAAATTGGTCTTAACCGTGATATGAAATATCAGGAGGCTAGTTCATGGAATTAGGAGAAGTCCAAGGTTGAGACACAACCAACTGTTATCCTCCAACATGATCCCTTATAGCCACTACATGATGAAGATCATATTTCTGATGATGGAGACTCAAATTATTGAAATTTTGATTTTGAAGAAACTATTCCTTATTCGGGCTCATCTAGCTTAAGTAATTCTTCTCCAAGAGATCATCATTTTCCTTCTTCACCTGAGCCACTAGCAAGAAAAACAAGGACTCTTGCTGATGTTTATGAAAGGTGTAGCCTTGCTATTCTTGAACTAGAAAATTTTGATGTTGCCTCAAAATATGAAGAATGGAATTTAGCAAAGGATGAGGAGATTAAAATGATTGAAAAAAATAATACATGACAGCTGGTTAAAAAGCCAAATCATAGAAAGGTGATTGGATTGAAATAGGTTTATAAGACCAAATTAAATTCTAATGGTTCTACAAATAAACACAAGGTTAGATTGGTTATCAAAGGTTATGCTCAAGAAGCTGGCATTGATTATATAGATACAATTGCTCCCATTACACAACATGACACCATCAAAGTACTCATTGCTTTGGCAGCTCATAGAAATTAGACTATTTACCAGTCAGATGTTAAATCTACCTTCTTGAATAGAGTGTTAGAGGAAGAAATTTATGTTGAGCAACTTGCTGATGTTCTTGTAAAAGAAAAAAGATGATTGTGTTTTTAAGTTGAAAAAGGCCTTGTATGGCCTTAAACAAGCACTTATAGCTTGGTATAGCAGGATTGATTCATACTTTACTGATAACGGATTCAGGGGGAGCATGAGTGAGCCAACACTCCATATGAAGACTTTCTCAAACTTTGATATTATCATTCTTTCTCTTTATGTTAATGATTTATTGGTGACTGGAAGTAATTTGCAACCTATTGATGCTTTTAAAAAGCAAATGAGAAGTGTTTTTGAGATGATAGATTTTGGTGTCATGAGTTATTTCTTGGAGATGGAGGTCCATCAATCTAGAGAAGGGATTTTCATTTCCTAAAAGAAGTATGCAGAGGAGATTCATAAAAGATTTGAAATGCAACATTGCAAATCAATTGCAACACCTCTCCCTATTAATTAAAAGCTGTCCAAAAATGATGATTATGAGAAAATTGATGAAAGGAAATTTAGAAGCTTAGTTGGCAGCTTGTTGTACTTAACAGTAACTAGATTAGATTTAATGTAAGCTGCAAGTTTGCTTTCAAGATTTATGAATGCTCCAAGTTAAGCACATTATGGAGTTGCTAAAAGGATGCTGAGATACATTAGAGAGACTAGTGACATTGGTGTATGGTTTCAGCCATGTAAAAATGAAAATTTGGTGGGATTTATGGATAGTGATTGGACTGGCTCAGCTGACGATATGAAGAGCACAACTGGCTATGCATCCTCTCTTGGTTCTGGTGTTTTCTCATGGAATTCCAAGAAACAATCTGTTATGGCATAGTCCACTGCAGAAGCTGAATTCATTGTAGCCTCTAATGGTGAGAAACAAGCTATTTGGTTGAGAAAAATCCTCAAAGGTTTAGGACAAAGGCAGTAGCAAGCTACTGTCATAAATTATGATAACAAATATGCTATTTCTATGGTGAAAAACCCAATTAATCATGGAAGGACCAAACACATGATGATCAAGTACTATTTTGTTAGAGATGATGAAAAAGAGAAAGGAGTCTCCCTTATTTATTGCCCTACAAAGTATAATATTGCTTATATGTTCACCAAATCTCTTCCAAGAGCAAGATTTGAGTTCCTAAGATCTCTACTTTGAATGTCTAGCAAAAATATCAAGGAGAAGAATGTTGGATTTGGTTGAGTTATTGTGATGTTTTTGGCCCATAAGAGTAGTCATGTAATAGTTATGTGATATTTAGTAAATATCTTGTCCATTTTACTGATGTAACCTTGTTGGATTAGTCCAGAAACATGAAAATATGGTTGTTAATGTGTCTAATATGGTCAGAAATTTTTTGTTACGGCTTCTGTAAATTTTTGGCATTATTTGAACTAAAATATAGTATGAAGAAAGTGATGTTCAAGGATTTTACAACACCATGTGTCTTGTTCTTGCTCTGTTTTTTTGTCCTGGATTTTTTTGCATTTTTTTAATATTTGAGCTGTCAATTCCCAGCCACTAACATGATCAATTATGAGTGCTTCATGTGCTCAAACCAGCAGCTAAAAAGACTATGAGTACCAGTGTTGCTCCCCAGTTATGGATGTGTAATCGCTCTTAAGAGGAGAGTGACACTAGTAAGTATATCAAGTTGTCAAGTAATAGAGTAAAAGACAAGGTTGTTGCATCCACAGGGATAATTTAAGAACCAATTTTAGTTAACCAGATGATAAGTTAAGCGATTAAAAGAAATTATATCAAAAGGAATTTAAAGTGCTAAAACAAGTAAAAGCGATATAAGAATTGAAAGAGTTAAATGCTAAGGTGATTTACTTCAACTATGTTTTAACAAAATGCAACATAAATATTAATATGTCTTGTCCAAATTCAATTAAGTGATGGTAGAGTCATCATGTCATTAAAAGCCTTTTTCAAGATCATCTAATACCACCTAAGTAGAGTCAAACACCTAATCTCTTAGCATAGTTAAGTCTACAAGTAGTTCTCAAACCCTTAAATACCATATGAATCATGTTTGCCTATCTCTAAGTGTGATTCAACTCATGGCATTGTATTCATAGGCATGGTTCTTACTCTTTTTTTCAAATTTGTAAAAACCCCTATAATATTAAATTGGTGATAAAACAATTCAAGATAAATAAGCTCAAACACAATACTCACTGTCAAATGAGAAGAAAGACTTAAATTCATTCACATTAGCATATTGTCAAACACATAGTCTCCATAAATCACCCTTGGCAAAGGGTTTAGTTACAAGTCATGGAAAATGAAATAACAATAACATAGATGAAAGAAAGGTGAGAAGAAGTCATAAACAAAGAAAAATACACAAAGAGTTGAAGAAAAATCACAAGAGAGGTCTCTCTCTGAAGCTCTTGAAGTCTAATCCCCTTTTTCTTTCTAAGCTCTAGCCTTATCTTTCCTAATTTAGTATTCTGATGTCTAGTACCCTTTCCAATGTGTTTTCCTAGGTTTTTGTGTCAATCATAAGCTTCCAGAGTCAATACAAAGGCCTAATCCATATGTCGGATTTGTGCACCCATACTGTAGTGTGGCTATGGCTATGCTAGAGCATAGCTTAAGTGAAAATATAAGAAATCTGATATCAACCCACGTTGTAGCGTGAGTTCCCACACTGTAGTGTGACTTCAGTTTCAGGACCCATGCTCTAGCATGGACTTGTGACATCCCTTTAGCTCTAATTATTGCTCCTTTGCAGTCCTAGCTCAAATGCTTCCCTAATTCTTCTTCCAAAAATCTCCAAAAACATAACTACAATGCAAGGTTAAACGTGAATGTAATCATGCAAGAATTTAAACCGAAGGATGTAAAAAGGGCAATCATGAAAACTAAAACTAACTATCAACAAACTAAGAGTTTTAAGAAAAGTAAACAAAAACATAACTCCTAAGGGAGTTATCAATTTGGCATTTGCAGGTTTCAGAATATAAAATTTTGATGTGGCAAATGTGTCATGTGGCTTTTCCCTAAGCAGTTTTTAGGTAAAATAGGAACATGGCAGCTTTCCTTTCTTGCCTTTACTGTTTGGAATCTAAAGAAGACCTTCTCCACTATGTTCGTGATTGTTGCTTTTCCAAGCAGGTTTAGGTCTCACTTGGCTTTGGTCTAGATAGTGCCTTTTTTCAAGACCAACTTCAAAGTTTGCTTCATCGTTGCTTGCATATTTCTTTCAGACTAGTGTTTGTTGTGACTCTTTGGTGGATATGGCACTGGAGGAATAACCATATCTTCTCCAAAACGGTCTGGAATTAGTCTACTACCATTACTATGATCTTAGGCTCCACTAATGATATCCGCTATACTTGCCGGCATGACAGGGATGGTAGCATTATGCCACCTTGTGAAGTAGTTTGGGGAAAGCCTCGTGTGTGAATGAAATTAATGTTACCATATACGATAGTCGTTGTGGGTTGGATCGAACTATTAAGCTGGGTAGGTTTATAGAGGAAAAAGTATTGCTATTCTAACACTCAAAAGTTAGTATTCTCCATCACCTTTGGATATGGCAGGTATTTGGAGAAAGTTGGGCCATCATCGCATCAGACAAACATTGATGGAATGAGTATTTCAATTGGACACCCAATCTTAGATGTTGGAATAATATTTTTGTCAAGGAAAATAGATCAAGGGGTGTTCTGGTTTTTTAGGTCAAGCTATGGTCCTACAGACTAAGTTGAGTGCCATCAGATTCAATTGTAAGCAAGCATGGCAGAAAGGGTACCGTATGGTTTGGTGTGAGACTAATTGTCAACATGTAGTTAAACTCATCAAGGAGGGTACATGGGATAAGCACCATGTGTGTGTAACTGCTTTAGTGGAAATTGCTTCCCTAATTGGTAGGAATTGGTGTGTTC
Source organism: Dalbergia cultrata (assembly GCA_031216105.1). Lineage (NCBI taxonomy): Eukaryota > Viridiplantae > Streptophyta > Magnoliopsida > Fabales > Fabaceae > Dalbergia > Dalbergia cultrata. Next base: position 11,356,933 of record CM062345.1, read on the forward strand.
GTACTACTCAAAGGGTCCTTGAGATCAACAAATGTGTTGATCTTTTAGTGAGACTTGGAAGTGCAAGTGATGACAATCTCAAGCATTGGCATTCCCTTCCCCCTACCATGCCACCTTTATTGCAGGTGATGTTGTAGGAAGTGTGTTTTCGAGTCGATAGCTCTATGTTGTGGGTTCTATTTTGTTTTTTATGTTTTTTTTATTTCCCATGTAACAAAAAAAAATTAAAATGACAATATAAATTTTTTTTTACACTAACTTTAACAAATTAAACATGGAATTATTTATAAAAAAAAAATTAAATGTGGAATTAGTTGACTAGACATTATGGGTCTAAAGGCTGGTTTGGATGATTTTCTCGAAAATGATATTTTTATAAAGGGCAATATTAACATCCAAAAACGCAGTTGTACTACTTATTGCTATTAGATGAGCTTGTTGAGTTGAGTGGGTGATGACTATAAGCTTATCTAATGGTAGTAAAATGAATGTCACATAGGATATTCCACTTTTTAGATGTTAAAATATCATTTTCATTTTATAAAAATCATCTTTTTAAAATAAGATATGTTTAAAAAGTAAAAACTATTTTATGTTTGGATTATTTTCGAGAAGGTGAAAATTACAGCTTGTCAAAGATTTTTTATTTTTGTATTTTTTGTAGTTACCTTGCTTTTGCTGAAATATTTCACACAAACAAGCATATATATATATATATATATAATATAATATAATATAAAATATTTTTTAATCAAAATAATGACACACAAATAAACACTAATTCCACCTTAAAAGTTAATTCAAGGAGAAAAGGTTGCTCAAATAATTATAAAGATTATCTAGATTATAAATCTTGTCGAATAGGACTAAATAGATCCAAACTTGATTACTCATATTATATTAATCCCTCATAAGAGATTCTGAGTCACAATAATATTTATTCTTGTACACAACGGTACTGATAAAAGTATTTATTTATGCAATTCCAAGTAAAACAAGTGTGTGTGCCTATATATATCTACTATATTAATATCTCAGAGTCATTTCATACAATGATTTAGGCTTTATGGGTCATTTATAGTGATTTAGGCCCCACGTTTCTCAATCCTTATGTCTAAAGATTTTTTTAAGCTTAATTTATAATTTACTTATTAATTATTTTTTTATGTGAAATCAAATCAAATATTACAATTATTAAAGATTATAGTTTGCACTAAGAGAGAACTCACGTAAATATAATTACGATCTACAATTAAATTAAGAGCCATTAATAGCCTCATATTATCTACTATTTTAATATTTCAGATCAAGTCATTTTATGAAAACTATTACACGTGTCATTCATACAGTGATTTAGCCTTCACGTGTAACTCATACAGTGATTTAGGCCCCCACATCTCTCAATCTTTATGTCTAAAAAATTTTTTAAGCTTAATTTATAATTTACTTATTAATTATTTTTCATATTTAATAGAATCAAATATTACAATTATTAGAGATTACAATTTGCACTAAGAGAGAACCCGTGTCAATATAATTATGATATACAATTAAATTAAAAATCATTAATAGCCTCACATTATGAAGGTGATACAAAAAAATATAAAGGAAGTATTTCCAAAATAAATAAGCTTTAAAATTAGCATATTTTTTCTAATTAAAAAAATAGATGGATCATATTGTTAACGAATTGCTAATTGATTGATTTTGATATGATAGTAATTCAAATTCAATTTCTACCAAATTTACTCTTAATCAAATATTTAAGACTCATTATAATGTAATATATTAATATATTCTTAATCAAATGTGATAATAATTGATATAATACTAATATTTCATACTCATTAAATAAAAAGTCTTTCACGTGGAATGAGAAATAGGGACTTGTGACGGGGATGTGGATGAGAATAGAGGCAAAATTCTAAATGAGGATGGAATTAGGGAAAAAAATTTTAATTTCAAATCTACAATTTTTGAAAATCATAATAAAAAAAATTAATTTTTCACAGCTTGAATGTTCCAATATATCAATTCCATACTTATTTCATACTAATTTTTTTGCAAAAAAAAACCTTCAATTTTTCAACACTAAAATATTTTAAAAAAATCAATACCTTCAATTTTTCAACACTAAAATATTTTTAAAAATCAATACCTTCAATTTTTCGACACTAAAATATTTAAAAAAAATCAATTCCACAATTTACACTTCTTTGATAATGATGTATTTTTAAAACTTTTCCTTTTTGATTTTTTTAATGAACTCATAAATGTCGATAGGGATTCAAATCTCCACATAGAATAAGGAATGAGACTTGTGACAGGGATGAGGATCTGGATGAAAATGGAGGCAAAATTCAAAATGAGGACGGGATTAAAAAAAATAACTTCAAATCTAGAACATTTGACAATCATAATAAAAAAAATTATCTATATACCTATATCACTATATCCTATTTAATTTTTTACAACTTGAACATTTCAATCTATCAATTCTGTAATTTTTTCATACTAATTTTTTTTGAAAAAAATACCTTCAATTTTTCAACACTAAAATATTTAAAAAAAATCAATTCCACAATTTACACTTCTTTGATAATGATACTAAATATTTATTAATTTTTAAAAATTAAATAATCATATTAATTTTTTTTATTGAAAATAATATTATAATTGATATACTACTCTAATAATTGATATTATATAAATTAGAATTATATATTATTTTTTACTAATCATTACACATTAATTATAACATATATTTTAAAATTGATATTTTAATTTATTAAAAAAATGTACAAGGAAAGGACGTGTACAAATCATATAAAATTAAATTTATTCATTATTTTTATGAATTAGAAAATATATTTTTACATTTTTATAAATTTAATATTTTAATTTACTAAAAAGATATAAATGGCTAGAGATGATAAAAAAAAATTGAAAGTGGGTACAAGTGAGAATTACTCACAATGAAAAAAGGAGTTGGGACATATTTTGTCTTCGCATGGATAATCGATGGTCACTAAGTTGTCGTTTGTTAAATAGAATAGGGACAGAGATAGTACACCTTTATTTTTGTAATTATTTTTATTGTATTTGCATTATGTATACATTTTTAATTTTAATTTGGATTAGATTGTATTAATGGTATTTGTTATTATGGATATTTAACTCTTTTTTAAATTTGTTAATAAACCACTGAATATCATAGAGATTCAAAATCTCCACAAGAGATGCGAAATGAGGACCCGCAAAAGGATGAAGATAGGGATGAGAGATAAAATTCTAAACGGAAATAGGAGGCGTGGGACATGTCCTATTTCTTATGGATACTCATTGTCATATCTACAAATGGCTCATGATATAGTAAAATTATCCATTTATTCTCTTTCTTTATTCAACAAATTCATCTTTCAAAATACGTAAAATTTTCATAACATCTGCTCTTTATTATAAGTTATAGGTCATTTATCGAGATTTTTTCAACCTTATAAACATGATATTCAAAATAAGATATAACATAAAATGTCACATTTATATTTTATCCTCTTATTTAATTATTTAATTGTTAACCTACTTTTAAGATAAATTTATAAACTCAATTTTCTATAAGATATATTTAAATAAATTATCATTTATTTTCTATAATAATCAACAAGTTACTTTTTATTATCTCCCCGTGCACTGCATGGGTCAAACGACTATTATATATATATAATAGCAATTTAAATGATATGGATGATTTATTGTGAGAATGATAGCGGTAAATTTTGACTATTCAATCTTACATAAATGGTCAATATCAAAACATAAAATTAGATAATTTTTTAAGTGATCATATGAGTATTAATTATCATTAATTAAATTTCAATCCTAACCATCTATATATAATTATATATCCCAGATTTGTAAAGGTGATGTAGTAATAGTCCTCTTTATTAACTAATGTATCGAGGGTTCAATTGCTACCCTAAAAATGATATAACTTAAAAACTTATGACTAACATATACCCCTTAAATGGATTTTATTAAGTAGAATTAGTCACTGCCTTTGCAGTAATACTATAAAAAGACCATAAAAAAACATAGAAGGAATTTATTGTCCCATAACTCCATGTAACAAATGTCTTTGTTGAGGGGACGAGATGCGAAGATGTGAAAGGAAAATAAAATAAAATTTAGTATTATACATTCAGAAAAATATTTACGAATCTCATAAAAATTATAATAATTATTTGATGAAATAAAATTATATAATTTGAGTATTTATTTATCTAAAAGCTGATAATTATACTATATTATTCTAAATATAAAATTCTACAAATTTTTAGTTTTCTAGGATTTTTAAAAATGCACAGGAACCAGAACTGCATAAATGTTATGGAGAATAATTAAGATTTCTAATTTGCAATTGCCTAGTTCCAAAGCCAGAAGAGATTGAGACAAGGGTGATGTGTGATTGTGACACCAACCCATAGCCTCTTTCCTTGAATGCCTTAGGGTGCGTTTGGTGTGCCTATTTTCAGTTTTCAGTTTTTGTGAAGGAAAAACTGAAAAAACTGAAAACTATGTTTTTCCTTCACAAAAACTAAAAACTGGAAACTGAAAACTGAAAATTGAAAAACTGAAAGCAAATGCACCCACGTATCTTTATGAGTTGGTATTTTGAAGAAAAACAAAGGATTTACAGGATAAAATTATATTATAAATTTTTTCTTTTTTTTTCTTTCTAAATTCAAACACACAAATATACTCTTAGAGTGTATTTGTGAGTTGAGATTTTATTGAGGAGGGGAAGGAAAAGTTTTTAGTCTAATTTTACACTACAAACTTTTCTTTTCTTCTCATTCTCTCCAAATTTTCAACTCACAGACATTCCCTTATATTCAAAATGCAAGAGCCAATGACTTACCTTAACACCAGCATAAATCTGGCATGAATAGTAATTCACTTCCATTAAAGTTGGTTATTCAATACACCAAAAAGAGAGAGAGAGAGAGAGAGAGAGAGTTGGTCATCCAAATTAACGTGGGGGCAAGAGTTATACAGTTTGAGGGTTGTTTTATAATCTCTTTCTGTCACTCATCATTTGTGGTTGTTTAATTCAATATGCAAGTTTCTGTATTAATTTCTCATGTCTCATCTATATACATGAAAAATTAATATAGAGAGAATTGAAAGGCTATAACTGCAAAACTCTTGTTCATAATTAGGGAATTGGCAATTTTCGTGGCATTGTTTGTGCCCCGCAAGTTGCAGTTTGCAACAAAATTCGTTTCCTTTTCTACATTTTTAATGAAACCGAAAGGTCATACAAGTCTTTGCAAGTATACGCAACAGCGAAGACATATTAATTTCCATTTTTTAAAAGTGAAGATTTCTTTTGTCGTGTTTTTTTGGGTCAAATATCTTCATCGTGTTTTTTTTTTTTTCTTTTGTCAAATATTTTCATCGTGTTCAGTTACCAGGAAACTTCAAGAATCAACAGACTCTGTACAACCCGAATAGAATATCATACGACAATCTAAAATATCATACGACAAACATAGTAAATAACAATAATTTTGTTGTCAAAATTTTAGTTAGAACAATGCGTTGTTATTTTTAAGGGAAAGGAATGCAAAATCACATAAATTTTTACCCCTTGTCTAACCACCAGCACAAACTATTAGTAATGATATATATATATATATTGCGGAAGAATCTACTTAGGCATAAGTTTGATCTAGCATGTAACTCTAACTAATATATATAATAACACCGTGTGATTGCTTTATATTCTACCTTTTGGGCCCACATAATATTTTTCTAGTCCCAGTGCTACGTACAAAAGGATCTTTTATTTTAAATTTTCACTTCCGTATCTTATTTACTCATAAAACTCATTTAGAATAATTTTTATCATCAGTTTCTTTCTCCCGTAGAGCCCAAAGAGTATATGCAGTTGAAGTTAAAGTGAGGATAAATTTTTCATAATTAAATTTTATGTATCAAATTACATATGAAATTCAAACATAAAAAAATTTATCCATATTTCTACTCCTAAACCAAACATATCCTAAGCCTGATATTTCACCATCAATTCTTCTTCATTGTGTGTCTTATTTGAACCCGGCTGCCTGAACCAATGGCGAAAGAGCACAAATGAAAATCAGCTTCTTATGAACACGTGGTTCCCTTCTCTTCTTCCTTCCCTTGATGTTCATCTTCTTCTCAGTCAACCTCAAATTTACAGATGGCAGTCCTTCCCTATACCCAAAAGCTTGCCAGTGTCTTTTGGAGAGAAGAACCCCACATCCAGGTCCTCACAATAAACATCCAAGAACTTCTCCCTGCTGGGCAAGACTCCAGCTTCAAATCTAGCTCTAGCCATCATCTTCACATCAAAGTTCACCACCCCTTTGTTCCACTCCTTAACCAGCTCCTCAGGCACCACCTTGTGTACCTTAGGTGAGTCCCTCACAACCAAGCCAACCTTCAGAGTCTTGCTGGCCATCTTCTCAAGGAACACGGGATTTTGTACTGCAGCCACTGAGAGACGAACCTTACCATAGAACACCGCCACATTGAAATGGTCGAGCACCACTTCGATTCTCTTGTTGGGGTTCCTTATGGTGAGTTCCACTTCATACTTGCCTCTAAGCTGTGTATTAGAGACACTGAAGTTGGACACAGAGACTGACGAGACTCGAAAATCGGGTTCTTGCATGTCCATGACAAGCCAGGCTATGCTGATGACTACCATAAAAAGGAAAAAGATGAGGACCACTGCCAAAGACAGTTTCCGGACACAGCCGCTACCGGAGGACCTTCTTGTCCCGTCATTGCCGGGAGAAGGGCGCTCCATGTCCATTCGTGTTTGGATTTCAGAAAAAGGGTGTATTGTACTCATTGATGATGCTAAAAGAGTAGTCAAGTTCAGCTTTGGCAAAGTTCTGTTTAACTGCCCTTAATAACAGCAATAGATATGTTTTGTTCTGAGGGTGAATGTGATGAATGGTCATAAAAATTAAAAAGAAAGGGAATGATGAGTGTGGGTGAAGAAAAGGAAACATAGATTTAAACGTACAAAACCGCGTTAGTGGCAGGTTCCACGATCATTCCAGGAATCAAACAGGAAAATGCTAAATTGGGGAAATTAAGTGGAAGTGTAAGCTGGAGTTGAAAGCAGTGACATGCCATAGTTGGGGACTACACGTTAACTTTATCACAAAAACAGAAGAAAAATGTACATAACGATCGATCTCAGAAGGACACATGTCAAAATGGGTACTAAAATATGAAGACCCGTTATCTGCTTATTGAAAGTTATAGTATTTGACAAAGCATATTTTGTCTTGTCGCTAGTTAAAGCGTGGCTTCTGTTTGTGTATCATTAGTGTGTACACGCTTTCTTGTCCTTTGCTTTGCTCCATTCAATCATATAGAAATTTCCTGGTGTTTTAACAATCTAGGAAAGAACATTGAGAATGTGTTTGGAATTATCACAAAAATGGAAATGATTTGTAAATCAAATATTGTGTTTGAATCTTTAAAAAAATAAAAAATGAATTGATTTGTAAATCCATAGAATTTTCTTTATCTGTTTTTGAAACTCTACCAAATTTGATGGAATTTGTGTAGGATTGAATTGATTTTAAAACTGAAAGGCAAACCAAATCAATCCATTTCTATGTTTTAACCATTCTAAACACATTGAAATGTATTTTAAACATAAAAATTAATTTCTAAATGAATTCAATTCCATTTCCTACTTAATCATTCCAAACACAAGATTTAAGTTACAAATCAAATCAATTCAAATAATTTCAAATAAAATCAATTCATTTCCATTTTTCTATGATTCCAAATACTACCTAAAGGTGACACATTAATCTTTAATAACTATGCCGGGGGCACATAATGTCCATACAATTGATCGTAAGGTGATGTTATTAATTTGTATGGTCACTATTTACAACAGCATACAAGTACTGAAAGAATTACAATAATGAAAGAAGCAGCAATAAAGCCTGTTTTTGTTCTCTTAAAAGTTAAAAAATTCAAGTGGAACTTGAATAGCTGTGAACTATTTAAAGCAATTTTAAACATCAAACGCAAGCAAACTTACCATTGTGTGAATGAAGATACCTCATGAACAGCGGCCCCCACTTTCCTCAGACATCATTCCTTTAAGACTTTTGGCTAACCAAATGGCTGTCTCCCTTGGGGAGACCTTGTCTTTCCCAAAGGGCTTCAGAACAACTTGAAGTTCCTCCAATCTATTTTGCTGTAGCAATTCTGCAGACAGTTCTAAGAGCTCTTCGAGAGCCTCGGCTCTCTGCCTGAAAGATTTCACATCCAATGTTTCCTTTGCCGGAGATGGAGGTTTGTCTTCAGTCGTGGGAGTGTTATATTTACTTAACTCGACGGAATCAAATTCTGAAACTAAAGAAACAGGGTTACTCACATCTTGTTCCTTAAGACCAGGATGATCAGAAATGCTTGATTTCAAGCTTGAAGCATCAGAGAAACTTGGTGACTTAAGGGTAGGAGGAGTGGTAATGTTCATTGTTTCCAACTGATCAGAAGTATTTGGTATCATGCTTGTAGGTTCTGAGCAACTTGAAGATTTAAGGGCCAAAGGCGGGCTAACATTTCTTGTCTCTAAATCGTCCCTCACGACGTTGATGAACTTGCCAACATCTAAATTTTGAACCCCCACCTCCACAGATTCCTTTACCGGCTGCTCACTCCCAACGCGATAACTGCTATGGCGTATAACATGGATGACATCATCAAAGGCTGGGGGAAGATGACCAACATCCGGCCTTTCTGGCGCTGGATTCTGCACGGCAATTCCTTTCTCTTGCAGAGCATTATGACTTGATGTTTTAGCAGTGGTTGTCGATGGAACAGTTTCAGCCAGGCGCTCCCTCACTGTGAATTTGTCGTCACCAGGGGACTTGCACTCAAGTTCTGGCTGGCTAACTATATCGGTCCTATGATCAGGCTTGCTTACTGGAACAACTTCACAGATAGACATTTGTCCAGAACTTTGGGTTGGATGTTTGAGAGGCTTGATTAAAGTCATTTCCTTAGAAATATCTAGATGATCTTCGACTTGTTCTTTGGCTTCAGCAGGAGGGTCTACAGGCCTCTTATCACACCCAGAGGTAGCAGAGATAGTATGATTGATGGGAAGACCATTTTTCAGAACAAAAATAACCTTATGATCTTCAACAGGATGATCAAGAGCTAACCTCGAACCTGCTTCCTCATTGCTACTAGCAGTATTCTGAAAATTAGGTGTAAACTCACAGGTTTTGTTGGACCCTATTTCAACCTTCTTACAATGTGAACAGGTTGCAGGGGGGCTGCTGTCCTGACCTGATTCCATACCTACACTGCGGGTTACACTCTCATTATCAGGAAGTATCTGTTCTCTCATGTCAATAAAAGTTGCTGCATCATCAGAAAGTTCACATCCTGGAATAGAGACTGAAGACGCGGCAGAATTGCTGCTGTCAGTTTGCATTCCTTTGGAGCTTCTTCCAAAAGCCTTCTGAGGCTCTTTCATAACCTGTCTAGAAATATGTGGTACATTGCCATTGGTCAACTGACAATGGCTCATTTCAGGCTCCTGAGCTATTCTGTTTGGAGCTAGCTTCCCAATATCACTTGCTGCATTTGGAACATCAGGACCAGTAGCCCGCATTCGTGCTGGAAACGATGGTCGTCTAAGTAAGCTAGGGGGCGTCCTCTGCAATAGCTTGGCTCCATCTCCTTCTACTTGTTTGAGAAGACCAGATGGTGGAGTCAAATCATATCTGGGTTTAGCTTTTGGTGAAGATTCTGTCATTGGCAACTGCCAGCATGCATAAATGATAGACCGGAAATAAATTTCATTGTTAAGAGGAAGAAATCTTTAAAATACAGCTACAAGGAGAGTAGATAACTTCAAATGTTATAGTACCTGGTGCTTTGAAGGATGTGATCCTTGTATTCGTTTTGCAGAATAAGGGGATACCTTTGCATGTGCAACAGCTGGTAACTCTAAATTGGGCTTCAAACCAGGAGCCGCAAAATTAGGTTTGGGCAATTTGGACGATATATCTGTATTTATTTTCTGTGTTGATACACCACCAGCCTTTATGCGATTTCCTCTCATTGGAGAAGTTGCTTCTCTAACTTTTCCCTCTTTTAATGCCATCATTATATTTCTAATTGTTTTTGGCTGCTTAGATTCTATATTAGAGCAGTGTTCATTATGAGATGGTTTCCTCACCTCTTGCTCACCTGTTTTGGCATCCTGTTCTTCCTCACTAGCATCATCAATTGATGCTAGATCAGTCTCAGTGCCTTTGTTATCACACTCCGGCACTGCTATTGCAATGTGTCTCTCATGTGACATCAAACTATCTTTGTCACTACTTGAACTACTACTGTTCTGACTTTCAGCCATACTTTTTCGAGAACAATTTACAGAAGAGATTGGTTTCTCAGGAGAACAGGATGTCAGAGGACTGAAAGATGGACGATATTGCTCCACGTAAGGTTGCAAATAAGGGTGCTTTAACACCTCAGATGCCTGTCAAAAATTTAGAGTGAGAATGTTTAGGATCAGGAAAGATAGTAAACCATTTTCACATTGGAAATGAATTTATTCTCAAGCTAGGCTTACTGTTGGCCGATGCTCGGGACTTTTTCTAAGCATGCCCTTTATCAGTGTTTTCCTGTAGGTACACAAGTCAACAAATTTAGATTTTCAGCACAACGAGAAAGAACAAGAAGAACCAGCAAGCAAGCAAATATTTTTCAATCTCTGATGCTACACAGCTTTGAACTTTTCCTAATGCCAATGCAGGCCTTCAGCTTTGCCTGGCATTGAACTATTTGGTCCTTTCTATATGAAATACCAGGACAGCTTTAAGATACAAGTGACTTCAAGTGCTGTTTTCTCAGAGTTATCGTAGATCTACAATTCATATTCATTGACAATTACTAGAAACCAAGGGCATTCTTGAGTAGAAATGAATTTGGAATTATGCAATAAAATGCAGTGTATAAGAATTAAGAAGGCTCTTAAACGCACCCACACAGAAAACACAGGCATATGCATGCATACTGGCAACTATATCTTGCTGTTATAAGCCTAAGTTCATCAGGAAGGAGAATAACAATGGATATTAATATTAACATAATCAGATAGAAACTTACAAGGAAGGGGAATAACAAGGAGGCAAAGGACCAATAGAAGAACGGTTTATCTTGCTTATCAATCCTGCCATATCCTAAAATGTGATTTACCATGCCATTGATAAATCCAAGAAAAACCCATGGTGAGATACCTCCACATGCATAAATATCTATATAACAGTGTCAAAAATCATATGAAACATAACAAGCATATATCATCCAGCAACTATAATTAACAAAGTTCAAGAAAACTATCAGGAAACTAAATGTCAGATATTACTACTCTAAAACCAGCAGCTTAAACTGTTTGCAAAACAACCCTAAATTTACAACTACAGCAGAAATATGGAGATAGCAATACTAAACTATAGCCCACAATGGTGATAGGGTAGGTGGTAGATTTGAGAACTCTGGTAAAAGTTTAGTTGGCAATCTCATTCTTCAATTATACAATTGTGTTTGTTTCATTTTTGTTTTCTGTTTCATTACTTCTAGTCATCATTTATACAAAATGACACCCTACGTTACCCTAATGCAAAAAGGGTAACTCTGATAGTTTTGACGCAGAAATGAGGTATGAATTTCATACCTAACTTGAGAATTTACATTAAATGAATTTCCTAAACATTGAAGCTTATGATACAGTAATAAAAAAAAAAATCAGAGGAAATCTTACAAAAGCTTTAAAAGCAGGGCGATGAGCAGCCATCTCATATACACAGCACCCTGAACAACACAAAAAACGCATTTTAGCTATAGAAAACCCAAATCTGCAATTACCAGATACTTGTCTCTTAAAATTTATACCTAGTGACCAAATATCAGATTTGAATCCATAAGGAATATCTGCAAGCAGTTCAGGACACATGTAATTGGGAGTTCCTACCACCTGCATAGAAACATTAACTACAATGACTAATTGCACTTTGGGTGATTATGTATTTGTAAATAAATATAATATAGGGTCTAAAAAGATAGTAGCAATGTCATATAAAATCTATAAAAGTTGAACATTATTAAAACACAGTTTATCATCACAAATATGAGAAAAAAATAAACAAGTTTCCTTCAGCAAGGTCTTCCAGCTCAATATTTAAAATAATAACAGAACTGGTAAAACTTGAAAAAATTCTAGTTCTAATTCCTAATAAATGACAAAAAAGAAAAATAAAGTAATGCATTTCAAGTCTAGTATCTCTATGGTTTTTTCCCCAAAATAAATAGGCAAGTACCTCTACTTGTCCAGGTTTGATCCAATTTTGATTCAAGCAGGTTTATGTTTTTCTTGGAACATATATTATTATCTCTTTTTTTTTTTGTTGTTGAAAAAAACACAATTAAACCAAATTCTTTTCAGTAACCATGAGTCCATGGCATATTTTCTGTTTGAGAGTCTAGTGTAGATGTCAGCTATAACAAAGAAACGAGTAGTATACATGAAACTAGAATAATTTCAAATAAACATAATTGAGACAAAATTATTAGTCCTTGGCTTGGCAACATTGCCAAGGAAAAACTTAGTAACAACTAACAACACTGAAGCTTCCAGTTTTCATTACCAGATAAAGTACTAGGAAGGAAAATTAGGATAGATGTCCAAATGGACTAAGCATGATTATGTTTGAATTAGAATAGGTGTTTAATGCCTTCTGAGTACATGTCCACAAAAGGGCAAGAAAAAGGGGTATGATTAAAAGATGAAAATGTCTATACTAAGGGTATGTTTAGTTAGGGGATAAAAATAGGTGTAAATTTTTATGGATGAGCTCTGTGTGTAAAATTACACATGAACCTCATTCATGAAAAATTTACCCCCATTTTTACTCCCCAACCAAACATACCCAAAATATGTAACTTTGCTTATCAGCATATGGTGTTAACATGCAGGATTCCTCAATGCCATGCAAACCAGAAAGTACACAGTTTAGTATGAATCCTTACACCTTTTAAACTAATAGGTTGTTGAATTTAAAGAAGACAAGAAGAAAGCAGTTCCCTATCTCAAACATACCGATGAAGCCAAATCATCTGCTTTTAGAGTCTTAGCAAGCCCAAAATCCCCTACATGTCAGGAAAATACAGACAAATTCAGGAGGAAGACTTAAAAATCTATCTTCTATGTATGCAAAGACGGTAGATAAACTCACCCAGGCGAACATCCTGATCTTTGGTAAGAAAGATGTTGGAACACTGTCAGCAGAATCGACAAAACCAGACTTAACATATTTCACACAGAAGACAAGAAATGTAGGCCATAAGTATTATAGTTTGTTTCATAAAATTATACCTTCAGGTCGCGATGTAAAACAAAATTTGAATGCAGGTACTCTACTGCCAACAGTAATTGGGTGAACCATTTGCAGAGTTTCTGAGCAATTTCAACAACTTCAATGTGAGCCACAACAAAATATTAAACACTAATACTTGGAAAACAATATACCACACACGTCCTTGAGAATACCTCCTCAGGAAAGTAAGCACCATTTGATTTTTTCATCAATTCGGCCCTGTCAAAGATTTGACAAGAAAACAAGTACTGTAAATTAAGCAGCTGGACACAAAAAATTTATGAACTTTTACATGAAACTGCAAGATCATAGGTATAATCATAGTAGACTCACATGTCTCCTCCCTCACAATATCCAGTGACAATACAGACATAGCAACCCTACAACAAAAATAGAATCTGTTAGCTGAAAATAAAAATGTTACAATACAATCCTTTTAGTTTAGAATAGATAGTGCAATACTGTAACAATTACAGTTTGTTGAAGGAAGACAAGACTATGATCACATCATACAGAAATCCATAGGGTCTCTTACCTTCTCAACCCATGCCTCCTTGAATTCCACAATGTAAGGATGCTGGATTCTAGCAATAAGAGCCATCTAAAAATTCAATAATTAAAAAGAGAAGGGTCAAATCTTCACAAAAACACAAAAGCAGAATCAAGGTAAATGAATCGAAATCAACAAGAAGGGACACAAAACACCAAACTCACCTCTTGATGAGCAGATCTTCTGCATCTTTCAGTCTGCCTTGCAAGCCTGATTTTCTTCAACACATATCTGCAACCCATCAAAAACAAAAAGTCTTCAGCCGTAAATTTTCATTTTTTGAATAACCCCATCAACCAAATGCAGGAAAAAAAACATGATGATCATAACGTTACTTCTTCTTCTCAGCCTTGTGAAGAACAAGAATAGCAGCTCCAAAAGCTCCTCTTCCGATCTGCTCCATGATCTCATACTGATCCATCCTAGACTCCATTTCTCTCGATCCACCAAAACACCCAATTCCACAAAACCCAAAACTCCAAAATCCCCCCCAAAAAAAGTTAACAAAAAAAAAGAAAAAACAAAGAAAAACAATTCAACACCTACAAAAACAAATTGCAGATATTGCTATGCAACACCCAAAGAAGCCAATTTCACACCATTTCCTTCCCACTCCGCAAAAAATCCACACTTTATGGCATCAAAGTGAAACCATCTTCCTTGTTCTACATTGCTCCCTCAACAGGATTTTAGAAATCATCTGAGACAAGAACACCATGTGGGTTTTCTCATCCTTCTCTGCAATGTGCAGCACCTACTGCTATGGCTTCATTCACTCAACTGACCCACATCACAAGTAGCATCACAATTACAATGATAATTATAATTATAATAACAATGGTAGTGGCAATAATAATAACATGGCCATGATGATTTTTTAGCTGAATTTGCAATGGAGAAGGTTGAAAGTTTCAATTTTTTTTTTTTTTTTTGCCAAGTTTGAGATACAATACAAGCCACAGAAAAGGGTATATTGAAGCACTCTTTCTTTCTCTCTCTAAATTCAGCCGTGTGACAATGTTTTAGACAGAGAAAGAGAGAAGAAGAAGGAAGAGGAGTGCTTATGGGTGTGCTTGCGTATTAGCCGACAGTCACAGCTGGTCTAACAAGTTTACGAGCTTTCATTTTTGGTCGTTTATTATTTCAATTCTTGGGGAAAAAAAATTAATTTAATAAGTAACATTATTTTTGGCCTAGTTCCTCATTTATGGAAGTTCTCAATTCAGGCTTTCTAGACGTGATAAATTATAATAAGCCTTGCAAAAGTTTAAGATGTTAGTTGGAGGGAGTTGTGCTATTTCTCCGATTCAAAGGATGTTTATTGACACACACCCTAGTCTAATAAGCCATGTCTTAGGTGCACCTTACTTGCCAACCGCAACACATGAAAAATTCTTGTAAGAGTGGAATTTCAAGAATTAGTAACTATATGTTGAATAAAATTAATAAAGTCTATATACTAAAAATAAAGTTAATGAGACACAATTTTATTATGAGTATGTCTAAAAATAATATATTACACTCGTGTATATATAAGAATTTCTCACACCACACT
This sequence comes from Dalbergia cultrata, assembly GCA_031216105.1. Lineage (NCBI taxonomy): Eukaryota > Viridiplantae > Streptophyta > Magnoliopsida > Fabales > Fabaceae > Dalbergia > Dalbergia cultrata. The sequence goes on from CM062345.1 coordinate 11,372,510, forward strand.
CGCCAAACATCGAATGGATAGTTTCTTGAATTTAATATAAATGGGATAAAATTGGTACAAGTTAATTAATGGTTATGAAAATTCTATAGTGACAATTATTTTGAAATAGGATTGAAACTCTAAAACATATTTAATTTGAAATTGACGAAGTATATCAAACATATTCTCTTATGTAAATGTCTTCTATTGGATTGAAAGCACAAGGATCGAATTCTGAATTTATTGGCCTTTACAACTCTAATATTATGTCATGAATCATGTATGTTCAATGATTTAAGATTTTAAATAGAAACACATGAATCAGTTTGTATTTGACATAAATGTAGTAATTTTTATTGCCTATGATCAAGGGGTAGTGATGGTGCGATACTTTTATCTAATAATGGAGGATAGAAATAAAGTTTTATGTTTCTCAATTCTTTTTGGATCTTGTTTCTTAAGACTTCATTAATGGCGATGATAAGGAAACATGGGGAGTGTCACCTTCGTGGGGGAAATATGAGTCATCTATTGCCATAACGATCGATAGACACACATCAAGTATTACTAGTAAGAGTTATTAGCGGTTTGAAATTCTAGTGTCTGTGCCTTAATTGCTATTGGAAATTCACAAAGTTAACAAGAAATTATTGGAACTATATTTAATGGATGTTGTAATTTGTGAACGAAGGCATTTAAGATATATCATTGGATTGAGGGAGTGGCTATACCCTTTTGTCTAATGTCACTCCCACTAACACTCATCTTTATTGGGTTTTACCAAATTATCCTTCTTCCATTTCAACTAAAAAAATAGCTAGTTAATATTAATTATTCATTAATTATTATAATGATATCAAAAGTTTTTACTAATTTAATTTAAAAGTGATTTAATTAATTAAAAAATTTAATATTGATCTAGACACTAAATATTACAAGCATTTAATATTAATATATTTTTTGGTACATATAATATTAATATTATAAAGCATAGAGCTGAGTAATCTTTCATGTTCATGCATAATTATACAGTAACCATGTATTTTGTGTATTATACTTCTGTACCTTTCTTTTTAAAAGGAAATGTGAGATTCTGATAACAAGAAGATGTATAACGTAACCTAAAACTATTAAATACATATAATTTACTAGCATTCGTGGTATTAATATCTTATAATTTTTATTATAAGTTTTAATCTTTTAATTTAAAGTTATATTTTTAAATATTAAGGTAAAATAATAATATTAATCATATATTAAATCACTATATTAAAATACAAAAAATTATATTAATATGTCAAGATGTATTGTCACGGTAATTATTATACAAAACACTATGCTTAGAAAATAATGTGACTATACCGATAGTCAATATTACTTAAAATTTGAATTTAGGCACAGTTTATTTTATTTAATTAATAATTCATTATGTTGATAAAAAATTTATTAAACATATTCTCTTTTTTAATGGATTTTATAGAACAATGAAATAGAAAGCATATCCTATATATTACGCTTGAAGAAAGTCACGTCAAGTGGAAGAATAAATTTTTTTTTCAAAAATGAAAATATAAAAGTAAAAGTAATTAAATTTTAAAAAAATTATTTTAAAAGGTTAATAATATTGAGTTTTAATAAAATTAAAAGTATCAATAAACTATTGAATTAATTATGTAAAAGTAGAAAAGGGTATTTTAGAGAAGTTAAACAAAAGATGAGTGGATGAAAGTGGCAATAGACAATATGGAGTGGCAATAGTCCATCCCTTAGATTGATAGTAACTCCACATCGTATAAAGTTAATTATAAGATTGTGTTAACATAGTACCTTAAAATTGTTAAAGATTTTAAAATAAAATTTTTTATAGAAAAGGAAAATTAAAGTTTTCAATATATTGAAGTGTATCAATTAGAAAATTTTAAAATTTTTCATTATTGAGTGTATAATTTTATACATACTATTAAAATATTTTATTATTAGTCTATTCTTAATGCCTTATTACTATAAATTCCAAAAATAGATTTTTGTTTATATTTTCTAGCTACAAATAAACTAAAATTAATAGGGAGATAAAAATGTGTTAGTGATTTATGACGGATATTGAATAATGTTATGAAGTGGAGGTTATTGGATGGTGTTGTTTATAATACTATCCATTTTTTTCATTTGTATTTATTTGATTATGTATATATGTTACTATAAATATGTACATGGAACTGAAAAAATGCTTTCATATAATTTGTAAAGACAAAAAATGATTATAAGGACAATCTCTTTTATGAAACGAAAATGGTTGATAATCAAATTTTATTGACAGAAAATGAATGTCAAAATAATCTGACGTATCAATTGGTAATATGTAGATGAGGAAATGAATCTTAATTAGCATTATATTTGGTACAACAACTATTGTGCATTTTGTCAAAAATTTCGGTTACATATATCATGCTAACTATGTAGCATTACAGTTTATATAATAGTGTGGGAAAAATGTAATTTACCCCTAAATTATATAGGTCATATACGCGTTATTCTTACAATCTTAAAAAGATGCAAATGATGGAGCTTAAACTTTTTTACCCCTTTTATTAAATTTCTATCTATTGTTAACAAAAAATAACTAAATAAATAAATGGGCTATATATACCCTTCAGTGCAATCCAATAGCCCAAACTAAAAAACAAGTTCAACTCAACACGCTAAAATTAAAGTTCTTGAGATTGTATGCTATTTCTGTTAATAGTATATCAAAAAGTTATTTGCATTTAGTCCATATAATCTCCCATTCTTCAAAGGTTATGATTGGAAAAATGAAAATGGAGGGAGTGGCAAGGAGTGGGAAGGTTAAACTTGTTTGACCTTTGTTTAGAAGTAATTTAGGAAAAGGAGTATGGATAACAACCTCTTATAATGAAATCGTTAGTTAATTAGTTATTTTCACTTGTCTCCTATAGCTTGAAACTACCACTTGTATAAATAGGCTCTCCCACATCAACAACAACTAAACTTTTATTCTGTCATTTGTTTGGTTTATTGTTAAGAAATCAATTTGATGACTATTGTGCTTCCACTCCTACTTTGTCGTTATTCTTCCTTCTTTTCTTCCTCAATTCATATTGACCTCTAAAACTCACAACAACGGTGAAAAGAACTTCACTATTGCAAACATGCAAGACTCGAGCAACTCGTTCTATCTCCATCCCAACGAAACTCCTTCATTGCAACTTGTCACAACTCTTTTTGATGAGAAAAATTTTCATCCTTGGCAAAGGAGCATGAAGATGAATCTCCTTACCAAGAACAAGTTAAGGTCTGTCAATGGCTCCATCAAGGAACCTTCTGCCTCCGATTCAATTCATCCTTTTTGGGAGCGATGCAACAGCAGCGTTTTGGCATGGTTGAATCGTGCAATTTCCCTTGCCATCGATCAATCCCTTCTTTGGATAAAAAAAGCACATTCTCTATGGTGTGAACTAGAAGAAAGGTACTCCCAACAAGATATGTTTTGAATTGCAAAAATCTTCAAGAAGACATCTTCACCTTCAAGCAAGGTAATATTTCTATTGCCATATACTTCACTAGCTTGAAGGCTCTTCTAGACGAATTGGATATTCTTCTCCCTATTCCTTCTTGTGTATGCAATGCCAATTGTAACTGTGAGGCTTCAAATAACATTTGTGAACATGTTGCATGTCATATGCTTCTTGAAAGGTCTCAATGAGCAATTCTCAAGAGCACGATCCAACATGATGCTTATGTCTCCTCTCCCCACACTAAACAAAGTCTTTGCAATGGTAGCCTAGCAAGAAAGACAATTCTCCCATGAACATAATGATTCTATTGTCGTATCTTATTCCACTAACTTAAGAAAATTTGCTCCAAATAAAGGAATTCTTTGACAGCCTAGAACTGCCCCAACAAGTCCTTTCGGGCAAGGCCAAAAGAAACAATGCACTCATTATGGTTTGTTTGGACACACCATTGACACATGCTTGAAGAAGAATGGCATGTCCCCTGGATACAAATGCAAAAACTCTACTCATGGAATCGAAAAAACCATAAATCAAGTCTTTATTGATCACTGTGGCCTTTCTGAACTCCTTATACCAATCAAAAGTCCAGAATTGGACTTACTGTTGAATAGTACAACAACCTCTTCAAATTGTTGCTACCCTCTGGTAATATTGTTTCCAACACAAACACCACTAATACACAAATTAACATGGCTTCTAGAAAACCCAGCACTGATTTGTCTTTACATGATGGTAACTACCTCAACTTCCTTTGGATTTTAGATAGTGGTGCTACTTATGACATTTGCATATATCTTTATCTCTTTTCACCTTATTTTGAATAAATAAACGTGTTACTGTTCATTTACCTAATGGAACTACATTAATCTCTAGGTATTAGGGCACTATGCACTTATTTCTTGATCTTGTTCTATCCAATGTCTTATATTTGCCCACTTTTCAATGCAATATCATTTCCATCAATAAGTTAACATCCAATATTTATTGTCAAGCTATGTTCTCATAGAATGACTTGCATCATACAAGATTTGAATGCCTTGAGGAAGATTGGCATTGCTAAATTGGAAATAGGATTGTATTTTTCATAAGCTCCTTCAAGACACTTACCTGTCATAGATGATAGTTCCATTGTAAACACAATTTCATGTAATTCAACTTTATAGAATAATGTACTCTAGCATGTAAGATTAGGGCACTCGCCTTTAGATAAAATCAACACACACTATACAATGCTAAGCAAAAACACTTACCATTTCTTGTCAGCACAACACACACTATACAATGCTTTTGATTTAATACATGTTGATATTTGGGGCCCTGCCTCCACTGCATCTCTTTATTGTTATAGATATTTCTTGACCATAGTTGATGACTTCACTAGACACACTTGGATCTTTCTTATGAAAAGAAAATTTGAAGCATAATCTCTTGTTCAAAATTTCTTTTCATTTGTTGAAAACCAATCTCAATAAAAGATTAAAATTGTGAGAAGTGATAATGGCCCAAAGTTTACCCTCAAAACCTTTTATGCAACCAAAGGTGTCATTCATCAAACCTCTTGTATTGAGACACCCTAACAAAATATCATAGTTGAGAAAAAACACCAATACCTTCTTAACATAACTAGAGCTCTCCTCTTCCAAGCCAATCTCCCTAAATGTTTTTGGTTTTATGTAGTAATTTATGCAGCCTCATTCATTAACAGAACACCCTCTAAATCCCTAAACTTCAAAGCACCATTCAAGTGCCTTCACTCTTCCTTACCTGACCTGGCCTGTCCCAAATCAAAGTCTTTGGCGCCCTTTATTTTGCATATACTCTCTAATAAGCTTGATCTAAGAGCTAGAAAATGCATCTATACTGGCCATCACCCAACACTAAAATTTTTGCTCTATTTGACCTGCACTAGAGAAATCCTCATCTCAAGACATGTGATAGGTCATGAAAAAAATTTTCCCTTAACTTAGTAACTCACCCTCAAACGCAATCCATACCCTAACCTACCTTCAACACTCCTCACAACATTGATATAGCACCAATACTAATCCCAACCACCTAACAGACACACAAATCAACCCTACCAACATAAAAAAAACACATTCCCCATAGAACCAAATGCTACCCCTATTGACATCATAGACACACAAACTCTAGATATTATTCAAATACAATCATCCCTGCACCTAGGCAATCCGATAGAAACAAGAAAATTCCCTCATATTTATAAGACTACCACCACAGTCTTTCCACTACTAACAATGTTCAAACTTCTAAAAGCCATCCAAATAACATAATCAGGTATCATATTGTTTCCTATAATTCCTTCTTAGAAAAGCACAAGTCTTCATCTTAAACAACTCCTCAACAACTAAACCAAAGAGCTACTCTCAAGCAACCAAATATGCGTGCTGGCAAGCAATCATGAAGGCAAACGTTGAAGTTTTTTTTTTTGCCCTCCAAATTGGGAAAGGGGTCAAGGAAGAAATGAATGTAGGTTCCAAATAAAGTTATATATGACATAGTCTCTTCTATTCTACTCCCCACCTTTGTCTTCCATTCCATTATTGACTACTCCCTTTCATCATCTATTAAACTCCCAAACACAGCCTAAAACAAAACAGTTGAATTTCAATAAGATAAGATACACTTATGTCAACACTTCAAGTTTGATGGATATTTGCATGAGATGATGTTAGATATAATAATACCATTTTATTTGTCTTTACCACATAGGTTATGATTTTAAAGGAGAAAATTCATGGCACGCATACTTAGAAATTAGTCATTTTTTCCAATTATTTAATACAAGTATTATATTATTCTGCGAAATAAATATAATCATGTCTAAATGTAAATAATTATCCTGTCTAGACATGATGTATCAATAATAAGATACATAAAGTATTTTTATATTTCTTTAGTATACTTCTATTGACATTATTAGGTACTGCATAAAAATGTTTGAATAAGAGTATATTCTCATTTATTTAAAACGCGTGATGATACAATGTTTACAGCAATTACAAAGCATTACAATTTAAAACTACAGTTGGAAATCATAACAAAAATGCTATGAAAGCAAATCATAAAGAATTATATTATTTGTTGGTGTAAGATTGACCAACAACTGAATGATTTCCTGCATGCGTGATCTTTGGACTGACTAAGGAGGCGAACACGCCACCACAATATGGTGGAAAGACAAACGAACACCAATCTCACCCAAAAGGAAGGAATACCTTGATGGAGATAATGGTTTGATGAGCAAATTAAATAAGCAAGTCGATCACTAGTTGGCACATATGAGACACACAAAGCTCCTTGTTAGCAACAAGATCACAAACAAAATGACAGTCAATAGCAAAATGCACCTTCATCCTTGTTTGAAATACTGGATTTGCACATAGGTAAGTTGCACCTGGTAGTGCCAGGTGGATAGTGGAGCAAGAAAATGGATGTGGTTGGCCTTGGCAGTGAGGTGGGGCAGAGGATATTTTGTGCACATTATCCTCATTCCTTCCTTCTACGCAATAAATCACCCCATGCTCAAATTCTTGGCCTGAAAGGTGCAATTTAAGCATTTATAAGGAATGATTTGTTGCTCTTAAGATTGACCAGCAGCTAGATTGTTTCCTAACATGATCCTTTGATTGGCTAAGGAGGCCAACACTGCACAACTAGCGGGTGCATAGATCCGTTAGTAGGAGTTTTTCTAACTTAAATAGAGATAATTTTTGGTACAAACTGAATCGAACATCTTAAATTCAAATATTAGGAGAGTTTTACATTGTCATTTATCACTTAACTCTCTCATTTTTTATGAATTTTTAAATAGTGGGGTATGAAAATTAACAGCATATATTTATATGATATCATATGATTGAATGAGTTTGTCAAACTTTTTAATACTATCAGTATATTAAAATTAAATCATTTTGGATATATGAAAAATTTTAGGTTTTCTAAAGCAAGACATAGTATTTATTATGATCCATATATTCATTAAGCAGGACTACCTGTAATAGAAGATTACATGTAATTATAAAAAGACACGGGAAAAAAAAAAAAAGAGTTACCACGTTAATGTAATTCTCAACAACATTTGCTAATTTAAAATAATTGAAAGCGGTCGCTGGAACAGTGATTACCCATTTTTAGCCCTGAACCGATAACAGTATATGCAACACTTGTACGATATAATAACTTAGCACCTAAGATCTGGACCTGTAATTCCTCCTCTCTTTTTTTTTTTTTTTTATTATACCTGTAATTCCTCTGCACCAATGCAATTAGAAAAGAAAAGTGATTCGCCCAAATTTGCATGTTATGTATATACTATTTTTTCTGTTCACTTTTTTTTTTTACTTTTGATTTTAAATTTAACACATCATTTTAACAAAATATATTTTTTCCGAGTATTTTGGCAGTGTAAAATATTGTTGTCGTTAATTAATCTCATTTGGTCAAAGCATTGACTGAAATTCTTCACAAGATGATGCCAACTAATTCTGATTCGATTTCTTTCTCAATGAGTTTTTTTTTTTTTTTTTAATTCGAATTCACTCCCATTATTTGAGTTATACCCATAATCATTATAGTTTCATGCTCCATTCTTTTATATATAAATAATTAATCCAATATTTTATTTAATGCTTCTTATTCAATAATTAAATTCTTAATAAATTAAAAGAGTGACCTTTTTTTTCAAAATAGTGCTTTTGAATAATAAATAAACAGATATAAGAAGTATCATTTTTGGAAGAGAGTAATTATATTTTATAATGACTAATATATATATGGGCCTACATTTTTTATGTATAAAGCAATGTTATTCGCTGTACACTTATTAAAGTGCTCATAGCGCCCTCTTAAAGAAAGTGCTGCCAGCCTGATCAGATTTTTTTTTCGTTTGGTCTTAGCTTAGAGTTAATTAATTACATAAAAGGGATCTAATGTGCATTTATCCTGATATATGTATGATTTATCCTAATATCCATTCCACGTTATGAAAGTTATCCTTGAAATTAGGATTGTAAGTAGATCATACCAATTCTATGAACTCGATGAATATAAATCAATTTGATAAGATGAAATGCTCAAAATTTTGAATTGGATTTTGGATATAACAAATTTATTTTATATCTCTTTGACTATCTTCAATTTATAATGTATTTGTGTTCTTTAATGTTTTGAATTTGAAATTACTGTGATATTAGAATAGTGTTGTTTGGGTATGGTGTTGTGATAATGTGACATCCAGAAACTTTAAGTTTGATTATTATGATATCATAATTATGTTATTTGGACTCTATATTCTAGGCTTCTAACTTATATATGGATATTAGAATACCATATTATTAGCATATGAAAATTTGTTACATAAAATTTTGATATTTAACAATTTGCATTGTTTTTATTGAATTTTTTTGCAAGAATTGAAAAAAGAAGTAAATCCGATAACCCTATCCGAATCAACCCAAATTTGATCGAATTGATTTGGTTTAGGTTTTAAAAAAAAGAGACATTATATTGTATTTTGTGTAACTTTGTATAAGATATGATATTTTATATTTTATAATATTATCATTCATTTACAATTAATTCTAATATTATAAGTAAATATATTTAATAAAATAAGAAAATTTTCCTAATTCCTTTAATATAATTTTCAAATATTATATTTATATAAATATTTATTAATTAAAATTTATTTTATATTACATGTTATTATTTATTCAATATTTTATAAATATTTATTATTTCAATAAATTATGTAAGTATGAAATATACTACTTTATATATTTTAATATTTTCCATTTTTAATCATAATTACTTAAATTTTAATTTAGAAATAAATATAGAACCAAAATAATTTTATTATTAGTCCTTAATTTTATATATTACATATTATTTATTACTTATTTGAATATTTTACTAGTTAATAAGTTATACTATATTATTTATTTAAACTATTTATTTATTATTTTATCTAACTTATTATTTATTCATTATAATTATTTTTATTTTTATTTTTATTATATAAAACTACGTTGATATGATATATTATTTTTTACAATATTTATTTATTATGAAGTAAATTTTAAGAATTATTTTATTTTAATAAAATATTAAAAAATAAAAGTGATTTTATGCATTAAAAGTTAATTAGATCTAATTCAACCTTCTCATGTAGAATTTAGTTGTACAATATTTTGATATTTAAGAAGATTATGATAGATAAATTTACACAATATATTCTTTATACCAAACATATCGTATTAGCTTCCGTTATCTTGTCTAATATCACAAAACACACTCGAAGATAGTATTAAAACATCGATCTCTTATAAGTGTAGGTTACTAATTATGCTTCAGATTTTCATTGAGTATTCAGGATTATTACCACCAACTCTTCTTGGTGACGCTAAAACGCACTAACTTAATAATTGAGAAAAGAAAAGTTGCAACAAATTCTAGGCACACTTTTACCCAGGCATGGTGATTTTATTACTCAGTTCATGATAAGCACAATGCAAACAATGGAATTAACGCGAATTGCCCCACGTCCACGTTTGGACCACCACCATTGGCACAAAACCCCATAAGAGTTGACACCCGAAAAACAATCATTAGCGTATGATATACTCTATAAACAATAAAATACTCCATTCATTTAATATTAATTAATTGTTATTTTTTAAAAATTATATAATTTAAATACATCAAAAAATTAATATATCATGTTACAATCTATAATTAGATGTATTAATTTTTTAGTATTCTAAAAATACATAATTTCTTGAGAATGATTATTATTATGAAATTGAGGGAATTCTGGAATCCAAACACAAGCAAACAATAATTCCTGAATTGAATAAGAGTTGAAACCTGTGCCATGGTTTCAGTGCCTTGTTTCAATCCTATCACCACGTGCTTGTTCCTCCCCTCTAAGGTTATGCCTTAATGGATTTATTTTCTGTGCATGGCACATGCAGATGCACATTTGACAGATGCAGTTAACGGAGAAACGACGCAGGCACCTGAGAAAGGGGGGGTTTTTTGGCCCCCCACCCACTTTCCCAAGAGTATGTCACGTGCTCCAATAAGTGCCAATGCCCCCCCCCCCCCTCCCTCCTTTCTCTTCTCTGGCCATGGGACCCTGTTCCCTCCTGGCTCCTCCTCCACTCCCTTGAGAAAAGTTGATGCTTTCACTATATAAGAAGAATAATTATCTTATATATCATTAAGATTTAAAAATTACTTAAGAGGGGTTTGTTTGCTGGGTCTATCTTCTTCTCATGCATCATTTTGATTTCAATGGGTCTACTTTTTATACATGCTCATGCAAATTTTTTTTTTTGTTAAAAAATTTGACTCGCATGCCCATTACTTTAAATGAGTGGATGCCTATATGTATAAGTAAATGTCTATGTAAAATTTTACATATTGACAATGTATATCAAAATTAATATCTTATTATTGTCTCAATCATTATATAATATTACAAATATGTAAAAAAAAAACTAAATGAGAATAATGACTCACATGATTAAAGTTCTAAATATAAACATAAAAAATATAATTTAAATTCTGAAATTATTCAAAAATTACTCCACTCTATTTTGCTCTTGCAATTTATTGGAATTTGAATTTTAAAAAATTACAATTGGACTTCAAGATCTAGCTAATAATGTTTATGTTATTTTAGTGTAATTAAAACTCATAGTGAATAGCTATTTAGTCACCCCATATGAATAGTGAGATAAATAAAATTTTGCCATCATCAATGATATTTTTGTAAACAAGTATTATATAATTAGCAATATTGGGCTTGTAATATTTATTATTTTATTTTTTATTGAACATTTATTATTTTAGTTATAGCTAGGTATTGCAATATTTATATTATTACTACTATTTCTACTACTATTATCATTATAAGAAAAAGACCCTTGCCCCTTACTAGCTGATTACTTACTTAACAAAAGTAAAAAAGTGGGAAATTTCTGGGTGCCATTCAAGGTTGGTCGAAAGTTGATGATCATGAGAGCAGTGAGAATACGATGTGTGTGTCGTCATTTTCAGTGCCATTCCGATTAGTGTGTTGATTTGACAGCACCATATCAACCAACGATTCTGTAATGACTCTGAACCTTGAACAGTCGTCGTTGCCTAATTATGCACTAAACAAATTTGATGTTAATTAGTTAACCTATAATAACCAGTACAGATGTTAGTTAAGCAGTCTTAAATCAAACTTCGTCCTGAGGATTGTCATTTGCTATAATTAAAGTCTACAATTAACGTTCTCATGTTAAATCTTTGCCAACGCCTCTCTTTTCTTTTGTTCTTTTTAGCTTAAGACAGTGACAAACAACCCATCTCACCTATGGCGACTTCCCTTGCAAATGTGTATTATTAGCACATGTCCTATGCATTAAAAATTGAAAACCCATAATTATGGTAGTCTTGGATATAAGGGGCGGAACGTGTATCATTTTTTCTTTTATTTGGTCAGAGAACGTCGTGTATCATTAAAATGATAAATTCTTAAAATTTATTGCCACTCAATTTTTCCCCATCTAGATCACAATTTTGAGAGATCATATTATCACACTTCACTTCATGTATTTTTAAAATATTATGTCCCCTCCTTTATAAAATTGAGATAGCTATAGATGTTAATTTTCATAAAATATAATATATTCACTTATAATAATATAAAAATATTGATATATATATATATATATATATATATATATATATATATATATATATATATATATATATATATATATAATTTATGAATTGTTATTATATTAAGAAAATAAATGATTAATAGTAGAAATAAGCAAGAGCAATAATCATGTGTAAATTTTTTATAAAAATTAAAATTATGTATTCTCTCAACTATTTATTTTAGGATGTTAATTTATATTTTTAATAACATGACAAAATTCTTTTATCTTCTTCATGATTTCTCTTCACATACAAAATTAATAAATAATTTTTTTTGGTAGGGTAAATAATTTTTATTTTTATATACATTGGTTTTCTAGAATAATCAACTAAAATATATGGAAATGTTACTTTTTAAAAAATATTACAAAATATTGTTAATACTAATAGTTCATTTTCTTAACATAGCAAATTTTTAAGAATTAAGATAAATACATTCATGTATAAATATAACAATATTTTTGTATTATTATAAGTCACATATATTTTAATATTAAAAAAATTCTCTCTCTCTCTCTCTCTCTCTCTCTCTCTGTATATATATATATATACACACACACACTTTAATATTTTAAAAAACTAATATTTTAAATTATTACAAGTCACATATATTATAAGATGTAAAAATCGTTGTTCAAATTATAGAACAATTTCATTATCTATCTTTTCATTCACAAGCCAGCAAAAACCTACGTGAAGTGAGTAACTCCTTCAACTAATAACCAAAACTTTGTTAGTTTTACATCTAAACTAGGACATAGGTATCTCATTAAGGTATTGATGGGTCGCATTTATGCATCCCCTTTTTCTCTATAACTCTAAGCATATTATATAATTTTGAATGCTAAAATGATTGACTTTTAGTTGATTTAGGTTTAGTCCTCATTATGCATCATTGAATAAAATAAGGGTTAAATATGCCATTTTGATGAGTAAGTTAAATATGTTTTGAAGCTTCCTATGTTTTAATCCTCTCTTATGTGTGTAATTTTGTTGTAAAGATTTCCTATGTTGGTATATGAACACTATAGAGGTGCATGAAGCTTGGAGCATTGTTCAATTTGGGTTGTTAAATAGAAGAGTCCTAGAACTCATTTGAGTACACTTATAAAAAGTATTGCAATAAAAAAAAAAAAAACTTATATATCTTTCTACAAATATTGAATTGAGATAAATAAAGAAGTTGGAAAGCTCAAGAAGTTCTTTATAATTTTATGTTCATCTCTCTTGATGAAAATTAAGTTGCAAGATTAAAGGTTAATGCCATCCATCTTGACCTCTAGTTTGTATTTTGTCAATACCTGGAGCTACAAATGTCCAACTGAGGTGACTCTTGCAGCGTTGAAAAACTTATTCAAAATGCTACAACTTCTATTTCTACATTCAACAACTAGTTCATATGTTTTGAAGCTCAAAACGGGATTGGAAGTGTGTGGAGTATTGTTGCACGAGTACCAAACTACTATAGTGGTTATCAAAGAGCAAAAATGACTCAAAAAGTGGTTCTAAATCGTTGTATCGGTCCCCCATGATTGCATCAACTTGTAAAACAACATTTTTTCTATTATTTTGGGGCTAGTTTTTGACACTATGATGATACATTACATAAACTCACTTTGCCTAGGTTAATAGAGATCTTCTATGCTTGTTTTAGCACTACCTCCACTTCTCTCTCAATTCTTTCTACTTTCTCTCTCTTCATATCTCCATTCTCTCTCCAGGTTTAGGAGCTTCCAATCATTATTTTGGCTCCCGTCATATTTTTCATTAAATTGATTATGATCCTCCACCATGAAGGAGTAATTTTCTTTATCTTGCTCAACGATAACTGAGAATTGAAAATTGTGCCTGAGATTCCAATTTTTAATACAATTTTTGATCAATTTTTTTTTCTCTTGTTTATCTATCTTTAATATTGATTGTGAGTTATTGCAATTGTGTTCTTGAGAGTTACTTGATTGTCTGTTTATTCACGATATGAGTTGTATGTATAATTAGGATTATATTGGGATATTTGGTTAATGAATTAAATTCTATCCATTTGGTAAGGGATTAGAATTAACTCCGTTAGAAAATTAGGTTGCTATAATTGGTAATTAAACTAACATAGACTCATAAAATCATGATTATGGATTACTAGTGTATGTGTTGGCCAAACCCTTAGTAGGAATACAATTGCGTGACCGTTAAATAGAATTGTCTCATTATTGTGTGATTACATAATTAATGAAAATAACCACTACTATGAATTAATCATTTCAGCTAATAATTGAACAATTCTTAATTTGAAGGACTCCTTGTGCAGATGTTTATTTTTATATAATTTTTTCTATTAATTTATATTCTTATAACAATTTTAAATAACCTCCAGCTTTCTCAATTAACTAGAAATACTTCTACGTGAGAGAATCAGGATTGCACCCTAACTATATTTTTTGTGCGATTTATTAGCATTTATTGTATTTTTAATTTGTTATAGATAGTGACAACCTGCATCAAATTTTGGCATTATTGTCAGGAAACTGGTGCTAGTTAATTGTTATAAATAATTTTTACTTCATCTATGTGTAACGTAATGCAGAGGAAAAGTCAAAAGTGCCCAAATGGTCAGATGAGTTACGTTAAGTCAACATTCATGAACCTATCATTTAATCCAGAGGAGAAAAAGAAGTAACTTTCACTTTCTTTTACCTACTCAAACAATGTAGTTATTTTTAATAGTTTTTTTCAACAAAAAATTTATTGAAAAAGAAATTTTCCAATTCAGGTTATTAATTCCGATCTTGTCGTCGCGCTGCTACACAGGATAAAATCAAGCTTAGAAACTGATACATATTTATCTGAACCACAGGTCCTTCGAATTTCAACAACATGCATGGATAACGTGTGACAATGTCATCATGCAGTAACAGTACATATAACAAATTGATTACCATATATGCCTATATATTTGAAGGGAAACAAAAAAAAATATTAAGACACGTGACAAGGAGGGGGTGCGACAATAATGTAGTATCAAGCTGAAAATAACAACACACAGGGCAAAGCTGGCAGCGAAGAAATGTACATGCACATGTTAGTGTTGCATCTAAGCTAATTATGAAACTAGCTGAAAATGGTAGCACAGAAATGTTTGGGTCCATTTGACACATGGGTTTCCAATGTGTTCATGATAGATGAAGTTTTCTGAATATGAAACTAGTACTGAGTTTCGGCCATATTGTACAATCAATAATTTTGGAGTTTGGAATGCGTTACTTATTCATTTATATAGGTGGTAAAATCATTTTTTGCTATGATATTAAATATGTCCTACTGGTTAGGCGTTACAGAATTCATATTTCAATGTGTTAAAGAGTATAAAATTATTCAAAAGTATTTTATTAAGAGTCGTTGCAGGACATATAGTAATAATATATTCACAAAACGCCAGTTTGTCCTGATAATAAGTAGGTCAAGTGGTTAATCAAAGTGGGAAAGTTCTCCTCTTGCGTGATATATTGTGTGTTTGGATGTGATCGTTGGATTCCACAATCACTTTTTTCTCTAAAAAATTTCTTTTTTATATATCTGGATTATTTTTAAAAAATAACTTGAATCTAAAAAAAATTAGTTTTCAATTTTTTCATAGAAATTAAAAAGAGTAGTTTTTGAAAAAAATTGATTTCAAAAACTTTTTCAAATGCACCTACATTCACAAGGTCAAGTTGTTAATTAAGAGACTTCATATCTATTAACACTAGTGCATAAGACTTGACACACTTTTACTTGTAATAATTTTTTGTAGAATATAATTTTTTATCAATCGTCTAACAGTTAAATTATAACTAGATATCTAAAATAATGTGATCAAATAGTTTAGTTTACACACACTTCAAAAAGATCTATTATGTTCATTTAGACATATATAAATTGTTTTAGATTAATATAAAATTTTATAAATATAATCTACAATATATGAACTTTCAATCCAACATTCGGTTTTGCAAAAAAAAATAAAAAATTCAATAAAAAGTTATTGGATGCATTAAATATGTATCAAGTTATATATATATATATATATATGTATGTGTGTAATTTAATTTAATTTTAATGTATTGATAGTGTAAAATATTTTACACTGTCATTTATTAGATTATTCTGCTTGTATAACTTTTGAAGGAGATATTATATTACACAATATAATAATAATATAAAATTATTTTACATATGAATTATACATCAATATTATATGATCGATGACGTTAGCGCAAATTTGATTTGTTCTTCTAATAAATCGTTTTTTACATAAGATATAAACTATTTCACAAAGTTAGCCATTACATGCAAGCATTCTATATTAATATAAGCACATACACTTCATATGTACATGTTTATCTTGCTGAACGCACACCCAAACCCAATTTCTGCTGTTTTATATAAAACTTTGCCATCGATCTACGCCTACATATATATAGGATGGAAGTTCGTGGACCAAAAGAAAAGAGAGCGAGAGTTAACTCTCTTAAAAGCGATTTACCCTGTCCATTCTGATGTAACAATAATGGCTCTGCTGCATCATTCTTAATTTTCTGCTTCTTTTATTTTATTGCTTTCACGCGTCATACCTGTCATTTTGAGAAGCACTTTTTTTTGTTTTTTGTTTTTTGCCCTTTTGCTGTTAATGCTCTTTCACTTCACTGTGTGGCCATTTTTTCTCCTTATGTTTTAAGAGAGACCGGTGGATATGGCAAAGGGTCGAACCCATATTATCTGTCCTTCATGGACTATATATATATATTTCAACAAATTTAATTAGTTGGTCAGAAGGTTAACTTCTTTTATAAGAATAAATGCACACGCAGATTGAGTTTTTCCATCACAAAAGCACATTTTTAGTTTCCATCCTACATTTTTACTTTTTTTTTTCAAACAAAATAGTAATAATCTGACATGATAAACTTGATGCTAAGTGCAAACATTTAATATTTATCTTCATAGAAATTATAATAACATAAAGGTACTGTCACAAATACAATATCTTAGGAAAATGAGATTTAGCTTTTGCCTCAAATGGCATGACAGTGGATTCGGCTTCTGCCAAAATTTTGGAGCATCAGATTTCGTGAAATTAAAAAAAAAAAATCATCCACCTAAATATCGATGCATATTTATGTAACCCGAAAGTATAGTGAATATTCTGTTCATACATTGTCATAAGTTATGTTATTAAAGAGTTTACATAATATTATAATATATTTTTAACATTTAAAAAATTTAAAATTTAGTTTTTCAAGATTTAACAAATGTTATAATTTATTATTTTGTATTACTGTAGAAAAATGGTATAATTTGCTTTTGTTGGCAACGTTTTTCAAACAGTATACCTCTTTTTTGGGTCGTGAAAACAATATGCATAATACCCTATATAGTTTTAAGGTATTGGGTTGGAACGTTGCTAGCCCAGTAGGGATTATCCTTAGGCGTTGGATCTACACCTTATCTTCAATGACCCAAAAATAATTGGGTTGAGTTTAAATTGGAGGCCAACACCAAAGGGCCAAGCTCTGGAAAGCACCAATTCAGTGTGGTCATTGGTTAACAAAATTCAAAATTTAGGACAAAAAGTTTAAAATTCTTCGGAGTTTCATGTCATCAACCTCCTTCTGCTGTCTTCTCACTTGTAGTTTTGCCATCTTTTTTAGATAAGTTTGAACCCCTCTTGACTTTGACCGCAAGAAACAATTCTTTATTATTCTTTTCTTTTTTTTGGGCCAGGTTACTCCAAGGATCAAACTCACGATTCTATACCACTATCCGATGTGCACATCTTGCAAAGACATTGGCACACTGTATAAGCTGGCCTCACAATGCATTCTTTATTATTCTTCCATGAGTCTATTTAAAATTGTGTGCTTGCTTTTATTTACTGATATGCACCTTCAACGAACTGTAACAGCTCTAGGCCTATTACGTGGGCCTCTTATGTGTTGTGGGCTTCATTAATTTAAGGATGGGAAATGTTTTGAGGACAACACAAGTCTGCAAGATTCTTCGACCAAATATAAAAAAGTAAAAGTTACATTATTCTTATACCATGCACAAAAAGACAAATAAAGTTATGGGTCCATGAGAAAACGTAAATGATAACGCCACAAAGATGCCCCACGTTTCCCAATTTTTCTCCATCCCCATTTCCATTCTCCATAGCCAAGATTATTCTCCTCCATCCCCAATCTTTGTGAATCCCCATCTCCCACAGGAATCTACAGAAACCTAAAATTATTTAAAACACAAAATTATACAAACAATTCAGTATAACACTTAAAAATAAGGTTGATTATTCTAAACTTAGACTCTAATTACATCATTATAACGTATAGCACTAATTTCTCAACTTTTAAATCAATATATTCAATTCTACAACATAAATTTTTTAACATAGTACAAGATCTTCACAAAATTGTTAGAATGCCCTTAGGGTTGGGATCTCCATGGGATAGGGGACAATTTCCATCCATACTCCTGTACTAATCGCATGGAGATTTTTATCCCCATCACCACCTTTGTGGGAAAAATTATGATATCAAATAAATCTCTAAAAAATTAAATTATTTATATCATATTAGTCCCTCAATTTTTTGACATTAAATAAATTTCTAAAATTCAAAATGTGTTATCACTTGGATAAATTTATTTTCCACCAAAAATAAATCATTCAAATTGTAATTGTAAATATATGCAAACACTTATTTATTAAGTAAAATATTCATAATTGTAAACACCCAATTTTGTTTCGTTGGGTTTTGAAAAACTTAGAAAAAAAATGTGATAAGCAAGAATTACCAAAAGAGAAAAGTATATTTTATTAATAAATAAATAGAAATGAGAATAAAAAGTAAAGATAAAAAATTGTAAACACAATATATTGTTTGAGTACACAAAACTAATTATTAAAAAAAGAGTGAATGCCCAAATTGATCCTTAAAACATAATGCATGACAAATTGACCCCATAAGAAAAGACAAATATTTCATTGTTCTTCATAATTAAAATATCGGATAAATTAGTTCATTCTTAGTATTTTAATAGATTTATCTGTATAATTTATATTTTTATTAAGGATCATTTAAAATTATTTTACACATCATTAAGGATCAATTTGTCCAAAAATTCTTTTAAAATATTGATGATAGAATGTGATGCCTCAGGATCATGTGTCCCTAGATAAGTCTACTATGGCTTTAGAATCCTCCAAGACCTATTAGTATTGCCGAAAAGGCCTCGGATGTATGAAAAACATAAAAAAATGAAGACCTGGAATTTCTATGACCGTTTTAGTAGTGGTTGGTGCACCTGCACCATGTAAGGTCTATAGGTGAACACTATATTGGTGGTGGCTATAAGGGGTGGTTATAGATCGCTATAGCGGTCAGGTAGTACAATGAGTGGTGCTCTTTTCTTTGGCAACCACTATAGCAGTGCCCACAATATCAAAACATGCTCAAATGATGCAATTTCATTAAAACACCCCTATACTATATAAATCTATCCTTAGGCTCAGGAAACACACCCTAATTGTAGCCCAACATTCTTTGCACCCTTCTCCTATGTTTCTCTTTCATTCTTCATCCTACCCAAGTTTTCGATAAGTGATTTTCATGGTTTTTGCTAGTTTTCTTCCCCTTTCCACCAAGTTTATGGTTAGGGTGCTATTAAGTATGATTTACTCACAACGTTATTCCTCTTTGTCTTTCCCAATTCAATTCTTAGTAAATTTATCAGTTGTTTATGATTGCTATATACTTTTTGGCGGTCACTGGTGCTATTTCTACTCCTCAAAGTCAAGTTACCATTGCAAGTATACTCTCGGCTACCACTGATAAATGAGTTTAAGCTTATGGTCATACTTTTGGCCATTACTGGTTCTTCTCAGCAAAAAATGAGACCATACTTGTTGTCTATATGCTTTAGAACTATCTTTATCTCGGAATTGAAAATGTATGAAACCCCAGTTTAGCATGAACAACTTGAACATTGGGTTTTTTTTACCTAGTAATTAGTGAGAAACGGAACAATGAGTTAATGACTGGAGGATAATTAACCTTGGTATTAAGTGGTCCACTAAAGTACTAACTCAATCCCGGTTACAGAAAGGAACCCAATGAGGTGTTATTATTATGGTACCTAGTTAGTTGCCCTTTAGTTTCAGTTATCAACTCGGTATACAGATAATTTATTCAGTTCAGCTCATGTTTCTTCATTAGTTACTATTTATGAATTCAATTAAAATATTATTTTCAGAACAATTATATACTTAGATATTAAAATTTTTTGCATTAGTTGCATGTGTACTTACTTATTATTTTGTTGTTGTCCCATATGAGTTGTGAGTGAATACCAGCTAATTGAGTTTTGATTAACTCACCCCTTTTTTTTCCTTTCCTACATATACATCTACAGGCTTGGTTGCACCATGGGATCCATCTCAGTAGTGTTGTAGCTCCTTTTAGTGAGCTTTCACTTCAAAGTGAAACTTAACATAGGTTCATGTTAGCTTTAATAGTGTTCTAGTAATATGTAGGCAGGATCCCGAATATGTATGGTTTATGTTTACTTATTTTTAACCTTTAGGTATTTTATTAATTCTATCTGGCCACAGCCCAGATTAGTATAATTTATTTTAATGTTCAAGATTTATGTTTTGGAAAATGCTATAGGATTATGATTTTTAGCTGAAATTGGATTATTTGGAAACTGAATTATAATAACTATTTTATGTTTAAATTAAACTTTGGAATGCAAATATATTATTTTATGCATGCTAGCGAGTTACGTTACCAGAGGTTTACATATGAACCCAATCATTTACGTGTCAATTATGCTCCAAAGTCAGATCATGATATGGACTAACTTGTCCTATATTCTTAATTATGAGGGATTGCAAAATATTTTTTATTCTTAAATGATCAATATATCTAGCATTCTTTTTTTATGACTAAATTGGAGGTATACTCTAAAAAAATAGGATGAAATCTTTAAAAAGTTAAAATAAAATAAAAATAGAAATGATTTCAAACACTGAAAAATATTGCATAACATGAAAAAAGATTAGACAACTTTATTAAGTCAGCAACCATATGAATTTTGAAGGATGCTACACCGCATAGGGGAAAACTAGCGTGTCAGTGGGGTTGAGGTGGGGAGTAGTCCCCACTCCTCCAGAGTTTTCCATCCCATCCTCATTCCTTCCGTCGAGGTTGCGCCGGGGGATCCAAGTATATCGTCAAACAAAAAAAATTGACGGTAGCAATTATTTACTGTCTCCGAGATAGAAATACAGAGATATTGAAAATACAAACCTATATGATAATGGAGATAGGAACAACGGACAGAAAAATACAAAATTGATGTACCTCTAAAATGTAGAGACAGTAGAGACAAAATACAAAGACAGAAATTTAATATTTTTTCTTTCAACAATACCCTATACATATTTATTATATATGACTTTGTCTCAACTGTCTCTAATATCTCTATATTTATGTCTCGAAAATAGTAAACAAACACTATCTAAATGTTCAATATTTACCATCATTAATAAAACACTAAATATTTTCATAATTTTCACCATTAAAGTTGATTTCACTTTTACTTGCATACAAAAAAGAATACATAAAATAGTTATAGTCATAAAAAATGCAGCTATATGGAATATGATATAAAAATATGCTCTTATCTTAACATTATTATCGTTAATACCTTCAAATATTTTAAGATATTGAACTCTCTTTTATTTTTATTTTTTAAATTATCAATACATCTTCAAGACCGATTTCCCCACGAGACGGGGGCATAATCTCGTCCTCATCCTCAAAGTAAATGAAGGTGGTACTTCAGGAGGACCTTTACCACCTTCATTTACTCCATCCTCACGGAGGAAAACAAAAAAAAAAACAAAATCACCATATTTGAATCCGTATCTACGGATATCCCCTTTGCCGTCCTAAGGAAAAGGCAGGCACTCTACATATTTGAAAACGAGGCACCCCGAAGACCACCAACTTGTTACTCTCCTCCACATTAAAAGCGAAGCATGAAAATAACACAATGCGGGTGGACACATGCATAACAAGTCCCTAAATAAAATCATGAGGTTAATATCACATTTTTATAATACTACTTAGATATAAAAATTTTATTACAAAATTTTATTCACTGTAAAGACACATAAAAATTTAATTGAAAATTTCATTAAAAAGCTGATGAAATTATAAAAATTTAATTAAAAATTTGATGAAATTATAAGAAAATGTAAATTAATTAAACTCTATTCTCCCATAGCTCAGTCAAAGATTATTTTATTTTTATAAGTGATTTTTTATTATTTAAATCAATATTAATATCGACACTTTTTTCCTTTTCATTTTAATCTTTTCTTATTGTTCTATCGTGATTTTAATTGCGACAATAATATAATAGTAATAAATATTAAATTTAAATAGTTCATATGGCACATGAATAAGTTAATTAGCTAATAAATTTTTAAATTCATTAATAATGTAAGTTTTTCTTAATGTTGGATAAGCCCTAAACCCTAAGTCAGGTACGCTTAATATTTGCGGTTGACCCTATGATCTGGTAACTATGATTATCTCCTATATCTTTAAGTAGATGGTCATATGGTTGATTACCACCTCCTCCTTTCCTCTCTTGAAAAAATTGTTAATCTTAATAGCTTTGTTAAAAGAAAAAGTACACTTAATGTCTCAAGATGGATTTGAAAATAAATGAATTAGCGTTTAAATCAATTAAAGTAATATCCGCGAGGAGTCGGCGTCAGTTTTCTTTCTTTTTTTTTGGCGTATTTATAAAAAAATATTCTTATATATTTCATATCTTTTAGAATATTTATTTACTCTTAGATAATTTCATATTTTAAAATGTCTGTTAATTTCATATTTTAATAAAGTATTAATTTTATTCTTTCAATATTACCTATAATTAATTTTACATTTTCAAAACATTCTATCCAATATTAGCTTTAAACATTATGTTACATTAATTAATATGTATAAATATATTACTCTATTCACTATATTTTACCTTATTATTAATATTATTTACTATTTTTCTTAATATATATATTTAATTAAAAATGATAGATATTTTAAAAGAGATAGAGTACTTAATTTAATTTGCTTAAAAAAAAAATCTGAAAAGTGCTCGTTTGTTTTACTTTGCAGTTGCCCTGCCGGCTATTCCACCACTGCT
The DNA here is from genome assembly GCA_031216105.1 of Dalbergia cultrata. NCBI lineage: Eukaryota > Viridiplantae > Streptophyta > Magnoliopsida > Fabales > Fabaceae > Dalbergia > Dalbergia cultrata. Next base: position 11,396,014 of record CM062345.1, read on the forward strand.
TGTCTAATTTCATCTCGTTTAAATGAACATTATTGTTTTAATAATAAATAATTTAATTTCAATAAATCTAATCTAAAATTGTTATGTTATCAGTTAATTGCATGCTTTACGCATTAAACTTTTAGCATAATTATCATCAGAGTTAAATACATAATTAAACAATAGTTCAATATCTATACTAACAATATAATACAATAACATTTTTAAATCACTTTTTTGAGTAAATCTTGTATTATTGGATTAGAAAATAATAAAGAGTAATTTATTATTTAAATTTATTTATCAAAATATCTCCTTGAGGCTTCAAGAAACGATACTTCCCCTTTAATTTATTAAATCTGCACTCGACTTAGGTAAATGACTTATTTATATTCTTATGTCAAAGTAATTTATGTATAAGTTACTGGATTTAATTTCGGGGTATTGAGAATATAATTTTTTTTATGTAACCATTTAATCATATATTATTAGCCATGATAATTGATTTTCTCACCTATTAATTGAAAAAGTATATAAATAAAAGATTTTAATTGATGATAGTATAAAAGTGTTTTACACTTGTAATACCCTAATTTTAGATAAAAAAGATTATAAAATTTTTTCGAACCAGAAAGGATGTCGGTTACCCTTATCTATTGTTCCATGTTCTGAATTTCACAAAGACTGGATCATACACCTCATTGGAGGGCTATATGATAGAACCACATTCTTGGGATCAAAAGTCCTCGCAAGTATTCCCAAAAGGAAAATAAGTTAAAAAATAATTTTTAATGAATTTTATGAAACTTTTAAACGTTTTATTTTTAGCCCACAAGTTTAGAAAATTTTAAAGATTCTCAGATTTCGACTAAAACCCAAAATTTGGATCCTAGTTTGTTGGAATTTTGATTTTTATGATATTTTATTTGAATCCAAATAGGGGTATTTCCTTATTTACATTTATATTTTAAAATTAATGAAGAGTAAAATAAATGAGAATATTTATGTAAATAAGTGAGTATTGAAGCAATTCAGATTTGTAAAAGACCTTGTTACCAGCAATTCTGGTGAAATTTCACTATTATAGTGGTCGAGGACCGTTATAGTAGTCATAAGTGTTTTTGAAATGGAACGCAAGTGAGCTTGACCACTATAGCGATGTCAGAGGGGCAGAAATAGTGCTAAACAACACTGTTTTGATTAATGAGACTCCTTACCCTATATATGCACCCCCCGTAAACTCGATTTTCACCTCCAAATTTTGAGCCCTAGCAGCCTCCCTCCTTCTTCCTCCCTTCCACTCTTATGCTCCCGCAAATCCACTTCCTCCAAGCATCAAGGTGAGTTTAGTTGTTGGTTTATGCTCCCTTTGTCTCCTTCCTTTTGTGTTCTATGATTTAGGTTGTTGTTTTCTTCCAATGTTGTTGAAATTGAGGGTTTTAAATGGTGGAGGAAGAAAAGAGAGAGAATAGAGACTCAATAATATGAAAGTATATTTGATATAATCTGTTGTAATTGTAATACAATAAGATAATCCTATTTATAAGTTGAAGACAAAATATAATCATAATGACATAATCAACATAAATAAATATAAATTAATCTAAGATATGATATGAAATATTCTAAGATATAATGGAGATATTGATAGATATTTTCTTATTTATAATATTCTCCATCAAGCTAAAGCTTACTAAGCTTTAAGCTTGTTACAATTAAACCCTCAAAATATAAAAGAACCTCCAACAAGGACTAGTAAGGCAACTCAGGGATGCTGGATACGTCTGAAAAGATAACACAACAAGGCAATTGGAATTACCATCAGCTTGAACATGTTGGAGAATTGCATAACTACGAAGAAGAAGAGACACAAAGCTATCAGTTGAGGTCCAGCAATGAAGGCTTGAAGAGGCATAATGAAGGCTGGAAGATTCCTAATACATGCAATAATAGATCGCAAGAACAACATATGGAAGCCTTGAATAGTTTAAAGATTGAAGATCCAAAACTAGAAGAGCATATCACCGTTATGACTAAATGAAGACAAATATCACCATTGATATGATTCACAATGGGAGGATGGTGGGAAGCACAACCAAATATCCATTAATCACAACCATGGGTCACAAAAGGACAAAGGCAGAAGCAGTATTTTTCAAAACACGACATCTGTAAAGTGTACGGTTAGCGAAATGGTGGGTAGATCTAGAAAAGACAAGGTGTCGCGAGTACGACGGTGGTGGAGCTGGTCGATGTGGTCGCCGGACGCACCTCCATGTGCGGCAAAAGTATGGGCATGTGAAGAATACCGCGAAAAGCAGCGGTGGTGCGTTAGACGTTAGATCGGGACCGGACCACTGTGATTGGGCCGCGCAGGGGAGGGCGACGCCAAGGGTGGGGTCGGATGTTGGAGTTGTCACTGGAAAAACTCATCGGCTGTGAAGAAGAGTAGCAGAATGTGTTGGAGGCTGTTGGAAGTGTTGACACAGTAGGGGAAAAAGGAGTGATACACTGCCGAAGAGGTTAACACAGCAGGAAGGAGATTGGAAAGGTTGCCGGAAGTTGAAACAACAGTGGTTTGATATGTTTGAAATTTTCTAGAAAGCAAGAACATTATCAAACCTAAAAAAGAATTGAAGGGCTTGTCAGGCAAAGCAATGTTGGGATAGTAGGGGAAATAGTGCAAGTGAGTTCCAAATTATTGGAATCTTTACAATGGAATGATGAACACAGGTCATGGTGAATGGTACTGCTTTGATACCATGTTGAAATTGAGGGTTTTAGATGGTGGAAGAAGAATAGGGAGAGAATGGAGACTCAATAATATGAAAGCATATTTGATATAGTGTATTGTTGTGATACAATGAGATAATGCTATTTATAAGTTAAAAACAAAATCTAATTATAATGACATAATCAATCTAAATAAATATAAATCAATATAAGATATGATATGAAATATTCTAAGATATAATAGAGATATTGATAGATATTCAAGTGGGGGTGCTCCCCTAATGTTGTTAGAGTTAGATTACAGTTGTTTAAAGATTTATCACAGTCCATCTTGCTCTATGGCAATTCTTGGTGCCATTCCAAGCTCCCAAGTTCAAGTTCGTGGTGCCCATATATTCCTGGTGTTAAGCGGTGAGTGGGTTCAAATTCATGAGCTTAGTTTCATCGTTATAATTATGCTTTATGCATTATGTTCATTATATATATGAAGTTGGAGACAAGATTATGTATGGACTATGATTTTACGAGTTATGGTAAAGCTAGTAAATATTATAATTTTTTACTGTAGTATGAAAATTTGAAATTTAGAAAACCATGGGGTCATGATTGATAAATTATATGTTATGGAAATGTTTCATGTACAACTCTGAGCAATTTATTGCAATAATATATGATTTAATAAGTTGATATTTTATCAAACATGTTTTAAGAATTTATGATATCTTTATACTTCAAGACTTGAGATTTCAATGTATGATTTTAGAGTATCAGTTAAGATATTTTGGCAAGAATGTCAAACAGAGTATGACTTAGTTTCATGAACTGAGATGTTATTATAATGTCAAAGATTTTATGATTATGAACCTTTCCGTTTCAAAGTATGATATTAGAGTTATTGAGTTATTAATAGATGTTAGCTTGATAAATAAGATTTTAGAAATTCAGTTTTTATGATATTTAGAAGTATGAAATTTAGTATGATTCGTAGCAACTGTCAAATACATATTCTGTGGGCTTGAAATCGAATGCCTATGAACGGGAGATTCCTTGAGCATGATTTCACAGTCATAGTTATGTTAAAGTCAGATTGTTGGAGTTATATGAGTCTAGAGCTTTCAGAGTTTGAAGAGTTTTCAAATTTAAATGATTTTATATGTATCTAAAGATTTTATGTTTCAAGAGTAGAGTAATTATATAGAGTTTTAAACCTAGAGAAGAGTTTAGAACAGAGTTTTAGATAAATAATTAGTTTTTATGATTTAGAGACTAGACGGTAGCTATAGAGAAACAAATGATGAATTAAAGGATGGGAAAAATGATCGTTAACATTGGTACTAAGTTTTCCTCAGAGGCAATCTCATAGAGCATAATGGAACCTAGTTACGTGTTCGATTTGGATTCTTGAGGGTTCTTAGAGATCAGAAAATTTGCTAAGCATGGTTAACATGCATAACTAGAGGTTCATATTTCTCTATTAAAGTACTGTTACTATGTTTTCAGGAATCGATGATGCTTTTCAAAGAACATTTATTTTAAGAGCTATTATGTATATATGTGGAAAATGATTTTTTGTTAGAGTAAGAATTTAGATATGCTTTTCTATGAATTTATAACTACAGAGATATCTTTTCTATATAGTTATACATATATGAATATCAAATGGTTTATGATTGCTGCACATATAATATATATATTATATTCCTTGGTCATCCCATGTGGGTGATAGGTGAGAACTCGCTCACTGTGTCCGTTGACTCACCTTTTTCCCTTCCTTCTCATAGATGCAAGTATAGAGGTGGTTCAGACTCTAGTTTAGTACATGCAATTGTTTCCGGCGGTGAATCATACTTTACAACAAGGCCTTCCTAGCCACGCATATATTTTGATATATTATAGTATTTTTAGAGATTAAGTATGTAATTGAAATGTAAACTATGGTTAGAGATTTATGTGATGAATTAGAGATGTATTTGTAATTTAGTTTTCAACTATCAAGATTTTTATGTATAAATAATTCTACGTGCTGAAACAGTTATGATTTCTAGATAAGCAGATTTGGTTAAGATGTTTTTAGAGTTTGAATTATTAAATACTTTCAGTTTATGAAATTAAATATTATGTTTTAACTAGAGATAATGCTAATATTTAAAAGAGATTATATTTCAAGTATTATATTATGATAAATTAAGCATTTAGAAAGACTTAGAGGTCACACGGCTTACGTGGGAGTGGGATTCCTCACATGTCGGTCATGGTCCAAGTCGGGTCGTGACAACACTGCATCAAATTAAAGTTAAACTCTAAGTTATTTTGTATTTAGATAAAAGGGTTTTTTACGGGCATTGCTTAAAGAGCTCTAAAAGAGATAAATTTGTAAACTTTTTAATAGATCCCACATTGTGAAAATTTAAAAAACGCTTTTCAATGCAAATCTACCTCTTTTGAATCCTTTATAAGCACTCTTAGAGTGCAACGATTAGAAAACTCTTAGATAAATAGTAACAAAAGTATATGTTTTGAGCGTGTTCAAAAATATTTTTTGAAAAGTTAGATATTTTATCCTCGCAAAAAGTACTAAAAGTAATTTTTAGGAAGTAATAAACTATATTATTAGGTCGTTTGAGTAAATATTTTATTTAAACTCTTATACAGAAGTAATTTTTGAAAAGTAACTTATGAATAATTTATTTTCTATTCAAATATATAATAATAAAACTAATTATTTTTAGTGTTTTAGAAAGTATTTTTTAAGTAATTAGATATTTTAAATTTTCAAAATGCATTAAAAATAAATTTTAGAGAAATAATAAGCTGTTTAGCCAAACAAGATAAAAAATAAAAATATCACTTTTGAATTCCAAAAAGTTAGAAAAACTCACAAATTGTAATGTCCAAACAAACCATCAAATAGGATAGATGCGACTTTTAACTTCTAGAAAGTGAAAAAAAGTCATAATCATTTTTATCCAAGCAAAGCCTAAATGTGTGTTTGACATGCTATTAGAATGATAGAAGGCTCATACTATACATTGTACCTTTTTTTTTTTTGTAAATAATAAATAATTAATCACGTACAGAAAATTACATTAGGCTTGATTAACTTCTAATATACAAGATCTTTTGCATAATAAAATTTTTTATTGATTATTAAAATAAAAATAATTAATATTAAAAATTATACAAATAATTGGCAATAATTGTTTTGTTTAAAAATAAGTTAATTTTAATGTATTATTAATATAAAAATTTTGTATACTATCATTCACTAAAATATCTTCATTTGCGTGAGTTTTCAAATAATGGATATCGTGATAAACTTTTTTACATTTTCATTGTATAAAAAAAAATTAAAAAATAAGATGGTGCTTTCACTTTATTCTCTCTAATAATTAATAGAGTTGTATTGAAATGACAATAATTACAAATACCCAAGTAATAAAAATAAGTTTTGAAACGTTACCATGGATGACCTGCATTGAAAATAAAAAACTCATCCTTTCAAATATAGAAATTTTCTCTTTTGTTTCCTTAATTATTGGTCTTAAGGTATTGGTTAGTAAAATCCTACCACATTCGATTCATAATATAAATCATTAAAGGTTATGTATGAGAATTAAAATAGTGAATAGATTTTATTAATATTTTAAAAAACTAAAACTAAAACATAAAAATATCATTTATCATTTATTTTAAAGTATCTCTCTATTTAATAATCTGAAAATGACTCATATTTTATATAAGATAAAAAATTAAAAAACAACTTATATTTTACTGAGGGAGTAATTAATATAATATTTTTGTCAAGAATGATGACGAATTTTCCGGTTGGACTTGGACAGCGTTTCTAGAATCAGAAAATTCTATATTTATATGGTAATGACAATTAGCAGTTTCAGTGGGAAGTGGGATATCTCTGATCGAAGGTGGTAGCAAAGCAAAGAATCGAAATGGAAAAGCAAGGTGGCGATGGTGGAAAGAGAGTGGTGATCATAGGAGGGGGTGTCGCCGGTTCCCTCCTCGCTAAATCCCTCCAATTCATTGCCCGTGTCACCCTCATTGATCCGTAAATTCATTCTCTTCTCTCCTCTTTTATTAATTTCCCTTTCTTCCAATTTCTTTTGTTTTTTTTTTCTTAATTTATTTTTGCCCCTGTTTAATTATGCTTCAGCTGAAATTTTTTTTTTTTAAATTCAAATTTTAGCTAATTGCAAGACATTGAGTTTTTGATTTTTTTTTTTTAAATTTGGCATCGTCGTGAGTTAATGTTAAGAAAACGTTTAATGTACAGAGGGCATTTTCTACCCTTGTGTAGTTCTGTAACCATTGTCTCTTTGTGGAACTCCAGAGATTTTCAAGTTTGGATTTTGAGAACTGTTTTTCTTTTTATGTTGAGAAGTGTGTTTTTGGACATGTTTGTCATTTGATGTTGTGTGTTTTTGACGATTGAAGTGGTGTGCATTAGAGGGAAAGTTGAGGTAGCGTTCATTATGGGGAAGGTGCTAGAATCTCGCCTTTTGTGTGTTGGGCTTTGGGCATGTGTGGAGAAGGCTTGTAGATGCCATCTAAGGAGAGTAGATCAGATGGAGGGTAGTTCTATAGTTAGAGGTAGTGGAAGGCCTAGAAAATCCATGGGTGATACTATTAAAAGAGATCTAGATGATCATGGCTGGCTAAATGTGAGCATTATGTATGATAGAACAATATGGCGTTATATGATCCATGTAGCCAATGGTACATAGTGGGGCAAGGTTTGGTTGTTGTTGATTGAAGTTGTGTACATACACTGCATGACACTGCACTGATGATTGGAGTGTTGGGCTCGACATGTGCATGGTTGTTGTTGTTGTTGTTTTGCTACTGATTGAGTGTAATTGAATTGAATCCAGGAAGGAGTATTTTGAGATTCCATGGGCAGGCTTGAGGGCAATGGTTGAGCCGACCTTTGCGGAGAGGACGTTGATCAACCATCGGGATTACCTAACCAATGGAAACATTGTTGTATCGAGTGCTGTCAATGTGACAGAAACTGAAGTTTTGACTGCAGATGGCAATCGGTTTGCATACGACTATCTTGTTATTGCCACTGGCCATGCAGATCCTGTACCTAAATCTAGGACTGAAAGACTTAATCAGTACAAAGCAGGTAAATTTGAACATGTATCTTTATCAAGAAATTGTAAATTTAAACTGATGCAGAATATGTAGACAAGAGGCTGAACCTACATCTATATAACAAAGGCTTCATTTCTTTGTTAAAGACATTATAATTACTAAGCCAATCATTTTTTGAGTAGGCCTAATTATTGCAAGTGTCTGCAAGGCCTTTATTGCATGACATCAAATGAAGCATTATATAGTTTAAGCATTCATTGAAAAGAAAATGAAAAAAAGATAAGAAAAGAAAAGGAAAAAGTAACAGGGAACTCTTGTACAGGATTATTTTGTATTATTGTTTTCAGGAGTCAACCTTATGATGCATTGATATTACCCATTTTGCGATGTGTTTTGTGAATGTTCTTGTAGAATAGGTTCAACCATGCGATGAATTGACATAGTCAGTGTTTGATTTAGAAGTTCCTTTTCTCTGGCAGAAAATGAAAAAATAAAATCTGCTCATTCCATTCTGATTGTTGGAGGAGGTCCCACTGGTGTTGAACTGTCTGCAGAGATTGCTGTTGATTTTCCGGATAAGAAGCTTACACTAGTGCATAAAGGAGTGAGGCTGATGGAATTCATAGGGGCAAAGGCTGCTGATAAGACTCTAAAATGGTTGAAATCAAAGAATGTCGAGGTGAAACTAGAGCAATCAGTTGATTTGAACTCTGCCACAGAAGGACACAAGATATATCAAACTTCACATGGCGAGACCATTGAGGCAGATTGCTACTTTTTATGCATAGGGAGACCACTTGCTACAGCATGGCTTAAGGAAACTGCGTTAAAAGATGACCTGGATGCTCAAGGAAGGATTAAGGTAGATGAACATCTGAGGGTCAGGGGTCGGAGCAACATTTTTGCAATTGGAGATATTACAGATGTTCCAGTAAGTGCTTACCATAAGTAACTTTTCTTTGAATTTTCAAGATTGTATAATTTTAAATCCATGCTTTATGATAAACTCTACAAGTAACTCAGTCAAACAGTTCCCTTCGTGTCCTGTCCGTTTGTCTTGAACTAGGCTGAGAGATCATACTCTATTACCTAGATTTTGGCCAGAGTTTTAAGTTCTTCTTACAAGTAATGAAAATATTGATTTACAATGATTGAGAATATTTCTTGTACTAATTTTCCCCATGTCTATATGAGATATTTGCCTCATTGCTTTTTTGTATCCCAATCTCTTTCTTTCTAGGGCAGTTGCATGGAGGCTTTACTCGTCCATATCTTTCATTATTGTTCTTTGGGTTTGTTCAGCAGCTACTCTGGTGGAAAAAGTGTCCAAAATCCTTGAATTCAGAGACTGAAGTTTACTGTATTACATTGAATTTATAAAGCGAACATCTTCGCATAATTTCCTAGAGGTTTATGTGATTGTGTATTTTTGTTTACTTGGTCTGTTTATGCAAGAGTGTCTTTGATTTTGTCCCAAGTAAATTGGTTCTGTGGTAAAGATCTGTGCCATTTTAAATCTCTTTGCAAACTGCCTGAGGAACTTTATTCATGGAAATCTGTACAACAGGAAATCAAGCAAGGGTTTTTGGCACACAAGCAGGCTGAAATGGTTGGGAAGAACTTGAAGCTGGCAATGGAGGGAGGAAAAGAATGTAGGATGGGCACTTACAAGCCACATTCACCATTGGCAATAGTTTCACTTGGGAGGAAAGAAGGGGTGGCGCAGTTCCCCTTCATCACAATCAGTGGAAGAATTCCCGGCATCCTCAAGTCTGGAGATCTGTTTGTTGGCAGAACAAGAAAACAGATGGGACTCAGTCCTCGGTAATTCCTTATGTAAGCTTGACTCGATACCATGCATGGTGTGTGTACAAAACCAGTAAACTCTTCTGTTTACTAGTTTGTTAGGTTATTGGTCCTAAAAGGAATTTATTTGTACCATAGGTAAATTAATTTTCATGACGGTGATTCTTGGCATGACGGCAATGTTTTTATCTTATTTTTGTATTTTTGTCTTGTGATCTGAGGACACGGGCCGTTCTCTATATGTAAAATTATTTTTATGCTAATAAGGGTGTTCCTTGAGATGCTATTGTGAAGGTGAGTACCTGGATAGCTATGAAGCACAAACACTCACATGAACACAGAACATGACATGACATAGATATGAGAGACACAACAAAGTTAAAAAATTATAGGATATGCACACAGTATATATAATGAAAACTTCAAAGAAAATAATACATTATTTAAAATATCATTTATATGAGTTTCACTTATATTTTATTTTTCTTAGAAATTGTAAAAGTTATGTTTATTTCCCTTTCATAACATTGTTTATATTGTAATTTTTTTTAATGTTAGAGTAAGAAATAAGTAAATTTTAAATCAAATATATAGATGTATCATTAGTATATCATATAAGATCCAACACAAATACGTGTCCAATATAGATATGGCATCTAAACAGTGCATCCGTGCTTTATAGAGGATACATATTTTATTGATAAATTGTTGTATCAATGACATCTATGGTTCCTACAATTGATTGTATTGTTTGGTTTGTGTGCAAGATATTTGACACACTTTTTGTCCCCTTCAATTCTTCTGTGTCACCAACCTGACCTAACCAACTCAAGAGATGGTGGGTGTGTACCCATTCATGGAAATTGTATACTGATTTTTTTTAGCATTTTGATTGTGGACTTCTTCCGTGGCGTAGAGGATTTATTGTGCTATATTAGAGATATTTAGAAAAAGAGTTGTTAGGTTGGAATATCAAAAGTACGAATTTTTTTTATTGATAATTTATGCTAATGACAAACATAAATTATAACTTTTAGAAGGAAAACAATGATCTATTTTCTTATTATGATTTTTTTTATGTATGAACTTTGACATGTTCATAATTCAAAAATCCTAGCAAATAGCAAACCTAGGTGAATTGGGAAACGAAGGAAACAAAGTTCTTTTACTGTTTTGCTACAAAGCGCAAACGCATCTGCAGCCTGAGTAAAGCATTCCAAGAACATAAACACCCAAAATCTTATATCTCAATCATTTTAACTTGACAAAATGATTAATCTCTTTTCCACCAACGGTTCAACACATTGTATTCTAACTCATTTTAAGTTGGGATTAATTTTCTTTGACATGCCGCCAAAGCAACAAATGTAATGTGTGTCTAAGAGAATGAGATATGAGAAACGAGGATAGTTGTAAAGTGAGAAAGTAAAGGGTTAACCACCATTGGATCATTTGATTGGATTCGTTGACTATGACAGTTATTAATTTAAAGGTGGTTAACCCTTTACTTTTTTCACTTTTATATTTTACTCATTTTAGAGGATTATAATCCCATCCAAGTCATATGTTTAGAGAGCAAGTTAGAGATCAAGAAAGCCATTTTACCACCATGAAAAGTGAAAATGTTTATCACTTTCAAAAGAATTATTGCTCACTCCAAATACCATAATCACTGTCCCTAGTGGCACCAATATCCAACCCACCTAGCAAATCTTCTATCTAATTGGTCAAGCCTCGCTGAACCTTCAGCATGGCATAAAGCCATAAATATAGTTTAGGATGAAAATGGAAGAAAAGCTACAACTAAAAGATTTGAATGGGACAAAGACAAGCCTTAGAGAGCAATTTGGCTTTCTGCCTTGCATTCAAGATTGCATTTTTATCCGACACTGAATTTAAAAGAATAAACCCCTAAATTGGTCCCTAACAATTATAGTGTCGGACAAGTTGGTCACTGACAATATCACAAGTTGGACACTTAGTAATCCCTAAATAGAAAACGTTAATGGTGTTAGTGATAATTTCATTGTTGGACAAATTGATCTCTGATGTTATTTACAAGAAGCAAAAAAATTCATCCCTCATCCTTTCCCTTCCTTCGTCCTCTTCATCACCACCACCACCTCAAGCAAGCATAACAACTGAGTCCCCATACTTTTTTTGTGCAACTATCCATTGCCAATGGGCCCATGATGAACCATGAACACATAATGTTGGAATTGTTTGTCATACAAGATGTGAGTTAATGTACCTAAAATACACATAATCATAAGCCCCTAGGCTAAAAAAATAGGTTTTTTGAATCCTATGAAAAGGTGTATTCAAAATAGAAAAAAGGGTGGTGATCAAAGATCTGAAAATTATTTTTGCTACTTGAACAATATAGCTGTAAAGATCTCAACAATCGAGAATGTTAGAAGATAAAAATGTTTGAACTGATATTGCATGTGAGAAAGTGATAACGATGTAGTTCACTTGCTTTCACTTCAATATACAATTGAGAGGGGTCTTGCTCGCTTGCTGTAGTCTTTTGTCGGGCTTGTAAAGTGTTGTTGTCTGGCTCAAGATAGAGGAAAGCTAGCATTATGGCTAAAGAATGAAACGCCCTTTCCCTCTGTAAGAGGGCTATATATATTGGCCAGGCATTACTAAGGGGAGACTCACGAGACATTAATGGAAGATATTGTGATTGTGTCTCTTGCCCTCACAAGTTAGGTCGATGCCCATTGGGCTAGACGAGGGTGTGTCTGGGGGCCGCTCCACAGGAGGATGCAAATTGATCTAGTATTGTTCGGTCCACAAGCTCCCCAGTCTTGAGGATGAAGGGTCGACGAGACTCAAGTACGAAGACTAGAGATTTGGGGTTATGGGTGGAGTTAGTGCCAATCGGTCCACAAGCCCTCCAACCACAAGCTTGAATGCAAGCAAAGATCTAGAGAATCAGAAGTCGAGGTCGGCTGCCCCAGCTGATCCACAAGCCCTCTAGTCTCGAGTTCAAGTGCGAGCAAAAAGGCTTAAAGAGTCGGAGAAATCAAGGTCGGATATCCCAGTTGGTCCACATGCCTTCCAACCCTGAGCCCAATTAAGAGCGAAGGGGCTTGACATAGTTGAGTAGAATGACCGACAAACCAGTCCATAAATAGGAGGGGCTGAGCATCATTGTAGTTACCGAGGTGTGTCATTAGTTATCTATGGTAACAAGTGTCCCACTATGAGATGACGATTACTAGCTTTGTATGATTGATCTATGTAAGGAATTCGGTCAAACCACACAATAGCTAATGCAGAGGTTGAAGCTTTATTTTGTTTTGGGTGTGACCTTGGAGTAGTGACTTCACAATTTGGTGAGGCAATGGGTATATTTGGGGATTGAGTATTGTAAGGTATTGAGTAACCATGGCTTGACACATAAATCTAGGTGTTAACCAATTTGGCCATGCTTGAATGTTATCCGTTTGGTCGAAGCTTATGCACTGTCAGATTTTGCTCTAACTATTGTCGATATTGATGTTGAGCTTTAATTATTAGTGTTAGTACCAGCTTTCAATGTGAGAATTGAAACTAGGCCTGAATGATTAGAATTTTTATATATTGGTGAGGTTGCAACGCTTCTAAACATCATTATGGTTGGTTGGTTGAGTACCACATCTTGCGATGTCACTCTAAGGGTAAGTCATGAGTTTTATCATCTAGATTGTGGTTTTAGGAGGATGCCGGGTCTGTCAAGTCTTGATTAGTGTTGAAAAAACCGAAGTCCAAATAATAACAATAAATACTGGGTTTTTCTAGTGCTAGTGAATACTAGGCATGGTAGGTGTCGGTGAATGCCAAGCTTTTTGGACTACCTTCATGCTAGTGAATATTGGACTACACTTCAAGTCGAGTCTTCAAATATAGTTTTAGTGAATATCGAGTCTTCAGATAGTGTCAGTTAATACCAAGTCTTCAAATAATGTCGGTGAGTACCAGGTTTGAGTCTTCAGATATAGCGCCAATGAATACTGGTTCGTCAGATAGTACCTGTGAATATCGACTCTTTAGATAGTGCCAGTGAATACCGAGTCTTCAGATAGTACCAATGAATGCTGAGTCTTCAGACAGTGTTGGTGAATACTAGAATTTAGCACTCATGAATACAAGACTTTGTGCTAGTGAATACTGAGCTTAGTTTGATTATGAATATGGGGTTTTATGCTAGATTATCCAGACTTAAAGGACTTCAGAAGGATGTCGGGTTGGCCAAGCTTACAACTATGGTGTTAGCTAGACTTATAAGACTTCATAAGGATGTTGGGTTGGTCGGGCTTACACCTGCTAGGTTAGCCAAACTTATAACAAGGTTGCTGGATTTTATTTAGATGCTACTGAATAAGAGCGTCCTCGAGCAAAAAATTTATTCATGTTATTGTCATCTTAAAATAACATGATCACAATGACATTTTCAAAGTTATCACATGAAACCAAAATGTTGTTGTTTGACTCATGATAGAGGAAAGCTACCATTAAGGTTAGAGAATGAGATGCCCTCTCCCTCGGTAAGAGGGGGGAATATATACTGGCCAGACTTAATAAGGCGGACCCATGAGGCATTCATGGGAGAAATTGTGATTGTGTCTCTCATCCTGTGTTGCATAAGCGCTTGTTGGGTTAGGCGAGGATGTGTCTAGGGTCTACATGAGGATGAAAGTTGGTTTAGTACCATCCGGTTCACAAGCCCCCGGTCTTGAGGTCCAGAGGGTCGAAGAGACTCAAGCACGAAGACTAGAGATTTGAGGGTATGGGATAGGCTAGTGTCAATCGGTCCATAAAGTGATGCAAGGGTTGGACTCTAGAACCTTCTTCTAGTGCATCATATGCAGGTTGCAGTTAATGAATAACAATGAGCAACTAGATAATGGATGCATTTTGTTTTACTGTTGAGAGGATAAGCTAGTACTAAATACTCATTTTACGAGTACAAAAGTTATATTCCAATGTTAGAATGGCAAAATCATAATGTAATTATTTTCTTGTTATTGGCATCTCTAAGAACTGTTAACACACATTTAGCATATTTGAATAGCAACCAAGTTAGTTTAATTTTTCTTCTCTTGCATTTCTGTGACAATAGATTCAATAGACAATCATTTTCATTTTTTTTCAAAACAGGGGGAAAAAAGATAAAAGAATGGAAAGTAGCAAGAGCAAAATAGATGGACAATATACATTACATTACAATATTACACACATCCAATCAAAAACATCGTTATAGTCTTCTTCGAAAATAAGAAAATGGAGACGAAATAGGCACTCACTGTGAACAACGACATATAAGAGAGTAAAGATTTCGAAACCAGCGACATCCAAAATGAACCAAAATCAAACACAAGAACGAACGAAGAAGCAGAAGTTTCAACTAACCTACAGGCACTGCCAGCGTACGTGCCCTTTCCAACAGCTTGCAGATGCTGCACATAGAGCTTGTTTGGGTGTGTTTTTCTAATTTAAAAAAAAAAAGATTTTTTTTTAATAAAAATATCTTTTTATATTTTTTTATATGTTTTGCTGATTTTTTTTCGTAAAATTAAAATAACTAGAAAAAGAAAAAATAAAATAAAATAAAATCTTTTTGAGAAGCTTCAATTTTTATTTCTTGAAAAAAAATCTTTCTTATAGTATGAAAAAGATATTTGATAATAAATAAAATTCTTTTACTATATCCAAATATAAATTAATGTTACATCCAAACAGTTAAGATATAGAGTTGAGTATACTTGGTATGCGAAACACAAGAGTACTGTTGATCTTCCTCCTCCTCCTCCAAGCTCCAAGACTTGTCGAGGGTGGGGTATCTACAAGGACTTCGGCGTTCAAGTCAAGGAGTGTTCAAGAGATGTAAGATAAAATAAGGTAATGCGCATACCTGATTTAGGGTTACTACTTGCCTTATATAAAGGCAGGAGGGTGGTAATAGATTTTAAGGTCATCATCCAACTCATTCAGTATAGGGCTTTTACCCTTAGTCCATAGCACAAACATAAATCAACTTTTATTTTTTTAAAAAGATATTAATAAAAAAAAATCAATTAAAGACATATCTTTTCTAATAAGGACTTCTAAACGAGCCCATAATCACTCGAAAAAGAAGGAAACCATATGAGCACAAAATTGCAGGTATACTGAGAAATTAAACTACACCAAAAAAGAAAAGATATAACGAAAATGTTTTTTTTTTTTAATTTACTTTCAAATTCCAATGAACTGGAATTCGCAACTAAATTTTCATCATTATCAAAATAATAATAATAAAAAAAAACATTTTTTTCATGTGCTTCTGAGTAAGTTCACACCAGCAAACTAAGATATATAATGTGGTGGCTGCAGGCGGAAAGCTGAGAGGTGGAGGTCAGTCATAGTGAGGGTAAAGAATCCCATGCACAACCCATCTAGATGGAAGAGAAAAATCAACTTTCCACCAAATTAGTCAAAAGCTGATGGATGCTAATCTTATCATAAACTAAGTGAATATGGACCAAATCAAACGAATAAATCCTAATTAACAACTGGATGAGGATTACAAGTGGGAAATGGACATTTTCTTTCAGTCCTAGGGAGAATTTTTCATTTAGGAAAAAGGGTTCTTTTATTATATACAAAGAAGATCCTAGAAACTAGACGGCAGCACGGAATCACAATCCGCTAACTCCGGAGTTCCGATGAGAGGGACTACCTCATTGCCTCCAACTCCATAAAACATTTCAGGTCCCATAGAAAAGAAAAAAAAATGATCAAGAAAAAGAAAAACTTATACTACTATTTAATTGAATAATTTTCTCTAGGAATTCTTGTCTAGCAAGTTACAACTTATACAGCTGGCAAATGGACTTTTTTTTTTTCTTCCTTAGGAACCAAGATCATCATGATTCATGAATATTCTACTGTATTGTGATATCGTCTTATAATAATATTTTCCTCTAAGAAATTGTATACGAAGTGGCGTCTTCACATTCATGTTGTGATCTAGGAAGGTGCCTAATTGACCAGTGTTATATTTTGGCTTTGGTCGCTTTATATGTCCAAATTCAACTTGGAACGTTCGTTGTTAATTTGATGATACATGCAATGACGCAACGACTTCTATTTATGTAGTTCACTTATCCCCCTTGTGAGAGAGAACAACAATCGTTACTACAAAGTTTTAACTTGAACACTTATCAAAGGAAAGCAAATTACAAAGGCATAAAAAGAAAAAAAAAAGATGGCGGAGAAGAAAGTTGTCATAGTAGGAGGTGGTGTTGCCGGTGGAATCCTTGCAAAAAATCTACAACATCAAGCTAGCGTCACCCTTATTGATCCGTGAGCTCTCTCTTTGTATATGTAGCAAAATTATGGTTTCTTTGTAGTTTAAGTGCCCTTTTCCATGTTTAATTGAATGTTGCATTTGTGTTTAATTTCAAGTTGGATGAGTATTTGCGATTGGTTTCAGACAACAAATTTCAATTTTCATTTCTTGTTTTCGGTTAGTTTTCTATTTTTTAGAATTTTACGAAGAAAATGGTGAAAGCAGAAAAGTTTAAATTCTAGTTTTCAATTTTCATTTCTAGTTTCATTAGGAAACAAATTGAAAGCAGAGTAGAAAATGAAAAGCGAAAATTATTTTTTGAAACTAAATGCATTGATAGTCGTTAGTCATTATTCATTTGTGTGCATTAGTTGGGCTTTGGAATTCATGCTATGTTTTGTTAGTGATGTATAAGTCACTACTTACATAGGACTTGTGTAAATGGTTGCACTGACTTGGCTCATGAACACAGGAAGGAGTACTTTGAGATTCCATGGGCTAGCTTGAGGGCATTGGTTGAGCCATCCGTTGCAGAAAGGATAGTGATCAACCATAGAGAATACTTCAAAAAGGGTGAACTTGTTACATCCAGTGCTGTCAGCATATCTGAAACTGAAGTTGAGACTGAAGATGGCCGTCGGATCGCCTACGACTACCTTGTTGTTGCCACTGGCCACACAGATCCTATCCCCAAAACCAGGGCTGAAAGAATTGACCAATACAAAGGAGGTAACACTTGGGGTTAATTCTCTATTTGATAACCAAACAACAACAATAACAACTAGGCCTTGACATGTGAGGTGGAGCTGGTTACATGTATCAGATAACGCCATAATGTCTTCTCGTAAAGAAAATGAACAAAGAAATATAAGAATTCAAACCAGTAAAATATTAATGACTCTGATCCTTCATCTACTGTGATGACTTTGCTTTGTAGGTTTGGATATTATGGTTAATAAGAGAGTTTATAAGGAGTAGGATGTGCATTTTCAATCAACGTTCAACAAAATAATAAATTGCTGTTGTGTGAATGGTTTTCATGGGATCTATCTCATTTGAGTGATGAGAGTATTCTTTTCTCTGACAGGAAATGAAAAGATAAAATCTGCAAGTTCTGTGTTGATTGTTGGGGGAGGTCCGACTGGTGTTGAGCTCGCGGCCGAGATTGCTGTTGATTTTCCCCAGAAGAAGGTCACTATAGTGCACAAGGGATCAAGGTTGCTAGAATACATTGGGGTAAAAGCTTCAAGGAAGACTTTGAAGTGGCTTAAATCAAAGAAAGTTGATGTGAAACTGGATCAATCCGTGGACTTGGACAGCCTTTCAGATGGAACTAGGACATATCGAACTTCAGTTGGAGAGACCATAGAAGCAGATACTCATTTTGTATGCATAGGGAAACCCATTGGTTCAGATTGGCTTAGAGAAACTATTTTGAGTGGTGACTTGGATGGTGATGGGAGGATCAAGGTTGATGAATACTTGCGAGTTAAGGGCCGGACCAACATTTTTGCAATTGGAGATATTACAGATGTTCCAGTAAGTGCTAACCAAAACTAAGTCATTTTGGATTTATTTATTTAGTTTAGTATGTTGTTTATAATGAATTCAGCAAATTAACCCATGTTCTTGCTCTTCACTTCACTGCACATCCTTTCATATGCACATGCATTGCCAATTATTGTCAATGGATATGAAATAGGCTAAAGGATCATATGATCTAATGTCTGGTCTGTTCAGCTATGGTTTTACTTTTATACTCACTTGGAGTGCCAGCAGAGGTTGACAAAATTTAAGAGTAGTAGTTGTACTAATTTTCTCAAAAACAATGCAAAAGTCTTTGTTAGTGTGATTGAAGCTAATTCATGAATCTTATTTTTTTTTTCCCTAATTCTATTATGAGGTATTCATGTTGTGGAAATGTATATATGCACAATCTCCGGTAGAGTTATATGTGATTGTGTCACTTGGTCTGTTTATTATGTGAGTATACTTGACATGTCAGTAATTTCTTCTATGTATTAATTAAATCTTGGCATTTCAGACCTCTTAGCAAGCAATCCAAATTAAATTAATGCAAGAATTTTTTATGTGAATATTATTATACCAGGAAATCAAACAAGGGGTGTATGCACAAGCTCATGCTCAATTGGTTGCCAAGAACCTGAAGCTATTGATAGAGTGGGGTGGCAAAGAACGTAAATTGGGAACATACAAGGCACAACCACCAACGTCTATTGTTTCACTTGGAAGGAAACATGGGGTTGCTCAGTTCCCATTCATGACTGTGATTGGAAGGGTTCCTGGCATGATCAAGTCAGGAGATTTGTTTGTGGGAAAAACAAGGAAGGAATTGGGACTTGAGCCTAACGCTAAAAAGGCTTAATTTGATATAGTGAGTATGTGCTGTTGTGTGTACAGAATCATTGCTCAACTCTTCATTTCACAGTTAATGTTGGTCATGTGTAATGTAATAGTGTAAGTTGTTTATTTGTGTTTGTAATTTATTTGACAAATACCAATGTGTCTGTAATATTTCTTGATAATTTTGGTGTTGCAAATGTTGTTTCTTGAGTACATGTGATTGGAGTCAAAAGCCCGGCTATAGAACAAGCACTACTGTGAAACTTAGCTAGTCCAGCATTTTTTCTTTTATAATGTCTATTATTTTTTTTATAAATGCCTCTCTTATATCTTTATTTCTTTTGGTAATCATGTATTGCTCTTGCATTGTCAATAACACCTTCATTTTCATATGGTATAACCATCTTCAACGGTATAAATGTTGATAGATATATAAAATCTGGCGTGCAATACTTAATTATTATAGGAATGAGTAATTAAGTTATAGTACCAAAGGTATAAGTAAATTACGAAACATTATATTTATAAAAAAAAAAGAAGTAACTTACAAAACAGTGAAATGAAATTATAAACAACTTTTATTGATAGTTACGTAATTCAAAGTTTTTGTTTGGTGGGCGGAGGGTGAGAGGAGGGAGTCATTTAACCCTTTGTGATTGTTGGTTATAGACCAAAGCAATAAAATTTTTACTTTCCACAAAAGTATATTTGAAAGCATAATTTCTCCATTTCTCGTTAAAAAAAATAAAAACAAGAATTAAAAGTATGATCATGCTTTTATTCTTTTTTTATTATTTTACTTTTTCCTTTTTATCATTTTTCCCTCCTCTGTAATACCAAACACAGTGGTAGCTAGTAAGCTGATGGCATAGGTAAGGCCAACCCAACTTCTGAAATAATAATAATATAGAATAAGGCAAATTAGAGGGAATTTTCTTGGGTTATCTGTAATTATATTTATCCCTTCTTAGATTTTAAAATAATGATTCACCACTCTTAATTAATTTAAAATAATTATAGTTACACTTTTGATATTTTTCAGTTTATAATAAAAAATATCAAAATGTCAAAGTTGCCCCTCTTCACTCCTTCGCCCCTTTCTCTCCCTCACTCCTCTGACAACCCCAAACTCTCAAAAATGAGAAAACTCCAACATCTGCCCCGCAATCGAAGCACATGGCGCAAAAAAACCAAAAACAAAAAAAGGAAAAAAAAAAAAGAATTGCAATGTGAAGAATTCAATTAGGTTCCAAGCGCAAGACTGGACACAGCGGACTCCAGTTGCGTTTGGATACATTTCTACCCCACAAACAAAATTTGAAAAATTGAAACTTTCTTTTTCTTCTTGTCTTTTCCCAATAAATAACGGAGACGCAGATTGAATGTTCCTTGCAGTGTTAGGATTTGTGTACCTATAATTTATCCTAAAGAATAAAATATCAACAAGCCCACGGAAATCAGCAAACCAGCCAGAGGTAGTTGGCGACGTTGTCTATATGGAATTGTCTTCTTAATAACCAGAACAAGCATGCTCGAAATTCAGGCTGAGGGAAATCTCACTGAGCCACGTCAATAAAGTCATTTCAACTTCTCATTCTTTTTCTTCGCCATGATTTCATCTTTTCATTATATAGAGACAGGAATTTCAAAGCGAGACCGAGAAAATATTCCATCGCCGCCCAGTTTTTCCAACTTGTTACCTAAATGTCTATTGTGTTTGCTTGTCTGTTCATTTATTACTGTGCCTCAAACCTTCAGATATTACCTTAGACCTTCCTGTACTCATTTGATATAAAATGGGACAATGTGTTAACTCATTTATCATTTATTAATGAATAAAATGTGTGCTCTATATAAATAGGATCTGCACCTATCCAATAATGAATAAAAAATGAGTTGATATGATCTATGATATTAAATGAATATAAATAACATATCGTACTATGTAAACTTGTAATTATACCCTTCTCTTTTAATAAATTGCTGGCTATCGCTAAGAAAAAATTACACATTACCAAGTCTATAACATTTCAAACCAATACATTTGCAAAACTTTTGAGGACCTTCAAGAGAGATCTTCATGATTCAAATAAACGCCACTTAGGTTACTAAAAAGTTCAGCAGGCATATTTATTCAAAGCAAACAATTCAAATCAATATAATTTTTTTTTTTGAGAAAATCATAAATCTATGTCGTACTCATGTGACACAATAACTCATCATCTCATAGAAAACTTTACTTTTCTTTTCCAAAACTTAATCTTGCTTATATTGAGATGGTAACTATGATGATGGGTGGAACAAATATAAAAATAACAAAACGCAAATGTAACAAAATAAAAATAAAAGAAAAGGAAGGAAAAAGGAAGAAATCTTTTGTACGCTGGGCCGCTAGCCCTGCTTTGTCCCAGAAACTAAATAGCATAGAACCTCTTTAGGCCGCCATTTAAGGCCTAACTAAAAAAAAAAAAAGATACCCATTTTATGGTCCCTAGAATGCAGTGTCTCTGGAGAGTTGAGTTGTGAAATGAAATTTGCTACCAGAAAAACTAGAAAAAAAAAATTATCATTCAATTATATACTTTGTTAGCTTTTGTGACCCTAAATGATGACAAACATTTATTATTGAACGTTTTAATGTGTGTATTAGTGTTTCAGGTTTAAAATGTAATACATATATGAGAAACAACACCCTAAAGCTAAAAATCTCTTATTCAAGTAGGAGACATTCAATGTCAACATGAGCAATCTGCATTATTTAAGAAGGTTGATGTGGCATATGAACAATTAGAAGGAAACATAATGTGGCAAAGAAGTTGAAGCAATATCCTTTAGAGTAAAAATATTATGCAGCACAAAAGATAATGACACCTCATAAGAGAGAGAAAAGAATCTTTATACCAAAAGACAAAAGTAAAAGGACAAATATCAAATTAGACAATATAATACCTGGTGTACATGTATTAGTAGATAAGTTCTGGGTGATCCTAAGGTCCCTCGGGACTCACCCATGTTATTGGGTTCGGGTTTTTGCTAAGTTTGGAACCCTACACCTCAATAGAGGGCTATATGTTAGAGCCATTTTCTTGGGATCAAAGGTCCCAGTAATTACTCTCTAGATGGATATGAATTGAAGAGTGATTTTTAATGAATTTTAGAAAACCTTTAAATGTTTCATTTCTAGCCCCCAAGTTTAGAAAATTGTCGGAATTCCGGATTTTGAACTAAAACTCAAAAATTAGATTTTGATTGGTTGGGATTTTGATTTTTTTAATATTTTATTTGAATCAAAATGGGGGGTATTTCCTTATTTATATTTATATTTTAAAGTTAATAGGAAATAAAATAAATGATTTAACTCAAGAAATGTAAATAACCATGACAGTAATGTGTCTGGTATTATATCAGTATCAGACATATCAGAAAAATGTTACTGATTTGAGCTGAAGCCATGACAGCAACGTGTTCTTTGTCCATGGCTATGCGTTCCTCTGAGCAAAGCTATTGGTTTTGATGTCCACGGCTGGAGTTTCATAGAGGTTGTGCTGTTGGACCTTGTTGTCCATGGCTGAGTTGTCCACGGCTGTTAGGCTTTGCTGTCCACAGCTGGGTTGCTGTCCACAGTTGATGTTGCTGCCCACAACTAGTTTTGTTGCCCATGGCTGGCTAATTTGCTATCCACAGCTAGAGAGTTTGCTGTCCATGGCTAGGAAAATGATTAGAGTTAACGTACTAACCAGTTTTGATGATTGTTTTATGTGTATATATATATTTATCCTTGTTGTTGTCCCATGAGGGGGTTATGGATGAGAACATACTCACTGAGTTTTAGATGAAACTCACCCCTCTCCCTTTTCCATTTCAGATACTTTAGCTGTTGCGGGTCCTTCTCAGCCACCTCCTCCCCAGCAGTAGAGTTTTCAGTTGGTGAGCTTTACTCGAAGTGAAGTACTTTTTGTATTTTGTATAGTGACAAAGCGATCCAGTATATATTGCGGGCAAGGTCCCAAACCATAGAGATATTTGCATTAACTCATCATTATTATTTTGTATTCTCATGATTATGGTTCATGGGTTTATTGTATAGAGAGCAACTCATACATTTTGTATTACACAGATATATTTAGACTTTTAAATATAATATGTTATTGATGAAGAGCATGATTTCAAATGAGCTAATTAATTAGTAGAGATGAAACAATATTATAAATGAAATTTATTACCTAATTATGCATATAGAGAGACTCAGAAGTCACGAGGCTTACGTAGGGATGGGAATCCTTACGTGCCGATCACGTTCCCAAGTTGGGTCGTGACAGACAACTTATGAATTATAAGATTTTTTGCCTCTGATTCTTCAAACTTCAACTCTAAGCTTTAAGATCCGTCAGAATTTCTATTTTCTTGTTAATTGCTATAACTCTTAGTTAAGTTTGAAGGTCAATTGGATAACATTTGGTTGGTTCTTTCATTTATTTGAGTTAGGAATCTGTGGAAGTCGGTTCAGAATTGCAATGTAATGGAGAAAAGTGTGAGTAAGATTATTAATGGAGAAATGGTGAAACACAGTGAGAATTCAGGAGAAAATAAGGGAGCAATAGGGAGAGTTGTGGGGGAGTTGTATCTGGTGAAAAGGGGGAGGAATATGTTGAGCATAATGGACAGCCAGCAAGCAAGGGAGGACAGAACCCATGGAAAGTATCCTTTCGAGACAAGGTTATTGGAGATGTTAACCCAAAGCCTTTCTCCATGTATAAGAACCTTGAAGGAGATTGTTTGACGATTGTTGAGGGTAAGCAAGGGGATGTTGCACCACCATCTGTCAGGTTTACAAAAGAGGCTCAAATTGCGCTTTGTGAACCGTATCAAGGGACTCTTGTGGTTAAGCTATTGGGAAAACAAATTAGCTACACTATAATGATCCATCACCTAAAAGGAGTATGGAGATTAAAAGGAGGATATAGCATCATGAATGTTGGTTTTGGCTATTTCCTGGTGAAATTTGATCTCATTGAAGATAAGGAATTTGTGATCAATGGAGGCCCATGGATGATTGCAGGTAGTTATCTGACAATTAAAGAATGGACACCAGATATCTACCCAAAGGAGAAAGCTTTGGGCTCAACAATGGCTTGGATTAGGCTAACTGGAATGAATATTTGGTTCTATCAAGAAAATGCAATAAGGCGAATTATTTCTCCAGTGGGCAAACCAATTAAGATTGACTTAGCAACTAAATTAGCTGAAAGGGGATGTTTTATTCGAGCATGTGTAGAGATTAATTTATCCTTGCCTGTCGTAAGAAGACTTTTAGTTGATGACATTCCCTTTGATATAGAGTATGAGAGTCTGCACTTGATTTGTAATTTTTGCCATTGTTATGGTCATGTTTCAAGAGACTGAAAAGGTGGAGATACATCAATGGCTAAGATACAATTGATGAAGGCAACAATGTCAAAAGAACCATAGTGTCAGTAGAAGATGGGGCCAACTTTAAATCAAAGGTGAATTCAAAATCAAATCATGATTTAATGGCTTTTGAAATCTCAAAAGTGGACATTAATAATGGGTGGACAAAAGTTTCTAAAAATAGGAAGGATAAAGGAAAGCAAGTGCTGACCTTTGAATTTAATGCTAGCAAAGGAGAACCTTCTTTTGATTTAAAAGATGAAAAAGGGGAGGGGGAGTTCACATGTATAAATCAAAGGATTCACATAGAAAGGAAAATGGAAAACTGGCTAATATTCATAGGGCAAAGTCTCAGGCAAGTAATTTCAAGAAAGAATGGATTCCAAATAGTAGTGCAATAAACACAAATGCTATATTGCATGGATCATCCTCAAATGCCCACACACATATTGATACGTATAATGCTTTGGATGGTAGCCTAGAGTTGGGAATACTATTCATGGGCAAGAGAAAAGAATGAGGCTAGCCTCTTTGAACTAATCACTAGTAGCTGAAAAGAACATTATTATTAAGGTCAAGACTAATAAAAGGGAGGTCAAAAATTTTGTTGAAGTACATAAAGATATCATTGCACAGGGAGTTATTGTTGTTCATGGAATTTAGTGATTTAAATTTAATTTCCTGGAATATAAAGGGGGCTTTAAATAAAATGGCCCAGGCTCATATTAAAGAGCTAGTTTACAAGTTTTAGCCTTCTATTTTTATCTTACTTGAAACGCATGTTCTTTTCACAAAGGTTAAGGATTTCTGGAATAAGCTTGGCTTTCAAGTGGTTGGTATTGAAGAAGCGCAGGGGCATAGAGGAGGAATTTGGGTCTTATCTTCAAACAAATTCATTAAGTGGTCTTTTGTGACTCAATGTGCTCAGGCAGTTACCTTTAATATCCAATGTTTCACTTTGAGGTGGCGCTACATAGCGGTTTATGCTAACCCGGATCAAATTCAACATATGACCAATCTAAACTCATCTAATGACCTGTCTTGGCTGGTTCTAAGGCATTTTAATGAAATCATTCATCATCATGAGGTGAAAGGGGGAATTCTTTCACCTTCTCAAGAGGCTATTTTCTATAATATTTTGAACTCTTGTCAGTTGATGGATTTGGGTGCTGTCGAAAATTAATTTACTTGGTCTCTTCTTTCTCAAAATCAGATGTATGTTTCTAAACACCTTGATAGGACAGTAGCTAATTGTGATTGGAGAAGAATCTTTCGAGATGCTTTTATTGAAAATCTTTGTCATCTCCACTTAGATCATTGTCCTATTTTAATGAGATATGGTGGTTTGCCTAAAAGCAGAGGTGAGCACCCGTTTCGTTTCCAAGCTGCTTGGGGCACTCACCCACTATATAGAGGAGTGGTTCTTAAGGCCTGGGATCTATTGGAAGCCTAATGCTATTGACTGTCTTCATGAACTGATGTTGGATTCTAAGACCTTTAACAAGGAAGTCTTTGATAATTTTTTCCACTGTAAAAAGTACTTGAAGGATCGGATCAATCATATTCAAAGCAGATTGGAAGTAATTGATTCAGTGAGACTTCAAAATGTAGAGAAGGAATTTCAGGTGGAATATGATAGCATTTTGCATGAAAAGGAGCTTTTATGGTATAAAAAATCTAGGGAAAATTAGGTCAAATTTGGAGATAAGAATACTAAGTTCTTTCATATACAGATATTAATTAGGCGAAATAAGAACAGAGTGCTGATCTTTTTATTAATGATGGTTCTTGAGTAGTTGATCTAAAGGTTCTCAAAAGAGAAACTTTATCCTTTTACAAGAACTTATTTGCATCCAGGGAGGCAGCAATTTCTAATTCTCTAAGAGATTTATCTTCTTCAAAACTAAGTGATAATGGTTGTGCAACTTTAACAGCTCATGTGACTAAATTCATGTAGCCATTATGTCGAGAACTCCTTTAAGACGCCTGGCCCTGATACTTATCAAGCATTTTTCTTCAAGAATTATTAGGATGTTGTTGGTGATTAAGTTTGGAAGGTTGTTAGAGAAGCTTTCTCCGGTAGTCATTTGGACCCTAGGCTTTTGGAAATCTTGATTGTCTTAATTTTTAAAACTGAGCAACCTGTGAGAATGAATGAATTTAGACCGATTAGTCTATGTAATGTTTTTTATAAACTCATTACCAAGGTTTTGGTTAATTGCCTTCGTCCCTTTCTTGAAATATCTTATTGGCCCTCTGCAAGGAAGCTTTATCCCTAGGCGAGGCACAATAGACATTATTATTCTTGCCCAAGAAGTGCTACATTTTTTGAAGAAGAGAAAATCTAAATATGGTACTCTTACTTTTAAAGTTGATATGGAGAAGGCTTATGGCTAAGTTGATTGGGGCTTTTTGGAACAGACATTATCTGATTGTGGTTTTTCTTCTTCCATCGTTGCTCTTATTATGAGGTGTGTGTTACTTCTTCTTCTCTCTCAATCCTTTGGAACTGTGCTAAGCTAGATTCCTTTATTCCCTCTCGTGGCTTAAGACAAGGAGACCCCACGTCCCCTTATTTTTTTGTCCTTTGTATGGAGAAATTGACAATCTTTATAAACCAAAAAGTCGAGAATAGTGTTTGGAACCAATGGCGGTTTTAAGAAAGGGACCTATGATTTCTCATCTTATGTTTGCTGATGATGTTATTCTTTTCTACAAAGCAAAAAGTAACTAAGTTCATTTGATTCTATCTACACTCAATGAATTCTGTCAGGCATTAGGAATGAAAATTAACTTTGAAAAATCCAAGGCATGGTGTTCGAAGAATATTTCTCATCAGTGTAAGGAAAATTTTACCAGGATGTCTTCCATACGCTTTATGGGTGATATTAGTAAATACTAGGTGTTCCTTTAATCTGAGATAGAGTGAAGAGATCTACCTTTGATGACATTATTGCCAAAATTCAAGGTCATTTGGCTTCTTGGAAAGAGAAACATCTCAATAGGGCTAGTAGGATCTGTCTAGCAAAGTTTGTTATTTCCTCCATTCCTATTCATCATATGCAAGCTCTACATTTTCCCCAAGTTGTCTATAAGACCATCAATTATATGACTAGGCATTTTATTTGGAATGGTCGAGAAGGTTCTAGACGTCTTAATCTGGTCAATTGGAAGAAGATTATTACCCCTAAACGATTTGGGTATTCGGGAAGCACGTCGAAGTAATTTGGCTTTATTGAAAACTTGTTTGGACATTAATTCATGATGATAACAAAATGTGGCCTCAAGTGATTCGACACAGGTATTTTTCAAATTCATCTGTCTTAAATAATAACCTTCATGTGGCCTCGTCTTGTGTGGTTAATGAAATTATGAAGGCAGTTAATGCACTTAGAGATGGTTTTGCTTGGAATCCTGGTCGTGATAACACTTCCTTTCGGTACGATTCTTGGTCTCACTTGAGACCTTTGTGTAGTAGAGTCCCTTATGTCCATATTTCTGACACTTCACTTTTTATTCATAATGTTTGGAAAAATGACACTTGGCTTTGGAATACATTATCTACTAATCTTTTAGAGGAATTAAGGAATGAAATTGCAATTATATCAGTGCAATCGAGTGGAGAGGAAAGACATGGATGGTTCTGGACAAAAATCTTCTTCCTATGCCTATTTTGCAACTTCGAGTTCTTGTTGGCTTATTGAACAGTTCTATGATTGGGACACCACTCAGAATTGGTCTTGGCTTTGGTGTTTGGTTTTCTCGGAAAAAAAAAAAAAAACACAAGTGATGCTTTGGTTATTTTTACATGATGCACTTCCTACTAATCTTTTTCATTTCATAAGAGGCCTTGTTGATTCCTCCCTTTGTAATAGATGTGGGAGGGAACATGAAACTTGTATACACTGTCTCAGAGATTGCCCAAAAGCTAAAAAATTTTGGGATATTTTGGACTTCTTGAAAGAGCTTTTGTTTAATGAGCTAAAGGATAGTCATTGGATTAAGACATTTGGGATTGGAAAGAGGGTTATTCTTTTCCTTGCAGGTTGTTAGTGGATATGGAGAGACCAAAATAATGATATGTTTGGTGTTGAATCTTAGCCTACCACTCTAATAACTAGAAACACTCGTCTGCTTGCTCATGATGTACAATGCACTCACAAGCGAAATAGTTATTAGCAAGGTACACAGGTCATAGATAAATGGTCCCTACCTAGTGATGAATTTGTTAAAGTTAATGTTGATGGCAGTGTCCATGGTCTCCCGAGACAAGTTGGTTATGGTGAAATCATTACAATGCTAGAGGAGACTGGGTGGCTGCCTTTTTAGGTTATATACGAGTCCTTCACATGGAACTACTTGTGATTAGATGGGGACTTCAATATGTATGGTACAAAGGTTGCAGAAATGTCATTTGTGAGACTGATAGCCTAGAAGCTTTCTCTTGTGTGACTTCACACAAATTGCATAGTAATCACATTAAAAGAGATCTAGTTTATGGAATTTAGTAGTTAATCACTCGCCAATGGTGTTTTTGCTTTGTTTTGATCTTAAGGGACACAAACGGATGTGCTGACTACATGGCGCAGTGAGGAGCTGTTTCGAGTGATGATTTCCATACATGGGAGGCTCCTTCTTCTACTCCATTCGACGTAATGGTTATTGATAAGGAGACCTAGCTTTGTGTGTGTTTTTCTTTCTTTTGCTTTTTGCCTTGCTATCTAACAAAAAAAAAAAAAGAATCATTTAATGGTTAATAATATAGGATCCATGAAAGATATTAAAATTTGAGATTCACCTTATAATTTGCTCTAAAAAAGAGCCTTTTTCAATGATTACATGTTCTGGCAATGTAAAATGGGTGTAATTTTCAGTGAGTTTTATGATGGATCTCTTATCTTTGGGTCCATCATAGACTCCTTATCATTAGTCATTAGATCAAACTACCAAATAAAAATAACAATCATCTGATAACTAATAATAATGGGTTCATGATAGACCAAAAAAAAGAAAAAGAGGTCCACCTTATAATTTGCCATAATTTTCTTAGTCTTTTTCTTAAAAAAGTAGGTAGGTTTTATGATGGATCTCTTATCATTAACTGTTAGATAAAACCATCCAAAAAAAAAAAAGTAATCATTCCACAACTAATAATAAAAGGTCGATGATGGATTTAAAAAAGGGTCCTCCATTATAATTTGCTAGAAAAGTAAGTCATTCTTCTCATTAAACTTAAACATGGCCTATATCTGCTTCCATTAGCTTCACACCAACATGTAGACTTGGACCCCTAGTCATGAGCCTTGTACCCCTAGTCTTGAGCCTTGTACCTTGTGATGAAAGTGGAGAATGCATCCTAGGTAATTGGTTCTGATCAACCCAAAAAGCTAATTGGGTATATCAATACATTATCAAGTTTCCCAGTTAGATTTCAATGTGCGGTGCAAGCAGACTTAAAAGAATAAAATTTAATAAAATTAAAACAAATTATTTTTATTAAGAAGTTATTAATATATATTTTTTTCAATTTTATCCTCAAAACTAATTATGCTTATTCATGCAAGGAGTGAACATTATAAATAACTTATAATTTTAATATAAGAATAAATTTATATAATTAGTTTATCGTTCATTATTATCAAGGAAATTCATTGACTCTCCTAATATGTGTGTAATTTATATTCTATGTTTTATTTTATATTTTGCATATTCAAAATCTTACCTTTCTAATCCCTTTTCCATTCATTTTTTTTCTACTCTGAAGCATAGTATTAGTAAACTCAAACCAATAATTGACTCGGCCAAGAAACTGCAGCATTGGTTGAATTAAATTCTATTAATTAAATATATAAAATTCAATTCAAATATATTCAAATATATATATATATATATATATATATATATATATATATATATATATATATATATATATATATATATATTGCATAGTTTGATGGTAGAGAAACATGCTCACATACCCTGTGGATGAGGTTCAATTCTTCGTAACAATTTTTTTTAGATTGAGAATTATTTCCTCAAAGTGGGCCAATTAAAACCCAGTTCTGGTTGCCTCGCTCAACGGCTTACAGGTAGAACTAATGGGGTCGAGTCGAGTCTAATCACACGGCTATGAAGTGGACTCACAAATACAACGTCTCATATCCTTCTACTCATTCTAAAAGATGGACTTTTCAAACTCCAAGAGCTAGTTGAAGATAGATTGAACCAAAAGAGCACACCTATACCTTAGGTGTTGGATTCAAGACTTTACTCTCACACCCTTCAAGCTCCATCTAGGTCCCCACTCCACAGGTTCAATGATACAAACCTTAGGCTAGCTATTAGTCCCTTGAATGATGGGGTAACCTTAAATAATAAATAAGATCATGAAAGTGTGGTGGTGAATATGAACTTCAATGCCATTCAAAAACTCAACATGAAAGGCGGTTTTCATTGATCACTGTCTATGTGCCCTTGATGGGTTGCCGCTGATTCCACCAATTCAACCAATTAACGGGTTGTGGTCCAAAAGAAGGTCAAAGAAACCATTAGAGATGCGTAACACTTCACGGGCTTGCCCAAAAAGAATGGATGCACACGTGAAATACTTATAATCTCGTGTTATGCACTTTTACTTCTCAGCAGTCAAATTTGGCCGTCATTTGAATGTTCGTCTCTCCTCTCCGTGGTATTAGTTTCTACTTTCTACATTTTTTGGGTTTTGAAGAATTATATATATACACGCACATACAAGAGAATGCTGAAGAATAAGAATTTTATGATGTGACCTGTTTGTTGTAAAAAAACTTACTATTTTTATAGGGCAGAAGTGTCATCAAATGATAGGTACAAAATAATTTAACACCTCTTTGATTTGCATTTTCATTTTTTGTATTTTCAATTTTCAGAATTTTATGAAGAAAATAGTGAAAAACATGAATTAAAAATAGCAAATAGAATTTTATTGGTTTCACTATTCTCTTTATGAAATTCTAAAAACAGAAAATATAGATAATAAGTACATGAAATGAAAACAAAAACCAAACACAACTCTTTCGCTAGAGAATATTAATTTTGGTTGTACGTGTGTAATTTGATAGCTAAGCAATTGTTAAAGCCACTTCAATACAATAATCAATCTCGTATGACCTGGATAAGTGAACGATATAGTACTGTTGATGAATCTTGACTAGTAACTCAGAATCATAACTTTGAAATAGATTTTGATTTTTCCATATAATCACAAAAAGAAAAAAGAACAAAATCAATAATTCTTTATCTACATCTTCATACCTCCATATACCTTGGAGTATTCTATCACCCAAATATAACAACTTGGGAAAAAAAAAATAGAGTCCTTTTGGCTGCCAAAGAGACATGGTGAATACAAGTGAATTTTATTCAAAGACAAAGCAACAAGACCAGCAAGCAAATTGCACTGTAGTTACCTCCAAATCATCGAGCATCAGAAGAAGTGAAAGAGTCTGCAAAACCAGCAGGCCTAGCTGGTATACTTCCTTTACTGTCTTCAAGACTAGAATAGCCTAACTCTTTGCCTTCTGCTTCCTTCCAAATTTTCAACATCTGTGGAAGCGGTTGACTGCAGTCAATGCTGGAGCCGCAATCGAGTTCTTTGTCAACCGGCCGCCATTTCTCTACCAATGCTGACAATACATTGACTGCATGACTCATGTCAGGCCTGCGGTTTGCTTCCCTAGCAGTGCAATGTCCAGCAATTTCAGCTACAATGTAGATACTCTCAAAAATCTCTTCATTTGCTTCCAGGGCAGGATCAATGGCGGCCATAAGCTTTTCTTTGCTCAATTTGATCTGCCAAAACCATTCGACCAAGTACCGGTTTTCTTCTGGCCGATTCTCGTCGAGAGCCATTAATCCAGTCAGAAGTTCCATCAACACCACACCATAGCTGAATACATCAACTTTAGTGGTGATTTTCCCCATCACTGGACTCAAAATAAACACCTCTAGTAAGTAAGGAAAAGTTAGATGCATAAAACTTGTATCAGAATACTTAGAGCAGGTTTGTAAAGCCTTATTTTGGATAAATAATAACCCCTTTTTTGAAAATTTGTCTCAGAAAAATTCTTGATTAAAGTTGTTTTAATTCTAAACTAGCTAATCCAAATGCACACCTAAAGAACTGTATAGATGTAATCATATTTATATCTTATAACTATAAATCTACAATGCAATGGTCTTAATATTGAACTCACTGGACACATGATTAGATAAAACTTTCTTCTAACCGTTTACATAAAGTTGTGCCTTCTGATCAAACACTACTCCTAGGTAGAATAAATAATGCAAAACAGTATATTTTAGGTAATTAGTTGCCTTGGAGCTTGAAAACATGAGTTTTACGCTTTTAGCAATTGAATGGACAGAGCATATCTGACAAAGTAGAAATAGCCAAACAACACGTTACTAGATTACTACTAAATTAATGTGCATAAACATGGCACCTTCTTTTGCCCAAAAACAAGAAGACAAATCTAAAATGAGATCTTTTATTGCATACTTAATTCTTTATTCTCAGATATCATTATTTTAAGAACATTCTAACAGAGTAAACTAACATCAGATTAACAGCGTGCTAACATGCAGAGCTTATCGTGGTTCCATTCTTGATGCCACTAAACCATGCTATGCTCAATTTAGACAAACTTTTCATGGTCAGAAGGAAAGTTTCCAGACAAGATTTAAAGCATATGCATACCTGCATATTCAGGGGCAAGGTATCCAAATGTTCCAGCAAGTTTTGTTGCCACAGACTTTTTACCATCTGGGGCAAGTTTCACCAGGCCAAAATCTAAAACTTTTGCCCGGAAATCACCCCCCAGTAGAATGTTCGAAGACTTGAGATCTCGATGGATGAAGGTCTGGTGAGCAAGACCGTGAAGGTATTCCATCCCTCTGGCAACATCAAGTGCTATTGCAAGCCGCTGTGACCAAGACAAAGGCTCCAAGTTCAAGATTTTCCAATCAAAAAGATGCTTGCTTAGAGCACCAAGAGGCATATATTCATAGACCAAGAGTCTTTCATTGCCTTCAATGGAATAGCCTAGTAGCGATACCAAATGTCTATGGCGAACCTTGGAAAGAATGGCTATTTCAGCCTGAAACTCATCCAGTCCCTTGCTACTAACAGCTCCATGCTCCATTCTCTTCACTGCTATCTTTGTCCCGTCTCCCAGTTCACCCTTGGAAACGATTCCAAACCCACCGCGGCCAAGCACATTCTCTAAAGTGAAATTCTTGGTGACCTTGGTTAGAACATGAGCTGATATGACAAGGTTGCCAGCCTCAACCACATGAATGTTTTCAGTTTCACTGCAGATGTCACTTACAGAACTAATCCTTGTCCTTGTTGATTTAGTTTCAGTGGTGCTATCTGAAACTGCAAATTTAACCATCTTTTCTAGATCAGAAGGATCTTGAGTATGGGCCACAAAAGAGCTAGGAGCATGCAATGAGGCCTTTTTCTTCTTCAAACAACACAGGAAAAAGGAAATAACCAAAATACCAACAAATGCAAAGATTGCAACTCCTGTAACTATTGCTGTAGTTTTGAAACTTTTGGAGTCATTATTTGGTTTGGAAGGGGGAATATGGGAAGGTGGTGGCAATGATGTTGGAGGTGATGGTAGAGACGCCGGCGATAGCAGTGGTGGTGATGCTGTCAGGTTATGCGGTGAAGGCGGTGGTGCTCTTGAAGGTGATGGACTGCTAATAGGTGAGGGGCTACTTGCAATTTGATTAGCAAAAAGAGGGTTGCCATCGATATTAACTTTCACACCATCATGAAAGTTTGGCAATGGAGGCTCAACATTGTTATCACTTAAATCCAACAACCTCAAAGATTTCAACTCAGTAAAATTACTTGGGACTTCGCCATTTATATTATTCCCTGCAAGCCTAATTTCAAGGAGTGAACCTAACTTAGCAATTGAGGGAGTCAGTGTACCATTGAGCTTTTGTCTAGGCAAATTGATCATAGATACAAAGTTCTGATTGCAGCTCAATCTAAACCATTGATATTTGCATGGTTCATTACCTGACCATTTAGAACTGAGAGAAGATGGGTAATCTAGATTATGGAGAAAATCAAGTAGTGCAGTAACTTCAGCGGCACATTCAAGCCCAGGCAAAATTTGACAAAAGAAATTGGACTTATAAGTTACTTTGGCTGCCTTAAACTTTGGTATTGGACCCATTAACATGTTATTGCTTAAATCCACAATGTCAAGGTCCATGTTTGCCAAGGTTTCTGGAATCAAGCCAACAAGTTGATTACCATTGAGGTTTAGCTCCTGCAGGGAAGCTAGATTCCCAATGTTCTGTGGAATTTCCCCAGTGAACTTGTTTCTATGCAGCCAAAGCTGTCTCGAGAAAGTCATGGAAACAATAACATCAATAGGACCTGTCATCATACTACCTTGTTGATTATTCAACCACAAAACCTGGATTGAAGATTGGCCAAAACTAGCTGGAATGCCACCAGAAAGGTTGTTCAATGAAAGCCTCATATTCAGAAGAGAAGGTAAATTGCCTAGGAAATCAGGCAATGGTCCAAGCAAATTACAACTAACCAGAGAAAGATTGGTCAATTGCACTGATCCTTTCAAGTCCATAGGAAATGACCAACCGGTACTTGCATTTAGAAAAGGGATTTCTTCCAAAGTCAAGATCCTAATGCTGGTGAGTCCTTTGAAGAAATCAGAAGGGATTGCTTCAAACTGATTGTAGTCCAAGAAAGCATATTCCAATTTGGACAATCCACTGAAACTAGGCAACACCCTACTAAGGTTGTTGTTTTGAAGACCCAGATTCTGAAGTTCTGTTAACTGGTTGAAGTTTTGAGGCAATGATCCTTTAAGGCCAAGATTCTTAGACTGAATCTGAGTGACCCTGTCTCCATTGCAGAACACATAAGGCCATGAAGGAGGGCCGCATGGGTCATCTCCATTATCTGGCCATTTCAGAAGCCCTGGATTCTTCAACCCTTTTCTGAAATCATTCAGGACTTTGAGATCATTTGGGTTTGTAGCACCATAAGCCATTGTGATCATCATCATGCAGAAGAATAGAAAGGTGCAAGCTTTGATCTGAACACCTAACATGGTTACCTTACCCCTTAAAAAAATGACAATCAAGGTTGAAACTTTTCAACTAAACTCGCAACCCCATCAATGAGAAAAGATCAAAATACGAGTTCTATGACCAGAATGAGACTCCAACACAAAAGCCCCAGATAGAGAAAGAAAGGAAGGAATAAACAAAATAATACCAAAACATGCGAGTTTGTGTTTGTGCTCATGCGTGTTCATGTGTGTTTCTTAGTCTTAACCAAGAAATATGCATAAAAATGGGAAAATTTTAATGAGAATGAGAAATGATGTTGAAGGCATATTGCCTTGAGGGACTGCAAGAATAAACAATATTTTCAACTTTTTCTTTCTTTTTATTTTATCTTTTATATTTGTGGCTTCTTTTTTTAGCACAGGATGAAGGGAGCAACAAGAAGGACCCTGCACTATGATGTCTGTCGCTCTCAGTAACTTGCTACCCTTTTCGTTTTCTGCTTCTTCTTTTTTTCCATGTCCTTCTTTATCTCCACCTCTCAATAAAATCCATAGTAATTAAATAAAATAATAAAATATGTTGTATAATTTCTTTCTAATTTGATTTGTCTATTTCATTGTGTAAGGTAAAACATAGATGAAATTCTTTATTGTCATTTCATGTGCTTCTGAAATTAAATAATAAAATACAAATATATTTTTTAAAAATAATATTAAATTAAAAGTTTATATTCATTTAAATAAAAGATTTTATACTTCATTATTTAACTTTTTAAATATATTAAATTATATATTAAGAGAAAACCTATTTTATTTAAGGGTCAAGATGTTTTTGAATTCATCGGATATTTATTTATATAGATACTTATAATTCATCTTCCAACCAAAAAAAAAAATGAACCCAAATGATATTAATGTATAAACAAAAACCCGATCAAGTGAGTCAACACCCTACTAATAGTCACTATTTGATTCGAGAAAGGAGGAAGAAAATAAATATAAGAATTTAATCTTTTCTTTTTTCTTTTTTATTTAACGGTATAATTGCTTTAAACTTAAAGGCATATTTTTGTTGAAGACGAAATGCTCTTTATCATGAAAAATCAATTCAAACCACGAGGTTTAGTACAGTTAGTAGCTAGCTGACTCCTTAAGTATCTAGTCAAGGGTTCGATTTCTGGCCATGTATAAAAAGGGTCTAATAGCCAGAGGCAAAATCCATATTTATGAATTCTATGCCTGGAAGGAATTAGTCACTGTTTTCGATAATAGATACTCTAGTTTCAACTAAAAAAATATATAAATTGATTCATACGAAAGTGTCATTTAATTTATGAACTAAAAATCTTGTAACATATAAATTCATTAATTTTATTATGGGGGTTCTTAGGTGTAGTTGTAGATGCAGGCAATTGGTGCAGCTTTTGATTGATTTATATGGTAAATTACAATCTCATCTCTTTAGATTTTTTGAAATTTAACCCGCACCTTTTCTATTTTCAAACTTTGTAGAAACCTACACCGGCCTCCGTTGGTAATAGTGATGTTAAATTGGTTTGTGAACATGTGCTGGTCACATGTCTTTTTATCACGACCCGATTTGGGAACGTAACAGGCACATAAGGAATTCTATCCCCATGTAAGCCTTTTAGATAACGTGTCTCTTTAAAT
Organism: Dalbergia cultrata; assembly: GCA_031216105.1. Taxonomy (NCBI): domain Eukaryota; kingdom Viridiplantae; phylum Streptophyta; class Magnoliopsida; order Fabales; family Fabaceae; genus Dalbergia; species Dalbergia cultrata. Next base: position 11,433,511 of record CM062345.1, read on the forward strand.
GTAAATAATAGTATAATATTATTCTTAAAACATGATTCTTAAATTCAAAAAAATAAAAGTATTTAATATTCAAGCTCTAAAAATGCTTTTTTCTTTATCCATTCTATTAATCATGAAATCATAAATTAATTCATCACATGATATTATTCTTAAATCTGAAAACCTACTTAAACCTTGAAAACTGAATCATAACTACATAGACAATCTATTACATAATCTAATCAAAATCAATAGTGGGAATTCATACTTAAACTCTGGAAATATATAGGGAAATACGTAAACTTCAAAAATAATTACAGTGTCTCAAAATACATGCGTGGCTCGGATTTTGCTTGCAAAACTATGAGACTAACATAAACCTAAACTAAACCCTGCAACAATGCAAAGCATATCAAAGGATAGATGCGGCTACATTGGACCGGTTATGTAAAGATATTTGCACTGGCAACTATTAGAGGAAAGAAGAGGGGTGAGCCAACAGACTCAGTGAGTGGGTTTTCACCCATCATTCACATAGGACAACTAAAGAATATACAATATATAATATACATGCAGCAATTATAAACCATTTGATATTTATATGCATAACGATATAGAAAAGATATCTCTGTATTTATAAATTCATAGAAAAGCATTATCTAAATTCTTACTCTAATGAGAAATCATTCTGCATACATATACATAATAGGTTTTAAATCGAATATTCTCTAAAAAACATCAATAATATTTGAAAACATAAATAAAAGTACTTTAATAGAGAAACATGAATATCTAGTTATCCATTACATAACAATACATTCTCTAGTTATGCATATCATCCATGGCATAATGAATTTTCTGATCTCTAGGGTCCCTTAAAGATCCGAATCGGACACCTAATTAGGTTCCATCTCTGCTATATGAGATTGCCCCTAATGATCATTTTTCCTAGTGTGAATACTCATATTGTAGGTTTTGATGATACCAAAATGCAAATGACAAAAAGATGGAAGCATAATAGCATGGAGTTGATGAACAAGTCATGATCAAGTCAAATGATTAGAATAATTAGGACTTAGATCAATTTGTTAGAAGGTTTTTTTATTTAATAAAAGTTTTTGGCTTTGTTAAGTTAATTAAAGTTTCTTTTACCTAAGATCCTTTTTGGAAAATATAAAATCAATTTGATTCTAAGGAAAATTTGATTTGGAATAATTCAATTGTTTTTAATGGAAAATTTGTTTTGATTTGTGAAAATATGAGTATGATTTAAAAAGAAAATATTTGAATGATTTTAGAATGAAAGAATGTCTTAAAGTGTATTAAAACTCAAATTTTTTCAAGTTATGGAAATGTTGTAATCGATTACTATACCATGTAATCGATTACCATGTTGTTCATGTGCCCAGATTCCAATTCCATGAAATTTGAGTGTGAAATTATAATTCCAATTCCAAATATTACTCTAAACATGAATATTGAAATTGAAGTGTTAAATTCTAGTTCTAAACTCCAATTTTATGCCCAATTGTCAACTCCATATGTCAAATGGGCCATTACAGGAAAAAATTTACATTTTAAGAAACAAATGGAAACAAATCTCATAAATTTGGAAATGATATTAAATCAAATTATTTAATCTTCTAATCATTTCAAGTACACTCCTCTATATCTAGGGCTTTTCTGTCGTTGTAGTCTCATTCTGGTCATAGGACTCACATTTTGATCTTTTCTCATTGATGGGGTTGAGAGTTTACTTGCAAGCTATCAACCTTGATTATCATGTTCTTAGGGATAAGGTAACCATGGCAGGTGTTCAAATCAAACCTTGCACATTCTCTTTTTTTGCATGATGATGATCACAATGGCTTATGGTGCTACAAACCAAAATGATCTCAAAGTGCTGAATGATTTCATAAATGGGTTGCAGAATCCAGAGCTTCTCCAATGGCCAGAGACTGGAGATGACCCATGTGGCCCTCCTCCATGGCCTTATGTGTTTTGCAATGGAGATAGGGTCACTCAGATTCAGTCTAAGAATCTTGGCCTTAAAGGGTCATAGCCTTAAAACTTCAACCAGTTAACAGAACTCCAGAATGTGGGTCTTCAAAACAACAACCTTAGTGGGGTGTTGCCAAGTTTCAGTGGATTGTCCAAATTGGAATATGCTTTCTTGGCCTACAATCAGTTTGAGGCAATCCCTTCTGATTTCTTCAAAGGACTCACTAGCATCAGGATCTTGACTTTGGAAGAAAACCCTTTGGTAAATGCAAGTACCAGGGGTCATTGCCTATGGCCTTGCAAGACTCAATGCAATTGACAAATCTCTCTGGTTAGCTGTAATTTGGTTGGGCCATTGCCTGATTTCCTAGGCAATTTGCCTTCTCTTCTGAATCTGAGGCTTTCATACAACAACATTTCTGGTGGCATTCCAGCTAGTTTTGGCCAATCTCCAATCCAGGTCTTGTGGTTGAACAATCAACAAGGTAGTATGATGACAGGTCCTATTGATGTTATTGCTTCAATGACTTCCTTGAGCCAGGTTTGGCTGCATGGAAACAAGTTCACTGGCGAAATTCCATAGAACATTGGAAATCTAGTTTCCCTGCAGGATCTAAACCTCAATGGCAATCAACTTATTGGCTTGATTCCTAAAACATTGGCAAACATGAGCCTTGACTCTATGGATCTAAGCAATAACATGTTAATGGGTCCAATGCCAAATTTTAAGGCTGCCAAGGTAGCTTGTGGGAACAATTTCTTTTCTCAAACTTCACCCGGGCTTCAATGTGCCTCTGAAGTTAATGTACTACTTGATTTTCTTCATGATTTGGATTACCCTTCTCCTCTCAGTTCTCATTGGTCAGGTAATGAGCCATGTAAAGATCAATGGTTTGGATTAAGCTGCAATCAGAACTCTGAGGTATCTATGATCAATCTGCCTAGACAAGGGCTCAATGGTACACTGAGTCCCTCAGTTGCTAAGTTAAGTTCACTCCTTGATATTAGGCTTGCAGGGAATAATATAAGTGGCCAAGTCCCAAGTAACTTTACCGAGTTGAAATCTTTGAGGTTGTTGGATTTAAGTTATAACAACTTTGAGCCTCCATTGCCAAACTTGGATGCTGGTGTGAAGGTTATTACTTATGGCAACCCTCTGTTTGGTAATCAAACTGCAAGCAGCCCGCCACCTTTAGGGGCACCACCGCCGAAGTTGATTAGAAGATTTATGTTATGAATATATACAGGGGACCTTATGCTGTCCTTTATTTGTTATTCTGACACGAAATTATCTGTATTTACTATTAATAAAGAGAATTATGATGAGAAATTACCTTTTTGCTATGTCCCCGTTCTATTAAAGTTATTATTATTTTTTCCTCAAGTCCATATGTATAAATAAATATATAAATAATATAATATAATTACCTACTATCTCATTTACTCTCACTTTTTTTTCTTGATGTAATCAGCCTCTTTTAAGTATATAAAAGAAAAAAATCATTAATTTTTATTTAATAATAACATCGGGCAATTTCATACTATAATAATATATAAAAGTTGATCTCTAAAATAAACATGTGGGTTAATGTTCATGTCAGTCAAGTGACTTGTAAGAATAATGCCTTCGTAGTTTGTACAACTTTTTTCTACAAGCATATCCATGTCCAAATCTTTATTCCGATAAGCATAACACGAGCACATTTTTTTTTTAACATGCTTTCAAATAATAACTTGAATCTATGTCATTAATTTTCATGTTTGTTTGATAGGGTTTTGCTATCAAGTGCTTAAGGGCACTCTTTAATTTTTGAATATATAGAGTAGTGTGTGTCTATATATATACACATGGAAATTTCTAATGGGGATTGTTATCTTCCACACTTCCCTGTGGAGGTTAATAAAGGACACATCTTATTTTAGAGAAAAATGTTCATAGCTGTTTTTTCTTAATCAATGTATAACTATGAGTATTTTATAATTTTTTATCTACATTAATCGTTGTCGTAACTCTTTACTCTTACCTAATTAATATTATATTTCTACTAATGCTCTCACTTTAACTCTGTTTTTTCTCTCTCTTTCCTGAATTATAAGCCAAAAATTAATGTTATTTTGACTCTAGACAGTTTTTATTTGATTGATTGAAACGGAATCAAATAAGGAAACTAATTAGACATTTTTAATTGATTAAAGAATTGGTCGATTGTGTATTGAAACAAAATCAATTCAAACACAATAAAAATTAATTAAATGAAATCAGATTGATTTAAAATTGATTAAAACATAATCAAATAAGGTTGACTAAAAATTGACTAAAACATAATCAAATAATTGATTTTGATATAAAAGGATTGAAACAATTATATATCATTTTTTTTCCTGGTAATGTGATTTTTTTGGCAATGATATTGGGTTGATTTAAAATATTGAAACAAAACCAAATTGATTTTGACCAATTTGGTTTCATTTTAATCAATTAAATATCTGATTTTGCGCCAATCAATTTTATTTTGTATTCATCAATTTTATTTTTGCTTTCGGATTTTACCATGACATATAGTGGTACTGTTTACGCCCGTATCAAATGGCGGATTTGACGAGTATATAACAAACACAATGTTCTTTTTTTTTTTCTTGTTTAATTAATTTTTGTATTTAAATCTACATGTTTTAAAATTTCAGCAAATTTTCAAATACGTTCTTATAACGAATATTAATAACAAATATAAATGTGTAATCAGGTTTTGAACGTAACTATGGGTTAAAAAAAGAGATTAAATACAACATTTCTTGATTCTTACTTTTAGGTGCGCACATAGGGAAGAAAATGACAATATTTTATATTGATAATTTTCTCGAATTTAATTGAATTTATTTATTATCTAATAACAAGAGGATAAAAGCCTCTTGTGATAAGGTTCAAAGATAGTTTGACAATATTATCATGTTTTTAATTTCTAAGGAGTTTAAATTAACCTATATAAACTTGACAATAGATGAAATTAAGAAATATTTCAATTAATCTGATACATTTTTTGTTTAAATGATGTTAGGTTTAAGGACTTGATTATAAAATTTTGATCATTGTATGAATCTGATTGGAAAATTCTAGACTATATAAATCTAATTAAAAATTTAATGAAACTAGATAAACTAACAATTTAATTAAATCTTTTAAAAAAAAAAAATCAGCAATGACACATGTGACATGTCACACAGCCTTGTATGCCAATTGCGCGTTCCTATATAAAAACCGTTCAAGCCAAGCGGTTTTTCCTTTTCTTTTTTTCTTTTTTTTGACAAATAAGCTTATAAGCCATGTCATTTTATGATGCACCGCTATGCTGTTTGGTGCACCATTTAAGATGGTGCAGTGCACAGTGGACACTAACCTGAAATTAGCGGTTACAAAAGTTGCATCCTGTAAGCATACACTTTTATACTACAGTCCCTTTTTTTTATCATAATTTTTTGCTCTGAAATGAAATTCCACTAATTAGCATTTTTATGGGTTACAAATTTGGATCATGAACGGATCTTGTGCTTAAGAACTTGCATGCTCCCATATGTTCGAATATCTCCAGCCAACCCCCGGCGGCGGCCACCGTCAAAGTGATGCTTCCATTGGTCGAAGCGGTCAAAGACGGCTCCTTCAGTTAAAGAAGGGGCCAATGGCCCCTATGATTTCCATTTTTTTTTTTCCAAGTTGTGATTATTAAATCAATATGTATGATTGGACTAAGAAAATCCTCAACTTTGGTATATATATCCAAATAGTGGGACCGACATAGCTTTGCACTGATGCAAATGAGCTCATTATCAAATGAGGCTTAAAAATTTGATCAGCAATTAAAACAAAAAAAAAGATGATGATACAGGCTTTGGTCTCTGATGCACTTGACAAAGCCCGGTGAGACTTCTGATTAAATTTAGGGTGAAATTATAGGCCAGACGACTCGATGATGTCTTCGACTCTTCGGTCCAATCTATACTTGATATAGTTTCTATTTAATAAATAAATTAGATTAAAAAAAATTTCAATTTAAAAAAAAAAGGCTAAACAAGTTAGACTTCAGGAAATGAAAATAATTTATTAACCTTAATAAATTAGCCTACTTGTACTATTATTTATATTATTATTGTTAATATTATATTTTAAAAAATATAATAATAATAGAAATATTTTAATCTATTTAAAAATTATTTTTAAATTATTTAAAAAATATTTTAGCTAATTTTAAAAATATATTTTCTTATATATTTAAAAGTCTTTTACCTCATTTTAGAGTGAATTTTTTAGTTCTTTTTTTTTTTCAATCAAGACATTGAAGAGCATTATATTTTTTTAATCAAGTATTGATGGTTCAATTCTAACATTAAAAATTGAGTAACTCTAAAATTAATACTCAATATCTATTCCTTAAAGCAGAATATGAAGGGATTAATGACTAATTTCAGCCATGGATATACCCTTAATTTTTTTTAATTTAGAATTAAATAGTCTTTTTGATAAGCATTCAGGCAGACCAGATGCCATAAAAAAAGGCTTTATGCGAGATGACTTACACGAGTTAATTTGATTTACTAAAATTTCTGACGTATACAGAAGCAGAAATGGAATAGCAAGAATAAGGGGATCTCAATACAGTGACTCTGTTGATCCCTTCAGCCCACTCAAGTAGCTCCCCTAGCCCGAAAGTACCGTCATTGGGGTTGTCGCCAATGCAGTGCCCCCATGAATTTGGAACAAGTACCACTTTGTCTAGCTCTTTTTTTTTTATTTTTTTTTTCCTTCCTTCTCATGAGTGGACTTTTTTTTGACATGCGTGATAGTGATAGTCCTTCCCTTCCTTATTTTGTTAGTGCTATCTAGACCTTATGATTTTAAACCATCTACAGCACAAGCGTTGCATCATCCCAAAGAGCAAGGGATTGTCCCTTCCCCAAAGTGAGCATTGCACAATAAGACCGGTTCTTTCCTCAAGAAATGTCCTTTATGACGCTAAATGGTAAGAAAAATAATATTTTAATGTGTAAAGATGTTCTTTGTATCATTTAATAATATTTGAATTGCAAGTTGAATGTAAAGTTGGGACAATATTAACATTAAAAGAATCGTTGAGCAACGATATAAATTTTGAAAATAATTATTTTATTTATATTTTACTATACAAATATCAATCTTCTCTCAATTTTTTTCACATATCATTTCTATTCTTTTTTTTTATTAGCATATCATTTCTATTCTTTCCAATATCATTCTACTCCCCCATTACACAAATTCTACTCAAATTTTTCACTAAAATGGACCCAAATCACTTCAATTTAAGTTCTTTTTTCAGTTATTTGTAGAATTCCAACCGTCCTCAAAAGGCAAATAATTAGAATTCACAATATTAAAACCCTCAAAATGGAAATCCAAATGCTAAATTTCAATGTCCAAAGTTCTTCATAAATCCAAACATTTAGCATTCCTAAGCTCAAGTTCCTTCAAATTTACAAGTTCTTTTTTTTTTTTTCCCAAACAATCAAAATTCACAAACATTTCAACTTCAATTTCCCCTTGACTTTAATCCATGGTCGGAAATAAAGGCGGACCGTCTTTCCCGTTTAAGACCTAGTTTGGTAATTCAAGATCAACATCTACTAGTGTTTGGGGGGGGGGGGGGGCGCTCATTTGACCCATCTCCTTAGACGCCCATAGAGATGACTCTAGGTTCATAAATTTCTAGCCATAATGGGTTAGCTGCTATCGATTTCAATGATGAGGAAATTGAGTGTTGCACGGAAAAGATTGAAGAGGAATATGGCAATGGGATGTTGAAGTTAAGTGTAAGAAGTGAAGTCTCACATTGATTGAGAATGGACAAAGTGAGTAGTATATTAAATGGAAGGAGCTATGACTTATTGCCTTAAGGTTTTAGGTTAAAATGTGGTGCTCGGATCCTTGATTATTGCGAGGAAAGCAATGGTGATAAAGAAACGATGACATAGGATTAGTGAATACGCTAAAAAATTTTGTGGTTGCCATGATCAAAATTTTTGAAGAATAGGGAGTGATTCAAATTATAATAATGTAATGGAATTGACTCATAACTCTTTGAAGCCAAAGAGGGGAAGAAATGCAATTTTTGTGAGACACTGAAATGAGCTTTGAATAGAACAAAATGGAGATCTCAATCAACTGAGAGTAGAGGTTCAAAGCGTCAAATTTGGAAATAGCATATACTGAGGAAGTTGGTGCAGAGTCTCCAGTTCATCCGCGAGGCACCAAGGCATCCAAAAGGAAGGGTAATGGGAAATCAAGAGCAAACGGCCAGTGGGGGTGTGTGCACTTTGGAAAAAGAGTTTGATGCAAACAAATCTACAACTGCTAAGCAACTAGATTTCTATGACAATTACAATACATATCAAGGAAAAGAAATTGGTGTAAAGGGAGAAGATGATAGCCATAAAGGAAATGAAAATAGAAATGCAAATATTGAATAGAGACACCTCTCTAACGAGTGAAGAATAACTATCAATTCATGTTAAAATGATAGAAAAAACTAAGTCAAAGTATTTTTAATTTGTGTTGATTGTAATTTTAATTTACCTTTCGATTGCATTTTAAATTCAAATTTGATTGAATTTTATTTTAAATATTCATTGTATTTTAAATTTATTCAATATTTCAATTATGCAATGTTGTTGGTCATGTACTTTATGTTATGATATTAATTTTTAAAAATATGAAATTAGCTGTTAAGAAATTAGCCGTTAAGAAACTAACTATTAAGAAATTAGCCGTTACCAAAATAGCCATTACATAATTATGTATGTTTCAATTATGAATGTTTCGGTTGTGTATTGTTTTAATTATACATATTTTAGTTATATAATGTTTCAATTATGTAATATTTCAATTATATATGTTTTAGTTATGTAATCTTTTAATTATGTAGCCCTAAAAAATAATTTAATTTTTTAAAATATTAACTTTCAATTTAAAATTTTTGATTTTGAATTTAATTTAAAAAACTAATAACCAAAAAATTATTAAAAAGTAAAACTTAACATTTTTTTTATCTAATCTAAAAGTTAAATTGCATATTTATAATAAAATATTTGATAAACAGGTTAATATTTTTTTAATTTTAAAAAAATACGAGGGATCAAAGTTGGAATATTTCATTAGAGCAAAAGATAGCATTTTTGGATCACTTCAACTAAGTCTAAGTTAACGTCAAAAGCTAGCTCGAAAGGTAAAGATTATGCGAGAGTTATAAATGCTATTGGACGTTATCTCTAGACAATGTGGAACTTTAATAGTCCCCACATATAAGCATAGAACCGAGGGAGTGATAAGAGAGTTGAGTGAAGATTCGGATTCCTCCTCCAAACTACCAAATCAACTGCTTTTAGTAACCAGTTGCCACTTCCCCTTTGGAAAATCACAAACAATTTAATGAAAAGAATATCCATTATAAATTTAACTCTGTTAATTATTTAATTAAAAATCTTCCATCTAACTTTATAGATTTAATTTATATACACGATTAATGTAAAAGAAAAATTTACACAAATATATAACCATATATTGCTATATGAATAAGAGAGTTAGATTATATTCAGCTACTCATTATCTTAAAAATCTTACAAATAGAAGGATAACAATATAAATTTTTTTTTCATTATAATCGGTGGATCAAAATTAAATTATAACTTTATTAAAAAATTTAGGTTGGGTTAATATCTTTGCTGCTACGAAATTTCAAAACAGTATGCTATATATAACGATGCAAAATCGTAACACACCATTGCCGGATTGGATCTGAGAGTAAAGAGAGAGGACTTTCTGAATCAAAGTCTATTTTTCAATAAGACACTGTCGGCAGCGCAATTTCGGCTCATCTTTCCCATCATATCTATATTTCTTTGCAATTTGCATCGCCACCAGTGGACCCGGTGGAAGCGGCCCTGGTAGGTCAAGAGGCATAACAATCATATGAATGGTGCGACAAAAAAATTAAGGCATGTTTGTCGTAATTATATAAGACATGATAGGGTAAAAATTGATAAATTTTTAATATTATATAACATTTGATATAATATTATATAAGATATTTTATTTTATATTTTATAATATCATATTTATTTACAAATAATTTTAATATTTCAATTAAATATTAGATAAAATAATAATAAATTTAGAATTTTTATTATAATAATCTTCAAATAATGTAAATATTTATTAATTAAAATTTAATTTATATTAAATATTATTATTTATTTCAATGTTTTATAATTTTTTATCATTTTGACAAATTATTTAAATAAAAAATACTATCTTATATATTTTAATATTTTATATCTTTAGCCATAATTATTTAAATTTAAATTACTAATTCTTACTTTTATATATATGCATATTATGTATTATTTATTCATATATTTTATTAGTCAATAATTTATAATTTTTATATTATATTATTTATTTGTTATTAAATATTTATTATTTTATTTTAATAAAATATTTAAAAAATAAAAGTTATCTTATATGTTAAAAGCTAATCAGGCTTAATACGACCTCCCCATGCTGTATTAAGTTATACAATATTTTGATATATAAGGGGATTATAATGTATAAGGTTATACAATATATTATATGCACCAAACAATAGATAAGGGCATAACGTGTATTATTAACTTATGCTATCACGCTTAATACATCATACCAGACATCCCGTAAACAATTATTATAGTTTGGGTACTGTAAAATTTTGATTTGTGTTATTTAAATTCTTTTCACCTGGGACATTGTTTTAACTCACCCATCAATCGCTTTAAAAATAATTACAAACTATTCAAAATAAAAATTTTATTATTTTAATAATAGAGGATGAATGGGTTGACATGCTGTGTCGAGTGAGATGAGTAAACCTAATATTGCTAAAAAAAAAAAAAAATCATCCTATCGAGAGGATCGTCTTGTAGTTAGTCGTTTTAAAATGCCTCTGCTGCTTTTTGAAAGCAAGCATGCGTTGTAAAAGCACAGTATTCATGCCATGTCGTGGCATGCTCAAGTTACTCATAGCAATCCCTTGTGTGTCAAAGAGGAGCCTTTCATTTCGTTGTAGAAGACACATGATGTTCTTACTCTTTTCGGTGGTTAATGCAAATTTGTATTGTTCTTAATTAAACGCTCGTTCATGCCGAGGTTTGATCTCTTTGACTTGAATGAACCAGCTGAAGGTGGTCTTACAAAGACACTCTGATGTATGGCCAAGTACGATGAAATGTCTGAATAAAAAATATAAAAAAAAAATTGATCACATCTTAGTTGGTCATAATGGAGATATTTATAGTAATTTTGTTTAGGCCGTTGAAAGGAAAGGCGACTTACAAATCGAGCGGCTCTCGAAGGAAAGGTTAACATTAATTATTTTAATGAGAAATATTTACTATACAATTTTTTTTAAAATAAATATTTTGTAGGAATGAATAATATGTTTAGTTTACTCATTAATATATTGTACACTATTATATAATATTATACAAATATAATATTATGAGGTTTAGCTTGGATTGGATGGTTTTTAAGAATTATATTCAAAATTCGATCCGACCCAAACAATTTGTGAAAAATAAAATCCAATTTAATTCAAACTTTTGTGGTTTTGATAGGTTTTTAGTTTGAATTGGATTGATTTAATAATTTTGAGTGGATTCCCTTGGAGGAAAAATAATTTGTATACGATGTTTTGATAGGTGATTTATATTAATATGAGATAATGAAAAAATTTACTTAAATATGATATTTGATAGATTCTATACTGAAAACACTATATTAATGTAAATATATCACCTAAATCCCATGTGTAAAAAAAACCTGAAAAAAATATGTTTTTGTTGAGATTTTTTTAAAAAATAAAAATTGAAAATTGGGGAATGTGTGGCTATAGCGAATTGTTGTAATTTGGACTGTTGGTCACGGCGTGCCTCGTCCGCGTAGGTTAGGAATTTTTAATATAGGCATATTGTTTTTGGGGGTCATGGAATCGAGATATTTAGCAGAATATTGCACTTGCTATCTCCTTCCTGGACACTTAGAAAGAGTCCATTACTGTGCCTAGTTGAAAGACCAAGATGAGTTACTAGCCAATTTCTCTATAGCCCAACGACCATTATTAATTATATATTTCTTTCCACTTGGTTCAAACTGAAGCATATGCTGGATATAATATAAGTGAACGCAGCTTTGTTTTCATTCACACTGAAGCAAATATAGAGAGGTGTTCAATCCAACGCAACAACAAAACTTAATTGTGGCCTCGGATTATTTGTTTTTTTTTTTTTTGGTATGTCAAAAATGATGTTTGAACGTATGATTTCAAAATAAATTATTCAAATCCCTCCCAATCCTGCTGGCTTTGATTAATCATTGAATAAAATACCGTATTTTATGTTGAATCTATAGTCCGTCCCCAATCAATTAGACCAATGCTATTATTGTTATGTGCATTAAATCATAGTTGAGATACCTAATCATTGTAAATCTTGAAGGAGAATATTTGTGGCGGAGGTATTTGCTAATATATATTTGAGTTGGAAAATGTACGCTAAATTGAAGGCTTCTATTAAGGAAGATAATTCCTCTAATTGTAATCATTAACAATCAATCCATTGTTTGAATGATTGAAAGGAGTAGATTATTTTGATCATAACATGTCATGCTTTCTGTTATCATTAAACATAAGACCACATACCTGTCTTTCTCACATGGATAGTCACATATACAAGTTGCAGTGTAAACATGCTTGATAGAGAGCCCGAGATAATCCTTTTTTCAAAACAAAGAGAGCGTTGAGGTACTTTACCAGATCTCCATTTCAAATAATTAATCATTGAGACATAAAGCATATAGAGGATTATTCATATACGACCAAATCCTAATAACTTTGCTTAATCCTCCCTTGTTAGGCTGCAGAGAAGTCAAGCAAGCTCACTAGTTTAATAGTTTATTATTTATTAAACGAGTCAAACTTAGATTAAGCCTTTTTTTTTTTTTATCTTTAGGTATTTTAACCCTCAAATACTATCGTCACTAAGTGGCCTTTTTAACAATTATTTTCTCTAAAGTTTAAATCTTATTAATTATATTCTATGCTAAGTGGGTACAGATATATAGTAATAGTTTAATATATTCTGAAATGTACATGTGTTTGATTCTATTTTGATATTAACGAATTTCAAAATGAACATAGATATCAAATCATAGGAAAAATATCACTACAAAATTTGAGTTTAATTCATCAAGCTTGAATAATTTATGAGGGTGATTTGAATCAGGGTTAAAAAATTAGGCTAATTTTCTCATCGAATCAAGTATGAACCAAGTTTATTTTTATCAAATTGAGCTAGAGTTAGATTTAACTCAGCTCACTTCAACGGGCATTGCTATCATTTCAGGCAAAAAAAAGTTTCAAATAGGATTTTTATATTTTTAATTTTATATTTTAGATTCCGGTATATATACGATTCGTGAGCCTTCCTAAAGAATAATAATAATCTAAACTTACAACAATGTATTGTAAACTGGAACTCCGATTTTTTTGTTCTTCTTTTTTTGATAGCTTGATTTTAATATTATCAAATTACATTTCTTCACACGTACCGTACCGCACTACGCATGCAAAGATTAGCCCAAGTATGTATTGGACTCATATGGCCCGTTTCTTGATATATATATATATATAGACACGCGCATATACATTACTAATGAAGATGGTGAACCGGTTTAAGTCATATTGGGAAATGAGGCAGTTCAATAAGTTATTTTGATTGCTTTGGTAACAATATTTGGCATGGATTGGGGTCATACCAATACCAAACGTACATATAACATTATTACGTAACAAATTTCTTCATGAGGGCCTTATTTTAGGAATATATATAATATTTAACAGATTAAGAAATTAATTTGTTAGTACAATGCAAGCAATTACGAATTCCCATTTTGTGATAAGTTTATAGCTGGCTGGTTGATTTCTATAACATGATGAGGTCCACTGTTTCTGTCAGAGTCATATGGTTGCTGAGCTTCATGCTGCTGAGAACTAGTTAGGTGCTCTGGTGAAACTTCAGTGTCCTCATTCTTAAATTTTGCTAATGTTGATAGTTCATGTGTTGCCTCTAGGAGTCTGTCTGTGCAAGAAACCACATCAAGCAGCAATGAAGCCACAGTGACTTCTGGTATTGCCTCAGAGAGATTGGTGCCTCCCCACAACCAAGTTTTGAGCATGTTCAAGAGGTTCATGGTAGCAATCTTGGATTTGGTCATGTGAGGCTCAGCAGCATATGGTGGAACCATTTTGTTGATTGCCACTGCTAATTCCTTTAAAGCCTTTCCTGTTTCTGTGCTCATCTTGATGCACGGTTCTTGTATTTTGTTTCTTATTTCTGATGGTGTCTATAAGGAAAATGTCAAAGAGACTTAATTAAGTCCTTAATTTTGACCATGCATTTACATACACATAGAAATCAAATGAGAGATCGATTAGTATAAATATAAAGTATACCGTAGTTGAGTTTAGGAAGCCATTAAGAGCATCAATACGATAGGCACAATGCCTTGATAGGCTTCCAATCTTCAAATATTGTTGCCAAGGATGACGAAATCTAAAACCACCATGACATGGCTCCAACCATGCAAAATTGGCCTGCAAAATGTAAAAACAATTCAGTTATTAAAGTGGACAACTTTGATGTTTGGTGAGTGTGGCGTACATTTAATTTGGTTTCTTCTAACTCACCAAGTTTTCTTCAGCCTGTTTTGAATTTAGAACACTTTTATAACCTTGAAGAAATGATTTGTTAGACTCTCTATCCTCCGATGATCCGAAATATTCATCACCAAAACCTGCAATTTGCTTTGCCTTGTCATTTTCAATAATTATAAAATGTTGGGGCTATTGAATTGAAGAGTGTCCAAGAAAATTCTTCTTGGAGTCCATAAGTTCAATTCTACATGGTGGTTATGTTAATAATGTTATGTGTACCTTCTAACGAGTTCCCCAGTTCTCCAATATTTTTTGATATAAGATTGTGAAGATCATCACCGGCCCATATAGGATATACAAAAATGCAAACCAACATAGAGATTAAACCACCTATGAGGATTGTTGTTACCCTTTTCTGTGCAATGTCTAGTATCTTATCCACTCTGTAGCTGGATATAGACACGAAGCAGAATGTCAATATAAACACCAGCAACCCATAATCGTATCTGGCCTTCATTTGAGGGAAAAATCGAACATATGTGACTCCTGCTGCTGCAATCATTCAAATTTTTTGCAATTTTGTCATTATAGCAGTTTCATATCAGTGAGTAAGCAAATGGGAGAACAAAATGTGATAATAGTACTCCTTTTATTGCTTGGATAATGATACAATTAGAATTCAGATGGACACGTAAATATTAAAGCAATAAATTCTCTTATATCAAGATTAATTTCATGTAACTTTGTCGTGTGTAAATTTACATTGTTGAATTGAGCATAGGTAAATGAGGATTTTATTAGAGGGCAGTCCAAGTGCATGAGGCTCCACGATAGGTCCAAGGAGGGTAGATACACATAAGCATACCCCCAGGAGTGAAGAAACGCTTTCAAAAACATAAACCTGTTACTCTTAACTCAAAAATACTTTTTGGTATGCAAACAATTTTCGTATCCCAATAATATGAGTGAGCATGATTGGCTATTTCCTCTCAATTGTAGTCGACCTCCATTCTCTGTCTCTTGCTTTTAGTGTCTATTTGTGTTGTGGTTGCTGAAAATTCATTTTCACACTTTTTCCACGAAAAAGCTATCATGCCAAATAATGTTTCTTCTTTTAAATTAAAAGAAACTAACCTTATCATTACGTCAAAACTCATCCTCACATAGAGAATGTCCTATATGATAAAAAATTTTCCATTAAAAAATTTATGTGAAATTTTGACATAACAACATACATTCCCAAATATTACCTAGTAGAAAAATTACGGTCCCAAGAATTATGGGTTGTGCAATATGTCCGGTTGAATTAGCCAGGTAACATGATCCCAGCCCAAGAATCGCGGCCAAGAGAGTTGCTAAGCCTCTATTTAGCCCTTTCCCAAGTGTTGCTCCTGCACGTGTCGCATAATCAGTTGCCTGATCTACAGAACTAGAATCCAAGTCCACATTCTATAAACTTGTTCAATGGTACGTAATTAAGTTTCTACTTTCTACTGTATAATAATAATAAAGAAACTTACCTACAGAGAATTCTGATACCACAATGACAGTAAAAACTGCCCACATTGCAGACGAACCAAAACTTTCATAAAGAGGATTGAAATAGTAAAATGTAGAAATCAAGGTGATGGCAAATCCAACTTTCAAAGAGTGAATGACCCTTCTAGGATCTTCTTCTCCCAGTTCCTTCAGCTTCATTATCACATCAACCACCCTTGAATTTCCTTCACTATTTTGGTGGTTTGCTTCGGGTGCCATTTCCAGAACCAGCAATGAAAACCTGCACAACCCCAATGGAGATTTTAGATAATCTGTTATGTTGGTTTTGCTTGAAAGTAGCATATATAGCTGGGATCCATATCATATTTATAGTTGATTAATACATCACCAAGGAGTGGCCAAATATAATGCTAACAAAATTTTCATTATAATAATGAACAAATGTATGTGTACAAGTTATATACGTACATACATACACGCATTTCTGGGAGTGTCTCCATAATTCTATTGTGTCATGCAGCTTGTTGAGGCCTAGATACATAGAAACTTTAGCATAGCCTACATACTTGTACCAGATATATATCATATTGGATATTTTACCGATATTCTTAGATACTCCTAGCTATATTTTACATGTTTTTAATTTGATTTATAACATTTTCCATATCATACTCATGTTGTATCAAATACTCATATCAATATATGTGCAGCATAAGTTGGGGCAAATTCTAGTTGTTTTGCACTTCTGAAATTGCATTGCCATTAATGGAAGACGTGACCAGCTTGGATTTTTGAAGGAAGCATTTACTGTGAAATTTTGGAATATCTTCTTAAGTTTAAAAAGGTTAGAGGCTTAATTAGAGCCTTCAGGCTTACAACAGGCGCCTGAGCTAGCTATTGTATATATGGTGCGCATACAATGGCAAAACACACCAGGTTAGAGACGTGTATGCGTTACTTTAATTTGCTTGTTTGTCTTCTCTTTTCATCTAATTATTAATTGCAGAATATGAATATGAATGCAACGAACTACCCTTTGGTTTTCCCATGAAGAGCGGCACACTGCTATTTCTGCAATGAGTCTAACTAATTTGTATCATGTCGTGTAGCACTTGTGCTTCTGTAGTAGACTACCTACTTTTCGTACACGGTCTTCTGCAACTATCAATTATACATACATACATACATACATACATACATATATATATATATATATATATATATATATATATATATATAAAATTTAATAAATAGGTGAAGTTTGAATGTATTTTAAAACAAATAACATTTCTCATTGTTTATTCATTCTTTTTTCTCTTCTATTATAATCTTACACAATACGGAATAACAGCAAAGAAGACATACCATTCTTAATCACCCAATTTCGTGAGTTCATATTTGTTTAATTATAATTTTTAAGATAAAACTTTATCCATATATAATTGGCTGACGAGGAAAAAATTAGGAGAGGACGAGTAACCAATCACGTAAACTCTTCCTAAGACTCTTGAGGCTTTGTAATGGATTCTATCAAGATCACTGATTGGAACTGACTTCACCAACTAATAATAATAAAAAATTACTTTTATAACTTTATTTGAAAAATGTACATATAATAACACCAAATTAATTCATCGATACTTAAAATAAATAATAAATTTTTTCCCTTTACTCTATCTTTAATATATAATGTTATAGAATAATTTAAAACCGGTCGATGATTGAAAATTTTAGAGAGAATTGGAGTACTGATTAATTAAACTCTTTCTAATATTTTTTAAGCCTTATATCATATTTTACCAAGAGCGCCAGTAGGATCTGACTTTAAATAAAACAAAAATAGTTTCTTGTTTTTTAAATAAAGATATTATCTAAGTTATGATAATTAATGTTCCATTTTTTATTTTCAAATAAAATCAATCGACCCATAATTTTTAGATATAATCAATCAACCCACAACTATATTCTAAAGAACGATGTAACTTTAAATTTCCTATTGCATCAGTAAATACGTCAAAGCAGGTATCTCTGTCAATCTAAAATTAAATATTAATATTTCTTTTTTTGCATCAATTTTTTATTATTTATTTGTTTTATTTTACTCTATCATGTAAACTTATCTATTTTTTCTTTCATATTTTTTTTCCTTTTTCACTGCACTACAATTCAAAAGCTCTAGACCTGAGCTTAATTAGTACCTCGTAGGCTAGATAGAAGGGCAAGTAATGCTACTTTTAGAAGCCTTTGGTTTCCCTATAAGCACATGAAAATCCCTCGCTCGAATTGAACTCTCTTCACTCATAGTTTTTAATGGGTGAAGGTTGAGATCCTCTGGCTAGCCAATAAGGTATTGGTGGCAATATTGGCAATTTGGGAGCCTTTTGACCAATAGGTGATCTAGAATTGAAACTGGCACATAATTGAGTGACCCTTAAGACCACTTAAGTTCGTAGACTTCATATCTCTGATATTCTTTTTTTATGAAATAATTATTAAAAGTAGAGGTTATTACCAATACGCACAATCAATAAAGGTAACTGTGATAATATAGATGTATTAGGAATGCTGCGAAAATTAAATTTTTGTCCTTCCCTGTAATCGACTCCCAAACCCAATATGGTTTCCAAGACCAATTTCTATTTTCAAAAGTAAAAATGGATTTTTTCTAATATTTTCCCAACTAAAAAAATATATATCGGCAGTGACTCCATTGAGCCATATTTTTAAAACATTGATTCATTATTTTTCACCATCCTACCGCAATCCTGGTCGTGACAATCCACAAACAAAATTAATTAGTAACCAAATCTAAGGACCTTGCCTATGATATATAGAGCATTAAAAACAATTCTAATTAACAAGTCAAAACTCAAAAGATAGGTTCTAGCGAGCAAATTAAAGGGCGAGCAAATTAAAGGGCCTTCTTAGGAAGGCTCACCGACTTAGACAATCAGCTACTGAGGAGCCACATGATTGGAACTTGAAGCTGCAACTATATCTAGAAAAGAGAAGGAAACAATGGAATGAGGTCTGCAACTTAGTGGTAAACAGGATCTCTGCAACCCATGTGAGACAATATGTAATCACTAAGTAAAATAATAACAAATTCATAAACCATATAAACTCAACAAATTCTTATATGTAAAGAAAAAATTTTGGAAACATCCAGTTTTATGGAAAATATCAAGGAATCATTAAATTCAGGATAAACAAGAAGATTCACATTCAGATAGTCATTCCTTCATGTGATCCTAAAATATATAGAATGGTCCTACTCATGCGAGCAACTACAAAATAGAAGGATCTACTGTGTGGTCCTAATGAAAGATAGTTAAGACGCACCAAGGCTAATACCTACTCTTGTTAGCTATAAATCATGTCAGAGATTCTTTCTGAAACAGATAATATAATTTATACATATCATAATGATTTCTCAATAATCCCATAGATGGACTATGACCACAATTTTTCAAGTCTTTTCCTCAAATCCATAACAAAGATAAAATAATTTTTCAATTGTTCCGAATTCATGAGTTCCAAATCAATATCATATCATCTCACGTGCCAATTTTTTTAATAAAACATAAACTAACGTCAAAGATGTAATTTCATTAAATTTATATAATACAGTTGAATAATTATTTTTTAGCTTCTAAATTACTAAAATACATTTAGAACCAATTTAGCATAAATAAAAACAACTATAGACATAATGTCTATTCATAAACTAGTTCCAAAGAATAGACTTTCTAGTGCCACCAATCCAACAATTGATGCTCAATTGCTCTATAACTCTAGGAACAAGGTAAATACAATATTAGATAATGTCATTAATTAACACCAATTAGCCTCACATAAAAGATATTGACACTTACATAGAGAGCCATAAACAAGCATATAGAGAGCTCAATAGGATAAATAGAGTAAGACTAACTCTAACCCACTACTCTAGAAAGAAGATTAGAGGTAGAAAATAACTCAAAACTCACATCAGCATTGCAATAGCTAGGCTTCTTAGGAATAAAGTCAGATGCATCTCTATTTACGAAGGTTACTCCTGAAGCATCAACTTATGTTCTAATGTATGCTGATGATATCATCATCACAGGCAGCTCGACATCTTATATTTATGATCTGATCAAGCATTTAAATGCCTCATTTGCTCTAAAAGATATGGGCAAACTACACTACTTTCTCGGCATTGAGGTAATTCACACCTCAGATGGAGGTCTTCTTCTCTCACAATCCAAAAATGTTACTGATTTGTTTAAGAAAGCCAAGACGGAAGGTTGCAAGCCCTATGCTACACCGATCCCTTCCTCCCTTAAGCTGTCTGCAAGTGGCAACCTGCATTTTTCGATTCTACTCTATATAGGATAGTAGTCAAGAGTTTACAGTATCTTACCCTCGCTAGGGCTGAGCTAGCTTATTGTATTAATCGGGTTTGCCAATTAATGCAATCCCCTCTTGATTCTCATTGGAAGGTAGTCAAGAGAATTCTAAGATACTTATAGGGTACATCTCACCATGGTTTACATATCAAAAGGCCACTGACTTAACTCTCACAGGATACACAAATTTTAACTAGGGATCTGATCCTGATGATAGGAAATTCACCAATGGATTCTGTGTGTTTCATGGCCCCAACCTTATCTCTTGGTCTTCAAAAAATCAACATGTTGTATTAAGGAGTTGTACTGAAGTTGAATATCGAAGCCTAGCAGCTGCTACAGCTGAACTATTCTGGATCCAAAATCTTCAAGAATTACATATTCCCCAAGCAGTAACTCCAAAAGTGTATTGGGACAATTTAAGTGCTGTACTCATGGCTGCGAATCCTATTCTACACTCAAAGCCCAAGCACTTTGAGTTGGATTTGCATTTTGTCAGGGATCATGTAGCAAAAGGTAGAATTCAAGTTTGCCACATCCCTACTGAGCATCAAGTTGCAGATATATTCAACAAGCCCATCTCTTCTATTTTGTTTAGCAAATTTAGAGCCAAACTCAGAGTTGCTGATCAGCACACTCTGACGTTGAGGGGGGATGTAGGTAGGGGTGTTCATGACGCGTCCCATCCCACTAACCCGACCCAGCCCGAAGCTCATTGGGACGGGTTCGGGTCTTGCAATTTGACCCAGTGCACTTTTCGGGCCGGGTTCGGGTCATACGTCGGGTTGACCCGACCCGGCCCGAAGTCAAATAATCCTTTAAGAGATGTATATTTTTATAATAATTTATGAAAAATATAAGATTTTAAAGTTCAATTAATATATTTTACATAACTTGATATTATTTCTACATCGATATAGTTTATTTTGAAATCTATATAATAAAATATCCCTAAAATTTTGTTGCTTACTTGTAAAATTTTTATAACTTTACTATATATAATATCTAAATTCTGGTATATTGTTCGAACGCTGGGTTGACCCGGTATGACCCGGGACATAGTCGGGTCATTATCGGGTCGGGTTCGGGTTTTAATATTTGACCCGGTCTAAAAATTGGGACGGGTTCGGGTCTTGTCCAACCCGGCCCAACCCGTCCCTTGTACACCCCTAGATGTAGGGATAGTAGATGAGGTAGTTAAAATTAGTTAGTGATTTGTTAGAGAATTAGTTGCACACTCTCATGTTCTGTTAGAGTGTTAGCTACACTCTCACGCATATACTAACTTGTATATAAATTCTCATATAATTGCTCATCATCACTATCAATCATAATTCAGTTTCAGTTCTTTCATAGCTCTAGTTCCTCAATGTTCTCTCTCTCTCTTTGTTTGCTACTCTCACCATCTCTAACCTAGCACTGATACCTTCACTTACTTTAGAGGAGGTAGGTAACTCATAGTTTAGTACAGCAGTGTAACATATTAAAGTATGAGTCAAAATAATATTAATTATTAAAATTGGGCCTAATTAACGAGAATTGTCCGTATATAACACTGATAATGATAAATGGGACACATATCGTCAATTCGTCGTCATCGTCATCATCGTTGTTAAATGCCACTTTACACTTACACTAAAGGCTTCAACTTTTTAAAGAAAAAATATTATTATCACGGTAACACAAGTCAAGCCAGATGACGTGGGAAACCATTTTCTCCTGGAAAAGTGTTTGAGTTCATTTTGTACTTCGCTTCCATTGCGATGTGGCGCCATAAAGTTGTAACTCGAAAGACCTTTGTGGCTGTTGACCTAATCTTGTTGTTCGCTTGTTAGGCATGTGAAAGTTGTACCTTAGTTTTAAGGAAATAATCCACAAAAATGCTTGTGTTTTCCCTGTGTTTTGATACAATAAACTTTTACTCTAAAATATGAAATTTTATAAACTTTCTGCTGCAGTAACACATAGTTTATTATTAGCGCATTGTTTCTGGTTTTGTATTGCTATGTTCCATTTATGACGTGAAGGTCTTGTAGTTCCGATTATACTACTAGTTGTACCTTGGCTTCTGTATGTGAGAGTTTTGCTTTCGCATGAACCTTGGATTTCATCTATCCAAAGAAAAAAAGAAAAAAAAATCTAATTACGACCGACAAAACTGTTTACATTTTTTTAAAAAGAATTGAGTTAAATATGTTTTTACCCCCAGAAAATATATATCATTTTGGTTTTAGTCCCTCTAAATTTTTTTTGAGCTTTTGATCCCTCTTTTTTCTAATATTATGTTTTTTATTCTTGTATTCTGTATTCGGGTCTCTAAAGAAAAGTAGCTACCAATATGTATTTAATTATTAAAAATTTTATTATTTTCTTATAAATATCGTAAAAATCTTCATTTGATCCTTATTAATATTGCTATTTAACCCAACAAACTAATAGCAATGACCAAGAATATAATATTAGAAAAATAAGAGTAAAAACTAACAACAAATTTTCGAGAGACTAAAATTAAATAATCTATATTTATAGGAATTGAAAACATATTAAATGAAAAGTATTTAAAAAGAAAACTTAAATGAAGGTGTCTATATTGGGATTGGGAGGCCCACATTAGGGCGGGCCTGTTGCTCCCCGAAGAAGAGAAAAAAAAATTATATATATAAAATTAAATTTTATTTATTGAAAGTGTGAAAATTTTTACAATATTAAAATTCTTACATTGATCCATTTTTTTTCCACTTCTAAATTTCATTATGTTTGCCTTCTAATTTTTAATCATCTTCCACCACCGCCTACAATGGATTAAGCGTAAATATCCATGATCCAACATACAAGCTAGTAAGCACACAACCTTTTTTTTTTTTTTCTTCCTTAAAGTACTTTCTTTAATTTGCTTACGGTTCGTATTAAGGCCAAAGTTGTGGTACGGCGGATAGAATATGTTATCCACATACTGCTTCAAAAGTGTGGTTAATTAAATGTCAATATATTTAATCACATTCACCAAAATTTTGTTGACCACACTCCTTAATACATTTAGTCACACTCAATAAATGTGACTAAGTGCTCAGTAGGTGATGCACCATGGTTTCTCGGGTGCACCACGTTCAGAGCCTTGCTTTTACTGCTTTTAGGTCTTGTAAACTGTAAAAATCTAATTCTATGTACGTTGTAGTCATTAGTCATGTCATCATGTGTTGTCCTTGGGTTTATTAGTGTTGCTTTATCACTTAACATATATTAGTGGTTTATCTTTGGCCAATATGCCTCCCCTAACCGTGGGATGTCCTTAAACTTGTAATTTTTTATCTTGTAAGTAATTGGCCTACTAAATGAATGAATATTATCCAATTTTTCCGACCAAAAACTAATTGATGGCCTTGTAAAACTAAGATAATTATTAAAGGAGACAAGATTAATTAGTTTTTATTTACCGATAACTCTCTACGGAGAGTTATTTTGTCTTAGTTCTGGTTAAGCAATTTAAGGATTGTTTATAGTTGTGCATTTTAAATATTGCATAGATTTAGTCTTTATTGGAATTTTAATTGTTTCAGGACATACCTTCAATTCCCTTCTAGTTTTAAGGGTAATTACGTATGTTTTAAACCCAGTTTTGCAGGCCTGATGAGAGTCCATGATGAGTTGGAAGGAAAGAAAGTTTTGAGTTGGATAAAAGTCTATTAGGCTCAGTCAAGCTTTATCTCAATGAAGGAACAAAGAGCAAAGATTTCTGGCATCACTTTCAGGCTCGAGCACGACCCAGCAGGCTTGAGCTCGAGGCTCCATGCTCAAGCCTGCAAGTTCCACAGAAAAGAAGCTCACACATGATGGACCCTAATTGAAGGGGATATTTAAGGTTTTATAAGTGATTTTGACAAAACTTACTACTTCCAAATAAAGTCCTAAGGGTATGTTTGGATTGATAAGGTGCATGGAATAGATTTGAGTGAAATTTTAAGTAGTTCAATTGTTTAAATATGTTCAAGTTTGGTGGAGCGGAATGGAGATGGGTGGAGCTTATTCCACCCAACTCCACCATCTCCTTCTATTTCTCTTTCTTCCCAAAATGGATTGAATTGGATGGAATGAGTTACTTTTTCAATAAAATTACCAATTACTCATATTACTAATATTACATACATTTTAACTTAAGGGTTTTATAGGAATAAAATGTTTATAATCTCCAATTTATTCCATTGACATATCCAAATAATGGAGTGGAGTGATTATTCCGCTTTGCTCTACTCTCCGCTCCATTCTATTCCACTCCACTCCGCTCCATTATGCTTCATCAATTCAAATATACCCTAAGGAAAGAAAGATCTTGGAGAGCTTGGGAGAAGGATTTCGAAGTTCAAGTGCTAGTCGAAGAGAGGGCTCTCAAAAAGCCACAGTAGCACTGTTTGGCAAAATAACGCAAAAGTTGCTCTCAATAAGCAGAAGTCACGATAATAGTGTTTGGTAAATATACTCCAAATATCCAAAATGACACTGTTAGATATAGATACCAAAGAGTGTAATTTCTATAGTTATCATAATCATATTAGTTTTTTGAATTTCATAGAGTAGAAATCAAATTTGAAAAGCACCACACGAGGTTCGCTCAAAAGCATCCATAACTTCTAAAAATGAAAAACAAGAGCACGTCTTACTTTTAGGTTTATCAACAAAAAAAAATTGACTTATATTTTTTATAGTCTAGAATATCCATCCAAAGTGCACTATATATATCGAACCCACCTTAGATATATTATGCTATCCATCATTTTCAAAGCACTAACTATTATTTTTTTACTTTTATTATTTAAAATTGTCTGGATATATTAACTTTGTTTGACTATATAACTTTAGAGCAATTTTCTACTCACTACTCTTCTAAAAAAATTCACTTAAAATTATTTTTTTTGCTTTTACTCTTATAATAGATTAGTTAAGATGATAAGCAGCTTCAACATTTTAGAATGAGAATGTGTACTCACACAATCAAATAATAACTAATCTTATGAATCGTTTAAATGAATCGAACGTGTACAGATCACATATCGTGTTAAAGAATACCAAACAACTCAAACTTATCAATGTAAGTTGTTAAATTTTAGACCATTTATCAAATCGATCACGTATAGTGATACGCGTTAGAAACTTTTTGTTGCATGACAAAAAG
This sequence comes from Dalbergia cultrata, assembly GCA_031216105.1. Classification (NCBI taxonomy): domain Eukaryota; kingdom Viridiplantae; phylum Streptophyta; class Magnoliopsida; order Fabales; family Fabaceae; genus Dalbergia; species Dalbergia cultrata. The sequence continues at coordinate 11,459,313 of CM062345.1, forward strand.
GCATGAACTGTTGTCGCGCTCAATGTGATAAGGGTGGTTGATTATTTATGATGAAAAGTGATATATGCTATGGCGAATCAAAGAAGCTCTCAGAATTTCTCCACTGTTGGTTGCAAATAAAGCACTTTTTGTTTTTCTCCTTTTTCTAATAACCGTGACAATAGAACCATAGTGGACTCCAACTCAAGTCCCACTTGTATGTTTTACGCTGCTTCTGCTTTTGCGCCACTTGCGTTTAGGCATGTTCAAGTTGTGGTTGTCGCTGTAAATCAGAACCCACTTCGAGTTTAAAATACACTTGGAAATTATTAATCAAAACGGGTGTGCTCATTCATGTTCATTTTAAAGCAATTGCCCCTATTAATTGACTAATTGCGACTAAAGTAACTAGCCAATTTTTTATTTACAAAAACAATTATGAGTTTATTTTTAAAAAATAATTGTGACTTCATTTAGGGAGCCACACTAATACTTTGAATGTCACATCTATGATGGAAAAATGTGTTATGAACCAATTTTTTTCAAAAGTTTAAGCTGATAAATAGAAATATATAAATAATTTTATGTTTAATATATCTTATGAAATAATCGTACATTTAATACCTCTCATCATGCATGCAAATGTCTCCTTTTGAGTTTGAAACGTGAATAATTTATTAGAGTGATGTATAATTAGGATCAAATGCCTACTCATTTGATCATAAAGACTTTGATATTATAGATATCGGTTCCAAAAGATTAAACTCATGCGTAGAGATATATGAATAATTTTATATATAATAAAATGATGTTGAACTAGAACCCTATCAATGATATATATATATATATATATATATATATATATGGAGGGTGGTTGCATTTAGATTGAAATGCTATCATTACGGTTGGTCATATCTCTATCCGTCTCCCTAACTCAAATTGCCCCAAAGTCTATCAGGTTTGAGTATTAAAATTTGACTCGGTACACTTTTTAGTCTGGATTCAAGTCATATTTGATATTGATCTGACCCGACCTAAATTTAAATAATTCTTTCAGTGTATTATTGTTCATAATAATTAGTGGACAATTATAAGATTCTATAGTTTAATTGATTGCGTGACTTATGTTATTTTTATATTGATCAATATGATTTGTTTTGAAATGTATTTCAGGTAATTTAAGAGTTTTCTTAGTAAGAATATTTTAAAAAATCAATCTTAAAATATTATGTTTCAATTATTTATCCAAACGCACTTATGTGAGTGCTGCTGCTGTTGCTAAGCAGAAGACTTTTTTTGTTTATTTGATAAAATTTGCTGCTGATATTTTTGAAGACTCTATAATATCCACATATTTGTTTTCTTTCTCTTGATGTGCCACTTGCTAGTTTGCCCAATGTTTGATAAATAGTGAATACAACTATTCTGGGAACGAAAAATTCATCACCACCATAATGGATGACTAGATGATATATATTCTTGGGGTAGTTTACGCTCACTTGAACAGGGATATAGGTCCATAAAATTTTGGTTAGATATCATATTAAAAAAACAATAGGTTATTTGACACCATCGCGGTATGATAATGCTTATGACCTTTAGTGGGTTGGTAAAGAACCAAAGGTTAAAGCAAATAATATTTTCATCTAGTTAATTATAATGGGCTATTAAAAGCATCAACCCACTTAGATGCCTCCACCCCCAGTTTTCTCTCTCCAGCCATTAGAAAATAACATATGCATGTGCCATACTCATTGTCATACATGTGTCAGTAGGCAGAATTAAATTAATCCTCATGGGGTTTGAGGGAATCATGATAAGTGATTTGTGAAATCAAGTTTCTCTTCCAATTATTATGATAACTTGACCCCAATTGTTTTTTCTATTCTCTTGCTCCGTAGTACTATTGCACTTTGTTGACATGACGTATTGCCACTGATGACATTAAGAATTTAAACTAGCATGAGATTTTGCGCTCAACTATGTTATGGCAGTACTAGTTATGATGATGTTTTGTATAATGCCTTATCTCATGTCATTCATATATATATATATATATAAAATTTAAAAATTTAGTTTGTCATAAAAAAATTAGTTTGTCATTCATATTTGTATCATGTTATATCTCATGTCTGTATCAAAGTTCTGAAAATCAGACTGGACATCCAATCGGTCAAGGTAAGGATTCAAAGGTTCAACCGGTTCAATCAGGGGTTTTACTGAAATATAATCTATATATAATAAAACTTGTGTTTATATAAATATATAAAAATATAAAATAAAATAAAATATATGTCATAAATAACTAAAAATTAAATTAGGTATCAATAAAATTTATATAATATAACATAATTAATCTTTTAATTAAAATAAACATTATCCATATGGATCAAATCTCTCAAGTTACTAATTTCTATACTAGAAAAGGAAAAAATTAGGAAAAATGAGATTTTAGGCTTTTTTTTTTTTAAAAAAAAAACCCATAATGATGGTATTTTGTAACTTTTTGTTTTTTTTTATAAAAAAAAAAAACCGGTTTGACTGACCAAGCTGGTTTGCCCGATTTACTGGTTCCCGGCCGGTTCAAACTAGTTCTTTCCTGACCAGTTTTGAGGGCCAACCCGGACTGGATAGTAGGTCGGTTCCCAGTTCAATTGGTCTGACTAGTTGGTCCAGTCCGATTTTCTGAACATTGGTCTATATTACTACTCTGCATATGTAATAGCATCAGTGCTACATAGCAAATAATTAGTTGCTTAAACTTAGATGTCTTGCATATGCTTTGGTTTTAACCAATCCATAAAAGGTTTTGCTGTTATTGCATATTTTTTGTCTTCAATTATAGTCTAGATCTAGTGCAAGTAACTCAAGTTTATTCTAAATTGCTTAGTTCTTCATATACTTCTGGTCAATAATATTGTCTATTCAGAATAATAAAAGGTGATTGTGGATCAAGTAATTAAAATGAGAATGACGCGACTTCATATAACCATTTCGAATCCAGAATACAAAATCAACAAAACTGAAGTTAAGACTACAAGGTCCAAGGAATAACCTAATTACAAGCAAATATGCCTCCCAAGTACTCAATATGATAATTATTATTCAGCTGGCCAGGCCACCAATTTATGTTTTATGATTAGTTCTTGTCTAATATTGAAGTCTGTTTATATGACAGTCATATACACGTGTGTTACTACTGTCAAACTATGTTATGTCGATGATCAGATGCTGATTTTTCATAGTCTGGTAAAACCAGAGCTGACTCCTCCACCAGAATGACCACATGGGAGCTATTGTTATCAATCTTGGGACCCTGTTCAGCACATTCACAGTGTTGAGATTGTGATGATGATGATTTTGGAGCTGGTTTATCTGCATCTACAATGTCAAAATGTGTGAGGGTGGCAAGATCATTCACAGAATCTGCTAGTGTCTCTGTGCAGTCAACAATGTCAATTAGGAGTGAAGCCGCTTTCCCAACTGGTATAATTGATAAAAGGGCTGTTTGTTCCCAATTGCTGGATTGGAGCAACGACTTAAGCCTTTTGCTTGCAGCTTTTGAGTCTGCAATGTGGTTATTTGCAGATGATGGGTTGGTCATGGTTCTGATAGATGATCCCAGTTCCTTCAAAGCTTTGCTAGATTCCAAGCTCATTTTTAAACAAACTTCTTGGATCTTGCACCGAATTTCTGTTGATCCCTGCAAAGGTGGCAGTGTATAAGAGTGTCAATACAGCATGTGGTAGCATATCACGACCCACAATAAATTTAATATGGATTTAAGTTTGATGTGTATGTAAAAGTCTTCTATATAATTTAATAATTTAGTATCATATCAATATAAATGTATTTGATTTTTTTTAATAACTATACATCCTCAAAGTCACACATATAATAAGATGTTATTAATTGATAGTGTAATTTTTTTTCCTTCTAATAGCACATTAAAATTAGTTTCGTTTAATAGTCTTAAATGCAAACTTGTTACCATTCCTAGCTGATTTTTTTTCTTCTTATTTGTATGGTTTTAAATTACAGTTTGCAACTGGCAACAATTGCAATTGTATGTGTCAACAACTCGTTTTGTAGATTTCACATAGCAATGCAACCACAGTTTAAAATCATATTGGACGAAAATATGAAAGACATATATATTAGATTCGTGGTATATACTTGGATGTCAGAACTGAGGTGTCCATTTAGAGCTTCCAATCGATACGCACATTGACGAGCAAGACCACCAATTTTAAGATATTGGTCCCATGGGTGACGAAATCTAAACTTGCCATGAGCTGGCTCCCATCTTGCAAAATTCGCCTACATAGTAGAGAAAATTATGAAAATTTTCTTCTTTTTTTTTTTTTTTGAAGGAACGAATATAGTGAGTGGAAAATTTTACCCACCAGGGAATCCTCAGCACTTTTAGAATTAAGAACCCTTTTATAACCTTCCAAATTGGACTCGCAACCTTTAGATTCTCCTTCCTTTGATGTCATTAAATACTCACATGTAAATGCTGCAAAATAATGGCATAAGCCTCACTTCAAAGAGAGAAGAAAGAAAAGGAAAAAAAAAAAGAAGTAATAACTTTATCCATTTTATTTTCACTAATGTAACAATTTTTTAGTGAGTGCACTTTATTTATTTAGAGCATGATCCATATGAATTACACTAAATCTAACCTTCTAAGGAGTCACCAAGTATTTCCAAGTTGAGTGCAATTGAATAGTGGAGCTCTTCACCGGCCCACACAGGACAAACAAAAATTGAAATCATCACACATGCTGTACCTCCAATGACAATGGTTGACAGCCTCTTGTGTGCCATTTCCAATACTTCATCATCACGGAAGCCAGAGACAGATATTAGGGAGAAAGTCAAGATAAATATCAACAGCCCATAATCATATCTTGCCTTCATTTTGGGGAAAAACCTTATAAATGATACTATTGCAGCTGCAAAAAAAGAAGAAAACGAAGATCAGTCCATTATATAGTTTACTAAATCAATTCCAGTTGATTGAAAAATAGCTACAAGTTAATTAAGCTAGGTTTTGTTTCAGTTTTCAGTTTTTATATTTTTTTGTTTTCAATATTTTATAAATGGGACAGTAAAAAACATAAAATCTAATTTTTTTTATTTTTATTTATTATTTTTAATATTTTCTTCACAAAATATTTTTTATTAATTTTTTTCATTTTTTACTTTGGTCTTTATATAGTATATATTTTTTGTTATTTTCTTTACCTTGCAGGAAGACAAAAAAGCCAATTAATATGGGTTCTGCTGAATCTCCGGCTAGGCTAGCCAAGTAATGAGCTCCAACACCAAGAGCACCAGCTGTAAGAGTTGCCAATGTCCTATTCAAACCTTTTCCTAGAGTGGCTCCTAAAGGTAAAAAAAAAATAAAAAAATTCATATATAGTTAGTCCAACAAAGAAACTAATAAATATATGCAAAAACCAAATATGGGGTTACTATTATGATATATTAAAAGATGCACATATACTTACCTACAGTGTACTCAAAAACTACCACTACAGTCATCACAGCCCACATTGCAGAGAGACCAAAGTTCTCATATAGTGGCTGGTAGAAGTAGAACAGAGACACCAGAGAGATTGCAAGCCCAACTTTCAGTGAATGAATCACTTTTCTAGGGTCATCTTGCGCTATCTGTTTTGACATCCTACAAATGTCTAGCACCTTCTCAATAAGAAGTTTTGGCACGGCCTTTAGCCGTTTCCATGCTTGGCCAATTACACCAACTTTCTCCTGGTTTGTGTTTGAAGTTGCCATATCCTCTAATTGATGAGAAATTAATAAGAACTTGTCCTAATTGATATTGCATCCACTGAAGGAAATGAATAGAGAGAGGAACAAAAGATAGAGGTGCTTTGATATGAATATGATACTTTGTTTTACTTCTGCAGTTTGTTGTGGCCACCCTTCCATGTGTATTTATAGACAGGGGAGGGGGCAAGAGAAAGCACCTGATTGAAGATTTCAAGAATAATATATATTTTAGTTCTATAAACATGTGTTTAGGGGCTAAATTGTACGGTGAGAGTACATGGAAATTTCTTGCTCACGCAAGTGGGGTTTGAAACTTTGTAAGGCGACAAGGGTTGGAATATTGATAACGACCTTAATAAAAGTTTTGATAGATTATACTACTCGGTGCTATGCGACAAAAAAAAATAACAATAATGGTGCATTATAGTTTAGACGTGTGTGGATGTTGTTACACATTGCAAGTAGCCCACAAGTTTCGAAGTGCATATAAATATTTGAAGGATACAGAAAACTTGGGTGTAACAAATCAGGAAGGCAAAAATTTGATACTGCGGCCACTTGAGTATATTCCAAGGGGAGACAAAAGTGAAAAATGTCATTGGAGTACAGCTTTGTTCGGAACCAAGATGCAGTAAAGTTTATCCGGTAATTCTAGCTAGCTGTAATCTTTTTTGCTATAAAAAGTGGAATAGAAAACTTGTATTGCCAGTGTTTTAAACAATGGTTGTGGTTGTTTAATTTGTGGTGTTTGGATTGTAGATAATATGTATCGTGTCGTGATGCTTATTGTGATTGATGATGCGTATAAAAATTTTATATTTATAACTTGAAACAAGTTCGTTGTCATATCGTGATTTTGATGCAGTTGTAATGCGATTAGATTATAACTAATTTTTGCGGTTTAGAGTCATAACTTATAGCACAACAACGATATTCGAACCACATCACATAATGTGATTAAAAATTTAAAACACCGATAGAACCTAAGGTTTTAGCTTTTAAGCTATGTTATTATTTAAACTTTTAAAATACGTTTAATTCTGGCAAAAAATATAGAATCGTGGTAGAAGTCAAATTCAATTGCAATTCATTGTCTTCAATCTGTTAAGACCATTCATATCAAAATTAAGGTCAATTTCCATGGTCCCCAAGAGGTTCACATCTTGCAATTAAAGACTTCGCCAACTATATATATAATAATTTGTGACTTAACTATCATTTTCAATTATTCAGCTTCAGCTTAGACAACATCAGTGACAAGTGAAGTTTTTCATGAAAATGACAAGTCAGCCTTGAATCAAATGGATTTATGACTAAGAGATTTCCAACTTATCTGTATCTTCATATGCACATGTTTGGTGAAGACGGTGTGTAGGACCCTATAGGTAAACCCTACATAATGGCAAAAGTTGGCTATTGCAAAAAACCATACTCCATATGGGCTTGTAATATAGAAAGAAATAGTGTGTGGATGTTACATGCCATGCAATCTTTCCCTTTTTCCCCTCTCCCGTCTTAAACATGGATTCATTAACCCAAAAATCAAGTCACCCCTTAATATTATATATCAATTGGTTCAAGGAATGTGTGTAGGACAAACATAACCAAAAGAATTGGCATCTCTAGAAGGGAGAGAGAGAGAGAGAGAGAGAGAGAGGAGAGAGGAGGAATACAATGCATTAAGGCCAAGTATCATTGAGAAAATCAGCCTGATAGCAACTAAAGCTATACAGATAATGTTAAATTGAATACCTTGGATGGATGATGTTGGGAGAAATTGCAATTTCGTTCATTTTGAGAGGTTGTATTTTGTTGATGAATAAAAATTGGAGGGGGATTTTTCATAGATTAACCTCATGTATAATTTTATATATAAAATTCTTCCATAAAAATTAACTTATTCCGCATTTTTACGTACCCACAAACAAAATACATACCCTAATTGTGAAATTGAGCATATTCAGACTTAATTTGATCTAATATTTCACTAAAATATAGTCATATGTTATTTTAAACTTTTAACCAGTTATAATAGAAAGATTACTTCTCATACTTAAATGACTTTGTACGAGGTTATTGAATTTATAGATTTGCTCATATTTGCGAATAAGGCTATGGAACACCATGTAACTAAGGGATGCAAAACACTAGATATCTAGTCGCATTAAAAAAAATATCGCTAAATGTTTGATAAGTGTAAGCAAACACTTAATTATAAATTTAACCACACTTATAAGATAGTCTGTTAAATTAATTCTCCACACTCCTAAATACATTTAGCTACACCTAATAAATGTGGTTGGATGCCTATTCTATGGTGTACTTTATTTTGTTTGGTGTAGTACAGACAAACCCTTCCTTTTAATGTGAAAATAGGGGGGAATAGATATTTTACTTTTATTCTTAGTAAAATGACAAGTTATTTTATATTGTTTAATTTGAACAAGATAACATCAGTTTATAATATCATTTAAATTTCTACAAGTTTATGACCTTAATCTTTTTATAGCTTCTCCTAAAAAAATTAGTTCATTATACACCTTAATCTATATAATTTTGTCATTTTCACTTGGTCTTTCCGAATTTGCTTTTCATTTAATGTCTAATGATTATGCATGGTATCTTTTAAATAAGTTTTAGACCAAAATATATGATTTTTCTTACTTTTTTCAGCAAAAGAAGTTAATTTTATTCATTTCTTTTTCTTCTTTGTTACAAATTTTATTCATTTCTACGCTTTCCATTTTAGCTCATGTTTGATGATTAACATAAGTCAAGAGAAACATAAATAAACCAGGAAATATACTAGAAAAACTGCACTTAACCATCTTCATTCATTATTTGACAATGGACATCGCTTTGCTTATTTTTCTCAAACCTTCTAATTTCCGCATATTCTATCATCTATCTAGTATTAACTAAACCCGAATTGTCAACGAAGGGAGCATCTAATGGGATTTCACGTGACTCTTTTGAAGGAAAAATACCATCATATTTAGTTTAGCATTGGACACATTTTTGTTTTTTCGATAATTAAAAAGTGCTAGATTATACTATCAAACGAGAAAAGTAAAGGACAACACTAAATAAGTGTTCAACAAAATAACAAAAAAGGAAAACAAGACTCAATAAATTAAAGGAGTCTAAAAATCTAACTTCTGGACACAAAAAATGAAACTACAAAAACAAACTATTGAAAGGATCAGGACCGGAGGCCACACCGACTGGAGATGTGACCTTCGAACATGAAGGATGAGCATTAATAGGAAGCAAAATGCTAGGGGGAAGACTAAGGTTATGGTTAAGGTGGGGGGAGGTGGAACAATGAAAAAGGGGGAAGAGTGAGAAGGGGATGGAGGTGGAACGAGGTTGGGGGCAAATCACTATTAAGAGATCTTAATAGAACTTTTAATCTTATATATATGCTGTTGCGATAGGGATTGAGTATAGCTGGTGTTATGAGCGGCATAGCAGCACTGTTGATCTTCCTCCTCCTCTTAGCTCCAAGATCCATCGGGGTGGGGTACCTGCAAGGACTTCGATGCTCAAGTTAGATGTGCTCAAGAGGTATAAATGTAATATGAGAGAATGCATACCTTTTCTGGAGCTATACTATGCCTTAAATAGAGATAAAAGGGTGGCAATGGGTCTTAAGACACCAGTTGACTCATTTGGTGTTGGGCTTATATATTCTATCCGTAACGTATGCTAATTAATGTTTAATATATTGTTGAGGTGTGTAAATCATACTTGAAGCTTATTTATCTTTATTAGCTTATCTTCATTTTTATTTATAATTAGTTTGTAGGTTTATATTAGATATAAAATTATTTGTAATACTCTACTCAATAATTTAATTAATTTTTCTCGTAAAAGACTATTCATAATATACTAATAGATATACCGTGGCTATTTTTATGTATTATGGCTACATGTTTAGTTTCTTTTAGCTACTTTGTTTTTCATTTTTCCATTGTGGATTAAACCTTCTTTTCATAATGATGAAAAAAAATAATATTACAATAGAATATATATGATCAAATAGTTTAAAGTTTGATTCTCATTATCCTATTGTTCATGGCCACGGTGAATATATATATATATATATTCAGGGTTGTGAGTGGGACCCTTTTTTTTATTTAATTAACTTTGCTCATTGCTGCTGCGAACATGACCTTTGGACTTGATTGTAGTTTTTGGCTCTTTGCTAATATATATTTTAAAAATACACATTACATCCTCATCCACCATGACAATTTTACATAATGTATTGATTGACAATGCAAACTCACATTTAATGAGAGCACACCGTGTACATGGTTTAGATTGGCTTGGTTTTATTTTATTTATTTATTTTTTAAAAAGTCATTCAAATTGGATGGCTCTATTTTAAAGATCGACTGATCATTGAAACTTTTATATGAAAACTATTGGAGTAGATGTATGAAGATTACTCGGTCACATGAATAGCCAAAAGTATGTTATTCTGTTTATATGAAGATTACTCGTGAACGAAATATAGCATTCGAGTTTTTTATTTTTATTTTTTTCATAGAATATTCTCTTATGCCTCACATGTATCCACATACTACATACACTTAATAGACCCCTTCCTCTTACCTTATTGCATCCATATAAGTAGCCTTTGTTGCTATCATACACCTATCACAACTGAAATCGTATAATAAAATTTAAGGGCCTGTTTGGTTTAGATTTTTCAGTTTTCAATTTTTGTGAAGGGAAAACTGAAAAAACTGAAAACTAAAATTTTTAGGGCCTATTTGCTTTACTGGAAACAGTTTTCACTTTTCAGTTTCCAGTTTTCACTTTTCAGTTTTTGTGAAGGAAAAACTGAAAAAACTGAAAACCATAAATTTTAGTTTTTTCAGTTTTTCTTTCACAAAAACTGAAAACTGAAAACTGGAAATTGAAAACTGAAAACTGAAAACTGGAAACTGAAAACTGAAAACTGAAAACTGTTTTTAGCAAAGTAAACAGGCCCTTAGTTTTCAGTTTTTTCAGTTTTTCCTTCACAAAAACTGAAAACTGAAACTGAAAATTGGAAACTGTTTCCAACAAAGCAAACAGGCCCTGAAAACTAAAAACTGTTTCCAGCAAAACAAACAAGCCCTAAATCTGTCAATTTCTTTCTACTCTTTCAAATTTTGAGCTAGACGTTGTTTCTTAACAGAAACAACTGACATGATGAGAAGCTCTTTGACGGGGGTAGAATATTGTTTTATTTATACTTTCCCTTGTATAGAAATTAAATTTCCTAAAATCACAGAAAGGATATGAGAATTTTCATGTGGCTAATAAAAAATAATTTTATTCATTCACTTAAAAAAATATTTGTTTTTATGAATATTATAAAATTTTTAATTTGGTAAATTTCAAACGTTGAAATATAAATGTAAAACTTATTATTTAACCTCTCATCATCTTGTTTCTTATTTTCTTTTTCATTGATTTTAATTATTATCTCTTTTTACCACTCAAATTGCAAGCATATTCAATAAATATTACCTTTTTTCCACACACAAAAAAATATATTACCTTTTTAAGATATATATTGATTCGCAAAGTTGATGAGCATTTATTGAAGTATGAAAACGGATTCACAGTGAAAACAACTTGAAAACGATGGTATTAAAATTCATTCATACATAATTCATTTGTAGGGTAGGGAAACTGATTGAAAATGATATTTCATTTTCCTTATTATTTGATTAATAAAAATATTTAAAAAGATCGGTAAAATTGCAGTTACGTATAATTTAGCTAGATACGATCATACTCTTCCAAGATAAAGTATTTCTAGTTCAGAACCGAACAGATAATCACTTCTTTGTCTTACTTGTACTTCTTAGTTTTAGGAAGTGAAATTTTGAGAAGGACATGACATATCAAAACTTTGATGGCCCCAGATCTGATTTCAATCCTCCATTTTGTTCTTGCTTCCACTTTCTTTGAGGCTCATGCTTTGGCCGAACTTTTTCATGTAGGCTCTTTGGCATGCCACTTAAAAGCTGTATATTGCTAGTTACTATCTAGGATAGGTAGTTCAGTCCACTAGTAGATAGGTTTATTCCTAAGGAATAAGATAAATTGTCCATCCAGCTTTAAAGTCCTTTTATTTTAATTTCTTCTTTAATTTTTTTTTATTTCTAATATCTTTAAAGTCATTGTCGATACCCAAAAAGAATATCATAAAGACAACTCATCTGAAAGTTCCACATATCATAATGTAGCTTCCTTTCGTACTATCTTTCTTTTTTGATTTTTTTTTTTTTTGATGTGGCTTCTTCAAAACACAAAATAAGTTGTAATATTAATTGTCGCAACCGGGATCGCGACGGGACGGCGAAAAATGAATTTCAGTTTAAAATGGAGTCGCCACCAAATTTTTATTTAATTGGGAAAAATTATGGAAAAACCCATTTAATTTAAAGAAAATGATCTTTGAAACCAGATTTGAGCTCGGGAGTCGGTTATGCTTAGGGAAGGGTAGGAACTTAATCCTACAGCACCCCTAACACACCCGTCCTTTAGACGGTACCTTAATTAATTGTGCAAATTATTAATAACCTTTTTCAAAATATTTATTTATGTTTTTATTAAAAAAATAAAGAAAATAGAACATCAAGTTGTCACAACTCAGATATTCTAAGATGTCAGTTAACAAGCTGTCTCGGCTAAATTAACCTCTTTGTTTGAAACAAAACATATACAATTCAATGGTTAACTCAAATTAATATAATAAAGAAAAAGGATAATAATAATAATAATAATAATAATAATAATAATGATAATAAAAATATAATAAAACATTTACAATAATAATAATAACAGGCAAAAATATTTACATGCTAAACAAAGTAAAATGATATCATAAAAAATTATTTTTAGCTGAAAAATTTGAAACACCAAGCTGTCACAGCTCAGATATCCAATATACTAAGTTAACAAGCCGTTTCGGCTAAATTAACTTCTTTATTTGAAATAAAATATATATAACAAATAATTGGTTATTTAAAATTTAAAGAATAAAAAGATATTAAAGAAAATATTTACAAGTAATATAAATTATAAAAATCTAACTTTTGTTCGATAATTTAAAACATCAAGCTGTCACAGCTCAGATGTCCAAAATATTCAGTTAACAAGCCGTCTCGGCTAAATTAACTTCTTTATTTAAAATAAAATATTTAACAAATAAATGACTAACTTAAATTTTAAAGAATAAAAAAGTATTAAAGAAAATATTTACAAGTAATATAAATTATAAAAATCTATTTTTTGTTTGAAAATTTAAAACATCAAGCTGTCACAGCTCAGATGTTTAACTGAGTTAATAAGCCGTCACGGCTAAATTAACATCCTCATTTAAAATAATTTGATTATTAACTGAAATTAAAAACAATACATAACAATAAAAGACAATAAATATTTATAAATAAACAAAAATAATAATAAATATTTACAAATAAAAAATGAAATAACATAAAATAACCTAATAAAATCTAATTTTGACTTGACAGGAATCACCTGCTCCTACGTATCCTCTGGTGCGATGAGGAATTCAAAGTCACATAGTTCTTTTGAAAATATTTTCCAGTTAATTAATTTATTTCTAAACCAGAATTTTCAAATATCAAGCTGTCTCAGCTAAAATATTATTAAGATACAGAATTAATAAGCCGTCATGGCTTAATTAATCCTGTTATCAAAATCTAATTTACTAAAAAATAGTTGAAGATAATTAAACAAAACACTCAAGAATTCATTTTTAACCTAAATTAAATAAAAACTTACTTTTTCCCCTTTGAAAAATCATTTTTAAGTCCAAATTAAATAAAATCTCTTTTTTTTTTTATTTGTTCTTAGACTGAATTAATCTAATCCCAAATTTAAGGAAAAAGATCTAAGCATAAACAAAAAGAACCCGAAAATTGAAAAATATATTACTCAAACAATCAAACCTAAACTCAAACAAATAAACTCCTAACCTGAATCAATGATATGCCCATGACCAAAAATTAAATAAAACAAAACCTCCATTAATTTTACCTAAAACTAATTTTATTATCCTAATACTACCCTTTTCCCATTCTTCCCCACACACACACGCGCACACACACACACACACACACACACGTACACACACGCACACACAAACTAACACACACATACACTGAAGTCTTTCTCTGACACACACACAAGGGGATTGAAAGAGAGAGATAGAGAGAGTAAGAATGAGAGAAAGAGAGAGCCTCAGAGAACGGAAAAGAGAGGGAAGGGAAAATAGAGAGAATGAGAGGAAGAAGGGGAGGGGGAACCAGAAGTTTCATGGCGATCCGTGGCTGACGGAGGGAGGAAGCCGTGCGCAACGGGGAAGGTGGCAGGGTGGGGTCGCGGCCAGATCGGGGTGTGGGAGGAGGAAGGATTGTCCGCGGTGGTCATGGTGGTCCGTGGCTGACAGAGGGAGGAAGCCGCGGCGGCTTCATGTAAGGGTGGAGGAAGATGTGGTGGTGGTTGCTGGCTCCGATTCGAGGTTCAAAGAGAAAGGAGATGATGGGTGGTTGGGTTTCTGTTCCTTTTTCTTCTTCCCCTCTTTTCCTGTACTCAGTTTGGTTTGTGTTTCTGAGATTTTTTTTTTCTTGTTGGGGCTCAGATTTTGGTTTGGGTATATATTGCTATTGTTTGGATTTGGTTTTGATTTTGGATGATTGCTTGAGGATTCTATTTCTAGCCTTGGTGCATATGATGGATGGCTGTGGTGATCACAGAAGGAGGATTCAATGGCAACTATAAGTAATTCTTAGGCTGAAAATATAAGTAAATTAGAAAAGGAACCCTCAATCAAAGGAAGAGAGGAGCAGAAGGGATGTGATTCTACGATGTAGCGCAGAGGGAGAGTTTGGCGCAACATACACACGGAGGTCGCAATGGCGCAAGGCGAACCTCGCGGTGGCTGTGCAGTGGGTTCGAGGTCTGTGTTTAAAGTGGTGGTGATGGTGATGCGAGGAAAGGCAAAGGTGGTGGCGCTGCTTGAATTTTTCGTGGCTGAGTGGGAAGGAAGGAGCAACAACGGCGCGGACGGTGGTGGCTCGCAAATTGAGGCGTGGCATCAGCAATTGAAACGCGGCAGACCGACGGAGATGGCAGCAGTGGTGGCCGAAGCTTGATGCAGTAGGACTCCCTCTCTTCCCTTCTGCAATTATCTCCTTGTGTTTATGCTCTCTTTTTTTTAATCAAAGATCAGATGATGATCAGAAATGGATGATGATGATATATCTTTTTTTATTTATTGGCTGATGATGAAGATGGTTAAATGGTGTTGTTGAATGATTCATAACAATGATGGATGAAGGAGGTTGTAATGGTCAGGTCGTCAACATGAAAAATGATTTCCGGTTTAGGCTCCCCTCCTCCCCATTGATAATTATTGGATTCCTCTATATCTTGACCGAAATCATTACCCCTCTCCTTTTTACAGGTTGGCACACCATAGGAGAATTTATCATTTTGCAAGGAGTTGATAATCATCATTGTGTCTGCACTTTCCTCCTTATACTTTTTGTTTTCTGTAGTTCACGTGAAGGAGTCAAAGAAACAACCCCGTGATGTTCTGTCTCTTTTTTTTATTTTTTCAATTTTGTATTTTTTCTTTTTTTAAGAATTGAAATGGTTTGAAATAAAGAACTAATAAACAAAACTTGAAACGGTTTACAATTTCACTTAACAAAAATTAAACAACAAACATGATTCTATAAATGGGTTAAACTCTACAAATATACTGATTTTTTTTGGATTTTTGTTTTATAGGCCGAATAAAATCGGGTGTTCACATTAATTAATATCTCCCTTTGTTTTGTTTAATTAAACTATATCTTAGATGAATTTATAAGTTTAAATCTCATTAATTTTAAAATTTTAATATAAGCAAAAAAAAAAAAAAAGTGAACTGCATCTTGCATAAAAACCGTGTCACTAAATTATTGGGATGAAATTTATCATATTCATCCCTATCAGGCGTACTGGACCATATTAGAAATTGTTTGGGTAGCAAAAATAAAAGAAATACAAAAAAAATAAACCTTCTCTTACTAATAAAGAAAACAACCTAAGAAAGGAAAAAAAAAAAACATAAATGAGGCAAAATACATAAACTTTAATGTGGTTTGATATCTCGAACCTCTCCGCAACTCCTATAAGCAGTTCTAAAATCTTTAATTATCTACAACTTTTATATGCATGATTGAAATTGTCAATCATCCTTATAAAATATTGCATCACATGTTCCTAAAAACTACTCATATAATGAATCACTCTAACTCTTGGAGAATGGCTAATTAAACCTAACAATCAAAGATCATATATATATATACATATGCCAATATCTTGTGAGGCCTCCGCTTCTTCTCAATGTATGACTTTGAGTTAAATTATATAAACTTTAATGTGGTTTGATATCTCGAATCTCTCCGCAACTTCTATAAGCAGTTCTAAAATCTTTAATTATCTACAACTTTTGTATGCATGATTGAAATTGTCAATCATCCTTACAAAATATTGCATCACATATTCCTAAAAACTACTCATATAATGAATCACTCTCACTCTTAGAGAATGGCTAATTAAACCTAACAATCAAAGGTCATATATATGCTCCGCTTCTTCTCAATGTACAACTTTGAGTTAAATCCTAATAACCCCTTAATTAGAATGCCTACCATGACAAGTTCGTTGCAACAACTATCTCCACAAATAATATTCTCGTAAAAATCTTTTATTTCTCGATTATTAAATTGTGTAAACAATAGTTATACATACTCCTTCACTTGTACTATTATTGCACATGAAACACACCTCCACATTACTAATAAGACTTTTAACATAAGTTCTCTTCATTTCTATTGTCACTACTAATAGAATACGCCGCCTAACCTACACATTATTGCTTCAAAGATTTTCAGTATAAGGGACCCCACACATGGATCAAGCCCAACTAACTAAGACCACTAGCTTCAATACCACTTGTTGGACAGCAAAAGTAAAAGAAATACAAAAACCAAATGTTCTGTCACTAAGGAAAATTACGCAAGAAAGAAAACATATAAATGAGACAAAACATATGCACTTTAACATGATTTGGTCCCTCTAATCTACATATATCCATGTGTCTATAAGGAGTTTAATTCAATATCTTTCATTATATGTAATTTTGTGCAGCTGATATTGCAACTCATCCTTATAAAATATTTCATCATATCAACAACTCACAAAAATTACCTATACAATGAAACACTCTTACTTTTGGAGTATGACTAAACCCAATAACCAAAGGCCATATTTATATATCAACACTCTTGTAAAACTTCCACTTCTTCTCGATGCAGGACTTTATTAGGTTAAATCTCAATTGAAACCTACAAAAGAATCACAAATAATTAAAAAAAACATACATAAATCTGTATAAATATTGGCCCGAAATGCATGAGAACAATTCTAAAACAACAGAGCTTTAAAAAAAATGAGAAAAGCCAAAAAAAAAAATCTCTAATAGAGTTTTTGGAACAGTTAAAAAATGAAAATGATTTGATTTATAAATTTAATCTTGTGCCTTGTTATTTATTTTTAAAAAAAGAAATAATTTTATTTATAAAATCATTGAATCTACTTCATTTGTTTTTTAAATTCTACCAAACTTGATAAGATTTGAGTGAAACTAATTTAATTTTAAAACTTAAAAACAAATCAAATCAACTCATCAATTCCTATTTTAATCTTTTCAAGCACAATCTAATGCATTTTAAATGTAAGAATTGATTTATAAATCAATTCAATTCTTATTCTAATTAATCATTTCAAATATAAGATTTAATAACTTATAAATCAAATCAATCTAAATTATTTCAAATAAAAATATTTCCGGATTCTGGTCATTCCAAATATTATCTTGGGGAAGGAGATAATGCTTGATTTGCCATATGTTCTTCCCTTTCCTATACATCTGGCATGAGATGCCTTCCAATAACTTTATATTCTTTTCCTTTGTACCTTAAAAAGAAGCTGTGGTTGAGACTCGATGATCCAAGTTAATCTTATTTCGTGAAAGCTAAAACGTTCTTTTTTGCAGCTGGAGTTATGGACTCAACCACCAATTGTTGAAGTCTAGACATCTAGAACATTCATGGATTGAATATATTCTTATATATATACACCTTATTATAGTAGCAGGCCACCATTTCATTCTTTGAGTTAAATTCCCTAATTGAAATAAATCTGTAATCTAAAGAGGCACCCTAGCCATCCCTTTCAGTTATTTCTTTACTGAAATCAAACCGTGGCCATTAATTAGATAAAAGATTCGAGCACATTAGATCATATTGTGTTGTTGTTGTTGTTGTACTTCCCATCTGTGTTAACATAAAAATGAACAAACCAATATATGCCTTGTGAAATTTGATATATTCGGCGACATGTTGGAGAATATACGATTGGCTGGGATGGTATTTATAGGGTGAACAGGTGAAGCCATGAACCAAACAGATATGATCGAACTGCTGATGAGAATTTTTTGCTTTGTCGTTAAAAAGTAACGATAGTTACAGTTTCCTTTGTCATTTATAAAGCAATGCTTCCAACACAGAAAGAGTAATATTATTTGTACAAAAATGCTGGATAATAATTCAACAATTGTCATGATTTTTGTCAAAAAAAAATCTGTATATATTCTTTTAAATGTGTAGCATTGCTCTATTTGTAAACAGATAAAGAGAATAAGCATTGGTTCCACTCGGCGCTACCAAATGTTTTCTGTCTTTTTTCTTTCTGTGATATTTTTTTTTGGTTGCATCTTTCTGTGATATTTACTAATTGAGGAGGTCTGTAATTAATATGTACCAATAATATTACTCACACAAAAATTACATATTGAGCAAGACAGTTCATTTAAAAAAAATGAAAAGAGAAAATTACGGAAAATTAAAAAAAATTAATAAATAATCTACGCTCCATTCCCTAAAAAGACTTTATTTGCAACACTCTAGTACAGTTAGTTCTTAAAAGATTATATATATATATATATATATATATATATATATATATATATAGTCCTCAAAAAACTTCTCGTCAAATATATTTATTCTTCTAACAAAAATTATATACACATTAGTCCCTAAAGAATTGATTTTTAACATATGAATCTCTAGTCCATGAAACAAATTGGCTTTTAATATTTTCATGTTTTAGAGTCTAATATTCATAAAATTTTCTGTTTATGGATTTATGCGTTATAATGAAAAAAATTTTAAGAATTAAAGTGTAAGCATTTAATCTTTTAAGGACTAAAATATAGATTTATTATCTCTTTTTCTCTCACAATTAACCATCTATTTCACTTAATCCTTGGACTTTACAAGTAATTATGTGACCGTTAATTAACTTTTTAATCTTGATCATTCATGTATATATGGCCCATATCTTTCATTCTCATAATAAATAACACCTCTCATTTGATATGCACCTTATATGTATATAATGAAAAAGTTTCTCTTTATTTTAAAGCTGAGTGAGTGCTTGGAGTCTTACATTGAATGAATTAAGTGAAAATTACATAAATGAAAAAACTCATAAATTTAAACCTGTTGTTTACGGCCATGATTTTCACTTTACCTATAGATGGAGAACTTTTCGACTCCACCATACAAGTGAAATCAGAACTCATTATCCACCTATGTTGTGATTACTAATTGGAGAAGATTGTTGCTGTTCTTATGATTTCTACTCCAGGGAGAATTTTGAGCCAGCATTGGCAAGATCGAACCCAATGAACTCTTGGATATATACTGCTCTTGCTTTTCAGTGTGGACTCAACCCTACGGGGGGATTATTTTGAAAATTCAAGTGAGAATTCGAATTAAATATGAGAGAAAAAGAAGTTTCGTATTACAGAAAAATAATGAAAAAGTCAGTTTTTCATAAATAGATGGAATCATAAACATCAGATATTTTTGTTGAGACATGATGTGGGCCCCTATAGATATTTCTCTGAAAATCTTTTTTTCATCCTGGTGTTCTGGACCATGACTCTCATTAATATGCAAAACTTACGTGGTATGTATGAAAATCTTTCTGATTATTTGCAGTTAGAATCAATGTTATTCCAAGTTTCAACACCCCAAAATCCAATCACTCTAGAAACTCCTCTCACAAAAAAGTATAGAATTCATAACCCTCTTTATTCTCTCTTATCATCTCTCCTTCTATTTCTCTTGGGACGCGTTTGACATGCCTAATAATAAGATAAGAACTGATTGTAACACTGCATAAGATATTTGATTTTATATTTAGTAATATCATACTATTTATTTACAAATAATTATAATATTAGCTAACATGGAATAAAATCAAATAATAATAAAATATAAATTTTTATTATAATAATTTTTAAATATTATATTTATGTAAATATTTACTAATTAAAATTTAATTTATATTAAATTGTATTATTTATTTTAGTACTTTATCATTATTTATTATTTCGGTAATATATAAAAATAAAAAAAATACTATTTTATACATTTTAATATTTTATATTTTTAATCATAATTATTTAAATTTAATTTATTGATCCTTCCTTTTATATATTACATATTATTTATTATTTATTTAAATATTTATTATTTTACTTTATTTATTATTTATCAATTATTTTATTTTTATTTTCATTATATATAACTTAAATAATATTATGTATTATATGTATTTATTATAAAATTATTTTATTAAAATGATTTTTATTTTTATAATTTTATTTTATTATTATTTATTTAAGAATTGTTTTATTTTAATAAAATATTTAAAAAATAATCTTATATGTTAAAAACTAATCAGACCTAATACAACCTCCCGATACTATATTAAATTATACATCATTTTCACATATATGAGTATTATGACGTATAAGGTTATACAATACGTTGTCTATATCAAACAACAGAAGATAAGGGTATAACGTATAATATTAGTTTATACTAACGTGCCTAAAATATTGTACCAAACACTCTCTTAAGGGTTTTGGGTATCCACTTTGTTTAGGTGTTGAAATATCTTTATCCCTTTAGTTAGTCCTTGGTATATATACTTTCATGGGAGCGCAACAATATGCACCACAGATGGAGCAATAGGGGGTGCTATTTGGACAACTCAAAAGAATATGTTTATTGACACCATCTCAATCCAATGATAGAAAACTAAATCTTTCTCCCTTGAGTCGAGATCATACAAAATTCAAGGATGATAGCTAGATTAGATGTCATCACGGAGTACGTGGTAAATGCTATACAAATTAAAAATCATTTATCTTAGAAAAATATTATTTATATTCATTGTACATAAGATACCATATCGATTCATATTTCATTACCATTGGATGAAATATTTACTTCATTCAAATGGGTTCACTCCCTAGATAATAACAAATGAATTGTGAGTCAATATAATATCTCATATATAATAAGTACAAATAACATAACTTTATATTTATAAACTAAAGCATAGATTGTCAGCTAGGTCATGCATTGCCATAAGAATCCACTTTTTTTTTTTGTGGGGGTTTAAACGAAAGTTTACATTCAACGTACATGTCCACGAACAGGATGTCTTCAGGCAGATCACTCACCCGTTATAGAATCAGAGACGGAGGGTCATACACAGTATTGGAGTGGCCACTCCTCAAATTTTCAATTTTCTTGTATATTTATATATATTATTCTTCTAAAATTTTTATATATTAACTAGAAGGATTTGTAGGATGATATATCACTATTTTAGAAGAAATTAAATAAGTTCAATATCTCAATAGGTCAATTTTATCATTCACTCTTATTTTGTTTTTTGATTGTTTAGAAAATACAATTTAAATATTTGAAATTAGTTCTTATAAACCTATCACTTAATTAGATATTTAACTTTTGTAATAGAAAATATATTGTGCATTTCTTGAATTTTGATTGGAATGTGTATTTTCATCTAAAGTAAACCTCTACTTGTTCATTGACAAAAACAATGTCAGACAAATTGATCCTTTGAGCAAAAAAAAAGAATTGTGATCTCTCACAATTAAAAATATAGTATAAGTTAGTCTTTTTTAGTATTTTTGAAGTATTTATAGGACAAATTAATAGTTAATAATTTATAATAGTTAAAATTAATTGTTAACAAAAATATAAATAAGATTATTAACATATTGAGAATAGGCTAATTTGTTCTATATTTTTTATTGTCCGGACAATGAAATATTTTTCACAAAAAACCATTTTATGTGCTATTATTTTTGTCAGAGACCAACTTGCAGTTTATATATATATAGTGATCTTCATTTAAAATTTTTATATTAAGTAAATATTAGAAGATATATTATTATTTTTTACATGTATTTTTGGTGTTGGCACCTCGTAAAATTATTGCCTACGTCAGCCCCCAGATAGAATTAAGGAATATATTAGAGATAAAATCATTTATATATTTCTACTCAACGGTGTAGATTTTTGAAAGAGATATGGATCATGATGATATACATGGTATTAGAGTTTTTGTGATCAAATGATCTAGAATAAAATTATCCATATACCTAAAATTTAAGTTTTTTTTCTAGAGATAATCCATGATAAAATCAAATCCAAATCATAACAATACCTATAAGGGCAACCAAGTAAGACAATCCCCTCTACACATTGCCATAATCTTCTACTACTCGATTATTACCCTCAATCAAGAAGCTTTCAGCGCTAGTACGTAGTGGGTTTAATTATTGGCTTGAGCATTAGGGCCAGACACCATCGAAATCAATTACTAAAACAAAAGATACCACAGAAGTCTTGGCTCACGCTTGAACAGAGCACCGGCTTTTAAGCATGATAATGACGTGCACTAATACTAGAGTTCTTACTTTGGCCAATAAACTAAAAATTCCTTACTTTAAGCTCGATAGATTTGTTTAACACATCCACTGACGCGCCTTGGGAGGGGAACAACAGCTGGAATTGGTTGCTAATTCCCTGGTAAGCTAAGGAGTAAAAGGAGCACATTGCTATCAAAATTTTAGGGGTGGAGCATTTAAGATTGCTCCTTCTTCCAATAACTGCACTTTTCAAGATTTGAACTTATATTCTGATTTTTTTAGTGAACCAAACTAGTTACTATTTGTCCAAGAGCTTACTAGTGCTCTACGATTCATAATTATAGTACACATTGAAGAAGAAGATTAAAAGGCGTTTACTGCATTGCCTATATAGAAAGATTGCCAGCTTTTAAATTACTAATAATAGTACAATGGAGCGTTTGGTATATGCAGGTAATTAGCAATGCATATTACATTTTTTGGTATATCATAAGGTTACTAGACAATATATGTTTTTAATAATAAATTAATAAGAATAGTAGTAATATTTATTAATAGTATTAATTATAATAATAATTAATTATAAGTATTATTATAAGAATTTAAATTAAAATAATAATTTTAATAATCATTTAAAATTAATAATTCTTATTAATAGTAATAATATTACTTAATTAAATAATAATTAATAATTAATAAATAATTATATGTTAATTATTATTAACAATGAAATTTTATTTAATTATTTAATAATAAAAATATTATTAATAATAGTTAATTATTAATATTTATAAATAATAATAATAATAATAATAATAATAATAATAATAATAATCATTACTATTAATTATTTTTTATTATTAATAATTAAGTTTTAATGTCTTAATGATGATGATGGGAGAACTACCACTAGGTGGTGATCCACATAGACACCTCCCACAACGGTAATCCACATTACCAGTAAAGTAGCGATGTAGATTATCTTGGTAATTTGGGTTGCCAATAATGTGATCTAATCAAATAAGGCAATACTATGAATTCAAGTAATTTTAAATCATTTACCAGTAATTCGGATAGACTACCACATATCAAATGCCCCCCTAAAAGCATATGCATGTCACAAAACCTTGAGGTACAGTGGTGACATGGTGGCGGTAAGTGGCGTATTAGGTGCATTGGAAATATTTAGGCACATTTGGCTGTACATTATCCAAAAAAAAATTGGCTTTACATTCCCCAAAATGTATGTCACATCCTGCAGTGTAAAAACATTTAATTGTGCCAATATATTAGGCAAATAGAAATCAATAATAAAAATTTAAAAACAAAGAAAAATTGTAAATAATAATAATGTAAGAAGTAACTTCTGAATATTTTCAAGTACAATAACTGAAGTGCTTGTTTTAAATTTTTAGTGTTTATTTCTAAAGTTGTGGACGGAAATTTTTTTGTTTATATAAATTTGATATTTTAATTCCTTAAAAAGCACTAAAATAATTTTTTGAGAAGTGATAAATTGTAAAACTAATTTAGTCCAAACAGTTGCAATGTTGCTTTTGATTACTAAAAAAGCTTTGAAAAAAATTAATTTAATGCACTGATATCTAAATAAATCTTTTTATATGCATGACTTTTGAAGTAATAAGGTTAGAGTAAAGAAAAATGTTTGTTGTATAATAAAATTGTACAACAACTTACATCACAATTATTTTTCTTTTTCATTTTAATATATTAATATTATTGGGCTGCTTTTCTTATTTTGTTTTCTTTCCTATTTATATTTATGGTGTAAGTTTATTGTCCTATTATTTTATACATTAATCATCTCCCTAGAGTAAAACTTGTTTCAACTAATATGACAATTGGATGGCTTTGTAAAAGAATATTACACCATTTGTACGTCAAATTGGAAGTCTGAAAAAATATCACAAGTAGATATATGTCCAATCACACCCCAGTTCTTTGGCGACAATAGGCACCACTGACTGAAGCAATCTAATTATTGAGTCAAAATAACATAAAAATGAAATAATATAAAAATGATTAATTTTAGTCACAATGATTTTGCAAATTCAGCGCTGATATATACACGGAAAAACGTGATACAAGTGCTGATACAATTTTAGTCTCAATGATAGCAGTAACACTGAATGGCCTTTCAAATTCAGTGCTGATATATACACGGAAATATCTCACACAAATATCTCACAGTGATTTTGGCCATTAACTTTCACTTCTTTGTCATTTTCTCTCCATCACTTTCTTCAAAAGATCAACAGCTATATTTTGGGTTATGTAATTATTTAGTCTCTAAAACTATACTCGTCCTTCCACATTATTCACTGTTCTAAGGCAACAAAACTGAAGGCTATTCATAATATTCCATCATTTAGTATACAAAACTATAACAAAATGTTACCAAGGGGATGTTACTGAGAATGGAAGGAACTCACATTCCTTAAGAATGTGTTTCTCGATTTGATTTACAAATTCATGTGTATGAAAAAAGTATTGTTAGGAAGAGTCTCCATTTAGGTCTATATCCTTACCGGGGAAACTAATTTCTCAACTTTCGGATAAAGGGGTACTGAGATACCAAAAAATTGAGACGAAATGTCGTAAAACAACCACTCTAATCTATAAAATAACACAATCATCATTCCTTTCAGGACAATTTCTTATGGTGGTGTTTGTAATTATTAAAATTAGAAAAATACTTTTATTTAGTTTAGAATGATTTAAATTTGTTTGATTTATAAATTAAGTTTTATGTTTAAAATAATTAAATAGAATAGGATTTAAGATGATCCCAAAACCAACTATTATGCATAAAATATTTGTCTGTCAAGTGAGTTCAATGTTGGTGGTTGGAGTTCAATAGCGCAAGACCTGAATTAAAGCACGTTACATCACAAATGCCCCCTTGATTCTTCCTAGATCTCATTCGATATTGTTTCATGCTGCAAGATTTCTCTTATATGGTCTTCATGCCAAATTAATTTTCTCAAGGCACAACATTATAGTGATGAAAAATGTTGTCTAGATATAGTATCTCTTAAATATTAGTTCAGAGTAGATCCCAAGTTTTACCTCACCTACTATTTCAGGGACGCAGTATATCTTACAAGATATCTGATATATTTTGTGTAAACTTATTCATAAAAAATTTACTTACATTTTTACTCGTCTATCAAATATGCCCACACTAGGCAGGTCAATAGATCACACCAACAACGGATGATACGAAGGAAACTACTCGTCTAGCATAGGCTCCACATATACAAACCACACAGCTGATATTTTATAACAGTTTGTACTACAACACAGCCAAGATGATCACCACTCCAAGGAAAACGAAAAAAAAGTAAAATACGAAAAAAAGAGGAAGAATAAGTGCACAGCTTGAAGGTAAACACATGAACCCATTTCGTTCCAAATCCTACAACATCTATACATCATCAGAATCACAACACCACCAACTGCCGAGCAATTCAACACCAGTGTCAACGGAATACGGAATTAGAGCAGGAAAAAGAAAGCAAAATGGATGCAAGTCATCTAGGATTGCCTAAAAGCATCAGTGGAAACAGCCAACACAGGAGGAAACATTCATATACATTATATGAATGCCACAATGCATCTTGAAATGCTATCTCAACTAGCTTAGACACGTTCTCCTACAAAATGAGGTCAGATACGAAACGCGAAACAACTGCAGTTAGACTAAGTTAAGATGACCAGGAGTCTCGGACTGGACTGGATGTCGGTCATCGCAAGCACTTGCCAGACTTGCTCTCAACACATCCAGGCCAAGAAATTATATGTATTGCAGGTGGCTCATTGCAAACTACTAGGCCTACCAGTTGCCGGTATCTGGGTAGCTTGTGGAAAAGAATGAAAAGCCATCATGTTGCTGTCAACTGCATTGGATGTAGATGCACCCCCCTTCACCGTTTGCTCCAATAGATGAACCAGCGACATGAATATTTCCATCCTCGTTACATCCCGGTTCGCCTGCAAAACTTATGGGTAAGTAACTAGCACATCATATAAATTATAGGCTAATAAAGATGACATGAATATTTCCATCCTCGTTACATCCTGGTTCGCCCGCAAAACTTATTAGTAACTAGCACATCATATAAATTATAGGCTAATAAAGCCACCACCAATACTGATTTATATGATGGACGGCTCATTAAACTCACGAATAGTTATTATTTCCGCTTCTGAAGTATTACCTCAACAGCAAATCGTGCCCAAATCTTGTCATTTCGAGCTTCTATGACCCCTTTTAAGATGGTTAAACCTAATCCTCTGATTAAGTCAGCTATTTCTAGAAAGAAACCCCGCTCCTCACAAAGCATCTGTAAACAACCAAGAAAACATGTTGAAGAGGTGATACAGAAATGTTTTAGGGCCAATGGAATTTTTCACCGTTATGAATCATCAGTCACTACCTCGACTAGCATCTGACGTGGAGGATTCAGATCCTCAACTATGATAGGGCAAACCATTGATTGTGAGCCAACTTCATATGCCCATGTAGCCCCTCCTTCGAAGTTGTCCTTCAAAAGCAATCCACCTTCCTTACTAATGATCTGCATATTTAGAAAAGAAAGAACAATCAGTATTTTTCCCCCCCTTCATTAATATACTTCCTCAAAGCAAAATCAATTATTCACTGCTATTCATAGTATGCATACAAAATTTATTTTCTAAATGAACATTTTTGCCCCTCAGTTGGTGTTCTATGCAAACCATCATATATATGGACAAGAGTATTTCTCAGTTCTCAAAATCATATCAAATATATTTTCTTATTTCTATTATTCATCATGTATAAACAATGCCAATGTCCAATGAGAATATGATCATTGCCTATATCATAACTAGATAAATTGTCTGAGATACATGGCAAAAGGAGAAAATGATGTCTATACCTTAGACTCCCCAGTTTGTTTCAGCTTGTCAGCATGTTTTGTTACACTTTGCAAGAAAAGCATATGCTTGATAGTCCGTTCCAGAAGTGCATCTATGCTACACTGTTGAATCATTAAAAGAAATTGAAGGAAAAATTCAGCACCTGAATATGACACTTAAGTAAAAAATTCTGCATTGAGATATAAGAAAGCTAGAGAGAGGGCATACTTTCTTTCCATTTGGAACAATTTCCCGCAACTCTTTCACTCGATCTTGAATCATTTGGCGATCTTTAGGTCGAGGCCGAGGGTTCTCTCCGGGCTTGAGCCTTTTACGATTCGATTTACAAGCATCATCTGGCCGCTTAGAGTATCCAGTTGGAACACTATTTTCACGCTTCACATTGCTACCATTCTCAATCCATGAACTAAGTTGAGATCCATAAATGGAAGTAGTCTGAGAACAATTTCCAGCAGTATCCTTGCTACACCCAGACCTAACAGAACTAGTTTCTGCAGCACCAATTTTAACCCCCGTCTTGGGAAAATCAAATGATCCCCCCTGGACAACATGATCAGACATAACTTGCTTGAAGGAAGGAGAGGGAGCAGAGGTGGTACTAATCCTTGTCACGGCTGTCCTGCAAGATATATCATCAGAGTTCTGTTTCACAGCAGATTGAGCCCTTGAGACCACAGCATCTAAGAGGTGGTCAGTGCCTGTCCCAGAAAAGATGCCACTGCCTGATATTGCTTCAGTAATTGAATAGCTATTATCGGAACCTATACCCTGCATATTCATACATGATGCCTTTTTGTCCAGGTTTTCAGCATTGGCATCTGGTTGGTCAGCAAGCAACTTATTCCAGTTTCCATCGAGTAGTTTCCTTTTGAAATCCACACCTAAAACATCAAAGAGGTCATCACTTGATGGAGGTTGAGTGCAACCTGCTTCATGTTTAGCATTCATTTTTATCATATGTTGACTAGGAGCATCCTTATTGAGGCAATCACTAACAAAACCAGGGATGCGATTGCTCGAGGGCGTGTGCTCCTCAAGATGAAGTGATGGCATCTTAAGGGCCTGAAGCAAATCATCACCAACCCTTTGATCTGTTGTAGTAGCCAAAGGATCACGACCACGCTTTAAATCCACAGTAAGATTCTTCTGATCAGACCCTCCTAGATTCATGTGACTGGTGACTGATGGACTAGTCAAATTGGTCACAGTATACATCCCAGCTTTAACTGAATTATCATTTTGAAGTCCAACCCCAACTTTCTGTGGTCCAGAAAATTCAGCAGCGGGCACTCTGGGAAGGTTTGAAACTGAGCTGTTAATCACATCTGTTCTCAAAAGATTACTCATCCCACCACCTATTGGGACTCCTCCAAGCAGTGAAGTAGAACTCTGGCTTTGCTCAAGAATATGGCTGCTATCTGTTTTCAGTTGAGCTATTTTTAAGCTACTTGAGGGATTCATTTTAGGATTAACATGACTTTGTCTCCCAACTCCTGATAAGATTTGCTGATCCATATATTTAAGGCTGCAGTCACTCAGACTTGATTGGCTGAAACCAGCTAACTCATTGTATGCTGATCTTGTATTGTAGGAAACAGATTGCTGTTGCATACATGAATTAAGATTTGATGGAATAACTTCAGCTTCAGCATCCACAATGGTACTCTCTTGTTGGCTACTGACCCCTATTTTAATTATTGAATGAGTATTATTTGGTATACAAAGGTTTTCGTGGTACTTGGATGATATCTGGTTTTGGTTATGGGTTTGAGGTGTCAGTACAGAACCCTGGATATTATTTATGGGTTGAGCAATAGGCCTTGAAGCATGAAATGAATTGCTTAACTGGTTGGAACCACTAGATACTAATGGAGTGCAGTTTGAAGCAGGATCAACAGAAACAGGTACACCAGCAGTCGCAGGTCCAGCAAGTCTTTCGGTAGAAAGCTTTGCCGAATAGTCTTCAGATAGAAGGGCACCAGGAACACATCCCAATTCCAATATCAAGCTCTTCACGTCATTCACAAATCCAATATTTTCCATTATCTGCAGTAATAAGCTGCATAAGTGAAGGAAACTTGGAACAGCAGAAACTGAATTATTTAGCTTCATGCATATGAAACATTCATTAGAATGCCCAAAACTACAGAATAATTTATATGAACTAATAATGCTCCGTAGGATAAAAGTAAAAGAATCTAGATATCCACTCAATAATAACACAGAAAAGTTTAGGCTTCAGACTGCTTATATTTTAATTTACCAACCAACAAATCATTGTGTTTAGGGAATCAAAAGAGGTATATATGAGTTCAAAAGAAAGTGAATTATAGATCAGAAGAGGCATGTGAATAAAAAGGCTCACACACTTTTCATTCAATTTTCAAGGATGGATATCCTAGGTTTATTCAACGGATTATGTGATCCGGAAGTGTTACGAAACTTGAAGTAATCCTCAAGCTTTCCATATTTAATCAGAAGATAACAAGGAAAAATTCTCTGATTTTTCACCATAATCCCATTTCAAGCATGAAATCATCCGAGATATGGTATTGACTTCTTCAAAATTACAGAACAAAAGGAAAGGACTTACTGGCAAGAAGGAACCAAGTTGAATGACCCCATGCGGAAGCACAGGAATAACCACTACTGTCTGCAAACAAAGAATGCAATACTGTATTAGGAAAAAGACAAAAAGTAATAAAAGTTTACAGCAAAATGTGAAGCATAATGAAAATCACAAACCTGCATTCCAGCTGAAAATTGGTGATGCACCTCAGCATATACCTAAAAATAACAACACAACACAGAAATTAAATGGAGCTCTAAGTTCATCTACTCCAAGCCTTTACCATTCCAACTACATACACACTACTGCATGAAAGATGCTTAAAAAAGAGGCAGCCTAGTGCATGAGGCTCCCACTTAATGGGGTCTGGAGAGGGTAGATGTATACAGCCTTATCCACAGAGAGGCTATTTATAGGATTTGAGGCCGTGACCTCCAGCTTCCAGGTCACAAGGTAGCAACCTTACCATTGCGGCGAGACTCATCATCTCATGTGAAAGATGCTTATGTCATTTAATTTTCATAATATCATTAACATACGCTCATTGTGACTAATAGTCAATCAGTCAGAACACAGAAAGAAAATGTACATAGAGAAAGGTAAGATTCCACAAAAATTCATTTGCCCTTTCTCCAAACTCTAGAAAGAAACCATGACACTCAACAGAAACTACTCATGCATTCTTCACAGAAATATAACTCTACTATGCCACTTGAAGCAGATCATCCACATACCTCAGGTGGATATGCATTCTTAGTGAAACTGTTCAACAGAATCCACTGGTGATTTCCTGTAAATGCTGCCCGTCCAATTATCCTGGTTAGCAGCAAAAGCAGCACTTGAGCGACGTGAGAATGACAACAAAAACAGTTACAATTAGGATCTTGATAAACTTGAAAAGGGTGAAACAATAGAAAGCACCAACCCTTCACCAGCTATATTGACTGAACTGTTCACCATCATTTTGTTAATCAAAAAAGAGACTCTATCCTCCTCCTGAATCCAGAGCTGAGCCAAATGAGACTCCGAAGAAAACCAGCATCCTTCCCCATCTCGGTAAGGGAAAGAGGACGGCAAGGGTTCGTAATAGCAATCTTCCCAGATTAGCAGCCTGCCAAGTCAAACCAAACTTAATTTAACTCAGAAAGCACAAATATTCTATAGTCAGCAAATAAGGCATAAAGTCAAAGGCATATACATAGTGTGAAAGCAATTATAAGACTTTGCAGATAAGCAACAAGAGTTTCATATTTCAGTCAAAAAAGAAAAAGGTTTAAGGAAGTTAGGCGCATTAAAATAAAGATGGAGTATTTTCTTGTCTTCTTTTATCTTATTTTATTCTCATTTCAGGCTGAAAGCAATAAAACAACAACAACAACAGAATTGATGCGTGTTCAGATTAGCTTAGCTTATTTTGTGTTTAAGAGTTAAAACAATTAACAATTAAATGTTACGGTAAAAGTCTACGAAAAGGGGGGAAAAATCCTCCATAAAATTTAAGCCAAAGATTACCTCAAAATTCTATGTTCATTTCTAAACCTTTGAGTAGCATAAACATAAATTTAAGATTATGATCTAAGCAAATCATTGTTTCCTTCTCCTGTTTGTTTTGGAGACTTTAAACTAAATACATTTAAGGAACTTATTAACATGTTAGTAACAAGTACAGTTCAATTCAATTACAAAATGAACCGAAATAATCACTGCAACATGAGTGATTAACATGACATAGAGAGATATCAGCAGATTAAGAAGCTCCCTTTAGCTGAAGAAGAAAGGGGTCAGTTTTTTTTCATTGATAGGCAACAAGATAAGACCAAACAGCACCAAACAAGGGGAAAGAAAAAGAAGAAAAAAACAAGTACTGAATCAATAGATTCGTTCACAGACAAAAATCAACACAATAGATAGTGCGCCTGGCAAAGCAATGCAAACCAAAAACTTTTCTAAAATAAACAAAAAGGTAAATTTAAAAACCAAAAGAAGAGAAGAAAAAAAATAACTAAGATTCTTGCAAACAAAACAGAACCAACAAAGGCACACAAATACATAAAGTTCCAAAACAGTCACTAGCATGTGGATTTTAACTCGAAAACGAACCAACCCCAGAAATAGAATCTAAATACGAATTTTCGTATGAGATCCCCTTGTTTGGTTCCCTAGAATGTACAAATCCAAAAAAACATACAAACACCAATTAAAAAAATAATTAACCAAAAAACTTAAGGAAAACAAAAAGAAACACAAATTTCACATAATTTCTCAGAAACCAACCAGAGAGCACAAATAAAAAACCACCACCCCATTTTCCCTCACAAAACTTACTTGGAATTGTAGCATCCGATCTTCCAGAACACTGCATAAGACCACTGGTTCCGATTGCACAAAGTCTTCAGAGCTTCCTTCAACAAAAACCCCATTTTTTTCTCTCTCCAACAAAAAGGGTTTGAAAAAGTTACCAAGTTTTCGTTTTTTTTCTTAATCCAAAGCAACGGAGTGACTCCACTAGCATTCACCAACAGAGAAAGAATCAAAAAGGGAGTGTGTGTTTGTTACTTTGTTTTAAGGTTTCAAAACCGAAAAAGTTTCATTTTTGCTTTCTTCTTCTTCTTCTTCTTCCTTCGAGTTTGCGATGCGGAAACTAGCTTCCACGGCAAGATCCTCTCCCTGCTTGTTTGGTTCTCAAGCCCCCAGTTCGCTTTCTCTCTGGATCCAAATTCACTACGATTAGTTCCCGGCGCCGGCATGCCATCCTCCGCAGAGGAAGAGAGAGAGAGAGAGAAAGAGAGAGAAAATGAAGTTAGAGAGAGAGAGAGAGAATGAGAGTGAGAAAGTTCAGAGCTTTTTGGGAGAGTGAGGAACTACACAATCCCACGAGATTCAAGCTTGTAGAGAGCAACCATTTTCTCTGTTTGATGGAGTTAAGTGAGTGAAAGAGAAAACCAAAAACAAAAAAGAGAGAGAGCAGGCAAAAACAGAGTAGAGGGGGAAATGATGAGAGAGATAGAAGGAGAATTTAGAAGAGGAGCGGTTTGTGGGGAGTGGAAGAAGGGGGCAAAAGGGTGTTGTTATGCAGGGTTGGTGAGAGGTGAGGTCGTGTTCAAGGAAGCGGGGGTTCACGTTGCTCTGGCTCTGGCTCTGGCTCTGGCTCTGTTTTGGAAAACTATGATGTTCTTTCTTTGCCTTGCTTTGTGCTTTCTTTCTTTTTTTACTCTTCTGAGGAGCCCTTTTGAGGGGAAAATAAATGGAAGAGATCTGAGGGGAGAGAGTGGGGTTTTGTCGGGTTGTGGAACAGTTAGAGAGAGAGAGAGAGAGATGGGGGATGTTTGGGTGCTGTGTAGTATGAAGAAGGGATACAGTGGTGGCCATGAGCTAGTGGAGGCTGCAATCCTGGTGACGTCACTCAATCATTGCCCACTCTTTTCCTCTTTAATTACCATAATGGCCACACCACAACGAAACTTTTGGAGGATGGAGGATGGAGGATGGAGGAGGGAAGAGGGCTGATCATATACAAAGACAATACTTCTTTTATTTTACATTAATAGTTACACGCTGAAAGTCATATTATTTTGATATGTTAAAAAATTAATATATTTAACTAAAATTTAGTAATAAATAATGGATGGCGTACGTAGACTGACCAATATCAACATATTACATAACTTTACAGTGCTTATAAAAAAAAAAAAACATAGCTTCATAGTTGTAATCAGAAATATTGTTCATTTTGATTTCTAAAATTATATATGTGAAGATTCCTTAAATTTAAAATTTAATTAGTTAGTTTTTTGTGTTAAAATCGTTAATCATTTTAGTCTCTAGATCAAAATCTATTGGGACCTACTGCTAATACCAAATCCTTAATTAACATGTAGGCACAATTTTGCTCCTACCACGGCGTGTACATACTATGGATTTATATGTATGTCTGAAATTTCAGATAATGAGTCAAATAATTAGTTCATATAATTGGTTCATATTTGACTTTTAGGTCCTATTTAATGCATCATACATGATAATACATAATAGTATTAGATATAATAATATAGTATAAAAAATTTATGATATAAGTTTTTATCCTATACAGCATTTGGTGCACGACATGACTGGAGGTGACCGATAGGGGCGAGCAGCGACTAGCAAGGGGTGAGCTTTGACTCAAAAGAGTAAGATAGTGTTAAGTTGGGATTGACTATTAAAAATAATATCATTTGATGTAAATAGATCATAAGAGACCATATAACTTAATCATGTAGTTATAAAATAAAAATGATCGGATTGTATAATTTTATGCTATCACATATGACACTGGATATGTAATAAAATGAATTTTATGGTATTATTTAATATATTTAGATCTTATCTTATGTATCAAATGAGGCTCTATATCTAAAACTTCATTTAATGGGTCAAATTTCATATATGAAATCCTAGATAATTTGTCTACATATCAATTAATGTTATATATCAAACAACATATTGAAGGCATCTCAATATATTTAGATCTATCTAGGGACTAATGTGATTCATGGTTATAAAATTATGAACTAGTTAGTCAAATTTTAAGTTTTATGGACCAAATTGACTCATGCATACAAATTCAAGGATCAATCAAACTGAGCATTAACTAAACATTGTAAAACATGACAAGAACAATGGTTGGTATTTTAACCAGTTGATCCCTAACTAAACTGGTTCAATTATATATAATTAAAAATATATTAGGTTTAAAAATTTGTGATTATGAAATGAAACATGTTTCACTCATACGTTATCGAATATCTTAGTTCTTACTGTGTGTCACTTGTGTTGGAAGCTCTCGTATAAAACAGCCCATATGCAGCTTACTTTCCACTATTTTAGTCCCATATAAAATAATGGAGAAATTGTAAGTCAAATATTTAGGTATGAAATGAAAGAGTTTCAGCTTTAATATAGCTCTTGTTACAAAACTCAAATGGCTGAATGACAATCCAAGAAAGTTATCTGTCATCTTAAAATAAATAAAATTTTATTAAGTCATTAATTTTAGTAAAAAAGAATCAAACAAGTTATTTAATAAATATGCATAACCCGATCGATTTGATCAAATTAGACTAGGGCACTAATTTTTATGAAAATTGGTAAATTTAGACCAATTCGCATTGGTTTCCAAGCATGGTGAATCTTTTGCTTGACTATGACCAATTACTTAAGCACCGGTTTACTCGTTCACCAGTTTAATCGGTCAGTTCGAGTTGAAATCTAATTACAACATAGTATAGGATGAATAGATTTTAATTTGTATGCTTTAAATCATTATTGCAGACATATTATTTAAAATTTACTCATTTCAATATATTTGAAAAAGATGTATTTAGTTCTATTTTACTATAATTCTGGGTGTCATTAACATTGGAATATATATATTGTCATGTAGTTCATGTAACTCAATATATATCGTCATGTAGTTTATGTAACTCAAATTGAAATACATGGAATTTAATAGATTCTAAATATTGGTAGTTTATATTTTTTGAAAACAAAACATATTAGATAAAAAGGGTTCTTCTAATTTAGGACTAGGTATATGGTCAAAATTATTAAGCATCTTATAGATATTTCTAAATTAATTATTAAAAAAGACTTAAAGTCAAGCATATTTCATAACAAAATACAAGTATGAATTCGATGAGAGGAGTTACTAGTTAACACCTCCTCTACTTTTATTTTATGTTTTTGGTGCGCATAATTAACACGCTTTAATGTTGTAAACTATAAATTGAGGACTTGCATGAAGTGGAATGATCATGAGACATGATGGATGAGTGAGGTGGGAAAATGATGAGGACGCTGCTTGCTGAGGATGCAGAATGACGAAGGGTTAAACACTTAAATTCGGAATTATTATGCGTGTTAGCTGAATTTTGGACACTTTGAATTTGTTGTTACGTTAACAAATCGATTATTAAAATGATGATGCTTGCATGGCTGCTTCTTTTATACCAATGATTGTAATTGTAGTGTCACGGATTTTGCAAATAAGATAAAAAGAGTGCCGTTTTAGTTTGCTAAATTATTTGTTGATATCTAAGGGGTACTAACTAATGAGAATAAAAGTATGCATATATATCAGATTTTAAATTATCATTAAAGACACTATGTTCTTACCTGGAATTTCCAGGTAAGAAAAGACTATATTTTATGAATTTCTTTTTTATTAAATCTATGAGATATTCTTGTACGTACGTAGTTCTGATCATCCATAATTTTCGCTGGCCGGTGAGAATACAAAAGTTTATATAAACTTTATGTAGGAGTTGTCTATGTAAGATTTAAACTTGCATCCTCTTTAAAATTTAATAAATTTGTATAGATTAATGTCTCAACAACTATGATTTACTCCGTATAAAGATATAATAAAATGTGCTTTAAACATTTTTTAATGAAAAAAAAAAGTAAGATAGATCATGTTAACTTGGTACTAGCCGACAATTATTTATCTGATCATATAACCCAACAAACAGAGTTATCGAAAATGTCAATCAGAATTGGTTTACTTGGTCGATGCATTATCATAACTTAAGATTTGACTGTTAGATTTTCTCATTTGTATGTGATATATATGCACCTCTACAATTGTTTAATGAGTCTAAGACAAGCCTAATATCATTATACGGTGAAGTTTCTTATTAGTAAACGACGTAGGAAGAAGGTGAAGGTGGTGACACGATGACAATCTGCCATTAAATCTTACAAGTCTCGCATCGTGCAGAGTTGAAACCAAGTGATAAGTGATAAGTGATAAGTGATGATCTCATTGTCTCTCATGTGTGTAGTAATGGAAGTAGAAAGATGGAGGGTGATGACCAAAATAGATGACGACAATAGCTGTAACATCCTCTTTTCAGTAAAACATTTTGTGTAAAGTAATTCATCGTAACATTTTGCGTAAATATTAAAATATATGTGTATATTGAAATAAAATAAATACATATGTTTATATAGAATAGTGTTGTATTTTATATTATTCCCTCCTTATCACTCCATTTGTCCATTTTTTTAGATTTTTTGTTACAAAATATATGTCCATTTATCATATATATCAAGGAGCATTAAATTATTTTTGCCACTTTTACCTATATATAATTAGTTATGTCATTATTAATGGCAGTATGCAAGTCTTTAATAGGGTGATCTAGTCATACAAATTTCACTATTATCAAGATATATTTATTATTTTTTTAGTCTTTTTATTTTTTTATTTATGGGCAAATGGAGTGAGAATGAGGGAGTAAATTTTAACATACAAAAATAACCTACCTCTTTGATTTTCCCCAATTCCCACCGCTCTTCATCATTTCCATTTTATTGAAAGTCATAATAATTACTATGTGTGTCATTTTTGGGAATAGATAAGGGCACTTTTGGACTAATATTGCACGCCAATTAACTGATAATTAATTTCTCTCCTGGCAGAATCTTGTGATCCCTTTGATTAACTGAGTGAATCAACCTATAAAAGAAAATAAAACTTTATGTTAAAATCTAGCCATAAAAGTAAAAGATAAGAGGAAAAAAGTAATGCAAATTTGGCGAGCTTGATGCAGATGTTTTCTCAATGTATGCTGTAACAGTTTTAACAGAAAATGAACTCATCTAATTAGAAATGATTCCTTGGTCAACTTGGAAATTTTAGTTGAGTTGTGTTTGTATAGATCAAGGAAGGTCAACCATCATCATCTCGAAGAGGGACAAT
The DNA here is from genome assembly GCA_031216105.1 of Dalbergia cultrata. NCBI lineage: Eukaryota > Viridiplantae > Streptophyta > Magnoliopsida > Fabales > Fabaceae > Dalbergia > Dalbergia cultrata. The sequence goes on from CM062345.1 coordinate 11,497,254, forward strand.
CAAAGGACCGCAACAGAAGGAGTAGGAAGAACAAAGAAAGAAAAAATTAAAATAAAAGCAAAAGAAGTCTTATACGAATCTCGTTTGAAGAATTATATATATTGGACACTAGAATCTTGAAAGGGTCCAAATTCCACAAGATGCTTAGGTTTTTGCCTCTCTTAAAACTTTTGCTTGCTATTACGAATCAAATGGAAGACATGTGTTTGTATATGTATAAACAAATATATTAAGAGATTCATTTTATTGTAAATCTTTCCAAACGTGGCAAAAGCCTCCCTTAATGTATTTACAATCTCTCCTTCCTTTTCTTTTTCCTCCCTTATTCTCTCTATTAATATATATTTATCCCATAATAATAATAATATTTAAAATCAATCTAAACCAAACTGAACTAAAAAATTAATCTAAAAAAATTGATAAAAATTAATTTGAATTGATTCTTATTTTGTGAAAACTGATTGATTCAATTAAATTTTTTACTCTTATTTCTAAAATTGAACCAAAAACATGTTATATTAATAGCTATATATATTAATGAGAAGTATTACTTACTAAAATTACTTACATATATATATATAAATACAAAATTATTCAAATATCATATTATTTGTTGTGCTTTTGAAATATTTTGTATTATATTTTAACTCAATATTTTAAATTTTCAATTATCTATTTTATTTTTATACTTTTAAAATTACATTATTACTCGGAATTAAATTTGAATTTAAAACGTCATGCATATTAATGACCCAAACTTCTTATCACCAATCCTAGAGGCTTTCAATTATCTATTAATTCTTTTAATTTAACCATTATGATTTTTATTCAAATCTTTTATTATTTGTTTAACTTGTTAATAAGTTGTATTAAACATTAGTATAACTTTTAAAATTAATTTAGATTTTATAGTTATATAGTTTTATAATAGTGATTAGTCTATCAATGTCGTTAAAAATCGGGAATTGAATCAATTGAATCCGATTCAAATTGGTCTGATTATTCAAATAGAATCAAACCAAACCTAATTGAACCGAAATGAAAATTTTTATTTAGGTTGGTTAGATTTTACCTCAAAATCGATGCATATAGATTTCATAACTTTCAAATGGTTTCCCCAAAACTCCGAGAAAGGAGGCTAGAATCATACTCCCTTCATTCCTTAATTATAGTTATTTAAGGTTTCAGTACGATTATTAAGAAAACACATAAATGCTATTGATTTTAGAAAATAAATAAATTGCTAAATTACCCTATATACGCTCTACCACTTTTTTCTCTTTCTACTTTTCAACTACCAATGAGGGATAAAATTGATATAAAATTATCAAAGCATGGTGCAGTTGGGACAAAGGATGAACAACCAAAGTCAACCACTTAAAGGAGAAGCAAGCTTTGAAAGGTGAAGAAACACAGCACACGGATTGCTGACTTGGCAATCCACTTGCGCGGGAATATTAGTTAGTATGTTAGGAAAGAGCTCGTGTAATAAGCTAGCTGACCACTGTAGCTACGTCTTGTATATAAGCAACTTTCCTTCGTTGAATAAAATTGAATGAATCATTTTTGCACAAATCTCCAATTACTCTCTCTGCCATTTTCTCTCAATTCTCGTTCGTTCCCTGTCTCTCAGATGGTATCAGAGCTCTAGAAATAGAGCTCTGCTGCGCATCACTTCTGCCATGGTGAGGAACACGAATGGGAACAATAGACATGGATCTGGACCAGATCCAGAGCATCAGAACCAACTCAATGCTGATCTATCACAAAATCCGTATTATCTTCATCCTAATGAGAATCCAGCTCAGGCATTGGTTTCTCAATTACTTTCTGGTTCCAATTATCACGTTTGGTCACGATCAATGAAGCGCGCATTGATTGCCAAGAACAAATTCAAGTTTGTGAATGGTTCGATACTCAAGCCAAATGAGTTTGATCCATTGTACGAAGTTTGGGAACGATGTAACAGCATCATTCATTCATGGATCACGCATTCTGTCGTTCCTTCAATTGCAAGAAGTATTGATGCAATTGAATTAGCTTCAGAAGTTTGGTCAGATCTGAAAGAAAAATTCTCAAGAGGAGATATGGTTAGAACTGCTGAGTTGATGCAAGAGTTTCATAGCTTTAAGCAAGGTAACTTGTCAGTTACTGATTATCATACTGAATTGAAAGCATTTTGGGAAGAATTAGAGAATTACCAGCCTATTCCAAGTTGCACTTGTCCAGTAAGGTGCGTCTGTGATGCAATGAGAAATGCACGACTTCATAAACAACAAGAATATGTGATTCGATTCTTGAATGGATTAGATGAATGATTTTCGCAAATAAGGATGCAAATCCTGCAAATAGATCCATTTCCTTCAATGAATAAGGTGTTTTCAATGGTCTTGCAACAGGAAGGTAAATCATTGAACCTGTATCAGGATGAGTCAAAGATCTTAGTAAATACTGTGAATAAGCAACCTTATTCGAATAGACCTTATGGCAGAGGGAGAGGCACACCTAGAGTGTGTTCTCATTGTGGAAAATTGGGACACACAGTGGAATCATGTTACATAAAACATGGATTTCCACCAGATTTCAAGTTTCGAAACAAAGCCAGTGCTAGCAATGTGATGAAAGATGATGACATTGCAATTGGAGATCAAGAGGATGCTCCAAAGGTTGAAGCCTCACAAGAACCAAGCAGAATTCTAACTCAAGAGCAATATCAAAGTCTCATGAATCTACTCCAACAAACTGATTTACAGACTCGAGCCAGTTCCAACCAAGTCTCCATTAGTCCTGCAACTCTCCCTATCCAACATTCAGATCCAAATCCATCTGGTATAAGCTTAGCTTTATCTTGTCATTCAAAATCAATTTCTAGTTCCTGGATCTTTGATTCAGGAGCTACCGATCACATGTGCACTTCCCTGAATTGGTACACTTCTCACTTTAAGATTAATCCAGTTGAGGTCAAACTTCCCAATGGTACAATAATAGTCACACACTATGCAGGCACAGTCAATTTCCATTCAGGATTAGTACTCACCAATGTCTTATATGTCCCTGAATTCGAATTCAACTTAATTTCCATTTACAAATTAGCTAAGTCCCTATATTGCCTCCTCATATTTTCATCAACTGGTTATTTGATACAGGATATCCACTCACAGAGGATGATTGGTTTGGGTGAAGTACATGATGGACTCTACCACTTGGTATCTGCTAAACAAAGCTGTGTGAATGCTCTCCATACCCAAAACCATGATTTTACCAAACAAACAATTCCATCGGAAGCCTTATGGCATTTCAAATTAGGACACCTATCAGATAAAAGATTACTTGCCCTTAGCAAACAATTTCAATACATTGATTTTCACACTTGTAAACCATGTGACATATGTCAATTTGCAAAACAAAAACGATTGCCCCATAACATCAGCTCTAATAGAGCCAACAAGTGTTTTGAATTATTGCATTTAGATATTTGGGGACCCTTTAATGTCACATCCATACATGGACATAGATTTTTCCTCACTACAGTGGATGATCACAGCAGATATTGCTGGGTTTTCCCTTTAAAGTCAAAATCAGAAGTCATGCTTGCCGTACAAAACTTTGTCACCTTGGTTGAAAAACAATTTAATGTAAATGTTAAGAAAATTAGAACTGATAATGGCGCTGAGTTCTTAATGCCACAATTTTATAGTTCAAAAGGTATCATCCATGAAACTAGCTGCATTGAAACCCCACAACAAAATGGTAGGGTAGAAAGAAAACATCAACATCTCCTTAGTGTGGCTAGAGCACTTCTCTTTCAATCTAAATTACCCAAATTATTTTGGTCTTATGCAGTCCAACATGCTGCATACATAATAAACCGCATTCCAACCTTACTTTTGAGTAACAAATCTCCTTATGAAGTATTTTACAATGTTGTTCCTGATTTGAAAGAATTAAAACCATTTGGTTGTTTGTGCTATGCTAGCACCACTCATTCAGGAAGACATAAATTTGACACCAGAGCCCGTAAATGTGCATTCATTGGATTTAAACCTGGCATCAAGGGTTTTGTTATGCTTGACATAAGCACTAGAGAGATCATTATTTCTAGAAATGTTGTGTTCTTTGAACAGATCCTACCTTACAACACCCATTCACCACCTGACTCCAACATTTTATCCTCACCACCCCCACATCCCTCCCCTGACCTCACATTCCCATACACACCACTCCAACATTCAGTACCCATGACAACCACCAGCCACCAATCAAAATCCAGTAGCCTACCTGCTCATCCCCAACCCCAACCACCCACTACTACTCGAACATCCTCTAGGCCCAAAAGGCCACCAGCTCATTTAGCAGATTACCAGTGCAATTTCATCCTGACTTCCCCAACAGGATCCTCTGATAAAGTGGCTTATCCACTCTCCAAAGTCATCACGTACACACACCTCTCACCTCAACACAGAGCCTATTCCCTTAGTGTCTCCTCCCAAACTGAACCAACATCCTACAAAGAGGCTGTACAATCTAATTGTTGGGTAGAGGCTATGAAGGCTGAGATTCAAGCTCTTGAAGATAATTCTACTTGGATAATTGTGGACCTTCCACCTGGAGTCACTCCTATTGGGAATAAGTGGGTTTATAAGATTAAGCAAAAATCATATGGGAGCATTGAGCGATACAAGGCACAATTGGTTGCCAAAGGAATCAAGTTGAAAGGTTAGATTATATTGACACATTTTCCCCGGTGGCCAAAATGTCTACCATTCGAGTTCTATTGGCTTTGGCATCAATCCGTGGTTGGCATCTCCATCAAATGGATGTCAACAATGCTTTTCTTCACGGTGACCTCCATGAAAACGTCCACATGACACTCCCTTCTAGTTTTCCTTCCCCTGGTTCGAATAAGGTGTGCAAACTCATCAAGTCCCTATATGGACTAAAGCAAGCAAGTCGCCAATGGTTTGAGAAGCTCTCCACCTTGCTTCTCAATGTTGGCTACTCTCAAGCCTCTTCAGACCATAGTCTCTTCACCAAGGTAACATCATCCTCCTACATAGCACTTTTAGTGTACGTCGATGATATTATTCTTGCCGGAAATGATCTTGATGAGTTTGCTCGAATCAAGCACATACTTGACACCAAATTCAAAATCAAGGACCTTGGTTTGCTTAAATTCTTCCTTGGTTTGGAAGTTGCTCATTCTTCCAAAGGCATTTCCATCTGCCAACGAAAGTATTGTCTTGATTTACTGCTTGATTCTGGTCTCACTGGTTCCAAACCCGTGACTACACCTTTGGATTGTGCTGTTCAGTTGCACAGCGACGGGGGGACCCCATACAGTGACATCCCAGGGTATCGAAGGCTTATTGGGTGCCTCCTATACCTAACCTGTACACGCCCAGATATCTCTTTCGCTGTGCAACAACTCAGCCAATTCATGAGTGCCCCCACCATGCAGCATCACCGAGCAGCCATACGCGTTGTTCGATACCTCAAGGGCTCCCCGGGACGAGGACTATTTCTTCCTCGATCTTCTGAGCTACAGGTGTTTGGATTCCCTAACGCTGATTGGGCCAGTTGTGTAGATTCTAGAAGATCAGTCTCTAGTTACTGCTTCTTCATCGGACATTCCCTCATAAGCTGGCGTTCAAAGAAGCAAACCACTGTATCGCGCTCATCTGCTGAGGTTGAGTACCGTGCATTGGCAGTTGCAACTTGTGAACTTCAATGGATTGCCTTCCTTCTCAGGGATCTCCATATCAGCTGTCATTGACAATCAGTTCTCTATTGTGACAATCAAAGCGCACTCCACATCGCAGCTAATCCGGTCTTCCATGAACGAACAAAACATTTAGACATTAACTGCCATATTGTTCGTGAAAAGGTTGCTGCTGGTTTGATGAGGTTGCTTCCTATTTCCACTTTGGACCAACGAGCTGACATTCTCACTAAGGGCCTTCCCTTCAAATCCTTTGTCTCGTTTCTTCCCAAGCTTGGGCTGATTGACATTTTTCAGCCTCACGCTTGCGAGGGGGTATCAAAGGATGGTGCAATTGGGACAAAGGATGAACAACCAAAGTCAACCACTTAAAGGAGAAGCAAGCTTTGAAAGGTGAAGAAACACAGCACACGGATTGCTGACTTGGCAATCCACTTGCGCGGGAATATTAGTTAGTATGTTAGGAAAGAGCTCGTGTAATAAGCTAGCTGACCACTATAGCTACGTCTTGTATATAAGCAACTTTCCTTCATTGAATAAAATTGAATGAATCATTTTTGCACAAATCTCCAATTACTCTCTCTGCCATTTTCTCTCAATTCTCGTTCGTTCCCTGTCTCTCAGAAAAATAATTAATTTTCTATTGAAATGCCAAAATAACAATCAATATATATGGAATAAAATTTTCTCCTAAAGTGACTATAATTAAGGGATGGAGGGAGTATAAGTAAATGCTTTTTACTTCTGTCTGTCTCTCTCTCATTTAATTCTCTGTTAAAAAAAAATTTATTTCAGATCAAAATGAAAGTAAACTCAAACGATGAAGCACAATCTTTGTATTGTTATGAAATGGCATAATTTAAGTTAGTTTTTGGTCAATTCATTAAGTTAATAAATGTGCATTTGCAGCTTGAAAGTCAAAATATTTGATGTTGTAGATTTGAATCTCATTTTAGATAATCTATTGTAAGTTTAACAACGCATCATTGATTCTTTTTCTTCCGCCCCCAGACTATTAGTATTTATGATTCATTAGGTTTCACTTAAAACTCTCCTACGGCAGTATTCTCCTATCTTTCATATATCTCTAATTAAATGCAGAAGCACTGTGGTGTGGTTAAAAAACTAATAGCACCTTCTCCAGAGAGCACTATGGTATGGTTAAAAAGAGGGAGTTGAAAAACAAGAAAATTGGGAGCTAATTTTTTCATTTTTAAATTGACAGAATTATAAAATAGTTATAAAAATAAATAACGGCTGACTAGAATGCTATATATGATATTCACTAAAAAAATGATATTATATATGATAGTTATATATTTTATTTTCTTATTTTAAAATATTTTCAAATAAAATAATATTTAGTTAAAAAAATCCCCCTTTTATTTTTTATCCAAACATGTCCTCAACAGAGTAAAAATTGATATGTTGGGTTGTGAATCACCATTTTAGTATCTTGATCTTCTTTTTTGAGCATATTCAAAATTTGTCCCTTATACAATGATTTTTTTCTTTGATTCCTAAAATAACAGTATTATTCCAATACTAAAAAATAAATATTTAATTAGGATATTTACTCTATTATTATTTGACGTAATATATAAAATGAAAATAGTGAAAATCAGCATTACATTTAATAATGATAGAGTGTGCTTTTCAATTGAACACCTGAGACAATTGCTGTAGAGTGTTAGAATAATATTCTTACTTTGTAAATATATATCTCTCTATATATAGCATCCCTTTTGTTTACAAAAAAAAAAAATGCCATTCTTTCTACTTAGGTTATTAGAATATATATTTTTTAAAAAATGGGTTCTATCAAGCGGATACTAGTATCTAACTTTGTAATTCCATTAAACTTCATGTCTTGCTTCCACCCAGGCTCAGAATAAAATAAAATAAAAATTGCATTGCATTTTTCTTATTCCTATAAGTGGTTGTTTGCTCTTTCTTAATTTGAAAGGACAAAATGCAGCTCCATATGTTAGACTGTCTGCCTTGAACAGGCTGCAATCAAGTATGTCCATGATGCTCCTACGAATCTAACCCGTAGATGAGAGATTCATAGCTTAGGATGTATAGCATTTGGAAGTTGAAACTGAAGCAAATGCATTTCATCCATCTGTTGATGCCTTAATGGGCCACTTTTTTTTTTTAATTTAACTTATTTTTCTGTTCTTGGTTTTTGATATCTTTATAGAACAAAACAAAAACACTTATATTTTCTTTACCAATTCCAAGATAATCAAAATAAAAATTCCGCACAAATTTTAATTTAATAATTTGTTTTTATAATTCTGCTTCTGTGTTCTATTCTTTTCCTGGCCCTTGTGCATATTATTTATTTGGTGCTATACGGCTCTGGTTGGCTGACATTCCAGTCATTGTTCCAACCTTTTTTTGTTAAACTAATACATAAAGTATCTTTTTATAAACTATGATGCTTAATAAACTTTCATGGGTGGTTGTGAACCTTGTGATGCTTCTTTATCCTTTTATCATTTCAAATCACACTAATTATGAAAGCTTATATGATTAATTATGGATATATAGAACTGCTGACCTATGGTTACGTGGTCGTTGAGGAGAGGAGAGGGTCCTCTTGCTGGATTCAAAATGTTTGATTAAGCCCCTTTACTTTAATCTAAGATGGGCCATGTGTTAGCAAGGCAACCAGATACCAATGAAAATGGGATTATAGATGATTGGTTGGTCACTATGCTGTGTCCTTCATTTAGTGTTTGACAAATAAAAAATGAGGAAGAGGGAGAAAAAAAAAAAAGGCATAAAAAGGTGGAGCACTAGTTGGAGACACTCAGACACATGAGTGTGCGTTTCTTTATGTGGTTCCTTGTTACTTTTTATTATTTCACCTAACTGTAGGTCATAGTAATTTTTGTGGGGAAGCGAGTAAAAAAGATTCCCTATTCAAAGGTTCTTATGTCCTATCTAGCCTCTGAAGTTTGATAATGATATATATATATATATATATATAATATTGAAATTTTATTTTCTTTTGTCCCTCTAGTTTGACTGAGCTACTATGGTCTATCTCTCATGCCAGTACATTGGATTTTAAAATTATTCGAGGAGTAAGTTCTACTCAAACAAACCATAGACTTAATAATTTCACCTGAACAAAATAATGATACTCTTGAAAAGAATATTCAGAAGAAAAGGACGGGAAGGAATGTAATAATCAAACAACTTCTTCCAAAGCCAGCGATCTACATGCATGATGTGTAATCCAACTAATGGGTACATAGTTTGCAGGAGGATCAAATATCAAGCAAACGATTGAAAAGAAAAAGAAAGAAAAAAAAGTGGGGAGGAGATTTTCCAAAGTTCTATCCTAGCTCTATCATATTGGGCTGTGCGATGGTTAAGTACATATATCAACATCAATGATCTTATGAGTTAGTATTATCGCAAATGCCATGAATTCAAAATATAGTGTATAGAATGTATTTTTAGTTTTATTTGATTGGTTATTGAGTTATGTTTAATTTATTGAAAGCACTGGATTGGGAGATTTTTATTTTTTATTTTTTAGGGAGAGGAAGGTTTTAACTTAGGCAGATAAAGAAAAAAAAAATAAACAAATTAATTACGTAGTTTAGAATGAATTTAATTAAACTTCCGCTTTAAAAGAAGTGAAGAAAACAAAAGTTCTGTTTGGCCTCAATGTTGTCATATGAATTGTACTAAATCATATAATCAGGATTCTTACATAATATAATTAAGAAAATGAATATTAAATTAAGGGAGACAATATTATACTCTACTGCTTACTCTTTTAAGAATTAACAATTACAGCATATCATACCAAAAAAAAAAAAATTACTGTATATTATTCTTATGAAATAAAAGTGCTTTTAACTAATTTTCTTTTAACATTATCAGTTAGAAGCTATTCTTGCCTAGATTTTGGGTTGAGTAAGGGTAGGTAGGTTCCATAAAGTAATTTTCAGATTTTATTTTATTTTTTTTGTTTTTAAAATTTTATAAAAAAAATAGTAAAAATTAAAAATTAAATTTTATAGTTTTTAATTATTTTACCCATAAATTCTTGAAAAACAATAAATAAATGCTAAAAAATTATTTTCTAAAATCAAATACACCCAAAAATCAGTAATGATCATTTCAGTGGTTTTCATGAGCACTGGGATATGGGAGTTCTTCTTTAACATGTTAGGGGTCGTACTTGTGAACTGCTATACGCCCAAGTCATTAAGGCTAGCTAGATAAAAAATTGAACATATCTAGACATAATCCAAGTGGAAGTATTTATAATAATTGAACTCGTAATGGTTAAGCCCGTTAAAGAAGGACAATGTAACGGTAAGTGAGTCATAAATAACTTGGTTAACAAAGAACACAGTATTCTTTTCAAAATTATTACGCCATTTGTAAGGTGTGAGCGTTATATTTATAATATTTAAAAATTAAATAAAAAATATTAAATGAGTAATTATGCATGTTCATAAGACATATTAAATGTTCTCTCAAAATATGCAAAAATTTCTCCTATCGACGAACACATCATTCCGAACAAAGGTACCAGTCCCGTCCAAAAGCATAGAAAATTGAAAGGAGTAGTTAGAGAACTTGCGTGGACCTTAGTAGGCAATTAACCTCATGATGCATAGTTAGTATAGGATATGTAAATAAAAAAAAAAAAAATAGTTAGTATAGGATATTAAGGAATCAGGGGACAAGCAACCCTATGAAATCTAGGGCAATAGGTTTTGCCAATGTTGTTTGCACACACATAAGATGCAAAAAGGTGGGAATATATGGTAGGTCGTGTTGAAATTTGGCAAAGATGTTGCAATCAATTTAGCAATACCCAGCGAAAGAGAGGCTTTTGACTTGTTTTGGCGCTAGAAATATATAGGGGAGGGACTCTATAAATGTCAAATACAAATGCCCTTTCAGATTTGGTATAGGGCACTCAGCCCCTTATATTAAGTTAAAACAAATTAGTTCTACAATTTGCTACCCTTTCAAAAGCACAAGTGACTATACACATTAATTAAACCTTTTAATCAATGTTTGGTCATTTTCTTTGTTGTCACAGATTGAAAAGGATAGCACAGGCTCTTTCTCCCGTATTTCAGACAAAAGCTAAATTCATGCGCTACGTGTTTTTTTTAAAAAAAATTTAGTTTGTAGAGCTAAAAATAAGAGGATTTAATTATGTTTCATTACAACTCTTCACAAATATCAAAAACATTACCCTGAGGCAGTTAACTAGTTAATCTTATACTTTGAAATAATAATAATCATAATAATGGTAAATTACATCTACCTCCTCTGAAATTTGATGAAATTTAAGTTGGCTCTCCTGAGTTTATGAAGTTATTACATCAACTTTCATTAAATTTATAAAATTATTACACTAAATTCTCTGCTATTGCACAATGAACAACGTGTTTAGGAGATATCAGTGTCACTTGAACAAATAAAGAGGTGTCGAAATGAAACCTCAAGGGAAGTCAGTGTAAGTTACCTTAATAATGAAAAAGAAGAATAAGAAATGTGAGCCAGCTTGCGGTGAGATATACAATTTTTCTTGCGATATAGTCTTGATGATTACTTTTTGCAAAATTTAGGATTAATTTATCAAACATTTTCAATTTTCAGAAATTATGTTGAAAATTTTTAACCCTTAAGAATCAACGGGTCCCGTGATTTTTATTTTTTATTTTTTTGTCAAGGATTACTTTGAGGCCGAGTTGTTTACTCTTAATACTATGTGATAGTAACATTAATTTGAACATTATTCTATACTTCTTTTTTCATTCACATACCCAATACTCCTAGCTAGTCCATCTACTCTGGATGTGATGTATGTGAAGCACCTAAAATCTACCCAAAAAAAAATCATCAAGAATCTGAGGTGATGGCCAAAGAGACCAAGAAAAGGCAGAGGAGGAAGGGTCCAAACCAAACTAAAGCAAATGGGGGCAATGTCCCTACGAAGTCACCAAGAAGTCAAATTTTCTTTGTATTCATATATACACATAGAGGACAAAGGAAACACAAAGGAAACACAAAAAGAAACAAAAAGATCCTTGGGGATATATAGGATTTTGCAAAGGATTGTGTTGCTCTTTCCCACCAGGTGGCAAAGGGTCTGTGTGGAAAATTGAGGGATATGCAAGGGAGGCTTTATTTGTGGGTGGGTTGTGAGATCCACTCCCACCACTACTATGTACAAAATAACAAAAGCCCCGTCTCAAATGATTTTGATGAGAATGATTATACAAGAGAAAGGGGCACAAGAAAGGTCACTGTTCCAGAGGGAGGGTATAATAAGCCCACGAAATGGGACAAATAAGCATGAGAATCTTGACTACACCGGCTTAATGCCAACTGCCAATTACAACGTGCAAATGAATCAATTTCCCAATATCCTCGTTTTTGTTTTCCCCCTCTTGCCATTTTCTACACCTTATGTAGGCAATATGAAACTACATGACATGTTTATCCAAAAGAAAATAGATAAATTTCCCCTCTTGATGTTGGTTTGAAAGTAGATAAGTTTTTTTATTTGTTATTCAAAATAAAATAATAAACAAAAGCGACATAAAATTTAAACTCAAAATTTATGATTCTAATCCATTTTCGATTCTAAATGAATTAGACTTAAATTCTATATCGCAGCCCCAATTTTGACGTCCAAAAACAGAACCTAAGGGCTTCTTCTTTTTTTTTCATTTTCTGTGTTTTTTATTTTTATGATGTTGTGAAGAAAATACTAAAAATAACAAAAAAAAAATCTTGTTTACTGTTTTTATCTTCAATTTGTACTGTTTCTTTCATAAAATTTCAAAAACTAAAAACACATGAATAAAAATTAAAACCAAATAGACCCTAAGTGATTCATGTTTTTAGGACGAATTTTGGAATTGCCACTCTGAATAGAAACTTATTTAACCATCGCACTTGGTCTAAAATTGCATGAGTAATGTAAATACTTTATTTAAGAAAATCATATTCTTGATCATGAATATTTCTAACTTAACGTGATTTGCTTTTTCCACTTTTATTATTCAGACTATTCTTTCATTCATCATTAGACATGTCTCAGCTGAAATCTTGTCAAACATATTATTTTAATTAATATGTTATTCAAACTATTCTTTCATTCATCATTAAACATATTATTCAAACTAAAATTTATCTTTGAATCCATTATTTAGGCCGGGCTAACTTTCACCCTTGGTTAGGGGGCTCACTTTCACCCTAACATGCTTAAATTCATCATTTCTTGCTAATTAATGGTTATTGAAAAGACCGGCAAACATTATCTGTCATAGTAAGCATGCTATATTCATAATGAAAAGATTAATATTTAATTTTTTTTTTTTGGTTGGGTTGGGTTAAGGGGAGAGAGAAAGAGAAGAGATGGAAAGAAGAACGGGGCGCCCTAGGGGGGGGGGGGGGCGGGGACAATAGCCAAGAGAGCTTCATAATCATAAGACTACTCAAAGAGTTGGCCTTATTATATAATAATGATGCCTATCAAGATATATTCCGATCAAAGAGGAAAATAATAATAATAATAATAATAATAATAAATTACAATAGTCGATTAAGAATAACATGTCAAGGCATACATCGATCGTAATTCTTTCCTCAATTTTCTTCAGTCGAATTTCTATTTCAATTAAGATTTTTCTTTTCATCGATGAAAGATGCCAACAAACCAAATCAATTGGGATAAAATTAAGAACTTTAGTAACTATATAAATATAGTAATTTTTTTGGGTAAGGATATAAATATACTAATATGAAAATAAAGTATTTATTACGATGAAATCACACACAAAAAAAAATGTATTGTTTAAATAATTAAAAATATTTAACATACGGCTTTATAATTATCCTTTATAAGAAAACTCTCAGCAAAATACTCTAATAAATTAATTAGCCGAGGAAATGAAGGTTGGAGAACCAAATTTGCAGCTTTGGTAGACATTCATCAATTGTTATAAACATTTACATGTTGTAGTATGATTGGGTTCGCTCCGAGTTGCACAACCTGTTCCATGCAACTGCCAACAAAATCATAGTGCAGGGAGAGATGACGAAAGGAGGAGAACAAAGGAAATTGATTATGAACTTTGTTTTTCTTTCTTTTGACATAATCAATTTTGCCCTTGGCGTGGACAGTCTTCAATCTTCATGCAATTGTTTGCTTTTCCTTTTTAGAGACCATTGAAGGATTAAAGGCTTTAACAACAAAACAAAAAAGAAAAAAAGAAATATCGTTATTGGAGATTGACTAATTATGCTAACGTGGACATTAGGAAATAGTAATTGTTAGCAATTGGACATTGTCTTTGTTAAAGCTCATCGGCATCATGTTGCCCTCTTACTCTTGCAGCAAATGATGAGCCTCTCTTACGGTATGGACTCATCTCTTTTTACATAACAAATTGAAGAGTTTCATGTTAAAAAGCTTAGTGCCAAGCCCGGCAAAGAAACGTACACACATGTGGGACAAAAATCCTAACGAAGACAAAGGCTATATTTGGGAGATGTACTTCTCGTTCTTGAGTCATTTATAAGTAATCCTGCAAACGTAATTTTATTGAATTTGGATCTTGAATTCGGGCGTCTATATTATCCTCAACTTCAATTCTATTGCAACAACGAAAATAATGTTTTCATTTTTTCTCTTTCAAAAAGCAATCTAGGATACCACCCAAACTAAGCATCTATCCATCAGTATCTTGAGCTTAAAGCCAAGTACACACTTAGTTTTTGTCAATGGAATGATTTAGAATGTTGGTGATTTTTATTAGGTAATTTAATAGTAATACTTTGTTGTGTTAATTTGTTTTCAAAAGGTCCGCTCTATTTAGGGATGACAATTGGATAGGATGGCGGCCGAAGGACAGTATCCCAACACCATCAATATTAATATTCTTAAATATTATGAGACATTTCTTTTGAAATTACTAACACACCCTTAGGGCAGATCTCTTAATGGGGCGAGGGGCATAATTCCCATCTCGTTTTGGGACCTTCTTTTGCTGCTGTGGTTCTTAGATCTTCCTGAGATCCTGATTTCATTCTTGGGAAAGATTTTGTAGAATGTTGGATGGCTAGTGTGGTTCTTTAATCCTATGAGATGGTTATGTGATGAAGAGGTGTTTTTGAAATTGGTTTGGCTTGGCTTGATATATCAGGTGTCCCCCTTATGCTTGGTCTTACTACAATTTGCATATTACTGCTGAGCAATGGGGTGCCATCATCGGTTTTGATAAAACCACTATTTTTGGGAAAGTGTTTTCTGTTGCTAGAGTGTTGATTGAAACTTACAGGAAACACACAAATTACTGGAAAGTTGGTGCTTCGTTTTGGCGAGATGGAGTTTGAGGTATGGGTAAAAGAAGGGTGTGAGGCTTTGTCATCACTCTCCAGCTTGATTGTGGTTGGTGTTGAGCCTAGTTTATTTGGTCGAGGCTAGCTAGAGTGTGATGCTTCGTTGCCCATTGATGATTCCCAGGCGTTGCTTCGTGAGTTGCATGACATTGAATGCACTAACTATGCCTATGTTGGTTCTCAATCTCTTGATGGTGTACATGTTAGTGAAGGGGTTTGGGTGCTTTTCTAAAGGTGTTGTTGGATGTACGGGTTTAGGTCATGGTTCTTATTGCGGCTTTTCAATGCCTCGATTATAAATTTTCCCCCAAGAAACCAAGAAAAGACCTTTAACATTGCCCTCAGGACCACATTATAGTTCCCATATATGCTAGGTGAAGACTGAAATGCAACTTTTGAGATGTAGCTTTGTTTTTATGCCATCAAATATGACCTCTATCTAATATTTTGCAAATATCTTAAGCTACAGATATTCGATTGACGTGATTGCTATTGCGTTAGAAAACTAACACAATTCTTTAGAGGCCAATTTTCAATCATATTGAGAGATACAAACTATCTAAGTTGAAAGTGTACACATGCATAACAAGTAGTTCCAACGCTCATTTTTTGTGTACGGACGCGTGATTTGCACAGCCTAGAGCTCGTTCGCGTAAGCTTTATGTGTTTAACCTCCTTACTATAAATAAACATGTTATAACACCCTCAAACACTTTTGGGTGAACCCTCGCCGTCCTAAGAGTTCTTCTAGCTCCATACATGAATTTCCAAGCATTCCTAAGCGATTTTAAGCATTTCCAATCAATTTCTGCTAAACATTCTTCTAGTAAGTGTGTTCTTCGTATTCCTAACATTGTTCTTAAGTTTAGCTAATATTGGGACTCTCATAGTTTAGTTTTCTCTTCCCAAATACATTCCAAATCAATTCCAATAATGTTTCAATGATTCTTTAGTAGTTGGAAACATTGTTTCAAGTTCCAAGAATTACATAGGTAGTGGTTAGTCACTCCTAGCAATGCATGGTGAGTGAGTAGTTACTCATGGCTATATTTTAGCCATTTAGAATATTTTAAAAATTATTATATATATCATATGTATCCATGATCTTAAGTTTAGAAAATTTAAAATATGTTTAAAGTTTGCTCAATTAATTATCATGAAAACCATTGCTTTGGAAAACTTGTGGGACCATCATTCATTACATAGTTGTTGGAAAGTGTCATCAGTTAAATTTATGTTAAATTTTAGAAATATTTGATTTCATTTAGCATGATATGAATATTTTCGTCAGCGAAAAAGTTGACAGTTATCATGGTGTCACAACTAAAAGTATTATTTAACTATCAGACACGAACAATAGGTAAGATATTATAGGACAAATTGTACAAATTTCAGAAAATATTATTATTACCTCTTTAGCATAATATGGCCTAGCTAATTACCATAAAATAGTTAAGAAGATAAAATTGTTTATAACTATTTAATAGCTACCATATGAATAGCAGTCAGAATAGTAAGAACGGTTATAAATATTATGTAAATTTTAATTATAAATAGAGCCCAACCTAATATTAGAACTTAGTCAAACAACTAGTAGAATGCTTAGTTAAAATTAAGTATTGTTAATATTTAACATGATAAAATTTAGCCGGTTAATGGAGATTAGTCAATAGTTGAGTTAAACAAATAGATAAATACATACTTATCATTTACTATATGATTAATATCAAAATAATAACAATGGTCTAAATAATAGTTAAAATTTTAATTAATAATTATTTATGATAGAACTCAATCCAATACCACGATTTAGCTAGAAAGTTAGTGTAGTTCCCTAATTAAAAAATTAATTAATTAGGTATTATTATCAGGTAACATGATAGAACTGATCAGTCAATTAAAAGAAACTAACTAATATCTATTGTAGCTTTTACAATTAAATTATAAACTATTATTAAGGTATAAGAAGTTTTCAATGCACTAAAATAGTTTCAATTTTATGGGTAGTATTTAATTATTATTATCAATTTCTAAGATTATAATTTATTTCTATAGTATGAAAGAACCCAACCTTTTAGCATTAACAAAATAGATAAATAATAATTGAAGGTTCATAGTTGAATCATTAAGTTGTTGTTGTTGTTATTATTACTACTACTACTACTACTATTACTATTAATCGATTAGTAAAAACAATATAGCATGAATAGTTTTCTAAGACATAATATTTAATATTTAAATTGTAATCATGTAAGCAACAAACAAGATATGAAGAATAAGATTTAGTGTTTTGAATTTATTATCTATTAAATTGGATTATGTATTTTTGAGATTAGTTTGAGTGGAGTTGATGTATAAATATTGTTAGTTTATGCCATTAATTTATTTACTAAGCATTTCAAGACTCAACCTCCTAGTAGATAATAATTAGACATGTATTGCAGTTGCAAGAAAGTTATTATTTAATTGTTATCGTGAGAAAAATAGATAAAGCCTTATAAATAATTTCATTGTTGCTTGATTTTATTCTTTATTCAATTAAGCTGTGTACGATGAGATTTGCTAAACCAAAGTTATGTTTTATATTTAGAAATTTGTTAACCTTGATACATCTAGCTACCAAGGAGGTGGTGTATACTAAATGACCATGGTTGCAGTCTTGTAAGATGATAATAACTTTGGTATGCTTAATTGCTAAAGAAGCAGTATACCAAGTAGCCATAGAAGGAATCTTATAAGTCGTTAACCTTGGCATACCTAGCTACCATGAAGGCAGTATGCCAAGCTATCATGGAGGCAATATGCTAAGCGGCCATGGAGGCAGATTTTTATGATTCAGATATGCTAGAAAGAGTACGATCCCTACGAGGACAATCCTATGAATATATGCTCATGATGTAAGTGAATGCTTATTGAATACAAATTCAATTTTAAGCTAATTTCCTGAAGTTAGATTTTATTTAGTTAAGATAAGAATTAGAATTGCATGTACATAAATGTTATTGTTATTAATACATAATTACCTGCATGTCTATGTTGTATGTATGTATATACTATTATTATTTTATTAATTTATGAATGTCTACGATGCAAATCAAGATACTCAGTTTTGATATTCAGATTTTATGTCTTGGAAATATTTCAAATTTTATGAAATTATGTTTGAACCGATTTATTAGTATTGAGAACTAATATTGAATCAAGCTTTTGGAATAAAATTATATTTTATATTATGTATGCTAGCCCATCATGTCACTAGAGGCTTACGTAGGGACGCAGTCCCTCATGTGTCGATCACGTTTCCGTGTGAGGTGGTGATAGACTTGGGTTCTAATTGGGGGCCCACTTCAGATGCTGATGTTATTATCTCTTCCTGCCTTACTTCCTCTCCTAGCTTTGCTAGTGTGCCGCCTCTTGTCCTTATCCTTGCAAATTCATCTTCAATCCTTCCTCATGATGATTGTTTTGATCTTTCCTTAGTTGAGGGGGCACCTTCATTTTATAGGGTGTAAAGGTTTTGATATTTTTAGTGATTTCTCTAAATACAATCTTTTGGATAAGATGGTTTTGCCATGAAGACAAAGGGCCTTAAAAAGAGGAGTAGGTCTAAAGGTAAAGTTCTTGCTCTGAAACTAACCAAATCCAAGAAAAAGGAGATTCTGCATGAATCTCTAGAAGGAGGAGGTAAGGGTTTAGACTTTTCGGATGATTTGATGGAGCTAAGCTTGCTTGGGAGTTAGGAAAGGAATTGGGGGAAACGTCGATTGATGAAGATGGAGTTGTTTTGACTCTTACTAAAACCCAGATCTCTGATAAAGAAGACCTGTAATTGCTTGGGGTGTTTTTGAGTCTTTTAGGGTTTTTGTTTTGTATTTTAAGCATAGTTTTTGTTTTGGGTTTATAGTTTTTTGGTTGGTTTTGTGATTGTTTTGAGGTCATTGGTTTTGTCATTTTAATTCCAATCTTGTACACTGGTTGTACTTGGCACAACCCTCCTTGAAGGTTTAGCATTAATCAATTATTGGAAAAAAAGTTAGCTTTTACCTCCATCTTAATCCCCATATTTAGATCCACATCTACAAATATTCTCACAGATATCTCCACATATGGATCTCTATTGTCATTAATAGCTCTATTCAGGGCTCAAATATGGAGATTTATTTTTAAAAACAAGAAAAAACATCTCCTTAAATAAAATTTACAAATTGAGACTAAAATAGTCCTAATCTCACATCATGTGCACATTAAGCTATACATTCTTAATCATACATATACAATCAACCCGGACCCACTTCGGGCCATATCTTATCATAATTTTGTCTGACCAAATTCTAATTCAAAAAAGCCAACCCACCTCTTAAGTATATAGTTTAATGACAGAAACTCATTTTAGAATCTAATTAACCATACTATCATGAGTCACTTGACCATTATTTTCTCCTTCCTCGATAGGCTTAATAGCTACAAACCTATCTAATAGAAATGCATGTATCTTGATATGCTCTTTTTTTTTGTGAAGGTTATGGTACACTAGAAGAAGTATGATGTATCATGCATCAGTCATTTAAGTGTGGCAAAATGCATTCAAAGTATAGTTAATGCACTTAACTACACTTTGCAAATGTCGTTAAGCCACAATTAAAAGTGTCGCTTGACCACTATATTCTCCATCCTTAATGCTTCATCTTATATCCCATAGACAAAACGCTTTTTTTTTTTTTTTTTGTTGTCTATCTACACGTACTCTCTTCTTTTCTTGCTGAATTAACGTGGAAGAATCTTTTTGTAGGTACCATCCCGGAGAGTTGAATGAGACCTCCAATGCTCTGTCCAATAGCCCAAAACCTTCATAAGAAAAGCAAAATACAATGAGTTGGTTTCCGTAATAATTATGCCTAAAATGATAGGAGTTTGCGAAGGTATTTTCCACGTCATTTTCAAGGCTAAACGTTTGGAACCGATTTGGAGCATTGGCATTAGGGACAAGCATGAATTTGACAGTAACAACTACAATTAGACGTCTGTGTACGCCAAGAGTCTGAGGGCATGAAGCCCAAGGTAGAGATAAGCGCACTATTGCTCTCGATCTGGAAGGACGGTTGAATTTGCCACCTGTTTAACATGTGGCAAATGTTCTTTATTTTTTATGAAAGATCATATCTGATTTGATTTTTTTATGTGCCAATAGAGGGGGAGCAATATGCTTCTTGTACAAATGCCAGAAGTGAGTAGTCCTACTCCAGGTGACACCTGCACAGGGAAGTTTAATTTTGTGGCCTTCCACGGCTATATCCATAGTTCCATATAGATGCACATGCACTTTCTGTCGTGTAGAAATGTTGACGAGACAAGACACCAAGTTTGAAAAACTTTAAAATAGTCACATTGATGGTTACCTCACCTAAGTTGACCTCCAAAATTAAGAGTTCGTTAGTACTCAAATAGCTCAAGGAATTATAAAGATGATATACATATAGCCATGAGTCACCCAAGACACGAATTTTTTTTTTAAAAAAAAAAAACTGCAAGGAAGAATGTCAGGACCAAAATTCATGTGTACAACAACCATTTCTTAGTTGAGTCATATAAATAATGGTGTACAAAAGATAGATAACCAAATTGGATCAAATTCAAATTTTGTTTGATTTTTAGATTGAGTCATTTTTGGAGCCCGAATCTAATTGACAATTACTTGATTAATGGCCGGATAAAATTGGGTCAAGTTAAATAACCTATAAAGATTTTGATATTATATATAGTAAAGTTATAAAATTTTACAAATAAAAAATAAGATTCAAAATTTAAGAGATATATTTTATCATTCATATTTCAAAACAAGCCATAAGACCATAAATATAATATCAAATTACTTAAAATATATTAATTGAAATGTAAAATCTTATAATACATCTCTAATTATTATAAACAAAAAGGTTTACTTTGGCGCCCATATATATGGGACCAGTATTGTTTTGTTTTAAAGGGTTTTGATTGAAATATTTGATTTTATATATTCTAATAAATTTGGTTAGTGGGACACGTGACATATTCTTAACTACATATAATTAGGTACCAGTACCCTTGAGTTTTATAATAGCACTAGAGAAATCCCTTAAAAAAATATATAACTCTAAAAGAATTATTTAACTTTGAATCAGGTTAGACCAATTCGATGCATGACCTGAACACTATTAAAAAAATGTATTGGGTCAAATTTGAGGACATGACCCAATAAGCTTTAGGCCAAGTCGGATCAACGGATCAAGTTAGGTCATAAACACCCCTAATATAAATAAACATACTTAGGTTTGGTTTTATTAATTCTTTCTAAATATATTAGTTAGTTTATAAAATAAGATTTAAAAATAACATAATTTGCACTATAATATCGTTGGAGAGAAATATATATCATTTGGGGCTTAGAAAATCTTGAAGTCCTTAAGAAGATCAGCATTGGAAACAATAGGAGCCAGATGTTGGTTGTGACAATTATGTGCTAGTAACTCCCTCAAAAACACACGGCAGAAAATTGAAGACAACCATCGAGACAAGTGGACAAATCCAAGAAGTGATGAAAACACATGTTGTTATCTTAGAGATCTAGAAATTCTATAAATAGGAGTACGAAACAATTGTAAAGGGTTGAATTTTTAATCACACACTCACTCCTAACAAGTCACCCTAAGTTCAACATTTCTTCTGCATTTCCTCACTTTATCCATCATTATTCCATTACACATCACACATACCCCACTAAGCATGTCATTCACATTTCATTCACATGCTTTGCCCAAAAGAGGAGTAGATTTTCACTCTCCAAATTGAGGCTATGTAAAGCAAAGGTTTGATGTCTAATACTTCTATGTTTGTCAATGAGAACCCTATTAAGCAAATTGGCACATCGTTCTTTAAAGGGGAATTGCCTATTATTTGGTGTTTGATGCACAAGCACGGCGTTTATTTGTTGTTGATAAAATTAAAAGAGTCCAAATATACATTAAACAACTATACAAAGAGGAATTCACTTGTGCAGTGATATGACAAGAGTTTTCAAGGACTAAGTTATATTTTAAGGAACATCCGTGAGGAAAATATACATTAGCTATAAAGGCAACGCAGGTCGAAGAAAAACATATGTCTAGGTAGCCCAGGTTTGAGTCAATGCCACTTCTTGGTTATGTACTCAAGGACTTTGATGGCTTACTTTTTTTCCCTTAAAAAAATAAAAGATCTTGGTACTTCTGTAATACATAAATTAAAACGAACGACAGTAGTTAATTAGATAATTTCGAAACAAAATCTTTGCAATGATACGGGATCTTGTTTAAGAAAAGCAAACTTTTCATGCGATATTTATATATCGCACATCATGGAGATTTTCATCCTGATCACATAAATCACATTGCAACTGCTTCATCTGATAATGATTTTTCTTGTTTTAATTATACAATTAACACTTCTATTATATCTACGCAGCAACACTAATAACATTGATATACGATTATTACAGTTTAAATAAATGTAGATTTCAATTGAATGAGTACAGAATCAACATCATAGTCTTTAGTAATAGTATAAATTCCTTCTTAATAAACATCATTTTTAACATTTATAATTTTTTTTTTATATTGACAGTAATAAGATTTAAACTTATGACCTTGTATAAACTATCCGAGTCCCTCACCATTAGTCTACTTCTAGTGGCTTAACATTTATACTTATTTAAATTATAATCACTACGTATGTCAATTTGGGTATTTATATACTATATACAAAAAGCATTTTTCTTAATTCCTCCAATTTGGTGTGAACATAGCCTGAATAAAATATACATGTATCTTAACTGTAAAGGAAGTGTTCAATTATTATATTGTTTTCCCCCCCTTCTTTCGGCTTCATCATAGAACTACTGGTCCATATTTGATTCATAGTCCATAACTCTTCGAATCTTACTTAATAACGTAATCTACTTTTCTGTTCGAGAATCAAGCCTACCTCAGCAAAGTTGACAATTTCAGGACTACTTGTTAACTCAAGGTGAAAAAAAATAATAGAGTAATGTTTTGGGAAATCAAAACACATATTTCTCACAAAATATCCGCGCAAACGATTTCTTTGGAAGTAATAATAATATCAATTTGAGTTGATACACATCACTAACAACAAGGTAAATGCGTATGATTTATTTTACGGCAGTGCAAGCACCCCTTTACACTCAAAATGAACAGAAACATCATGATCCATCATTGTGTTTGGAAAAGTATGGATCTACTTAAAAGTTAGAATTGAAAAATCAGCTTTTCCTTTTTTCCCTCCCTTTAAGCTTTTGCTATTTCTTGTTTGACTTTTACCTTGGATCACTTGTATATGGATGATTCGCAAGTTATATACACTGGCTAAATATAATCATTTGTAACACCCCACACAATACAAGGTCAAGGAGACACCATTAATCCCAATAGGCCAGCCACTAGAGAAAATGTTGGTGGGGGTAAATGCTTCCGTCATCACACATCCATGTCCATGTACTTCGCACTTGCACTAGAAATTCCTACATAATATCTAGGAGTTGTGTTATTTATACTTATTATGAACTATAAGACATCGTGTCAATTCACACCTCATCTATTATTAAATGAGATGTAGACCCCATTTAAATAAAATCCATATCTCATTCAATAATAAATGAGATGTGAATTAACATGATGTCTCACATCCCATGAGTATAAATAATATTTTCTACATCTAGAGCTACATTTATTAATTATTAATGACACTTCACTTAAGACTTCATTTATCATTCATTCCTAGATAAAGGGTCACTTAATTATAGGTAAAAAGTAATTCAAATGAAGTTGCAAGAGCATATAAGAATTTCTCGCATTTGTACCCGCACTCCATTGTGAAATTCCTTGTTTGAACATTTTCATTGGTTGCAGCACTGCTTGAAGACGTATTAGAGTGGGATACGTCTTCGTGGTTTCAATATTGGAGCTGCCCATATATATAGTATTATCAAAGCATGGCTGCGTTTACAATGCAAGTCCATATAGAAACGAGTGTGTTCACACCAATGTAAGTCCATACCTGTTGATAATCTGCAATTTTTATTTTATTTTTTGTTTGGTCGCGATAAGCTTTGGGAGAAGGGGGGTCATTTAATGTCAAGATTAAATATATTGCAAGTTCTAATAAAACTTATCGAGATATTTATAAAAGTTTATCAGTAAAAAGTATTAATGAATAATCACGAACATTTGTTGACACTAATGTTAATTACTGCCTAAGTTTCGAAACCCGGCCGGTATGGTTTATTCAAGTGGAACGTGGAGGTAGTGAATAAGGCTATGCTACGAAAGTTTAAGTATTACATCAAATTTCTCATAAGTGTTCATTTTTAAAATTTTAATTTTTTTTATAATTATTTATCTTTTTAAGAAATCTAGATAATATTAATTACATTTTATCTTTTATATATATAATAGTATGTACAAGAGAAAGAGTAAGTGAGGAAATTGAGTGATAAGGATCATTTTTTAAAATATACCTAATTTTTTCTCAAATCTAAGTTATCCAGTCATTTATGAGAATTGAGATCGAACAATAAATTGGGAGGGAGAATCGCTTCATAGTAATAGAAATTTCTCTTATAATAATCATTGTATATCTATATATAAATAGTAGTGTTATTTGTACTCATATGATATGAGACACCGTACCAACTTATATTCTATCCACCATTAGATGGGACATGAATTCAATTCATGTAGAATTTATACCTCATTCAATAATAAATGATGTGTGAGTCGGCACGATATTCCACATTTCATGAGTACAATTATCATTTCTTATATATAAAAGTAATATTATAAAAAACTTGAAAAGTCTCATTCTTTTATCTTTTGCATATCAAAAGTCCGAAAGCATTTATTTTTATTTTTTTTAGCTGTATTACCATTAAAGTAATATTTCAAAACTCTCCACTCCCTCTTTTTTTAGGTCTCTGCATTCATTCTAAATTTCAATTTTTGTAACCATCCACTAAATCATTTTTAGTGCTTTTACTATCCATTGTCCTGCAGAATCTTATTATAAAAATAATAAGATATTTATCTCTTGAGTACTATAAAATTCTTATATATTTAATGCTACATTAACTAAATATGATGCTATATTTAAT
This sequence comes from Dalbergia cultrata, assembly GCA_031216105.1. Classification (NCBI taxonomy): domain Eukaryota; kingdom Viridiplantae; phylum Streptophyta; class Magnoliopsida; order Fabales; family Fabaceae; genus Dalbergia; species Dalbergia cultrata. The sequence goes on from CM062345.1 coordinate 11,522,555, forward strand.
CACATTATTACTCTTTTTTATGCTAAATTAACTAATGATATACATTTATAGATTAAATTATAAAATTTGATTTAATATTTCATGAAACAAAATATCATATCAAATATTTTATGACATTTTATGTTAAAAATACCAGAAGTATTAGTTTAGTACTTTTTTTATTTTTTTCTTTCATTCTTGCGTTAAATAGTTGTATCACTTATTTTAGACTTCTCCATCATTCATTTACAACCTTAAAGGAGCTATTTGCTTTCAGTTTCCAGTTTTTATTTTTAGTTTTCAGAGAATTGTGAAGGAAAAATTGAAAAAATTGAAAACTGAAATTTGTAATTTTCAGAATTTTTAGTATTTCCTTCACAAAATTTGCAAAACTGAAAATTGAAAACAAAAATCCTCTTTTTTTCCCAGTTTAATTTTCCATTGATTCATATCTTTCTAAAATATTTTTTTGCCACAATGTACGTATGTTAAGTTTGACATAAAGGTAATATCCAAATTTTAATTTAATTAGTTTCAAAATCTTTATATATTTATATAATTTTAACTAATTTATTATATTATTAGATATTCAATTTTTTTTTAATCAATATGTAGTTAATCAAATTTTTATATAAATTACCTTTAATTTTTCAAAAAAATTGCTTTCATTAGTTATATATATCTTATAACACATTTGTGGTGTATGTTTTGACATTTGAGAAGGTAATTATGTAACAAAGGTGTATATTACAAGAAAAAATGTATAATTTACTCAATTTTTGTTCTGTATTATTTAATTAATATATTTAAAAATTAAAATTATAAAAATTAATTTAATATTTCAAAAATAAAGTATTAAATAAATTTACATAACTTACCGTTGAGGTATATAAATTAATATTTCATAATATAAAGTATTAAATAAATTTATATAAGTCAATATATAAATTAAAGGAATATAAATCTATCCTTGCCTAAATAGGTTAGCCAAATTTATATAATTTTTTTTAAACTTTTCTATAAATTACCTTTAAATTTTTTTTTAAACTTGAATTCGTTAGCTAAATATATCTGCTAACATATTTGAGGTGGACATTTTAAAAATAGAGCAGATGATTATATAGTAATCAAGATGCTTATCGGGATAAAATGTTTAATTTACTCAATTTTCATTAGATTTAATTACATATATATTTAAAATTAAAATTATAATATTAATTTAATACTTTCTAAAATAAAGTGTTAAATATCAACAAAACTTGGCATATTTGGTAAGGTAACCGGGTCCTTTAAACATGTGTCAGGGGTTCAACTCATGCTGTGTGTATGGAAAGGAGTTTTGTTGGGAGAGACAAAACTTACTTTCGTAATCTCACATGCTTCGAGGGGATTATACTTTAGCTGTTGATCGGGGGATACCATTTGATTCACACACAAAAAAAATAGTGTTAAATAAATTTATATAATTTTAAATATTGTTTATTGTGCGATGCACTGGTGTTATCTAATTAGGAAAATAAACTAATCGTTTTATAATAACGATGTGTCATATAGAGATCAATTACTCAAATTCAATTTTGTGAGTTGAATCAATTTTATTAGTCATGATTTATGAACTTCAACCTTTTACTATCCATGACTTTATGTGTTCCACAGGCTTGTTAGTATATTTTTTATAATTATGTTTAATAAAATATTATTAAAAGAAATATGTGATAATAACTAAAAATTAAATATAGCAATTACACAATTTTTTACTTGTTTACACAATTTTTTAAAAATTAATTTTATGATACATTGACGGTGTGAAAAATTTTACATATTTATTTAATTAAATCATTATATTTGTATGACTTTCAAGTGTTGAATCTGTGAAAGTTGATAACATTTGTCTATATGACAATACATACCTAGATGATAATCTAAATTTTTTTTTACATTCTCATTGAATCAAAATTGAGTTCATAGTTTTAGTGTAGTATTCATGTAACACCTTGTTCATATTAAAACAGATGACATAAATATACACAAGGAATTATAGCATTCCCAACAGTACAATTGGAGGATTTTAAAGGTACTATTATAGTAGACCAAATATTCTAAAACTGATGACAGAAAACCCAATCATGAGTCCATAAGTCCACAACAGCTAGAAGCTTTCCTCTTTGCCTAACTTTATGTGGTTAATTTAAAACTATCAGAAAATAGATATGAGAATTATATATAATAATTTTTACTAGGGAATGAATAGTTCTTAAATTTTCTGAGCTATGGTGGTTCTAGTTGCATCTACATAGAAAATACACATTGTTGCATATCTTTTATAGGAACATAATTGATGGGTTGCATTTATGCACCCCATTTCTCATTCAACTCTAGGCATATTGCATTATTTATTTGCTTAATTGGTTAACATTTAGTAGATTTGCATTTGGTCCTAATGGTGTATCATTAAATGAAATCATGGTTTTTTGCACCATTTTGATAAATAAATATATTTTGGAACTTCTTGTACTTTTAACCCTTTTTTTTGTGAGTGTCATTTGCTGGCAAAGACTTTCCAGGTTGCAAGATTAAAGATTTCTGATATTGTGATGCTGTCTAATTTTACCCCCAGTTACTATTTTGCCAATATTTCAAGCTACAAATGTCTGATTGGCATGATTCTTGCGGCGTTGGAAAGCTTGTTGAAAGAGCTACATCTTCTATTTCTAGAGACAAGAGCTAATTCGAATAGTTTATGCCTCAAAATGGGTTTGGAAGTATACGAGGCGGTGTTGAGCGAGCACATGACCGCTATAGCAGTCTGTCAAAATGGGTTTGGAAGTATACGAGGCGGTGTTGAACGAGCACATGACCGCTATAGCGGTCACAAACTGCTATAGCGGTCACCAGAAAGACAAATTGGCTGCAGTGCTCGCGTCAAAGAGGCAGGACCGCTATAGCGGTAATAAGTGGATGAGTTTCAGCGAGACTTCGCGACTTTGTTTCGTGTTTTGGACTTTTTGTATTTTAACTCTGTTAGAAAATTAGCAGAAACAAAAGGGGTACCCTAATTTAGTTTTGGGGATGAAAAACTCTCTCTCTACATCTCTTTCCATCTCCTCTCTCTCTTCTTCTCTTTTCTCTCTCTAAGGGTTCCATTAGTGAAGGGGATTTGTTTTGGAGATCGTGGCGATGATCATTACTATTATTTCCAGGTTGTTTTATCTTTATTGTTGTAATCCTCCAGAGATGGAGGAGTAGATTTTTTTACTAGTGTAAGGGTTTCCAGATGGATTGAGATGATGTTTGAGACCTCTTTTTATATTAAATGCATTGGTTTTCTTAATGTTCTGCAGTTTCTATTCCTATAATTATTGTGGTGATTGCTATAATTTTTATTGGGATAACTAAATTGGCGATCGTTGTTTAGGGAAACCCTTTGGGCATAAATTGATAGATCTATTGGTTTATGTTTGAGAGAGAACATTAGAATTAACTTTCCGATTGGCAGTTAGGCTATAGCAATTGGTTTATTAAATTAATGTGATTTCTAAATGAATTGGCGATTGTCATTTATTAGTTATTTGCATTGATTAAATCCTAGAGGTCGATCGATCACTAGTAGAATTGCCAGTAATTTATTACTAATAGCCACCAATGGGTTTAATGTTTGGTCAATGATAATTAATTTCCAATCCTAGGAATACCTTGCACTAGTGCTTTCTTCATTGTTGCTATTACCTTTTAATTTAAATTGCTTTAATCTTAATTCTCCAAACCCCTAATTTCTAATTAACTAGTAACACTTCCTTGTGAGACGACCTGAGTTGTGCCCTTTACTACATTTTTGGTGCAACTTAGCACTTTTATAAATTTTAATTTATTGTGGGTAGCGACAGCTCGCATCAATAATCATGCATCATAAATTCATAATATCATCAGTAAAGGATGCTATGCAAGTCTTGTTATGATTCTAATTTCTTTACTTTAATCTTTCACTTTCCTTAGTTTACTTGTATCAGACATAGTCAAAGACCTTCTCTGTGATGCCTTAGGTCCACATCTCCCTAGTTAGGTCTAACATAGCCTTTAGGTACCTTGGAAAACTTGGTACACTAGAAGTCATGTTAATGCTAAAGTTTAAAATATTATGCACAACAAGCTCACTGCAGCGAGAAATCCTTGCTGTAGGGAGTAGATGAGCCACTCAGCCTCCTTAGTGTTAGTCAAGCTCGCTGCAGCAAGGACCCTTGATGCTGACAGACGTCCAAAATGATGTAGTTTTATTTAGTGGCCCCGTTACCTTATTTAAACCCCATTCCAAGCGTTTTCTCTCAGATTTTTTTGAAATCCCTAAGCCCCAAACATCTTTCCTCTCTCCTCACTCTCAACTACACTCAATCCTACCTCCTTCAACCCACCATCGTCGACCTCTTCCTCAGCCATGAGCCACACCCTTAGCCGCCACAGACCCGCAACTGTTCTGAGACTACCTTGAACCACCAGCCCTTTTGTTTCAAGACCTTCGACTGTGAAACCTTTGCCATTCACAACCTTTGTCTTCGTTCTTCTCGATCAGAGCCTAACAGAGCCATTGTCTTGTCGCCCTCCTTTACTTCTCTAAACCATGAAATCTCCGCTACCTTTAGCACTGATCCCTTTCTCTTAGCTGCAAAATAAACACTACAAGAAATTTGGCCTAAAACAACACTTATTTTTTAGAACATTTGAAAAGTGTTACTCTTTGTATATATAGACAACGCTTTTTTTAAATGTGTTGCTTTTGATATCTAAAAAATGTTGTCTTCTCTTCTCAAAAGTATTGCCTTAAATAATTGGCCAAACTTGTTGTAGCAACACTATGAAAAATGATGCATTAGCTTAAAAATATACTCTTAGGTTAAAAAGTATTGCCTTTGACAATTGGCCACATGTGATATAACACCTCTTCAAAAAGTGATGTCTTAACTTAAAAAAATATAGTCTTTGCTATATAAAAAGCAACACATTTAAAAAAAGTGTTGCCTAAGTATGCATAAGCAACATTTTTTATATGTATCTAAAACAAAGTGTTCTTTTAGGCATAAATTTCTTGTAGTGAAAGCTGTTATGGCACCTCCTCCTTTTCTTCTATGTAGAAATCTTTGCCATGAGCCGCCACCCGAACCATGCTCCCAACCAAATCGAACCCGAACCCAAACCACTCACAGACCACCATTTGCTATAACCCACCACATTCTTTGCCTCTTTCACAGCCCTGAACCCATTGATCACCATCTCATTCTAAGCCATCAGAACACATTAAATGTGATAATAAATTCCCCATTTCCCTAACTACAACATCAGTGAGATCGATAAACCTATCAAACTTTCGATTTGTTTTGCTATCTTCATTTGGGAACGAGACATTCTGGGTTCACCATCCTTTTCACTTCAATTTTAATTTTAACCCCCCCTTTCACTTCAATTTTAATTTTAACTTTTTTTCCTTGTTTTATTTTCTCTCTCTATTTGTTAACTAAATAACAAAAAAGAGATTTACAACTTTAATTTTCCAATTTAAAATATGTTTTGCACAAAATATTACACCCACCAAACCCTATCATTACACGTGTTAACAACTTCATGAACCTACTGCTCTAAACATCATCATAGAACAGCACTAGGCCCCACTTCGCCAAATATCATCTTCCCATTGCAGAATTCAGCGACAACACCAACGGCATCAACTGTCGGCAACACCAGAGAACTATCCTTATAATTTAGTGTAAAAGCTTCTTCTCTTCAATATAATCTTCTTAACACCCTTCGCACGAATTTTGCTTATAAACAGACGACTTGTCATTCGGAGATAATATAATTCCAAAAGCTAAAAATACATAGCATACGATTCTTTTAAAGAATAATTGTAACTCTTCATATATAAGAAAAGTCCTGGTATAGCCATCGAATATATTTCTTTGATTTATTAGTTAAGATAAATATGATTTTTTGTGTGTGTGTCTAATGTTGTAGTTGTTTGACCACTTCAATAGAATTTGTCTAGTATTGGCACTTTTCAAATGAGGTCGCTGTCTAATTAATACAGTACTTTACATAATTAATTTATCTATGAATAACAAACTCATATAAATAACAAAACTAAAAATGTTACAAAAAAAATAATAATAAAACTAAGAAGTACTGAATTTTTATTTCTTTTCGGATAGGCCGTCAAAGCAGATCAAAGATTGAAATACAGCACGCATCTACTATGAAAAACTCACCAGAATAAAGAGTACACTAGTATCCATTTGAGAAATGTCTGATGAAATAATCTTTGACGTAGCCTTTGTTAATTGTATCTGGACAGTTAAGGGAAAGATAATGGAGCTAATGGAGATGAAGATATAAAAAATGGAGATAATGGAGATGGAGATATAAAAAATACTGTCTCTATATCGGGTTTCATTGTAAAGTATAAGACATGATAACTGTTTTCATATTTTTTTCTAGAAACATGGAGATAAGACAATAAATATATGTTGAAAGATATTGTGTACCCAAGCCAGACGACCGACACCATCCATGGGTTTGAAGATATATTGGGAAATATGATGGAGAATATTAAATATGTATAGAGATATTATTGAAAGAAAAAAATATTAAATTTTCATCTTCCTATTCTGTCTCTATTGTTCCCATTTTTTGAAGGTAAATAAATGTTTTGTATTTCTGTCTCTGGGAGAGAAAAATTTTCTGTTCCTTATTTCTGTCCCTATTATCAAATAAATTTGTGTCTTCACTATTTTTATGTTTTTATTCAGAAGGCAATTACGAAATACTACCTAAATGGATAAGCCAAATACTGAGATATGACAATCTAAAAAGCATGTTTGGATATTGAATAATGGAAGGTAGTGCCGTCTCCAACCCGCAACATGGTTATAATAAATAAAAATCTAATAACACGTTACTCAATTGGAAAATCATAGTATGTTCATTCTTCATTACGTCACATATATGTGTGTGTGTGAGTTGTGACCCAATTTTTCTTTTCAATGACAAATTATCCGAAACAATTAGGACATATTTGGTATGAGGGTAGCAAATTTCACGTATTTGTTCAATATACAATTTTATATATAGAATTTATTTATAAAATTTTCATTTCATTTCTATCACACAGCATAAAAATTCTTAAAGGAAAAGGTAGAAGGCCAACAGGATATAATGGAAAACTCCCAACATATTAGGCAATAAGGCATAATTTTCAATGCCTATATACTCGGGTTATGGTCTGTCTAAAATTTGCGCAATACAACTAAGGAAAGAAGCGATTGAACCTATAATCTAAAAGCTATCTTTTACATATTTAAATGAGTGATTTCATATTTGACTTTCAGCTTTTCCTCCGTAATTTTAAGAATTTTTAGCATTAATGTCTTTGTTAAAAAATAAAATAAAATAAAACTAAGGAAAACATCCAGGAATTATTTAAAGGCCTAAGCCCAAATCCAAACGGTAATGGCTGAGGGTGATTGGTACCGAATGCTCGTTAATGGTGTGGGCCATCCATAAGACAGAGATCCCGTCCATGTGCATCCTACTGTCACACTCAGAGCTCCATTCTGACCGAAAAATAAATAAATAAATAAATAAATAAATAAAAAAAAGACCAAACATCCCCGAGCTTGATGGTAATCATAATTTGAATTATTATTAGGTTTTTTCTTCTATACTCATATAATATTTTTTTATTTTTAATAATTATGATTGAATATTTTATTTTTAAAATTTTAACAAATTAATAAATGAAATATATGGTACATTTTTAATTATAAAGAACTAAAAGGTACTAGTATATTAAATTTTATAAAGATATTGAGAAACTTATTATTATTATTTGGAAGACTTATTGTATGTAAGTTTTAAGATGTTGATTAAATCATTATACCTAATGAATAAGTAATACACACTCCTTGTTCTTAATTTATCCATGAAAAAAACAAAAAAACAAAAAACAACACATATATGAAGAAGAATAATAAATTGATCTTGATATGCAGCGAAAAAAAAAATGATCTTGGTAATGATATAAAATTATATAATTAGACAAAAATACCCATGTCCACTTTCATAAATATAATTAATATATCCCCCCATTAGTATACCACTTCTGTAAATATAATTAATTAAATTGAGGTTATTTTTGGAAGAAAAAAATTAATAATACCTTAATATCAGAAATGAAAAAAAAATGTCAAAAACTTGACAGATTAATTGAAATTGGGAATAATTATTTAACTCAATTTTCTTGAATTCATTGAAATTTGAATATATGACCTCATATAAATGATCTAAATCTCTTATCATTGACCCAATCTTAATGACTTACTTTACTTCAAAATTTAGTTATTTTGGAAAAAAAACATTTAATTCAACCTTTAAGTAATATTCGATTTCTCGGATGAATTCTACAAATAAAAAGTTTCGCTAGTAGTCAGGACGAACTTGTAAAATCCTATAGTAGACTTGTTTTTTTTATATACTTTAAGACTTGAAGAAAAATATGATTTCACATATAAATCCGTAAATTTTCAATCAGTCCTATTTATTTCAGGAGGTGAGATTAGTTACGTAAATCACTCATGATTGAATTATATAAAAAATCATACTGTTAATAGAATGACTTTTCAATATTTTTTCTTATTATTTCAGAGGTGTCAAAAAAATTTCTTTAATAAATGGATTAAAACCAAGAATTCTTCCAAGAGCAGTAAGGGAAGGGGCAGGTGAGAGTCGAACACATGAGAATCTATTCAAAGGTATAAGAATTATAGGCTCAGCTGCATAAACAACCCAACCTGCTACATTCAGTTCATGCAAAGGAAAAAAAAAGTTCCCTTTTTTTGGTTTTGTTGGGCCGAGTAAAGGGGAAATGAATTTACATAATGACTGTTTTTGTCCATTATTTTACATCAGATTAGATGCGTGTCTAAGGTGCACTTGAGGTTGTGGAGTCAAATTTGTTCAGCCGACATGCTCAAGAAAGGGGTTTTTTTTTAAAATAATGGGCTTAGGTAGCAGTAAAAACAAACGAAAACAATGGGCTTTAGGTAAGCTTTGAATCTAAATCAACCCATAAGCCATTGCATGTAAGTCTAGTATTTCCTTCATTTCTACCAAAAATAATGGCACTCCTTACATTGGCCAAAAATACATTTCATTGATGGAAAAAAAAAAAGCTTTATTATGATTTTCATAGGATTTGTATGGCTTTTCTAAATGTCTTAATCTGGTTTGAATGTTGGTACTAGGTAGAAAAACTAGAAAGAAGAAAACAAGACCTTGTTTTTCTTTTATAGGCCATACAAGAGGCATTTTAACTTCATTTGAATATTTGAATACGGTTTCTCAAAATGGAACTTGAGCTTCCTAATTTTGTATTATTAGAAGAGATTAGTATAATTTGTCCTAATAAATTCATATATAAAAAACAATATAATAAATGCAAAGACAATCAAGGAAAAAAAAAAACCGAAGGATCAAGCAAAGACAAACAAGTTGATAACTTCGAATCCCAACAATTAAACCGAAAAATAACTTTTACCAACAAGAAATCGAAAAAATGTGTCATCGTGACCAGAAAAATTTCCTTATTGTAATAGGTATGTTTGTTGGTGCGGCCATTATATGTCTACACTTTGTCACGCACGAAGTACAGTGTGACAAGATCTACAGTTGATATGGCATCTGATTAGACAATTAAAACGCAAATATGTAACATATAGGTCATAGCAATCTATTGACACTAAATTTTACTAAATGTAAAAACGTCGAATTATCATTTGACCTTAGTAAAACAAAGACCATAATGAAAGAAGTTTCACTATCAAAACATGAAGGCTCTTAATGATGACAGTCCATAACAAATGTCTGTTATATCAAAATCAACCAAGACAATGTAGTTTGATTGTCAAGGAGAAGCATATTAAAATTGACGAAGTTTTAAGTTTGTTAGTCGACATGTAGAAGTTGTTAGTGGTCACTCAAGATGAAGTTTGAATATCCAAGATTGCTAGCTACCAGTGACAAGATTCTCGTGCTCGAGTTCCACAGGTCGAAGTCCATGTTTATCATTTGAGACTTAGAAAATTTTGAAGGACTTGAGAAGATCACCACAGTGATCAATATGAGATAGACATTGGTCGCACATCGGCTAGTAGCATTTGTAAGCAATTTTCAGCAGTTATTCACAAAATCCTCATGAAGATGCGACAAAGTAGTAACCGTTCGACGACGAAGGTGTATGACACAAAAAGAAACTGTCAAAGGCATGTGGACAATATCCAATGATGCAATTAAAGACAAATGTCATAATCTTAGAGCCGTAGTCGTGTGATGACTAAAGTGTTGGAATTTTTACTCACATACTTCCTTAACGATGTCATCAAAATAACTAAACAGAGTTTAGAGTTCTCTAAATAATTCTTCTCAACCCCATTTCCTGCTTTCTTAGGTTTAGATTTCCTTTATATTTTCTTTACACTTTCTGTACTTTGTTCACATTTGTCAATCAAATACTCTACATTATGCAATTATTCTACACTTTAACATTCTGTTAGTCAACAATTCATACAAAAAATAAACAAACCACATTTGCAAGTTCCGTCCTCATCTTATTCACATATCTTTGACACTCGATTCTTTTTTGTGGTAAACCCAAAATGAGTAGTTTTTTGCTCCCCGAATTAAGATTTTGAAAAGCAAAGGTTGACATCCAAACTCTCAAATTTGTCAACAAACACCTGATTTAAAGCAATTTGACCTTCTATTCAAGGAAATTATCAGTTATTTGTTGTTGACATAAAGTGTCAAAATTTGCAATAAACAAATGCATCATTTCACACAAAAAATATTATTATATCACAACTTCCATGTTATCATATGGGTCACATCCCTTTGTTTCTAGGCAAACAAAGAACATAACCCCCAGTCCATACTATCCTATTCCATATCATGATGTATATAAGGTGTTCGATCGGTTATATATACGCCCTTAGCAGATCGTTGCGATTAAATCCCAACATAGAATATATAAATATAGACATGAGTGGATGACATATATCAAATATATGATCACTAAATAATTAAAGAAACACCCCTCATTCTCCTTTTGAAGTTGTTGACGTATCTGCATGACATGTGTAAATTACGGAAAATTTTTTAATAATTTATGAATGCAAGATTCCACATCTAATTAATATCCATAACGACTACAATGATTGTTACTATGTATATATAACATAATTTTATTGTCACTGAAATTTGATCTTTTTGACTTGGATCTGACCACCTGTGTGTGGAAAGATAGAAAAACTCTCCCCTACATGACCAAGTTGTAGAAGGGGGAGCCTTTGAAGTATGATATCTTTAATTTGGAGCAACTCAATTGGTTGAAAATGGCATCCTAATGAATTTGATGTGCGACCTTGACATTAATCTCATCCAAGGGAGTGACCATAAACCCCATTAGATGTCAAGCTACTAGGGAGGTTAATTAGAATAAGATGTCTGAATCAACCTCTTTATGATATCAAGTATGTGTCATGAATTAGCTCATTTCAAATTCAAAGCAGTTTACGATTAAAAAAGAGAGTTATGGAGTAAAAAAAAAACACGCACACACACACACACACAATTGTTTTCTCAAAATAATATTTAGAGTTCGATCATTATTATCCTTTATTCATAACATGTTTTTCTTCATCAATAACATTATTGTTAACTTATAACTTTGAAGAAACTATCAAAGTCTTTTAGGTGCCATTTGGCTTATGGAATTGAACATAAAATTAGAGTTTGAATTTGAAATTGGCAATTCGATTACAAATTTCATATTTGGAGTAACATATATGATTGGAATTTTAATTCTATAATCTAATTCCATGAAATCCAAAAAATGTCTTTCTAGGATAAAAAATTTGTTCAATATTATTTGTCATTTGATAGTTTCAAAGAAGTGTTAATTATTTTTTTTTATACTTACCTTTGCATAGAATCTCTCATACTTCTCGTAATAATCATTGCAGGAATAAAATAAAAGAACAATTTTGTGAACATATAAACTATTTTTTTGGATAGTTGTACTTTTTAAATAATTTCTTCATCTACGTGCCTAAATCTTAAAAGACACTTACTCATAGACGGAGATAGTAAAATTGGCCAATCGTAATTTCAAATATACCTTACGAATTATCAATTTCAAAACTTGTCAAACATCTCTCTCCTCATTAAAATCTGTACACTATTTAATTTCTATTTCTCATTTATTTTACAATAACCATGTTACAATTCTTTAATAGACATGAATATAAAATTTAAGATTCTAAATCAATTTCAGTACTTTTAGAATATATTATAATGGAAATTGAAATTTCACATTATAATTCTATTTCTAGTCTTCAAACAGACCCTTATCATTAACTGTACTCAATCTTGGTGGCTTGAAACACAACATGGGTATATATTATTTGGCATATAGAGGGGTCGCTAGCTGGCCCTAGATATATACTTCTATCATAAAGGACAAAAGGGACTTGTGCCATTTGCACTCAAGAAATAACAGGTCTGGCAGCTGCAGAGGCTTTAGTCTATATACGCATCAAGACACAGTACACAAAAATCGTGGAGTCAATTATCCTCCACTTATATTGTGTAGCTAGGTTTTCAGTAGAAAAAAGAGAAGAATACTGGATACACAATTAACAAAGAATACCAGATACATATGAACCACCATGCGTGTTGCTTAGCTCAGATTTACGTACGTGAGGCAAGAAATGATTCTATACACAAGTTCATGACATGAAACGCGTCCAATACAAAACTGAGGTCGAGTTATTTTCAAAGAAAAGCCAAAGTGGTGAGCCTTTTTCTTCAATTCCACGGCCGAAAGAGAGATTATTAATAGTACTCTTTAGGTTCATGCACCAATATATTGCTCACCAATTCTTTGTTGCTACAATATATACAAAGTAAAGCTAGCTAGCGACCCTTCAACAAAGCGCTCTATTCATCTATCATATCATTGATCTTACCATATATTATTTTTAACTTAATCTCTCTTTCTTTTCTCTTTTTCCTTGTCTGAGATTTAGCTTTACACTGTTGACATCGATTAGTAACAGTAGCTCTGATCTCTACCTCTCATCTTTCACTTGCATGGTCGTTATGATAATTAATGAGAAAACTTCAAATTAAAAGAAGCTAGAAAGCTTCCATCGGTTTCTAACATTGTGTAGTCGATTATGTTGCGGGCTTAATGGCTTTCACTACTCTCATGCAGGGGCGGATCTATTTACTAACTGGTGGGGGAATAATGGAAAATGCCCCCATTGAAATTTGAAATTTTTTTTAGGAATATTTGGATATATACATATTTTACCTCATTATTTAATTAACTTTGACTCTACCTTAAGATAAAAATTGTGTAAAATTTTTTATTATGTTTATATATTATTTTTACTTCCACTACCAAAACTTTTTAGATTTGTCACTATTTTTATCAAGAACTTTTTGGTGACTACCATTTTAATAGCAAGACCGGCGACAATGGGTTGCTATTTGTAAGTCATCCCAGCTTAACTCACTAAAATGATAGGCTGAATTGCTAAAGTTGAGCTCACAAAAAAATTGGTTAATTTTAACTAGTGCACATAACCCGTGAGTTAAGTGGATATGGGTTGAGTTGGTGGTGCTTTGAGTCGGTTTCTCACCACATTAAACAAAAAAGAAAAAAGAAAATACCCTAAATAATGATTCTTCAAAAACTAGTATAAGGTAAATTAGTCCCCCCAAAAAAAGGAACACATTCAAGAGGCTCTATGATTAAAAATTATAGAACAAGTTAATGTCTTCTCAATATTTATTTATCTTATTAGTGTTTTTTAGGTTTTTATTTTTTTTAATTCTTTGGTGAGCCAACCTGTTTTTTATTTAAATGATATGCTCTAACATAATCAAAATTGGGTAACATTATGTTTTACTAATTAAATCATATAGCAGTGTTAATAAAACTTTACATGTTCTATATATTATACTTATAAATTATCGAAAGAAGCAAACAAGGGAAAACCACTCAGCTTCGGGTGTAGTTGAACCTAATATTTCCGTCACTCCACCTTCTATTACTATAGTAATGAAAAAATAGATATTAATTGTGGAATTAATATCATTCTTTCCCTTTCATTTCATCTATAAAAATAAAATATAATAAGAAAATAATAAATGAATTCTAATAACAATATAAAATTGTATTTTTTTCATACAACCAATTTTTTTTACAAATAAAGTTGTATAAGTGAACAAGATTACTCATGTTAAAATATAAGATTAAATAAATATAATTAATTAAAGTAAATGAATATAATTAATTACACTAAGAATAGTATTTCCTTGATATATGTAAGATATAAAATTATTCATATATTTTTACCCATCGATTTAATTGTTTGATAGAGATGGTTTTATAACATGGTGTTACAATGTCCTGGAGGGTGCCATAACAAAATGACAATAAAAATTTATTCCTAAAAGAAATAAATGGAGTTGCCACCAATTTTAATTCTGGGTAAAATTGGAAAACCTTTTGATTTATATAACTGGTCTTTTAAAAAGATTTGAGTCCGGGAATCTAATTATGATTAGGGAGTGATGAAAACTTAATCTCACTACACTCCTAATACATCCATATAAATATGGTTATCTCAGAGCTTATTATGCAAATTAATTTACAATTTAATAACATTTATTTTTCCCCTTTAAAAGTCACTATTATATACAAAAATTAAATTAAATTAAAGAAGAGAAAATTAAATTAAAAGAGAACAAATTTTTTTTTAAGAAACAATGTTGGCTTGATAGTTGCTGACTACGTCGACATATTCTCTAATGCAATGAGGAATTCAAAGCCACATTGTTCTTGTAAAAAATAAGTATATGTTAATAGATTTTAATTAAGAAACAAAAATAAAAATGTGTTGATTGAATTTATTTGTGAAATGAATTTTAATTGACAAATTATTTTTTAAAAAAAGAGGAATCCGCTTTTGCACAAAACTTAAGTTAGCACTAGACTACTCAATAAATCTTTACAATTCAACAATACATGAAGGAGGTATCCACCTCTCTATCATGATTGTAGATTGTTGAACAAATAAAAAAAAATTATTTTTGAAAGAAGAAAGACTTGAAAATTAAAATACCAAGAGTTAGAAAAAAAAAATAACATAGCCTAAACCAAAAGAATAATTCTAGCCCAAATGTCCTAATTCATAAATGGTTAAAAGACTAACAAACAAAAATGAAAAATAAAAGGACGGACCTGACCAAGAAAGAAAAAGAAATAAAGGAAATAAAATAAAAAGAAAACAAAAACAAAAACAAAAAGAATGCCACACCTGCTTGATCACTGTAACGTGGGAATAAGGAAGAAACAAAACCGTGAGGAAACAGTGGCACAATGGTAGCGCTAGGGATGATTATTGTGATAACAGTGGCTCTGTGGAGGTGGTGGTTGTAGTAGTTCTGAAGGCTATGCAAAGTTAATAATGATTGTGGCTATGATTAAAAAAAAAGAAAAAGAGATCCAAGATGAGGATGGTGATAGCAATGGGGTTTATTGATGATGATGACTTATGATTGATTATGAAAGGGTTGTGGTTTGGTGAGAGGGTTGAGATAATAATAATGGTGATGGGCTATGGTTTAATACTTTCAAGGAAGAAGCTATAACAATGGTGATGGATTCAGTAGAAGAGAATGGTGAGCGAAGTATACCGGTGGCCCCTTTTTCTTCTCTGTGGTTAATTATTATACAGAGACCAAAGCAGAGAGATGTTGGGAGTCAGTTAGGGTTGAGTCAACTAAGATTTTGATATTATTTTTATTGAGCCAGTTGAGATTTTGATCTGATTTTATTTTGTTGTTAAGTCAGCTAGAAGTTAAATTCAAACTTCAAATATACACAAAAAGGAAAAGGAAAAGAATAAAAAAAAAGAAAAAATAAATAAATAAATTGAAGACAAAAATATGGTGTTCACACATGATATTAGAGCCAACATGATTAAGAGATCAAGGAAGGGTTTGATCCTTGCTTGTTATCAGTCCCATTATGGAAAAACAAAAATCAAGGTCAAGTAAAAAAAAAAAAAGCAAGACATTAGTGTGAAAGAAGATGTTGAATATAAAATTATTCATAAATTTTTATCTATCAATTTAAGTTTTGTAAGAGATGACTTTATGAAAATATGAAAAATGAATAAATGGATAGATTCATTGAAAGTGAGGGAAGTATTAAAGGTATGATGTGCTCTAAAGCTTTTAGATATGATCTCTAATTCTGAGCCTATGATTTCAAGGTTGAAAAGAGCATTCAGGTGACTTGCTAAGCTTTAAGGGGACAACACTGCATTCTATGACCAAACTCAAGTAACTGGTTGCAAGAAATTTCTAAAAAGTAATATTAGGTGTACAACTAAATTATACAACAAATACACACCACACACCTTATTATCGTTGGATTTGATGAATGAGTGGGATGAGTAGGGATTACACATCATATCCAATGATAGTAAGGTATATGATGTATATTTA
Organism: Dalbergia cultrata; assembly: GCA_031216105.1. NCBI lineage: Eukaryota > Viridiplantae > Streptophyta > Magnoliopsida > Fabales > Fabaceae > Dalbergia > Dalbergia cultrata. The sequence goes on from CM062345.1 coordinate 11,539,154, forward strand.
TTGCGTAATATATTTGTACACCAAATATTATTCATTTCTAAAATTGGACCTGGCCAATCAAATATTAAATGCTAGGAGAATTTCATATGAATGGTTTTTATTTGATTTGATTTTTTAATAATCGGTGTAAGGCCACACTGGTGCTGAAAATAAACATATAAGCGCACGTGAAGAGCTTCCCTGAAACCCCCTTGTTTCGTTCGACATACATCAATTTAAGTAAAACAAATATTATTTTGACTCACATTTTATGAAATATTGTGTCAATATATTTACATCTACTATTAAAAGGGAAATAAAAATTTATTGATATGGTGTTCAACATGAGTTGAATTATACATATGAAGTTTTCTTTATAAAGCTAAGTAATATTATTTTAACATCCTCTATTTCGTACTCTATATAGACACCTAATCCACCACCACTAAATCTTGTGGAACCCTCATTTTAAAATTCTCCATCTTAATTTCCACCTTTGGATTTTGGTGGGTGTCCATGAACATCCAATTTTTGAGTATCAAAATAATACTACTCTAAAGTTTAACCCAGTCCAACTACTCTGAAAAAAAAAAAAAAAAAACTTCTTCCAAGTTTGAATTACATGTGCGTGTGTGTGCGCGCTGAGAAAGCCATCTATATTAAATATAAAACATTCACATGTTTGTACCATCACTAACTTAAATTTTTTAGATATATGATTTCAAGATATAATATCATACCTTTACGATCAAGTATGGGGTTTGAAACCCCCATTTTGATAAAATTGTTCACGATCCAAATTCAAAAAAGGCATTTATGTCAGAAAATGTGCTAAATATAAAATCATTTATGTATATCTACCTATTACTTTAAAATTTTTAGCAAAGATAATTTCATGACAATAGCAAGCCTCACAAAAAGTTTCCTCAAAAGTATCATTGAAGCTCTAGAATAGCTTGGTTTTTATTAGATACTTTGTGATCAATGGCAAAAGTCACAAATATATTGATCTTGTCATTGAAATATGTGAAATAATATATGTTAAATTTTAGAAAAATTAGAGAATAATAGACATATATTCAAATGATTGATATTTTCTTATATTTTTAAAAATATTTTATCAATCAAAATAAAGTGGGACATGATGAAGTATCAAATCATTTTAAAATTATATAAAATTTTATATATACTTGATCTAAAATTTTAAATTCAATGATTGAATTGATGAGATTTTAGATCCATAAAATGTTAGGTATTGAATAAAGTAAGCTTACCATAACTTTCTCTTGTAATAAACGGATCTCCACCTAAGTAGATTTGTTTTCTAGAATATTAATGCGGCACTGGCAAGAAAACAAGGTTATACAAGTAATAAAGAGTGAGAAATGGTATCATCTCATAGGGATTGTGAAATCAAGTGCCACTTTACAAGTCCAAATAATATATAGACTAATAAACTTGAAATTTCAAGAATTCAAATTGTAAATCAAAATAAAACTACTCTAATATAATTCTAAGGAAAGCAAGGAATCAATAAACAAAGAGAGAATTTGATGAATATTTAAAAGTTAGGGATTCGATTTCACCTAATTGTTCTTATGAGTGTCAAATTCCAAACTAAATGATGTTCAATCAATTCAATTAATTTGGGATTTCCTAATTTAGTTAATACCCAAACCCTTGGTATACCAATCTTCTTTGAAAACTAAAGTTCACTTAATTTCTTAGCATGGACCCTAGATTCAAAGGCATTATTATGTTCTATCAAATCCTAATCTCAAATCCCATACAATTTATTAATATATATCTCTAGATAATTAATAATTATGGTTTCTATATCCATAGATCTAAGATATATGCCGATTTCCCATTTGCCTACACAAATCACAACTTCAATTCGTGGGTGATCAAGCTATAAAAGCATTAAGAACAAAGATAGAAACTCAATTTAAAGGAGGAACATGTATTAGATTAAAAGAAATTTAACAACTCATAATCTCAACATAGGTTACATATCACCCTAGCTAGGAAATAGTTTAGCCACTAAACATTGTCATAACATCTACAATCAAAGAGACAATGAACATTAATAATATCAAATCACAAGAGAAAAGGGAAAAAGAACGAGAGGTGAAGCATAATCTTTCCCCTCTTGAGGTTGTCTCCAAACCCTAGCAAAGCTCTCTTGCATCTCCAATTGCCCCAATTGATACCAAGATTAAAAAATGTCACTTACCATATGTAACATCTCCAATTTTGCTTAAAAAAGTTACTTCGTCATCGCTTTTTGTTTAGATGGTGTGAGGATTTTTAGGCAAGAAATATTCACAAATAATTCTTAGAAAGCGAACTATTCAATAATATAACTTTTTGTTGTAAAATGACCAAATGTCTTTTTTTCAAAAAATTAAAATACTCCCAATATTTCTAATAATTAGATTTAAGTCCCTAATTTCAGTTATCATCTTGACCCACAACTTTTAGAAAATGACATTTGCTCCATTATTGCTACTCAAAATTTGATAGAAAAGTGTCTAATTAAAATATTACAAGATCATATATATTTGTTATACAACCTGAAATAACTTAGCACCAAAGAAACATAAATGTTAAATTTTAATATTGCCCTAGACTTTATTAAAATTGCAAAAATACCATTAGATGATAGAAAATAAGCTTATAACATAATTAGTTACAGAAAAATCGATACATATCTTAGAAAAGCTTAGAGAGTGCTAAAAAATATTTTAAAAAGTGATGAAAAATTATAAAAAAATACATTTAAAGCATGATTTTGATGATAAATATCAATATTTAGTAAATTTACATAATATTAGTATTATTACACAAAAAATAACCTAAATTAGGGTGTAAAACAAACTCTAAAAGTTTTAGAAAACAACACTAGGTCACATAGAATTTTTTTTTTTAAATTAAGTTATGATACTAGACAACGATGATGACAAAATGGGTCTCTCCATTAGACCATGAGTAGTGTTAAAATCATATTAATCTTTAATTAATTAATTTTGGCTTAATTAAAGCTTAAATTATCTAATTAACCCTTGGGCTATGTTTTTGAACTTTGTAGAGAAATGGAAGGGAGGGAAAGACATGTAGTGTAAGATTTTAAAATTTTATATTACAAGCTCTTCTCTCCCCCTTCCCTTCCAAAATCCAAATTCACAAATATATCCTTAAACTTTAAGATAATTTTTTTATAAACCTTGATTAATCTCACTAATACCCTTGAATCGTTTAATTGACACCTAGATTAGTATAAACTTCAGCCTCATGGGATGAAAAAAAAAGGATATTGGAAAAGTGAAAGTAAATAGTCAACCTTTCATGTTATATTTAACTAAAACCAACCAAATTTTGACTAACATTTTACCAAGATGAATTTGTCTCCTTATCTTATTGGGCAAATCAAAATTCACATGGCATGCTATAGAAATGTTATGTCATTTATTTATAGATAATCAATTATTTTAATTAACTCAAAAATAAAAAAAAAATTATAGGAAAAATTCATAAAAATTAGAGATAACATCTAAATCAGGGACAAACATGGTTTTGATAATATTTTAAGGAAATTTATTCTTTTTATGATTATTTCATTAATTAACTAGCCTATGTAACTTTAAGATAAAGTTGTGAATATTCAAAATTTGTTATTTTCATGCACTAATTATCCAAGACAATTAACCTCCATCTATAACTCCATTAAACATGTGAATAAGATCTCTAGTCTTCCAAAGAAAAAAATTGTTTGGAAATAGTTAAATAAATTATTAATTAATTAATTTTGTGATAAAGTTGGCAATATAATCGTGTAAAATATCATATAAAATATAAATAATTATATAAATTTTATGAATCCTTGTAGTATATCTTAATAACCTTATGATAATATTTGATTAAGAAATTTAGTCATTTAGTAATTAATTAACCTAATTAAGCTTCACTATTTTAAGTAAATTTACTTTATTTTGAATAATTAACTATTAAATCATATGAAACATTAATAAATGTATTTAAATCATGTCATTAACATTTTAGTATGTCATTAAATGATATTTTTGAATTTATTAAATTATTTAATGTTAGTTTTAATATTTAACTAATTAAATTAACTAAATATGACAAATAAATTATGAAATTAGTAAATATTTTAATCATAGCCCTTCATTATAAATAAGACACCTCTAAACACAACTCCACACTTCATTTTCTGCCAAAAAATCTATCAAAAACTGTAACCTCTATTTTTCTCTTCATTTCCTTCATTTTCACACAAAAACACTTAAAAATTTCTAGTAAAACAGCTCCAAACTATCACCTCTTCTTATCACCTTACACCAACACTTCCTAGCCTTTATACATGAATTTTAGCTATTAGCAAAAAGGTTTAGAAAAGTTGGAGAAGCTACTAGTCTAGCTTTAGTGTAGCTAAGTTTCTAAAGCTCCAAAAACTAGCTAGTAGGGTTTTTTTTTTCACTAATAGGTTTCATGTATGATTTTCTTGTATGACATTGTGCTATATAATATTCAAAGCTTGTGTTTCTTGTTTTAAATAGCTTTGAATGATTTAAATATGATGACCTAAAGTATCTTAATCTATGTGTGTATGATCCATGTTTATTTGTCAATTTTCTCTACTTATGTGGTTGAAAATCATGATTAAAGATCATTTTACATTTTTTTTAAATCTTTGAGCAGTATTCAAATTATGCTTTCTTCAAATATTTAAATGTTTTATAAATTTGTTTTGGTGTGTTAAATCATATATTTTTGCTTGATAAAGCTTTGCACACAAGTTGTTGAGTTTTGAGATGATACAACTTGGTTTTTGACCTTACTATGTATTTGACTTCAAAATATTTTTGGTTCATCAAAAGTGTTTTATTTCATTCACTATAATGAATGGATTACTAACCTTTGAGCATGTAATATTTAGTTGGGTTTGTGTGTTATGTTTTTCATGGGACCATAAAGACTTAATAAGACACAAAAAACACTAAAACCTATTCATGTTAATCATGAAATTTGTTATGGATTTATGACTTTATAGACATTATCTAGATTATTATGAGTCTTTAAGACTCCCTTGAACTTAATTGAGACAATTTATGATCATAATACTTGGACTCAAACAATGGATTTTGGACTATAAATATTTTACTTAGTTATATATTAAATAATATTAAGAAATATTGTTTACAAAGGTTTATGTTAAGGTTACATTAGGAATATGGCTTGTAAACTAGTTAGTTCCTTGCTTGAAGTCATTTCCTAAAGCTTGGAAATCATTTTGAATATTTCTTTTTAATATGTTTTGAAAGGTTCCATTGCTCTTTTATTTGTTCTATGATTATATCATTATATAAATAAAAATATTTTGCCTATGTTGAACATATAAAGGCAATTTACCTACATATTTTCTGAAGATAGATTTTATGTCATTTTGGGCGCATTTAGGCTTATGAAATTAGTAAAAAAAAAATTACTATATGAATACTTGAAATTGAATTATTATAGGATTAAAAACTAAGTTAAGTATACTCTATTATAAAGAAAATTCGTTTTATTACAATAGTGTGATTTCGTGTTTCAATGGTAATTACAAAGAAGTATGAGTTTTTATGAAAATTTTTGGAATCCTGTGTTGTTTGGGTTCTATGTGTAAATTTGGAAAAATTTGTGGTCTATATATGAACATGAAAGAAATTGTCGAAATTTTATATAATTTTCATACTTTATGGATACTATATCTGCACTACATGAAATGGATGAATAAGTAAGTGACACCTCGGGCTTTGCTTTGTTGCGGACAAGGAATTGGTGAACACTTAGTCTTGTAGTTGCTAAACGACATCTCGGGTCTCTCCTTATAGCAGGCAAGGACTTAGTATACAATGTAGTGATGCCTTGGGCCCTGCCATGTTAGTGGACGTGGACTTGGCATTCACTGATCTAACTAAGGGATGCCATAGCAATGAGAACTCTCACAAATCCAATATAAAACAGACCTTGCAGACTACAACCACTAGAAAGGAATAGGATATTACCAAAAAATAAATAAATTATAGTATGCTCATATTATTATTTATTATACTTCTTTTACTGCATTTTTATTATGATTGATATTATGCACCTCCATCTTGCTTGACCTCAGTACATGTTTTAAGTATTTTAAATACCATTTGAGTTAATATATGTAATTGAATATTGTTGCACTTCCATGATACTCTTAGTATTTTTGGGATGAAGTGGGACTCCCCTAGAAACATCACCCTATTGGGAGATTTCTCTCACCCACTGTTTCCAGATAGCATAAATCGTCCATAGTAATGAAATGGGGATATAGCATTGGACTTAATTTCTAAATAATTAGATTCCATTATGTGTGTTAGAATATAATCTTTTCTTTCTATTACCAGACTTTGGTTATGTTATATTATTGTATTCAAGTGTCCCCTAATATGTATCTCGCATGTGTAATATGTAATGTACCCTACGAATCAATATTAGTAGTGAGGTATGTTTTCTATAGATGAGATTGTGTAAATTGTGGGAATTACTAATTAACAAATAGTAGTTTCACTTTTATGTTAGAAAAGAATCATTCTTTGTTGTTTGAAAATTGCGCTTGGGTTGTTGGAAGAAAGTATACTACTGTGAAAATGTAATTTGAAAAAGTTCTAGCTAAGAAAAACTTGATATTTAAACATGTCTGTTATGACCCACCTCTTTTTTTTGGAAATTTACCCGGTGCACGGTTTATTATTGATATACATTATTCCAGTATATAACTATGAATAGGAAATAGTCATAGCAGTTAAAAAATAAAAAAATTCCTCACAAAATTTTAAGGTTGTCAGCTAGTAATATTATCCTAGCTAACTATTATCTAAAATGATAAAATAAAAAGAAAACTAAGGTGAAGGAATTAGAGCTTAGTAGGGTATTTCATCATATATAAGATGCTCACTTAATCCCTGTTGACTTGTTTTGGGCCTCTAAAGGTCTTTGTTTGAACCAAAAACAATCCATGACATGGATGAAGGAGCTAAAAATCGGCCAGAACGTAACCCAAAAAGTCATATAACCCTCATGCCAGATCCTACAGGGCCATGGGAAATCCCAATGGACCGTGGAATAATCGAAAAAAATGACAGAGTTTCTGTTCGAAGAGCATCACCAAAACCCACCTTAAGAGGTACAAGGAGAGCTAATTCATGGAGGCATGCATGTCCCTTTTCATATGATGATATATGTAAAATTTCGAGGTAAAAAAAAAAAAAAGAAGTTACAGATTTTATAGGCTGATTTAAGTGCGTAGTGTTCAGATGGCAACATATCATTTTGAAAAGTACATAATACCTATCGATCAATATTCAACGGAAAAAAAAAAAGGTTGTCATATAGTTACATTCATGTTATTTTCTTTGTCACTTCTGCTGCTTGTAAGCGTTCCGTACTCCTGCGAGTCTGTTCGTCTAAAATATCTGTTTTTCTCTTTTGTCCAAATTTATTCAACGTCGAGAATACCGTATTTTCCATACCTACCTCTACATAATTATCTAAGTTCAATTTTTGGGAGCACCTAATTTAACCACTCCCCGCCCCCATCTCTTCCTGTTCTGCGTAAATTTCCAAGATACGAGTTGTGTTTTGTCATAGCCAGGGTTGAAAATATTGGGTCTCTTTCCTACCCCTTTCAGTTTCTCCACTCGTCACTTATCAACTTATGCTTTTGACTTGAATAACATTATTACAACAGCAAAAACAAGCCAATGAATTTTACCCTTGCTACTCAATATTGGTGTCAACACCATTTTTAATTATATTGATACAAAGTTACAAAAGCTCTATGATATCTTGATCCTCGTGGAACTTTGTCATGATGAAATATTCCATAACAAAGTGAAAGATAATGACTTATATATGATTAACACACCCTGCAATGTATTTATGATTGAATGAGCACTACTAGTCCCTTTAAGTTGGTTTATTTAATTTTAAAGCACCAGTGCCAACAAGTTTAAGAAAGAAGAGTTCTCAACTTTTATCAAAAAAGAAGTGTTCTTAACCATCATTTTCCGAAAATGATACACCAAACTAGCGTGTCAGAGCCGTAATACGAGGAAGAAGATGCCCCCACCACCATGAACTGAAGTCCTCTCTCTACCTTGACAAGTCAGCCAATAGCAGGAAAAGAGAAAAACCCAGAAGAAAACAAGAAAGAGAAAAACAAATAATTGTACATATGTGTCAATCAATAGGGGACCCACAACAACTCAATTGGCTGCACCATTGACCTATCAGCACAATGGTCCCAAAGAGGTTCGTGGATTCGCACAATGTGCAGCCAAAAATGCCACCCCTCCCTTTAAATGGGGTCTCTAAATGATGTTATCTTTTTTATTATCCTAATTATTTATTATTATGCAAGAAAAATAAGAATCAAAATAGATATAGAAATTAATAAGTTACTAAATATATAATAGATATATTTAATATAATAATAAATAATTAAAGAAATAGAAAAAGAAATAGAAAAAGAAATATCATTTGAGGATAGAAATTTTTCATTCTTTTAAATGGATGAAAACACTCTACCATAATAATATATGATGTTTAATGATTTTTGAATGAATAAGTAGATGATAGTATTAATTACTTTATTTCATCTACAACTTATCATAATACTTATTAAAAATTTTGACAATTTTTAAAAAGTTCGGTATTGCTCACTTATATGCTTTAATTTGCTTTATCATTATTTTCAAATATTTTTGTGAATATAATATTTAAAATGGACTTAATAATATTTTTAATTAATTATAATGAATTTAATATATATTAGAAATAATTTCCGTGCATTGTAGAAGTTTATTAATATCTTTAAAATTTATTTTTTAATGAAAACACATTTAAAAGAAATGTGTAATTGTGATTAAAATTTAGATATGATGAACAATATATTGAGTTTTGAAATTCTATTACACAGTACATGTAATGTAGTGTGTACTTATCATTTTTTGTTGTGAGGTTACCATAGACAATTATTATTTATTATTATATAAAATAATTGTTAATATTGATTAATGATTATAATTAATATAAATTAATAATTATTATTAATAATTAATTACTATGATAATAATTACAAATAATATTGATTACTTATAATAATTATTTATTATTAAGACTGTTATTAGTATTTATAGTTAATTAATATATAATTGATACTATTTTTTTATAAGTAATTTAATTTCTATGTATCAATACTGTGAAAGCTTTTCACACGTGAATTTAATCATATATAGCCATATTGACTATAATAGTTAACCCTTATATTCATTATTTGAAAAGTTATATATATGAAATATTTTAATTGGATGTTAGCGTAAAACATAATTTTTTTATTATCAGTATATCAAAATTAGATAATAATAATAATAATAATAATTGAAAGGTATCAGAAACTGATACTGAAAGATAAAACGCTTGTAAGAAAGTAAGAGAGAGAGTGTAATGTGTATGTGAGTGAAATGAAGATTGTATATTCGATGATTGTTCATTGAGGGAGTCTTACAGTATATATATGCAAGGCTTGTGATGAGCTTGCATATAGTAGCATGTGATGAATTACAATGAGCATGTGTTGAATTATCCTAACTGAACTAACTGAAGTATAACTGACTTATACTAACAGCACTAACAACTAACTGACTTAGTTAACAGAAGCTGATGCTTATCCTATCATCCCCCCGCAAGCTCAGAGGGGAGGGATGACACTCTGAGTTTGGACCTGAACTTGTGGAATAAAGCAGTGGATACAGCTTTTGTAAGGATGTCAGCTACTTGGTCTTCAGCTGGAATGTGAGAGACATTAACTTTCTTTTGAACTACCTGATCTCGGACAAAGTAGAGATCCAACTCAAAGTGCTTGGTCCTAGTGTGAAGAATCGGATTTGCAGCAAGTAGTCTTGTGGCCGAGGTTGTCCTGAAAAACTGAGGGAGGTTGGTCAAGTGTGATGTGGAGTTCAGAGCAAAGAGATTGGATCCAAGCAGTTTCTGCAAGTGCAGCAGCCATACTCCTAAATTCTGCTTCTGTACTGGACCTAGAGACCACAGATTGCTTTTTGCTTAACCATGACACTAGATTATGGCCAAGAAAGATACAAAAACCAGATGTGGACTTCCTGTCATTTATATCAGAAGCCCAATCTGAATCACAGAATGTGAGCAACCTGAGAGGGGAATTCTTGTGCAGCAAGAGTCCTTGAGTGATTGAACCACTTAGATACCTTAGAATCCTTTTTACCGCCTTCCAATGATCTTCAGTTGGTGAATGCATGAATTGACTGACCTTGTTTACTGCAAAGCACACATCAGGTCTGGTGATAGTAGTGTATTGAAGGCCTCCAACTATGGATCTATATAGGGCAGGGTCTGAGTATGGTGAACCAGCAACAGATAATTTGAGGCCACTTACCATAGGTGTGGGCATAGGCTTGGCTGTGTCCATGCCTGCTTTTTGTAATAGATCAGAGATGTACTTTTTCTGATTTAGCAGCATGTCTCCTTGAGGGGTTTTTGTGGCTTCAATTCCCAAGAAATAGTTCATTTCACCAAGATCCTTCAGGGAGAAAGTACTATGTAGCTGTGCAATGAGTTGGTTTATTTCTGAGGGGTTGTCTCCAGTTACTAGTATGTCATCTACATACACCATGACATAAGTGGTAGAATTGGTTGTGAATCTGGTAAACAAGGAGCTGTCAGATCGAGTACTTGTAAATCCAAAGGTCTGGAGGGTAGTACTGAGCTTGAGAAACCAGGCTCTTGGTGCCTGTTTGAGGCCATAGAGGGCCTTGGTTAATTTGCAGACCTTGGTTGAGTTCGAAGCTGTAAATCCCTCAGGCTGAAGCATAAAGACATCTTCATGCAAATCTCCATTGAGAAATGCATTATTGAAGTCGAATTGTCTGATTTTCCAGCCTCTTGACAGTGCAATGGTAAGGATTATCCTGATTGTTGCAAGCTTTATCACAGGGCTGAAAATCTGATCATAATCAATGCCCTCCTTTTGGTGGAAGCCTTTTGCAACTAGTCTAGCTTTATACTTCTGTATTGAGCCATCTGGATGCTTTTTGAGTTTGAAAACCCATTTACACCCAATTGGCTTGACATTGGGAGGTGGAGACACTAGACACCATGTTTTGTTCCTCATTAGAGCATCATACTCCTCTTGCATAGCATGTTTCCAGTATGGAGAATTGAGAGCTTGCTGCACATTTTTGGGCTCAGATTTTGCTAAATCAGGGGCTGATGACATGAGAGCTGCTGCATATGTTTTTGGTTTGAAGATGCCTGATTTTGCTCTTGTTTTCATGCTATGGTTGTTAACTGGTATTGCACCTGCTGCTGTGATTTGAGGAACTTGACAAATTTCTGCTGCACTGGGGACAGAAGTTTGTGGCTGCACCTGTTCACTAGTAACAAAGTTAGAGGTACCAGTAGGAGGACAGTTAATAGTAGTTACAGTAGGAGAATTAACAGCATTGGTAACTGTAGGTGAGGTGTATGGTTTTGTCATGGGAGGGACAGCAGTGGTGGGAATGCTAGGAATACTATTTGACATTTGTGTTGGACCTGGAGATGGCCGAGAAAATAGCTCTAGGTAAGGAAAGGAACGTTCATCAAAGACAACATTCCTAGAAATGTAAATTTTTCCTGAAGGGTGGAGACATTTGTATCCCTTATGTCCAGTGGCATACCCTAAGAATACACACTTTTGAGTTTTAAAGTCAAACTTTTGTTGATTGTAAGGTCTAAGGTTAGGGAAGCAAGCACATCCAAAAGTTTTGAGGAATAGGTAATCTGGTTTTTGGTTGTGTATCAATTCAAAGGGTGATTGGTGATTGGTGGTTGGGGAGGGTAACCTATTGATTAGGTAGGTTGCTGAGATGAATGCTTCATCCCAATATGTGAGGGGTAGTGTGGCATTGGCTAAAAGAGTGAGACCAGTTTCTGTAATGTGCCTGTGTTTTCGCTCAGCACATCCATTTTGCTGATGGGAATAAGGGCAGGAGTGCTTGTGTGTGATGCCATTGGTTTGCAAAAATTGGGTGAATGGGTTAGAGAGATATTCTGATCCATTGTCAGTTTGTAAGGCAATGATTTTACATCTGTTAGTAGTTCCATCATTGACTTATATTGGAGGAATGCTTGAAAAACTTGAGACTTGCTTTCTAACAAATAAAGACAGGTATATCTACTGAAGGCATCTATGAAGATAACATAATATCTAAAACCTGAATTAGAAATGATGGGTGCAGGACCCCAGACATCAGAGTATACTAATTGTAGGGGTTTGGTGTAGATGTGATTTGAGGGAAGGTAGGGAAGCTGCTGCAGTTTACCCATACAGCAAGAATCACAGGTAAATGAAGTGGGAATGGAAAGTTTATTGCTTTTATTGAACCAAAGATTACATTCTTGCAATATTTGTGTTACAACTTTTGCAGAAGGATGGCCTAATTTCTGATGCCATTGTAAAAAAGTATCTGAATTCGACTTTGTACAAGAAGAATTGAGAGCAACTATAGTGCTGGGAGATACATTGTTACTGACAACTTGTTTTGGGACAACTATATGATCAAAGGTGTAGAGCCCTTCTTTATTGACATTGCCTTGGAGTAAGACCTGCTTGGTTTCCTGTGATTTGACAAAACACATATGAGGATGAAATTCGAAAAAGACATGGTTATCTTTAGCAAACTTAGCTACACTTATTAGATTTTTGGTTATGTTTGGAACATGGATGAGATTAGAGAGAGTAAAGGCAGTGTTGGAGAATTTTGACTGAAGGATTGAGTTACCAATGTGTTTAATTTCCATACCTTGGCCATTACCAACTATCACCTGATCTGATCCATCAAACTCAGTACCATTGAGCAGGTTGTTTTGATCAAATGTGAGGTGGTGTGTGGCACCAGTGTCAGGATGCCAATCATTATCAAGCAGTGTTGCTGGTGTTGCTATGTAAGCTCGAGGGTTGTGAAATGATGGAGGTGGAGGCAAAGGTTGCTGCTGCTGGTTTGTGTTTTTCAAAGGGTTTTGAAAACTTTGATCAAACCTATGAAAACACTGCCATACTGTGTGTCCAACTCTCCCACAAAGCTGGCATTGAGCTCTGCCATTATTTGCCCAATGAGACCTGCCTCCTCTTGAGAATCTTCCTCTTCCTCTTCTGCCATAGGACCCTCTATAACCACCTCTTGGATCAGACCTGGGATCATTAATGGAAGTTTGTGCAAAGTGTGCTTGAACAATTCCAAACTCAGGTTTCTTGAACCTTTCCAACATTTCTTCTTGAGCCATGAGAAGAGCTTCAAGCTCATCAATGGAAAATGGCTCTACTCTAGACATGACATTAGTGATAAATGGACCATATTCTTCACTCAACCCATCTAAGATGACCTCTATGTGTTCATTAACAGAAATTGGAGCACCTACAGCTGATAATGAGTCTACCAGTTTCTTTATTTTCAACAAATACTCAGAGGCAGTATTACCTTGCTTTCTCATAGCCTTGAGTTGAACTTTCAACTGCTTCACCTTTGAACGAGTTTTTGAGGCAAAGTAAACTTCAATCTTTTCCCAGATCTGATATGCATAATCACATCCTACGACCCTGCTGCAGAATGTTGCATCCATGGAAGCCAACAGCCATGTGGCCAAGTGTTGATCTTGATTTTCCCAGTTGGAATAATCTGCTGAAATATGGCCTTAAATTCGATCTTCCTCTGAACCATACTTTTCAGGGATCTTCTCCTTGCTCAGATGATCAGAAAGCTTGTAAGCCTTGATTGCAAACAGTGCTTGGTGCTTCCAAGTCAAGAAATTTTCTTCATCTAGTTTGAATGAGACTGGGTTGGAGAACATCTTTGCTGTAAACCCTGTTGCTGATACTTGGGCAGCGGAACTTGATATTTCTGAAGCCATGGATCTTCTTTCTCAGCTCTAATACCATGAAAGGTATCAGAAACTGATACTGAAAGATAAAACGCTTGTAAGAAAGTAAGAGAGAGAGTGTAATGTGTATGTGAGTGAAATGAAGATTGTATATTCGATGATTGTTCATTGAGGGAGTCTTACAGTATATATATGCAAGGCCTGTGATGAGCTTGCATATAGTAGCATGTGATGAATTACAATGAGCATGTGTTGAATTATCCTAACTGAACTAACTGAAGTATAACTGACTTATACTAACAGCACTAACAACTAACTGACTTAGTTAACAGAAGCTGATGCTTATCCTATCAATAATGACATGAATATGAAAGATCATTTGGTAGGAAAACCCTTCACGACCTTACATTTGTCACGGATTTAGGAATATGAAATACGGTAATTTTGTTTCTTCTCCAATCAATATCAAACAACTCAATGTGGCACAAATACAACACGATCTAACTCGAGCTATGCAGCACAACTGTATTTAATGATGATAAGAGGATCTAGGATTACCAGCGAGATGATATATAATCCAAATATGCATCCTATGAGAGCAATCCACATTGCCATAAAAGAGATAATATGGATTGTACACCCAAAAAATAGAAGAAGAGATAATATGGATTGCATTGATAATCTTTATTGTCAGAAATGAGATCAAACCAAATAAGATAATATGATGAATTGAAATTATCTAAAATCGCATTATCAATATCTAGATTGATTACCACGTAACAAGTGCACAGCCTCAATACAAAATACTTCTAAAAAAAAAAGCAAAAAAGTAAGGCCGTTTGTTTCAATGTTTGATTTTTCATTTTCGAAAATAATACTTTCAAAAATAACATTAATAGGAATCACCTTATGAGGTAAGACTTTAAGTGCGTCTGGTACATAGACTGAAATATATAAAAAAAAAAAACAGATAAATTATACCTGGAAATGAATATTTTTGTATTTGGTTTATAATGACATTAATGAGAATATTGGGTTTCTTTCAAAAAATACTCCTAGCATTGATGGTTATAGAGGATTGGTGATTGATGACAATGTTTGTCATTTGGCAGTAGGGGTCAGTCAAACTATGGCAATTATCTGATGATTGGCAGTAGTGGTCTTATGATTGACAGCGATGGTCCGGCGACCACGACGGTGGTGCATCAACAACGATAGTGGCACGACTGTCAGCAACGACGGTCACAGAGGTCTGGCAAGAGCGCTCCAACAATAGTTATGGTTGTTTAGGGCGAAGGACAGTTTGATCTTTTTTCCTTTTCCAAAAACATGTTCTTTCCATAGGAATCTTACATTCATATGGTGAGAGGTGACAATCAAAATAGCTAAATTTTTTTATTTTTCTGAAAATGGAACTTATCCAAAAATAAAAATCTTAAGTTCTGTTCAGTTTGCGTTTTCAATTTTTAATTTTTCAGTTTTTTAGAATTTGTAAAGGAATAATTGAAAATTCTAAAAATTATAAATTTCAGTTTTTAAAATTTTTAATTTTTCCTTCACAAATTTTAAAAGATTGAAAAACTGAAAACTCAAATCAAACATATCCTTATATCCTCGTGGTCACGTCCTTAAGAATGTGAAAACATCCCTCAAACACGCGCCCCCAAAACATCTATTTGATACTCTCCAAAATATATGGATGAACAAATTAGTCCTTCACTAAAGGGCATATGTTGTGAAAGATCAACAAAGAACTTTTAAATCTCTAGAAACTAATTTGTCTCACTAGATGATTTTAGCGACCAAAATGGGGCTTGCAAAAAAAAAAAAAAAAAGTCCTTATGCATTGACACGTTTCACGTAAGAATTGCTTTACCTCAGTGACGAGCGCGAGTAACTCGAATCTCTGGGGCAGGCCCATGACATTGAAGAGTGAGTGTCGAGGGGGTAGGGGGACCCCACGCGTCGTGTGGGAGATGAACACGTTACGGTTAATGCTCCGCTGTGGTGGGGGCCCTTCCTTGGTTTGTTTCTGTGCAAAGTCCAATAACTTTCGCCCACGTGGGGACAGCGTAGTGGGATGGGAAATGGGACCCATCCTCATTCACTTCACTTCACTTCCCTTCCCTAACCTTTTCTCCTTTCTTCCGTTCATACGTGCTTTAATTTTTTCACCCCCGAAGGCATGGCGTGGCCTCATCCAAACCACTCTTTCCATTTGGTAAAGGCATGATAAGGATCGAGGAATATGCCTACGTGCGTGCGTGTCTGTCTTCCATTCCCCTTTGCTTTTCATGCCTCTAATGATCCTGTTACCATCTTATAAATCACAATGATTAGAGGTGAGGTTTTTTTTTTTTTTTCTTTTTATTCTTTTCAACCGTAATTTAAGTATGAAAATAGTAGTATTTTTAAAGTATTAAAATTATGAGTCTAATTTATATGTATAAGAATCGATTATATTTATTAATATAATAATATATAATTGAATAAATTGTCAGTATATTAAAATTAAATTTTAAATTATTGGAGTTTAATTTTAATGCACTAACAATATAAAGAGAGTTTTATGCTGCCGTCCAATTAATTCTATTAATTTGAATAATTTTTCAAGTAGTACAGGTGAGTGTTAATCATATTTATTGATGTGATATTAGTTAATTAGATAACTGTGTAAAACTTGAAAAGTAGTTTGCCTAGAGCCTTATTTTTAGGTGATCCCAGGTTATCCACATCCAGAAATGATGACTAATCCTCTAGAGGCATATAGCTCATAAGTATGGGTTTTGTCTCTAGACCATCTCCACACACATTGTCAAAAGTCAAACTCTTGACTAGATACTTAAGAAACCTAACTAGCCATCAATTGTGTCAGACTTTGTGATTTGATGATCAATTATTTCTTACTTGCATACATTTAAGAAATATACTTATTTCTATGATTCAAATGTATATAAAAATTGTATCAAACAAATTTGGACTGATGTAAAATTTTATTGGCATGATCTATGTCACAACGTACCCGGAGGGCGCCGCGACGAGAATGACAAAATAGTTTAAAATAATGGGAGTCGCCACCAATTTTAATTCTGGAAAAATTGGAAATCCTTTTTGACTTGTAAGACTGGTCTTTTTAAGAGTTTTGAGTTCGGGAGTCTGATTATGATTAGAGAAGGGTGGAAACTTAATTCCACTGCACCTCTAATACATCCGTATAAATACGGTTACCCTAGAGCTAATTATACAAATTCATTTATAATTTTAAAATATTTATTTTTCCCCAAAATGTAATTATACATTTGTAAAAACAAAGCTAAAATTACTAACTATATATATCTACAAAAATAAAGATAAATCCATAATTATATATAAAAAAAAGGATAAAATTAAAATTGGTAATTATATTTACAAAAATAAAGCTAAAAGTGATAATTATATATTTATAAAAATAAAGTTTCGACCCAATTATGTAAAAAATGAAATAACATAAAATAAGTTAAATAAAATAAAATAAATAAGTTAAAGGAACATTAAATTAAAAGAACCTAATTTAATAAAAATTAATTTTGGTTTGATAGCTGTTGACTACGCCGACGTATCCTCTGGTGCAATGAGGAACTCAAAACCACGTCGTTCTGTAGAAAATGATTGTGTGTTTGATTGATTTTAGTTAAAAGAGAAGATAAAAGTGTGTTGGTTGATTTTAATTCTGAAAATGATCTTTTGATTTGTTAAATTGTTCAAAAAGAAAATCCATTTGTGTACAGAGTTCAAGGTAGCATCAAGTTATGCCATGAATCTTTACGGTTCAGCAGTACATGAAAAAGGCATCCACCTCTCAATCATAACTGTTGACTATTGCATGGATTAAAATATTTTGATTTTGATTTTTATTATTTATTTATTATGTATTTTTAGGTATTTTAAAATTTTTATCAAAATTCTAAAAAATGGTCTGCCTATATTCTATATAAATAAAAACACAATCTAACCCAATCAAAAAAAAAAAAAACACCTAAAAACAATTAGAACTAATCCAGGATAATACTACCCAAAATTCGAAATCGGCCCAAACTGAAGAAGAGAAAGAAAGAAAAATTTTTGAAGTCGAAACCCCACCAGCCCAAACACTTGAAGACCAACATCTTAAAACAAGAATAAAATACTGAACCTAACTTACTGCAAAATGCCAAAAGGAGGTAGAAACCATACGGGAAAGTGACGCACAGGAGCTAGCAAGGGCTCACGGTGGTTCTTTGGGAGGCAATTTCTTTGGGAGACGGCGGAGCTTTGTGGCGTTGAGGACAAAGACGCGGGTGTAGGACGGTTTGCAATGGTGCTGTTCGTTGGCTGGTTCCTGCAACGGATTTCGCGATCTCGTGGTGGTCTCGCAGAGAGGAGCGACTGGCCGGAGCCAAAGTGAGGGATAGCAAGGTCGGACCGGCGCGCGAGCTTATCTACTGGGGAGGTAGATCGCGATCTTCCGCGATGCTAGGTTTGGAGATCCAGGCCACTACGGCCAGGCAATAGGCGCCAGGGCCGATTGTCGCAAATGAAGTTTTTCAACAAAGGATCGACAGCAGCGAGTGGGGCGTGGGGATGTGCGCGGCGCCGAGGCGGCTAGACCGGGTGTTGCTCGCGGGGAATCAGGCCGCACGATGTGGCCGGGTGTTTTGGTGGAAGGTCAGACGGCGATCCGCAGAAAAAGTGTGGGGCGCTACAGATCGCTACCGAAGCCCGAGATGGTTCTGTGGCCGTTCATGGAAATGCAGGGGGGCAACGGCGGCTTGATCAGCAGTGGGAGGGAGACCTTGTGCGCTCTGCTGGTTGGCAGAGGTACTCGCGACGGACTTCGCAGCTGTTTTCCTTCTCTTCTTTCTTTTATTTCAGACTCAATTTGTGAGGGTGATGTTGATTATCTCCATAAACCCAAAATCTGAAATTGTTCTGTTTTGATTAGATTTAATTCCAGCTTTGTTTGTGGTTTGGTTTCTGGTTTGTATTTGACAATGGGTCAGAGATGATGATGATGGTTTATGTGTTTGATTAATTCAAGGCAAGGAGTATAGTGGTGTGATGATGTCTAAAGTATGAGGATGATAAGTCAATGGGATTAGTTATTTAGGAATGAAGATGATGGTGTCAGTGGATAATGGAAGTAATGGTTGTGGTGGCTTAGATGAATTTAGGATGATGATAATGGAAAAGGGTTATGAAGATGATGGGTTAATGGTATGTGTATGGAATAGAGGGCTATACCATTGGTATGTGAGTTTCTATGTTGTGGGTGGAAGGGAAGACTGTGATATGTCTGTCTGAGAACGAAAAGATTACTGCCCTTCCTCAATGAACCTCCCTCTGTTCTCTCTATGTTAGCTAGAAATTGGCACTCTCCGTCTCTGCTGGAAATTAACTTCCCCGATTCCCCGTGCTTGCTAAAAATTAACTCTCCTTTCCTTTTCCTCTTTTTTGTTCTAATTTCTTTATTTATATAGCTGAAGAATTCCTCTCTTGATGCTTAGCTGCTGATGCCTTGATTCTTGGGATTTTCATTTTTCATAGACTGCACACCTAGATCCTTGACAGATTTTCAGGATGTGAATTTCAACTCAATCTGCTTGAACCATTTTTCACAGCATGCGTTTTTTGACATTATTATTCACTTCACTGTTGGAGATGTCTATTTGATTTGACGGAAGCATTAAATGCATCGCTTCTTTTTACTGTTGGCTCTTTGAATAAGCTGAATTACATTGAATGCTTTGCTTTGTAGTCAAGATTGTATCTGCTTACCGTTGGAACGTTGAGATTTTGTGATGCAACTATCAAATCATCATTACATGTACTGCTAACAATGTGCCCTTTTTGCATTTTTTATTTTGATCATCGTCAGGGAGAAGCTTTTGGGTTTTGATTAAATTTTTAAAAAAAATGGACCAAGTATGATGTGGGCTAAAAGGTTAAAATGGGCTGGCTTGATTTATTTTTTTTATTATTATTTTTTTTTACAACTAGGCCAAAAAACCAAAATAGGATGGGCTGACACACGACAAAAAATAAAAAATAAAAAAAATGGAAGAAGCAAAATAATGAAAATAAAATGTCCGGGCAAAATATGGTGTTCACAGTTGCCCCTCTTTACTTGTTTCTTACTAAAAATAAAAAGATTGTATCTTTGACATTTTGTTGTAAGAAACAAGTAAAGATATGAACATATATTTTGTCCGAATGCATGTTAATGATGAATGTTAATGATGATGAGTGTACGACATAAGTGGTGAATGCACAGTGACAATGTAAAATGATGCTAAATGATGCCAATGCTCTAAATGAATGGTGCTAGATGATTTCATGATGAATACGAATTGCTAATGTCAAGTAGGGAATGAAACCTATATGAACATTAGATGTGTGCAAAATCTGATGGAAACTGGAAGAGAATGAAGAATTCAAAAGCATATAAATGTGAAAGCATATAAATGTGAAAGCTGATAAATGTGAAAGCTGTAAGTGTGAAAGCAGTAAATGTGAAAGCTGATAAATGTGAAAGCTGTAAGTGTGAAAGCAGTAAGTGTGAAAGCAGTAAATTGTGAAAGCTGTAAATGTGAAAGCAAGTAAAAGTTTGTGAAAGCAAGTATAAGTCTGTGAAAGCAATTAAATGTTTATGAAAACATGTAAAAGTCTGTGAAAACATGTAAAATGTCTGTGAAAGCTGTAAATCTCTGTGAAAGCAAGTAAAAGTCTGTGAAAGTTGTAAATGTTTGTGAAAGCAATAAATATCTGTGAAAGCAATAAAAGCTTGTGAAAGCTGTAAAAGTCTGTGAAAACATGTAAAATGTCTGTGAAAGCTGTAAATCTCTGTGAAAGCAAGTAAAAGTCTGCGAAAGTTGTAAATGTTTGTGAAAGCAATAAATATCTGTGAAAGCAATAAAAGCTTGTGAAAGCTGTAAAAGTCTGTGAAAGCAATAAAAGTATGTGAAAGCAGTAAATGTTTGTGAAAGCAATAAATATCTGTGAAAGCATGTAAAAGTCTGTGAAAGCAACAAAAGTTTGTAAGAGTAAGTAAATGTGAAAACTCATAGAATCCACAGCTTGTAAAATTGTAAAATTTAAAAGACTTGTGAGAGTGAATGATGCCAATGATTGATAGTGCAAGATTGATGTGATGATGCTGTGATGTAAAGCTAATGTGATGATATGATAAATGATGCCTAGATGGTGAAGGAATTATTGTAAAACTGATGTAATGATGGTATGATGAATGACACCATACTGGTATAACGATGAATGATGATGGAATTGCCGTAAAGCTGATGTAAAGATAAAAATGTTCCTTAAAACTAAAATCGCCCCAGTTTGAGACGTCTTCACTTTGTCCTTAAGAAAGCTTTTGTCTCTCATAATGAGTTGTCTACTCAGATGGGTTGTTTCATGAACCACTTCACTGTAGTTTTTAAACACCTTCATTTGATGACAGTTCAACAACTCCTTATTGCCCTAGTTTTCTTTGTTAGTCCATCTGTTGTTCTGACCTCTCCTTATTGCCCCAATTTTCTTCATTACTCCATCTGTTGTTCTGACTTCTCCTGACCTCTCCTTATTGCCCCAGTTTTCATCATTACTCCATCTGTTGTTTTGACCTCTCCTTATTGCCTCAGTTTTCTTCCTTACTCCATCTGTTGTTCTGACCTCTCCTTATTGCCCCAGTCTTCTTCATTACTCCATCTGTTGTTCTGACCTCTATCACTTTTCCTTTGTGAGCCTATCTTAATCCTCGAGCTCCTTATTTGACTTATCAATCATGAGTTTTGTGAGTAGACCAGTCCCTGGATTGTACTTCAATTATAATATCATGATTATGCATGGTAATAAAAGAAAATATGAGATAAACAAATGACATAGAAGAAGAGAAAAATAATTTTATTGGACTTGAAACTGGAGAGTACTTATAGTATTTCAACAATTATCAAGAGATACGGAAGAAATAAAGAACGAAAGGAATAAAGACAAGACTAGTAGTGCTGTTTTCATGTGATTAACCCACTTCACTAATCCATTAGCTACACCAGACTTGAGATCTATGATAGCACGTGCAATCCTTTATTGCATTTTCACAAATATGCCATGATCCACTAGTATTCAAATCGCCCCTGTTTCGGTTTCCCACAGTTCCTTGGTCATTGGTCCGATTTTTCACCATAGCATAAGCCGCCCTTTCAGGTTTTCAACCTAGCACTTAAAAATTGCTCTAACTTTTGCCCAGGTTGCCTTTCTAGGTTTTCAACCTAGCGAGCATTTTTTCTCTTTTTCTTTTTGTACTCTAATTTTTGCCTAGGTAGCCCTTCCGGGTTTTCAACCTAGCGAGCATTTTAATCTTCAAGCAAAATATTTCTTCACAGCATCTGAATTGACCGGCTTAGCAAGTACTTGGCCCTCCATATCAGTCAAGATCAAAGCTCCTCCAGAAAAAGCATCTTTGACAATGTAAGGCCCTTCATGTGTGGGTGCCCATTTGCCTCTATTATCTTCTTGATTTGGCAAAATCTTCTTCAGCACAAGATCCCCTGGTTGAAAAATTCGAGGACGAACATTCTTATTGAATGCTTTAGCCATCCTTTTCTGGTATAACTGACCATGGCAAACTGCAGTTAACCGTTTTTCTTCAAGCATGTTCAATTGTTCATATCTCATCTTGACCCACTCAGCTTCCTCCAGTTCAGCTTCTATCAAGACTCTTAAAGATGGAATTTCCACTTCAACGGGTGTCACCGCTTCCATTCCGTACATCAGTGAATATGGAGTTGCCCCAGTTGATGATCTAACAGAAGTACGGTAGGCATGTAATGCATACGGCAAAGATATCACTCCGATCCTTGTAGGTGACCACCATTTTCCCCAAGATTTTCTTGATGTTTTTATTTGCTGCTTCCACAGCCCCGTTCATCTTTGGCCGATAGGGAGCTGAGTTGTGATGTTTGATCTTGAATTGTTCACACAATTTTCTTACTTCTGCATTGTTGAAATTAGTTGCATTATCTGTGATGAGCTTTTCTGGCAACCCGTATCTGCAAATGATATTATTCTTCAGGAATTTCACCACCACTTTCCGTGTTACATTGGCGTAAGATGCAGCCTCTACCCATTTAGTGAAGTAATCGATGGCGACCAAAATAAATCGATGCCCATTAGAAGCTTTAGGACTAATTGGTCCTATGACATCCATGCCCCACATTGCAAACGGCCAAGGTGATGTCAGAGTATGCGATGTACAGGAGGAGAATGGATTCGATCAAAGATAGATTTGACATTTGTGGCACTTTCTGACAAAACCTATGCAATCTTTCTCCATAGTGAGCCAATAATATCCCTGTCTGAGGATTTGTCGAGATAATGTGTGTCCGTTAGCATGGGTTCCACAAACACCCTCATGGACTTCTGATATGATAGAGTTAGCTTCTGCAGCATCCACACACCTTAATAAGACTCCGTCATAGTTTCTTTTATACAACACATCACCTGAGAGGAAGAACGACATTGACAGTCGTCTGATTGTCTTTCTATCATTCTCATTTGCTGCTGCTGGGTATTCTTTCTCCTTAATGAACCTTTTGATGTCGTAGAACCATGGTCGGCCGTCAGGCTCTTCTTCAATGTTAGAACAAGATGCCGGCTCTTTCTCGACAACCACTTGCAAAGGTCGTACTTCCATTTCGGATCGAGTTTGGTCATTACTGACCAAGGTAGCTAACGCATCTGCAAACTGATTCTGTTCACGGGGTAAGTAATGGAAACTCACATCCTTGAATTCCTCCTTTAAGCTCGTGAGATGTTCATAATATGACAGCAATCTATGCTCTTTAACTCGCCATTCTCCATTAACCTGAAAGATTATTAGAGCTGAATCCCCATAAACCTTCAAGTTTTCCACTCCAAGGGATAGTGCTGCCTTTAGACCTGTTATACATGCTTCATATTCAGCTGTGTTATTAGTACAATCAAATGCCAATTTGACAGCAATTGGAAATTGCTTTCCATTAGGGGACACTAAGACTGCTCCAACTCCATTCCCGTGAATGTTGATGGCACCATCAAAGTACATTTTCCACATTAGGTCTCCTTCTTCCTCGTTTTCATTATCCTCTTCTACAGCTGCTAGGACTTCTTCATCAGGAAATTTGCACTCCATTGGCTGATATTCTTCTAATGGATTCTCAGCCAGGTGTTCTGCTATCACGCTTCCTTTTATGGACTTTCTGGTCACATATTTGATGTCAAATTCTGCTAAAGCCACTTGCCATTTGGACATTCTTATGGAAATATGTGGGCTTTCAAAAATGTACTTCATGGGGTCCATCCGTGATATAAGCAAAGTTGTGTAATGGAGCATGTATTGTCGTAACCTCTTCGTCGTCCATACTAGTGCACAACAAGTCTTTTCAATAGCCAGATACCTAGATTCGCAATCGTTGAACTTCCTGCTCAAGTAGTAAATGGCTTGTTCCTTTCGACCGGACTCATCATGCTGTCCTAACATCGCTCCCATTGACCCGTGTAACACCGTGAGGTAGAGTATCAACGGTCGTCCTGATGTGGGTGGAACCAGGAGAGGTGGATTTGACAAGTAGTTCTTGATTTTGTCAAAGGCTTCTTGACATTTGTTGTCCCATATACTCGGATTATCCTTCCTCAATAGTTTAAATATCGGGTCACAAGTATTGGTCAAATTGGAGATGAATCTTGCTATGTAATTCAAACGACCTAAGAAACCTCGAACTTCCTTTTCTGTCTTGGGCACTGACATGCCTTGAATGGCTTTAATCTTGTCTGGGTCAACCTCAATACCTTTCTTGCTAACGATGAACCCCAACAACTTTCCAGTCGATGCTCGAATGTGCATTTCTTTGGATTCAATCAAGCTTGTAAATCCTCAACCTCTCGAACAATTTTCTTAGCACAAAGAACATGACTTTCTCCTTCTCGTGACTTTGCTACCATATCATCCACATACACCTCTAATTCCTTGTGGATCATGTCGTGGAAAAGGGTCACCATTGCTCGCTGATATGTTGCTCCAGCATTCTTCAACCCAAACGGCATCACTCGATAGCAAAATACTCCCCACTGAGTGATGAAGGATGTCTTCTCCTTATCTTCTTACGCCATCAAGATCCGATTGTAACCTGAATAACCATCCATGAAGGAGAATCGGTGACTCCTTCTTTGTGCTATCAACTATGACATCTATATGGGGAAGGGGAAAATTGTCTTTTGGGCTAGCTTTGTTCAAATCCCGATAGTCCACACACATTCTGACTTTTCCATCTTTTTTTGGCACTGGTACTATATTGGCTATCCATTTGGGATATAGCGGGACCTCTAGAAAGCCTGCATCAAGTTGCTTCTTGACTTCCTCCTTGATCTTGAGTGACATTTCCGGACTCATCCTCCGCAACCACATTTGCTTAGGTTCTATCCCCTCAATTAATGGGATTTTATGAGCCACTATCTTTGGATCAAAACCAGGCATATCTTTGTAAGACCAGGCAAAAACATCTATGAATTCATAAAATAGTGTAATCATCTCTTCTCTTTCTGGGTTGTCAACTATTTTCACCTCTTTCTTATCCTCATCAGTACCCAGATTCACAATTTCGACAATCTCATCATGTGGATTTATCCCTTTTTCTATGATTTGGGCAAATTGTTGGCACAGCTCAGGATCTTCATCTTGTTCATTTTCATTCAAGTCCGTTGTAACACAATAATCAGTTAATGGATTTTCACATTCATTTGCACAAGATAGAGATTCTGAAATAGATGAGTCCCTGGAATTGACACGAGACTCAAAATAAATAAGAGGAAAAAATAAATGAAAAGAAAAAAAAAATTATGAAAAGAGAATGGAAGAGAAAAACCCATGCATAATTATTTAATTAAAATTGAAGTACAACAAAGGTGACTAAAATGTTCATTACTCAAGATACAACCAATCATCTAAGGGCTCAGAATCCCAATTGTTCAATGGCTCGCTGCTTGGGTAGACTAGCGGAGGCATCTCCTTGACTCCTTCGAGAGTGCTAATGGTTTCAGATGCTTCTATCATTACCACTGTTGCAGATGCAGGAAATGTGTCTCTGATATGTGGAATTTTCTTCTTGGCAGATTCAACAGATTGGAGCTCTCCTGTAGCTTCATATCCAAGGCCAAACTTCCCAGGATTGTCAGGGAGGAAAATTGGATCCTTGATTCCTTGTAACTGACTTCCTAGTCCTTTTCCTTCTTTGAATCCGCTCTTTTGCATGATTCGAGCGGCCACTGGAAGTACGTCACCTTTTTGTTTATCTGGTTCAGCTATTTCGAGATTCTGAAATGAAACCTCGAGAGCGTCTTCAGCGCAATCAATATACGGCACCGCCGCTGGTTTGGTCACCTACAACTCCTCTTCTCCTTTTACTGTAATGAGATTTCCGCAATCTATGAATTTCACCCTTTGATGAAGAGTAGAGGGCACGGCACGCCTCATGAATCCGTGGTCTTCCTAACAAAGATTGTATACCTTGGTTCAATATCCATCACCAAATCTGGTCGAATGTGGTTGGCCCAATTTCCAATCAAGGTCAATGGTACCGTGATTTCCGCAATGATCCGTCAAATGCCTTGTCTATTGTCTCACTTGGTGCAATTGTGGAAGGATCAATCTGTAATTGCTGCAGAGTGCGATGAGAAGCACATTAAAAGTCGACCCCCATCAATCAATACTTTCGATGTTGCAACCTTGACATTTTAGGGTAATGTGGAGCGCCGGACGTCCCCATCGCACAAGGACAAACTTCCTCTTCCTTGAAGATGATGGTATTTGTGGCTCTGATTGCACCCACAATCCCTTCAATCTTATCCGGGGTCACATCTTTTGGTACATATGTCTGATCCAATACTCTCTTGATCGCATTGCGATGAGCTTCAGAAGATAAGATCAATGAATAAAGTGAAATCTTTGCCGGTGTTTTCTTCAACTGATCCACCACATCATACTCACTTTGTTTCATTATTTTCAGAAATTCTTCTTCTTCATCATTGTGGCTTTTTCCTTTGCTTTCAGATATCACTTGAGGGTCTTTTAATAGATTCCCTGGAGTATAACACCTACCACTCCGAGTGATCCCTCCTATTCCTGTGACATTTGTTATGGATTCTGATGCAAATGATTCTAGGCATACTTCACCATTAGGCTCTTCAATTATTTTTTGTTGATCAGGCTTTGCATGGATTGCGGGATGAGAAGGCAATCTAGACACTTTGAAGACAGGAACTGCCCCTTGTTTAGGGGTTATTTCTCCGGACATTACAGAATGGGATTCTATGACAGTTTCATATTTCCACGGAACTGTGTGATTGCTCTCATAGGAAAATGGCCTAGGTATCTTGAAAACAAGTGCCGGCTCGGGTTTATAAATCTTGAAAACAGGGGGAGCTTGATGGACCATATTGATGCTCTGTTTGATGCCTTTTGGTATCTCGAGCACCCCTAGTTTGACCATTCTTTCAACAAAGAACTTTAGCTCTGGACACTCTTCTATGTGATGCTTCTTTCCGGAACATTCACAAAATAAATCACTTTCATTTACCTTCACTGTTCTCTTTCCTTTCCTTCCTTCGACTTCCATCTCATAGCCCGCTTTCCTCAGGGCTTCCAGGATCTCATTCATTGGGAGTTTAACATTCTCCACTCCCTGATTTGCACGATTCCCATTACAAATGGAATTTACCTGTCCTCCACCATGATTAGGGAATGGATTATTCCTTATGTGTGGCCTTGGTTCTTCTTCCAGCTTAATGGCACCGCGATCAATTAAGCGCCATACTGCATTCCTGAAACCATAACAATCTTCAACAGAATGTCCAGGAGAGTTGGAATGGTAATCGCATGTTTGATTTGGATTGTACCACCGAGGATATGGCGGCACCAAGGTTTTTCCAGGACGTGGAGCTAGCAGGTTGTCTCCACACAAATGCTTGAACAACTCAGCATTGCTCATATGGAAATCAGGTAATGGTCGATTTTCCATTGCAGGTCTATTATTGGTGTTGAATAGTGGGGTTGTTGTGGAAGAGTTGGTTTTCTGGTGGGTCGAAGTACTTTGTTTGGTGGGGTCTAGGTGTTATTGGTGTATAAGGTCGTGGTTGGGAGACATGGTTAATCTGGTGCGGTTGATGTGTATATTGGGCTTGAGCTGGGATGATTCTTGGAGGTGGATATTGTTGGTGTAAATAAGATGGGTAATGGTTTGGCCGAGGAATGGATTGATAAGGTTGGGGGTGGATGTAATTAACAGCATTTTCTTTCTTCTTAAAATGGGAGCCTTTTTTTGATTCACTTGTTTCTCTTGTTGCTAGCTCCACCTTCCCTTCTTGGATATTGGTTTCGATTCTTTCTCCTATCTCGACCAAATCCACGAACTCTTTCACATGAGTCCCAAGCATGTTCTTGAAAAAAGGACCTTCCAAGGTACGGATGAAGTAAGAGCACATTTCTTGCTCTAACATCGGTGGAACGACCCTTCCAGCCATAGCCCTCCATCTTTGAGCATATTCCTTGAAAGACTCGTTCTCCTTCTTCCTCATTCCCTTCAATTGATCTCTGGTAGGTGCAGCATTTAGATTAAACTTATATTGGTTAGTGAAAGCTTGAGCTAAATCTTCCCAACACCGAATCGGTGTTCGATCCATCTGCATATACCACTCCCATGCAGCGCCTTCCAAGCTCTCAGGGAAAAAGCTGATCAGGAAGTTCTCATCCTTGGACCACATTCCCATCTTTGTGCAAAGACATCCGTAAATGCATAAGGGGATTGGTGCTTCCATCAAACTTGATGAGTTCGGGCATCTTGAAGTCTTTGGGAATAATCACACTTGATGCTAAACACAGATCGCTAATACTCATTGAACCATATGGGCTAGGTCCACGTAGCATTCGGAACTGCTCTTGCATGCTTTCTTGCAGTTCCTGTTTGAGTTTCAATTTTTCTGCTTCATTATCCACACTGTTATGGGAGGTTACATTGTTGTGCGGAGTTCCGTTGTTGTCGTTCCCATCCGAGTCATATCCTGGTCGCTCAACATTTTCCTCGTTTTCTTTGGCCATATTCACAGTGTCCACAATGAACTTTTTGAATTCAGGTCCAAACATGGATTTCATCATGGCCTTAAGCTCATCAATTTCTTGACTCAGATTCCTTCCTTGGTTATTATCTTCTGCAGCCATGGTCTGTTCCTTATCCTTGGCCTTTTTCTTCTCAACCCTGGATCGAAGGTCGTACGGCTCTCTAGCCGACGCACTACTGTCAGACAAAGCTTTCTTTGAAGGAGCAATGTTTGATGACCTGTCTCACAAAAAACAGATGATGAGCAAATGAAAAGTAAAACTTAAAAACTCTTTGATAGCAAGGAATAAAATCTATATTTGATGGTAACAGACTGGACTCATATCCTGTTCAGAGGACGTTTTCATCCATAAGACAGGGTATGTGATGGACCAAAGTACAGGGGCTATTAGTCCACAATATACTTGTTAGGAGCACACTAGCAATGTAAAGCTTGATCTTCTTTCTCACATTCTACACAGAAGGAAAGTTTTCCTATAAGGCAGAAATGTAATTGACAAAAATATCTAAGGGAGATTTTGCTCCACGATAGATATAGTTTTGCACATTTATTCGAAGAGAAGTAGAGAAAGTCAAAGGATGAATTTATTTCATTCACTCTAAAAGTGCAATTACATCATAATTGAGTCAAGAGTGGACACTTTCTTTCTCTTAAGACCTCTAACAAGGCCCCCACTCATGTCCATAAAATGACTCACTTCATCAGGTAAATGAAGCTTGAGATTCTTTTGAATTTCTCTCTCTGCCCTCTCAAAATGGTAGATAAACTTTGGAATATGATGACCCACTTCCTCAGTTAATCTTGCATGTTTTTCTTTCCACATTTCAGCTTTCATTGCCCAATCACCAGCTTGCTTTTTCCAGAATCTACCTGCATCTTCTGTATGGTGAAGTCGATCTCGACATTGCATAAAGCGAACCCATTCTTGGTCACATTCCTCCTTAGCCTGTGCTAAACACGCATTTAATTTTTCTATCTTTAGCTCTAACTCTTCTTTTTGCTTTTGCATTTCGACTTCCAATTCTTCCTTTATTTGTCTTTGTTGGGTAAGCTTTGTCTTCAATCCTTCGTTTGCTTTATTCAATTGGCTAATATGCTTCAAAAACCTATTCTTTTCAACAGCCATCATTCGGACCTCCTTTTGAAGATCATGGATCATCTGTCTTTCTCTTTCTTGACTGGGAACATCAGCAAGTTCATCTTTCAATTGCTCAATCAGCTTTTCTTTCTTCTCACATTGACTTCGTGTAATAACAACTTCTAGTTCTGCTGCTTGTTTTTGCTGTTCTAGGAGCTTCATCTGTGCTTTCATGACTTCTATCTGTTCAGCCAACTGAGAATCATTTCCTTTTTCAATAGGAACGCTAGGAACACTTTGATGTACCTTTCTTGCTTCCCTCCATATGACATACTCATTAGTACTAATCACAAGTGGTTTTCCTAATTCATTTCTTCCTGCCATGTGAATATTTCTCCATGCTTCTTTGACTTCTTGTGATAACGTCTTAGTGTGTTCGCCTTCCTTATACCAGAAATAGAGTCCTCCAAGTTGTTCTTCCTGTGGTCTCTTTTGTGTCCAACAAAGTTGTCTGAGTACTATTGTCGGTGTGTATGATATGCAACCTCTAGGACCCATCAATGGTACATTATGAAATTTACCGCAACTAAGAATGATATCACCTCTTTCATGTTCATACCATGGACAAACCCATTTAAATGACTGTTCCTTTATGCTATCAAATTCAGCCTTCCATTCATGGACTCCTCTTGGCTTGGTTGGGATACGATGAAAGCTTCTTAGTGGGTCTGAGATATTTCTGATGTGATTCCTTGCATACATGTGTGTAATAATCCATACATATAAGAGATGTAGACAACATCGTAGCTTCCCTTTTTGTTTCTGTTGGCAGAAGTTAAGGTCAAGAATGTTTCAGCTAACACATGAGAACTGGATTTCTTCGTTTATTTTCTACAGCAAAGAAAACATCCATAGCAGCTTGATCAATTATATCTGGAGCAGAAGGAAATAATACTAACCCATAGATAGCAAATGCCAATACTCTTGAAAAAGTAGCCCATTCTTTTTTATGCCCCAAGTCTTTTAAACGATCCTCCATGAATGTTTTAGTCACCCCTTTTGAATCTGTATGCCCTGTTAGCTTCACTCGAGTCATCGGCACCCCTAGTAATTCTCCAAATTGCTCTACTATCTTTACATCTGAAGAGGGTTGTTCCAGATGAAAATAAATAGAAGTGCTTTTCTTCATTGGTAATTTTAACAAGGTGCATACTCTTCAATAGTAGGAGTGATGTCCATGTTTGGCAATTCAAAACATCTTAAGGTGGGACTCCAATATTGAGCTAGAATATTGAGGGCAGAAGTTTCCACGGATATGAGTAACAGATCCAGAATAGACCCATACTTATTTGAGAAAACTCTTCTATCTTCATTAGGTAACAATTGACTCAACTGGTACAACTTCTCCAGAGAGCTGGTATTTCCTATCACACTGAAGTGCCTCTTTGAGCTGGATACATTGCTAGTATGTTGTGCTCCTTCCATCATCTATTATCAAATATGATGTTATTCCTCTACCACCGACAGATTTTTTTTTATGAAAGAAGAAAAATGAATGAGATGCATGTCATAAATAAAAATAAATATGCATGCTGGATGAAGAGAATGCATGTGACATGAATAAGTGCAATTAAAATGTGATTGTTATTTTTCATGTTTGAAAAGTAAATATGCTTGATGAGAAAAAATGCATGTGCTATGCATGAAAATTTTTTGCATGTTATAATGTCTATGCTGAAAGTTGCAAGATACTATAATGCATGATGCATGATAAAAGAGGGGAAACAAAATATATATATATATACATGTATATGCTCCCTTGTGTCCTAACAGGGTGGTACTTAATGTTTGATGGTTTTATGGTCGACCCTATTTGAGGTTAGCCAACTAAGGTCTCTAGTAGTGCACAGCTTTTGGATGGATCTAGACCCCTAAAGGATTATGGTCCCCAGGTTGCCTTTATCAATAAGATACAGACCTAGTT
This sequence comes from Dalbergia cultrata, assembly GCA_031216105.1. Lineage (NCBI taxonomy): Eukaryota > Viridiplantae > Streptophyta > Magnoliopsida > Fabales > Fabaceae > Dalbergia > Dalbergia cultrata. The sequence goes on from CM062345.1 coordinate 11,571,346, forward strand.
CTATGAGTCAAACCACAGGGACATGAAAGTCACAATATGGCAACCCATAGTTCCAGTAACAACCTGAGCGGTGAGTCAACGACTGTCAGGGAAGCATAAGCCTCACAATAACAACGTCAAAACCCCTTCTTGCCCTATAGTTTTCCAAGGCTCGGGTATAGAGCCTAAATAGTGTGTGAGGACAGTGTTAGTGAGAGTGTGTGAAGGGAGCATACAAACCTTGTAATCCTAAACTACTCATTCCTGAAAAAAGAAATTAACAAGACAAATATAATTCAAAAACACAATCGACTATCCTAAGGTTCAAAAGAAAAAATAAAACAATGTCTTCTATCCTAAGGTTCAAAATATACAAAAAATAAAAATCTTCTATCCTAATGTTCAAATAAGAAATATTTACAAGCAAACAAAAAATTAAATAAACCAATATCTACAAAAAGTAAAGTAAAATATTTATAGAAGGAAAACAAATGTACATAAACAATATTTACAAAAAGGATTTGAATAGGAAGTATTTATAAGTAAAATAAACCATTATAAAATAAATAAATAAATAAAATATTTTTAATAGTAAAATAAAATATAAATAAACCAATATTTACAAAAAAGGTTTAAATATTTACAAGTAAAATAAATCATGATTTAAAAAAATAAATAGATAAATAAAATAAAATATTCACAAAAGTAAAACAAATATAAGTAAAACATTATTTATAAAAAAGGAAAATAAAATATTTACAATAACTGAACAAATATCTTATGAGGGGAAAAATAAATATAATAAAGTTACAATCATTTGCATAGTTAACTCTAACGGGCTTAACTCTCTAATATGTTCCCCAGTGGAGTCGCCAAACTGTCACAACGTACCCGGAGGGCGCCGCGACGAGAATGACAAAATAGTTTAAAATAATGGGAGTCGCCACCAATTTTAATTCTGGAAAAATTGGAAATCCTTTTTGACTTGTAAGACTGGTCTTTTTAAGAGTTTTGAGTTCGGGAGTCTGATTATGATTAGAGAAGGGTGGAAACTTAATTCCACTGCACCTCTAATACATCCGTATAAATACGGTTACCCTAGAGCTAATTATACAAATTCATTTATAATTTTAAAATATTTATTTTTCCCCAAAATGTAATTATACATTTGTAAAAACAAAGCTAAAATTACTAACTATATATATCTACAAAAATAAAGATAAATCCATAATTATATATAAAAAAAAGGATAAAATTAAAATTGGTAATTATATTTACAAAAATAAAGCTAAAAGTGATAATTATATATTTATAAAAATAAAGTTTCGACCCAATTATGTAAAAAATGAAATAACATAAAATAAGTTAAATAAAATAAAATAAATAAGTTAAAGGAACATTAAATTAAAAGAACCTAATTTAATAAAAATTAATTTTGGTTTGATAGCTGTTGACTACGCCGACGTATCCTCTGGTGCAATGAGGAACTCAAAACCACGCTGCTCAGAAAATGATTGTGTGTTTGATTGATTTTAGTTAAAAGAGAAGATAAAAGTGTGTTGGTTGATTTTAATTCTGAAAATGATCTTTTGATTTGTTAAATTGTTCAAAAAGAAAATCCATTTGTGTACAGAGTTCAAGGTAGCATCAAGTTACGCCATGAATCTTTACGGTTCAGCAGTACATGAAAAAGGCATCCACCTCTCAATCATAACTGTTGACTATTGCGTGGATTAAAATATTTTGATTTTGATTTTTATTATTTATTTATTATGTATTTTTAGGTATTTTAAAATTTTTATCAAAATTCTAAAAAATGGTCTGCCTATATTCTATATAAATAAAAACACAATCTAACCCAATCAAAAAAAAAAAAAAACACCTAAAAACAATTAGAACTAATCCAGGATAATACTACCCAAAATTCGAAATCGGCCTAAACTGAAGAAGAGAAAGAAAGAAAAATTTTTGAAGTCCAAACCCCACCAGCCCAAACACTTGAAGACCAACATCTTAACACAAGAATAAAATACTGAACCTAACTTACTGCAAAATGCCAAAAGGAGGTAGAAACCATACGGGAAAGTGACGCACAGAGCTAGCAAGGGCTCACGGTGGTTGCTGGGAGACGGCGGCTGCTGGGGAGACGGCGGAGCTTTGTGGCGTTGAGGACAGCACGTGCGGGGTGTAGGACGGTTTGCAATGGTGCTGTTCGTTGGCTGGTTCCTGCAGCGGATTTCGCGATCTCGTGGTGGTCTCGCAGAGAGGAGCGACGGGGCTGGAGCCAGGCGGAGGGATAGCAAGGCTGGACTGGCGGCGCGAGCTTATCTACGGGGGAGGTAGATCGCGATCTTCCGCGATGCTAGGCTGGAGATCCAGCGGTCACGGCGGCTGTGCAATAGGCGCGCAGGGGCTGATTGCTGCAGCGAGTTTTTCAACAGTGACTGACAGCAGCGCGAGTGGGGCTGTGGGGATGTGCGGCGGCCTGAGGCGCGGCTAGACTGGTGTTGCTCGCGGCGGGGAACTGTGCTGGCACGATGTGGCTGGTGTTTTGGTGGAAGGCTGCTGTATTTGCGATCTGCAGAAAAAAGTGTGGGGCGTTGCGAGACTGCGGCTGAGTTTCTCCGAGATGGTTCTGCTGGTGCTGTTCATGGAAATGCAGGGGGGCAACGGCGGCTTGATCAGCAGTGGGAGGGAGACCTTGTGCGCTCTGCTGGTTGGCAGAGGTACTCGCGACGGACTTCGCAGCTGTTTTCCTTCTCTTCTTTCTTTTATTTCAGACTCAATTTGTGAGGGTGATGTTGATTATCTCCATAAACCCAAAATCTGAAATTGTTCTGTTTTGATTAGATTTAATTCCAGCTTTGTTTGTGGTTTGGTTTCTGGTTTGTATTTGACAATGGGTCAGAGATGATGATGATGGTTTATGTGTTTGATTAATTCAAGGCAAGGAGTATAGTGGTGTGATGATGTCTAAAGTATGAGGATGATAAGTCAATGGGATTAGTTATTTAGGAATGAAGATGATGGTGTCAGTGGATAATGGAAGTAATGGTTGTGGTGGCTTAGATGAATTTAGGATGATGATAATGGAAAAGGGTTATGAAGATGATGGGTTAATGGTATGTGTATGGAATAGAGGGCTATACCATTGGTATGTGAGTTTCTATGTTGTGGGTGGAAGGGAAGACTGTGATATGTCCTGCGAGAACGAAAAGATTATCGCCTTCCTCAATGAACCTCCCTCTGTTCTCTCTATGTTAGCTAGAAATTGGCACTCTCCGTCTCTGCTGGAAATTAACTTCCCCGATTCCCCGTGCTTGCTAAAAATTAACTCTCCTTTCCTTTTCCTCTTTTTTGTTCTAATTTCTTTATTTATATAGCTGAAGAATTCCTCTCTTGATGCTTAGCTGCTGATGCCTTGATTCTTGGGATTTTCATTTTTCATAGACTGCACACCTAGATCCTTGACAGATTTTCAGGATGTGAATTTCAACTCAATCTGCTTGAACCATTTTTCACAGCATGCGTTTTTTGACATTATTATTCACTTCACTGTTGGAGATGTCTATTTGATTTGACGGAAGCATTAAATGCATCGCTTCTTTTTACTGTTGGCTCTTTGAATAAGCTGAATTACATTGAATGCTTTGCTTTGTAGTCAAGATTGTATCTGCTTACCGTTGGAACGTTGAGATTTTGTGATGCAACTATCAAATCATCATTACATGTACTGCTAACAATGTGCCCTTTTTGCATTTTTTATTTTGATCATCGTCAGGGAGAAGCTTTTGGGTTTTGATTAAATTTTTAAAAAAAATGGACCAAGTATGATGTGGGCTAAAAGGTTAAAATGGGCTGGCTTGATTTATTTTTTTTATTATTATTTTTTTTTACAACTAGGCCAAAAAACCAAAATAGGATGGGCTGACACACGACAAAAAATAAAAAATAAAAAAAATGGAAGAAGCAAAATAATGAAAATAAAATGTCCGGGCAAAATATGGTGTTCACAATCTATAAAGTATAATATATGAACTTTCAATTTAACAATGGATTTATAAATAAAAAAAATTCTTCTATGGAAAGTTATCAAGTGTGTAAGATGTGTGCCGAATTTTATATGGAATATAATCAATCCAATCGGTGAATTTAAAATTATTTCTATATAGATCAAGCCTATAAAATTTTATAAATTTAAAAATTATTTGATACTTCATCATTTAACTCTATTTTAACGAATAATATAGTTCTTTATATATATATATATATATATATATATCGATTATTAATGATTATTAGATAACATACCTATTGTTGTTCAATTTTCCTGAAGTTTGGCATTCTTGATCATTAATATAATATTATATAATTTAAATATCATATTAATTAAAATATCACACAACCCCTCTTGTGCATTTGAATTTCTCATTATGCATTAAATTATAAATATCTATGTTAATTATGAAATTATATTCTATGTCAAATTTGATATCAAACTATGAAAAGAATATTATAATACTTAGATTTGATATTATAATGATCGAACTCGAATATCTATGATAATCATTAAATGTTATTCTAATATCGGGTTTCATATCAAATCATGAAAAGATGATTATATGTTAAGGAGAACTACAATTTTGAGTCCCAAAAAATTATATCGCTAACAAAATAGCCCTAAAAAAGAATTATATTTGTCCATGATCTCCAAAAATCCACATCGTTTGGAAAATTTCCGCAAACATCAATAGGCCATTATTTTGTTAATATAAATAATTATGTTTCATGTTTTATGCTAGGGTTGCACTGTACAACTATCACTTTAGTCTCAAGAGATTATATCTTTGACAAATAGCCCTTTTATGCAACGTTAATATTGTAAAACGACCACTTTAGACTTCCAAAAGATCCTATCTTTAATAAAACAGCCCCTAAAGAATCAATTTTGTTAATGAAAATGGATTTCAACTAACGTCTAATGTTTGAGTGAATCTGTCAAATGAATTGGGTCTTTGAGAGTCATAGGCAAATATGATCTCTTTTATGGACTATTTTGTCAGTGGTTTAATCTTTTAGAGGCTAAAATAGTTATTCTCCCTATATGTTAATTATGAAATTGTATTGTAAATATCGAATTATATGCCACATCTCACTTTCTCATGTATTTGAACTATTCATATTCTTACATAGTTGATTTCTCTTTTCTCTTTTGGTTTCCTTGGGTATCCATAACCGGATATAGTAACTAATCCCTTCGTATATTTAAAAGAGTAAACATTAGCCATGAGTTTTAATAATGATATTTTAAATGTTTCTTTCATATCTTAACTTTCAATCTCAATCTCAATTTCAATCTTCAAAATTAATGTGTTTTGATTTTAAAAAAATTGTCAATGATTAATTACTGAATTTTATTAATTTTAAAGAAATTAAAGATTAAATTTAGGATGTTGATTAATAGTAACAGAAATCATTTTAATCTATAATCTATCTATAATATATATGATTAAGGCCTAGATCAATTTACTGTTATGTCATGTTTCCTTTCTCGTGCATTTGAATTTCTCATTCTACATTAAATTGGAAATATCTATATTAATTAAGGGATTATATTATAATCAGTAGAACAAGAATGTCAGACACTTTAAAGTGTTACTGATTGATGTAAGTTGAAGCAAAAGGGTTTAGGTCCACATATATAGCATTGGGCTCCCTCTCCCATAAGCAATGTGAGACTTGTTTTAAGATGTATTATTTCAATCAACTCCAATAATTTCCACCTTAATAAGAAAAGTTTGGTTGACAAAAAAACCCAACAACAAACCTATATTACACACTTTATCACCATTGATGAGTGATTCTCACTCATCCTACTCAGTCATCATATCTAAAGATGATAAAGTATATAGTGTAAGTTTACTACTAGCTTTTGTTGTCAACCAAACACTTCTTCACCTTAATTGAAATGAGCTTATCTATAGGTTTCATTGTCGACATCGATAATCATATTCAAAAGGAACTATCACATTCTAACAACAAAAGTATCCTCACTCTGAACTAGACTACTCCATGAATTACATCTCAACACGTATTGAAATCATGCTGAAGAATTTATGGTGCAACTTCCATTTAGTTTTCTCCTAAAGTTCTTTAGCCATCAACATAATTCCACTACACATCTTGCATTACTACCAACCAATATTCTTGTGCAATTGTGAATTTGCCAACAACAACTTATCCTTTTCCATGGCAGTTCCCTATCTTTTAAAAAAGATCATCCTCTCCCACAAGGACAAAGACATAACTACCAACATTCTTTCCACATGTTTCTTTTTCCCATACGTCCTACTTCTAGTTACCAACACTTAATTAATCCAATGAAATGCTACCCTCACTTTTCATTATTCTTTCCTCTGAAATGATTTTACTTCCTACTTTCTTCAAAATTTAGAGTATTCTTCCTATACATCAAAACAAGTTTATATGCCCATAAGAAGATAAAAGAGACCATATGAGCCTTAACACTTTATCTTCATCATCAATCTTGAAACCAATAGCCCCTAATCCAAAGATGATGCCATTGAGACATTTGAGAGCATTAAGATGATCAAAGAATCTCATATTGTCATCCATGTGTAAATTATGCTGAAATTGCTCGTTCAACAACAATTGATTTGAGATATCCTTTATCTGATATAACCCTTCGAGTTTCTCCCACAATTCCTTGATATTACTTACACATTTGCAAGAACATTTTTAGCCAAACATAGGCAAATTGCACTTGTAGCTCTCAAATCTAGTTCCTCTATCTTTTCATCGTCCATATTGGAAAATTTCCCTTTCAACGTCATGTGTGACTCTTAATGTATTAATATATTTTTGACTTATATTTTCCTGCAATCTAAAATTGATTCTTCCATATCTCTCCCCTTCTAATCCTAGGCAATATGAGACCTGTTCGAATATGTTTTATTTCAATAATCAACTCAAGCAAGTATTTGGAATGCACACCCTAATTAATGGACCCCAAGGGAAGTAATCAATGATATATATTCCTTAAAATCAGATAATTATTTCTTACCCAAAAAAAAATCCATAATTGCACAAAGTCACTTTTAGAATGTATTTATTTAAGCTTTTTTTTTTTGTTTTGTACCATATATATGTTATGTATATTAGCTTTTATTTGAAAAAAATAAAAAAATATCTTTTTAAGTAAAAGTTTGTATGAATCATTTATATATAAATTTTTTTTAATTAAATTGACACAAATACACCCTATGATGCAGAATTTATGTAATGATAATTTTTTGCACCATTATTCGTTCTTCGAAGGAAAAATAACTGATCTTTATTGTTTCTGGACTGGCCTTGCAAATTCGTGCTATTTGATGTTCGATCCCATTTTTATCAAAGAAGTCAAAATGATTTTTTTTTAAACGGTTATTTAATGAAATCAAAGAATAAATGATCAAGTACGTATAGCATTGATATATAAAGAATAATTGATGTAAAAATTATAAATAATTAAAATATTTCTTCCTTTGAAGTTTTAAGCTAAAACATAACACCAGGGCAAGTTATATAGGTCCTATCTCATAAGTCATGCCATCCAAATATGGTATTTATATTTAGGAACTCTTTCCCTTCATAGGTTAAAATTTTGGGTTGGGCGCTCCTTTAGATTTAAGTCCATTTGTTGAAAAGTCAATCCACGGACGAGAGCAACTTAGAAAAGGAGTGACCTAGGGAAAATGATACCTATCCGAATGAACCCCTCAGGGTGGGCACAACCTACAGTGACTTGTCCATCTTAAATTGGAGCAAAAATTAAAATAGTACAAGTCCACGTGGAGGACAGCCATATCTAAGTATGATATTTAAATCTGGAGCCTATCCCACTCAATCTTATGGATTAAATTCCCCGTTGAATTTGAGTTCATCACAGCAATGTCACAATCAAGTATTGAAGGTAAGAAAGAATTGAATTCTTCCCATGAAACCCTGGTGGAGCTGTTACTATGGGCTTGTTTGGAATGATGCTTTGCTTTTTGGTTTTTCAAAACAATTTTAAAAAAATAAGTTTAGATTCAATTTTTGGAAACTAAAAATTAAAAATTTTGTTTGGCAATTATACTCAAAAAATAGTTTTTAAATGATATAAAACAAAAAACTTGTTTGGCAAAGCAGTTTATGGGTAGCCACCCAATTAGAGAAGAGAGATGGAGATTTGGTGACACCCACTGACCGCCAAAGCTCACGGGCAATGCTACTCCTTCGCATAACCAATCACCTCAATGCCAAGCATCTCCGTGAATGGCAGCACCACCCATTCCTTGCGGTGGTCGTGATGCCACTCTCCCTGCTGCATGCGAATCGCCACCATCTAGTTCATCCCCGATGAGCATTACCACGAGTTGCTGCCATCTCCTTGGATTTATGCTTCTCCTCTCACTTGCAAGCTCTTCTCTATTCTGAGTTTTTTTTTTTTTGGGAGGGGGTACATAATCTATAATGTTGTTGCTGCTATTTGCATTTTTTGGGCATTGATATACTTTGTTTTGGTATTGTGTTGTTGTTATCATTGGTATGTAGTAGTTGCTATTGGTAGAGTAAAAACAATTTTTTTTATTGAGTTCAGGGACCCCATGGGGACGGAGGGGGAACCAGGGAACGTTGGTGAGGATCAAGGACATAGATGGCGAAGATTTGGGGTCGCGGGGATGGAAGCGAGGAGGCACCCCTGACACTGCCATCGCCTCACGCAATGGACAGAGGGCATCCCCTGCTGTTTTATGGATTGACGACTGTCCCCACAAACCAACACAGGTCTTTTCAGTATGCTTTGTCCTTACTCACATGCTTTCTAGGAAAACTTCCCAGGAGGTCACCCATCCCAAAATTGCTCCAAGTCAAGCACACTTAACTGTGGAGTTCTTTCAGTTTGGGCTACCGAAAAGAAGATGCATCTTGTTGTTATAGGCTGTACAAATTAATACATATAAGCCATCCTTCAACTGTATAGTCTCATACCTATACAATCTTAGGATCCCTATCATTCAGGTGTGTAATCGGTTCATTCATGTACCCCTTCGCTTAGAGGGCCATGTGAAGAGCTGCTCCTTGTTCGTGCCTTCTTTTGCACCGGCAATCACTCATCACCCTCGTCCTCGGGTGTTACAGGCAGCACTGTGCATGGCAGCGCTGGGACTTACGATTACAGTACTGCGATCGAGCGTCACGCAGTGGAGTTGTTGGTGGTGGATCTACTAATGATGGTGTTTTTGGAGCAAAAAATCATAAAAACATTTTCATCCTGGATGAGACTCGAATGTGTGCACAAACCAATAAGACAAAAGAATTACAAGTTTGCCACATCATTGTTTTTCAAAACATATCTAAATTGTTTTCTACTTTATGTTTTTAAGAACCAAATCTTGTTTTTTAATTTTTAAAACCAACATAATAAAAACAGTGTACCAAATGAGTTTTTCTAGTTACTTGATTTTAAAAATTAAAATTGTTTTAAAAAACACTTGTCAAACAACCCCTATATAACCGTGGGACACAAACATCACCAGCTGCAAAAGGGGTTTTGATGTGTTAAGAATAATTATATGTTAGATTTATTTAAAGTGGTTTAGGTTGATATTAGTTTGATTTATATTGATTTAGATGTTGATATTAGTTTGATTTTCTCATTATATTTTGATTTGATACTAATTTATTATATTTATTATCTTAGGCTTATAAATAGGCACTGCTTCTTTGTGATTCAAAATAACCTAAATATACCGTTTATTCACCATTTCTTCATGTGTTTATATTTTTCATTATGTTGTTTATATTTCATCATGTCTTCTAACGCAAACACAATCATCAATAAAAGTCATGTAATCTAAGTATGGTACTTAAATCTAGAGCCTCTCCAGCTCAAATAACGTTTGGATGTGATTATTTTTGGTGAAAATTATTTTTATATATTTGAATAGTTCTTAAAAGATAACCAAAATTTAAAAAAAATTAATTTTCAATTTTTTAATTATTTTATATAAAATTTAAGCATCATAATATTTTTTAAAATTCTAAAATAAACACAACCCTCAACAAGCTAGTCTATTGGATTACGGTAATTATATTTCAACACCCATACCTATGTGGGCCTATATAGGTGTGAGAAAAGTGATGAAAAGAGAATAAGGAAGAAAAAAAATAAATGGTGAGATTCATATATTTTATGAGTAGGGTATTTAAATATTAGAAAATATTAGGTGTTGGAATAATAAAATTGTTTGGGTTAAATTCTCCCTTGAATTTGAGTTCCTCACAATAATGCCACGATCAAGTTTTGAAGATAAGAAAAAACTGAATTCCTGCCATGAAACCCGGTGGAGCTGAAACCGTATACTCATGGGAGGCGAACACCACCAGCTGCAAAAGGGGTTTTGATGGGGTGGAAATAACGTCTCGCTCCTTCACTAATTATTTATTAACAAATAGAAGATATATAATGTATATTTAATAATTTATAAATTTTTAAATCGATGTAAATTTTTATTACTTCATATATTAATAAATAATTAACAAATAGAAAAAAGGACATCATTTAGTGCTGAGTATTTCCATCCGATTTCATGAAAGCAAAAAGACGACTATTACTACGACCAGTCATATTTCAACATCAAGCCATTAATAATTATGTAGTACACTGTTGCTTTCGAACTTTAGACTTAATTATTAACTAATACTTACTGAAAAGACAATTTGACTAATTTAAAGAATGAAGCTCGTGGAAGGAAAAAGTAGAATGGCATGACCTACTTAATTAATTCTATTCTCTCCTCACTCGTTTCACTGTTTTGGAACCAAGGTACAATATTATGTGACTTACCCCAAAAGGCACGAATTTACCTTAGCTTACAGATATATATTCCTAATTCCCAGCACTTCCTTTTCACTTTTTATCCATTTGATATCTGATCGATTAGAGAGAAAGCTATATTGTACAATTTCACTACAATATGTTTTGGAAAATTTAGTCAAGTAGATACGCAACAAGCTAAGCTAGCACATCTTTTTCTGTCACATGACATGCATCTAGCTATAGTTAGGTCAATTCGAGGACTATAGTATAAGCAGGACTATTTTATTCTTTCTTTCACGCACTTTTCTTCACGAGTATGCGTGTTCTTTCAGATAACTATTTCATGTATAAGACTCTTTAGCCTTTAATTTGATTCCATGCTTATGGAAGGGATTTTCTCTCAGCATTATTGGGTGTTTATTGTGTTTTATGGACATTCGGATCAACTCAATAATGAAGATGCCGTCCATGGCCCGCTGCCTACAACCTTAGCCGCGTTACTCGGCACGATCAAACCCTTATATTTTTAATTAAATCTATATACACACGTACTCACACAATTGTTGACCCTATATTAAGATACAATTTATGAGAAGTAATGCTATTCTTATATATTACTTTTGCCTGTTCACCTAAAATTTTTTGATCTGTCAATGGATTCACTGTTATACCCATGAAGCCCCATTTTAAGGCCTTGTTTAGACATTTTTCTTAGTATAATATTATTTATATTCATAAATTGTAGGATATTGTGCTGATATACTTTAATAAATAGGGTGTGAGATCCATACTAAATGGAGTACATACCTATCTAATAAATCTAATATGAATGAGAGTATATTAACACAGTATTTCATAATTTATGAGTGCAATTAATTTTATTTTGTTCTTGCGATAGAACAAGCGGGAATAGTATATGTACTTGCGTGTTTAGAGGCGTTTGGCGTTCGCATTATGGCCTATGACATTGACGTGCCATGCATGCCACATATAGACCCACAATTTGTAGCTAATGAATGAAACAAGCGAACAACTACCCTTTTGTGGTCCAATGGCACAACTACACATTCGGAAGTACCGTCGGAGCAAATGCTATTCCTCGGTCCTAACTCCTAACCCCAATTGCTTTTTGCACTCACCCTTTTAAACTTACTTTAACTATATAAAATAAATAAATATTATCGGAGGCACGCAATACTTTCTTTATAACAGTAATTAGGTAACACAAAGGGATCGATTAATTGGAAACTGCTTGCTAGATGTCAAGATTGAGATTCTATAACAATGAAATCAGCTTAGAGTGTTGGGAGTGGTAGGGATAAGTATGCCTTGTGACGTGTCACATTCACTAGGGACTAATTGCAAAATAGACCTATGAAAACAAGGGATGGGATAGATATATGTAATTCAAATTAACTTTTTGCGAGCGTCCCAGAAGTTTTTTATTATTGAATTGGATGAGAGGGATACCCTTTTGTGGACCAATGATTATTTTCGCCACCATGCAAAACGTCATTGTTAGTCATCAGTTGGACAAGCACTCATTTTCTTATGGAGCTATTTCTACTCCATAAATCATCAGCAAAAGGTGAAAAGTATAGAGTGGTTATTTATTACTTGCATATATGCATGCTAGCGATGGAGCTATCCCTTCAGTCATATAGGCGATCCATCACATCCAACAATGTTAAGTTAATACACATATAAACATCAGTTCAAGTTACATCTTGGTATAGTTTAGTTTTATCTGTTTTTTTCATAATATATATTCTATTCTTTTCACCTATTCTTATGTGAGGTGACGTGAGTTTTGATGTTGTGCACCGTATCATCACACTTTCCATAAAGCTACCAAACTAATGATATCTTATTGATTCTGTTGCGTGCTTGGATGTTATAGCTGCCGCCGATTGCAATTCAATCAGCTCATGAACATTGTTTGAATTTGGTTTTCTTTTTTTGCTTTTTTTTTTCCTCCTTTTTAGTTTTGGTAAAGCAGGAAAAATAAGCTTATTGCCTAGATCATTGTAATTCATGCAATAAGGTTCAGATATTCATGTAGGAAATTAAATGATAGGCAAAAATATAGAAGAAAATGCAAAATAAGTGATATTTACGCATTCACATTTGAGAGCGATTCCTTGACGTTTTGACTGTGTGCCACCCGATCCAAGTGTGACCTGCTTGTGTGCCAGCCATCTTTGATCTGGTGGCAGCTTAACTCGGCTAACAAATTAGGCCACGAAGTAGACGTTACTCTACCGAGTCGGTTGGTTGAACTTTACACTATATATATGGGAATATATTTTTTTTTCGTTCGTTTTATGAATAATTGGCATATAATAAATCTTAGGAACCAATGATTGATTGGCTGTGATTCGACATTTAATTTGTTCTTCACAAAATTTTGGACCATATTGTGAATTAAAAAAATAGCACTAGAAGATTTTGGACTATATTTCTCATGTAAGGTGTGTGGTGGCAATGTCAGGTGGTTAGCTATTTGATGTTAGTAAAGGTTCAGAGAGAGTTTTGATAGATGACTAAGGTCATATGTACTTGTTTGCTTAGCTTGTGTATCGAAGCTCTAACCAAGTTCTGGTTGATAAGCTTATTACTTATCGAAAAAAAGAAGAAGAATTTTTACCCTTATTACAATGGGTTAATCCGACTTAAGTCAAATTAGTTAGAGTTGGGTGAACTCTAGATATAGCAGTAGCTGAGCAAAAATACTGAAGATGCTAAATAGGGATTTGTTTTTTTTGGGAATTTGATTAAGTTTATAGTATGTTTTATTGGCCTGTATAAGACATTTTAAAACAAGCGTTAGTTTGTATCACCCTTTTGTGGGTGAAATCAGGATATCCATTGTCAAAAGTGGTAATTAATTCTCTCAAGAAGTAAAGATTTCATAAATTGGGTTATGTCTTTGATCACAAGATCTTCTGCATACATATTACCAGAAATTGAATATTTGGCTAGATACTTAAAGAACTTAACTAGTTAATAACTATGTGGTTAGCTTTAGTTTGTATCAATGTGCATAAAGAGGGAAAGCAGTAACATGAAAACTCGTCAAATCTAATTTTGGTCCAAGGTAATGATTACTAGGCCTATCAATAAATGAGGATGTTAAGTGTTTGAATGGAAGAAGTTTAGATATCTCAACATGGTACATAATTAGCACAAAGTTTTTAATTCAAAAACTTGGAGTAAGAAATTGCAAATATGTTTCACTTTAGTCTCTGAAATTTCAAAATTAACTCTTTAATCTCTGAAATTTTATTTTGTAAGTCAGTTTAGACCCTGGTTCAACAAACGTTAGTCAACATTACTGTCTTGCTGACATGACACGTTAAGTGACACATGGTATACCATGTGGTATATTGACGTGATACCAAATTAAAACATTTTCAAATTAATCCTTGAAATTTCCAAATGTGTCAAAAATAGTACATTAAATTTTCTTAAATGTGTTAAAGTCTCGAATACCCATATATCTCATATTTTGCTTTATAAAATTTGAATCTTCAATGTTTCTTAAACCAACTTCTTTCTCTCTCATTTGCACACTCAACTTAGATAAAGATATTTCTCACATAGAACAATAATGAGAACAGAATGTACCATCAAATAGTATTGTTATTAGACGAGTGGTAAGCAATTTAATCCCTTGTAAAGATGATGAGATGTTGGGAGGGAAAATAAGCATAAATGCTCTATTTTAAATTGATGTCATTGTGTTTGCCCTATTTGCACCAACATCCCCAAATGCTTCCCCATCTTCATCACAACAAACCTGACATGCCAATCGCGAATAATAGCTCTCAATCCATATGCATCTTCATCTGCGAATGTGGCACTATCATTATTCAACTTGTATGTACACCCCAAGAGGCAGTGGTTCCCTACAATCCACTATTGTAGAGGTGAAATGAGTTACACAATCTCTATCCAAGTTTGATTAAAGCTCCTCATATTTAAAATGGTTTGCGGATATATTTGACATGGGACTAGAGTTTCTTTTCCATGTCAAGCTAAATTCCTTTTATACTAAATTTCTTTCCTAATTGCAACTAATAGGTTTCAATAGAGCTCCTTGATGAACTCCATTCATATTTGATAATATGTTTCCCCTGCGTCCTATTTTTTATATTTTAAACCCCAATTTATTCCAAGAAATATAATGTAATAGCTAATAAATTAGTCATGTTATCTAAGCATGAATGGTTTGAAATTTAGACTATTCAAGCTTTTAATTATGTTTGTGATATTTAAAAATTGGCACTATTTAAATAAAGTGTCAAAATGAGAGAAAAATAAATGGGTTTAAGAAATGTTGAGGGTTTATATTCTATGAAACAAATGAGAACAAATTTGGGGATTTAGAACTTTTTTGACACATTCTAAAAAACTTCAGAGATTATTTTGATACATTTGGAAGTTTCATTGACTAATCTAAACCTATTTTAATTTGATGCTATATCAACATATTATGTAGGATCAACATGACACCTTATCAACAAATGACATGACACGTGTATATGTCATGCTAGCAGAATAGTAAAAGTTAACTAATGTTTTTTTTTTATCAGGGACTAAAGTATTAGTTTCAAAATTTTAAGAGTTAAAGTGAAACCCGTTTATAATTTTAGAAACCAAAGTAAACTTTTACTCCGAAAACTTGACTAGCATCGCAACTAGCAACTGACTAATATCATTCAGCCGAGCGGTTATCTCAACTTGATTTAAGGGCATCACATAATTTTTTTCGTTCTATCGAAACCACGTTTATAATGTGGCAGGCAATTTCGCTTGATACGGGTAGCATTATCAGGCCTATAAAACTCTTTTCTTAATTTTATCGCAGCTACGGATAAGACTCGAACAAGATATCCACTTAAGCTTGAATAGGTCCCATCGGCTTATCTACGAGCAAGTCTCGTTGGTAAAGGCATTACACGATTGATTTGTGTAAACATGTCGTACTCAATTTTTTGACCTCCGTGTTTGGACAAAAAAATATAATATATATCAACATTATTATGCGGTACATCAAATTTATTAACTTGAACTTTAGCACCAAAAAGGTTGGAGAGTAGGGAGTGAACATGTAATGTGCTTACATATATCTTGTTAAAAAGCACCAGCATTCATATATATTAATAACTAATTAATTTGTAGGTTGGGTTCTAACTCCTATGTTTCTCCATATATACGCAACGTGCATTGAAGCGTAGAAAAGGGTGGTTTGTCAATTATCATACCAAGGCATATATATGTATATATACATGAATAATCAAAATTTAAAATAAATTAATATTAATATAATCACTTAAAAAATTATATAATTTTATGTTTTAATTTTAATTATGTATATAAGATTTAATAGTAAAGATTTATTTCTCTTACTTTCAAGAAGACACATAAAAAAAGCCTTTGAGACATAATCAATTTCCACAATGAAGCAATTGAGGAATTTGTCGTTTCAAATAACCAAATATCATATCCATAGGCTGCTTAATCGTTTGATTACGTTAAATCAGATTCGTCAACGTATTATTTATGCTTGTCGGAAGGTGCAAAATTAATGTCATGCTGAGTGTGATTGGCGAATTGTATTTAACGAGGGCAAAATGACGAGGGTACCTTGTGCCCATCATGGACACCCAAAATTGAAAATTCTAAGATTAAATTATGCTAAAGCAGACCTTCAAGTCTCTGGCTTTCAATCATCTCCCCTAATCCACATTTTAATAATGGCTTGTCTTAGTGTGCTTCTTGATTAGATATTTGCTATTAAAAGCGATGTTAACCAGGTTGATAGATGTAAACGGAAGTCACACCTGTCGTCAACCAATTCGAGTTCATGACATCAAATTGTGTTTTTTAAATTTTTTTTTCTCCGGTAAAACACTAGCCTTTCGATCAATCCGTCCTTGTTTTAATAAAGAGATCGGGTTTAGGTTGCTTGTGAAGCCTATAATAGTAAGAGTTTTTCTAGCCAAGGCATTTAATGTACTGGTTAAGGAATAAAAGAATACAAATTTCTAAATTTTTGAGTTAGTTTCCAGTATTGGAAACCTAAAAATCTCTTTCTTCTATATAATACTCGCCTTTTTTGAATTTCTATAGAAAAACCTTACTACTGCTACTAATAATAATAATAACAATAATAACAACTTAATTTCCTACTATGAGAAGAGAAATATTTAGATGCTCTAAGAATAAAAGAATGCATTTATTTTATTTCATTTAGTAAATGACACATTAACTTTATGGGTTATTATTGTCTTCCATGTTACTTGCATATGTAGTGTAATAGTTGATATGTCATTTATTAAATGGAACAAGGCAAATGTATTCTCTTACTCTCAGAGTAACTAATAATTTCTTGTGCGACAGTACTCCCTTACTCGATCTGTTGAAATTTTGTGATTTTTTGTTTCAAAATATCCGCTATTTTATCATATCAAAGAAACATTAACGTTTTACTAATACTACTCTTAAAATAATTAATTGTATCTACTTACTTTAATTAATTATACTTAATTTGTTTTTGCAAGAAGGGCAATCTTGTCCACTTATGTTATACTATTAACGAGATTTATTTATTATTTTCTTAATAAATATGTTTTTTAAATGTCAAATGGAGTAAAATGAATAGATTAAAACCTAGGTTGCATGAAGTTAAGTAAAAATCACTCTCCACTCAACTAAACTTGTTATACTAAGATATACGTATCTAATATATTTTTTAGTTCATCATTAAATTCAGCTTTTGTAAAAAGTTAAAATATACCTCAACCCTATTTCTCAATCTTATTCAGCAAATTAGAAACAAGTTCTTGCGCAAAGCAAGTATATAGGCCGCTATTTGCAGGTTAGTTTGTTTAACCTACAATCCGTATGGGGTTAAGACCAAATATTTTTATAATTTGTGTGTGTGTGTGAGGTTTTTACTTGGTCTACTTAACCTATGAGCTAAACTTGCATGTTAGTAGACCAACCTGCTAGCCTGCTTATCTTCTTTTTATTTTATACCTTTTGGTATGATAAAACAAGATATATCTAAGTTGAATAAGGGCCTAATGCTATAACTTATGGTTGTAATATAATGGTAAGAAGGTCAACATTGTGTCCGTAGCGCTTGGGTTTAAATCTCTTTAGGCGTATTTTTGTAAATTTAAATTTAGGAAAGATTGCACTTTATCCCTCTAAATTATATATCAAGTGCACATTAGAACTTGAATTTTATTAATGTACATTTGACCCCCATTCTTGAACTTTCTTGAATGTGCAAGTTGACCATTTTGCTAATTTTTTCATTAATCATTAACAAAAATAAATTTAAGAGAATTAGGATATTGAGTTGCAGATTTAGAAAAGTGTAGGGGTCAATTTGAACATGTTTTAAAGTTTCGAGGGTAGGGGTACAATACATCTACTTTGATTAAAATGTATGTTTGTGAAAATTCAGGGGGTTGATTAATACTTTTTTTAAGTTTAGTGGCTAAATTGCATATGATTTACATAGTTCATGGGATGAAGTATAATTTTCTTTTAAATAGATAAGGTTAAAAAAAAGAAAAAAAAATTGGGAGTCTGCAGGTTTATGTCCTGTGAATACGAGTGTAAGGGATCGAAAATATCCAAGATTCTAAAAACTGAATCGGACATTGAATCGAATGAGGTACTGGTTCAGAGATTTAGAGGTTCAACTAATTTAATAAGGGATTCAATCGAAATATAATGAAATACATATTTATATAAATATATAAAAATATAAAATGAAATATATGTCATAAAATAACTTAAACTAACATTAGACATTAGACATTAACCCTTACAATATAAAGTTGATCATATTATATATATATGAGTTATTATTTAGAAAGTCTAATATTTCATTTATTAAGGTAAATAAGATTTGTTAGTTCCTTTTTTGATAAACAATTTTGTTAGTTCCTTGATGTATTGTTTGACCTCTTAGTTCCTAGATGTTGTTCACTATTACATGTTTTTGTTTGTTATGTAAAAATAAAATAGTTGGGCCCAAATGAACCAAATACCCAATATCTCAAAAAACCCTAAACATTTTCATACTTCTTTTGATCCTTCTCCAGTAGCCACCACCCAGCCCACTTTATCCAACCCACGCCTTTATACATACCAAATTAGCAACTTTTGGCTAATGGAAAAAGGGAAGAAAATTCTTCAACACTAATTAGGATGGATAGGTCTTTGACCAAGATCATTCACCTATTCTCAAAGCTGTAGTTGTTTACTTCATCTTGTATCCACGCCTTTGTTGTTGATCTTAGCTTCCTCTTCTGTCTACCGCAATAGAGCACACAAACCAGCTATTGCCGCTCATCCCTGCCGTCATCGACAACAAATACAATGACCTGAAGCACAAATGACAAGCAAGAAGTTCTCTAGTCTAGTTTGTCCAGTTCTTCGGATTTTGGCTGGTTTGAATATTTCTTGACCGGTTTTTCCAACACCGATTTTTCTTATGCACCCAGATCGGTGACTTGACTGGTTCTCGGTTTAACTAGACGATTCAGTTTGATTTTCATAACATTGATAATACCACATCAAATGAAGGATAAAAGAGTTGTATTCTACATAAAGTTTGTTGAGTTAGTTAAGAGTGGTTAATTATGTTACTATTTTATTAGTGATATGTTACCATCTGTTAGCTTCTAGTGCAAGCTTAGGTGTCATGTATACAAAGCCTTGTATACTCTCTTATTTTAGTATTTGAATACATATCTTACATTATGAATTATACATCCCTCTTGAGTTCACAGCCTTTATTTATCATAGGCTTGATAACATTAAATGGTATAAAGCTTTTTAATCCATGGAGCCAACAATTGCAAGCACTTCCACACCCCTA
The DNA here is from genome assembly GCA_031216105.1 of Dalbergia cultrata. Taxonomy (NCBI): domain Eukaryota; kingdom Viridiplantae; phylum Streptophyta; class Magnoliopsida; order Fabales; family Fabaceae; genus Dalbergia; species Dalbergia cultrata. Next base: position 11,591,097 of record CM062345.1, read on the forward strand.
GCTCAAGCGAGCACCTTCACCGTGAAGACTTTCTTAAGTCCAATCTCCTTCAAGCTCTATACAAAAAACTTCTACCCATGGCAACACCAAGCACTTGCGTGAATCAAGGGTAACAAGATGAAAAGACATCTTAACAAAAAGAAAGTATTAGTGAGACATGCTTGTGAAGAAGATTTTATCCGAATTGTCGCGAATCACAAAAAAAAATTAAATTTTATACCAAGTTGTATAACAAATGTAGTAAAGGGCATAACTCAGGTCATCTCATAATGAAGTGCTACTAGCTAATTGAAAATAATGGTGTTTTGTTTAACAAACACTAGAAGAAAAAATTGAAGAAAATCAATTAAATAAATTGCACAATAAGTTCATGTAGATATAGAATTATATTATCGCAGATTCAAAAGAATAATTTGCGGGGACCATTGTTTTCACACAATTAGTGATGTAATTCTACTTGGCAGTCACACAATTGCAAAACTAACCAAGAGTTTGGCTAACACATGAACACTAGAAAATAACAATTGCAATTCCTAAATGGTTACACTAACCTAAATGCCAATCACAATGACCTAATTCTTATTCGAATCAATTCCAATCTAGTTACCAATTAAATATGCTCTAAACCATTAGTTCCAATTAGAATCCTAATCATGCATGCCATTCACAATCATGCACACACATAATCAAAGCCTCAAACAACACAACAATATAAGAGAGAGGAAAGAGAAAGAAGAATTGGAAAGTCAAACCATAAATTACATTAACACAATGGAGTCTCAAACCTAATTCTTTGATCCATTGGAATCCTTGTGCTATGCAGAGAAACTACTTCTTTATGGATCGAGGATCCCCACAAAAGATGATGAAAGCATAATCGAATTCCCAAATGAGTACAAAAATACAGATTGGAATCTCCAAAAATCTTAGAAAGAGTAGAGAGAAGGTATAGAGAGAGCTAAGACAACCCTAAAACAAGGGTTGAAGATCTCTATTATTAATCTAGACTAAGTGGGTATACATAATATATCATCACAATGTAAAAAAAGGCCCCAAAATAAATAAATAAAAATTTGTTTTATGAATTGATGCTATCATGAGGGACCGCTATAGTGGTCTAGGACTAATTTCTGCTCTCTGATGACCATTATAGCAGTTTGGTACTTATGCAGATACTGCTTTGCATACTTCCAATCCCATTTTCAGCCCTAAAACGTTCAAATTAGCTCTTGGATGTAGAAACAAAAGTTGTAGCTCTTTGAATCAGATCTCCAACTCCACAAGAACTATCTCAATTGGACATCTATAGCTCCAAATATTGGCAAAATGCGAACTGGAGGTTAGATTAGACAACATAAAAATATCAGTAATCTTTAATATTACAACTCTATATTCACCAAGATGATCTTAGAACTGAGTTTTGAGATAAACATGAAATTTATAAAGGACTTCTTGAGCTTTTCAAAATATCTCAATTTGTCTTAATCTGATCTTTATCGAGAGAAATATGAATTTTCTATTTCAATACTTTCTGTAAATATGCTTGAATAAGCTCTGGAACTGTTCTATTTAACTTTCTAAATTCTCCCAAATTGAACATTGTTCCAAGCTTCATGCACCAATATAGAATGTACCTGCAACAAAATTACACTTAAGAGAGAGAATTAAAAACATAGGAAACTCCAAAAATATATTTGCCCATCAGAATAGCGCAATTAACCCTGATATTACTCAATGATGCAAAAAGATGACTAAACAGAAATCAACCAATTATGCACACAAATCATGTAATATGGCTGAAGTTTTAAAGGAAAAGAGGTGCTTAAATGCAACATATCAAGATTTCCTAGCTTATAAAGAAACACAAGAGTACTTGGATTGGGAACAATGCGACCAACACTTGGTCTTTTGGCTCTTGGCTTCAACATATTCCAATTTCACAAATAGCATGGTTGGCTAGGAGTTTCTCATAAATTTTGGAGCAAACTCAAATGGTATTTTGCTACTCACACTAAGTCCAAAATCAAACAATTGAGAATAAAAATAGTGGTTGTATTGGAATGTTTCTTGAGAATAAAAAAGATTGCTTATTCTCTTGTAGCACTTGATTCTCCTTTGTCCAATGATGATTATGTTAAGGTAATTCCTTATGGTTTAAATGAGGATTATACTGCATTTATAAACATGGTCATGTCTCGTGCTAAACCTTTCTTAATAGGTAAATTAGAAGCATTGCTTTTGCACAAGAATATATAATTGAAAGGTTTGGAAAAGAAAAACTTGGTTTAGTCCAAGTTGACATAGCTTAAATACATAAATTAACACAAGAAGAGAGAATGAGATTCAAAGGAGGATGGTCTTGGAACAACTCAAACGATTACAAGTTTGACAAAGATTTTCAAAGTCATATGCGCACAAATGGAAATCCTTTTTTTCGCCCAAGTTTTTTCCACAATTCTATCTTGAGCACACAGCTTCCAAGGGCAAATCTTGCTACTTCAGCTACTTTGACAAGAAATTCCTAGTGTCCCAACTCTAGAGCATCTTATTATCTCACTTTTGATTAGTAAATCTGATTGCTAGCTCAGAATATGATGCTCTAACTAGGTGTTTACAGGTAATGGATAAGGTATGAGCATAACAAACATTGACAAATCCCTTATACACTCTAAACTATCTAACTGTACCTTTAAACTGGTTAAGGTACTTCATGTACTTTTTATAACAAAAAACTTACTTAGTGTTTCCCAATTTGCTCATGAAGACAATGTATATTTTAAGTTCCATCCCAACAATTGTTTTGTCAAATGTCAGGTGTCCAAGGAGATACTTGTCCAAGGAACTCTTAAAGAAGCTCCATATCAATTTGATAATGTTGAAGTTATGTCAACGCATGTTGTATCTAATAATTTTTATTCCAGTTGTAAATATGTAAATTTTTTGTTTGATTTGTGGCCTGGGAGATTAGGACACCCATCTCTCAAAACCGTAGATCACGTTATGTCAATTTATAATGTCAAAAGTTAATGCAATAAAACTAATATTCCCCTTTATGCAGACTCTATGTGATGCTTACTATATGGAAAATTGATTTAATTACCAATCTTAGAATCCACCATTTGATCAGTACATGCAACCTCTATAGCTAGGCTTCTCATATAAATAGGGTCCTATACTTAACATATGACAATCTTGGCTCTAGATGCTACATATTGTTCATAGATGCTTACATCAAGTACACATGTATATATCTGCTGACAACTAAACCTCAATTCTTTCAAGCCTTTTTGCAATAAGCCTTAATGGAGAACAAAACCAATGCCAAAATAAAGTCCCTTCAAACAAATAATGGTTGTGAACACCTCTTGAATACTTTCACCTCCTACCTCAAAACCAATAGAATATCACGTTAGCTCATTTGTCCATAAACTCACCAAGAAAATAGTAGTGTTGAAAAAAAAAGTATAGAAATATAATCGAAGTTGGCCTAGCTCTCTTAGCTTAAGCTTGTCCCTTTCTCAAATATTAGGATGAGGCAACCCTCACTCTTACTTACATCATCAATAGTCTGTGTGCCTTCTCTTAATACTAACTTCGAATCACCATGTGAATTGCTACATCACACACAACCTGATTATATAATCCTTAAAACCATTGGCTGTTCTTGTTTTCTTTACCTAAGGCCTATTAACCAACTTAAACTAGACTATAAGTCTTAGAAGTGCTTGTTTCTTGGATATACTAACAATCATAAAGGCTACAAATGCCTTGGACCATCTAGTAAGATATACATTTCTCGGCATATGTTATTTGATGAACATGACTTCCCATACAATTAACAATTTTCATCTGACATACCCATCTCAACCTTAACCACTGTGTCCATACCTTCGATTCCTTTAACTGAATCCAGTAACCTACACATAACACTCCACCTACTTATTTACATGTTACAAACTCTTCATCCTTCCTTAATGATGTGTCATGCTCTACTTTGCTTATTCATCATGCATTAACTGTTAACATCACTTATTCTTTTTCGAGTAGTCAATTTGCAAGTCAATCACCTTCCTTCAATTAGCCTACAAGTTTAATTTTTTAATTATTGAATGCATTGATTAATTGATGGTAGAAACTCCAAATTTAAGCAGAGATGTAGCCAAGACCACATATGAAAGTCTGAAATCTAGCCCCTTAGTATTTAATTTTTATTATTTCTTAATTTATGTCATAGCTATTACTTACAAAGTGTTTCATCTTTATTTTCTTTGAAGCATGAATATACAGAGCTATGGGAGTTGGCATAGACTTAGTACCAAATCTAGTTAGCGGAGACAGGACCTAAGGTTGACATTCCTCTCCAAATGAGGAAGAGATAATATTTTAGCCAAGGTAGTTGGCGACCCTTACAAGGAACGTATGTATGGGATGAGGTACTACATTGATAGTAGGCCCACATCCTCCACCAGTGGGTCAGTTGCTGAGATGATGTCTTGTAATAGCATGTGCATGCCATAAATAAGGAGCTACAATAGGAAGCACAATTATCCAATAGCTCCAGGAGTAGGCAGTGGGCCAAACAACAATTTAGGAGGAGTTGAGGGAGATCCGAAAGGTGAAAATCTCTATCATGCAGTGGCAGTAGAAGGCCAAGAAATTAAAGATGAAGGCTGATATAATGAAATTCTACAAGAAGATGGGCGCCTTAAGATCCAGCAGCAAGTAGCCCCTCAATAGTCACTCCCGTCCATTATTAAGGCTTCCTCATTTGATGATTTCATTACTTTGTTTATTTACCTTTTCATTACTTCCTTATTTCATATCGTTAATTTTAGTTTATAATTAAATAATTATATAAATAAAAAATAAATGAATAAATGTCAAATAATTTAATAATTTATATAATCACTTCACTTATGGCAATTTAATTTGTCTAAAAAATAATAATTACTAATGATAGAACCCGTCAGAAATACATGAATATTTTAATCAATTAAAAAATTATTAAAAATTGAAGCTGTTAGTAAACCCTCTCAATAAACCTATTGGTAATAAATAAATAGTGATACATTTATTTTTTGAAACTCATTAATAAAATTGGAACAACATGTTGGTAACATTAATTTCTTGATGGCCAAATTCACTCCTTTTGGGGCATTATTACTGGCTTTTTTTTTTCTCCCGTTGATATGCTCGTTGGAAATTATCGACCATCAGTAACTTTCTACTGACAAATAAAAAATTGACACCCTGTATCCATCAGTAAACCCATCGGTATCCCGCACATTTTTGGTAGTGAGCCTTCAATCTACATAAACTTCACTGCTTATTGCAGCACCTGTCTCTATTGCATATTTCATTATAGTGCCTGGTGTTGCTCTAGTGAATTGTCACTTAATGCATAATAGAAGCAATCCAAGCATTTTCAAATCTAAATGATATGCTACAACAGTGGTCAATGGCAATTGGATCTTTTACAAAATGAACTTTCTTCTGTTTTACAGATCTTTGTAAAGAAACAAAATACAAGGATATACTTATAACCAAGGGCTTTCATTAAAGAGAGGGGTTGGATTATGATCAAGTTTTTACTCTAATTGTCAAGCTTCCTACAGTTAAAGTCATGTTGTTAATTGCTTGTTACCAACATTGTCTTTCTTAATACCAATCTCCAAGAGATTGTATTCATCCTACAATTGAAGGAATTCATCACTTATTCCAATCAACACCTTGTATGCAAGCTGCAGAACACTTTATGGTCTTAAACAGGCCCCTCAAGCCTATTATGTATTTACAAAATTTTGTCTTAATCCATCCCTTTTCATCAGATCCTGGATGGGCTAAAGTTCAAAAGGATGAATTGAATAGTTCCAATAAGATTTCATTCTCGAACAAAAATTTCCAAGCCCAGCTCTACCTTGCAACAATTTAGAGTTTCAACAGCAAATCCGATCCCTTTTTAAGACTCTCCTCCGCCTTTGCAACTTAAATCTTTTTTACATGTTGATGACATACTCATAACATGTAGCATTTTCACTTTTGAGGATCTGAGTGAGATGAACTTCTTCCTAGGTCTTGAGGTAGCCAAGACATCTAGTGGTGCAACCCACGTCACACAAACCAAGTATCTTAAAGATTTACTGATCAAAGTTGGCATGAGTGATGCCAAGTCTATGCCTACACTAATTGTGTCTAGGTCCAAATTTTCAGCACATGGAGATGCAACATTCTCAAATTCTTCATTATATAGGTTTCTGGTTGGTAGCTTGCAATATGCCATAATTACTACACCTGATTTATCATATTTGTAAGTAAAGTTTCTCAATTCATGCCTTCTTATCTTGAAGCTCACTAGGAAGTTGCCAAGTGGATATTCAGATACATTTGTTGCACTCTTCATCATGGTCTGATCTTCCATCCTTGTTCTAAAATGAGTCTTCTTGCATTATGTGACTTTCATTGAGGTTCTGACATAGATAATCACAAATTAACAAGTGACTTTTGTGTTTTCCTCTTATTCCAATAAGAAACAAATAATGCAGCTTTTAGGTGAAGCACTAAGGTCAAGTTTCATAGCATAGTTAGTTGTTGTTGTTGTAAACATAACAAGGTTACATGCCCTCTTATCTAAATTGAAAATTTCCTACTTAACTCAACCTTTTATCTTCTATGATAATTAGAGTGCAGTACCTCTAGCTAAAAATCCATCATTCACAATCAATCCATAACTTCCATTTTGTTCGCAACAACATTGTTAAAAAAATAAGCCTTTGTGCAATGTGTTCTTCTTATGTTCAAGAGGCATATGTCCTTACAAAGCCTCTCTCAACATCTTCGTTCCTTATTTACTTTCAAATATATTTTTATTGAAAAAATTTAACTAATATCCAAAATATGTAAGAAATAAAATCTCAAAAAATTAAAACAAAAATTCTTTGAATATCACAAAACAGGTATATAAACACCTATCTTACTTTGTTTACCTCAAAGGCTTAATCTATTTTAAAATGAATAAATTAAAAATAGTTATTTTTTGTATTTAATATTAATTAGTATAATTATGAAATATAATTTTAAATATGGGAGTAGCAATAGACAAAAATGTAACAAAGCTCTTAACTCATAATTTTAAGCATAATTTTGGAATATATAAATAAAGGCACTAAAAGAGGAGTGACAATATGATAATATTAACATTTTTATTGTTTAAACTCTTGATTTCAAAAAATTTTATGGTACCAATATGAAGGCCTATTTAAAGTATGTTCAAAGGGCTAGGCCTATTTTACTCATATGTGAAGGATTAAGCCTTGTGGCCTATTAAGTGTTTCTAATTAATAGGCTTTGGAAATAGATTTAAAGATAGTTCAAGCTTCCTAAACAAGTCAAGCCAGACTGAAGAAAAAGCCTCTGACATATATAGATAACAAGTTCAAGGCAATGATTGTGACATATGTTAGCGATGGCAATTATCATCGAAGAAGGGAGTGATTAAGTGATTTGAAAACTATTTCTTTGAGAAATTATTCAATTTCATACACTCAAATTATGGACATAACATAATAACTCTAGAAAATATACAAATATTATAGATTACCTTAAGAGAATCACTTATATTAATAAGAATAATCAAGATAATAAGTTAAACATACAAGAATGTAAAGAGTTAGAGGAAGAAAAGTGCAAACACGATTATATCTTGGTTTGATTATCTTTTGTGGCCTACATCCAACCCCCTAAACAATCACTTTAGATTTTCCACTAACTTTCAAGTTCCAAGCTTTTGTACCAAGAGTACTTTAACATCTTAGGATCCTTGGCGAATATACCAAAGCGAATGCTAAGTTTGGGACCACTTACTCCATGTATTATAATATTAAGAGAAATTAAATAAAAATACATTTTTATCCCTGTTGTTTCTTTCTTCCCTAGCCTTCTTCTCTCTCTCTCTCAATTCCTGTCCTCCTCCCTTCCTTTGCTCCTAGAAAGATTATCACCACCACCAGCTCCTGGCCCCCCACCAATAAGCCTTAGCACATACACGCCCAAGCCCGAACATGGTGACATCTACCTCTGATCTATTGATGTCCGCCATTTTTTGTCTATGTCATTCAATAATCCCTGCCTAAGCCAAGGGAAACTATTATGGCTGTAGAATAGGTGCATGGTGGAAGATGGGAAAAAGGGAAAAGACATTAATGATATAACTCTTTGGAAATCAAGCAATTTCTTTTCGTGTACGAAGAAAAATAAAAGGAGAAAAAACCGAGTTCTAGAGATTTTATGTTGAGCCTTATCTAATTGCTATTAATATTAATTTCATAATTGTTACGCCCAAATTTGAAGTGTTATTTTTGTGACTTTTGTGATATTACCTGCACTCTTAGAAAAAAGGTTTAGCAACCTCATCTGTTGTTTTTTTTTTTTTTTTGAATTTTGTTTTCACTACAAGAAATTTGACCTAAAACAACACTTATTTTTTGGAAAATTTGAAAAGTGTTACTTTTTGTATATATAGACAACACTTTTTTTAAATGTATTGTCTTTGATATCTAAAAAATATTGTCTTCTCTACTCAAAAGTGTTGCCTTAAACAATTGGCCACACTTGCTATAGTAACACTATGAAAAGTGATTCATTAGCTTAAAAATGTAACATTTTGTTAAAAAATATTGCCTTTGACAATTGGCCACATGTGATATAGCAACTCTTCAAAAAGTTATGGCTTAACTTAAAAAAGTGTAGCTTTTGCTATATCAAAAGTAACTTTAAAAAAAGTGTTGCCTAAGTGTGCATAAGCAACACTTTTTACATGTACCTAAAACTAAGTATTTTTTTAGACATAAATTTCTTGTAGTTTTTGGTTTGTTCATTAGTGGAATGATTTTAAGTTGTAAAGAGTACTTGAAAAGATTGTGAGTGCTATAAGATTACACTTTTAGGGTTTGTTTAAAGGAGGTGGTGGAGGCACGAGTTCTGAGGAGGTATAGTGGGATTAGCCAAGAAGAAGAAGGTAAAAAGGAGAAATCCTTTTAAAAAGCAATATTTATAAACTTAAAAGATAAATACATATTTTATTACATGAAAAAGTGCAATGGATAACAACAATTAGATTCAAATTTTACAAGACCAAATTTTGTGAACCCTAGACCCAATCTCATTTCTCCCCATGGCCCACTAGTTGTTCTCATAAGGGATACCTCACCCTTTAATAAACTCCCAACGATAGATATAAGAATTCACCCTCTATTTAGAGGAAATAGTTCAAATTGAAGAACTATGAACTTTTTCAAGTGATAATAAGACTTTCGGCTAAAAAAACTTGATCAAGAAAATGATGAATGAAAAAAATAATTAAGTAAATTTTACATTTGGTTTTTCATACCTTAAAATATGCCATTTGATGGGTATTTATAGACTCAAATTGCGTAAGCTATTAGGTGATCCAAAAGTTGTGTATCTTCAAAAACTAGTTATTGGCACATTTTCACATGATGTAATTGATTTCAACTTGTTGTAATCGATTACATGAAGTCAAATTCAAATTCTAAGTAAAATGATGAATTGTGTAATTGATTATTGATTATTTGAAGCTTATATTTCACAAAACACATTTGAAGCACATTGTAATTAATCACTTGACCTTGAAAACACTTATAAACATGCTTTAAACAAATCCTTTCAAATTAAACTCATGTTTACTTAAATTCGATTCAAGTATTTCATCAAAAACAATTAAATCATTCTTTCATTTAAAATCAAAGATTATTGTTAAATTTGAATAAAAACTTGGTCAAATTAATTTGAAACCAAAGTAGATGCTTAACCAAGATAGTGTCCATGAAGATTTACTAAAAGAAAATTTTAACAAAAAAAACACTTATGTCCTAAGAATCAAACCATTTTGAGCTTGGACTTGGTCTTCTTCAAGTGATCCCATGTTTTGGCTTCAACCATGACTTATCTTTCTTGTTCAAAGCTTATTCTTGATACTTGGGTTATTTGACACAAGATGACTCACTTGAAAAACATAGTTAGTCCAGCATAAGATATCTCAACATGCATGATTCATAAATGTGCAGCACAATCAATCTATCATTGGATTAATTTGAGCACATATCTAATCAAGGTATTTTATCAATTTTCACATTTTGTCTTATGTGCATGGTTTTTAAGAATATGACCCTATGAGTGCTTCATGCATAAATTTTTCATGATATATTGTTTCTGAGTTATATATCACAATCTAGAATACACAACCACACACATGATACAACATATTATATTGAACACATTTTTTCTTTGCACTTATCATCATAAAATATATCACATAAAATCACTAGACTAAACCTAGTTCTACAACATAGGCATGGCTTGTTTTATGGAATGACCTTGCATGGCTTGGCCTACTTCCACAAACATATTTTAATTTCAAGATAATTTAGAGAGATAAGGATGAAAAACAATAAGTTGGAAAGAATAATAAAAGAATGAATCCATTTACTTTAGGAATAAGTCCTATAAACTTATTTCGTTGAGTTGAACTAGGATTTTTTTTCTTCTGATATGTAGCATAATGAAATCTTTGAAACATTGCTAAGACCATAAACAAATTGATTCTATGTTGCAAATAATTAACTTTTATATTGGAAATGGAAATAGGTGATTCAACAAAATAGTTGTCTCGTTTCTCACATTTTAATAAAATTCTAAAGCTTTTCAGTACAGGAACATCCAAGTATCACTAAGACATGATAAAGGATTATACTTGCCTCTGAATATACTTCATCCTATAACAATGCCTAATCAGTTGTAAGAAGATTTCGCCCTGGTAATTGAAAACTTTATTTACTTGAGATTTTCATACTAAACAAAATATCATTAACTCTTGAATCTTTTGATGCATATGTGTGTCTACAAAATTATATAGATGCACATTAACAAAAACATATGCTAAGTACAAGTTTAATATGAAATTTTTGGAACCAAAAGAAAATGTGTTGATGTCAAAGTAAATAAATGGCATTGTTTATTCTAAAAATATATGCATCATTTAAGATTTTTTTTCTTTCTTAAAACATACCTTTGGTCTGAGCGATCTCCGAGCATTCAATAAAATCTAGCCTTTGTGCTCTTAAAAGAGTTTAAGAGTCTAGGGTTTGGGGACTTCATGGACCCATTAGTCCCCCAGCATTCAAGCAAACCTAAACCGTTCACTTTTAAATAAGCTCGAGACTAGAAGTCTTGTGGACGAGTTAGTCCCTGTGCATATCAAATGTTCAACCCCTTCCTGGCCGAGACACCTCACGAAGTCTAGCTCAAACTAGACATGCAAATTAAATAACACACAGGAAGTATCCCCCCTCCCTCTTTTCATCCTTTATTCCTTCACTTAGATCTCATAATGTATCCTCTGATTAGGCGCCCTTATGAATTATATCCTAATACCTCATATGATAATAGAAACGAGAGTTCACTCTCAGCCTAGTGACAACAAACACCCGCTCTCGTCTGAGAAAGTTCCCTTATTCCTACTCCTAGCTAGTCAGCTCTCTACCATCAAACCTCATCTCCTAGATTGAGATTGGAACACGAATCAATGCTAATAAGATTGTCTTATTTGGTCGATCTTCTACTCTTACATCGCTGTGATTTAGATTTGATTTAGGTGATTTGTAAATGTCATAGTAAGCGCTTAGCAACAAATTCAAAGACATGTTGTGACCTTAGTCTAGGACGAGCCTTCCTCTAATATTATTGTAGACACACACACACATACTCAATAAACAAATAAAAATAGTTGTCACTTGTTATATTCTTATAATTTTTTATGTTTTATTGTTAAAAACATTAAAATAAAAGATCAACATGAATGTGAAGCAAAGAAAATTCCTTGTAAAATCTTGTTTTTAAAGATTTTTATTTGAGAATATAAAAATGGCATTCAATTTGTATATTAGAGTTAATGAATTATTACTCTTTCTTGCACTAGCAATTGCCTTTGAATATAGGCATTTTTAAAATTCGGATAAATCAAAACACGCTTTTCAAATGTGACACTGATATCCTTCTATCTAAACCTTTTAGAAGTTTAATTTAAATATAGTGTTAATGTAAAATATTTGTACATAAATATCTAATCATGTGATGTTTATGAGTAAAAATGTTTGACTCGACCATCATCTACTAACTTGAAGTTTTTACAAAATAAAGATATAACTTAATTTTTATGTATTGACAATGTAAAATTTTTTAATACAGTTTTCCAATCATGTATTATCATATCAATCATAATAGTTGATTTTCAAGCCCACTATTTGAAAAGTCATCCAAGTAAAACATTTGGATTGGATGACAATATGAAGTAATTTTATACTATCACCACATCAAAATTTATCTCATAAAAATATATAATTTACACTCTAAGTCCATCAAAATTAAATTCAGTTTTTAATCTCCTTAATCTAAAATGTTTATGTACTAAAAGAATACGATTCTCATAAAATTTTACATTAATTTTTTATTACTTTAATGATGATATTGTGGGAGATGTGAAAAGTACTGATCCCATAAATAATGCGGGCTCGGTGTATTTTTACTGCTGATTTCGTGATTTTTCTTATTGTGCATGTCACTTTCCAGTGTAAAGACATTGAATACAGTTGACGAAGTTTTACAAAAATAATGAATAATCTGAACTAGTGTCAACTGGACAGTGAAGTCAACTAGGGGTAAGATTTGCCCATCGAATTATTTCCACCATTTCGTATTAATTATTCCCTACCCCATTTTAATTTATCAGTAAAAGAAAAACACATTATTAAAAAAAATTGATCTTGATAATAATGAAATAAAATTATATATTAAACAAAATTACTCCTATTTGCTTTCATTAATGTAACTATGTCAAATTACACTTGGGAATTCAACATGCCTCCATTCTATTCATAAAATTTGCTAAGGAGGTCTTTGATGATATCAGATCTACACAATCACTCATAAATATTGTAACAATGAAAGCTCAAGGAGAAAGAAGAATACAATAAAATTTTATTCAATTCACTAATCTTATAACTACACACACAATCTTTCACACTCTCTTTTTAACTTCTCACACTTATACTCATAATATATTACAGAGACTTACCACACACAAGCAGTTATACGGTTACAAGCCTTTTATAGGCTACAAACAAAATACATTAACTACACATTGACCAACACACATAGCTATTAAATGCTTAAACCAAGATTTCTTTACTTTAGATCTCTGTTTCTCAACTTTGGTGGCTAGTGTAGGGTCATCACATTTAATGCTAAGTTTCCAAGCATGCTAGATATTTAATGCTTGGTTTTATTTTTCAACATGTGAGTTTGTAAAATCATCATGTTGACTTCCTTTAACTCTGTAAAATCATTGCATAGTCCTCCTCTCGATCGCACAATGAATGCATCCAAGATAGGTCAATGTGACCTAGACAAATAAAGTGGAGGCGAGTTGAATTTCATCAAATTTCAAGGAAGGTTAGTATAATTTGTAAGGAAAAGAAAACTAGATCGGGCATTGAACCGGTCAAGATATTGGTTCAAAGGTTTAAAGGTCCAATCGGTTCAATTGGAATTCAACTGGAATATAATAAAATATGAGTATATATATATATATATATATATGATAAGCAGCCAGTGCATGACAGAGAGAAAAGGAGAATAACCCAATAATATTTGTTAGTGCCATTCTTCGATTTTTTTTTTTCATTTTTGCTCTGTGAGTGCTATAAAATATCAATATTTAAGTTTTGCAAAAAAAAAAAAAAAAAAAGAGGTTCTAGACCAGTACTAGTTTGGTTCGCTGATTTTTCGGTTTTCCTCGATTTTGACCGGTTTTAACTTCTCCTAATTTTTGGAGCTTAACTGCACCGGCCGGTCCTATTAGATTTCCTCTTCCATGATAATTTGCTCATGTAATTAACATACTACTTCCATTGATACAATTAATTCGATTGAAGATATTATTGGGAAAAAATTATACTATTTTGATATTATAAATAAACAAATTTTCTGAAAAAAATAAAAATTAGACAAATAAATTGTGATAGAGGAGAGAATTACTCAAAGTTTTTTACTGAAAAAATAATAGTTTTAATCATTTGAAGACAATTAAAAAGCAGTAAGAAAACTAAATTATTCATTGATTATTCACTAATATAACATAAATTAATTAAACATAATGAATATATGTAAAGTATACTAATTGAAAATAATTAATGATTTGTTAAAATTTTAAAATGACAAACAATAATAAAAAATTATAAAAAAGATAATTAATATGAAAGGAAAGGAATATAAATTAACATCATTTGTTAAAATTTTTACTAGAGAAATATGGCCTAACTTTTAAATTTTCGATAGATGAATATTTTATACCTTTTTAATTTATTTAATCACTCTGATTTAATGTTGAGAAATTCTATGAATAATTCTGATAAATAATTTAGGAGTATAGAATTGTTATTTAAAAAAATGTTATTTGTACTCATGATGTATGTGATATCATACCGACTCATATCTCAGCTACCATTTGATTGGATATGGATTTTATTTAAATGCAATTCATATCTCATCTAATGATATATAAAATATGAGTCAATATGATATCTCATATACAATGAATACAAATAACTTATATATAACTCTTATAAATTTTTTCTCATTGGTCGGGTTGAACTCCTCGGCTAGTAGTGCACGCAAATCAAATATAGTACTCGAGTTATAAATGTTCAAATCCAGATATTTGTTAGACTTATTGCTGGATTTTTTAGAGACCGACAACGCAATTAAGTGGATGTGGCTCTAACCACGTCGTAATTAATTGAAACCAACTTTTTATTTAAACTTTCCAAGCAAAGATAAGAATTCATTGGCGGGCGTGACCGTTCATGGAGCGACACAGACATTTTGTGGGGACGATTTTGCAGTTCATATGTTTCTACAAATATTAATTTCCACATACATATTTGTGTGGCACATGTTAAGTGCTTTAGTGGTGTCTGTACATATACATGTATAGTGCACAACGCGAGTACAAAACCTCAGCAATTTTATACGCCTTGAGCTATTGATTTCCTTAAATTATTCATACCAATTGATCAATTATGGAAAATATAATTAGTTTACGCATGTAACATACAGACACTTTCTAATATTCCATTTCATTGTTATCATTATTATAGATGCATGGTTGTTTAGATTTTTCTTTTCTTTTCTTTTCTTTTTTTTTCATGGTTGAAAGTGAAATAGTATGCATCTATGTGGCTCGAATCACTGGCGTGGCTGTAGATCTTCTCCTGGTATGTTGTTTTAATCTTTTAACCCTTGCTTCCAACCACAGAGTAAAGAAAAAAGAGAAAAGAACATAGACTAAAAACTACGAATTTTGGAAAAAGGGTAAATGAGAAAGGAAAAGTAGTAGAGATCAAAGAGGAGTTATCGCAAGGCTCGAATAACCAAGGGCCAGATTTTCGTCAAGATCAACCCCGCATCTTGCTACTTGCTTGCCCAAGTCTTCCATCTCATGCCCCACTTTTGATTTTTTTTTTTAAAATATTGTTTACTCTCTGTATTTTCCAGTTTCTTTTCCCTATTTATAGACTTTCATCAAGACGCATGTGACTGTGTCAACTTGAATAAAATTCTTTTTAATTTGAGTATTATTATTTATACATAATTCTGTTACGGGATCATATATAAGGAACAATTCAAGTGAAATAGATGGTTTATTACGTGAATGAGATGATCAAATCTGAATTGTTGGGTTTTATATAAATTATCAAGATTAAAATATAAAATCACATGATATTTTTAAATGATCACATGATCATTAATTACCAATGATAGGTTTCAGTCCTGATAATCCATGTATAGTTATACGGCTCAGATTTGTTCTACCCACTCTCATAATAAATCACTTCTCTTACTAGAGTCACCCCCTCATATATAAATAGAAAATTGTTAATATAGATTCGAGTTTATGGTGAATTCTATATATGGCACGATCTCAACCAGTATTTTTTTATAAAATTCATATATTTATAATCTTAAATTATGCTTTGAATTATAGATATGTTAACATTTGTAGGGCTCATCATGATGTATATGAGATTATATTATTATTATTCTTATAAATAAGTGAATATTTTAATTATATAAGTGATAAATCTATTTATAAGACAATGTAAGAAATTATTATATGTTAATAATTTAATTTTTTTAAGTAAATGGCTAATTGCGTAAAATAATTTCACATCCATTATGGATTGCCTTACAACTTTCATTTCATTTATCAGAAACCTGCCAAATTTTTTTAAATATTTATACTCCTACATTGTTTCCCCAATATTTAAAGAGACATTCAAAATTTGTGTACAAATAATTTTTTTTTATTTTTTTCCCCATCCACTGCCGCTAGAGAGGTGAGAGGGCGTTTGTTTCATTAATTGAAGGAGGGCAATGACTTGTCTTAATGTTTCTAATTTTTCTGCACACCAAACCCCTAAAAAAGTAAAAAAGAAAAAAGAAAAGGAAAATTAATTAAATTGCGGAGGATATAAGATGCATAAAGGTACAGCTAACATGAACACTAGGCGGGAGAGTGTACAACAAAACGAGAAAATCACTCGCGAGCTGTCTGTTATTATTATTCATAAATACAAGTTACTTAGGCATAAATAATTAATCCCCAATATATAATCAACATTATCACGAAATATAAAACCGGACCACACTTTTTAAAAATCTCATCACCCATCTGTCTTTTTTAAATACCATAAATAAATATTTAAATATAAAAAAAAATCACTTGGTCAGAGAGAGAGAGAAATATACTCACTCAGCAGACACACAGCTATCTATCTATCTATCCATCTATCTATCAGAGGCTACAGCAAGCAGCAAAACTATAACCTTGCGAGTTGTAGCTCTGCAAAAGTTTCTAATATCCAAATTAGGCAAAAGGGTGGCTAGCTTTTTCATGCCCCGCGATGATGGACAGTTTGTCTAGCTAGACAGCAGCTTTCTACCATATCCTCTCTCCTCGTGTGTGTGAAACCGATCGAAGATTGAAGCTTCCCTTTATCCATGTATTAATTGGGAATTGATGGTACGGACACCCTGGAAACTGCTTTGTTTTCTTCTTCATTGCTCATCCTAGATAGATAGATAGATGGCCTATTTGATGGTATTATATTCCTTCCCATTTTTGTACTATTCCATTTTTAATATTAAAACAAAAAACTTTTTTCTCTATTTTCCTTGCCCTTTAAGATCCTTAGTGAGTTCTGTTGTGTTTTTTGTTTTGTTTCTCTCTTCTGCAATCAATTCCACCATTAAAAAATTCCCATAAATTAATCACAAAAGGTTCTTTCTTCTTTTACATTCTCATCTTGATTGAAGTCTCCTAATTTTTTTTTTTTCATTTTTTTGGGGATATTTTAAGGTGTTTTCTTGGTTTCAGTAGCAACATCCGATGATCTTTTTGCTTGGTTTTCAGGATCTGCGGCTAATCAAGGAGTACACAGATCAAGATACATAAAGTCACAACAAACAAGCAGAGAAAGAAGGTTTTCTCGTTAATTTTTCTGTGTCCCCGTGAACCCCCCTTTTTTTTTTTGGCATAGACGTTTGAGAAAGCCAAGACTATAACTATCATTGTTATTATAATTATTATCATGTGATAGCAGGTTCTATCTTGGCTTTCCGTACGGAAAATCAAATACACACAAAAGAAGAATCTGAGAACAGACACATAAATGGCAACGTACTTTCATGGCAACAGCGACAACAACAACACTTCAGAAATCCAATCCTCCGCTGAAGGGTTGCAGACACTTTACCTTATGAACCCAAACTACGTACCCTTCTCTGACTCGGCGCAGAATCCAACACCAAGCATGCTCTTCCTGAATCCCAGCAACAACACTAGTACTAGTGTCACTCATCGCGGCCACGCGCTCAACCTGGCTAGTCTCTCTCACGCGCCGCCACAACAACATCACCACCTTGTTGGGGTTACCATTCCGGCTTCAAACATCATCGGCGGTGGCTCCAACGCCGAGGAAATTCCCAGCTTCCATGGCTTTGCTATGGCGGCCGGAGCTCCTCGTGTCCACTACAACTTGTGGGGTTCGATCGTTGATCAAACCCCTTCTTCTATTCCTGCAGCAGCGGTTACAACAGTGGCAGCACCCTCGTCTAGTAATTCGGGGCATGTTGCCACTGTAGCAGGCGCTGCAGCGACAGATATTGGGTTCCATAGGCCTAGCCATCAGCAGGGGTTGTCACTCAGTCTTTCCTCTCAACAACCGAGTTATCGGTCGTTTTCCGGCGAGATGGATGCCGTGTCTCCGGCAAGCCGTGGCGGCGGCTGCGGCTATGTGAGGGTGGTGGGGAATAGTAATGGGGTTTCAAGTATGCATAGTGTTGTTTTGGGGTCCAAGTATTTGAAAGCGGCACAGGAGCTTCTTGATGAAGTTGTTAATGTGGGCAACAAGGGAATCTCCACAATAGAGGGGGCTTCTAACAGTAATAAAGAGAAGATGAAAGGGAATATTGTTGAATCGACTTCTGGTGTTGGTGATGGATCGAGTGGTGGAGGAGAAAGCAGTGGTGCGGCTAACAAGCAAGGAGGGGAACTCAGCACAGCACAAAGACAAGAACTTCAGATGAAGAAGTCCAAGCTTGTTAACATGCTTGATGAGGTACGTTATTTTTTATATACATTACATGCACGTATATGATCAAGGTTTCCAACTTAATTATGATTTGATACATCAAAGAATTTATGATATTCATTATTACAACTCTATATATGTTTGATCTTGTGGAAGTTCTCTGAATTGTGGTGCGGTTTGGGTAGTGTTGTCACTTTGTTCAGTCCGCGCTCTGCTGATTCAGTTCTTGAAAATAATGTGTGTATAATTCAACTTGGGATGGGGGGTCCCGGGTTTGGGGTAAGTAAAGAAATAATGGAGAATGTGACACAGCAAGAGGGACTGTGAAATTGACAGGAATAGTTAACATTCATCGGTATTATCTCTTACTTGTTTTCCTGAAAATTTTATATATGTAGGGTAAAAGAAAATGAAAAGAATTTTAAAGTCATTTGGTCTGGTGAATGTCAGAGAATAATTTTTGGGTTTGGGCCCATTTGGGGTCAGTTTCATGATTATCTGAAGTCTGATTTCTGAACTATCCCAGTGACCCATTATTGATTGAGATTGGGAAACGGTTAAAAGTAAGGCATTCTTCATTTATGCACATATGATATGGGTCCAATTTTCTTCTTTCCTGTGTCATTTCATGAATCATCTCAAAAGAGCATTTTTACAAGAGAGATTCTTTCGATGTTGTAGAACAAAAGAAAAATATCAGTATGTATTATTCATAACTTAATACATATAACTTCGTAGAATATCATTATTTTTTGAGTTTTTATAACAAATAGTTCTAATTAGAAACCTTTTCGAAATTTTCAGCTTCTTTCTTGTTTTTCATAATTTCATGAATGAAACAGAAAAAAAAAATCCACTTTTCAATTTTTATTAGCATTTTTAACTGTCTCTTTTTTTTATAAAATCTTGAAAACTATGAAACATATTGAAAATAGAAACCAAATGGACTTTTAAAATGTTTACCTTTAGAGTATATTTGTTTAAGGAGTAAAAATTAAATGGAAATTTTCATAAATAAACTTCATGTGTTAGCGATAAAAATTTCTATCCCATTTTTATTCGTTAATCAAACACCCCTAGTCAACAAAAATTTTCTCTTTGTTTCTTAACCAGTATTCCAAGGGAAATTACGCAACGAATCCTTCCTTTTTTCCTACTTTTATTTTATTTTTTAATGTAATAGATAACAAGTTGAGTCGAGAATAGGTAAAAAAAAAAAAAAATGGTTACTCCTTTTTATTTTCACTTCAATATACGCACGAGTGTATAATTGATGGTGGCTGTTTTTGTTTTGGACTTGAAGGTGGAGCAAAGGTACCGACAGTATCACCACCAAATGCAAGTTGTGGTGTCATCGTTTGAGCAGACGGCAGGTTTTGGGGCAGCAAGATCTTACACAGCCGTTGCATTGAAGACCATCTCGAAGCAATTCCGGTGCCTTAAGGATGCGATTTCTTCACAAATCAGGGCAACGAGCAAGACGCTGGGAGAAGATGATTGCTTGGGAGCTAAGTTAGAGGGTTCGAGGCTTAGGTTTGTTGATCACCACCTCCGACAACAAAGGGCGCTTCACCAGCTTGGAATGATCCAGCACAGTAATGCTTGGAGGCCCCAGAGAGGCTTGCCTGAACGAGCTGTTTCCGTTCTTCGTGCTTGGCTTTTTGAGCATTTCCTTCACCCGTAAGTAATATTCATTATTATTATTATTATTATTATTATTATTGTTATGTATATGGCAACTGATTAATTATTATAAGTTATTTCATATTATAAGATGATTGTTAGCCTCTGTTTCGTAAGAGAAACATTTCTTTTTTGGACATAAAAACACCAATAACAAATGAGACTCATTGGGAGAATCGAAGGTTTCTTTTTGGATATAAAAGTGTTTTTGATTGCTTTGAGAAGATTTTTCAATGTTAGCGTTAGAATATGATAAATGTTTCACTCTATTTGTCACTTAAAACGTCAACTATTATGTATTATAAATGTAGATAAGATGGGAGAACATGATGACTCGTAAAATTACTATATCAAATGATAAATGTCTCATTTGATGTCTCAAAAATAATGAGCTCAAAACATGAGGCTTATTTATTAATTAGTTAATTATTTTTGAAAAACGATAATTTGGTGGAAAAGTGTAACAAAAAGCATTTGGTAAAAGTTATACAAATTAATATAATTGGTTGAATGGATATGATAGATGTGTTATTTATATGAAGTTATTTATTTGAGGTAACAAAAATTACACATATAATTGCCTTCAAGTTAGATGAGTTTCTACTTGTTGCCTGCAGCTACCCTAAGGACTCCGATAAGGTTATGCTGGCAAAACAAACTGGACTTACTCGGAGCCAGGTATATATTCCAACCAATATAAATGTACCTTTGTGGAATATGGATGAAATAGGCCAACATGTAATTGAGCACTCACACACCATACAAATGCACTTCAAGTTGAAAGTCCACTATCAAACCCCATTTTAGACGGGTTATGGTGAAAGTGAGATTAATGTACCCTTGTCTGGAATGCATACGTACTCATGTTCCCCATTGGTTTACCTGCATGCATTCGATAATTTGACAATTTCTATGGACAAATTCTTAAATATTCTCAATCATAATTATAGTTTTTGTATTATTTATATCTCAAAATATTTGTCGGTTATTACCTTCACACTTCTATTATATTATAATTTATGTAATTAGTTAAGTTATAAATGATTTAAAGTAATTTTTTCGGGAACTATTTTAATTTTATTTTAACATAAAAAAATGGATATCCCATAACATCTACTTGACTACTATTATATGAGTTTATAGTTTTTATTCATTTAATTTAACAAGCTCATTCAATAATAATAAAGTAAATATGAGATGAGACTGTACTTTTTTCCCATCCAATTCAAAAGTTGACATCCTGGATATATAGCGGAGATATAAAGACACAAACTTTAATTTCTCTCTCCACGTCAATTTCTCTGGACAAACTCAAGTATTTTTTTGTAACCATGACATGTGATAAATATCCAATATCTTCTCTTTCTTTCATTTATCCTATCACTCAGGTAACCTATTTTAATATTCAAACTCACTCTTGGATGACATGGATGAATTTGAGTAAGTCGGAATCACAATCTCTACTTCTCTTAGGTGTCTAGTTGTACAAAGGAGAAAGTTTTACGAATATCACGCCTCTACAAAATCGCAGTTTTCTCTTTTTATTACGGCTGTGGGGTATCAATTTTTTAATGTGCATTTAACATTCTTTTCATTTCCTTATCTAAAAAGTGACGTTTAGAAAGAGAATTTTTTTATCCGTGTTATAGAAACACTGAAAAAGCATGATGCTCTACACTCAATCCCATCTATCGTCCAAAACTTTTTAACAATTTTTTTTTATTTTTTATGAAAATGCGAAGCAACGAGACACCGTACTAATTTTTACAAACTATGTCAGCCACTACTATCTAAAAACAAAAATGTTAACCTAACAAAAAAAATAAAAATAGATGTCTAGTTTGGACAGCCACTCTTTTATTATTAAATATAATGATAATCTTTATTATCTTTACTCATTTATCATATCTAACAGTGATAGAATAGATGTTCTAATTGAACACCTATTATTAAGTGTTGAAACAATATAGATGATGACAAAATATTTTTTTTTTTATTATTATTACAAATTGAAAGAACCAATATTGATGGGACACCTTACGAATTAATGGAAGATGAATGTAATAATAAACTACAAAGATTATAAATATTTTTGTTTTCTTGATTAGAGTATAAGTGTTTTTGAACTTGTATTTAAAGATGTGTCCGCAATCATGTTGGATTCGAATGTACAAATAACATGGCCTATCTAGAAATTGATGGTTATGAATGGCTTGGGAGTTCTGTAACAGTGTCATTATGTTTCAACACAGGTGTCTAACTGGTTTATTAATGCTCGAGTTCGGCTATGGAAACCAATGGTCGAAGAGATGTACTTGGAAGAAGTCAAGGATCAAGACCAGAACAATGGCTCCTCCTCCCAGGATAACACAAACAGGTCAAAAGAATCAAACGATGAGTTATGGTCAACATCTAACACGGCACAGGAACAAGCTGCCATTAGACTTGACCAAATAAATGTTCTCCAATCAAAAGCAGAAAGCTTCAACAACAACAACAACCACCACCAAAACACTTCTCCAACTGATCAGATCTCAAACTCCAACAACAATTCAATGTCAACATCTCCCATGGGAGGAGGACAACCTGGTAATTTCCTTTTTGCTGCAGGGTCTTCTGACCTGCAAAGGAGTCCAAACAAGCCAAGGAGTTCTGAGATTCATAACTCTCAAAGCAGTATTCTTTCAATGGACATGGAAATGAAGCCTAATGGAGAGACTCATAGCGAAGCCAATAATAACACAAAGTTTGGAATTGAAAGGAACCATGGTGGTGGTGGTTATGGAGCATTCTCCATGGAAGACATTGGAAGGTTTAATGTCACTGATCATCATCAGCAGCAGCAACAATTGGCTCCAAGGTTCCATGGGAATGGTGTTTCTCTCACACTAGGACTTCCCCCAAGTGAGAACCTTCCTTTATCTGGAGCTCAACATGGGTTTCTCTCACAGAATATGCATTTGGGAGGGAGGCTTGAGATTAATGGGAACAATGAAAATGAGTTTTGTGCAATGAATAGCACTCCACCCTCATCTCATTCAGGTACCAGTTATGATAACATTGACGTGCAAAACAGGAAGAGGTTTGCTGCTCAGTTATTAAGGGATTTCGTGGCCTAGGATCTATGATAGCTAGCTGGCTAAGATATTGAATGAAAAGTTATATTGTTAGGTGCTATATTAAAAGCAAAGGAAAAGAGACAAAAAGAAAAGAAAGATAATGTTAGTCAATAATCTAAAATGCTCGACACTTCAGTTTTTTGTGGGTCATTAGTATTTTATACTTTTGACTTTTTTAATGCAATTACTTAGATGTTGAGCATTGAATATGGTTTGGAGTAACAACTTCTTCTTCTGATTGGAGAGCACCTAATTAATAACTTCTTGGATGTGCTATTGAGGAGTTTCTTTTTCTGCTGCTGTTATCAACAAAAGACAATTCTCTTGGCACACTAACTTAGCAGAAGACATTAGCTAGCAGCCAAAGAAGAGAAATGGAGTGGGTTGTTAATGCAAATTTCAAACCGAAAGGACTGCTAAAATTAAGTCTCGTCCTTCTGGTCTACTTATCTGATATCGTGGCACACGAGAGGGCAAGTTTTTGCTCCATGTAAGGATCGAAACTAGCTACTCAATATATACTTAGCTTGCGGACAATTCAGTTCTATTTACTTTGAGTATGTTTATAGGGTTCAAGTTGAGTTTGGTAAGCTATACATTACTTAGAATAATGTTATTTTTATAAAATATTTGTGGAATATTGTATTGAGATACTCTCATTTATCATTATATAAGATATGAGTCCAAACTTTTCATCCATATAATGATAGAAATGAGTACATATATAGCACAATATCTTTTCACAAATTTCATGTATAAATAATATTTCGCTATTATACATGGTATTGGAAAGTAGCCGGGTTAAAAGGGAGGAATTGAGTGATATTTCCTTGGACATGTATATTGTCGTGCATTGGGTTGTAAAATTAATTATTCTCGCTTGTACTGTTTTTTTTTTCCCTTTATACATTTGCATTTGAAGTTAATATAGGTGGAATATATTATATATACATACGAAAGGGACAAGGATGTACGTAAATTCTGAATGCTTTCATTAAGAAATGTATGAGGGTATGAATTTGAATGAGTTATTTCATTGCTTACTTTGGATATCGCATTGTTGCATGCATGCAAAAGTCTATCTTTTACATATTAGGAGATTAGGTGGATGTCATGTGTATCTTTTAGGAATCAAAGTAATATTATATATATTTTTTATGGATTAAATTGATATAAAAAAATTTTAGGGACCAAATATATGTTATATATATTCATTAAGGACTGAATTGATATTAAAACCTTTTCGGATGCTAAACTGATGTTGAAGTATTGAGCGTTGAACGATTGAGAGTACAAACTTTTTTTTTTTTTTCCTTTTAAATCTGCGATTGTGAGAGTACCTAACAATTCAAAGCACAATCTTCAAACTAGTAATAAGTCCTACCTTATGGATTTACTAGCTAATTGTCTTAGTCACTCCTAGTCCTAGCTAGTGTAGTATAATTATTGTGCCACAATAATGCAATGGCCATGAGTGAGAAGCTAAGCAAGCACTACCGAAAGGCATATCTAGGACCAAAAAGCGCGCACATACACACGACAAAAAGTGGGCTCCAGTAGATTTCCATCATTTAGCAGCCTACTTGATGGCAGTTCATAGTTACATGATGGGCAAGTTGAACTTAGAGGTTCTCTCATGATTAGTGACGAGATATTTTATCGTGTTCTAGATTATTCATCTAGTTTGATTGCGAAAATGGTGTATTAGAATTAATTCAATTCTATTATTTAGTAAGTAGTTACTTCATTGATGATGCCTACTCGAAGTTAGTTACAGGTTGTTATATATTAATTATGAGCTATTACTGTTTTAGTTTTATTTCCATTTCACATGTATATATACATTCCCAATATCAATGAAACACTACCTGAGTATTATTCATTTACATTGTTAATATGGTATCAGTTTGAAATCAGTGCTTTCGCACCTCTGTCTTGCTCACATCTCGTTCTTGCTCAGTTCTTGTTTTCCTTCCATGGCACAAGAACTAGGCTATTGTGACCCTTCTTGCTTCAAACCATCCTGGTCTCCTCTGGGTGTCTTGGCCTCTTATTGAAACAAACTACAATGCATGGTCTCGCTCCATGAAGATGACTCGCAATGCCAAAAGAAAACTTTGTTACATTAATGGTTCTTTCCCCAACCCTGTGGATGATCCAGAAAAGAGCACTTCCTAGAAGTGCAACAACGATATTGTTTTCTCATAGATTATGAATTCATTGTCCAAGGAAATCATTGAAAGTGTTCTTTATGCTGAATCGGCAACCGCTTTATGGCAAGATCTCAAGGATTGATATGGTCAATCCAATGGTTCTTGCCTTTTCCAATTGAAGAAGGCTTTGGTGAGTCAAACTTAAGACTCCCTATCTGTCAACCAGTACTTTACCAAAATTAAAGTAATTTGAGAAGAGTTGTCCTCTCTTCGACCAAACTCTGCATGCAAATGTGGAGGAATCAAATCTCTGCAAGATTTCTTACAAATTGAGTATTTTCTTACAAATTGAGAACGAAAATGAATGATCTGAATCTTACATTATGAATTGAACACACAGATACAAAGTATTTATACTATGAAGCATACAGGCTTAACTACTACACACTAGCTAATCTTGGCGGGAGAGTTAGTTACCAGCAATAAGCAACTCTAACAGTTATCCTAACAACTAACTAACACTATTACAATTACACTTATCAGCTCTCAAATTTTGGATCCGTTCAAGTCTTCTTTCGATCTTACCCGATTGGTTCCATTTTTTGGTTTTGCCTTTATTTGCCATCGCAACTTTGATATATGCATGTGTGATGGTTCGTGTTCAAGAAGAAGGAAGGAGAGAAGGCATGGGTTTTTGTGTTTTTGTGGTTTTGCTGCCTTTTCGTATTTTTGTTTTGTTTTTGTTTAGTTGGGGCTTCATGCTCTTCGTGTTTGGGTTCATGATGTTTTATTGAGTTATGGGATGGGGGAGCCTTCTATGTACTGCTAAATTTTGAGTGTTTTGCTTGTGCCTTAGTCTCTTCATTTATAATAGTTGTAAGGTTAAAAATTTTCAATATTAATATAAAAAATTTATTTAATGGTACTCAATTATCAAGATATATTTTTTAAGTATTATTTTTTTAACATGTAAACTCGTAATCTATGAGTTTACAACTCTGAACCTACGATTCAAGTTTATCATATTTTTGCAAGATTATCTAAACTCTTAAGCTTGATAACTTGTTATTATCTTATGGTTTGGGGTTTGTCCTTTTCTTATTGTTTTATAGACATCTTTTGATGTACTCCCTTGCTACACTCCTTGAGAGTCTAATACTTTAAAACTATTGAAAAAAGATCAATATGTTAGTATGTTAACTCACTTCTTTCCTTACAAATGTAATATTGTTGATCAAATAGTATAAGTTACTAATTTTTTATAGATATAATCTTTGTTTTTTGAATGAATTCTTATCTATTAACTTAGTTATTTGAAAATAGACAAAAACACTATTTTCATCCCTAAGTTTTTAGCTTTGATTTCACCCCAAAAGTTTGTTTTATTTCAACTTCATCTCCAACATTTCAATGTTATTCTACTTTTTAATATTGTCACTTTTATTAATGAAAATTGCTAACATGAATCACATGTGAAAATGAAAACAAATTAATGTTTTACATGTATAACATGACATCTAAATGGGATAAAAACCCATTTTTATCCCATTTAGATGTTCAAAAAATGTGCCCATTCTTATCCCATTTGGATGTCATGTTATACATGTAAAACATTAATTTGTTTTTGTTTTTTATCTTCTAAAATTTATTGTTTGTATTTATAAGTTTCCTATAATCAGCATGATTGGACAAAAATAAATCATTTGTATGCATAAAATACAATTCGAATGAGATAAAAATGAATACTTCAAAGTTAAAATAGTAGTATTCATTAATATATCAAATTAATAGTGTTAGCAAATAGGGCAACACATGATACTTTATCAAAATATTATGGACAAAAATGAAAAAAAATTGAGACAAGATCAAAATATAGTTAAAAGATCGACAAAAATAGAGATTTTGCCTTTAAAATTTTTTAAATGTTAATAAATACATTAATCAATAATATGAATTTAATCAATCGCACTGCCATCGTGCTTGGTCGCGCCATCGTCGCCCGTTGTCCTGGCATTGGCTTGGACGCGCAGTGTCACCACGGGCACCTTTTCCATTATTCTAAGCGAATGTAGATCAGAGATGAGGAAGGTGGGGACGTTAATAGGATAATTTTGGGATTTTAAAATTTTATTTTAATAAATATTAATATTTTATTTAAGGGTGATAGATGTAATTTTAAAATTTAGAACAGGGTGAGTGTAATCTCAACTAAATTCAAGGAAGGTCGTTGTAATTTGTCCTTATTTATAGTGTTTTTCTATATTAAAGTAAGAAAAAGTAAAATTTAAATTTAATATAGGAAAAAATACATTTTATCCGATAAATATGTATAGTTTGCATCCCAACTTTTCCAAATGTACATTACGACACCTTGAACTTTCTGTACAGTGCCAAACACCCCTAGAATGATTTCGACAATTGGTTAATGTATGATTTATGTGTACTTAACCCCTTGATGTTTCTAATTTCTGCGCTCGACACTCTATTTGTGAATTCTCATGTGAACTTAATATGTTTGATTTTTTTTTATTGTATGCAACCCGACACCCTGCTATAATCTAAAGTTTTGTATTGTTTGGAAAGTCTAAGGTGTTTTACACTATTTAGAAAGTTCAGGGTGTGATGACACATGTTATGAAAAGTCAAGATTTAAATTGCACATAACTTAAAGTTCAGGGGAATAAAAGGTATTTAATCGTTAAATATATACAAACATATGTGATCGGTGTCTCATGCAAGACCTAACAAGGACACATGTCCAACACATAGACACAACACCCAAATGGTGTATTTGTGCTAATATGGACCATTAGAGTAATTAACCTTAAATTAAATTCAGTTTGTATTTTATACTTACTCTCTTTTAAAATATTTATCACTTTCAAATAAGTACAAATATTAAGTAAGATAATAAACATATTGAGAATAAAGTAAAATATAGTGAATGAATTCGTATAACCTTATTAAACAAAATGGTTTTGGAAAATAAATAGTTAGTAAATAAAATTATTTAAGGGTATTTCTCTCTCCTTTTTTGATTAAATATCTCTTTCACATTCTAAGTAGATTCATAAATAAATTTATGGTATCCATTTAAATACATATGGACACATCTAGATATATTGATTTATGAATCCACCTAAAATGTGAAAGAGACATTTAATCTAAAATAGGTAGAATAATAAAAAATATATTATATTAAAATATAAAATTACCTAAAAGAATAAAGAAATATTCAAGGGAATAATTAAAAACTTCTTTTAATGGAAATAAGGCAATCACTTAGCTTCCTTGCGTCTGAGCTTGGTGCAGCTGAGACTGTAGTGATTCCTCAAGAATCTCAGAGAACAGGACACCAAACAAGAACCCGGAAAATGTTGAGCACAACTGTGTGTGGATAGAACGAGAAATCCCAATGGAGAAGAAAGAGCAACAACAACAATCACCTCCTCTAGAGAACTGGAGCGAAGCCGCGGAGGACCTCGCCGCCGCGGGGGACGTCGACGGCGCCATCTCGCTCCTGGAATCGGTCATCTCAAATCTCCAAACCCTAAACAGCCCTTCCTCCTCCGGTTCTCAGATCTCGCAGCTCCAATTGGCCACCGCTCTCTCCGAACTGGCCACACTTTACTCATCCAAGGGTTTCTCTCTCAAAGCCGATGACCTTCGAACCCGCGCTTCGCTCATCAAACAAAGAACCCAACAAATTCACCCTTCTCTGTAACCACCCTCGCTCTTTCTATTTTCATTTTTTTCCTTTTATTTTAAATTTCAAGAATTTAATTACGGATTTTTTTTTTTTATGATTCTGTTTTTTGTTTTCAGTGAGGCGCGAGTTGTGAAGGAGGAAGGGGTTGCTGTGACCAATGTTGCTTCTTCTTCGTCTTCCAAAGACTCGGTCTTTAACGAGGATTCGGATCGTGGTAACGTAGTGTGACATTTTTTCTTGCAAAATGAATTGCATTGCAATGTGATTGTGTTGAGCTTCGTGTCTTTCTTGATGGGAATTGGCCATTTCTTTTTCTGAAGGGCATGCTGGGAAGCATGCGGAATTGCCTGCTGAGACACCCCCTCACAATGATCCATCCGACGACGGTATGTTTTCAATATCTTGGATTTAATAATAATCATTCTCCCTGTAGTTGCCTAATTTTAGATTTTGGAATCAATTGAGTCATTCTTGTGTCCTGCACCGCTAGTTCTATTTAATGTTGGATCTTCGTGATAATAAGTTTATCACCACCAATGCTTGGTTAGTTCAGGTGGCTTGTCACCATTTCCCCTTAAACAAGGCGTCCCATTTGAGTTCTTAAATGCGATAAAACTAGCGCCAGGAGAATTTTACCCCATAGTGGGCTGGGCTGGCCCAGCTTTGTGCCAGATTAGTTGAAGTCTAGTGGATTCCAGATAACCAGTGTTCTGAAGACCAAAAATAAAAGAGTGTTCTGGAAAAGAGGTGCATGGTAATCATAACCCCCTCAAACATTTAAGGATGCGCGTCCCCTTGCCTTCTCACTTCAGAGGAGTTTGTTTTATTTGGCAATGTGCACTTAAATCTTTTCTCCAGTCTAAATATAGCATTAACAGAGTTGCAGGAGAATGTTGTAATGTAGCGGGTAGTGTTGGGATATTTTCCTTTGAATTTTAAATGTAAAAGAATAGTTCGTTGCATGAGAGAGTTTATGTCTGTGTGAATGTTGTAAAGAAAGAAAATAATTAGCTTTGAGTGCTGGGTGCTGTGTTGGTGATACATGAGAGCTGGTGAGAGGGAAAATAATGCAAGTTTGGGAACTTGAAAATAGAAGGGTAATAAAAGATTGACTTGGTTAATCTGTGAGTGCTTAGCAAAAAATAGAAGTAATGACAGTGAGGAGGTAGGCGTAAAGAAAAATCAGGGGAGGTACACGGCAGGTGGCAGCATGAATCTTCAGCATGCACATTCGTGAAGATGTAGAGTGGATGACTCTTGATAAAGAAAGAGCTGATAGGTTGGGGAAGAGCACAAGAAGAGGAAGCAGAGGTGAGACTCTTGTTACAAGGTTTTTAAAGCGGCGAGATTCACATGTTTTATTCGAGATGTAGGACATTGAGAGGCCATGTAGACATTATCCTGAAATCTCATTATGATAGTGGATTTGTTCTCTTCTCATCCGTGGATGTAGACATGTTGGCTGAACCATGTTACATTTTGTTTGTTGATTTATGGTTGCTGTTTTTTGTTTGTGTTGTTGTAAAGGTCCCATGCAGTTATCAATGTTATGGGGGTTTTTTTCTCTTTCATATCATTGATATCTTTTACTATAGAATTTTATCGTATTATATGCTAATGATGTATTGATGTTAGTTATTGCAATCATGCGATTTGAATACTATGAAATATTACAGATTGGGAAGCAATGGCAGATCGTGAACCTAATGAGTTACTGTCCACAGTATCCTCAGATTGTATAATTGGGGTATCAAATCTTAAATTGGAGAACACCAAAAGTCCAACCCCAAAGCGACGTGGAAGAGGAACATTCTCTTATGAAAGACAGGAACTTTATAGCGATAATTTACCTGATAGCTCAGTCGTTGATGCTGAGGATGACGAGACTCACTGTAGCTCAGAAGATAAAAGCGATATACAGAACTGTAAGTGACACCTTCTGACATTTCAACCATTCATTAAAAACCAGTTATGTGCTTTTTGTGAACATTCATATTTTTTTTATTTTGGGCATATGTGCTTATACACCAGATCATAGTTTTCACTTACATTTGAAGCATAGTTGTCAGATCGTGAATCGTTTGATCAATTTTTGAATCGTGAATCATGAACTGTTTCGTATTGTACGATTCAAAAGCATATTAATAAAAAGCCTGAACAATAAAATTACATACCTAGAACATAGAAACAAAAATGCTTAAAAAATAGCAAGTAAATACTTAAATTTCAGTATATTGTTGAAGAAATAGTAAAACATAAGCCCAAACAAAACATATTAGACTACAACACAAATAATCGCAAACTCATCCCAACAAATAAATTCAAACAAGCAAAAAACAAAATAATAACCGGAAAAAAAAAGAAAATAAATAAAGGCCAGCCCAACTTCCCTTTCCCTAGCCCTTTAACATTTTCCTTACCTTTTGCAAAACAACCCTAAATCATATACACAGAAAAGAAATGGCGGTGATGGCACTATTTCATGTTGGCTGGAAAACACAAAGTAAAGGCAAGGCATGGCATTATATTGGGTGGCTTAGGTGACAGCAACGGTAGTTCAAGGTGCCAACAGGCCGCTGGCTTCAACAAACAACATTGACATTCAGCGGGGGAGACAATGGAGCACTGCTGAAACCTAGCTTCTGCTGCTAATGACGACGATGGGTGACAGCTTGTAGTGTGATGTGAATGGATTACGGGGGAGAGCGATGACAGCACAGCAGGTTCCTCTGTTTCACCCTGTATGGGCTGAATTTTCGAGCTCGATATGGAATCAGACCAATTCATGTGATTCACATCCGATTCGTGGCCATTTCCGATTCAGACATGTTCTTGTGTCGCCAGTAGCACGAATCAACTCGAATCGTGCGATACTAATAACTATGTTTGAAAGATAATTTATCCTTTCTGCTAGGTTTTGTTTATGTATGCATAAGGCATTGTGCTGAAAACACTTGGATTATAACTATTGTTTATTCAATTCACAGCAAAATATGGAACCAGTCATGTTCTTGTTCTGGCTGACTTTCCACCAAGTACTAGGACAATAGAGCTGGAGAAGCTTTTTGAGGACTTCAAAGATCGTGGATTTGTTATTCGCTGGGTCAATGATACAGTTGCACTTGCAGTATTCCGAACACCTTCAGTTGGTAATTACAAAGTTACCTGACTTTATGTATTAAGGTTTTGGGTTTAGGGTGATTCTTTAGCAGTACTATCATGAATTTTACATGCATCAATGTTTTTTGGTTTATGTATTATGATACTGAACTATGGTTGTGTGCCACCAATGTTGACTTTAGATATGATAACCTCTAAATATTAGAGGATTGTTATTTGCTACATGTATCCTTATGAAAACTAGTATTTGTTGGGCTCTTTCATATAGATCTTCCACTTCAGTTATTACTTGGACAACATCGTTCACTAATTTTAAAGCATGTATATGTAGTGTAAACCACTTTGAAAATTTGTTTCTAACTGGGGATACCTGATATTTGAATGAATTTTTGTTGTGATGTGGAAGTTAAAGATTGGTATTATTTGGAGGGTAATGTTATTCTAACATCTAAAAAATAGGTGTCTATTGAGACACCGACTTTATAACAATTGGATATGATGGATGTGAAGGATAAGTGGGGACCATCATCATATCCAATGATGATAAACTGAGTGTCCCATTAGACACTCATTTTTTTGGTGTAAACATAACATTTTTGTTATTTGAATGATCATATTATCATTCAGAAGAAAGTAGTATCAACTTTCCTCTTGCCTTTGTATATTGGAAAACAGAGAATGGGTGTGGGGGCATGTAAAAAGATTAAGATAGGTTGAAAATTACCACAACATTCCGGTGAATATATATCAGGCATGATTTTTCAAAAGAATCCTGGATTGAATTTAATATAATGGGTTTTGCACTAGATTTTTCAAAGGATGATGGATTCCTTGAACTCATACTTTCCGTTACCAATTACCTTATTTATTTTCATATTGAATCAACAGTGCTTCCTATTTTTTTTTTTTCATGTTTAATGTTTAGTTTGATTACTTGGTAATTTAACACCATAAATTTGTAATGCAGCACTTGAGGCTCGAAATAGTGTTCATTTTCCATTCAATGTGAGGATACTTGATGAAGATGATACACTCCTTGGTTCAATTAAAGCAAGAGGTATTTACTTAACTGCTTTCTCTTTCTGGTATTTGAGAGTAAACAAGAAAGCATCGCACAATTGTATTTAGGATGGATCTTCACTTCCAATGAAAAACAAAAAGTTTACTGTTTGTTAAACAGGTGATGGTTTTAGATAGTTCACTAGTAGTGCAAAACCTTTTTTTTTTTTTGGGGTTTACATCATTGAATCAAACTCAAATCCTATTGTTTATTGCACTTGTTAACCAGTTAATGGCGAGATCAATTAATCTCGTTTTTCATGGTTTTCTTGTTTCATTGCTCATTCAGACCTTGAACCTCCTCGGCAAAGGCCGAAAACCTCAGCCCAAGCAGCACAGAGGCTGATTGCTCATGGGATGGGATTAAAATTACCAACTACGGTCTCTGGGTCCCGGGAATATAGAAAACAAGAAGATGCCAGGAGGGAACGTATTGTAAACAGGCAAAAATTGAAAGACGATGCTTGGGGAGACGATTAGCAATTTAGCATCTTCAAAGGATCATAGCAGTGCTTTGATTGTTGTAACTAATACCCCCATTTTTCAGTCGGAAAATGCAAAAGATTGTACCGTTAATTGATTTTGATTAGTGGATTCTTTGATGTTCTCTTACAAGATAGCCTTGATTCCCAAAAGAATTGATAGGGCGTGAAATGATGATCCAATAGCTCAGTTCAAATGTTCATGGTCTTGTACAACCAGGTTCCTTGATGACCTATTCCACTTAATGACTAGCTTGTGTCTTTGGCACTAATCAGACTGAAGCCTGTACATAGAACTCAATTTACCGTAGATTTTAATGTGTTTTTTTTTTTTTCTCTTTTCTTTTGTTTCTATAGAACATGCTAATTTCAATAATCTTGAGATGTGTTTGGTTGGAGGTAAAAATGGAATATAAATTTTTGTGGATGAAATTTGTGTAAATTCCATGTTATTCTCATATGTGAAATTTTGATTGTAAAGATGTCTGATGCAGAAGGCCTGAATATATATACTTGGTTCAGTAATCTGAATTTTTTCCATACAAGACTGCTCGTAAATCGGGATGCCTATGTATGATATCTGAGTCATCAATAGTTACTTCTAATTAGAAATAATTAACTGATGAATTAAATTTGATTGGAAATCTATTTGGTGCTGTTTGCCTTGGGCTGCCTCCTAGGTTTATGAGGGAGCTAAACTACACATGGTGCTGTTTGATCTTTTAGGTTTTTTGTTTTTTTCTTTTTAATCGTTGACCTTTTTTTAACTAAAAAAAAAATCTTCATAATCATTCGCCAAGTTGGATCTTTGATATACTATTTTTTGGTCTGAAGTTGGACCTTTTATTTGTAGTTGGTAACTTGGTACACAATGCGTTTTGGTCATGGTGCACACAATATTTGATCTTTATTATGGTACTAACTTATTCATGGGGAACATATTTGGAGTTTGGTTTGGTTGATTCGGCTTTACAAAGCCCACAAGAAACCTTTCCATAAATTAGTCACTTGGAATTGTCTTCTTATCTGACCAAATAACTACAATATCCTTTTACAGTCCGAGAAAGCAACTCTTACCACTCAAATTTTAGTGGAAGAAAGCAGTTAGTGATTATGCATTCAACCAAGCAACGTGGTTAGTCTCAAATTAGCCGAGGCAAAACGGTTCTATTTACTCAGCTAATGTTACGGAAGCAGTTGATGATGCAAATTCATTCATTGTGGAAGTGGAAGGCTAAATTATGGCATTTACTAAGAAGCCCCACTTTTGTTGCATGTTCAGGAACAATTTTTGTGCGGTTCAAATTTAAAATTACTTTCTGAAGACGGAAAACATATATAAGGCTGAAGTAAAAAAGAAAAGGGAGATGACACATCATGACAATTCTTGTTTAAGTTTACCTTTTGGTTTATTATCCTTTAAACTTTCCCTTTTGTAGTTTAGTTTATGTTGTAGTTGTAGTATATCCAAATTGCTGTGACGCTTTGGTGTAGAATATTGTCCCGAAAGTTAATAATATAATTTCACATTTGCATGTTTCCAAAGCTTATTGTTCTTAGTATTGGTACATTAACTTTGTCTTTCGAAGATAACTAATATTAATTTAGCCTTTCAATATAACAATCTTTGTCCTTCGAAGATAACTAATGTTAATTTAGCCTTTTAATATACCAAAAATAACTTTAAATTGTTCTTAATGATAACTTCAAAATCATTCTTCTTCGTACAAGATTTCTTCTAGTCCAATCTAGAACTCAAAAACAGTAACAAAATTGTGTGTATAAGCCAGGGAGAAAAAAACTGATGAGGACGGGTGGAACAGCACGAAGACAATGGAGAAACCTTAGACAATTCCATGGAGTTCTAAAAATAAAGTAAACTAAATAGGAAGTAATGGCAGCAGCCAGTTTTCATTCTCAAGTAACAGCAAAAAAGAAGTTCACGTTTCCTTAGTATTTGCAAAAATGTTCATATTCCGGCAACCCATTCAAAAGCAGTATTAATTTTCTTTTCAACAAATTTTCATTGACAGACGATGATGATGATGAAGATGATGATGCTTGTTTACAAATTACATCAATGAAACTGGTACAACAAAGTTTGATAAAACGTAAATTATGCATAGAATTATAACCAATGGAAACTATACACCTTTAAATGACACATCGGAACATACAAATGATTTTGCATAACACTAAAGACATACATAAACACAAAGGTGAGCTCACTGGATCTCTAATGTTAGATGTGAAAGAACTTTTCAAACCACATTAAACCAAGCTATATTGGTAGGCTAACATGAGGCTTAAGTACTAACTAAAACATCACATTAACATATTCTACGAAACTAAGGCAAGTTCTATGATGGGGAAGGTGAGTTTGGGTCCAGGTGGTCCCATAAATAAATTAAATTTGCGAGCATAATTAGAAATATAAAACAATGTGCAAATAACCTTTGTGGGGGCGGAATTTGAAATTTTAAAAAATTGAAGTACAGGGAAAAAAATTACCACTATAAGTAATAACAAAATAAACGAGAATACGAAAAAATCACTTGAAGAGGACAAAATTTCTCTCATGGGGCGGATTCTCCCAGAAGCTTCCTTTGCTTTTGTTGTGTGCCCTGGCAAAATCTAGTAGAATTGGAACCAGAAGCTTGCAAATCAGTGCTATTGTTGTGTGTCCCGGCAAAACCTCCCAAAACTCGGCCCTGAAGCTTGCGAACCAGCACTCTTGTTGTGTGGTTTGAGTAAACAGCAACGGTTGGAAGTGGAACTAGGACGATCAGTAGGAGATGATAGCACCCCTCACCCCTATTGGAACATAGCTGTGGTGGCATCTTCGACTCAACCAATGTTTAGTTAAAAGAAAACGAGGCCTCATAGCTTAGGACAAAAATAGAGACAAGCAAAAAATTATCACTATACAGGAATTTATACACATTTCACCTAGTCATTATAGCATAACAAAACTTGCACAAAATGTACAAAACCAGGGAACGATCCTAAATCACAAATCCTATTGTAACAACCTTTCAAGGGTGAGTCAGCATATCAAAATCAATCCTATATAAAAGGGAGAATAAATTACGAGAACTCAAGCTGACTCCCCTTTTTGCCATTTCCTTGCCTTCGTCATACATTTTCGATGCAAAGGAGATGATGAAACTAAGGCCATTTCCTTGCCTTCGTCAAACTCACCTTTCCCACCATAACTTGCCAGAAACTAAGGCAATGAACGGAAAACATATCAGGACACCAACATCCCACTCCATAGTATACGTCAGTTCTTCAAAGCCTTAAAAGACAACAAAATGTTATAGAAAAAGGACCTAATGCCTCATAAGAAAGCCCAACCATCGTCCATTAGCAAAGGCTACCGATCCATCAATTGACACAAGCACAATCTCTTGATTCAGGAAGTAACTTTAATTGCAAGAATCCAAATGTGAGTTGGCTTCATGCTTATTGTATTGAATGGGAAAGGTAACCTTTCTCCCGATGATCTAAGCCTTTTCGCTTGGACTCAAATTCGAGGCTATAGGGCTTTTGTACTGGTTAGAAAGAAAATCGCAGAACACAAATGGAATTACAAACGAATTTTATAAGATTTACATATGAACTTTTAAGCTACAAATACATTTATAAACGGATTTTCTTATCCATCTATTAGTTTAAGACGGATTTGCAAATGGATTTGTCTGTCTTTCAATTTAAAGAAGATTTTTTTTGTCCATAATATTATTCAAGGGAAATTTTTTTGTAATGGACAAAAAAATAAAAAACAAGGTATTTAACTTCAACCCCATTGCTGCTGCTTCCATTCATCGTCTCCAAGAGCACCACCCTCCATGATGTTCCATCTTGCTATTGATTTTTTAGAGCCTAGAGCACCCAATTTTATAGAATTTTTAATCTTTGATGGAAGTCTTTTGTCGCATTTTAATGTGTAAATATGTCTTGCAAATGGTTTAGTAGGTTTTATAGATAAGGTTTTTATGCACAAAAAAGATAGAGAGACAGGGAGGATGCTGTGGAAAAGTGCTAAGAAAGGGAGAAAGCTTGAAGAAGAGGGGAAGATTAGAGGAATCCACCATCACCAACCTTAGGTTTTATGAATTTCTCTTCTTTCTTGCAATCTTCTATTGCTTTCATGATGTGTAGTTAAACTCCTAGTTAGGGGCAGGGTGAATTTGGCTTGTTATGTGTTTCTCTTGAACCAATTTACTTGAGTTTGAATTGTGTATGGATTAATCATTTACGTACCTTTGCTGTTATTGCAAGTTTATGAGTTGGCTTCTCATAGATTTTGATTAGGGTTCATATCCAAATTGGGAAATTTGGTTGTGTTCTTGCTCTAAGGTTAAATGACTTGATTTTCAGGAATTAGGAATAGTTCTTGTGGTTGTGTAGAAATTGGATTAGAGATTATGCTTAAACTTACTATTTGTTAAACATAGTTAAGGAATTAACATGCTTTAATAAGTAAAGGAGAATTGGTCTGCTAAGGAATGAGGGACCAATTACCTACAATATTTCCATTAATCCTTATAGTTTTCCAACTCAAGTTAATTCGGTTAACAAGTTTGAGACACAACAGCCAAAGAATCCTTTATTCCTAACGCTTTTGCATATAATTGTTACCTGTTGGAATTTGTCTTTTAAGTCATAACCTTTATTTACAAGTTGTCAAAGCTTTAGCATTAGAGCTACTTTAAATCCAAACCATTTTGTTTATATAATTAGAAGCGAACTTGCAAACTATTATTCAATTGTACTAGTCTTCGTGTAAACGATACCCACTTCTGTGGTACTGCTGAAAATGATTTGGTATACTTGCCAATTTGTTATCGAGTTTTTGGCATTGTTGCCAGGGACTAGTTGTTTATTGACAATATTAGTAGCCAAGTGAGTTCCTATATTAGATATTAATTTTTCTATTTTTGTGTTTGAGTTTTATTTTTAGTCGTTTGATAGTTTATTTTGGTTCGTGCTTTATTTGTTTTATTTTCATTTTTTTTAATTTTATAATACTATATTGTTTTCTTTTGTTCTATTGTGTTTTATGAACTCATTGCCTTTTAGTGTTTCTTTGTATGCAAGGTACAGTTGATCCAAATTCCTTGAAATTTAATCCAGAAATTGAAAAGACAGCAAAGAAACTGAGGAAGGAAGTAAGAGCAAGAAAACAGGCGGGAGAAGCCGTGAAGATGGTAGATGGAAATCAAAATCCACCACAAGGAAAGACTTTGGGGGAGTATGCCACACCTAGTGCTGATAGGTGTGGAAGCAGTATTACAAGACCTCCGATCCAAGCAAATAATTTTGAGCTAAAGCCTGCTTTGATTCAATTGGCTCAACAAGACCAGTTTAGTGGAGGGCCATATGATGATCCAAATTTTCACATAGCAAATTTTCTTCAGTTATGTGACACTATCAAGATCAACGGAGTGAGTACAGATGCAATTAGACTTAGACTCTTCCCGTTTTCATTGAGGGATAGAGGTAAGAGTTGGCTCCAGTCTCAATC
The DNA here is from genome assembly GCA_031216105.1 of Dalbergia cultrata. Lineage (NCBI taxonomy): Eukaryota > Viridiplantae > Streptophyta > Magnoliopsida > Fabales > Fabaceae > Dalbergia > Dalbergia cultrata. Next base: position 11,630,677 of record CM062345.1, read on the forward strand.
TTAGGATAGTATATCTACATGGTATGTTTTGGTAAGCAAGTTCCTTATGAAGTACTTCCCACTGCAAAAGCTAGCTAAATTGAGGAATGAGATCAATACTTTCTCTCAGAAGGATGGAGAATCACTTTATGATGCTTGGGGAGAGGTTCAAGGACTTACTCAGAAAATGTCCTCATCATGATCTTTTGGAGTGGTTGCAAATTCAAACTTTTTGTGATGGGCTCACACCATCAATAAGGTTTATGATAGATGCAGCATTGGGAGGGTCATTGAATAATAAAACTCCTGAAGAAACTCTATAGTTGATTGAAATGATGGCTGAAAACAATTTCATGTCTCCTAATGATAGGACGGTGAAGAGAGGTCTTACGAAGGTAGAGACTTTGGATGCAATCTTCGCTCAAAATAAAACCATGTCTTAATAATTGACTAGTCTTACTAAACAGGTTGGTCAAATACAAGTAGGAGCTGTGAGTTCTCAACCAATGGTGTGTGAAGTATGTGGTGGTGGGGATGCTAGTGGAGAGTGTCAAGCAAATGTAGATCAATCATTTATTGAAGAGGTGAATTACATGGGAAATTCCTCCAGGCAGGAAAATTACCCCTTCTCCAACACATATAATCCAAGGTGGAGGAACCATCCAAATTTTGATTGGGGAAATCAAGGTCAGAAAAATTTCAATGCACAATTTCAAGCTCCACTAGTGTAACAGCCAGCTTAATAACAACCATCTGCATTAAAGAGTGCTCTTGAGAAGTTGACTGAATCAACATCTAGTTTTGTGCAGCAAACTTCTAGCTTTATGCAAGAAATATCTAGCTTTATGCAAGAGACTAGAACAAATTTCAAAAATCAAGAGGCTTCAATTAGGAATTTGGTAAATCAAGTGGAGCAAATTGCAAAATAGTTAGCTGAAAAATCCCATGGCACATTTCCAAGCAACACTGAGCCTAATCCAAAGGAGCATTGCAAGGCAATCAGCTCGAGAAGTGGGAGAACAATTTGAGTTCAGCCGAAAACGAGTAATGAAGAGAAAGGTGAGAAGTCTCAAGAAGGAGAGGAAGCTCTTGATGTTCCTCTTGCTGAAAAGAATTTTGAAGAATAAGTAAAGAAGCCAGCCAGTGAATCTCCCAAAAGAAAAAAAAAAGAAAGAAATTGAGTGGGATAAGCCAGTTGAATTGTCTCCACATACATGCTAGAGTTCCCTTTCCTTGGAGACTTAGAAAGCAAAATCAAGAGAAGCAATTTTCTAAGTTTTTGGATGTGTTCAAAAAAATTACAGATTAATATCCCTTTTGCTAAGGCTTTGGAGCAAATGCCTCTTTATGCAAAGTTTATGAAAGACTTGCTCTCGAGGAAAAGGAAGCTGAAAGAAGATGAGACAGTGATGTTAACTAAGGAATGTAGTGCTATCATCTAGAGGAAATTGCCACAAAAGTTGAAGGATCCAGGTAGCTTCCATATTCCATGCACTATTGGCAAATTGAATATTGAGAAAGCATTGTCTGATCTTAGGGCAAGTATCAATTTGATGCTCATGTCCATGATGAAGAAGCTATAGATTTCAGAGGTGAAGCCGACTACAATTTCTCTACAGTTGGCTGATAGGTCTGTTAAGTTTCCATACGGGATAATGGAAGATGTGCTTGTAAAGGTTGATAAATTTATTTTTCCCGTGGACTTTGTGGCACTTGATATGGAAGAAGATTGTGAGACATCTTTGATTCTTGGAAGACCCTTTTTGGCAACAGGACGAGCACTGATTGATGTTGAACAAGTTGAGCTTATGTTGCGAATGCATGACAAAAATGTAATTTTTAATGTGTTTGAAGGCATGAAGCATCCAGGTGAGACAACACAATGTTTCAGAGTTGATGTAATTGACCCTCTTGTAGAAGAAGCTTTTAAGAGAGAATCTATTTCATGCTCTTTGGAAGCTACTTTTGTCCATTTCAAGAACATGAAGGATGATAATGACGAGAAGCCTCAAGATATGGATTGTGTGAAGTTCTTAGAAGCCTTGCCATCCATGAGCCATGCTACCAATGTGCACCAAGAGTTGTGTTTGACAATGGAAGTTGCGAAAAAAGAGCCACCAAAACCTGAGTTGAAGCTTTTGCCTCCGACTTTTAAAGATGTATTTCTTGGAGTTGGAGTCTCTATTGATAGAGACACCTCGACAATATTGGAACAGCCAATTATGGTTGCATCAATTGTCTGCCCACAAGGTAAGAAGGCATAATCTACACGATCTCAGTTTACACAACTTGGACCAGGTCATCCAAGCTGCCATGGTTCGAATGGAGGGTTATTGGAAGAGCTTGGAGAGTTGACAGACGAAGTTCGAGGTCTGAGGGGATTAATTCAGCAAGCTGATAGCAAGATTGATCATTTGATAAGTTTTTTACAAGCATCAATTTCAATATCAATTCCAGTACCAAGTGATGGCATAGGAGAAGAGGATGGGGCATACTGGGGGAGTTTCTTTATTGTTGCTTTCTTTTTGCATTTTGTTTAGTTCCTTTTTAGTTCTTATGTCCTTTCATTTTTGTTTCATGGGGCTATGTGAGTGAGTCAAGTCTATTTGCTAGTATCTATTGTAGTATCTAAGTTATGTTCTAGTCATCTTTGGTTTGAGTTATAGGGATTGCTTAATGATAAAAAAAAGAAAAAAAATTATTCTTAGGTTAGTGAGCAGACTTGATAAGCATTTATGCTTGCGCACACATTTCATGGTGTTTTCTTAGTTTGAAGCATGCAAATTTTATGGAGATGCATTAGGGATTTCTTTTAGAGTAAGCTTATGGGCAACATCTAGATTAATTCTTGTGCTTTAAATGTGTTTGAGTTCCTATCGAGGCGAAATCCTAGGGTAGTGCACTCTTGGTGAAATGATAAGGGCCTTGTTTGGATCGGTTGAGCCTTCAAGCCTCCCCATTCTTGTATTTCCCTAAGTCCCTGTTTGCAGCTTAAAAAAAAATGAAAACAAAGGAGCTTTTGTCTTTTATTCTTAAACTCATATATATGTTACCTTTTTCAGCCTTAAAAAAAAAAAAAAATTCTTACCTTTAAAAAGCTATGTTGGGTTTTTGAAGTTTGCATTGTATGTTTATGTTCTTTTGATGTAGTTGCCTTTTCTTTTTCCAGTTAAGATTGAAAAGAAAAGAAAAAAGTAAAAAGAAGAAGAAGAAAAGAATAACAAAAGAGGACTTGTGAATATAATATGTCGTTATTTCTTGTCAAATAAAGTTAAGTAAAAGTGAAAAAACAAAAGCAAGACAATTTTCTTAGAGAAAATGCACTACTATTAATATTTTTGTTCACTTGTGATGTATACTTCATTAACTTGACTAACTTGACCTCGTGTTAGTTCCCTCTCCTTTCTTTCTTCATCCTTACCCTAGCCTAATAATGTTACAAGCTTTCAAAGTCCCTATTGATCGTTGAGGTGCACTACTCTACATTAGTGGATATAGGAATGAAAGACATGTTCTTAGTCTCAGAAAAAGTTTGAGTGTCCTCATAATCTGATCTGGAAGAGTTTTCTGATATACATGACACTATGTGTTTTGAGCTAAGACATTGGAGTTGTTATGTGTGTGTGTTTGCCTATTTTCTTATAATATTGTGCTTGCTTGAATTTATGAAATAAAATGATTCTGAAAGCATGAGTTGCAACTCCTTTTACCATCAATCTAGTCTCATTTGAGTTTATTATGGTTTTTTTTTTTTTTTGTTTGAGAGTCATTACTTGTGAACAAGCAACATCTTAGGTTTGGGGGTGTGATGTTCCATCTTGCTATTGATTTTTTAGAGCCTAGAGCACCCAATTTTATAGAATTTTTAATCTTTGATGGAAGTCTTTTGTGGCATTTTAATGTGTAAATATGTCTTGCAAATGGTTTAGTAAGTTTTAGAATTCATCTTTATTTTAGTATAATTTGGCATTTTAATGTCAGGCTCATGAACATGAGTGATCGTTCAAAGCCTAGCGTCTCAACGTCGGAATTTGGCGTTACAGCCCCAGCAGGAAAAATACTTCAGATGACTTTTGGAGTCACAACACCCAAACTCGGCGTCCCAACGCCCACAGGACCACGCAAATTGAAGCTGTGAGTTAAACTCGGCATCCTAATGGTAGAACTCGGCGTCCCAATGCTAGCGGCCCGTGTTTTCCTCATGTTTATGCCTACTAGATTATAGAAAGGTTATAGATAAGGTTTTTAAGCACAGAAAAGATATAGAGACAAGGAGGAGGTCGTGGAAAAGTGCTAAGAAAGGGAGAAAGCTTGAAAAAGAGGAGAAGATTAGAGGAATCCATCATCACCAACCTTGAGTTTTAAGAATTTTGCTTCATTCTTGCAATTTTTTGTTGCTTTCATGATGTGCAGTTAAACTCCTAGTTAGGGGCAGGGTGAATTTGGCTTGTTATGTGTTTCTCTGGAACCAATTTACTTGAGTTAGGATTGTGTATGGATTAATCATTTATCTTTATTATTATTGCAAGTTTATGGGTTGGCTTCTCATAGATTTGGGTTAGGGATCATATCCAAATTTGGAAATTTAGTTGTGTTATTGCTCTAAGGTTAAATGACATGATTTTCAGGAATTAGTAATAGTTCTTATGGTTGTGTAGAAATTGGATTCAAGATTATGCTTAAATCTACTATTTGTTAAACATAGTTAAGAAATTAACATGCTTTAATAAGTAGGGGAGAATTGGTTTGCTAAGGAATTAGGGACTAATTACCTACAATCTTTCCATTAATCCTTATAGTTTTCCAACTAAAGTTACTCCAGTTAACAAGTTTGAGATACAAGAGCCAAAGGATCCTTCACCCCTAACGCTTTTGCTTACAATTGCTACCTGTTGGAATTTGTCTTTTAAGTGATAGCTTTTATTTACATGTTGTCAAAGCTTTAGCATTGGAGCTACCTTCAATCCAAACCATTTTGTTTATCTAATTAGAAGCGAACTTATGAATTATTATTCAATTATACTAGTCTTCGTGGGAATGATACCCATTTCCATGGTACTACTGAAAACGATTTGATATACTTACTAATTTGTTATCATTCCCCGATGACATTAATGCAACCAAACAAAATCAAATTTTCCAACTACTATAAACTTAAACCCATGTCTTTCCAAACCTAAAACAAAAAAGTGAAAACTAGAAGCAGAAAAGGAAGAAGAAGGAGGAATTGCCACTAGGTCCTCTGCAATGCTATGCCAACTGCGATGGAACTGCCACCCCTAAAACAAACAAAGCACCAATGTTGCAAATAAGCTCTCTTTAATCATACACAATAAAAATTAATAATTTAATGGAATCCACAAAAAAAAGGCATAAAATGAAAAAACTAAACCGATTAAAAGCTAGAGAACATTACTGCAAACATAACGGTACAAATTGTTTGCAAACTAGAGGCTCCATTGACTAGCAGCGACCCAAAGAAGAGCAACCGTGATGGTGGTTTTGTAATAAAAAGAGAAAAAGGAGAAGTACAAATGGGAATGGGGAAGAAGAAGGGGCGTTGCGTTTTAATTCCTAATTCTGACATTTGAACATTAAATACGCGTGTTGAATTTCGAATTATAGATGGATTTTTCCTTCTGTAACTCCTTTAGTGAAACAATGCATGTTAATCTCTTTCATTATAGACAGTTTTTTCTATCTATAATATGTGTATTAAGTACGTGCCTTGAATTTTGAATTGCAAACGGATTTTTACCTTTATAACTCCTCTAATGAAACAATGTGCTTTAACTTCTTTCATTATAGGGTTTTTTTTTTTCTATAATGTGCACATTAAATATGCACCTAGAATCTTGAATTATAGATGGATTTTTCTGTCTATAATATGTTGAATTTATTTCAGATCAATAAATTAAATATAAAATTGTCTATAACTCGGTCTGTATGTTTTAGGAAAAAAAATTCTTTCTATAACAGTTACACTCCATATAGTAGAAGTTTTGCCAACATTTATAGACGAATTATATAACTCTGACAAAAAAAATTTTCCAGTTTTCATTTTTCCATCTATAAATCTATATGTAATAGGGACGGAACAAAATTTACCTGTATTTTCCATCTATGTTCTACAAGTTTCTAGTAGTGTTAAGGACGACTCTTCCTCCACTTGTATGAGCCTCTTCGCTGTGACTTGGGTTCAACATTGGAAAGCTTGTGTACTATTCTGGTAAGATGATCTTGGACATTCCCCTGCCTAAACTTGGCCTTTCTTAGGGCTCGAATCATCCTTATATCCTTCAGCTTATGCTCGGTCACTTGACCATGTTGTGAGAATTAGCCCCTCCATCAAACTTGTGATTTGTGCCCCCATGAAAGCCATTTGATAGAGGTTGTTGCTACCCCTAAACAAATTAAAAATTATTTAATGTCAAGTTGCACCATAAATGTAGTAAAGGGCATAACTCAGATCATCTCATAAGGAAGTATTACTAGCCAATTGGAAATCAGAGCATTTGTTTGGCAAAGATCAATAAAATAATAGAAGAAAATTCAATTAAATAAATTATCGGCACAAGGATATCCTGCAGATCTAGAATTATATTATCACTGACTCAAAAAAATAGTTTACATAGGCGGTTATTTTCACTAATTCATATTCACTCAATCACAGATGTAATTTTCCTTGACAGTCACACAATTGCACAACTAACCAAGAGTTTGGCTAACACAAAGACTAGGAAATCATAATCGCAATTCTTATATGATTATGCCAATTTGAATGCCAATGACAATAACCTAATTCTTGTCTGAATTAATTTCAATCTGCTTATCAATAAACATACTTCAAACTATTAGTTAAATTATGCCTAATTGGAACTCTAACTATGCATAACATTCACAATCACAAACATACACATAATTAAGTTGGCTCTCAAAAGTACAATTGTATCAAACAACACAAAAATATGGTGGAGAACAAAAAGAAGAAGAGGAAGAAGAAAGATTGGAAGGTCAAACTACAAATTGCATTAAAATAATGGGACTTTCAAAATATAATCCTTAGATCCTTTGGAATTTTTACGCTAGGTAAAGAAACTCCTCCTCCATGAGTGGAGGATTACAACCAAAATAATGAAAAATGTGATCAAAATTCCAAATGAGAGTTAATTAAAATAGGGACTAGAATAACCAAAAATCCTAGATAGAGAGTAGAGAAAAGTTAGCAAGAGAGAGGATGAAGGCAGCCTAAATTAGGTCTAGAAGATGTCCCAATGCACAAAACTAAAAGACTATTTATGGCGTGTTGATTACATGTCAAAAATTGGGGCCCATTTGATAATAAGTGACATGTTGACACTGACAAGCTGGGCTTTGCACATTTGCTATAGCAATCTAGTTTGCTTCCATACCAAAATCATCCTCTAGTGATCGCTATAGTAGTTTAGGACTACTATAGCGGTCTTCTTTGCTATAGTCACAAGATGCTCCTCTACTGGCCGCTATAGTGGTCTCTGCTGGTACTACTACAACTCCAAATTACTCCAAGCTCATCTATGTTTCTTCATACACCAATGTGGAAAGTTTCTGCAACCAAATAACACTAAAAAAAGTGGATTAAAAGTATAACAAACTCCAAAATATATTTATTCATCAAAATGGTGCAAATAATCATGATTTTACTCAATGATACCCAATGATGATTGAATGCAAAACTACCATATATCAACCAGTTAAGCATACAAATTATGCAAGATGCTCATAGTTATAGAGGAAAAGAGGTGCATGAATGCAACCTATCACCCTCGGATCCATGCCTATTAGATCTTAAGATTCCTTCCTAATCAAAGATCCCCCAATTAATAGGACATCTACATATTATAATATATATATACACCTGTCTGCAGGAAAAGGGGTATGTCATGTTGGGCAGCAGAAGCTAAAAAATATAAAAATAAACTCTTACTCAATAGAGGAAACAACGCAAGTAGAAAAACGATTAAAAAGGAGACAAAATTTAACTTGGTTCGGCTTTAACTGCCTATATCCATGACCATTATAAGGAATTCCAAATCTTTGACTATCTATAACTTTTGAACGGTTGAAGTTGCAAACCTTCCTTATAAATATTTCATCACATGAACAACTCTCAAAAGCTACCCATATGGATCACTCCCACAATTTTGGAGGATAACATAACTCAAATAACCAAAGCCGTATTTATAGGCCAAAATATTAGCAATACTTCTATTTCTTACCGATGTGGGGTTTTGGGTTAAATCCTAATAAATCCTCTCTTAATCCAAAGTCCTACCAAAATGCTTAAGAAGGAATGCCACGCTGATTTTGTCTCTGGCCACAAGACACATCACCAGGAATCGAGCCCTTGACTAGATGTTTATGGAGCTCACCTAACTACATATTGTGCTTGAACATGTGATTTGAATTCAATTTTATTAACAATTGTATGTGGGTCTTATAAAATATAATTAATTTTAACTTTTCCTCTTACAAGCATTATCACTTTAATTCAATGGAATTAGTTCAACAAAAGTAGGTTGAATTCTAAACAAGCTTTATTTGCAAGGTCAGGGCGAGTTCATAACCTGGGGAGCGCTCTTAGGGAGAGTTCATACCATATATCACTCTAGACCATAGGGACCTGGGTTTCATTGCCTAATCTTTTTTTCTTTTTCAAAAAAATCTATGCATAAAAAAGTATCACTTTGAAAAATCTCAATCCGATATCTTTATATGTTGTTGAATCTAATTATTTTTCTATAAAGGTTCAATGTTATACAGCTCAGAATCAATAAGTGGCCAATGTGTAAGCGGCACAGTGATGCATTGTGTTTTCGCATTTTCGCACTAGCAGCACCAAAATGGCATCGACAGAGTTAAAGCTTTTCCCTTTGTACGTCTAGCAACCATTCAAGAGGGCATAAAGAGGAAGTAAACGGATTCTCTTTCATACTCATCCTTTATTCTGGCAAGTTTCACGTTATCCCCTTTTGATCTGTCTCAGAACTTCTATTCACAATTGTATTTGATCACGTGAAGTACCATATCGACATATGCAACCCTTTTCTTGAGAGAAATTTTAAAATAATTTCAAAATAATACCTTGAGCGGTTTCCTAACCGTTTAGATCCAATTTAATAATACTATCAACTTGCCGGCATTGTCAAATCGTCTTTTATTCTTTAGATAATTATATAATTCACAATGACAGTTATAAGAAATTAGGATGAAGTAGTTATAAAAGTTTGATTGAAATGATATAATTAGAATAAAAACTTAGACACTAAAAGAGCAGTTATTTTCAAGTATTCCTTTTATATATGTGTATAGATTCTATATTCAATAAAAAAAATTATAGAATTAAATTAATTTATATAAAATATATTGTCAATATTACAAAAAAAAAAAGTACAAGTGAGCTCATGATTTGGTGATAGACTTGTGCATATCTCAATGAATTATAGAAGGCTGGGAGTTTGACTTTTATACCCATCCCTGTCCCCAAATATTTTAACTCAAAAAATAAAACAAAAAATTATACAGTAAGGAATAAAAGGTAACAAATTTTTGAATTTTTAAATGCATTTATTGACCTTCATCAAACTCTACAGTGTTATCTCATTTCCTAGTGGGCTAGTGGCTATGATACGTGTCACTTGCTACTCCATGAATTGTGTGCTATTTGTAATACCTATCATTAAAAATAAAAGTGTTTCAATTCAATAATGGATAATGAATAAATTGATAAAAAATAAATTAGCAGGACATTTATTTAATGATATACATCCTTGAGGTTGAGCTCATAATTTAGTGATTGTGATTATCTCTGTTGCGTTTTCCCTTTTTTCAAATCCCATAAAAAGAATTCCTAAATTTTAATATCTTTATTTCAAAAAAATCATATACATCTCCCGATGAACTTTGCCACTTTGGTAATTTCGTTTCCCAAAACTGCCAATTGTGGTCCTCATTCTCATTATCAGGTTGAATTTGAACCCAACGTCGATCACCTCTATCTTTGAAACTTACACAGGCAAAGTTTGTACTCATACGGGCCCACCGCAAATACTTATTGTCGTACACACTTGTAGTTGGGTCAAAGGAAAGAAAGATTTATTTATTTATTTATTTTTGTTACGAAAAGGAAAGAAAGATTAAAAAGGACAGTTGAAACATCACAATCCATACAACTCTTTTTCCAAAATTAAAAATCAAAAGGTAAAAACTCAAAATTCACTGCATGTCTAATGAGCTTGATTGAAGAGCAAATTTTACACAATCAAAAAATTATCGTCAAAATTTTAAAAGAAATCATAATTATCATTAGATAAAAATAAAAAAAAGTATAGATTACTTATTCATCGACGAATTGGTAAATATGTTACATTACTTTAACAACCAAAGTCGAAAAAAAAAAATTACTATCCATCATTTGTCATTATTGAAAATTGATTTATTTTCGGTCTCCTCCATCAAATTCCGCCTCCATCACTACTTCAGAACGTTCCTGTCTTGCGTGGTTTGAAGCACCTCAATTCGAAAGCTACGCAAAGCATTAGACCATATTATCAGCCATAGAACCAAATGGCCAATAAAATCATGCTACGTGGAAAAGCATGATGCACACGTAGAAAAATTCATTCATTCACCTAAAAATTCCATAGCCGCAACAATATTGTAATTCAGACGGTTGCTAAAGGATTTGACCAAACAACTCATCATTGACAAAATATTAGAACGCATCAATCTATGACTGGAAAAAATCAAAGAAAAAAAAAACGAAAAAAACGGTACAAGGCTTTTTTTTTAACACATCTATCTAGAATTGTCCATCCTCTATGGTCTATCACCAATATATTATATACCTGTATATATAGCCGCATTCTCTCGCCGAAAGTTAAAACAATAGCTCATTTTTTTCTTCTTGCTTATTCTATTAAGCAAAACATCAACGATCTCTGAACCAAAAAAACAAAAAAAAACTAAAGGACATATCAATTGTTTTATGTTCTTGTGTGATACAATGGCTGAGATTGAGGTTCCTCAATATTTTGTTTGTCCCATTTCGCTTCAGACCATGAAGGACCCTGTGACCACCATAACGGGAATAACATATGAGAGGGAAAGCATTGAGCAATGGCTGCTCAAGGCCAAAGACTGCGTGTGCCCAGTTACCAAGCAGCCATTGCCGAGAAGCTCGCAATACTTGACACCAAACCACACTCTAAAAAGGCTGATCCAAGGGTGGTGGAGCTCAGCAAATGCATCATCCAAAGGCGTTGATCGAAATCCAACACCTAAAGATCCTCTCGAGAAGTTCCATGTTCAGAAACTTGTGAGGGATCTTGGGGTTCCTCAGAGATATCAAACGGCATTGGAGAAGATGCATGCTTTGGCTACAGAAAGTGAGAGGAATAGAATTAGCATGGCTGAGGCAGGAGTGGCCAAAGCCATGGTTATGGTGATTAACAAGTGTTTCAAGGAAGGTAATGTTTCCTCTATATCTATCCACATACTTTATCTCCCTAATTTTAATTAAATATATACATGATATACATAAGTAGCAATGAATTATGAAGGTATATGAGATTCTGCCATGATCAATAGTACTCAATTTAATTCAAGATCACCAACAAAATCTGGCACAATTGGTAAGGTGGCTGGGTTCTTTAAGCATGTGTCAGAGTTCAACTCCTGCCATGTGTATAGAAAGGGACTTTGTTAGGAGAGGCAAAACCTACTTCGATGATCTCACACGTCTCGAGGAGATTAATCTTTGGCTACCGACTAGGAGATGCCCTTTGGGTCACACAGAAAACAAAATTTAATTCAAGATCTTCTCTACTATATCCCATTCCATTGGTAGTTATTCAATGAAGAATAAAAGAAGGTCAATTCTCGATTACAGTTGCACATATAGGTGCATTTGGTGTAATTTACCTTACAAAAGAGTGGTCGAATAAATCTTTCTCTAATGGTATGACATCTTTTTCTTCTGTAAAGTAAATTGCACCAAATACATCAATTTGTAATTGCATCAGAGCATTCACCATAACATAAATCAGATATATTAAACTACGGTTACTCGCATTTATTGCAGTAGCATTTATAGCCTATGATCTATTTTATATTAAATATTTGGAAGGGCAAATTATTTGAGGATTATTCCATTAATTCATCACATGATTTTTTTTTTTTCCCTCAACAGGTAACACCACGGGCCTAGAAGAAGCTCTTAGAGTCCTCAGTCTTTTGTGGAATTCATCCATGACCAACATGAAGCCTATAGTTGGAGGAAACTTGGACTTCATCAACTCTTTGACTTGGATTTTGCAGCAGAACGTGCACAACAACGTAAAGATGGTAAACGAAGCCATGCCTCTATTGAAGTTGACAATTGAAGTCGCCGATTCAACCCCTTTAGGTACTTTGAACCTGGAATTCTTCAGAGAAATGGTGAGAGTATTGAGAAAGAGATCATCAATCTCTCAACAAGCCACAAAATCCGCATTACACGTCCTCATAGATGCTTGCCCCGTTAGTAGAAACCGAACGAAAATCGTGGAAGCAAGTGCAGTAGCGGAACTCATCGAGCTCGAGCTAGAGAAACCGGACAAGAACCGATCGGAACTCATATTCAACCTTCTAGCACATCTTTGTTCATGCGCCGAAGGAAGAGAACAATTTCTGAGGCATGCTGCGGGAATTGCATTGGTTTCTAAGAGGATTTTGAGGGTTTCTTCGGCAACCGATGACCGAGCAATTCATATATTTTCGGTGATTGCTAAGTATTCAGCATCACACGATGTTGTTCTAGAGATGTTGAGGGTTGGAGCAGTGTCAAAGCTTTGCATGGTGATGCAAGCGGATTGTGCCTCATATCTGAAAGAAAAAGCAAGAGCGGTCCTTAGGTTGCATTCCAACGTTTGGAGCAATTCTCCTTGTATACAAATTTATTTGTTGACTAGGAATCAAAGGTGATTAAATCAAGTGTTTATTTTAACCCTTCATATGTATTCTTAGGTTGATTCTGCCCTCCAAATTGACTTGGTTTCTTTTAATTTTTCTTTACTGGTTGAGGAGTTTCCCTCTCATAGTATTTTATACATCGAGTGTATAATATAACTTGATGAAAGTAACTTTTTTCTTGGGACAATAAAAATTGCGTCCTTTTATCTGTCTCATCATTGATTAATTAATTAAACGATAAAATTATGTGTGTGTGTGAGAGAGAGAGAGAGAGAGAGTGAAAATGAAAATGATAGATATGGCTAATAAGAATATGATCTGACATATATAAATTACACTTACTCCTTTAGGTTAGACAATATTACACAGATACCATCTTCTCTGGAGAGTTATGGAATATTATACCTCATTATAAAAAAAGGCCACCAATAACCTTATATTTTGTGTAATCTAACACTAAACATCCCTATAAACAAGATATTAAATATTCTCGTAACAAGTGTTAGTGTTGAAGGGTATTCTATGTATATTACCCAACATTAGGTATATAGAAGAAGTTATGTAAAAGAGAAATATAGAACTAAGTGTAGGTAACTTTTTTTTTTTTTTTTTTTTGCATTTGTATTAGATTTTTTTTTCTACTAGATTTTTTTTATAGTTATTTCTATAGCTAGTTAAGTTTAATGTGGAACTCAGACAGTTAATAAAGACAGGAATAGATTTTTCAATATTTAGTTATTTACACTTTAATCTCTATTTTTATTTTTTAAACAATGCAGGTACAAGGCATGAGCACAAAAACAAAAATTGTAATGATAACATTTTTTTCTCCCTTCGTTTTAAAATAACTGTCATTTTTTACTTTTTGATATTTTAAGTTTTTTGTCCATTTACAATATCTAGATAGTATTAATTTTTTTCATTCAATTATACCCTTAGTGTAAATATATTAGTTAAGTAATCAATTCATTTATCAAACTGAGTAATAGTAACTATATAAGGATAGTTTTATCAACTTATATAACTTTTAACTTTTATTAAAAAAAAATTTATTTTTTTTAATACTCCTGTTGTTTGATTTTTTATAGTTATTCTCCCAAAAAAGGAGTATGATTTATATTGATTATGGTCACACAGTTAGCCTCAAAGCCGAGTTACCAGATTAACCTTGACCCGGCACTCGTAACCTAACCTCCACTCGCCAACCCGAGCCATGCTATATAGTATCTTGACTTCTCTGTCACTCGCGTTTATGATTGCATAATCTTTTCCGTAATAGAGGCTCACCTCATTATGACTGCTAGACTATATATACTTTCTGATGACTAATTTATTGTCCTATTTTTCTCACATTTGTTTGTGAGATTAATTTTGCTATCAGTCATATTATCTTTTGATTTGAATTTAGGTTAAGTTTTTTGATTTAATTGGTAGATATTCTCACAATGGTTATTTGTGTTGCAGAATAAAAAGATAGCAATATCATTTAATAATTTGAAAAGAAGATTTGATATGGATTTGAAGATTTGAGACTATTTGGATAAGATTTAAAGATTGCATCATACCTTTAACAATCTCAGCTAAATATTTGATTTGATTTGAAAAAGAGAATAGGGATTTGGCCAAAAATTCTGTTGTTATTTAGGAGAGACTAGAGACATCATAAAGGGGAGTCTAGTTGATATGATTCATCAGTTTATTGTGTTCTTCATCTCTTCTATGGCTTGCTAATTTTCTTTTGGTGTTAGCAACAATGTATAGTTTGAGGGAGTAGATTTTGTATTGCTTTTATTGGTTTCATTTTCTTCCTTAATTAGTTATGCAATTTTTAGTATTCTTAATGCTTTCCAGGAATTAGATACTCCTTTGAATGTTCTATGGTTTTATATTGACTAAATGACAATTCAAAGTATAAAATAAGTCAATCTAAAAATTGCCATAAAAATAAAGTAACTAGACATGGAAGTACTTATTTGTATGATCATATGAATTTTTGTTCTTCATCCTTAGGTAAATTTAGAATAATATTAAGGTGTTAACTTATTCAATTTATTCTAAGAGGATTGTAGTAGAAAGGCATTGCATTGCAGTTATGTGCTATGAGAAATTCAATCAGTAATTGAATTAGGAAAGAAATTACATTCATATTAGAAAATGCAAAATCCAGGAACTCAGATGAAATTGTATCCTAACATTGCTTTTCATTTATTATTATTGTTTGATTTCTTTTGCTCTTTCTATTTATTATTTTCATTTAAATTTTCTTAGATCCAACTAAATTTCGATTACCCGAATAGTAACATGCTCAAACGAATTGGTACTTGTTCATAATCCTCATGGGAGTGACATTTCGTATTCACTTTCTTATTACTTGTGACCTAGTATATTTGCTGGAGCTAGGTTTCTAAATTGGTATGCACTCTACCCTTTTGTTTGAGGGAGGCTACCGTAACCTTAGTAATACAATAACGTACCAAAAGACTCATGACTCAATTCCAATTCAATTGATTATGATAAGTCTTCATAGTATAACCCTAACTTGATGACCCATAAACGTATTAGGATCATATATAGCACTGTTAAGTCATTGTTTCAATATTTAATGGAAATGTAAATATTGATTGTTAAATTGCCGATTTGAATCTTTGTTAAACTTCCCAATGACATGTTACCAATTTCTTTCATGATATTTTGAAAATTTTCTTTATTAACTACACTTCTACGACTCTAACCCTCTCTTATATCCTAATTCTTTCTTCTTTTTCGCACATCTCAAGCCAAAATGACTTCATTAAGTGCTATCATATGAAGTTTAACAGAGTCACATTATCAATTTAACATGTCACACACACACATATATGTACATATGTATATATTTGTCAAATATTAGACTGATAAGTTAACATATACATTAGTATTCTCCTTTTTATAAAAGGTGAATAGTTGTGGAAAAAAAATATTCTAAATTTTAAGGGATTAATTTGTTCCCCTACAATATTAGTAAGGGATGAATTTGAAATTTTAGCCATTTTTTCAGGTAATGTTTCGTATAATATTTTTTTTTATGTAAATCATCTTGATAGAAAGTTACTTTCATGTAATATTTTTATTTTGGAAAAACAAATCTTTTTGACTTGTCTGTCTTTAGAGTGACCCACATTGGGATGAGTCCACATTTACATTTCTGGTATTACAAGGATGGTGGATACGGTGGCCAAATGCACACAGCAGATGGTCATGATAGTTGAGTTGGGCTCCACTCATGGATATTGCATTTGGCCACTATTCATCAAAAAGTGTGATTTGAAATCTAATTATCGTGCATAATACTACCATCAGTGTTAGCAATCTCTCCATTTAACGGTCCATGGATAAGGTTTAATAGGTCTAATATGCATTGTGTAAGTAATAAATTATTAAAAAAAATATTGCTTAAGTAGTAATTACACATGTGATCGTTATCAATTAAAAGGTTATCTTCTAGGCAGTTGCGCAACTGACAGAAAGGGGCCTAAAGATTAAGCTCGTGTAAATACTAGCAGTATGAAAGCTGAAAGCAAAATCCTTGAACACGTGCTTTTATTTCGTGTGTTGCTTTAACTAATTGTCTTAGCAAGTACTCATAGAAAACGTCAATGAAGCCATAATACACACGGGAATGATCTTCTTCCCAAATGAAATACATGTGACGAATATTATTCGTCAAGAAATCGACTCGACGAGTTCATTTAACCTTTTTTGTGGAAATAATAAATTTAAAAAAGTATTAAAAAAAGTAATTATTTTAAAAAATTTAATTTTTTTGACATGATTTAAAAATCACAAAAATAAAGATAGGGCTGATTAGCATTGCATAAAGCGAAGAGGCCCAATGAGTCTCAAAAGCTCTTGAGATTCCCTCTCAAGATGGGCCTCAGCACCCTCCTTGCGAATTGTGGGACCCATTGCTTTCAGAATCAAGGCAATTTGCATGAGAACTTAAACTTGCCGACAACACTACAAAAACTATACAACGTTCAAAATGAAGCCTCAACTACACCCGCATGTCATATGTTTTGACCTCCTCCGACACCTGCAAGAGGTGAGAAACACCACTCAATTCTTTAAAAAGTTGAGTTAAGTCTATGTTTAACACATATTGAACACTTAAAACACCACCATGTATGTTTTTATGCTATTCTGTTGTTCATTTGGGAGCAGAGGAAAAAATTGTGTCCCAAATGGCAAAGGTATCATGCAATAAGTTTTTGCATAATCTTTTGCACAGGTGTAGATCTTGGGTTAGCTTTAGTTGTTAAGATGTCGGTATGTGCATGGTGGTTTGCTTTCTCTGTTTTGCAGGTGTCTCTCAAAAGCTCTTATATTGGAATGATTAAGTGTTCTTGCTAGCATGATGACTTAAAGCTTTTTCTAAGAGAGCTTGGTGTGATGAGGGTCATACACTTGAGGGAGAAATTTTTTTGTTTTGCAGGCTTATGTTTTAGGCATTCACATGCTATTTTGGTTGGAAGGTGGTAAAGGTACGTGGTTATGCAGAGTGATACACTATGAGATCTTAATATGAAGGGAGACATTTTTTGTGAGATTGTGGGTGATCAGATCAGAACGTGTCGAGGAACTTAAGTATAGAGTGACAAACTTTTGAGAATGTATTTTGTCGCTATTTGTGTGTTGAGTGCATTTTGGCTTTGCTTGTTTTCTTTGCATGTTCAAGTTGCGTGGAAAATGGATGTATACAAGGTGTTTTGGAGGTTTGTGGTTGGTCTGCAATGATGAACAATGAGGTACTTTTCGAGTGTGAGGAGGAGTTTCTCTTATGAGGATGAGGGAGGTGAAAGCATACATAGAGTCAAAATTTAAGCTAGAAATTTAAAGCGATACACATGGTGAGGTTAGTTTATTATAAGGCGTTGTGTGTTGCTATGTGTGTGTGGGTGTGTTGATCATGTCAATGCTCTCCTGTGGGTGTTTTCGGGCAATTTCAATGTTTGGTAGTATGGCTTGGTTTTAGTTGAGGCCCTCTTACAATTATGACCTTGATAGCCATGCCGAACGGGTTAGAGTAAGTGGTGTATAGGACTATTTTTTAATACTGCTGTTTGAGATGAGGAAATGGAGCTTGACTATTTATTTGAGGTGTGTTTCTTTGAATTTTGAAGCAATGATAATTATGCTATTTTGGGTGTTGATTAGCTCCTTTGCAAGCACTTGCTTTGGGCTGATGCTATGATATAGAAAGATCTCTTGTAAAGCTGTTTCTTTAGATTACAGACTGGGTTATCTGCAAGGATTTAATTTGGTTTTCTCCTTTGGTGATTCTAGGGGATGGTTTTGGAGCCTCAAGGATATGGTACGAGTTTTTAGATTGCTGAGTTTAAAGATCTTTGATTGTGTGATTCTACTGCCACCATGTAAGGGGCATGGTTGCAAGAATGGTTTTTGTGATTATGCTAATATATTTGGACATTTTCCCATAGGCTAGCTACCTGTTGGAGTTTGTATTGGTGTCCACTTCATGGAGGTTTGCTATCGGTTTCAGTATTGGTGGTGAATCATTTTAGAAAGAGTGTAGTGTGCTATTGATGATGCTTATTTTTTTAGTATTTGTATTTGAGATTTTTGTCCCTTGACCCTTTGGTCATTGGTTTTCTTCCTTTGTTTTTAGGGTTAACCCTCTAAAAAAAAAAAAAATACACTTGATGCATGTAGTACTTTGAGATCTGTATACAATGTTCTTCCACCAAAAAAATAAAAAATAAAATTCTATGTTGGTCACATGTCAATTATGCCTTCAAATTATGAAGAAGCAACACTACATATTCACTTATTGTTTTTTTCATCTCATTCCTCATTTCAATTGCACTTCCGTATCAATTTCTCGGTCATGTGGAATAATTCTTATATGGTCACAATTCTAAATATTAACTTTTAGGTACACTCAGGAAAAAGCTAATAAGATCCATATATGAATGAGTATATGTTACATAAACTTGATGGAACTCATTTTTATTGTAAGCAGTGGTGGAACTTAGGTGGCTTTGAAGAGGGAAATTTTTTTAAACTATATTTATATACTAAAAAAACTATTATTAGAATTATTAGCAAATTAATATATCTTGTTATATCAAATAAAATAATACACTAATATATTATAAGTTGAAGACTTTTATGTTCTCTATATGAAGAAGATTAGGTTACACTTTGACAAAAAATTGAAAAGTGAAAATGACAAATATGAAATGTTTGAAGAGATATTCTTGGCAAAAAATACTTTAAATTTGTGTTCCAGGGATATTTCTTTAGTCTTCATCTTTTTTGGAGATATAGAAATTGGTTAAAAAACTGTTATGGGATGTGGATAATTTTGATATTTTACACATTTCTATCCTCAATGTCTTCATATTTTTTGTCTTGAGACATTTAACAAATGTTACCTTATGTTTGCCCCCCAAATTTTTTAGTTATCTTCCGCCACTGATTATAAGTATGTCTAAATATAATATATTAGATTTGTGCCCATACAAAAATATCTCGGTTATATGAGCAAACTACAAACAAAAGCTAATGTGCTCAAAAGTGTGTTTGAATGAAGTATGATTAAGGAAAATTGGAGCATGCGGAAGGGAAAAGGAAGAGGTTATTACGAAAATTAATATATGCTAAGAATAATTTCGTAAGAATTAATAATTAAAAAAAGGATGACTTATATTTAAATCATTAAGAGAGAATATATTCAACATTGTTTAAAGAGGAAGATTAAAAAAAAACAAACATTTTACAAATAGATAATAATATCCCTTAAACTATTCATCACATAATTTGAAAAATAAAAATTAACTCTTTATTTCCTATATTAAAATATAAGATGCTTTTCAATTTAATCTCAAAATTTTGAAAACATACAAATTGATCCCAACATTTATTAACCGTACAAACTGATTATGTTGTTTACTTTTTCAACTATCAATACTAAAAATAGTTCATGTCTATCAAAATTTGTTTATAATCTTTATCCTTTGGTTGCTTGGTGGTCTAGGTGGAGGAGATGACTTGTTTTAATGTTCAATGGTCTTTCTCTCAACCATGTATCTTTAGATCCTCCTTGGGGCTAACCCCAAGAAAGCGGAAACATGGAGACCTGTCCTAGACAAAATTGAGAAAAGGTTAGCTTTCTTGAGAGCTAGACTCCTTTCAAGAGTGGGTCATTTTGCCTTAATTCAATATGTGTTAAATAGCCTTCCACTATATTACTTGAGCATTTTTAGAATTCCCAAAATGGTGATTGTGCAAATTATAAAATTATTAAGGATAATTGTTTGGTGCTTGGAAAATATAGGAAAATGAATTCCCTTAATAACCCTAGAGGTGATTTTTCTGCTGAATGCCTCTCCTTTTCTGTCATTTTTCTAGCCTACTTATACACATCTTGAAGATCAAAACAATAATTCCTTATTGATTTATTTTGGTGATGATTATGGACTTTGATTGTAATGGTGCTAATTGAGGGGATTGGATTGCTGCTGGTTGAAAAAATGATTAGAGAAGGTATTGATCCTGATTGCACAATTGGCCCTTGATTGCCTGTGATCTTGTTGCGATGAAATCATCCTAAACACCATTCTTTTTTTTTTGGTTCAATGGACAATAGCAATAAAATTGGTTCTCTCCCTTTTTTATGGGTTGATTAGAAAAATGTCTTGGGTTGGGATTAATGACTATTGGGCTTCATTTTCTTTTTTGGGTATAATACAAAAGGTTTCTCTCTCTTTCTCTCTGTGTTTTTTTCAAAAGAAAAATGTATCCGGATAAAATATAGAGTTCACATAAATCATCGATATATCTTTTCTTCCTATTCCTTAGGTATGCAGTCTTTTGGAATAATTGCTTTAGATGGTGGAACCTTAGTTGGCATATATCAAATGATCTTATTGCATTTTGTAATTTCCTATTGGGTGTACTTGTTAGGAGATTATAGAAAATTGTGGAACCCTCTTGTGTATGTTATGATACGAACTATATGGTGATTTCTAAACATGATAATTAATATATTTTTAAAACCAAATTGAGAGGCTGAAGTTTAATAGATTTTGATTAGATTGGGTTTCAAAGCAAAATGGTGGTGAGAATTCTAAAATTCCCTTGTGAATTAGATTTTATTTTGAACAACATAGAACATGTACAAAGATGGAACAACAGGAAATAAAGCCGTGAAAATTTCTCTCTGAGGCCTTGGCTTGGTTATGGGGTATACTATAGGTTTTTGTGAATGATAGCATCTAGTAGTTCCATATCTGTCCTTGATGGCAATGCCAAAAGGGATGGAGTAAGGACTGTCCTTGTGCACAAAATTCTTTCTTTCTTTCGGTAGTTTGAGCTCTTCATTTATAAAAACAAAAAGTAAAATAAAAATAGTGCACGTTTAATAGAGCTTGGAGTATTGGGTTGCACACTATTTTCTTTTTTTTTTTGCTTGGGGAAAAAGATGCACAGGAATTAAAGGTTGGGTGTATAATGCACTTATTTTATATTAACATAGATCATATCCTTTTTGTTATGTTTAAAGGATCACCCTTGTATACCATTAATACACATGATACAATAATCTGATGTTAACATTTTCATATGATCTTATTATATATGATCTCTTACTATTAGTTCTTGTATGAATCATGTCTTGTATAGGTCCCATCTTTTGAATTAATTGTGAAAGATTACACATGATAAAGTCATATAAAATTCAACATGAGAGGATTCAATCATTTAGCTATGTCTACAATTCTAACTTGAAAATCTTCATGTTATGACAAAATTTAAATTTAGTTTTATGCTTTCTTATCATTTATTATCATTCAATCATATATATATATGTATATATATTCCAATATAGAATACACTAGTGTTATACTCGTGCTTCACACGATGGTATTATAATAAAGATTTGTTTGGAAATTAAAGTATTTAATACGTATAAAAGTAATTTATATATTTTATGTTTAAACTGATTTGGAAAAAAATTTATAATGGTGCTCACACAATCAATTTGGACCATCAAGAATCCTAACAGTGATAATTTTTTTAGCCATGATATTGAAGAAAAAGTTGTTTTCAATCAAACTCAAATAATAAAGTATCCATTGATTAAAGTCAAAGTTATCTATTTTAAACAAAGAAACGCATATATGCATAATTGGAGAGTCTAAAAATATAAAATGGTACACATTGATCTAGGTGCATGTTATCTACACCAAAAAATCATCACATATTAATTTTTTTTCACATACACTGAATCGACAACTAAGCCAACCACTTTGGACCATCAATTATTACCAAGGTGCATTGATCATGTTGTTTAAGATTGTTACCTTTGCATAAATTTTTCCACCCACTCCCAAGCTTAAGTTGATCCTTTTGTAAGGTCAAAAGCTTGCATAGTAGTGTTCAAATTCTGAACTCTTCTTGAACCATAATGTTCCCTGTTCTCTGTAACGCCCCGATTTTCTGTTAGAGTGAAAATGATCAAAATGCCCCTAAGGTCATTTTCGACTCGAAATTCGAGGAAAGCCATTTCGGCAGTGCTCGAAGGGCAAACTCAATGTTGGAAGGGGATTAGATGACTTGTGTACCTTCCCGGGATCAAAAATCTCGTTTTTCGAGTTTTTGGGTCAAAATGACCAAAACACCCCTGCGGTGTTTTACCCTTTTGCAAATGCCGGATGAACCCGAAACTTCTCCAGATGATTTTAAATGGCGTTTTTATGTAGACTGTGACTTTAGTTTTGGTCCCAGAGGTCCCGGGCGAAATTAGTGCAAAATTACGGTTATGCCCCTAGTTTCGTGTTTTTACGCTTAATCACGTGATTAAAACCTAAGCAATATTAGGCTCTAATCGAAGGTTAATTAATTTCCTTAATTAATCTTGAGTCAAAATAATTTATTAAAGTTGATTAGAACCTAAAAGTGCTTAATTACAACTTAAAATCATATTTTAATTTCAAGACTCCTAGTCATGGAATCTTAAATAGTGTTTTCTCTTTCCAATTCCTTAAATCATGGAATTGTGTTACACATTGTTTATTCATAAATGAGTTTAAAATTCTTTAATGATGTATGAGCACTCCTAATCTTGTCATAAAATCCTTAAAACACATTCTTAGTTACCTAAAATTAAGCTTAATTATTCCTAACCTTGTACCTAAGCTAATTCACATTTAAACCTACCATTAACACCCAATTAGATGATCAAACCTCACCTCCCCCCATGCTGTCTGAACCTGGCCGAAGCACTCCTCCTCCCATATGCCTCACATGTTCAATTTTTTAACACTCCAAGGCCATACCTCAAGTCACATACACTATACCTTGTCATAACTTTCAATCAAGCTTGAATTTTCACATGAATAAATAATTAAAACAACCCATTTTTCCCATTTATTTGTGGCTGGAAAAGTTCCAGCCATGTCAAGGTTCTAGAAGCCTAATTTCATCAAAAATTGATAGGAAATTAACTCACATCAAGCCATACTTTGTAGCATAGCTTCCATACTTCAAACCATGCTTGAATGACCTTGTGTAAGAGATATTTTTCTCTCCCTTTTCCCCCTCAATGCTATGGCCAAAGGCTCCCCTTGGTGAGCCTCATTGTTTTGTTTTTCTATAAATAGGATGCTTGTGATAGCTTAGTTGCACTTTGAAGCATTTGCTAAGTTTAGAATTCTAGAGTTGTCTTGCTAGTTCTTTTCTTTTTCTCTCAAGCTTCAAGAAAGTTCTTCCTTTCTGCACGAGGCGACTGTTGGAAGCTTCTGAAACTCCCATTGATTGGGAGCTGTTCAAGACCTACTTCTACGAGAAGTACTTTCCGAAGTCTATGAGGAATGCAAAGGACATCGAGTTCATGCAGTTGACCCAGGGAGGGTCTACTGTTACCCAGTACACCGCAAAGTTCGAGGAACTGATCAAGTTCTCTCGGGTGTTCCAAGGGAACCCCGATGAGGTTTGGGAGTGTGTGAAGTACGAGGCCGATCTGAAGGCGGAGATGAATTACGCCGTGGCCCACATGTAGATCAGAGACTTCCTAACTCTGGTCAACAAGTGCCGGATCCTTGAGGAAGGACAGAGAAAGATGCAAGCCACAAGGGCGGAACAAGCTAAGGGGCTTGGACCTCAAGCCCCGAGGTTCAAACCGTAGTACCTTTCAAGGAATCACTACAATCCCTACCAGACCAACCAGTTCCGACCACAACAACAACAACCACCAAGAGCTCCTGCATACCAACAATCCAAGCAACACCAAAGGCCGCCATTTCAACATCAAGGCCCAAGGAACTTCAACAACAATCAACCCTGTGGACCGGGTGGACCCCGGAACCACAATGGAGGACCAAGTGAGGCCAAGAACCAGGCACCACAAACCCCTGCTGCTTACTCTGAGCAAAGATCTCACGACGTTTGTCCCCAATGCGGGAAGAATCACGGGAATCGCCCATGCTTAGCCGGTCAGAACGTGTGCTTCAAGTGTGGCAAGCCTGGCCCCTATGCAAAGGATTGCGCCAGCAAAGGGACACCGAACCAGAACCCTCGACCACAACACCAAGGAAGAGTCTTTACCCTTAATGCGGAAGACGCCAAGAAGTCCAATGATCTCATTGAAGATATGTGCGAAGTAAACGGTAAACCCTTAACTGTACTATATGACTCTGGTGCTACTCATTCTTTTATTTCACTTGCTAGTGTCGAGTCCTTAAATCTAAGAGTCTCTAAACTTCCCTTTGATCTTATTGTTTCTACTCCTACAAATCGCCCTGTTAATACTTGCCGCTATTGTTTAAACTGTCATCTTGTTGTAGAAAATAGGTCTTTTATCATAGATTTAATTTGTTTACCCTTGAAAGACATAGGCATTATCTTAGGCATGAATTGGCTTCATGTCAACCGTGTGTTGTTAGATTGTGGAACCCAAACCGTAGTTTTCCCTTCTCCTCCCGAAAACGCCACTCAACCCATTAAATTGTACCTAAACTCCGTAGAGTTCTTCTGTAGTGGGGAGAAAACTAAGGGATATGTTCTCCTAGCCGCCTGCGATGTAGACTTTGAGCAGAACCTAGGTGAGATACCTGTGGTAAGAGACTATCCTGAGGTATTTCCGGACGAAATACTCGAGTTCCCTCCCAAGAGAGAAGTTGAATTCTCCATAGAGTTGGTTCCTGGAAGAGGACCAATCTCTATAGCCCCGTATAGGATGTCATCTTTGGAGCTAGCAGAACTAAAAACTCAGTTGGAGGAGCTATTGGAGAAAAGTTTTAGAAGGCCAAGTGCTTCACCTTGGGGCGCTCCGGTCTTATTTGTGAAAAGGAAAGACGGGAGTATGAGGATGTGTATAGATTATAGGCAGTTAAACCAAGTGACCATAAAGAATAAGTACCCGTTACCTAGGATTGATGATCTTATGGACCAGTTGAAAGGAGCTGTAATATTTTCTTAGATCGATTTGAGGTCTGGTTATCATCAGATTAGGGTTAGAGATTCGGACATTCCTAAAACTGCCTTTCGAACTCGGTACGGACACTTTGAGTTCAATGTGATGTAATTCGGATTGATGAATGCTCCCGCAGTTTTTATGGACTACATGAATAGGATCTTTCGACCCTATTTAGATCAATTCGTGGTTGTGTTCATAGATGATATTCTCATCTATTCGAAGACCCACGAGGAGCATGAGCGTCATTTGAGGCTGGTTTTAGAGGTACTAAAAGAGAAGAAGCTGTATGGGAAGCTTTCTAAGTGTGAATTTTGCTTAGAGGAGGTAAAGTTCTTAGGACATGTTGTGTCAAAAGGGGGCATAGCTGTCGACCCAAGTAAGATAGAAGCTGTAATAAATTGGGATAGACCAACCTCTGTAACTGAGATTAGAAGCTTTTTGGGTTTAGCTGGATATTACCGTAGGTTTATTAAAGGATTTTCCCAGTTAGTCCTACCCTTAACCAAGCTCACTAGGAAGAATGCCCCGTTTGAGTGGAGCCCGGAATGTGAAAAGAGTTTTCTAGAGCTTAAGGAAAGGCTCACCTCAACCCCGGTTTTGGTTTTACCTGACCCCAATGTACCCTTCGAGGTATATTGTGATGCTTCTAGAAAGGGTTTAGGTTATGTGTTGATGCAGAACAGGCAAGTGGTAGCCTATGCGTCCAGACAACTCAAGCCTCACGAGGTAACCTACCCCACCCACGACCTAAAATTAGCAGCCATCGTGTTCGCCCTCAAGATATGGAGACACCATTTGTATGGTGTAAGGTTTGAAGTTTTCTCCGATCATAAGAGTCTCAAGCATCTCTTTGATCAAAAGGAGTTAAATATGAGGCAGAGGAGATGGATGGAATTCCTCAAAGATTACGATTTCGGCCTAAGTTACCACCCCGGCAAGGCTAATGTAGTCGCCGATGCCTTGAGCCAAAACTCGTTACGTCTGTCGAGTATGATGGTTAATGAAGTTGGGTTAATAGAGCAGTTTAGGGATCTGAATCTAGGGATGTCAATAACGGAGAATGGCATTGTGATGAGTCATCTCACGGTGACCAGTAGGTTTAAGCAAAGGATCATGCTTGCCCAAAGAGAAAATGAGGACTTTATGGAGACAGTAGAGGCAATTAAGGCCGGTAAATTGAAGGGTTTTGAGAAAGGCCCCGACTGGTTGTGGAGGTTTGAGGGGCAAATCTGTGTGCCACAAGATGGCGACCTCCGAGAGAAGATCTTGGAGGAGGCTCATAAGAGTCACTTTGCCATTCATCCTGGTACTACCAAGATGTATCAGGACCTGAAAAGGATGTTTTGGTGGCCCGGATTAAAGAAGGATGTGGTCGCCTGGGTGAGTAAGTGTTTGGTCTGTCAAAAGGTCAAGATCGAACACCAAAAACCTTCTGGCATGTTGCAACCCCTGTCAATCCCCGAGTGGAAGTGGGAGAATATATCAATGGATTTCGTGACAGGATTGCCAAGGACCCAAGCTGGCCACGATGCCGTATGGGTAATCGTGGATCGACTGACTAAGTCGGCTCACTTTCTACCTATTCGAGTCATGTACTCATTGGATAAGTTGGCTCAGCTTTACATCCAAGAAATAGTAAGGTTGCATGGAGTACCATCAACGATAATCTCGGATCGAGATCCGCAGTTTACGTCACGTTTTTGGGGAGCCTTTCAAAAGGCGTTTGGTTCCAAGTTGTGCTTGAGCACTGCTTACCACCCATAAACGGATGGTCAATCCTAGAGGACAATCCAAACCCTGGAAGATATGCTAAGAGCCTTTGTCTTGGACGAAAAAGGGAGTTGGGATAAGTACATGCCTTTGATCGAGTTTGCGTATAACAACAGTTATCACGCGTACGAGGCGTTATATGGAAGAAAGTGTCAATCACCTTTGTGTTGGTACGAGCCCTGATGTAGTGAGGGAAATGACGGAGCAGATCAAAAAGATCAAGGATAGAATCATAACCGCTCAAAGTCGACAGAAAAGCTACGCGGACAAAAGGCGTAAGCCCTTGGAGTTCCGAGAAGGAGAACATGTATTTCTAAGAATCACCTCCACTACAGGAATAGGAAGAGCCATGAAAGTTAAAAATTTGAGTCCCCAATTTCTCGGTCCTTTTGAAATTCTTCTGAGAATCGGATCTGTAGCTTACAAAATAACCTTACCGCTCAATCTGTCAAACCTTCATGATGTCTTTCATGTCTCTCAGTTATGTAAATATGAGTCCGACCCTAGCCATGTCCTAGAACCAGAGCATGTATAGTTGAGGGAGGACCTCACTTTCAATCTACCGCCTACGAGAATAGTGGATCACAGAGTCAAGCAGTTGAGGAACAAGTCTGTTCCTTTGGTGAAAGTGGCGTGGGGACGAGACAAGTCGGAAGAATATATGTGGGAACTAGAGTCAGAGATAAAGTCAAAATATCCAGAGCTTTTCTAAGGTAACGAATTTCGAGGACGAAATTCTTTTTAAGGAGGGGAGTAATGTAACGCCCCGATTTTCTGTTAGAGTGAAAATGACCAAAATGCCCCTAAGGTCATTTTCGGCCCGGAATTCGAGGAAAGCCAGTTCGGCAGTGCTCTAAGGGAAAAATCAATGTTGGAAGGGGATTAGATGACTTGTGTTCGGCAGCACCTTCCCGGGATCGAAAATCTCGTTTTGCGAGTTTTCGGGTCAAAATGACCAAAACGCCCCTGCGGTGTTTTACCCATTTGCAAGTGCCGGATGAACCCGAAACTTCTCCAGATGATTTTAAAAGGCGTTTTTATGTAGACTGTGACTTTAGTTTTGGTCCCGGAGGTCCCGGGTGAAATTAGTGCAAAATTACGATTTTGCCCCTAGTTTCGTGTTTTTACGCTTAATCACGTGATTAAGCAAACCTAAGCAATATTAGGCTCTAATCGAAGGTTAATTAATTTCCTTAATTAATCTTGAGTCAAAATAATTTATTAAAGTTGATTAGAACCTAAAAGTGCTTAATTACAACTTAAAATCATATTTTAATTTCAAGACTCCTAGTCATGGAATCTTGAATAGTATTTTCTCTTTCCAATTCCTTAAATCATGGAATTGCGTTACACATTGTTTATTCATAAATGAGTTTAAAATTCTTTAATGATGTATGAGCACTCCTAATCTTGTCATAAAATCCTTAAAACACATTCTTAGTTACCTAAACTTAAGCTTAATTATTCCTAACCTTGTACCTAAGCTAATGCACATTTAAACCTACCATTAACACCCAATTAGATGATCAAACCTCACCTCCCCCCATGCTGTCTGAACCTGGCCGAAGCACTCCTCCTCCCATATGCCTCACATGTTCAATTTTTCAACACTCCAAGGCCATACCTCAAGTCACATACACTATACCTTGTCATAACTTTCAATCAAGCTTGAATTTCCACATGAATAAATAATTAAAACAACCCATTTTTCCCATTTATTTGTGGCTGGAAAAGTTCCAGCCATGTCAAGGTTCTAGAAGCCTAATTTCATAAAAAATTGATAGGAAATTAACTCACTTCAAGCCATACTTTGTAGCATGGCTTCCATACTTTAAACCATGCTTGAATGACCTTGTGTAAGAGATATTTTTCTCTCCCTTTTCCCCCTCAATGCTACGGCCAAAGGCTCCCCTTGGTGAGCCTCATTGTTTTGTTTTTCTATAAATAGGATGCTTGTGATAGCTTAGTTGCACTTTGAAGCATTTGCTAAGTTTAGAATTCTAGAGTTGTCTTGCTAGTTCTTTTCTTTTTCTCTCAAGCTTCAAGAGAGTTCTTCCTTTCTTTCCATCTTCATCTTCTTCATCTCTTCATCATCTCTCAACCTTGAAACACCACCCCATAGCCTTGAACTATCATCCAACCTCTCAAACATCACACCCCAAACACAACATCACTTGAAACACAACTCCAACCTTCTTGTTTCCTCTTGGCCGAAACCATCAAGCCCCAAGGAGGAGCTCATCATCTTGTTTTTCTTTTCAAAAGTTCAAGCTTTGTGTCTTCACTTTAGGTAGGGATTTGCTTTTCAAACTTGTTTTGCCCAAGAATGTGTTCTTCTCTAGTTTTCTCTTGGATTCTTTTTAAACTTTCCCTTGTTCTTCTTTTCCTTTTCATTTCGGCCTCTTGGCCTTGAATATGAGTATGATAGCTTGATGATGAGAGTTTCTAGATGATAACATTGTTTTCATCTCAAAGAAACCTCTAAAGCTTGAGTTTTCCTTTTCTTATAACTTCATCTATATGATATCTAGCTCACATAGTTTTTCAACTTAAGAAAATTAATCTAAGGATTTCGAAAAGCCCAAGCTTACCCTTGTCAATGTTAAAGTTGGCCGGCACGTTCTAGAGATCTTTTTCTAGATAGGGGTTTTGGGTATTTAATAAAGAACTTGACTTAGTTTCACTTTCTTTTTCTTTTGTAAGGTTTTCGGTTTTGGTATTTTGATCCTTGAGATTTTGTTTGGTTTTGTTTTGGAAGTTGTTTACTTGAGCTTGATGATTTTGTTCCAGAACCTCATAGTTCTTTTGAGAACTTGGTTCAAGAACTCTAAAGCTCTCTTTGTAATGAGATATGTGTTGGGTTGTTATCTTGTTAAAGTATTGAATGAGCTCTAGCGAACCATAAAATGAACCTTGCATCATGTTTACTCTTATGCGTTGCACATCATATTTATCTTCCTTGCTATCACTAAGTACCAAGATAATAAAGGAACTTGCATTATCATGTTTATATTTCAAACTATGCATTATCATGTTTACATTTCAAGTCCTCACCTAAATATCAAAGATAATAATATAATGCATCTCATATTTATTTTATGCTCTCACTTTACTTTCTAATGAAAGCTAAAACAAGTGCATAAGCATGTTTATCTTTATGCCATCACTTTAATGAACCTAGAGCTCAAAGACTTGCCCATGGTTGTCTCAAACAAAGGTCTAAAAATATTTATTTCCTTTGGTTCATATTTCGGCCCTAAGAAGTTTTGATGTTTCCAAATATTGAAAACTATGTTTCATACTTTTTCTAAACTTTTATGAGTACAAGGAATATGTAGAACTAAGTTTTATGAATTTAGGACCTCTTGAGACAAAGATGAATTGGTCACTGCCCTCTTGAATATTCTTATGATTTTAGATGTTAAAAATGTTTATAAATGAGTTTTGAAAGTTTTAAAGAGGTTCCAAGAGAAACTAATATTTCATGTACTTTAGAAATTGTGTTCTATGCCTTTTATGGAGATGCACATTTCGGTTCTGCCTTGCTACTTATTTGTCACTGTATGTGCTCTTTTAATGATGATAATATGCTTATGTTTGAGTAAAAATAATGTTAAGACTCTTATGTGGGAGATAAGATAAGTTAGAGACTAGAAAAGAATTAATTTGAGAGTTTTAGATCTCTTAATTATTGAATTTTCTGAATTCTGTCCAGCAAGGTTTAGATTTGATAATCATGGTTTTAAATTAGTTTAAATGTGTAGGAATGACTCATAATTGGTTTAGGACTTGATCTTGATGCCTTAGGAGCAAACTAAACTTAGAAATGGTCATTGTTGTGACTCTTAGGTACCCGTAAAGTTAGGATTATAAATTCTGCATCCTTGAGGTTTAGAGGTATTCTTGATCATAGTGTGAGGTGAGAAATACTTAGTTATAACCTCATAGGTACCCAAGAGATTAGGTTTGATGATTAATAACTTAGAACGTGAGTTAAAGACCTTAAGGGTCAATGCATAAGACATTAAAAAGTCTTGAGTTTTATGATGCTTATATGATACATGATACATGAGCTTTATCTATGATAAGTTTGATATGTGCTATGAAGAAGTTTTATATGATGATATGCTATACCTCATAAGATATGTTTGTATGATCTATATGTTTTCATGGCATAAGAAAATTTGAGGAAATTGCCCACACTGGCCATGTCATGCTGCCGAATTTCCATCAAATTTGAGGACCCTAGAGAAAGATCTTTTTGAAAATCATGAGAACTTAAATGTGACACAACACTGAGACGCCTTCTTGGGTGACACCGGTTTAGCCGAGCACCCCCAAGAAAACAAATCCGTGAGGGTATTGACATAGAGCTTGCCAAAGCGGACAATACTACTATGCACTAGTTGCTAGTAGAGCATTTCAAAGAGGAAATGACCCTAAAAGGTGATCCTTAATTTGCCCCCTAGCCCGTACTTGAAGTCAGGATTATGTATGTTACGCTTATCATAGGATAAGTAAGAACTAGTGACGACTAGTTAAGGTATGAGCTCATAACCTAGAGATGTTTTAGGGCGGCCCCATGAGATAAAAGTTAAAGTTTAAAATGTCACATATGCTATGAAAAACCAAGAAAAGTTATTATGAGATTTACACTTGTCACCTTATGCCATTGTTATAATGTTCCTTAGCTAATTCTATTAATTGGTTCACCTTTATGATGCATTCATGTCATTAGTGTATTCCATGCTTAGTCTTAAGACGCATTATAAAATATGATGGACCTTGGATAATTACTACTTTAGAAAACTTACTTAAAAGGAGTTTATATGCATACACACCTCTTTAGAAATAAAAACCCAAGGTTCCTGGGGATGTGATGACGTCACTTAGTTAGGAATTGCCCTACTGAGAATTCTTTAGAAGATTCTCATTCCCTCTCTCTTTTCTTCCGTCACATCTTCAGATGGCGACTTTCGTACTCTTCATCGACACCCCGACATGGGAGCTGCACCATGACCAAGCACTCGGGTCATACCATTTTGAGGGTCGCTGCACTGTCAGAGTTTTTATGTTTATGGGATGACCCTTCGTGCACCCAGTACGGAGCTACCGCTTCACCCCGACTGCCCCCTACCATCATAACACAATTTTTGAGCGAGCTAGACCATGCGACGAGCAGATCCTTCGCATGCAGCCCGAGGCATCAGCCGTACGTGACTACCCGGAGTACATGCCCCGGACTCAGTATTAGGATATGGATCCATCAGAGGACCCGCCCTCGTACATGTACAGTTGGAGCTCTAGCCCCGCTCCCCCACAGACGAGAGCCGGGAGTGAGGAGACGGTGGTTCAGCCGAGGTTGGCTCGTAGGCCATCCATGCGCCCTCGCCGCGGTGGACATGCTCCGATGATCTACACGACCACTCCCGCCGAGATCCGCCAGTGGATTGATTCCACCCCTCAGTACTCGGACCAGGAGGAGTAGGTGCATATGATGGGTAGTAGCTAGTGCACACATGCCACATAGTTGAGGACAAACCTTTTGTATATGAGGTTGTCCACTCTAGGTGCATACGGGTATAAGTGTTGCTTTCATGATTTCCTTGTACTTGCTTTTATGATTTCCTTGTATTTGCTTATTCAGTTGTATTTCGTTCTTCTATGTATCAAATAGTCCTGCCTTTTGGTAGGCACATTATATATATATAATCAGTTGATGTATCCATGTTATCTATGTGTTTTATTATGATTTGCTCATATGACTTGTATGAATTTCCGTTCAAAGAAGCATGTGTGGCTCTCACTTTGGTTTTAATTCCAAAAAGAAAAATTTTACCCATATTTTCGCTAAGTATTTTCAAAGTAAAAGATGAAACCAAGAGGTAATATTCTAAGGATTAACCTGAATACATACTAGTAGTATTAGGTTATGATTTAGGATGTTACATTCTCTTATTACCAAACTTCAATGTCTCTCTTGAAAAGGTATTAGATAATGTCTGGAATATACATTTGATGGAAAACAAATAAAAAAAATTATATCATAACTTAATTTCGTTTGATTGACTTGCAAATAAACAATTACACAAGAATATACTATTTGATATACTAGTTGGCTTTTAGTGACTTCATTGTGAGACAAAACTTTTGTAAATTGTTGGTTCCTGTAATATGGTCCAATAAAATTATGTAAAATGGAAACAAAGAGTACATAATGATGTCAAATAATTCATGTGATCTGACTTATCAAAGTTCCCAACTTGCTTAACAACCAATGGATTTGCTGGGATATGAAGTCTACAAAACACAACTCCAATTGAGTGTATGTTTCACAACCATTTATAAATAGCAAGTATACAAAAATTGTATGTACCTTGGTGTAGGATTAGCAATTTGATTAGGGGAAGGATGGTCATAATGTTGATTTGATGATGAAGAATCAGAATTAGGATTGATTTCCTATATCATTATCTTGTAATCTTGTTTTATCATATGTTAAAGATTTTTCAGCAAAACGTTTTTGATGTTCCTAGATAGGTCAGCTCAAAAATTCAAATAATAATTCACATCATCACATATTTTAAGATAACAAATATCATAATAAAGCATCTCATCAACGACTTGGGGTCTAATCAGATAAACATGTCGATTCAAATAATCAGATCCCATGACAAACATGTTGCAGCTTGAGGCCATAGTTATGTTTTAGGCCATAAAAACTTGTCAATTCAGATAATCCTTCCCCGAATTTAGGTCTAATCATTGGTATTTTTCAATTTATAAATATTGTTAGACTTTTCTATGAATGAAGAATATTTTCCTAAAAGAAAAATTGTCAAATCTTTATATTAATAATATAATTTTTTTTAGTGCTCTTGGATTTTAGGTACTATATTGGACTAGAAATATTGGGTAGACCTCGGCCTAATCATAAAGAACTCGGGCATTGAGTTCCACAGACTGACCACGTGGCGTAATGGTCCCCTGAAGATTCTCCCTTGATTCAGTCAAAGATATCCCCTATTATCATTTCATATCACCTATTATCTTGGCATATCTTTTATATTATATCATATCTCCAAATAAATATTGATTATATCCAATCCATACTAAATCTTAAGAATATCTCTCTTATTCAAGGAAGATTGCCAACTAATTTATCACGGGGTCACTTATCACTATATAAAAGGGCTCAACACCTTCAGGTATCATCATCTAATCCTCATTATACTCTCAAAACCTCTATGTCTCATTCACTTGCTAGCTTGAGAATATGAGTGTTTTTGCAGGTATCCCCACCCTCCGCTCACATGGAGGCTGGAGACATATGCGACCTTACCTCCACTTTTAGGTAAGAACATCGGCACCTATTATGGGGCCAATAAACAAGCCTCTCCATAAGAAGAACACAACAATGGCCAACTCCAAAGCCAACAACTCAAAGACGAGGATGATAATATGAACTCCTCAATACTAGAGCTATCAATGTGGGTTCTGGTTGAGCTAACTCGGCTCAACCCATCATTTTGCTGGTTAAGTTGTTAAAATTATAGCCCACATAAAAGTGGATAAAAATGGCCTACCTACTTAACATGTGGGTTAGACGAGTTCGAGTAGGGTTTTTATGGGCCAACCTTTTTAATTTTTTATGCTTCTACTTCTAACAGCTTTTTAGCCACATATTCACTAATCACAAAGACAAATTGGTGGAGGGTGGACCAGTTTTGGGGAAAATTTTCATTTCAAAATTTTTCAAAAATAAAATGAGATCCATTTTTCTATTTCTGTAGTTGGATAAGTCTAAACACATCCCGTTCACTCTCTTAGTTTTGGAAATGAGAATATCCGACTTCTTTATCCCTTCTTGTCACCATCATTGTGTCGTATGCTTTTCTTCTTCTTTTTCTCATCAGTCATTGCACTTAATTTTCCCTGCTCTTTCATCCTCTATAATTGGCAAGCTCTTTGCTTTTTCTCTTCTCAAAACTAACAATGCCAATACCACCATTGTCTTCCCAAGAGTTGCACTACCACCCCTCCTCCTCTACGGCAACATCACAGTTCTAATGGAATTCCGGTCTATGTCTGAGTTCTACTTCCGCTATTACAGTTATGCTAGTTTGCCTCTTTTTCCTTCTCATTTGTTATGGGTTTTCTTATTTGAGGATTTGTCCTCTTTCTGTTTGTTTTGTGTTGTTTCCAATTTTTAATTCTTTTTCATGGTTTCAAATTTTGTTAAATTCTTTTTTTATTATTATTTATAGGTAGGCCAACCCGTTTAACCTACTAGCTTAGATATGCTTAGCTATGTTGATATTTTCCTGGATCACTAGTAATGTGGGCCAACTCGATCTGCCATTCTAGCCTGCTCGATTTAGCCCATATTGACAACTATACTCAATATGACCATGCAACAAGGCAATGCTTTCCACTCTCGACCCACAAACTACAATAGACACTTGACATCTAGGCATTGTAGCTTATTTTCGAACGAGATAATGGTGGTAGAACTGGCAACCAACCTCAAGCTCCTGACAACACTCCCAACCTATGATGGCACCGGTGACACCCACACCCTCATTACAATGTTTAAATTAACATTGTTGTCAGTGGGGTTCCAGGCCAAGTGTTTAACAGAAGCTTTCCAGCCATCTTGTGCTAACCAGCTTTTATGTAGTTTTCATTACTTCCCTCGAACTCCATTCACAACTTCAACAAACTAGCAAAAGCTTTCACAAATCAATTCTCCTATTCCAAAATTTACACCAAGAACTTGGACGCCCTAGGCTACATTAAACAGGGCCCCATCGAGCCCCTATGCTACTACATAGTATGCTTCAATGTCGAAGCCATGCAAACCCCAACCTTGACCTTGCGGTCGAGCTCTATGCCATCAAGCTTGGCCTACACCTAAGCCCATTTGTAGATAACCTAGCAATCCACAAGCCTTGGATAGTTCAAAATTCCATCATAGATTCATCGACTACATTAATGCTGAAAAGCTTTATGTCGCAGTCCAAAGTGATGCCTAAGGAGATCCTCGACCACATGAAAGCTCTAAAGGTATAATGGTGAAGGTCGATCTAAGGATTGGAGAAAACATGTGAGCAGACCTGAACCCAAATATACCAATTATACCCTGCTCAGTGTCGACCAATCTGCCTTCCTCCATGAAATCTATAATTCTCGCCTAGCTTGCCTGCCAAAACCTAGATCTTGGAACCCATTTTCGAGCGTAGATCTGACCAAAAGGTATGAATTCCACTGTACTTTGGCCAAATAACCGACAAGAGCCAAACCCTCAAGGATGACATTGAGAAACACATCTGAAGAGGTACCTCAAATAGTACATCGAGAAAAAGAGGGGACAAAGTAAAGATCGGAAAGAAAAGAGCCACCAATCCTCCTTTTTTGAAAGCCAACTCCTACCTCGACATTCCAACACCTAGAACAAAGATCAACCCAGAAAAGGAGTGGTGATGGTCATTGCTCATATCTCCA
Source organism: Dalbergia cultrata (assembly GCA_031216105.1). Taxonomy (NCBI): domain Eukaryota; kingdom Viridiplantae; phylum Streptophyta; class Magnoliopsida; order Fabales; family Fabaceae; genus Dalbergia; species Dalbergia cultrata. The sequence goes on from CM062345.1 coordinate 11,667,395, forward strand.
TAGACTTCACTGGAGGTCAAAAGACAAGCTTGGCGATAAATTGCTTTTATTGCACTGCCATGGCCCTCCACGGCTCTTCCTAGTTACTAGACACGCCTCAACTAGAAAACCCCAATAATACCATTCTCCACTTCTAATTTTAAAGGGATCAATGAAAATTTTCATGATCCAATGGTTGTTTATTTATTTGAATGCTGGGAATTTCCTTGTCAAGAAGGTCCTAATCAACCAGGAGAGTTCAGCTAGTGTACTCTTTTGCCCAACCTTAAAGAGAATATAGGTTTCTGAGAGCTCCTTGCTCACATATCATGGCATCTCATTTGATTCATAGGGGAATGAGCCCACATCCTCGGCTACGTTTGGCTAAAAACTACCGTGGAAATAGAACCCTCACCAAAACCATTGACATCAAGTACCTAGTAATCGACTGCAACAGTCTATACCACATCATCCTCGAATACCTTGGCATTAATACTCTAGGGGCTGTAGTCCCAACCCCATACCTTGCCATGAAGTTATGGAATTCGAGACTGAAATCAAATTTGTATGTGTCGATTAAAAAGAAGTATGACTTTGCTACAATGAGTACCTTAAGCAGAAGCTCATAGAATTCGAAGAGCTCAAATCGTAGCTCAACTTGATCTTTCACACAGATTCACAATATCAGAAGTCAACCTCAGAGACAAAATACAGAAGTAACTACAATTGACTGACTCCTTTTCCCCAGTCTAGATTAATGAGCAGCCAAAAAAGGTTACCCATACAGGGTCAACCTCCCAACTAACCTCGCATCTGAGCTTACTTCCTTTCTCCTCAGAAATGCCGACCTTTTCACCCGGGCACTGACCAACATGCCGGGCATAGACGTCAATGTCATATGCCATAAGCTGGCGGTCCACCTTAAATCTTGACTCATAATCTAGAAAAAGAGAAAACTTGGAGTACAAAGATAATAGGTCACCCTTCAGGAGACAAAGAAGCTCATCAAGGTCTGTTTTATTAGGGAAACCAGAGCTGGGTATGCGGATTGGTCTGGTCTATTTAGCTCAGTCTGCAATGGACCAAGATTAAACGGGTCAGATCGAATTGCTCCTCTTTGTAAATGGACTGGCCTTTTTCCTAGTCAGCGTTCACCTCGTCTAAGACTGTAAGTCTCCGGACCAGTCTGCATTTTTGGCGCAGCAAAATGCCCTCATACCAAACGCGGACCATCATATTTTACAATCGCAATGAACAAAACAAAACTCATTCTCATCAAACAATCATAATAAAAACATTTTAAATTTCAATCTACAAATTTTAAAAGCAAATGAGTCCCACAGATAAGAATAAATTTTATAATCTACAGTTTTGGAAAAGAACCTGGCACCATCACTAGAAAACAAAGGCCACAAGACAAATTTTTCAAGAAGGCCACAGTATATGCAAAATATATATATATATATATATATATATAGAAACACTTCAAAAAGCAGGAAAATTTTTTAATGCAAAGAACACATTCTGAAGAAAATTAGTAAAAAATAAAAAAGCCATTGGACTAACAAGTGCGAATTGTTGCTTTTTGTCTCAGCACAGGTGGAGCGGAGGTGTCCCGCGGAGATCTCCTAGCAACAGCACAGTAAAACACGGGGACAGATCTGTTGGCGACAGCTCGACGAAGCACAGTGGTAGACCTACTAGTGGCAGCTCGGCACGGTGGTAGACATCACAATGTTTTGGTGCTCTTGGCAGCAACACAGGCCCGGTGACAGACTGCTTTGGTGGCGAGATCCGCCACAGTGTTTTGATCTCGACCGTGAGAGGTGCGAGGCATGAGAGAGGTGCGAACTGGGATTGAACGCGACTCCGAGTGAGGTGCAAACTAGGTTTGACCGCAAGTCTGTGACGCGTGAAAAAGACAAAAGTGAGAAAGGGAATGGTTTCATCCTTTGTGCTGTTATGGATGAGTTGAGAGAAAGAAAGAGGGTGCCGCTTGGGTTAGAAGTTACTTAAACAAAGCCAAGGCAACAGGCAAGTGCTGAAGTATGTTACCCGAGTATGAGAATTGAGAAGTAAAATGGGCCACTAAAATTATAAACGTCCCTTTGGGCTTAGTGGGCTTAGACATTTTACGCCTAACTGAAATGGTCCATGGAAGTTAGACTAAACTACCAACACTACTAGAAATACATCAAATAGTGACCGATTTTGTGACCGAAATAAATCGGTCACTAAAATGATGAATTAGTGACCGAATTAGTGACCGAATTAAGCCATAAGAGAAAATGAAAATGGTGGAAAAAATCGGTCACTAAATCGGTCACTAAATCAAATTAGTGACCGATTTAGTGACCGATTTGTATTTATATGATAAAACATTTATTTCATAAAATTCGGTCACTAAATCGGTCACTAATTGAATTTTTAGTGACCGATTTAGTGACCGATTTGTATTTATATGATAAAACATTTATTTCATAAAAATCGGTCACTAAATCGGTCACTAAAAATTCAATTAGTGACCGATTTAGTGACCGATTTATATTTATACGATGAAACATTTATTTCATAAAAATTGGTCACTAATTGAATTTTTAGTGACCGATTTAGTGACCCATTTTTTGAGGCAAGGGTTCTCTCATATAAATAAAATTCGGTCACTAAATCGGTCACTAATATATATATATAACTTCAACCCAATTGCCACTAACACAAAAAAAAAAAAAAACTGATAAAAATACTAGACCCAAATGAAAACACAATCCCAAACAGAGATGCTATCCCGTACTCATTTCTTTCTTGACCTAAACACATCATAGCACCAAAGGTAAAATAGGGAGGAAGACAAAGGGGGTTGAGGCGGCTTGCAGATCTGGTGGCGCATGATGCTGACTGAGACGCAGGGAAGGTGCTGAGATCGAGAGGCCAAATCACGACCGTGTGGCTGGCGCGGTGCACAGAGACTAGCGGCGACGGAGAGTGAAGGCCGAGACGCGGGCTTCGCGACGGTGCACGGTCGCAGGGGAGGTGCTGTTCGACTGGGTTCCTGCGTGGCTGTGCTCGACACGCCTGGCTCGGAGATGGTCGCGGCTGAGAGAGGTGATGGGTGCGATGGCGTCTGAGTTCTGGGGCGATGTTTTCCAGCTGCTCCAGGCGTGAACAGCGAGGTGTTACTTCGCGGTAGGGATGGGGGTTCGCGCGGCTGGAAAGAGAGGCCGATATGGGAATGGAGAGGTATGACCTCCCTCTTCTGTTTGAATTTTTTTTTTTTATTTCTTTCAATCTATTTGAGGTTAAAAAAAATTGATTTGTATTTTTGAGATGCTTTTTGCTGAGTTCTGTTTTCCTTTGCTTGTCTGATGAGGGTGGGCAATCTTCAAATGACTATTCCTTAGTGAAAGGTAATAAGCCACAATATTTTCATACATGTTATTTGAATATGCTAATGCTACTGTGTATGTACGCACATATGTTCATTTTCTTCTTTTCTTGCTAAACTTAACTCCGAGCTGAGAATCAATTGGATTTGTTTAAATTTTGGCTTGTAGTTTTTATTTAATAATGTTTTGTCCATTTTCTTTGGCAGCTAATGAAAATGTTTGATACTAGCAGTTCCGTTTATGCTTCAGTATTCTCTTTTTCTAGCTTTTGCTTTTGATTTTGACATTCTCGTACCTTGTATTACATGATTGTTCCTTTTCTTATTAATTTTTGTTTCTTAGGATTGCACACCATTTTTTAGTAACGCATATCCTCACTGAGTTAGCTTCATGATTCTTTGTTGTGAGCTCATCATTAAGATTTTGCATAGCTTCTCCATCTATTACTGGGTGTGTCTGACATTTTGGCTTAAATATTTTCTTTGTTGGGGTTTTTGTGTCTTCATTATCTTTTCTTCATATCACTTAATTGCTTTGTGGCTCAGTCTTCATTCTTTTCAAGACCAAAGAATCATAATAAAACTAAAGAGGATCATAAATGTTCCATAAAACATTCAAGAATATGACAAAACTTAATCAAGAATATGACTCAAATATTGAAACATTGGGGAATTGCAGTATAAGCATTAGTTTTTAAATCAATATGACCAAAAAGGAATTTTTTTTTCTACCTTTGGATCACTGTTTTGGGTAGTGAATGGATCAAATTTTATTTTATTTTTTCTTTTGCTTGGCTGTTGATAATGAGATGCAATGGAAGTGAAAGGGTGAAAGAATGATTTTGGATTGGTATTGATAATCCTAGCTAGTAACTTGTTGGTTATCTTACGTAAGGGTGTGCTTGGGGCAGTGAATAATTGAATTCTATTTCAGGTGAGTCGTCTCATTTGGACTCGATAGTTCACAAATCAGTATAGCCACAAGGAAGTTTTCCTTAGAGAACTTGTGAGGTGAGTACAGGTCCATTTATGCTCTATGCTCAATGCTTAAATGAAGTTTCAGTGATTTGAGTAATATTTGAAGTTTGTTACTTTTGATTGAGTTATATGCCACTTGGAATTTGTGATATAGAATTTGTTAACAGGGGTTTCCATGGGGAAAGTTGATTTAGTAGAGTGTGGTTGCTCTTGCTTGTTATTCTTGTTTCTTCTTTCTTGGACTTCGGATGTATGTATGTTTTTCTCTATTTGTCTGATTATGTATGTGTGTGCTTACCTCATTCTGTTTTATTTTGTCTTTTATGCAGCAATGCTAGTGATGCTTTGGACAAATTGAGATTCTTAAGTGTGACAGAGCCCTCTTTACTAGGAGATGCTGGAGAGCTAGAGATACGCATCAAGCCTGACCCTGACAATGGGACTATTACTATAACGTATGCATATTTTATTCTTTTTCTATCCCAGAAATAAAAAAGTTTACATGGATATTCTAAATTTCTTGCACCCTTTTTTCGGGATGTAATTATAATTATTAATGAATTTATATATATAAGATGCTTGGCTGGCTTACTGTCTAAAGAGGATCTATGAAATAAAAGACAAAAGTGTTGTATACTCTTTCTGGATTATAGCTTTATGGCTTTTCTGACCCTTCATGAAATGCTTCCATTGACTTTTGATTATGCGGGACAGAAACAAGCTGTTAAGGCTTTCTTCTTTGGGATGGCTTTTATAAGGTGATAACCTTATTGCTAGTAAAGTATCATTTCAAGAGCTAAGGCTGTTTGGTTTTTATAGTTACTTTGGTAAAATATTTTTTGCATTTTAGTGTTCTGTTTCATGCCTCTATATGTTGAATTGCAAGTGAGAAAATTGACAGGCATGTTAACTAGCAAACAGTAATAATGAACATTGCATGCTACAAAGAGAGGATAATTACAAAAACAGTAATAATGAACATTGCATGCCTTTCACCTGTGCTAATTATAATTAGTTCTTTGGTAGGCATGGTCAGAACACTTTGTGAGAATGCAAAAAAGCAACCTCTTGATAGAGAAAATAAGTAGGAATTAATTGCTTGCTTCTTCTAGTTCAGTGATTGGGTGTCCTTAAAAATGAAGGTGAACAATTCATATATGAACTTCAGAAGAAAATTTGTTGTGAAAATTCATTATCCCAAATTTTGAAGGCCATATAATTGATAACTGAACATTTTGTTTCGATCTATTTTAGGTATTGCTTTACTGATATGGAGGTAATTGAAGACTCAATGAAAGTTGTTAAAGACTTATGGAAGCAAAAAGAAGTAATGACTATGTTGAAAGTTTATTGTCCAAAGATTTATTAATTGATATCTCAATTTTTCTTTTAGATTAGAGGGCTTTATGTTATTGTAAAATTTGAAATATTTGAAGTAAAATTACTTTGTTGTATGATGTTAATTACTTGTTAAAATATATTGGCAATTTTTAAGTTTGTGTATAGGTAGATATATAAGTTTTTGTTTGATGATATATATTTAAATTTTACAAGCGAGATTTCAAAAATTTAAATTTTGCTTTTTTTTTAAAGGGGTCACACATTAGTGACCGATATATCGGTCACAAAATTAGTGACCGATTTTTTAGTCACTAATAGCTCAACAAACCATTGCTTGCATAGATAGAAAAATCAGTCACAAAATCAGTCACAAAAATTAGTGACCGAAAAATCGGTCTCTATTAAACTAACTGGTTGAGGGAGAAAATCGGTCACAAAATCGGTCACAAACATTAGTGACCGAAAAATCAGTCACTATTGAGCTAACTTCTTCCAATTGGTTGTGTGACAATTTTGGTCACAAAATCGGTCACAAAAATTAGTGACCGAAAAAGCGGTCGCTAATAATTTAGCAACCTTGAATCTAGCTACAACATAAATCGGTCGCTAAAATATTTTGTAACCGATTTATTGCATTTAGTGACCGAAATTTCGGTCACTAATCAACAATTTTCTTGTAGTGCAAGCATATACCATGATGCACTACAGTAATTTATATGCAAGTTAAATGGGCTGGTCCTCAAATCCACAGGCTAGCTCGCGGTTTAAATGGGACGAACCAAAAAATTCCATGGGTTGGTGGACTAAAAATTTTCTGGTCCATTTTTGTGCGAGTTGCAAGTTAAACGAGTTGATTCATGAATCACAGCCTATATACCCAGCTCTAAAGGAGACCAGGTACACCATACGGCTGGCTAACGTCGTGATGGTCAAGAAAAACTCGGGCAAGTGGTGTGTGTACATCGATTTCACAGACCTTACTAACATTTACCCTATAGATTCCAACCCAATGGCCAACATCGATAAGCTCATCAATAATGCCTTAGGTTTTCAATATCGAAGCTTGATAGATGCTTGTTCAAGTTATAACCAGATCAAGATGCACCTTGAAGATGAAAAAAAGACAGCCTTCTTAACTGAGTATGCAAACTTGTGCTATAAGGTCATGCCATTAAAACTTAAGAATGCAGAAGCCATTTACCTGAGACTCATGAACAAAGTCTTTGACGACTAGATCAGTTGAAACCCCAATGTCTACTTGGATGACATGGTAACATAGACTTTTTACCTAGATGAGAACCATACCCACGGTCTCGAAGGTATCTTTGGACAGCTCTGAAAATACAACATGAGACTTAACCCTAAAAAATGTGCCTTTGGGATCCATGGCAACAAGTTCGTTGGGTTCATGCTCACCCCCAGAGGAATTGAAGCTAATCCAAACAAGTGTTCAACTATTTTGCAAATGAGAAGCCCAAGCTCAGTTAAAGAAGTCCACGAGATAATATGTTGGCTCATAGCCCTACACTCTATAAGAGGAGTAAAAGAGATAGGTGAGTTAATTAAAACTTAGTGAGTGAGCCTTTACTCACAACCTACATGGGACAACAACAAAAATACATGACATATACATACAACTGATGTAAAGCCTTTTATATATAATTACGTATAGTTGCATTGAAAACAATAATTTAACTAAATTCATGGCAATAGCTAATGAAGAAGCAAAAATTATTTTATACATAAATATCTGAGTTGAATAACTGAATCTGAGCCAATGGCCAATTTGATGGGCACCTAACTAGGCCCCATAAATGGACACCTAACTAGGTCCCGTAAATGGACACCACACTAGGTTCCTTTCTGTGGGTGTGGTAGTCCTCTAATGGGCCACTTGGTACTAAAGTTAATGATCAATCATACAGCCATTAACTCGCGGATCTACTTCTCACTAATTATTGGTAAAAAACTAATGGCAACAAAATTCACTGTTCTTACTGTTCATACAAAATTGAAATTCATGAAATTTTTTAGCTGATAAAATAAATATTAATCATACATACAACAAGTATGGTCCCATGAGCTTTCTAAAATAATAATTTGTCATGATAACTACAAAATAATAGTTTGCTAAAATTACTATAATTCATAAAAGCATTTTTCTTGGTATAAATCATTTGAAAATCTTATAAATAATTTATATAATATGAGAAAAATAATAATAATGACTAAAAGTATGGTTATGAGCTTAAACTTATTTACCGTTGGTAGTTGGGAATGTGTTTCCACTAACAACTTGACTATGGTGAGCAATAATAATGGCATGGGTACCTGCCAAACAATATAACAAAAATATAAACAATTTGGTTTTATCAACCAAACCAAGTTTAGGATGGTAGAGAGGAAGAATATTATGAGAAAACAATGTCTAACAGCACCCAAACTCACATACTAGATAAAAAGGGGAAGGAACTGGCTAAATTCCATGAAGATCACTTACCAAAAAAGATTAATTGGAGAAAGTTGAAAGAAACCACATTTTTCTCTCTAGGAAAAATTCCTTCGGCGACTACAATTCTTAGAAAAATATATGAGAGTATTATGATGTGTCTCATTACTTATATATATAACGAGACACACGACATAGGATGCACGAGATAAGGGATGCACAAGTTATATTTATTCTTATTATATATACATAAGAAGAAATATAACTCGCACATCCCGTGTCTCGTGCATCCTGTGTCCTATGTCTCATTATTATTATTATTATTATTATATATAAAAAGAATAAATATAACTCGTGCATCTCGTGTCTCATGCATCCTGTGTCCTGTGTCTCGTTATTATTATTGTTATTATATATATATATAAACTAAAACTAATGTTGGCAATGAGTTGGTTTTTTTCTTTTTTTATAATAATAATAATAATAATAATAATAATAATAATATCAATAATAATAAAAATTCATATACCGCTAAATTCCATATTTGGGATATCATAATCCTCCACGTCAATGGAGCCTCAAATAGAAAAAGAAATAATGGAGTAGGCATAACACTCGAAAATGGAGAGGGGATCCTCATTGAAGAATCCCTCCAATTCTAGTTTCAGGCAAGCAACAACCAAGCTGAATATGAGGTACTTTTAGCGAGCCTCAAACTTTCCTTGGAAGTTGAGCTCGAGGCGTACAAGTTAAAGCGGATTCCTAACTCGTCATCAGTTAGGTTAATGTCAACTTCTTGGCATGGGATCCCTTCTTGGAAAAGTATCTAGCCAAAGTTAAGGTCCTTATAAGCAAGTTCGAAGGCTACCAAGTCTCTCATAAAACAACAAGTCCCCTAAAGATTTTTCCCTGATTTAGTCGAGGATATCTTCTATTATTCCTCCATATCACTTATTATCTCATTGTATCTTTTATATTAGATCATATCTCCCAATAAATATGGAATATACCTAATCCATATTAAATATCAGGAATGTATCTCTTATTCACGGAAGATTGCCACCTAATTTGTCACGGATCACCTATATGTAAAGGAACTCAATGGCCCTAGGTATCAGCAATTAATCCTTATTATAATCTCAAAACCTCTACACCCTCACTCATTTATTGCATTGAGTATCGGAGTGTCTTTACTGGTACCCCCACCCCTTCCTTGTATGAACGTCGGAGATAGCTACAACCTTACCTACACGACTAATTAAGTAAGAACATGCATTCTCTTAAACTCAATTACTGTAATTTAATCATGAGTTTTATAAATGTTAATAATTAAAATTGGTAGGACATGTTGCCAATTTTTAACCACATACAAGTAACTAAAGAATACCAATACCCTTGAAATTTTATATGATATATCAAAATTATACTCTTAAAATTTATTAATGGCATAATGATTTTTGTGAGTATCGTGTCGTTATCTCACGAACGGGTAGGACAATTGAAGACACTTAGCAACACTTCACTTTCCATGAAAAATTTTAAGGGCTTTGAATATTCCTTGTTCGTGGCTTCTGGCTGTATGTGTATGTGGTGAGCTAACTTATATGGCAACTATTCAGTTTTCATGGTCACCGATCTGCTGCTTTCTCAACATTAAATTTGTCCAGTGAAGAATATTCCCACACTAAGAGTATATTTGGTTGGGGAGTAAAAGTGGAGATAAAATTTTCCTAGATGAGTTTCATGTATAAAATTACATATAATACTTATTTGGAAAATTTTTACCTTTATTTTTACTCTCTAACCAAACATAACGATAAAAAAAAGGAATATTCGTGCACAGCTCATTTTTATGCAGTTTCTCGGCACGCTCCACGAACAAGGTGCTAAGTAAAAAGATTTTAGGGCTTGGCTAGTGCTATGAGCGCAACGAATAATGAAATTTGCCCGTATAAGAAAAATAGGTTGGACAACAAACTTTTGTTTCTTTTCTTTTTCTTTTTTTGTTTCCAAAGAACGAAAAACTCATTACTTTCTCTTGATTTTAAACATTTTTTTTCTTCCTCGTAAAAATAATTTGCTTATTACTGTTGGGATAGTGCAGTGGAATAGGCCCACGGTGGAATAGACCCCACAAAACATGCTCGTACAAATTAAATAAATTAAATAAAAACACAAAAACAAGGAAAGAAAATTAACAAGATAAATATGAGTACACAGATACGTACAAAAATCTACCTAGTTTAGTAAATCACATGTCTATATATATCCCAGAGAGAATAAATACTACCTCTATGAAAAGTAAAATAATACAAGAATATTACTTTATTCCCGTACCCAAAGCCCCTTGCACACATCCTCTTACTCTACCACACACTCAGTTCATTGATTGATTTTATTTATAACCAAAGAGTCCTTAGTCTCCATCCTTATCTCCAATCCTAGATATCTTAAGAGATGTTCAAATTGTAGCAGACGAATTTATATATCCTAATAAACTTTACATGTACATATAAATAAATTAAAATCAATCTCTATCCAATCAAAACAAATAAACGAACCAACTTTCCTAACAATTATTACATCTGATTGTTATTTGTGCTCAGCAAGTAACGATTGAGAACAAAGAACCACAGCCCGACGCAACCGACGATGTCTCCATCCATATTAATGGCTCGCATACTGATCCTATGTATGGCCATTTTCATCGTTCACCATCACAGCTTCACAGTCAAGCCCAAATGAAGTATAGAACCCATCTAGTTGAATACTTCTTTAGTTGACTTGTGTTGATAAAAACGATTAGAATAACACAAAAAAAAAATCAAATAAGACAAAAAATAATTTGATATAATATAAATCATGAGACACAAAAATTATAAAGCTAAATATGACAAATAAATAACACAATTAAATTAGAATAGAGTGACTTATTGTGATTAATAGCTGAGGCGTGCCAGGAACTAGGCTTAACAGTATTTCGCCACCACGAGCTTAAATGCCAGTGCAGATGGTCTTCACGGCTAATACTCCTAGGATACAAACAGCCACATCCCACTAACTCTGCACTTAAACTAGTGTGGCTACAAGAACAATTCTCTTGGATTGCTCAAGGGAACTCATAAGATTACAACCAAGACTAATAATTTTCTTATGTATATAATACCGAGAACCTTTTTCTTATTTCAAACGTCAAGGAGCTCTATATAGAAATAGAAAATGTCTTTCCTATTATTTATATAAGAACTGGAAAACCTTGGCCAAAACCATGAGATATTTTTGGAAACAAGTATTGAGAATGGGAAGGCTATAAACTAAGAATGTAAGGCTATAAAATAGAAATGGATATGAGGCTTTTTTCACCAACTAAGTCCACTAGCAACGTGGATATATATGAGGCTTCAGCGGTAAATATGACTTGATTAAAAATAATGTTGAAGATAAGGTTAGAGAATTTCAAACCAAAAAATTAGGAGCCGTTAGCACCACTAATCAACATGCATAAGGAATTGGTCAAACACTCACCACTACATTATCTTTGTTACAGCAACTTACAAATAATAATAATAATAATAATAAACTCAACTCTTAATTTAACTTTGAAATAAATTAAAATAATATTAATAAAATACAACAACTTGTGCAAGTCTTACCTGTCATCTTTGTTGCCTTGTTGATTTACACATTGCAGTTGCAGAAGAAAGGAACGTTATATTTAATTAAGTTCCATAGATGTCAAAGATACATGCCAATATTTTATACACATCGTGCATAGATATTATAGTTATGAGCTTCGATTGGTTTTCTTATATATAGGATGAAAAATTGTCTTGGGTCAGTTAATTATACCAGGTGGAGTGCAGTTTCTTTGTTTTGGCTAATTCCTTGTTGTTCTGTTGTCCACGTATAATATATATACATGAACAGTTGGTGTTACTATCTCCTTGATAAAGTTTTAGTCAACCAATGTGATGTTATAGCGAAACACAATATATGTATTTATTTATATTCCGCATGTAGAAGTTTTAACATTTTAATTTGTTTAGAGGGACTTTTTTTTTTCCTTCTTTTCTCGGTCTAAATTAAAGTATCTCATAGTTATTATAAAATTAACTCTCAAACGTTATTGCAATTAATTGATCGCTTCTCTCAATAGTCAACTTTTTTTTTTGGTAATAATGATCGACTTCTTCGACATTTGAATTTGTTCTCTCTCTTTTTTTTTTTAAGTTCAACCATTTTTTTAACTAAAATATTCGAAGATAGGTGTGGGGATGGGAGTTGAACTCACAATCTTCCATAGTTCATTGAAATATGCATGAATTTACACGTAGACTGACTATGAATTCACTTGCTTTTTAGGTCCAACTTACTTATTACTTAACAATGGCCACAATAAAATATATTCAGTTGTGCCAATGGGAGTTGATGCAGTTGGTAAGGAATGGATAGTATTACATGAAGACACAAGTTTGATTCTATTACTGCTGATGTGAGGGCTAAGTTAATAAGCAATACCCTGATTTTAGCTAGTAGGATGATTGACACCAAATCCACCCAAACCTTCATTTAAGAAAAATAATATATTCAATTTTGTTATGTTTTTCTTCTTTCTCAATATAATCATAGAAAAAAGATTTGGGCGGTTTGGTGTGGGAAGTCTAATTAATTGCAGCCTCTATCCTATTTTCAAAGGCGAAATTAAGTGGAATATCTGCTATATATGTGTCCCTTTTTAACTTTGCGCCTCCATAGCTAGAATAATTTTAGCCTTTTCTTGTTTTGTTAGATTGATTCAAAGCATATCTATAACGGATGATGGAGCATCACATCATAATGTTTTCTGCTTGCGTCTGTATATTTTGTTTTTTCATAATAAGAATGACGATTCTACTCAAGAGTTAGCATGTAGGTACTGGAAACAATCATAATAAGATCATCATATTTGACTTTAGAGCATTTAACTAGAACATAAAATGTTTACATCGTTGGAATAATCATGTTTTTATGCAGTTTTAATTATACCGTGATCAGTTCGATTCACAGGTATATAATTCATAAAAGTATAATATTATTTCTTAAAGGCTTATAAATGCATTTTATAATTCCATGGCTGAGAAAAAAGGAGCGTACAACGGTTTTTAAAGGCGAAGTTTTCTTATAATACGACTTAGCTGGAATAAAACTCAGTATGTTAACAATCAATTAATCTATGTCATTTGGAAGAGTTTTGAAGAAGTTATTATGAGAAGACCAATCAAAAGACAAAGAAGAACATTTTTTTTCTTAGATCATTAATACCTGACTTTTACTCCTAACAACTATCCATACAACTTGATCACTCCCAGCCCAATAGCCTAAAGCTATTCTCTTGGAGGACAGGATGCTTAAACCAAAAAATGAAAAAACTTATTTATAGGTCAATCCTTTATTAGGCCTCTATGACCCCTTCCCAATGTGAAACCTTGACTTAAATGTCAATACAATTATTCCAATTCGAATCGCATAAACTTAAACCAAGGATAAGCAGTAATTTTTGTTTCATCCCTTATAGTTTTTTTTTTCCTACAAGAGAAACAAATGATAAACCATTTGAATCAATCAGGCATTAGCATGACAATGGATTGTCTTTAAAAATATTTTTTAAAAAAGTAAAATGATGAAACATTATATTGTTTTAAGATTATACTTTGAGTAAGCCATTAGGATTGATCTAGTTGTGAGAGGTTTAAATAGTATACATGAAATTCTAGGTTCAAATTTCATTACAAGCAATTTAATTCCACAAGTACCAAAAAAAAAAGAAAAAGAGATTATACTTTGAGCGGAATTGGATAAAGAGGGAGAAGGCAGGGGCTTTACGCTTATGTATCCAAAAAAATAGAAGATGTATCATACTTTTATTTTTATTCTTTTATATACACTCAAATCCAATTTTATTAATTTCTTCTAAATATATTATTTAGTTTATATATGAAATAAGACTTTACAAGTTATAAAAAATTGTACTATAATATTCTTGAGAAAAATATTTCATGTTATTTATTTATTGCTAATAAAATTCATAGTTAGTTTATGCATGGTAGTCAAACACACATATAGCTAATTAAAAATACCTTATTGAAACTCTCAAACATCCAAGATATTTATGATTTTCAATTTATAATTTGACTTTCAGAATATATTTTATTACTAATAAGTTTTATGTATTGTGTCAAGTATGAAACGATAGGATTATCATTCAATATTTTTGGCCACTCAATTCGATAATTTTTTGAGGAATAATTCTCCTTGAATTCCTTGAATTTCTTATGTGTATTTAAACTCTTAAATAAAAAAGATAATGTTTTCTTCATTTTCTTTCTATTATTCTTATTTCGTGATCCGTATACATGCCGTTATTTGTAACAAGACTATTTATAATTGATTGTTGGTGTGATAAATTCTCACACTAATAGTATGTAAAAGTTTATTTTATGGATATAGTACATTGAAGTTAAATAATTTAACTATATATGACTATTTTAACTGTACTGATTTGTCTACGATGCTAACATTATTAGGCATGAAAGCAAGAAATTGAACAATATAAATAAACACTATTTAAGGACCAATTTCTTTTTCCTTAAAAAAAATTGATTTGGTTTGAATAATCACGTATATGTCCGAAAACAAGCATACTATGTTTATTATTTCCAAACATTTTGACTTCAATGTAAATAAACCTACAAATGTTGAATTTAGTGCCATAAAAAATTAAATGAGCTCGAAAGTAGTTTATTATTCAAAATTTCACAGAAGAAATCAGAATAATGACAACAACAATATTTTCTTTTTTTTTTCTTTCAAACAGATAATCATATGTATTCTTTTTTAACCATTATCCAGAATATTGTATATATTATATATTATATTATAATGGCTATTCAAACATTAACATAGCGTAACAGATGAAACACAAATATAAATCTGAACAGTAAGCATCATTAGGTGAGTTGCATGCAGAATTGTGATATTATTTTGTCAAGGTTTTATCTTTAGCAAACTCCTTCGATCGAAAAGGCATAGGAAAGAGAAGGTTTTCCTATTTCAACATCAAATTAAGAGTAAAGCACATAAAATTTATATATTTTTCTATGTAAAGTATACTTTGCAAAACCATGTTCAAGTCTAATACTAACAGTTACATAGGCCTACCTTGGATGTGGATCCTCTCAAGTTTCTTTTTGACATGACATGGTCATCTTTTGAATCTTATCATTGATCAAAATACAAGACAAATTAATTAAATTTAAAAAAGAGTTTATCAAGGGTGAGGATTTGACATGGCAAAATCATGCATGTCAAAAAATACATATGAGAGGGTCCCAATCAGCCAATCCCCTACACCTTCGTGTTGGGTAAAGGGGCTACAAAAGCCCAAAAAATAGGGAGGCAAAAATTAACGGTTTAAGTAAGAAATCAGGTAGGTTGGATATCACATCTTAATGTTTCCTTAAAACAATTGGTTTATGGGTCTATTCTTAACTAATATATATGAAATTTCATTACTCATACTTAAAATTCAAACATTGTTCCTCTCGAGTGCGAGACCAAACAAAGTGTGCTCTTATTCAATGAAAACCCCTCCGGCTTATTCCAAGAAACCACAATAGTGGTCTTGAAGTCATGTTTTGACTTAAAATCCTTGTGACAATGGACCTATAGGCTCCTCCCATTTTATGCACTCTTCCTTTATTTCATTTTAACCATCATGAGGCTTCATTTCTCATGCTTTTTAAGGCAATGGAGATATAAAAAAAATGGTTGAAAAAGCATAATTTGTTGATAATGAGTCTACTAAAAATTTAAATTATTTTTAAACTAGCCAAAATATAATTTTACTTTAAAATTATTTAGTTGGTCATACGATCCCAAGACCCTGGATCCCGGAAGGAGACGCAAGGCTTAGAGGCCATCAGCCGGACCACCCCAAGTCAGGGACTCCTGTGAAGTCGATTGCCAGGGACCACTATAGCCTCATCCTCGGATCCTCCCATGATGACTCAAATATACTATGGGCCCACAACGCGCGAGGACTGTTGGAATAGTAACCCTGGACCCGATCCTATAACCTCACCTCAGAGAAGGTGAAAAGGCACAACCTCAAGGTAGGGCAAGTGCATGGAGAGTGCATCATCAGGGTGGAACATGCCAGTACATATTCTAAAAGGATATCTCTAATGGTATTTCATACATATCATACGTACAACTCAACCCTAGAATCATCTAATTTGGACGTATGCAAGTGATATAAATAGCATAGGGAAAATCCTCTATGGGAAAATCATTTATTCTAATTGTCTATTTCCCCTTTTGTCACACTCACTGACTTGGATGTTGGAGTCCCTTTATATATACCAAACCCTAGGACTCTATCTACCGCAAGAAGAAGAAGCTTCACCCAAAAGACTAGCTATCTGTACACTAGTGAGTACCCTCATCATAATTTTATGTTACAATAAGTTAAAATTATGATGCATATGAATTTTCTTAGAAAAGTAATGTATAACATTAAGATGACTATAAGTTGCAATATATAATGGGTTAATGTACAAATTAATGTTATATGATTGATTGATCGTGTAAAAAACTTACATTTACAAATAATGTATCAGAAATTATATCCCTTTTAAATAATTACACAACAAAATCGTTTAATATTGTTACACAAAATAAAATTTTCTTATATATCTAGCAGGAGTACCTCAAAAAAAATCGAGAATTCTTATGGTTAAAATAATAATAATAATAAAATAAATGTGCATACTACACTTTAGATCTAAAACCAATTGATGCAACTGTCATAAGTTATAATTGAACCAACTTGGCGATCATTGCTCTTACATTCAATACGATCAGATTTTCCTTTTTTCAATGTAACATTCGGTATTTAATATCCCAAAAAATTAAAAAAAAAAAAGAGTTCTCAAAATACTACAAAATATGTGTGATTATCTCCTATCTTGCTTGTATCAAACTGTAAACGGAACATATTTTCCATTTTGTCTGAAATATTAAAGCACTTAAAGAATAATATGCTGATTTTATTTTCAAATTGATAAATTAAAAATAGTTAATTTCTATGTGTAATATTAATTATTTTCATTATTAAATATAATTTTAAATATTAGAGGAATGACAGACAAAAATTAAACACAACATTCAACTAAGGACTCTTAGGAATGTTATATTACAAGCATAAAAAAGAGAGTGGCTGCTAGCGAACATAAAGTGACAATTAGTTGTTAGGTAGAAGTCCATTAGTAGTTACAAGTCTCTTACTTAAACATAATTAGTTACTTAACGAAGTTAGTTATATTCTCTATGTTTTGTATAAATATCAGATACTATGATCAATGAAACTTCACTTGCTTTTTTTCCACAATATTCAATATGGTACCATGAGACAAACACGTTGCTTTCCGTGATTCACTCTGAGTTCATTCTCTTTCCTTCTTTTCACAACATTTCTTGCTATTTCTCTAACATTTCTTGCTACTCTGTTTTTAATTAGCCAGTAACATTCATTTTTGTTTTTCTCATTCAATCATGGATGATTTCAACAACCCGTATTTTCTTTATCAAAGTAACAGTCCCGGTTCAGTTTTTGTTTGAAAATTACTCACCAGTGACGATAGTGATTCTTGCACTACAAAAAAAGGGTAAATTACGGCAGTTAATTTTGCAAATTATGGTGGTTTTTTACTACCGTTTTTTACAGTAACGACAGTTTTGGGAACCGTCGTAATTATCAACACTATTTAGTTAATTATGACAATTTCCTTTTAACCGCCATGATAACCGCCACAATTTACATATGACTAATTACGATGGTTCAATTATAGTGGTTTGAAACCGCTATAATTTTCAGTCAAATTAAAAAATATATTGTTAGTTATGGCTGTTTAAAACCGCCACAAGTTGCAAAAGTATTTAAAAAATAAGGATATGAAAAAAATTACTCTCACAAAAAATGTATAAGATAATAGAATATATACGGAAAAGTTAAAATTATTTTTTTTAACATAAGCAATCTTTACTCTTTTAATCCAAGAAATAAATACTTTTTCTCTTTGAATAATTACTAACATCAGAGTATCATTTTAACATTTTTTGGATTTTTGACAACCGACTAAGACGTCTTTACTATCAGACCCCAAAAAAATTTTTTAATAGAAATTACAGTGATTATTGGTTGAAATAAAATGATATGATTTATTAATTCATTTAAAGCTAACAATTATAACCTATTATTTTAAATATCAAATTCGGAAAAAAATTCTGATTGTTTAACATTTTAATTTCCGTTATTTATTATAAGAAAGGCACCCCATTTTTGCACGCCTGTCTCTTCATGTTTTTTTCCCCATAACTCTCTCAATGGTTGGATGGTTCTCGCCCCTAGTTCCGGGCAGGAAGTGCATTTTTCCGAATTTTGTTAATAAGAAGGTGATACATCACCAAAATAATTAATTTAAAGCGTGATCCTGTTCATGTATCATATATGAGCTGAATTTTTCAGTTGTTGGATTATGACTGGACTAGATCAATTTTGAACAACCTAAAAATTTAAATTCATCATTTTTTCAGGTAAATTATTTTACGCTGAGATTAATACTAGGTTTGGTTCAGGATCAAAGCTTCCACAGGACTCGTCGAACACTTGCAACTTCATGGCAAAGCTCACTTAAATACAAAAAAAAAAAAAGCAAAAGAAGTCATTTGGACCACTTTTATAAATACATTTTAAGAAACATTCTTGGATCCTCTCCTAAACATTGATGGATAAAATGATTATCTCAGTCAAATACAATAAGGAGTTTGGGGAAGGATGTAAGATGAGGATGGATCCTCTCATATCGAAATTTTATATGATTTTATCATGTATTATCTTTCACCATTTATTTTCTTGTATCACATATCATGCTTGAATCCCACCGTTTGAACCGATGGTAAGACATTACACATGATAGAGTAATTTGAAATTTTAACAACAGAGAATCCATTCACACCATAACATACCAATTAACTAACAATAAAGAACTAAAACTTCAACATGCAGTGCAGTGCAGGGCCAATTTAAAACTTTAAATGCACCCTTGAACATCAGTTTCAGAAAGCTGGCTATTTATGCTGCGGAAGAAGATGAGCTATCATATTGCCCTCATCAGTGTGTGAAAAGAAAAATTGAGTCAATTGCCTCAATTAAAGAAAGATTAGTCAGAGTATATTAAAACCATTAAATGAATTATCAGTCAATGATGCATATCGATTAATTATCAAATTCATAATATATTATTATTTATTACTAGTTCCATATAACTAATTGATACGCGTTATCTCACAATTATTTTATCATTAACCAAAATCTCAGTCTAGGAATGAGTATAACATATCCAATTTTGGGCATACGTCGGGGCACTTTGTCTTTTCCACTATCAAGAGGATTAGGTAACCTAATAGTAACATTCAAATTAGCATCTTCTTCAGCAAAAGCCTAGCACTACCAACCAAAATACAAACTCAGGCGTTATGTAAAGAGCAGTGTTATTTAAACATGACAAAATTTACATAACGTACACATAAAGAAACAAAGGCGGTGGAGCTCATCGTACACACTCTCTTAACAATTACTATATTATAGTAGAGTAATGATATTTAAACACCTAAAAAAAGAGTATAATTTAGACACCCACTTAATAATTATTGGATATGATGTTGTGATAGATGGAGTGTGATGATGTGATAGATGGAGTGTGGGATCTACCATCACATCCAATGATTGTTAAGTGAGTGTCCTGATAGATAACTATTTTTTGGATGTTTGAATAACATTTTTATTTGTGTTATTCTAGTCATTTATTATGTTTGCACGGTGTTGCATTGCTATATGTACAAATGTGATTTCTCTTGTGTAAATACACCAGAACGCTTGTTGCTCCAATAAACGCAATATGACAATTATACAAGCCAGTGAACACTTAGTCTTAATTAGTGTTTACTAGTAGATAGTATACATAGTTCAGACTATATAATAATACAAACAAAAAGGATGGTATGACACATGAGGCCCTCACTTGTGGGATTTGAAGAGGGTAGATTTACATAGTCTTACTCTCATAAGATAGAGAGGCTGCATGATTAATATCCATAATGATATACAAAAAATTGATATGAGGATTCATTTTCCATTCATAGCACTTGCTTTTCATATGCAGAATTCAGACAATATAACTCGTAACAAAATGTTATGGATATATGACCTTTCATACTTCCACCATGTACTGGAAAAGCCAATTAATGACCCATATATCATGGATAGAATGAAAGCAAAGGAACAGGAAGACATGTGGAACTCTTCCAAACCGTAGAGTGCAATTTGAGTATCTCTTTAGCCCTCTCCTTGGCCTTCAAACTCCCTTCCACTTGAAGCACCAAACACAACTTGGACACAGCCCCAACTAGCAACATTTCTTGGAGTACTCTAGGAGTGGCTGAGTACCTACAAATTGAGGTCAAAATTTTGACCCCTCTATCACTTGCCACATAAGAAACCCTTAGAATCTTCTTGGAAACAATGGCCAAACCAGCTCCATGGTTCAACAACTCAGCACGCCCTTCTGCACAGCCACAAAGTCTATCCAAAGCTACCAAAATGAGTTCACAAACTCTTCTCTCAGAAACATCAAGAAGGAGGTCAATGAGGACTAGTACTGCACCACCCTCAACCGCTTTGACTCGGTTCCTACCCGATGAACAATGCTCCACAAGAAGCTTCAATGCAGCCTTGGAACACTGCTGTGAGATCTGATCTCTTAGGACCCTTGTTATCTCCACAAACAGTTCAGTTCTGACACTGCTCAATTGGGTTGGACCAGCCACCTCAAATGCTGATTTCAATATTAATGTTGCATAGGCTCTAGATTCTTTGTTGCCAAGTCTCAAGACCTGAAACAAAGACTCAAGAAACCGAATGCCCTCATGGTTTATCAGATATTGAAGCTGAGATCCTGAAGGATTAAGGTGGAACAAGACTTCAATAGCTGCTTCACTGATCATAATTGAGTCTTGTTTACTTTTGTTGTTGTTGTTGTTGTTGTTGTTGTTCATGGTTGAAGCCAAGAAATCTATTGCCCCTGCAGACTCCAAACAGCTCATGTTACTTGAACATTCAAAAGCAATGGATCGGATCCCTCTTAGGCATTTGATTTGCTCATCTGGGAACCTCTTTGCTTGTGATAAAAGCTTGACAATTTGAGCTTTGTCAATGGTTGGCTTTGGAGTTGGAACCTGTTCAGTTCCAAGTAAGGCATGATTCTGAGTGCACCAAGATTGGATCAAACTGTGTAGAGTGTGGTTTGGGGTGAGATCTGTGTGTAGCAGTTGTTGCTTAGTGACAGGGCAGAAGTTGTTCTTGCATGAGAACAGCCATCTCTCTATGTTCTCTCTATCATAAGTGATTCCTGTGCACACTGCGACAGGTTCACTCATAAGTTGCAAGGAAATGGGGCACAGAAAAGGTGCAGGAACCTCAATTTCATCCATTTTTTGGAAGGATGAAATTGAAATGAAATGAGCCTAAGGCAAAATGAAATGGATAGAAATTAGAAAGAGAAATTGTGTCAAATTGGGTCTCTAGATTCTAACGGAAAGGACTAGAAAAAGAGGGAGAACAATGAGAACCTGGAATTAGCTACAAAATTTAGCTTAAAATTGTGCAGTGTTTAACTGTGATGATAAATGAAATTTTGGCTACACAGTTATGAGCAATTAATTTGAGCAACACCGTAGTACCAACAAATTTGAGGAATGGAGAAGGTACACGTCTTTTATGCAGGTTGTTCTAAACGATGAAGTCAACACAAGGAAATTGATTAATAAAGATTGTGATGATGAATGAGTTAGGGGTCTGGGGACCTTTTCCAAGGTTTTGGAGGGACAAAAAGCTTATAATATTAGAAGAATTATTGACTTTAGCTTTAGCTTCGGTATGTGGGAGGTAGAACATAATAAATATGACGAATTATAAGGTTTTCAATTTTCATGATTCATGAGCTAACATTGTTATTTCAAATTGCAAGTTGCAAATTAAAGCATCTTGACTTATACTTTTCTGTATTCAATTATATAAAAAAAAGATTGGATATCCCTATTTTTCTCACTTTTGAATTTTGATCTCTTCTTAAACAGAAATATTAATTGTACTCATCATTTATAGAATACTATGTTGACATATTCCTATTTATCATTGAATGTGGTGAGGACCCCACTTAATTTAGGATTTACATCTCATTCAATAATAGATCAAAGTGTGTAAATATAAAATCGCATAAAGTATGAGTACAAATAACACAATTCTATCTTAGGCCTCAATGCCAGCATGGTTTCGGTGACGACTTCCCAATGAGAATCCTGCATTTTGACGCAGTTGGGATGCCTGTCATTAATGGTTTTGTCAGTTTCTTTGACTGTTTCTGAGGAAATTGATTGCATGTTGGGGCTTGGAAGCTGGGAATTGCTTGTCTGGGGTTATTGTTGTCGTTGACTAATGTTTGGCCCTCATTTACGGCATTTCTCCTCAGAGTTACTTGTCCATATCCCTGATTTCTTTAATTCTGGCACTTTTGCTGGGGAATTTGGATTGGAAGTTTGGCACAAGTGCCACAGAACACACACACCTTACGTTAGTGTGCAAAGCTGAACATCTAAAGAGTGAAATTTGCATAATTGAATATATGTGAGTTTCCCAATAAAAATCACATGATAAACACTAATATCATCTTAGAATTGAATTGGTCTAATTTAACACAAAAGCTAGCTATACGAGGGAGGAGACTTTCTTGATCGTAACCTTAAATAACGTAAGACTCTAATATTAATTGAACAAATGCTCTTAATATATCCATTAGAAAACCATAATTGATACGACTAATTGAGCAGTAGATAAAATTAACAAGAAACTTGAGTAGTCTATGTAGATTATATGAGTTGTTATTTTCCAGGGCCTGTCTTCATCATATCTGTTTCGTTATGTGAAATGTCACTGAATGGCGACAAGTATGAGTCAAAAACAAGCGATCTATACAAAACAAATAAAGCATAAAAAAACAGTTCTGACTTTGGAGTTTCTTGTACACGCAACGTGTACAACTAAGATTTGGATCTCGGCACTCATTTTAACATTTTTATATCGTAGAGAAATAAGATATAATGCTGGACCGAAAAAGAAGAAGAAGAAGATATAATGCACCAACCTTACATCACAAAACATGTATTTTATACGAAAAATAATAGTATACAGCACACTGACATCACGCATCGTTGGAAAAAAAAAAAGAAAAGAAAAAAAAGGAGTGATCTTTGAACACGTAGGGTTCTTACATATAATTTGACATTTTTGAAAAATGCATACAATGGTTAGTTGCACTCTCAGTACCAGAAGTTTCTTTCTTCAGAATTTGATTTATTTTTTGGGAAAGGTTATTGCCCTTTTTTACCCATATAGAGAGGCATATTCTGCATAAGACAATTTCTGACAAATGTCATGTAGGTATCCATGTGCAGCAAAATTAAATTATTAGCCCTCACTCTCATGGCATTGAAAATGATGGATAAGCATCATTTCAACCGCGGGATAAGGTTCCTCAATGAACTTGTATTGTTTGGTTTCCAATAAACATTTTAGAGTGAGAAAATAAGCGCAGATTCAGGATGCTTTTATTTGTGATTATTTGGATTTTTTTTCACTAAACAAATCACTTTTAGTATATTTAGATAATTTTAAAAAATAATCAAAATTTTAAAAATTAATTTTCAGCTTTTTAATTTGTAGAAGTTAAAATTAGTAACTTATGAAAAAGTGAATTGTGGAGATTTTTCATATTTATATTGTTGAGTATTTCAATTATTATTACCTTATAATAGGTTAATTATTTAAATACAAAGATAAAATCAAAATAAAAATGTAATTAATTCAAATATAATTTTTATAAATAAATTTATTATATCAAATATTCTATACAAATATTTTACATTTTTTTTATATCTAAAACTTTGCACGAAATTTGATTAAATTATAAAAAATTAAGTATATGAGAAAGAGGCCAACATTTTTCTTCCTCCAGGGGTTGATGTTTAGTTCCAATGAAATAATTTACAAGTATATACTTTTTTTTAGAGCTAAATGTAGAATGAGATTATGAAATTTTTTTTGATAAATTCTCACTAAAATCATTAAAGTTTAATATAATCATAAATTCACAATTTTCTATATTTTAAATTTTATTTTATTTAATATGAATTTGAAACCACATTTCTTTATTCAAGAAAAAAAAGGGAGAAGTGCATAGAAGGATAATGGATTTGTTTATTATTTATGAAAACATTACAGATATTCACCCAAATGAATATAATTTATGGGTATGAGCCTATTTTATTTAATATAAATTTTCAAAAAAAAATTTATTCAAAAAGAAGAGAGAGTAGTAAGGGATGAGATTACGAATTTTTTTTAATCAATTTTCATAAATATTTGTCAACCATAAAATCTATTTTAATAAAATATTTTCACCTTTTCTTATGCATGTATTTTGATATATCATCCATTTTATTAATTTTTATTACACAATTTTAGAGAAAATGTTAGCTTGATTTTGAAGAGGCCTATTGTTAGTTATGACAATATGTGTTGCAATTTCTAGAGTAACCAATTAGAGATAGAACTGAAAATTTTTATATGCAATGCTGATTTGAACAACACTAATGAAACCTGATAGGTTGCATTTATGCACCCATTTTTCATCCTAACTTTGAATTATTTGCAATTGAATTAGAGTTAATTGATGCTTAATTGGTCAGTTTGCATTTTGTCCTCGTCTTGCATTATTAAGTAATTTCATGATTATTAGCACTAATTTGAATGATTTTGAAAATTACTTGTGCTTCTAATCCTTTTTGTTTGAGCATTTGTGAGTAACAGGAATTCCCATTGGATACCAAATCAAGGAAAATGGCTCAGGAGCTTTGATAACATGAATTTGACACAGACCAACATTGCCAAGACCAATATAGCGGTCACCAGAGGAAAAGAAAGGTAGCAGCGTATGTGAGCAAAAGCTAAGACCGCTATAGCGGTCGAACACCACTATAGCAGTCATCAGGGAGCAATTTGGCTGCCGCATCACGTGAGAAAAAAGCTATAGCAGTCATCAGGGAGCAATTTGGCTGCAGCATCACGTGAGAAAAAAGCCAAGACCGCTATAGCTGTCATAAGTGGATTTGAAAATTCCCATATTCGCTGACGTTCTCGTGGCTATCTCGACGTTTTAAAAATAAAACTCCATTCACTTTGTATTCATTCAGTAGTCAGTAACGTAGCTTTAGGTTTTCGAATAGGGAATTCTCTCACTCTCTCACTAGACTCTCTCTCTCACTTTCTCTCTAGACTAGGGTTCCCTTCTAGTGTTTAATTTGAGCCTTTTTTATTGTAATTTTTACAGCTTTTTCTTCAAACGTCAACCGTGAAACTCCCCCCATGGAGGAGTAATCCCCTTACTGTGCACAATGGTGACTAAAGATTGAAATTGTTCACGAGATTTTTGTATGTTTATCGCAATCGTGGTTGGTTTTCCTTTTCCCTTTTTGTCAATTCTTCCAATTATTGATTGTGTGAATTATCACAATTATATATTTGTTTGAGTTGTTTTTCTAATGCGATGTTTATCCATTAGGTAAGGGGTTAGAATCAATTTCGTTAGAGATTAGGTTGCTATAATTGTTATTCAAACTGAATTAGTTCATAGGATCACGATAGTGAATTACTAGTTCTTTTATTCAATTAAATCCTTAATGTGAATGCGATTGTGTGACCGTTAAGCAGAATTAAGCCATTGTTATGTGTTTACATTTTTAATGGAAGCAACCACTATCACGATTTTATTTCTCAAATCAATGACTGAACAATTTTAATATGAAGAAACCTTTGTGCAAGTAATTTCTCTAATTAAATTTCTTCTTGATTTGTTTTGCTGTTGATAATTTCTAAAAACCCCAATTTCGTTAGGATCAATTACATTGCTTCTACGTGAGACGACCTGGATCACACTTTGTCTACATTTTTTGTGTGATTTAGTATTTTAAACCCTTTTTAATTTGTCGCGAGTTGCGACAACTAGTGTCAAATTTTGGTGCCGTTGCTGGGGAAGTGATTTTAATTGATTCTTTTTCTTGTTTTAATTTATTTTTGTTTTTATTTATTTTAAAATTAATTTTATTTTTATTTCCTTTTGTTTATTATTTTCTATTTTGTTTTATTATTTTAATTAAAAATTAAAAAAATCTGTTTGTTTATTTTAAATTTTATTTATTTTGCTTTTGTTCCCTGGTTTACTGGTTGTTGCCGATAATTTAGTTTATGACCCACTTCCTTCCTAATTTTCCCATACTTCTGATTAATCCGAAGATTGAGAAAGTTGCCAAAAGGCTTAGGAAAGCTGCGAGAGAAAGAGCTAATTTATCTGGCAACCCCTTTTCCTCTTCTGATACAACTAGGGAACCTAATAATTCTTCTTTTAATTTTCCTGAACTTTTTTATCCTTCTGCTAGTGTTTCAGGTGACATGGGAGAAGTTAACAGGACCCTGAAGGAGCTTGCTGCTCAAGACTTGAACTATCAACCACTGGGGATTATCTACCCCAACCAAGGAGGTGACTTTGAGCTCAAATCAGGCCTCCTACACCATCTACCCAAGTTATATGGGTTGTCTGGGGAGGACCCACACAAGCACTCACTACAAGAAATTAGCTCAAAGGCATCGTTTTCAAAACATTGCCTAAACATAGAAAAAGCATTGCCTTTTCTCAAAGACAACACTTTCCGAGCAATTTGCTTATACTGGCGTTACCTTTTCTCTAAGGCAACGGTCTCTGAAAAAAACGTTACCTTTATTGCATCAAAGGCAACGCTTTAGAAACGTTGCTTTTTCTTTGGTTAAAGGCAATGTGTTGCACTTTGTTCCAATTTACGGCAACGCTTTAAAAGCGTTGCTTTTTATTATATGTTAGGCAACTTATAGAAAGCATTGCCTTTTCTTATATATGCAACTTATAAAAAGCGTTGCCTTTTCTCATACTTTCTAGGCAGCAATTAAAAATCATTGCTTTTTCTCAATTTTGATTGCATCTTATTCTCAAAACAATGATGCCTTTCATTTTAACTTACTAATGCGTATGAAGCATGCATGCAAGACAGTAAAAGATGAAGGATCCTATAAATACAAAAGTAGAATGTGTTACACTTTGTTGGTTGATTCTGTGTTGTAATATCACCTTTGGAAAGCAATCATAAGTTAATTAGGTAAGCTATTTAATGAAGCACCCTGCCATATCCTAATTTTATGAGGGGAAAAAATCCTTATGAATATGTATCCATACAACATGATCATCCGAAATGGAAAAGAGACATAATAAGCAATCATATATTACCTACTGGAATGGAAATAAAGCATGCCATGAATGGGTGAAGTAAAGATAAGGTCTTATATATCTTCTACAAATTCAAAACAATAACTGTACTCAACAAGACATTTAAGGCATACAATAATTAAGTTTTTTTGCTTTCGAAAATACTTGGTAGTGTATGTATGAGCTCATTGCTTAGCCATGTTCACCCATCCTCGTTAGGCCATTCCTCAACAAGAAAGACATCCAAGGAAAATCCATTGGAGGCTGAAAATGCATGAGCTTGTTGAATGTTCAGTCCAAGCTCACCAAGTATTGAAGTTAACTGAAATACATAGCAAAAGATGAGAGACGACATATAATGCAAACAATTTCTCATTCTTTGTAATTCAAAAACTCCAAACATTTTGATCCTTGTACAATGAATAATCAATTGAGTTAACCCAACTTCCCAAGAGTTTCAAAATTAACAAGGACGTAGTCATCGCACTAGTTAAAACTTATGAATCTCATTGAAAGTTAGTATATCCATAAAATTACGTTTGAATGCCAATAAACTTGGGCCTTTCCAAAATCAAAAGTTGCAAATAAAATAGGCTAAAGGAATCACCCAAAAAATAAATAAATAAGGATCTAATTAGAATACACTGACAGTCTAAAAAAATTTTACACTTCATCCAATCATATAATGACACATCAGCAAAGTTTTATACTATAAGTGCATCAAAATTAAACTCAATAAATAAATCAAAAACTCACTTTTGCATTTCATATTTTACAATAAATTATATGTTTATAGGCGTGTGTGCTAATTAGAATATGAAATTATGGCTCCAGATAAATATTAACTAGTGACAAGACTATGGCATTGAATTTTGCATGATTTTAATCTAAGTGAAAAGTGAATACTTAGGGAAAATTATAAATTACAACAATTTTCAAAGAAATATTCTCATACAACTTACAATAAACTTTCAGAAAATAGTTTTGCAAAGCCTATGTTTGACGACATTCATAGAAAATGGCAAAAAATACATCCTTAGTTGATGCAAAAGGCAATAACAAGCTAGAATTGTTTCTTGCAAAGCATTGCAAGAAGCTCTGAAACCAAATCAACATCCTATAAAAGCAAGAGCTATCACCTATAATCATGTTTGATGATGAAGGATGCAATTAAAAAGAAACTCAAATGAGGATTATATGCAACAATTCACCAATTAATTTAAAGGCATAATTTAGTGAAGAAAAATATATAAAAGAATAGAAACTGTATTAACTACCTAACTAATCAGTTTAGGCTCGTCAATTGTTGAAAAGGTAATCTCGTGCATGGTCCTAAAATTTAGTAGTGAGAAGATTAGCTCTGCTTAAAGTTTTAAATAGTAATACACTAACTAACTGCTATAAGCTAATAGAAATAAGAATGAATATTCCCCCTATATGAATTTAGTGAAGGTTAAAATAACTTTAGCATTCGAATGAGGATGTGGTGTCTTATTCCTTAACTCTGTTTCTGTAACACCCTAATTTTTAACCCAATACTCTAGAACTTATTAGGCTAATCATTAGGTTATTACTTCTTAGTCTTAACTTTTTAATAAAATACTTAGCGGAAATTACGGGTAATTTTTTTCTTTTTGAAAACATGACCACAGTGAGAGCCGCGAGCTTAGCTAATCGGATGATAGAAATATAAAGCACGCGCAACAACCATTATAAATCATAGAGTAAAGCATAAAATCAGGAAACAATGATCAAGGTAAACAAAGAAACATTTCATTAATAATAGCATAGTTGAGGTACATAGCTAGTCATACCCTAAGAACGGGCAGAGCTTGTAATACAGCGGAAAAGAAAATACAACAGAAAACAAGAAAGCAGAATAAACCATAACTACCCGAGTGCACCTATGGTGAATAACCTCAAAACAGAAGAAGGTTTATCCACTCTACATGTGGTGTGTGCACTAAGCCTCCCCTACAACGTCAACTACTGAAATCCGGAAAATGGTGCAGTGTAACCGATCCATGGACGCAGAGCAGCAAGAGTGGGAATACGTGAAGACTGAGCGTGGGCTCCTCGGTAGGGGCGCCTCTCGGCTCGCCTCGCTAGCCTCGGCTGCGTAACGGTATCCTCGCTCACATCTCGCACGAACTGTGGCGTAGGAGCAGAACTCTCACTATACATGTGTGTCGGCGGGTCCTCGGATGGGTCGTCCTCCAAACTCGGGGATCGAGGCACATAGTCCTGGAAGTCTCAAGGCATCGAACCACCAGTATATGTCCACAGAATCCTCTCGTCTCGCGTCCGGGCACACTCAAAAACCATCGCGTCGTCATAAGGTGACATCGGGGAGAAACGGTAGCTCTGTACAGGATGTGCCAAGGGGCGTCCAATGAACATGAAGACTCGCACGGTACACTTCGCCTCAAAATGATATGACCCGTGGTCCGGGTCATAGTGGACCTCCCAAGTAGCGTGTCAATGAAAAGCACGAACGTCGCCATTGGTCTCTGAAGATGTGACGGAAGAAAGAAAAGAGAGGAGTGAGAATTCTTGCTAAAGAATCTCAGCAAGAGTCTCCTATCCTAAGGTTGCATCGTACACATCCTCAGAAACCTTGGGTTTAATCATAAAATGGTGATCATGCATATAAGGTTTAATTTAGGGTTTCTCAAACTAATTATCCAAGGTCCATTCCTTTTAGCATGCGTCTTGATGTTATAAATGCAACAGGTTATATCATGAATGCATGTCAATACTTGAGCATATAAGACAACACATTAAAGCACATAAACATAAATCATGTGGCATAAGGGCATATAACTTTCAAGTGAATCATTCCTCAACTTCGTGACATCAATCATGGTACTTTAGCATATAGGCCACCCTAAAAATAACTAGGTTATGAGCTCATACATCAGCTAGTCATCACTAGCTCTTGCTTGTTATCTTGAATAAGCGAAACATAAATAATAATCCCGACTCGCAAGTACGGGTAGGGGGCAGGGATCATCTCTCTCTGGGATTACCCTCTTTGAAACGTTTTGCGGGCATTTCGCCACAGCAATTTGTCCACTTTGGTAGGCTGCATCTACTCATACCCTCACGGATTTGTCTCCTTTGGGGGTGCTCGGCCGAACCGGTGTCACCCAGGCGAGCGCGTCTCAGTGCTTTGTCACATAAAAATCTCCTGGGGGTGCCCGGCCGAACCGGTGTCACCCAGGGTTTTCAACTCATATGGTACTCATAAACATTTCTTTCAACCCTTTAAGGTTTGATGGAAATTCAGCAGCATAACAGTTGTTAAACCGAATTTCCTTCAAACTGCCACAAGCTAATTCACACAACATGTTCTCATGAAACTCATGCTATGATAAACTTTAACATTTTCATCAATCGTATTCTCATGCATTCAAGCACATCTTATCATGTCATTGAATCATACAACACATCATAGCATTAACAACTTTTTTTGTGTCTTATGCATTGACCCTTAAGGTCCTCAACTCACATTCTAAGTTATAAATCATCAAGCCTAATCTCTCGGGAACTTACAAGGTTATAACTAGTCTTTCTCACCTCACACTATGGCCAAGAACATCTCTAAACCTCAAGGATGCAGAATTCATAATCCTAACTTTACGGGTACCTAGGAGTCACAACAATGACCCTTTCTAAGTCCGGTTTGCTCCTAAGGCATCAAGATCAAGTCCTAAACCATTTATGAGTCATTCACACACATTTAAACTAATTTAAATCCATGATTAGCATTACTAAACCTTGCTGGACAGAATCCAGAAAATTCAAACATTAAGGGATCTAAAACTCTCAAATTAATCCTTTTCTAGTTTCTAACTTTTCTTATCTTTCACATATGGGTTTTAACCTTAATTATACTCAAACATAGGCATATTATCACCATTAAAACAGCTCATACAGTGGCAAATAATGGCAAGGAAGAACCGAAACAAACATCTCCATTTAAAGGCATCAAACACAATTTCTAAAGCACATACTAGTTTCTCTTGGAACCTTTTTAAAACTTTCAAAACTCATTTATAAACATTTTTAACATCTAAAATCATAAAAATATTTTAAGAGGGCAGTGACTAAATCAACTTTGTCTCAAGAGGTCCTAAATTCATAAAACTTAGTTCCACATATTCCTTGTACTCATAAAAGCTTAGAAAATTTATGAAACATAGTTTTCAATACTTAGAAGCATCAAAACCTCTTGGGGTCGAAACATGAACTAAGGGGAATAAATATTTCAGACCTTTGTTTGAGACAACAATGGGCAAGTCTTTGAGCTCTAGGTTCATTTAAGTGATGACATAAAAATAAACATGCTCATGCACTTGTTTTAGCTTGCATTAGAAAGTAAAGTGATAGCATAAAATAAACATGAGATGAAACTCATTATTATCTTGATATTAAGTGAGAACTTGAAATATAAACATGATAATGCATAGCTTGAAATATAAACATGATAATGCAAGGTTCACTTGTTATCTTGATACTTAGTGATAGCAAGGAAAGTAAACATGATGTACATAGCATAAAAGTAGACATGATGCAAGGTTCATTTTACGGTTAGCTAGAGCTCATCCAAGACTTTAACAAAATAGCAACCCAACATATATCTCATTACAAAGAGAGGTCTAGAGTTCTTGAACCAAGTTCTCAAAGGAATTATGAGGTTCTTGAACATCATCATCAAGCTCAAGAAAACAAACTTTCTAAACAAACAAAACCTCAAAGATAAAAAAGGAAATAGAAACCGAAATGTTAAGGAAAAGGAAACAAAGGAACCGAACTCCAAATAGTAAGAAAAGAAAAAGTGTTCTTGAGTAAACATCATATTTGAGTTAAAAAATGAAGTTGAAACTAAAAGAAAATAAAACCTCAAGCTCTAGAGATTCCTTTGAGATGAACACATAGTCATCATCTAGGAGTCCTCATCATTGAGCTATCATGTGCTTATCAAGGTCTCATGGCCGAAATCTCAAGGAAAGAATAACAAAGGAAGTTCTAAAAAGAAAATCCAAGAGAAAGCTAGAAAGAACTCATTTTTAAGAAAACAAAGTTTAGAAAACACTCCTACCTAGAGTGAAGTTAAAAAGCTTGAACTTTGAGAAAAGGAAACAAGATGATAAGCTCCTCCAAGGGCTTGATGGTTTCGGCCAAGGGGAGATAAGGAGGTTGGAGTTGTGTTTGAGGTGAGGTTGTGTTTAAGGTGAGGTGTTTGAGGGATTTGATGGTGGTTCAAGACTTTAGGATGGTGTTTAAGGGCTAAGAGATGATGATAAGATGAAGAGATGAAGAGGATGGAGATGAAGAACAAGAGAGAGTTCTCTTGAAACTTTGAAAGAAAAGGAAAGAAACTTAGAGAAGCTAGGAAATTCTAAAAGCTTGCAAATGTGCTAAAAGTGTTTGCAAGTTCTTCTAATGCACCTATTTATAGGAAATGAAACAAATGAAGTCTCATTGAGGGGGAGAAGGAACCGTAGCTATGGGAGGGAAAAGGAAGAAAAATATCTCTTTGATTGTGTCATACAAGCATGGTTTGAAGTATGGAGTTCATGACACAAGGTATGGCTTTAGGCATGGGTTTTTGAGTGAGCTTTTCTTTTAATTGTGAATGAAATTAGGCTTCTATAAGTGAGACATGGTGGAAGATTTTCAACCACAAATAAATGGAGGAATTGATTTATTTCACTTGGTTATTCATTAGGAAAAGCAAGCTTGATTGAAACTATGACAAGGTATGACAAGTATGGTGACTTGAGGTGATTTTTCTTCAAGTTTTGAAATGAAATGATTCATGAAAATGGGGGAGAAAAAGCTTCTAGATGTTGTCCTTGGAAGCATGGATGAAAGCATGGTTTGTATGACTCAAAGTATAGTTTGTGTAAGGTCAAAGCATGGCTCTTTGTGTGTGAAAAATTCACACATGTGATGCATATGGGAGGGCATGGCTTCGGCCAAATTCAAACAGCATGGGGGGAGGAAATATCTTCCATGTAATTGGGTGCTAATGATAGGATTAAGTGTAGGTTAGCTTAGGTACAAAGTTAGGAGTAATTAAACTTAAGTTTAGGTAGCTAAGTATGAGTATTAGGAATTTTATGACAAGATTAGGAGTGCTCATACATCATTAGAGAATTAAAAACTCATTTTTGAATAAACAATGTGTAACACAATTTCATGATTTAAGGAATTGGAAAGAGAAAATACTATTCAAGATTCCATGACTAGGAGTCTTTAAATTAAAATATGATTTTAAGTTGTAATCAAGCACTTTTAGGTTCTAATCAACTTTAATAAATTATTTTGACTTAAGATTAATTAAGGAAATTAATTAACCTTCTATTAGAGCCTAATATTGCTTAGGTTTGCTTAATCACGCGATTAAGCGTAAAAACATGAAACTAGGGGCAAAACCGTAATTTTGCACTAATTTCGCCCGGGACCTCCAGGACCAAAACTAAAGTCATAGTCTACATAAAAACGCCTTTTAAAACCATTTAGAGAAGTTTCAGGTTCATCCGACACTTGCAAACGGGTAAAATACCACAGCGGCGTTTTGGTCATTTTGACCCGAAAACTCGAAAAATGAGATTTTCGATCCCGGGAAGGTACACAAGTCATCCAATCCCCTTCCAACATTGAGTTTGCCCTTCGAGTACTGCCAGACCGGCTTTCCTCGAATTCCGGGCCGAAAATGACCTCAGGGGCATTTTGGTCATTTTCACTCTAACAGAAAATTAGGGTGTTACAGTTTCCGTACCGCTCCCTCTAAAAGTTGGACAAATGATACAAAACCAAGACACTTGTAGGTGGTGGATGAAAACTTTTCATCCATGAGAAAGACAGAGATATGACATAAAAAAAATTTAACAATTGGCACAAATAACAATAGAATAATGATATTAACAAGAGCTTGGAAAATAAAAAGGATTTCATGTGCCTATTATGCTGTGGCAAAGATGGGAATAAAATTAATATGACAGTGTATGAGCCATACCCCTGCTTAAAAGAATAGTTAAGAGAACTATGTGTATCATCTTTCTCAGAAGGATCCGAATGCATGGAATCAGCATTATTTGCACCACCAAATGGATACACCTACGTTAAGGATAATAATAATATGAATCAACCAGAATTTACCAGTACTCTGGACTTATTTTAGGCACTCAAGATGATGTTGATCCCATAATTTAACATTTATATTGCCTGCAGCAAAATAGTGTAGCCAAGTAAAGAAATGACCACTTTCATGCATCCTCAACACACTTTAGAATACTGAACTCTTATTATTGAGGGGGCCAAAATACATTTAATTTTCTATAGAACTTTAAGAACCTTACAAAAAAAATTAAAAAAAAGTAGGTCCCAAAATAAAAAAAAAGAGAGTAGTATGCTGGAAAAACATTTCCCTTCACTCAAAATTCACAACACGCTAACTGTCAAATTGTTGGTGTACATATTTTGTTTACACTTTAAACCAATCAAATATCATCAGGTGCGTGTGACTTTGGCAGGAGTTATAATAAGAGTGAGACACTTTTGATGACATGCCATGCCCCTTATTCTCAATTCTAGCCAAATAAATAAAAAAGATGTGAGCAAATTCTAGGCACACCCCATCTTCCAAGGATGTAAAATATATAAGAAATAGAAAGGCACAACATCAATCAAAAGTACTTCACCAGTTACTAAATTATTACATCCTATATTCGTATATGACACAGGTGAGTGAAACAAAAAGCAACGAAATCGAGGATCACCTTAACCACAATATCAGACTTTGCTTCAGCAAGTGAATCGCGAAGATTTTGGGTCTGTGCTAGTCCCTGGTAAATGCAGTGCAAAGTTAGCAATAG
This sequence comes from Dalbergia cultrata, assembly GCA_031216105.1. Lineage (NCBI taxonomy): Eukaryota > Viridiplantae > Streptophyta > Magnoliopsida > Fabales > Fabaceae > Dalbergia > Dalbergia cultrata. Next base: position 11,702,912 of record CM062345.1, read on the forward strand.
TATCAAAATTACAAACTATCATTTAAAGGTGATAAAGAAAATCCAATACTCCACTCAAATACTCTTAATAGTAATAACTTCCCACACATAAAAAAGAAGTGAGGAAAGCAACACTAGATCTCTGAGAAAAGATTCAAGAACACATAATATTTCATTAAAAATGAGAACATTTGCTCCTAACATATTGAACATTCTCCAAATAAAACAACAAATTACAAGCCAATAATAAGCCATCTAAATGCTAGTTGGCATAACACTGAAATCCTTGACATGAGTTAAACCTTTGAAACATGAGTATTCAGTATAAAACAAGTAGGTGAACTATGGTCAATGAAAAGAAGAGTGAATGGACATCCCTCTTAGGTTCACCATGTTTGTGTTGAACTATAAGTTAATGGGTTTAAGTCGATGGGATTTTATATCCCTCTTAAGCAAGGAACATATGAACCACCTAACCTCAACTAAACAAAACTGAAAAAAAAAAAACCAAAAAGAAGAACCATTCAGGCAACGTTTTAAAAGAAAACAATCGTTCCCATCACATATTAGTAGAACCCATTTCTTAAATATTAGTTCAAAGAAAAATTGAAATAAAATCCCAAATAAGATCATGAAAAATGGTCCAAATAACATTGATGCTAAAAGTTGAAAGACATTAAAAATTAGTACATTAAAAAATAAAATCAGTACATACATGAGGGGGTGAAAGCTCTTTTCTCTACAATTGGATTGAACAAAGATACACATTGCTTTGGAGCTACCCTGCTGTCAGTGTTACTTGTATAAAATGAGATAAAAGTAAAAAACTAGCAAAAGAAAGCCCCCATTCATAAACACCCGCAACAAGTCACCACTGCCCACAAACTTAGCCCCACTTAGTGGATAACTTGTTAAGTATCTCTTTCTCAATAAGCCAATTCAAGCCTAAAAAGATTATTGACTCTATTTTGGATAAGCTTCATTTACAGCATCCACAAAAAATGTGCAAACAAAATAGGTGAATAATGCAAAGGAAGCAAACCTTTATTAATGCTGAAAGAACCATATGGGGTGCTTGCCATTGCTAGGTTTCGGTAGTGATAAAAAGAGTACCACTGCGCGCTGCTGCCATCGTGATGGAAGGACCATCGCATGCTACTGCTGTCGCGTTGCTTCCGTCATGCTAAAAGGAACCACCATGCGTTGCTTTTGTCACCCTGCTTCCATCTTCAAACTTCAACGATTTCAGATTTTAGAAAAAAAAAATTTGAGATTTTGAAAATAAAAAGAATTCATTTTTGTTTTTAGTGGGATTGTTTGAATCAGAACATGAAAGAAAAGGGGAGAGGGAAAAAACAAAATAAAGGAATGAACCTTGGTAATAGAGGGTGGTGCTGTCTCCAACTTCTTTGTCTTGAAGCGCAACACCGTGTATGACTTCCAGCACCATGTTCCAACGAATGAACCACTGAAGGAACATGTGGGTTTCTTTCAGAGTGTGAATCACGAATGAACGAATGAACCACTTCCAGCACCGTGAACAAATGAACCACTTCCATCACCAAATGAATGAACGAATACACCAGTGCGTGATGAAGAATGAAGCTCCTTCAGAGCATGAATCGCTAACACAGACCCTTCAATGCATGATGACAGTGCTTTAGGGATTGGGATTTTCTTTAATTTGAGTCAACTTACTGATTGGGTTTAGGGATTTGAGAGTTTGGGAGAAATAGGGATTGAGTTTAGGGATTAGAGAGTTTGGGAGAAATGGGAAGTATTGAGATGTGTTAGGGATTTTCGAAAGGAAAACTAAAATTGGCCCCTTTTATGACTCTAATTTACAGTGGCAAAGCAAAAAGTTTCAATGGGAAAGCTTTTACTTTTGCGATAAAAAGTTAAGCAATGTTTTAAAAGCGTTGCTTATTTTTTTTTTAAAAGACAACGGTTGAAAAACGAAGCCAATGGCGTAGAAGCGTCCCCTATTATAAGATGATATGGCAACGCTTCAAAAGCGATTTCTTTTTAGGTTTAGGTAACGCTTTTTAAGCGTTGCCTTAAATATTGTTGTCTTAGGCCAATCCAAACGCTATCCCTGTAAAAACATTGCCTTAGACGACCAAAGCCAACACTTTCTAAGCGTTGCCTTAAAAAAGTGTTGCCTTAGACTAAAAATGTTGTGGTGACTTGAAGGAGTTCCATGTTATCTGTGTGACAATGAAACCTCAGGGGGTAATGGAGGAGCAAATTAAGTTGAGAGCTTTCCCGTTTTCCCTTGAATGAGCTGCCAAGGATTGGTTTTTCTATATTCCCCATGGAACTATTGATAACTGGGCTGGCATGAAGCGGATATTCCTAGAAAAGTTCTTCCCAGCTTCTAGAGCAGCCGCCATCAGAAAAGACATTTGTGGTATTCGGCAGCTACAAGGAGAATCTCTCTATGAGTATTGGGAGAGGTTCAAGAGGCTGTGTGCAAGCTGCCCCCAGCATCATATTTCTAAGCAACTGTTGATCTAGTACTTTTATGAAGGGCTGTTGGTTATGGAGAGGAGTATGATTGATGTCGCTAATAGGGGTGCATTAGTTGATAAGACCCCTGCTGCAGCTAGATTATTGATTGAGAACATGGCAGAAAACTCCCAACAGTTTGGGTCTAGAGCTGGCAGCAGCAGCCGTTAGGTAGGTGAAGTTTCTTCATGTGAGAGCAGTAGAGTAGAGAAGAAACTGGATGCGCTTACACAGTTTCTGAAACAAATTGCACTAAACCAAGCTACTCCAATTAAGGCAGTACAGGTATGTGGTATTTGCTCTTGTGAATCACATACTTCAGACATGTGCCCTTAGTTGTAGGAAGATCCTTCCTCAATGGCAGTTGGTAACATATTCCCTGGTAGGCCTCAAAATCAGGGTGGACAGTAGGGGTACAATCCATACAGCAACACTTACAACCTCGGCTGGAAAGATCACCCCATCTTTAGGTGGAACAATGCTCCTCAACAGCAACAATAGAAGTATGTTCCACCACAGCAGAGGCAACAATATAACCAGCCCGTATTCCACCCACCACCCATACCACAGCTTCCCAGTCCATCACGCACTACCTGCACCTCCTGCCCCTTCAGAAGCTCCATGGCAGGAGATGATGAAGATGATGGTTGAGACCCAGAGGAAACAAAAACAAGCCATGCAAGAAATGAGGAATGCAATTGTGAGGCTTGAAAATTCCCAATCCCAACAGGGAAGTGGATCTACCATTCCTTCACAGATGATTCCCAACCCTAAGGGGAACGTTTCTGCTATTACTTTGATGTCTGGTACTGTTTTGCCTGAGATTGTTGGTCTTACAAAGTAGGTTGTTGTTGAGAGCCAGGAGGAGGAAATAGTTCAACCAGAGGTGCAGCAAGATGAGCCTGTACCCAAGCAAAAAGAGGCAGAAGATCAAGTAACAAGACCCATTTCATTGCCTTTCCCACAGTGAGTTGCAAGACCCAAAAGGCCCCATGAATTGAAGTTGGAGAAAGACCTCTTGGAGCCTTTTCGAAAGGTAAAGGTCAACATTTCGTTGTTGGATGCAATTAGGCAAATTCCAAAATATGTAAAATTCCTTAAAGACCTATGCACCAACAAGAGGAAGTTGAGAGGTAATGAAGTGGAAAGAGTGACCATGGGGGTGAAAGCTTCCTCTCTTATTTAGCTAGGTTAGCTTTCCAGGAAGCATAAAGATCCAGCTGTGTTCAATGTTCCCTGCACCATTGGGAACCTTTACATTGGACAAGCTTTGGCGGATCTTGGGGCGGGAATCAGTATTAAGCCTCGTTCAGTTTATGAGGCCTTGGGTGGGGGAGAGCTAACACCCACCAGATTGAGAGTCCAGTTAGCCAACCGGAGCATTCAGAGTCATGAAGGGATACTTCTTGACCAGGTAAATAATTTAATTTTCCCAGCAGACTTTTATGTTTTGGCTATGGAGGATGATATCAATGCTACTGAGCACACACATTGATCTTGGGAAGACCATTTTTAAAAATTGCAAGAACCAAGATTGATGTGTATGCGAGTACCTTGTCCTTTGAGTGTGGGGATATGAAGGCTCAGTTTTGTTTATTTGATGCCATGAAACACCTACCTGAGGAGCATTTTGTCTTTAGTATTGATATCATTGACTCCTTAATTGATGAAGTTTTTGTTCGCTTGACTGAGAACTTTGATGAGTTGTTGGGGATGGTACCGGAGTTTGAATGTCTTAACTATCATGATACCACCAATTTGTGCAGAGAGTGTGCCCTTATTGATGCATCATTGACAGGGCAATTTTTTGAGAAAACTTCTGAACTTTTGGAAGCTAATGCCATAAGCCCTGTCATTGATATATTTAGTAGCATCACCCCCAATTCTGAGACTACTTTACTTTCTGAGCCCATATTATCTTTTTCTTCCACTGGATATGATGATTCTACTGCTTTAGAATTGTCTAAACTTACAGGAACAGGGACACAGTTAGCAGGGCCAGAACTGAAACCCCTCCCTGACCACATCAAGTATGCATTCTTAGGGGAGGGTGAAACACTTCCGGTCATCATAGCCATTGGCCTCTGTAAGTCCCAAGAGGATAATTTGATTGTGGTTCTGAGAAGGCACAAGAGGGCCATTGGCTGAACCTTGGATGATATCACAGGGATTAGCCCCTCCACCTGCATGCACAGGATATTTCCGGAGGAAGGGGCTAAGCCGATTAGACAGCCACAGCGTCGGCTCAACCCATTAATTCTTGATGTGGTTAAGAAGAAAGTGACAAGGCTTTTGTAGGATGGCATCATCTATCCTATTTCTGACAGTGAATGGGTGAGCCTGGTGATCACTGTGGTGAAAAATGAGAAGGGTGAGTTAGTTCCCAAGAAGGTGGTTCCCAAGAAGGGGAAAAATGAGAAGGTGGTTCCCAAGAAGTTGAGGATCACTGTGGTGAAAAATGAGAAGGGTGAGTTGGTTCCAACCCGGGTGCAAAATAGTTGGAGGGTTTGCATTGATTACAGGAGGCTTAACCAGGCCACCCGCAAGGACCACTAACCCCTGCCTTTTATTGATCAGATGTTGGAAAGGTTGGCAGGGAAGTCTCATTATTGTTTCTTGGATGGCTATATAGGGTATTTTCATATTCACATTGCCCCGGAAGACCAGGAGAAGACCACCTTCATGTGCCCTTTTGGCACTTATGCTTACAAGCGAATGCCCTTTGGACTTTGCAATGCACCAGCTACTTTTTAGCGATGCATGATGAGCATTTTTTCTGACTTGTTGGAGGAGTGCATAGAGGTATTTATGGATGATTTTACTGTTTTTGGCTCTTCTTTTGATTCTTGCTTGAGTAGCTTAGCTAGAGTGCTACAAAGATGTGTTGAAACCAACCTTGTGCTGAACTTTGAAAAATGTTATTTTACGGTGGAACAAGGTATAGTCTTAGGCCATGTAGTCTCTAGCAAGGGCATTGATGTTGATCCTGCTAAGATAGAAGTTATTACCTCTTTACCTCACCTCACATGCGTACAAGAGATTCGTTCTTTTCTGGGTCATGCAGGTTTTTACAGGAGGTTCATCAAGGACTTCAGCAAGATTGCCCAGCCTTTGACTTCCCTCTTGCAAAAGGATATTAAGTTTATTTTTGATGACAAGTGCAGGGAGGCATTTGAGAGGTTGAAGAAGGCTTTGACTACCACTCCAGTCATCCAGCCACCTGACTGAAGTCAACCGTTTGAGCTCATGTGTGACACTTCTAACCATGTAGTGGACGCTGTACTTACACAGCGTGAAGGTAAGGTTCCTCATGCTATTTACTATGCTTCTTGTACCTTGGATGCTGCACAGTCCAACTATACCACTACTAAGAAAGAGCTTCTAGCCATTGTTTTTGCCTTGGACAAATTTCGTTCTTACTTGCTAGGCTCTAAAGTGGTGGTATATTCAGACCATGCAGCTCTTAAGTACTTATTAAAGAAATCGGAAGCCAACCCTAGGCTCATTAGATGGATGCTACTACTCCAAAAATTTGATTTCGAAATAAAAGACAAAATTAGAGTTGAAAACTTTGTAGCAGACCATCTAAGCAGGCTTAAACATCTTGACTTGGACAACACACCTCTCAATGATAATTTTCCTGATGAACAACTGATGAGTGTGTCTGTTGCCCCGTGGTATGTTGATATTGTTAACTACTTGGTTGCTAGAGTGGGTCCTTCACACTTTGCCCCAGCTTAGTTTGCAAAGCTAAAAAGCGATGCTAAATATTATGTGTGGGATAATCCTTATCTTTGGAAAATTTGTAGTGACCAAGTAGTTAGATGTTGTGTGCCTCAGGAGGAATTCGAGTCCATACTCCGATTTTGTCATACGTATGCTAGTGGAGGCCACTTTGGGCCCCAACGCACTGCTAGAAAAGTATTGGATCGGGTTTCTATTGGCCAACTTTGTTTAGAGATGCCTACAATTTTTGCAAATCTTGTGAACAATGCCAAAGAGCAAGGAATATCTCTTGGAGGAATGAGATGCCTCAACAACCTATACAATTTTGTGAAGTTTTTGATGTTTGGGGCATTGATTTTATGGAACCTTTTCCTAGTTCTTTTGGCTATGTTTACATACTTCTGGCTGTGGATTATGCGTCCAAGTGGGTGGAGGCAATTGCCACTCACACTAATGATTCTGCTATAGTTGTCTCTTTTGTCCGTTCTCACATTTTTTGCAAGTTTGGCATGCCTAGAGCTATTATTAGTGACCAGGGGACTCACCTTTGTAACCGGAGCATGGAAGCTTTGCTCTGTAGATACGGGGTTGTGCATAAGGTATCCACTCCTTACCACCCCCAAACTAACAGGCAAGCTGAAGTGTCTAACCGGAAAATAAAGAGAATCCTGGAGAAAACTGTGAAGCCCAGTCGAAAGGACTGGAGTGTAAGATTAGATGATGCTCCATGGGCTTAGCGCACAGCCTACAAAAAGCCCATTGGGATGAGTCCCTTTAGGCTTGTGTTTGGAAAGGCGTATCATTTGCTTGTGGAGATGATGCAACGAGCTTATTGGGTTGTTAAGCAATGCAACATGGATTTGGAAAGGGCTGGTAAAGCCTGGAAGTTGCAATTGTAAGAGTTAGAGGAGTTGAGATATGAGGCCTATGAGAACTCTCGGTTGTATAAGGAGAGAACCAAGGTGTTTCATTATAAAAATACCCTGAGGTAAGAGTTCCAAGAGGGGCAACTAGTACACCTCTACAAGTCCTGGTTGAAACTGATGCCTGAGAAGTTGAGGTCTCGATGGGATGGACCTGTCAAGGTCACAAAAGTATATCCTTTTGGTGTTGTGGAAATTGAGGACCCCAAGTCTAAAACAATTTTTAAAGTCAATGGACACCGCCTGAAGGCATACCATGAAACTTCTATGGATCTTAGGGGAGAGTTTGAAGTTAAATTGGTGCAAGATATTTATCCTCCTTAGTGGGGTTCTGAATGTCCTACTTAAGGATGTTAAAGCAAAGTGCTGAGTGGGAGACAACCCACTATTTAATTCTTCCATTTATCATTTTTATTATTTTATTTTAATTTATTTTACTTTAGATTATTTTTCTTTTATCCATTTCTTTTATTCTCACTGTTTGTGGAGTGTGTAGATTTTCAGGTTCAAGAAATTGGTCTAGACTTGTTACAGCAATTCTGCTACATAAATATGCAGAAAAGGCTCTCTGGACACCGCTATAGCGGTCTCCAACCGCTATAGCGGTCACTTGCTTCTCATACCATGTCTGCGCACTCTAGGGTCCGCTATAGCAGTCAGATAAGTTAAAAAAAAAATTTCTTTTCCATTTAAAAAAAAACCTGGAAGCCTTAAGTGAAATGCAACGTTTCACTTAAGGGAGGGGGCATCACAGGATCGCTATAGCGGTTCCCAACCGCTATAGCTATGGGCAGGGGCACGTTTTTGACTCCAAATGCTCCAGGGAGACCGCATGGTCGTATTCTTTCCTTTTCTCTCTTGCGCGACCCCCCTCATTCTCTAAGCCTTCCCGCCATGCCAATATTTCCCCCCTCTACTTCATTTGTTTTGCAAATTTTGTCAGGTTTGATCTCTTGCTTTCTTTCCTCTACTACCTTGCTGATTGGTTTTAAAAATTTTGGGGAATTTCTACTTGTTGGTTGGGATTTTTGAGTGATTGTTATTATATGCATACCAAGTGTTTGTCAAAATGCTTGAATGACATTTCACTCAATTTATTGATTTTTTCTTTTAGTCATTGGGTTGCAATTTGATATCTTTTTCTCATCTCATTATGTTACTTTGATTGCTAACCCTTTGATTTAAATTGCAAACCCCACCAACACCCCATGCATTAATTCTTATTGCATTGATACACTTTATTTCTAGTGCTTTGATTTATTTTTGCATTTAGTCATCCTTAGTTTTAGATTCATGCACACTTTCTTCCTTTTCAGGTATGGCTCCCAAAACTGACAGGGGTAAGCGCCCCCGTGTTGAAGGCGGACATACTGATAACCTTCCTGCCCAAGACCCCTTTCCGGTTTACTCATTTTCAAGTGGAGCAACAATTTTTGAAGGTTATCCACAAACGCCCCTTATTAGTTGAGTCACCATTTGATTTTAGTGGGGTGGAGGCTTGTGCTGAGAGGGTCCTCCATGATATTGAAGAACAAGGTTGGCGATTCTTCTTAGAAATCCCTGCACCCATTAATGATTCTTTGGTGCGGGAGTTTTATGCCAACTTGCATCATGCATCTCAGTCACAAGTTTACCTCTGAGGGCGCCAAATTCAAGTAAGTCCACATGCCCTCCGGGATGCCCTACAGCTCAATGTCACTCTTTATGACCGCTAGCCGAATGACTACTAGAAGCTCCTATAACAGTTGGCAGCAATGGATAAAGATGTGGTCAAGGACAGGATCACATATTCAGATACGGAGTGGATTCGCAATGCCCAGTATCTCCCTACACATCTGAAGAGTTCTCTATTGAACTTTGAGGCCTGTTTGTGGATGAAGCTAGTATTCTCGCACATTCTTCCTTGTTCCCATGTCTCCGTCCTCACTCTCGATCAAGTTTGCCTCATTTATTACTTGGTTGAAGGGAATAGGGTCTATCTTCCTCGTCTTATTCGACAGCACATGGAGAAGGTTCACTATGATAAGGCCTGCAATGGCTTTCCATACCTCTCCTTGATTACTAGGATGGCCATGTCTGCCGCCATCCCTACTTTCCCTAATGATGTCCTGGTGGTGCCGGGCAAGCCTGTTGTGGTTAAAAATTTGCTTTCTAAGGATGCTAAGGTGAAGAAAAAGTCTCAGAGAGGAGAGTTAACTTGTTTGGCTGGTTAATTATTTTTACCTATGAGCTTTTGGACCTAAATGTGATTTTTACTGCTTAATCACTAAATTTGTTGACTTGTGTGCACTCTCTTGGAATGGATTCTAGAACTTGCCCAATTCTTGGTTAAAGCATTGTCTTTACACCGTCTAGTATGTTGATGATTGAGGCATTCCTTCTTTTCAATCACTTAGCCATAAAGCCTACCTTGCATACATATATCCATTGGCTACCCCCATTGAGCTTATTCCCCCATTTTTGTTGTTCAGCATGACTCAAGCCTAAGTGAAAAACCATGAGCGTCACCCAACTTAGGACCTGTAATAGCTTGGTGCAAACTAGTTTGTGTAACAATTTAAGTGTGGGGAAACCATTGCCAGAGGTGGAAAGGAAGGTACTATGAAAAAAAAAAAAAGAAGAAAGTTATGGATTGGTGGAAATTTCTTCAAAGTCTAAAAAAAAAAAAAAAAGAACAGAGGAAGTTAAGTTTCACCAATCCATCTTTGAAAGCAATTAATTGGGTTTCAAATCAAGAAGTGCCGTTAAAGCAAGAAGGGCAATTGGAGACTTTGGTTTCTCTCATGAGAGTCCTTGTGCTGCACCTTGTTATTGCAGAAACTAAGTTCAACCCATCTTTCCTATCTATCCCACCTGTCCTAAGCCTAGTCAACCTTAAAAAGACCTCTTAAAATATGCCAGACATGTGATTGACCAGTGGTCACTTAGAAAAAAGGCAAGCTTATGGAAGAAATTCCCTATTGAGTGCTAGAGTGTGTTATAAGATTTATGATCTTGAGTTGAGAGCAATACACATAATCCTTGTGAGGTTAACTCAGTCATACTTGTTTTGCTCGTTCTTGCTATGTGCCATCTTGATTGACCCGATGAATGCCATCGGATTCAAGCTTCTTGTTGTGTATTGGCTGTTGTTTAACCAATTCTAACTACCTCCCTTGTTTGGTAAATTTTTGGCATATCATATATGTGTCATGCATTTTGCATCATTAGGCTTAGTAGCATCCTGCATTCTCACTTTTTGTTTTCGTATATTAGTTCCATGCATAGGGACATGCAGTTGTTCAAGTGTGGGGAGGTTTGATGGGTTGCATTTATGTACCCATTTTTCATCCTAACTTTGAATTATTTGCAATTAAATTAGAGTTAATTGATGCTTAATTGGTTAGTTTGCATTTTGTCCTCATCTTGCATTATTAAGTAATTTCATGATTATTAGCACTAATTTGAATGATTTTGAAAATTGCTTGTGCTTCTAATCCTTTTTGTTTGAGCATTTGTGAGTAACAGGAATTCCCATTGAGTACCAAATCAAGGAAAATGGCTCAGGAGCTTTGATAACATGAATTTGACACAGACCAACATTGCCAAGACCGCTATAGCGGTCACCAGAGGAAGAGCAAGGTAGCAGCATATGCGAGCAAAAGCTAAGACCGCTATAGCGATCAAACATCGCTATAGCAGTCATCAGGGAGCAATTTGGCTGCAACATCACGCGAGAAAAAAGCCAAGACTGCTATAGCGGTCATAAGTGGATTTGAAAATTCCCGTGTTCGCTGGCGTTCTCGTGGCTGTCTCGACGTTTTAAAAATAAAACTGCATTCTCTTTGTATTCATTCAGTAGTCAGTAACGTAGCTTTAGGTTTTTGAATAGGGAATTCTCTCACTCTCTTAGTAGACTCTCTCTCTCACTTTCTCTCTAGACTAAGGTTCCCCTCTAGTGTTTAATTTGAGCCTTTCTGATTGTAATTTTTACAGCTTTTTCTTCAAACAGCAGCTGTGATACTCCCCCCATGGAGGAGTAATCCCCTTACCGTGCACAGTGGTGACTAAAGATTGAAATTGTTCACGAGATTTTTGTATGTTTATCACAATCGTGGTTGGTTTTCCTTTCCCATTTTTGTCAATTCTTCCAATTATTGATTGTGCGAATTATCACAATTTCTAATGCGATGTTTATCCATTAGATAAGGGGTTGGAATCAATTTCGTTAGAAATTAGGTTTCTATAATTGTTATTCAAATTGAATTAGTTTATAGGATCACGATAGTGAATTACTAGTTCTTTTATTCAGTTAAATCCTTGACGTGAATGTGATTGTGTGACAGTTAAGCAGAATTAAGCCATTGTTATGTGTTTACATTTTTAATGGAGGCAACCACTATCACGATTTTATTTCTCAAATCAATGACTGAACAATTTTAATCTGTGGCGAGTCACGACAACTCGTGTCAAAACCAGTCATGTTGTATACAAGGAAGTGCTTAAAAATATATGTTGAATCCTATATCATAAGTTGATCAATAATACATGTACAATTTATAAACAATTTGTTTTACTATTTGCTTATTTGTCATACGTATATAATTTAAATAGTGAACACCTTATTTTATTCCTTAAGATTTTTGTATCGGACTATTACATCCCTCACAAAAAGAAATTAATCTTGTGGTCCTTTAAGATTGAAAATTATAGATACATTAGTCTCTCTGTTAGTTTTCCATTAGTAGAGTACACACATAACATAGTTTAATGATAATATACCATTAAAATGTTGAATGCAAGTAAAATAATGTCATTTTAGAACATATTGTGTCAATTTTGTGTATAAATTATACAAAATGAGTTATTTTATAATCTGTAAATTATAATGAAGATTTAAATGACTAATTTTGTGTAATTTCAATCACTACAACAATTCATTTTAAACATTATTATGCTTCAGATGACACACATATCATTTAACATCTTGTTAATAGATTATTGTGCAATTCTGTTAATGTTTAAAGAATCAAATACACATAGAAGGTCTAATGTGTTCTATTATTAAAAGCTTGAGGGACTATAGATTCAATTTTAATTTTTTAAAGGATTACATGAGTTATCTACTCGATTCGATTGTCCACGTAACTGCACTTGTCAGAATCAATATATATTTCGTCACACTACCGAAAAATATATATTTCGTCTGAATTGGTTATGTATAGATTGAATTTGGACATCTCTACTCTTGGTTCCATTCCATAAATCTTTCTTCTTCTTCTTTTTTTATTGGTCAAATTCGAAACGAGTTTGTGCAGCAATTTCTCTTTCTAAAAACCCGAAGAAGGGTAGCCCAAAGGATGTAAAATCGATGGGCTCAATCCTAAAACTTGAAGAAAAGTCCGTTTTGTGACCCAAGCCCACACCTTCTTCTGTAGAAACAGCTACCAAACCATTCTTCGACCCAGAAAGAAAAAAAAAATGAAAAGAAACCATTGTTTACACTCAGGTTTATCTAGAGCTCACAGGCGTAAACAGAAATGAAAGAAAGCTCCCGCTGCTGGAGCCTGTAATGTAAATACTTCTCTCTCAGACACAGTTCACACAACACAAGAGAAGAGAAGAGACAACACAAGCATACTTAGTACTACTGACTGAGGTTGTCTTCCTTCCCGCTGCGTTTGCCTGTAACGACAATCAAAACCCAATGGCCGATCCTACTAACAGAAGGGATCCTATTAAGTCCTCAGGTGCGCTCCACTGCACCCTTCATTCCTCTGTGCTTTTCATTTCATCCTAACCCCAAAGTTAAAATCTTGATTATTTATTTATTTATTTATTTTTGGGGTGAACATATATAACTTTAGGTTATGTTTCATGTAAAATTTTCATTCTGTGCACAAAATTATTGGTTCCCATGTACCCTGGATTAATTGAATCGTATTTTTTTTCCTTTTTTTTTTGTTTTGAAAAAAAAAATCAGTTGGGAATGTTGCGGGTAGCAGGAGGCGACAACAGGCAGTGACTGTTGGGAAAGAAAGGAGGGAGTCGTTGGTGCGTGCCAAGAGGCTTTGTAGGGTTGGCATTGTTGGTGTTGGTGGTGGTGGTGGTGATGGTGGTGATGATGGCCAGGTTCGCCTTGACGACGGTGGTGACATGATGATTGATGAGGAGCAATCCATTCTGGAGTCTCAAACTTCCTTGGCTGTCGAAAACTTGAAGGCCGCCATTGCTCATCAGTATGCTCTTCCAAACTTAAATCCATTTGCGTTTTACCAAATAATAACTAGAATTATTAGGTCCCATTAGATAACTTATGACATGCTTCCTAAACATAGTGGGAACTTTATTATTATTATTATTATTTTCTGCTTTAAGTTGCAGACGTGGGAATGTTGCACTGGATGAGTGGATAGTGGATACAATTGATAAGATGGAATTAGGAATAAATGCGTTAGAGAGAAAGTTGAGGTAATGCCTATTGTGGAAAAGATGGTAGAATTTCGGCCCAAGTGGTTTGGGCATGTGTTGAGAAGGCTAGCAGAAGCCCCAGAAAGGTTGGCAGATTAGTTGGAGAGCAATCCAATAGCTAGATGTGGAATAAGACCTAGAAAAGCCATGGGTGAAACTGCTAAGAGATCTATTTTTTAATAGCTTATGTTAATGTGATTTATAATTGAATACTATAGTATCATTTGATCCGTGTAGCTGACTCCTCCTAATAAAACAAGGCTGTTGTTGTTTTATAAGTTTATCCAAACAATTTACGCACAAACTTAAGTAGTACTTTTCTTTTATCAAAAATAAAAAGTGCTCTTCTTATAAAAGAAGCATAAACAGATGCATTCGTTGTGCTTTTGTATTCTTGTCGTATGCTTTCTTTTTGCACCTTGATTTAAGTATAACCACAGTAGGTCGTTGCACCTTCGATTTTCCTAAAAGTAAAACGAGTTTCTGATTTGTCTTAGCCATATATTTTGTAAAGACTGAGAAAACCTTCAATTATGTCAGCTGCTAGTTCACTTGTTGATTAACTTTGGCTGTTTGGCATATGGGTTGCTATGTATATAAGTATATTTTTAATTGATAGGGGGAAGGGTGCAATGCAGAAAAGAGTGGTTGCCCTTCAAGAATTAAGGCGTTTGCTATCAAGATCTGAATTTCCTCCAGTTGAGTCAGCTCTTAAAGCTGGAGCAGTACCTGCACTAGTGCAATGTCTTTCATTTGGGTCTACAGATGAACAGGTCTAAGGATTTGTCTTCGTTTGAATGATGCTCTGTTTCTTCTGTGAATTTCTTGTACTCATAAGAGGCTTCAGATAGCACATCTCATTGTACATGTTATGTAGATAGTATGGAATCAGCACTGGAAGGGAATTTACCAGTCACTTACATTTTGTGGTGAATGTCTTGTGCAGTTGCTTGAGGCAGCCTGGTGTCTAACAAATATTGCTGCAGGAAATCCAGAAGAAACGAAAGCTTTATTGCCTGCGTTGCCTTTGCTTATTGCTCATCTTGGGGGTCAGTGTTTTGAATGCAAACAAATGAATTGCTTTTTCCAATTAATATTTGTATATAAAGACTAAAAGGAATTCTTATAGACTAAATTGTTAAAGCATTGCAAGTTATATGATCTGAAGGCAAAAATGGGATGGACAGCACTTAGACCTCTGCATGTCATTCTTTTTCTTAAGTATCCACTTTTCATGTGCACAACTTGGGCAACCATATTCAACATCATAAATTTATTCTTGAAGGTTTGGACTATTTTAATTATTTTAGCATTTAAGCAATTACCTTTCCAAATTATGAATGATCTGTTCTGCAGAAAAGAGCTCATCACCTGTTGCTGAACAGTGTGCTTGGGCTCTTGGTAATGTGGCTGGTGAAGGTGAAGAGTTGAGAAATGTTCTGCTAGCCCAAGGGGCCTTACTACCTCTTGCAAGAATGATGCTACCAAACAAAGGTTCAACTGTTAGAACAGCTGCCTGGGCTTTGTCTAACCTCATCAAGGTTTCAAATCCATCAATTGAATAGTTGTATATTATTGCATCACATTTATTTGTGCTGTTGACTTGTTTATATTGATTGTTTAGTAATTGCAGTCATTCTATGTATGTGCAACTGTATTCATATATTATTGGCTTGTGTGATGTGGTCACTGTTGTCTTAGATGTGTGCATGTGAATTATGGTTTTTCCGGAAATGGAATATTCCATATTTATTTTTGTATGCCCATGTGCATTAAGGTTTTTCAGGAAGATGGAATATCCCATTAAGCATTTTTGTATGTGTATGTGTAGTTGCAGGCATGAGTTCCTTTCTGGAAATATAACATGACTTCAGTGTGTTTGCATGTAGGGTCCAGAACCTAAAGCTGCTACAGAACTCATTCGTGTTGATGGAGTCTTGGATGCAATAATTCGTCACTTGAAGCAAGCGTGAGTATTATTCTGGAATTACTTATAGTATATCCTGGCCATATGTCTCGTTTTGTATTTGACTATTTATGTGTGAACAAGCTAGGAGTTTATATTATTGAAATCACACTAGAATATATAACATCGTACTCTAGTTTTAGGGATACTTGGTTAATGTAACTAACTATTTCATAATCAGATTGCTCTTTTCTCATAAAAGATAAATGTTAGCCACCAAAACTTGCATGAAAACCTATGCAGAATACAGGCATTAATCAAACAACAAAAAATGCAAGTTATCCATCTCAATATACCGTCCTAAATCTGCCAATTTGACATAATTTCTGTTAATAATTTGTCTGTTTTGCAACGGGGGTGTATAACCGTGTGTGGGGATGGTGAAAAAGTTGGTTCTAAGTGTGAGCACTGAGTGCTGAGCCTGGCACCAATTGCTTCTCAAGGAGGCTGAGTATGACTTGGCTATAGATATGAAAAGTGTACTATATGACAATTTAAATTTAACATCAGTGATAACTTTGGCTATCACTTGTTTCTCAGTGAAGAAAATCTTCCTATATATTCTGCCCTTTTCTTTCCCTCTATTAGACTATTATTATTTATGTTAATTAGGATTTCTATATGATTATCAAACTTACTAAATTTGCGTGCCTATAACTAGTATAATCATTAAGTTCACTTTCCTTTAAGTTTGTGGATTTGAAATCAGAAGTGATGATAGTGTGAATCCTCTTTTGGTATTATGATTATACAGAGCTTATTTCTTGGAAGTGTTACAGAAGTAACCAAGTCTTTTGCTTTTAACAGTATAGCCTGAAATGATTCCCTAATTACTGTTGTATTAATTTTTATATCCGACATCAGGGATGATGAATTATCGACTGAAGTAGCATGGGTAGTTGTTTATCTATCAGCACTTTCAAATGCAGCTACCAGCATGCTGGTGAAGAGTGATGTACTTCAATTGCTTGTAAATAGATTGGCAACATCAGACAGTTTGCAATTACTGATTCCGGTAGTGATCTCTGGCGCTTTTAGTTGATCTGATTCTGTCGTAAAAATGTACCTGTCTGCATCTTTAACATTTTTTGTGATTAGCATATAATAATACATGCAAATCACAATATTTTGCTTTTCCCATTCATATGTTGTTTCTAACAACAAAGGGAAATCTGTATAGGTTTTGCGAAGTTTAGGTAATCTCATTGCTGGCAATGCCCATACAATTTATGTTTTGCTGGCTCCTGGAGACAAAATTACAGGCTAGTAAATTTTTGTTTTACTTGCTAAGCGCAATATCTAAACTTTGGATCGAACAGTTTGTATTAATTTCTTACTCTGACTATATAATGAGATTTTCAGATGATGTCATAGAAGTCCTGGTAAAATGTCTGAATAGTGAACACAGGGTCTTAAAGAAGGTATAAAATTTAATCTCCAATTCTATGATCTTGTTCCAACTTCGGGTCAATCTTTATATGAGCTTTAATCATCATCAATGCAGGAAGCAGCCTGGGTGCTGTCTAATTTAGCTGCTGGTTCGGTTGAGCACAAGCAGTTGATATATTCTGGCAAGGCAGTGCCTTTGCTATTGCACCTTCTTTCTGCTGCCCCATTTGACATAAGAAAGGAAGTGGCTTATGTATTGGGCAACCTATGTGTTGCCCCAGCTAAAGGTGATGAGAAACCAGGTCTGATCCTTGAGCACCTGGTTTCACTAGTTGAAAAAGGGTGCTTGCCAGGTTTCATTGATTTGGTGAGATCTGCTGATACTGAAGCTGCTAGGCTTGGACTTCAATTCATAGAGCTGGTAAGAAACTTTATGGTTATATAAATAAATTACTCCCTCTATTTCTCAATACCTGATCATTTAGGGTTATTTTGTCATGTTTCAAATTTTCAGTTCTTTTAAAATTATCTGTCCATTTAGGTTGTAATTTTAATGTATGATAATTTTGTGAAATAAGGTTATCTTTTACTATTATCCAAGTAATTTAGGATGCGTCTGATTCAGCTTTTTTGACAAAAAATGATACTTTCCAACTAAAAAAATCAATTTTCATTAACGCTACTCATACAAGTTTCTCCTAACAAATTAAGAATAGCTTAAAAAGAGTTGTTTTTAGCTTTTGAGTAAAAACTAACATGAGTAGCTTCTATGAAAAGTCACTTTTTCAGTTTAAAGCAAATTACTTTTTCGTGCAAAAAACAAACTGAAACAGATGCACCCACATTAACTATCTTAGATGAATGTAGTCAATGTACACCCTAAAATAATAAGATATTGTGAAACAAAGGGAGTGTGCCATTGTTGTTGGCTAGATCAAATCTATTGACATGGTTTATTATTTAGCGTAATCAATGATAACATTCCACTTTATGGTCAAGAGCATGCCAAAGTTCCTTGAGATCAAACCCCTCCTTGTTCATCATTTCTTGTGTATGTAGGTCCTGAGAGGGATGCCAAACGGTCAGGGCCCAAAGCTTGTAGAACAAGAAGATGGGATTGAAGCCATGGAAAGATTTCAGTTTCATGAGAATGAAGATCTGAGAATCATGGCAAATAGTCTAGTTGACAAGTACTTCGGAGAGGACTATGGGCTTGATGAGGAGTAGGTCATAATGCTGACATCTACAATGGTTTTTTGCTCTTGTCATGCATGCTGTTCCTCAGCTCCATTGATGGAGCAATTTGTAATATGTTTGCTGAACATTCATAAGCCAAGGGCCCTAGGCCAATGGAATCTTCTGGTAGGCCATTTTATTTTGAGTACATACACACTAGAATGAAAATGTAAAATTTTGCGTCTTGTTTGTCGTTTAAAATCGAGTAGGAAATTAGAGTTTGAGATTGGAATTGAACACCCCAATTTCAATTTTTATAACTTCACAATCAAATTTCATGAAATTTAAAAACAATTAAT
The DNA here is from genome assembly GCA_031216105.1 of Dalbergia cultrata. Classification (NCBI taxonomy): domain Eukaryota; kingdom Viridiplantae; phylum Streptophyta; class Magnoliopsida; order Fabales; family Fabaceae; genus Dalbergia; species Dalbergia cultrata. The sequence goes on from CM062345.1 coordinate 11,721,388, forward strand.
ATGAACTCTTCTTAATTTCTAACTTACATAAAATGAATTGTCAATTTTTAAAGCTCATTAAATATATATCTCCTTATTAAAGTCTGTATTTCTTTGTCTTTTTCTCAGTGCTTTAGTATATCCCAATATAAAATTAAAGATTCTAAATCCTTAGAACTGGAATTTCAAAAAAGGTTGGAATTGAAATTAAAATTCTACATCCTTTATCCTTTATGATTTGTGGTTATTCTAAATCCAAACGTAAACGTTAACTGTAGTTCCAGTTTTAGTTTTGTTAGCTTTATGATTTGGTTCCCATATAGAATTTTGTTAGCTCTAATTTTTTTAGTCTGTTTAAATTGAACCTTTCTTTTCATCAGTACAAACATTTCATGAGTGGGATGTTAATGGAGGGACCATGGGACAATGAACGATCTGAGGACAAAGCTTGTGAAGAACAAAGAGTTTGGCAATTTATTTGAGCAAAACTTGCTAAGGGTTTTCATTGGCAACATTCTATCTACAATTTTCGAAAGAGCATGGTTCATGGCTATTTTGAGCAGAGCAGTTGGTCCTGATTTGCCATATATATATTGAGAGGAATGACAATCATGCACAAGAACAGCATTTCAAGTGACCAGATTTAGCTCTCTCAAATTGAATATTTAATGTTAAGAGTTGTATCTCATCAATTTGCTTAAACTTTAATTTAATATGTTTGTCACATGTCATGACTAATAAATGTGTCACTTTAAACATAAGGACCAAAAATTGAAGATTATTTACTCCCTCGGGTTCATTTTTTGATTTTTTGTCTGGTTTAAAATATAAGTCATTTTCACATTTTAATTAAGCATTAATTATTTTTTACCCATTTTACCTCTAAATTTATGATGAATACAAATGAATGGATATGAGTATAATTATTTAATGTAGAGATAATTTATTATAAGTGATAAGAGGTATTTTCATTTTTTATTTTTATTTTTTAAAAAATCAATGGAATTTTATCATTATCTTAATTTCTATGTACAACCTTAAAAGACTTATATTATGGACATAAAGGAGTAGCTTACAATGTGAGAGTTTTAAACATAGTTTTCAGACTCGACTTGGTGATCGACTTGGTCGAGGCACTGGGTCACTAGATCGCTGGTTCAACCGGTTGAACTCTGGTTCAACCGGTTGAACTAGATATAATTAAATAAATATATAAAATTTAAATAAATACAATATATATTATAAATAATTAAATCTTTAATACATTATAAAAATCCAAATGTTATAAATTGACATATAAGCATATACTTGCCTACGTAAATAATTAAGACATTTAAATTATAAAATTTATACATCTAAAATAAAAATATTACATGATGGCTGTAATTTCCCAACCCATTTTGATTTGACAATTTTGTTGTTTGATTCTTAAAGTTAAGCCCATTTGTTGTGTTCCAGGTTTTAGGCTTTGACAATATGTTCAATATTATTCCATGTTTTGGACTTTAACCCTATGTTCAATGCTAGTCATTTTCAGACCAAACACAAGAAACCCATAACTTGTCAAGCCCTAAATTTTTGTCTCATTAACACACTTTCTCTCTTTCTCCCGAGCACAGCATGAGGCCGCCGCTCATATCCCCTTCCTTTCTGCAAAGTCTGCAACCTCAATGGCAAGCGTCTCACACTTTTTTTTTTTTTTGAGATTGTTGTTTATGTTAACTGGTAACCGGCAGCAGGTCCCCGATTTTTCTGCAAAAATCGGCCAATCAGAGTGGTTCACACCAATTCCATTGCAACATTGAGCTGTTATGCTACTCGGACTGGCTACCTCTCCGGTTAACCAGCCAATCCGACCGGTCTGGTCCAAGTTTTAAAACATTGATTTTAAGTGTTAAAGTCATTATTTCAGGTGGTGCTTTACCTTAACCAATACTTTTAATATACAGTTGTGTGAACAATTCATAAGTAAAAAAAAAAAAAAAGAGGGTACAACTCCATTTACGCTACTTTTGTTTTTATCAAAGTTTCAAAATAGGCCTAAAAGTTTTTTTTTCCCATATTTTTGCTGTTATTGTTTTCAAGACATTTCAATCTTATCATTTTCATAGAATGTATCCAAATTTAAAAAATAAATGAATAAAGGTCAAATTATGATATTAGAAAGCCACAAAAAGACATAAAATATCACGTTACAATCACAACAAGGCATAAAATGTCAAGTTTTGGGTCATAATTTTGACTTAAGTTTACATTTTGAAAACGTTGAAGATGTAAATGGAACCCCAAAAAAAAAAAATTGGGGTTAAATCGAAATTTTGATAAAAACATGGATGACTTAATTGAAGCTTCATTCAAAAAAAAAAAAATTATTAGGGTCTTGTCAATCATACCTTGGTTAAGAAATTAATGTTTAAAAGTTTAAAATTTTTCAATGTATTTAATACTTAACAACTTTAAAGTTTTAACCCTTTTTTCTTCAGAAGTGTTTGATATGAGGGTAAAAATGAAAGAGAAATTTTTATAAATGAATTTTATAAGATGTGTTTGGTGTGGATAAACATTAGGTGAAAATTTTCATATATAAGGTCTACCTGTAATTTTACATATAAATTTTATCCATGTAATCTTCTACTCTATTTTTATCCCCTTATTAGGCATACCGATAAATTTATAGTTGATTTTTATCCATGAAATGTTTTTGCTTCATTTTTTCTCTCATATAAAACACAATCTATCACTCTTGTTTTCTTAATTATATTTCTTAGAACATTGCTTAACAAAACCACCCATTTTCTTAAAATACCGACTATAAGAAAGCATGGATTTCTCTTGACAAATCTCACATCCAACAGTTGCAACAGCTAATGGCAAAAGGCCAACCGTGAGGAGACCAGAAATCCAATCACAACTCACAAATCTCTTTGCCTGCTCAATCTGCTCCCCCAAGAAGGAGTATTATTTTCTCTTGGTAATCCATCTTGTCCAATTCACAGTGCACTTCCAACATCCGGAGTTCGTTACTCACTAATTTCGTTTTGTGATTGCACCGTCTTTTGCCTCGAGTCAATGAAATAACTCATGAGCTATAATTACCCCAAGATTTTGTTAGATTTTTGCCCCCGGACAACCAGTCATTCACTCATTTCTCTCCACTAATTAATATGCAGTCAGACAGCATCTTACTACTTGGATTAGGGGTGCCAATGGGTATTCATAAGCGCAGGGACATACTCTCACATGTCCTTGTTTATAATTTTGTACCTGATCTCCTCATCATTTCTGTTATAGGTTTTTATTCTTCATTTTTTGTGAAAGGTTGAATCCCTATGAAAATTTGTAGTTTATTAAAAAAATTTAAAAAATAAAAAAATACATTGAAATTCAAGCTATAGATATCCATAATAATAAATTATACTAATGTAATATAATCCAAATTAAAATTAAAAATGTATAGATGATACAAATCTAATAAAAGATAATTTAAAAATCAAAGAATGCTAATGTTTTCTTGGTATATGTTTATAAATAAGTGAATATTTGAATAACTTATTAAAATTGGGAATTAGCTAGTCTCTAGGGGTGGGATCTCATTCCCTGTCCCCATCCCGTTTATTAAATGAGGACTCCATCCCCGTCTTTGTGGGGACTAAACTTATCCTTGTCTCCATCCTCATTGTGGGTAATTTTCACAAGTACACGCTTTGATGGATTTTTTTGCCATCCCTATGTTGGATAGTTGATAATTTAACTACATTCAAAATAGAGCATAATTGTTGTGCGTTATCAGCGTGAAATAGTTTTACACCAACAATTGGTGTTGCACATAAACAAAATTGATTTTCTTTTGAGATGGTGGATGTAAAAATCAAAATTTTTATTTCTGTAACAATGCCTAATTAAAATGTCAATGTAAAATAATTTTACACTAATAGTGCATAAAAATTAAAATCTTAAAAAAATATAAAAAATTAATGTAATAATAACTTATTTATATAGTTGATGTGCTTAGTAACAAGAAAAAAAATTGTTTTGCTCTTTTTGGGTGAAGCTTATCAGTTTATCAGATTCTATTATAAAAATTTCTATTTATTTAGCTCCACTCATAGAGATTTCAAAGGGGGGTTTTAATCTTTCAATGAGGATTTTTATTTTTATTTTCAGAACTCAAATCTTAGACACCTAATTAACTAAGTTGATTAAGATACCTAACCATCTTGACTAGCCACGTTGATAATCTTGTTTCTTATTTTAATAGCACTTAAGAAATTATGAATCTATGTATATATCTCTAAATTGAAATATCTGTACCTCTTAATTATTCGATGGAAAACCCACCCAACACATGTAGATAGTATTTTGTTTGAGCCACTAATTTTTGTTCGTTATCTTTTCCCTTTTAGTTCCCATATACAAGGCCCTGATAGCTAAGTCAAGCATATGTGTTTTTTACCCCAAAGAGCAAAAAAATAAATAAACATTAAAAAAAAAGTTTCCAAGAGTATTCATTCCTAATGTCGGCCACCTTTTTGAATAAAGCAGTGGAAATGCAGCAAAATTGCCGTACGTAAGCCAAATTAGTCAATCCCTATGTCCATGGCACTCTGCATTATTTTCTTCACACGTTCATGTGGTTGTCAAAAGTGGTTGTAGTCTCACGTAAATGAGTGAACGTACTGCATTATAAAAAATAAAAGAAATATATATATATTTTTATAAAAAAAATGAAGTGGACGTACGTATAAATCCTCGCATGTTAAACTTTTGAGGGACATATATTCCCTACTCTTACAACTAGCTAATAGGTTTGTGCAGAGGTCCACACTATTTTTTGTTCCATCAGGTTCATTCCGTATAGATAAAGTATATGCACTTGTTCTATACTAGTAACTATTTAGAATATATACAAAAATTAGCCAATTCAATTATTAAATTAACATTTAAGATAAAAAGAGGTGATTCGATGAAGTGTCGATTTATTTAAATTCGGTTATAAAGTTATTAAACAAAGTTTGGATGTGGTGGTGAAAGATCACCGCCTCTTCAAGGATAAGATCAAAGTTCAAATCTCAATCGAAAATTGACAGTGTTATGCATGCGCGCGAATATATATATATATATATATATATATATATATATAGGTATTTCCTTTTAGCTTTTAGATTTTTTCCCCTTTTACTGAGATGGACTTCTGTAAAGTTATAGTTAGCACCAGCTAGTTCATAGTTATGAAAATTTGTTAACTTTAGCTAAATATAATATGTTTATTCAGTTGAAGAAAAATGAATATTTTCAATAATTAATAATATTAAAATTTTTAATTAAAATTATTATTAGTAAAATTAATTTTAATATAAACTAGTCTTGAAAAATATTTATAAATTTTTATTGATAATTATATTAAATATAAAAAATGCTCTAATATTTAATAATTGTTAATAAAAACTTATAAGTATTTTTAATGGTCTCTTTATATCAAAAGAAAAATATTAGATAATCAGAAATTTGTTCAAAATTTTATATCTAGAATTATGTGTCATAATTATTAGCCATTTGCTAAATCAGTGGATCATATAATTTTATTTTATCTAACAACTATTATAATTTCTGGAAAAAAAATTGTAAATATTTTTCTGAATATATAGTATTACTCATATCAAAATTACTTTTCTTGATAATAATTATAATAACACTTTCAATATCATTAATTATTTAAAATACTAATTTTTCTTGTAGTGAAAATCAAATAAAGTACACGCACCTATTTATTTGATGGATAATACAACGATCTACATGTTTTATAGTCTTATTTATTTGAATTTTGAAATAGGTGTTTTAATTCAGAATGGTTAACAAAATATCAATGTCGTTGGTGTATATAAGAACTTATATTTGAGAAATAAAAACTTTTAGAACTGTATAGACCAACATAAAAACAAAATGAAGACTTCTCGTATCTGAAAGCAATAAAAGCACCCATGGTCTAAAAAAAACATAAAAATAGCGACGGAAGTTTTCCTCGGCTAATTTATAAAAATCCGTTGCTAGATTATCTAGAGACAACATTCGTCATGGCTTGATGAATTCCCGAAAAACCTCCGTGTCTAATGTGTCAATGATAAGCTAAAGAAATTATATGTCATCGCTAAGAGAATAATGTATTTTATCTAATAACTCCAAGGTGTATTTTAGCTGATACAGAGAGATACCCTAACTGGATTTGGCTATTTCCTGGCCCGGGAAGTATCCAAGTACTCCTAGGTCTTTCAGTTTGAAATGTAGCTGAAGAGAGGTTTTAACTTGGTCCAGCAAAATTGCCAAGGGACCTTCTAATAAAATTTGAAAAAGCTCTACACTCTCTATACACTTTATGAGAATTTCTTTTAAAAAGATAGAGAAATAAGTATACCTTTCAAAGGGATACATCCATCAATATTGGGTAAGACCACCAACTCTCACCTCGTATGGTAAATGGATCCGAAGATGCTCCATTTATAAAATCAAAGAAACTTGGAGCAAATACTTTTTCCAATTTGCACATGATAGTTGGAATGTTGTGCTCTATCTCACACAATTTATCCTCTCTCAACAACGAAGAAAATAATTATATGAAGAACTTAATGAATGAATCCAGCAACTTTATTCCAAATGGATTTCGGTAAATCTTTGAATACTATTGGCAACAAATACCAGATGAATACACGATAATAATGACTTTTCATATCGAGTAGTTTTGCTTCTCTCACGTAAACACATCTACCCAAATTGGAAACGTACCCACTGCCAACTTAAGGTGTTTAATCCATTCACAAACAGCTAGTCTTTGTTACTTATCAAATGTATATTGTGCTTTGGATTTCCTTAGTTTTCCACCCCTAGCATCTTGTAGCTCTAGGCCCTTTCTTCTACAATATTATGCTAAATCTATCCTCGCATTGAAAGTGTATTTCGCCTTGCCCTTGGTATCCATGACTATGTACAATATATTAAGAGAAAAAAAAACATTTCTCTTAATGTGCGTGACATCTAAATTATGCTAGAGAAGATTTGTTTCCCACTATGGTAAGTCCAAAACAATTCTTCATTTGTTCCCGTTGTGAGGAATCCCATATCTGATTGGGTATTCGCCTGAGGATCGAACAATGCTAATAAAATCTCTTACTATTTTCCACACTTCCTTACTTGTAAACCTGCGTGGAGGTGTGCCAATCTCCTCACGTCCCTTCTTAAAGGCATTCTTATTTTTTTTTTCTATAAGCATGATGACGTGGCAACAACTGCCGATGACAATTAAAAAAAAAAAAACCCCTTTCGTGGTTATGTTTAAGTGTGAATGCTTTAGAGCTATCCATATATATATATAAAATCGAACAAGACGATTTTCCCATCATCATCCATCCACATAGCATCCCATATGCAAAAAAGTCATTAATTAATCGTCCTCGTCCGCATAAAAGCTACCCTCATGACAAAGTTTTGTTTGAGTGACACACCTTAAGTTAGAACCTCTTCACTCCACATAACATATTAAGTTCTACTATTAGAGGCCGGAAGTACACAATAATTCTACTTTTACGATTTGTAGGACCAGGAATTATAGTATTTGAGAACAAAAATTATCTCTGCTTGCACATTGAAGGAGAAAGATTATATGGGGTACTGATTATTGGCCAACAAGAATAAATCCTACTAGTATTGTTAGATGGAGCAAAACCATCAACACATAACCCTAATCTAACATTTCGGTGATCTTGTTCAAATTCTGGATATGTCTCACCAAAAGTTTTCCAAGCTTATCCATCACGAGGATGAGGCGAGAAACCTAGCTCCCTCTGATTCTCATGATGCCATCTCATTTGATGTGCTATTTGTACTGAGGAATAAAGTCTTTGCAAAAGAAAAATGCCACATTCTCTTTAAAATATTGGAACTTGCGTGTCTATTAATCTACATTTTTTAAATTTAATGTGAATTATTTAGGAAAATTTATTATTTAAAATTTAATTTAAATATATAAATTATATTAAAAAAATAATATTAGAAGTTGTTGGATAGTTTTTATATATGGTGGATAGTCTAATTTTAATTTTTATTTGTTGATAATATTTGAGTGTATTTAAATAAAATAAAATATTTTAAAAATTATTGCTAATTAATATTTACATATGAAGTGATTTTTATGTAATAAAAAATTAAATTAAGTAATATTGCGAAAATAACTATTTCTTTAACGTCGTTAATATAAATATTTTTGAACCGTTGCTATAATGTTTTATATCATGAAAAAGCCTTAGCGATGGAATTTATTCCGGAATAAAATATATTTATTTTAAAAATAACAAAATACATTTTTTATGAAACTTGTCATGGATTTATTAGTGATGGAAAAAAAAAATCCGTTGCCAATTTTGTCGCTAATTGAACAAAATTTCACCCCTTGCAATCATATAGAATCTATGGCAACTTCCGTCACTAATAGCGACAAAATTAATTCCATGATAAATTTCTTTCGCTATACTAGGGATTTTTATTAGTAGTGCCTAGAGCTTAGAAACTGTATATGAATAGTAGCGAACAGAAACTCCATAACACTAATCCTTTTCTTGAATTTAAGATGCCAGTTGCGATATGATAAGAGAGGATAAGATTGACACGGAACAAAACACATAAAGCATCTAAAATCAATAATATGAAAAGTGGTTATACTAGAAGCCGTCATTTTAGCCCTTAGACATTGCCATCAAGGTTAAACTAGGAGTGTACAATGAAATAACCACTCGCCAACAGAGTCATCATCAAGATTTTCTCTTTTCAACAGGACTTGATACCAATCCTGCTTTATATCATAAAAGGAATACATAGAGATCAATAAACCAAGAGCTACTCTCATGACCCATTTATAAAAGGGTCATGTTATTTCAACACCTAAAAAATGGGTATTCATGAACACCCAATCAAATCTAAAGGTAAAAAATTAAAGTTTATATTTTTAAGTAGAGATCATATAAAATTTAATGATGATAGATTGGATGTTGACACAATATCCTAGATGTGTGTAGTTGAAAAGATATTTCCCTTTATAAAATCATAGTCACCATACCCCCGAGCAATACACATAGATAGATACCTTTAGGTGGAAAAGCATTATCGTGCACAACAAAGTACTACTACACACTCTCCTGCAAGCACACACACAATGTATAACACACGATACACCCACACATATACACACCCAATATCACAAAATTTCACATTGTACACTCACACACCCATAAAAGTGTTTCACTTACACTCACATAAGCATACCCCTAACTGCCACCCAGCGTAAAGCTCACATGCGTTCACGAACTCTGTTTCACTCCCTTTTTATCTCAGTGTTTCGCTTCTCATTACTTGTGATGTGCTCCTCCATTTGTTCCTCCTTCTCTTTTGCATACTCTGTCCTCGCAAAAAACAAAAACGCCACCCACAAACCCATATTTAATTGATGACTCAATTGTCAAATTTTGATCATCCACTATGAAAATTTGTTGAAAGAAAAAAAAAATTTAATTACATGCATTGATATTATAAAAGTTTTTTATATAGTCATTTAATGATGTATTGTCACATCAATCATGATAATTAAATTTGTCACACACTATTTAAAAAATCATACAAATGAAATATTTTAATTGGATGAGAAAAGTATTTTACACAAATAGTATATTAAATTAAAACAAAAAAATATGAAATTTTATTTAAAGAGATTAGTGAAATTTTAAATATATAAGTTTTTTTCGGTAGCGATATAAAGTTGTTTCCATAAAGAAACTGGCATACATGATAGGGAAAAAGGGTACTTACATAGTTAAATTGAAGTGGAAAATAAATATTCAAATTAGGCCCTGTTTTTATCATTTGTTTAGTATGACACATATGATGGGATAAAGATACTTGGTTAACTTATTTTATTTCGTTGTTATGGGATAAATTAACTAATCAGGTCCCATAAGCTTTAATAAGATTGATAAATTATGTTTTATAAGTTCAAGTAAAATTTAATTATGCACTTCTAAACTTATTATACAATATAAATCTTAAAAAATTATGTATGAAGATATTTTTAGTTAAAAATTATTCACAATAAATATATAATGAAATAAAATTATAGAATCGCATATAACATATATATCACATATTTGATATAGTACAAAAACTGTGATTTAATTTTATAAATTATCATAAAAACTATTATATAATATAAAGTATTATTTATATTTTAAATTTTATCTAATGAGAGTATAAAATTAAGAGTTTTACATTATCATCTAATCATTATCATATTAGTATAGATAATTGATCATCATCTCATTATTTAAAAAATTATATAAGTAGAAAATTTAATTAAATAACAGCATAATTTTTTTTTAATTAGAAATTTACATAGAGCAAAGCTTATGGTATTGCAGCACGATCAGTGCATCGCATCTTGTACAACTTTTCGACAAAATTATGAATGAATTGGTTTTACACGGCTTTGTACGACTAGCTAATACGTAGTCACATTTAGGTCTTGTCAAGATCACATTGATACGAAAAATAAGATAGTTAACGAACGAATTAATGCTGCAGCAGTATTGAAAAGAAAGCAGGTCGGGGAATAAAGCTGGGAAAACAATGGTAATCTTTGTTGATAGACAGTCTGGAGGATATGGGCATACGTGAGTTCCAGGGTAGAACTCTTATTTTTCGATCTATTATGGATCATTTTATTATTAGTTATTAAATTAAATTATTTAATGATTATCCTTAAATTTAAGATCTATTTTATAATTTGCCTAAGATCATATAGCTAGCTAGATTGTAAGGCCAATATTATAACGTACTCATACACTATGTGGAGTGATGCAGTTCGTGTGTTCAAATTTAAAACCTAATTTAGAATTTCTGAGGCATACCCTTTTGATTCTATGCCCCCAAAAATAGTTAAACAATAGAGGGGCAAAGAGAAGAAGGCATAATCAAATTAATTCCCACATACACTTGTCACCAATTTACACACACAAAATTAACCATGGGGGAATATACAAAGATTCTGCTAGGCTGGCTATCAATAGCAAAGGGAAAACAATATATACCTAGCGGTGATTCATTCAGTTGTTCCACGACCATATGAACATGATAAAAAAAAAAAAAAAAGGCAAAACCATAGGCACCGCTGGTCTCACGATCATAGTGGGCTAAAGGGGGTTCGAGTTGGGTGGCTTGGACCACGAGAAAGCAATTAGGCCTCTACCTCAAAAACATGCCATATATCCACGAACGTGTCCATTTGCCCTATTCACCACGTGGCACTCCCTCATTCGCCAGATGGGGGTTCCTTCCTAGCTCTTTTGTTAAGTCTCCCTCGATCTCAAATTTGGAGATATTCTTTAGAAGTAGATAAGTAGTGCTCTCGTAGAACAAAGTTAAAATAGAATTTTTGTTTTTGTATTTAGTTTTGATGAATTTATACTGTGGACTTTAAATGTTTTGTGCACCAACAATTTAAAATAATTTTGTATAATAGAAATTTTGAAAAGTTTCAAATTAATTATATGAGATAACTATCAATTATAATAACTACATAAACATAATTTGTCATTCAATTAAATGTTCTATTTATATGACTTTTCAAATAATAAAAGATATAAAAGTTATTTGTGTTTATTAATATTTTTGTGTACAAATAAAATATTTAATATTTTATTTGTATATTAATATTTCTTAATATGATAATACATAATTAGATAATAATATAAAATTATTTTATAATATTAGTGAATTAAAATTAAATTATTTATTTTATTTAATGTTTAATATCTAAGTTTAATGCTGTGTTATATTACTTTTTATCTTAACTATTCCTTTTTAGATATTTTAACTATGTTTTTAATAAACTAATTTTAATATAATAATATGTTATACTATCATTTAATTGTATGTTATCACGTAACAAAAAGTATATAATATTTTAAAAGTCTCACATATAGACAATAATAATGTAAAAACCTTTTATATTAACAATACATTAAAATTAACCTAATATAATTATTCAAGCATTAAACATTGAACAGCTTAAACTATTAACGCAGATTTTCTTTTTCTAGAAACATTTAAAAAAAACTTTTTCTCTCTGTAACCATATTCTTGCAATTTTGTATGGATATATGAAGTGGAATACTTCCAAACATATTCTAGCATTTTTGGTTTCCCTTTCTTTGTTTCTGTGGCACCATAACGTATCATCCAATCAGTGAAATAATGAAATAATGGGAGATCTTCCTTGTGATGAGAATAATATGAAGAGCCCTTTATTGCAGAAAGCAACACTTGTTGGCAGCGAATATCTCCCCTTTTCTTTTATCCCCTTGCTACACTTTTTTCCTCTCTCAGTCAGTCACACATACTTTTTAATCCCCTCCATCCTTGTTTGAATAGTCTTGAACGAATTAATTCAATTAGCTTCACATAAAGTTTTTCGGCAAGTAGAGGTTCTGCTTCAGCTGACGTATGTGCAATTCTTTTTGGGTATAGAAAGCCACAAAATTCTGATAAATACGAATTTTAAGTTCTTGAGTGACAACGGGATCCCCAGCGGATTTGTTGAGTGATTGTATTACAGTTATTGCTAGCTAGCATAACTTAATTAATTATTCGTTTTAGTTTGAAAAAAGCAGCCTTATTATTTTATCCAACATAACGAATCCTACCCCCCCACTTATCCATGTACGCATTCTCTAATTAGATATATGTGTCTTGAATAAATACTAAGAGCAAGCGGTATATAATGAGAACGTATGATATTCTATGAAAGGAATAGCTGCAAGTGCATCATAATTTTTTGGCACAAATTTTAACCTTTAACCTATCAGTTGCAGAACATTAGGGCTGAGGGGGCAGGTTTTAGATCAACTAATAAGCATTCCACTGTCGAAAGTAATGATTAATCTTCTCAAGATGTAGAATTTATAAATGTGCATATTGCCTCTGGTCATGAGATCATCACTACACATATCGTTAGGAATCGAACATCTGATTAAATGTTTAAAGAGTCCAATTAACTATCGACTATGCTAAGCCTTATGATTAGCTGAGGGATAGCTATCACCAAGAATTATTTTATTTTATTTTATATATGTAATTATTAATACTATTAAGGAGTTAATATGTCATGTTATATGAGAGGAAAAAATCATCTAATATATAAGAACTCTAAGACTTAATCCATATCGCTTGCATAACATTTGAGTTTCAGTTTTATATATACAGTGGTATTATAATGCCACATATATAAATGAATAGGCTATTTTAGCTTCTGCTTGAGGGTTTAGAAGGTAGCAAAGACGAATCCTTTTTTTTTAAAGTAAAAGATAAACAAGCCATTTGCTGTATAGCAATCTGTGTCAGACATTTCCCTTTGGAGTGTATGTGGTGCATGTTTGTTTAATTGTCATTAATTATATGCTTTTCTTAATTGCATTTATATAATATATATTAGTTAGCATGACCCACATGATACGTTGAGCTGGAATATATAACAATGAAAGTGAGACTAGCTAGCATCCATAGCCTTTACGGGTACTTATTAATGTGCTAGCTAGCTAATAACTCCTACCCACCATAGGGGTTCTATCATTTAATAATAATTTGTAAAGATAACTTTTCATTAATTCAATACCAATTAAGCCTTAATGAGAAGTCAGGTCCTATACACAAGAACTTGTATATTAAATAATTGTAGTTTTGTTTATCTTTAGGAGCGTAAGTCTCTCATTAGTGACGACTTTGTCAAACAAGTTAAATTCGTCATGATTTCTTACAAATTCATGAGCCTGACCAGATCGACGGCACAGTATGGTGGACCATATGATCGTTGATTCTTTCAATTAGTTATCTCACTAAGCATCGGAAATACATGGTTCTCAATTACAAGCTTCAATTTGTAGCCAGGATCGTTAATTATTATTTGTCCTTGCGTCGCTTTGTCCTTTTCCAAGTTTCATCATAATTGATACACGTAGAAGAGTTGTCATAAACTTTTGTTCGATAGAGAAATGAAGGAAAAAAATTATTGTGATGGACTGTTTTCGTGTGCATTCACTAAGATCTTCTTATCGCGTGTCGTTTCACTTCAATCCAACGCTCTTTCAATTCCTTTAAATTCGCTTTGGCAGGGCTATGAAAATTGATTGCATGCGTGCATGGCCCATTAAATTATGTGGGACTTCGTCATATCTTTTTGCGTGATAAAAATCTTTTAGCGGCTAGGAGTTGTTGATCGATTAGGAGAGAAAGGTAACTGGGAACGCGTATGGAGAGTCCCAGAACAGGAGAACTCTAAGCAATAATTAACAAATGACGAAAATAATGCAGGGATGATGGGTTCCCATCAGGGGTCCATGTGATGTAAGCATGTCTTCACTCGATTTAAGCTCAACTCAAAACTTACTCTTGAACATCGGTCTTATTCTACGTACTATACAAAGAATATATACATAAAAACACAGCCTATGTTTGAATTGGTAGTAACTAGTAGGGTGGAGTGGAATATATCAGAGAGCGGGATGAAGTAACATAATTATTTTACTCTATTGTTTGAATAGTTTAGTGATGAAATGGAATAATGATAATTTTGTGGGTGAAAAAACAGAAAAATAAGGGATTTCATCCTATTCCTATTAAAATGGAGGGGAATGAGAACAAGAAGAGATGATGGAATTAGATGAAATCTATTCCATCCTCCTCCATTATTCCATCATGTTCTACCCATTTTTTAAACATGCAAAAGATAGGAGCTTTAAATCATTTCATCTCATTCTCCTCCACTCCATCCATTCCCATCAACCCAAACATACCTATATAGTGATAAACTTCATAGAAAAGGATTAGCACATATATATAGTCATAGTTTTGAAACCTTGGACTGAATACCGACTGCACTATAAGAAATTTATACCTTAACAACACTTATTTTGGGAACACGTGAAAGGTGTTGGCTATAGTACTTATAGGCAATATTTTTTTAAAAGTGTATGATGCTTATGATATAGCAAAAACTACACTTTTCTAAGCTAAAGTTTCGTTTTTCATAAAGTTGCTATATCAGGTGTGATCAATTGTCCAAGATAATTTTTTTTAACTACAACTACACTTTTTAAATTAAAGCATCACTTTTCATAGAGTTGTTATAGTAGGCATGGCTAATTATCTAAGGCAATACTTTTAAATAGAGAGGGTAACATTTTTCAAATATCAAAAACATCATATCTAAAAGAAGTATTGTTTATGTGTACAAAAAGTAACACTTTTTACGAATTCCTAAAAATAAGTATTGTTTTGGGCTAAAAATCTTGTAGTTCCGATTAAAATAGGACATCGGTCAACTAGCCACCTGACCAGTTCAATATTTAAACCTCGTGTAAACTACAATGTAAAGGCAAACTAGTAACCAGCCAACAACAGTTGAAGAGGCCTTAAACTATGGAAGTGATGAAATAGTTAAAAATATCAATCACATGATTCGAGCCATCTATATATGGAAGGTCCAAAAGCACTCCCAACCATTGTGCTAACCAGATTGTTGTATTATAATGTCTCAATATTTATATATATTACACAATTAATATTTTTATATATTTATTCAATTAAATCTGGTTCAAAATAGTTGAACTAATAACCTAATGGTGCGATTGAGTTGATCATCAGTCCAAGTTTTAAAACTATGCATGTAGTTAGTAGGGAAGCAATCAAATAGTTCAAGTAATTTTCGATCAAATTTTTGGCTGTATATATATATATATATATATAGGTTCTAAAAATCGAATAAGGGGAATTGAACATAGCATTGGTTCAATGACAGTCTCACATTATTCAAATTATAATTTTTTTACTCTTAAGACTATTAAAAACAACTCAAATCTCATATTATTCAAATTATAATTTTTTTACTCTTAAGACTATTAAAAACAACTCAAATCTCATAGTGCTTAGAGTAGGGAGTTTCTACTCTTAAAATAGCAATAAATATTCATGTGTCACATATTGCTTTACACTTAACTTTGGGCTATTTGAGAGATTTAGAGGTTTAGTAATCTTTGTCTTCATTAATCAAAGTGTATTATATTTTTTTATTATCTTTCATCATAGAAGTGTTGTTAAATTTGAATAATATTGAAATTTTTCTTTTTTTTTCAAAAGAATTGAAATTTAGAGGTTTAGTAGTCTTTGTCTTGATTAATAAAAGTGTATAATCTTTTTACTATCTTTCTTGAAATTTTTCATTTTTTTACTATATTTTTTGTTGATACTATGCATTAGTATATTCAATATTTATTGATACCAAAAAATATTTAATATTTATTCCTATTGATTATAATTATCATGTATTCTTTTTATTGATATATTTTGTCCCTTTTTTTTTTAAGAAAATGATCAAAATAAATAGTGAAAATATTTGTATTGTGGATCACAACAAGAAATGCGCGGGATACCGATGTGTTTACCGACGAGTATGATTTATACCAGCAAGTGTATCGACGGTTGCAGGGGCATTGGTTCCTGGGCTGTAGATGAATATTACCGATGGTAACAAAAAACCCATCGGTTATTTTCAACGCGTGTACCGACAGGTATTTAGATATTTAGTCGTCGGTACAATTAGATAAAAGACATCACGATGGCTGTCAAAGACATATTTATACAAACGACTTTATTTAATTGCACCAATGGATATTCAAATAAATAAAATAATTTTTTTAATCATTTACCGATGGATTTACCGATTGGTTAAAAATTAATTTTTTTTTGAAATTATTGTTTATTTTTTTATTTATATAATAACCTAATTATCAATTAAATTGATATTAAATAAGAAAATAATAAATGAATAAATTAAATTAATTAAATGAAATAGCAAATTATGACAATAAAATACATACAAATTACAATCAATATAAAAAAAATCAGAATGGAAAAAAATAAAGCTAGATAAAAACTAGCTAGCTAAACCCTTGGGCGTCAGCATCGTCGGCAACGTCATCATCATCATCATCTGCACCATTATTGTCATCCGCTCTATCCGAATGTGAGTGGCCCTCAGAGATAGAGGGGAGTGGGATATGGGGGAGCGTATTGCCGGAGTTAGAGGATCCTGAAGCCTGCATCTCCCGAAAGAAGGTCTTCACGTTTGCAGTGATCTTCTGCTGCATCTTCCGGAATTGAGCATTTTCCTTTTTTGTTTTCTCCTGTTGCCGATCCAAGGAGGAGAGCTTAAGCTCTTGGATCTCTCTCAGCTCCTACTCCACAGCTACTTGCCCTGCCTGCTGCTCCTAGAGCTGCTGAATGAGTTATGCCTGCTGCTCGTGCTGTTGGATCAACTGTGCCTACTGCTACAGCTCCTGGTTGAGGGCATGCACACGCTCCTTCAGGGCATCATCCTCAGTAGTTGACCCAATGGCGGAGGATGGGGATCTACTCTCAAGGTAGTACCCCTCATCCCATATATGTGGCCCTTGTAAAGACCACTAACCAACTGGGCCCAGACATCCTCCTCATTTGGAAGAGGAAGAATGTCAGCATCGAGCCCAGCCTCAGTCATCTGGGCCTGGTACTGGGTCTGTGCCTACTCACAGAGGTCTGTAAACTAGTGTTGCAAAGGAAGAAAGATAAACACATTGTTAGTAATAATTATGACAAAAATGAAAATAATAATAAAAATAAGATATGTCTAAATTCAAAATTACATAGGTCACCTCGGAGTGAAGGTCTACCCAGACCTCTCCAAACTCCCCCATCTGCTCACCCTTTTGGGTGTGGGTCTCCCAAAATAGCTCACCATGTGTTGGAAGGTGGCTCAACTCCCTCGCATGCACACATAAGCATGATACAGTCATAAAAATATAGTATTTACCACAATTCAAGTATAATAAATGTTATTATAAAATGTAGAAAGGTTAAAGAATTACCAAACGCTTGCGGGTTCCCTCCTAGGTGTAACATCCTCAATTTTTCTTAATATAGTATTGCTTTGTTATAGTTTTTTAGAAAGTATGAGGATTTTGTTTAGGCAAGAAATATTTAGATATAGTAAAAAAAAATGTCTAAATTAAAATATACAAGACTTAGCATCAAAATGTAAAATATTTAATTATTCCCTTGGATTTTAATAAAATTAGAAAATACCACTAAATAATAGAAAAAAAGCATAGAACATAATTAATATTAGAAAAAGTTTACATAAATCTTAGAAAATTCGTAAAAAAATTATAGATAGCATGTAAATAAGGTAAAAATATGTTATTGATAATATATCAATGAAATATAATTTTTTTAGATGAATATTTTATTAATTACCAAAGTATATATAACTTTAAAATAAAATTTTAATATACAAAATTTGTCATTTTCATATATTAATCATTCAAGACAACTTGCAACCCACTATAACTTTATTAGAGATAAGATTCAGACCTAGTGGCTGCAAAAGAAAAGATAATAATAATTTAAAAATAGTTAAATAGATTATTAATTAATTAATTACTAATAACACTAATAATAATGTAAAATACCAAATAAAATGTAAATAATTATAAAAAAATTATATAAATTTCGTTAATCCTTGTATTATATCTCCAAAAATCTAATGAAGATATTTAAAAATAAATTAAGTCATTTACCAATTAATTAGCTTAATTAAGATTAACTAGTTTAAGTAATTTTGCCTTATTTTAAATAATTCATTATTAAATTATATGTAAAAATATTAAAATTGACTAAATGTCTTTAAATCATGTCATTAACATTTTAGTATGTCTTTAAGTGATAATTAAGAATTTATTAAATTATTTAGTATTAGTTTTAATATTTTACTAATGAAACTAACTAAATATGACAAATAAATTATAAAATTAATAATATTTTAATCCTAGACTTTTTCTATAAATAGCACACCTCTGAACACAATTCCACACTTCATTCTTCTGCCCAAAAACTATCAAAAACGTGTAGCCATTATTTCTCTTCATTTACTTCATTTTCATACCAAAAACACTTACAAAATTTTACCAAAACACTGCCAAATTATCATATCTTCTTATCACCATCTACCATTAACACTTTCCAGCCTTTATACATGAATCTTAGCCCTTAGAAAAGGTTTAGAAAAGTTGAAGAAGTTGCTGGTCTAGCCTTGGTATAATAAAGTTTCTAAAGCTCCAAGAACAAGTAGGGGTTTTCTTTCACTTCTAAGCTTCATATATAATTTTCTTGTATGATGTTATGTTATGTGATATTCAAAGCTTGTGTTTATTGTTTTTAATACCTTTGAATGATTTAATGATGGTGTCATAAAACATTTAATCCATGTGTATATGATGCATATTTATTTGTCTCCTTATATGGTTGAAAATTGTGATTTAAGATCATTTCAAATTTTTATTATGTTTTCTTCAAATATTTAAATATTGTATGAAGTTGTTTTAATATGTTAAACCATATATATTTTTCTTTTATAAAAGCTTTGTCTACAAGTTATGGAATTTTAAGGTAATATAGTTTTGATCTCATTATAATTGTGAAACATTTCTATTCATGAAAAGTGCTTTATTTAATTTACTATAATGAATGGATTCTAAATCTTTGAGCATGCAATATTTAGTTTGGTTTGTGTGTTATATTTCTCTTGGGACCATTAAAACTTAATATGATATAAAAGACACTAAAATATATTTATATTAATCATAACCTTTATTATGGACCTTGGACTATAAACCTTGAACTATGGATTTTGAATTACGGAACTTGGACTATGAACCTTGAACTACAGAACTTGGACTATGAACCTTGAACTATAAATATTTGACTTGATTATACATTTATTAATAATAAGGAATATTGTTTACAAATAATTAAATTTAAGGTCCCATTAGAAACATGACACGTAAACTAGCTAGTTTCTTGCTTGAAGTGATTTTCTAAAGCTTGGGTATATTTTTGGCTATTTCGTTTTATATTTCTTGAAAGATTTTATGATGTTTTCTTTGCACTATGATTATATCCTTATATGCATAAAAATATTCTTTTTACCTATGTAAGATAATTTACCTAAGTATTTTCTAAAGATAGATTTGAAATGATTTTGGGTATATTTAGACTTATGGGATTAGTAAAGAAAGTATTATATGAATACTTGAAATTGAATTATTATATAAAAACTAAGTTAAGCGTATTTCATTATAAAAAAAATAAGTTTATTACAATAGTATGTTTTGGTGCTTAAATGATAATTATAAAGAAATATGATTTTTGTTTAGGAATCTTATATTGTTTGGGCTTTATGTGCAAATATGGAAAATCTTGTGGTCTACATGTGAATATGAAAGAAATTATGGAAACTTTCTATAATTTTCATACTTTATGCATACTATGTACACAATGTAAAATGGACAAATAGATAAGTGACACCTCGGGCCCCGCCTTGTAGCGGAAAAGGACTTGGTGGATGTTTTAGTGATGCCTTGGGCTCCGCCATGCTAGCGGACAAGGACATGACATTCACTGATCTGACTAGGGGACGCCCTAGCAATGAGAGCTCTCACAGATCCAATATGAACAAATCTTGCAGATTAAAGCTATTAGAAGGCAACGAGATATTATAAAAGGGAGTTATAGTACATTCATAATTATTTACTATATTTCTTTTACTGCACTTTTATTATGATTGATATTATACACTTCCATCTTGCTTGACACTAACAAAAGATAATTTGTGCATTTTGCTGCACTCCCGTGTTATTCTTAGTATTTTTGGGATGAAATGGGACTCCCCTGGAAACATCACCCTACTGGGAGACTTCTCTCACCCCTTTTCTTTGATGTTTCCAGATAGCATGGATCGTCTTCAACAATGAAATGGATGTAGCTATGGACTTAATTTCTAAATAATCAGATTCTATTATGTGTGCTAAATAGAATCTTTACTATATGTTACCAGACTTTGGTTATGTTGTATTGCGATATTAAAGTTTTTCTTCATGTATCTTGAATGTGTAATATGTACTATTATACCCTATGAATCGATATTGGTAGTAAAGTATGTTTTCTATAGATGACGGTTGTCTAAACTGTGGGAATTATTGATTAACAAACATTAATATTTTGTTAAAGAAAAA
Source organism: Dalbergia cultrata (assembly GCA_031216105.1). Lineage (NCBI taxonomy): Eukaryota > Viridiplantae > Streptophyta > Magnoliopsida > Fabales > Fabaceae > Dalbergia > Dalbergia cultrata. The sequence continues at coordinate 11,742,558 of CM062345.1, forward strand.
GTATTCTTTGTTATTAAAAATAATAATAATAATAATTTACCTTTAGGTTACTAGAAGAAAGTGTATTACTGTGGAATGTAATTTGGAAAGGTTCTGGCTAAAGAAAGATTTGGTATTTAAGCGTGTCCACTGTGACCCACCTCTCTTTCCTGGGAGTCTACCAGATACATGATTTAAGTTAATACACATTATTCTGGTATATAACTATGAATAAGAAATAATCACAACAAAAAAAAAATCTCAAATTTCAAGTTACAAATTAGTATCTAACCATTGTAATATTAAAAAAAATTAGGATGAAAGAATTAGAGTTTATTAGGGTGTTACACTAGGTGCTTAACCCACCCGTGTGCAACAACCCACCTTTTCGTGAGGCTCATTTTGTCTTTCCTTTATTCGACCTATCCTTATAGGTCGGGTCGATGGCCTAGTGGTGCTGGAACTCACTTAGTGTGGCATCATTCAACCACAAGCTGTTTGTGTGTCTCTTACGGACATCATGAAACATATCCTACAGTCGCTTGGAGGACCTAATCCTCCAAGCCCTTTTCACTACGAGCTTATACTCAAGCTGAATGTAGAAGGGTCTCTGGATATATAAATTCACAGCACATAAGTTATTACAGATAGGCATATAATTAAATATATAAACATATATTTTAATAAAAACAAATAAATCATATAATTAATTACCTTTAACTCAGTCCACCATGACTCCTTGACATCTGTTAGGATGTCAGTCCATGTGGATCATGGATCGTTATACCGACTCTATATAAACTTGGTGATCCTGTGGTAAGTCACCACAAACGGATAAAAATTATTACATAGATAAAATAAATAAAAAACAATCAAAATTTTTTAAATATCATAAGCAATAATGTAAAATTAGAACGTAATAAAAATCATGTTTCAACTTACCTATCTTTACCATCCGGCCTAATCTAGCAGGGTGGTCTACCATTAGGCCCAAGTGGCCTCCTATCTGGGCTTAAAGGCCTCCCATCCGCGTCTCATCCTTGTGACCCAACGGAGAAAGGAGGAGTCTGATCAGATATAGGGCTAGGAGTCGGGGCAATGGTAAGGTTAGGGCCAGTGGTGGAGCTAAGGGAGGGTCGCTGATGCGAGTGGGCTATGAGTGTGAATATAGGGGAAGTGGGGGCTTGAGATACCCAGGATTGGGTATCATCCTGAAGCCTAGGGTGCTGATGGTAGGAACTAAGATGAAGGTAGTGGACGGGAAGGTGATGGAGGTGGTGGAAGGGGCGGTGGATGATGAGGTGGTGGGAAGGGCGGTGGATGATGAGGTGGTGGATACACTAACCTTCCGAGGTCAGCATCTGTCTTTATCAGTCATACTGAAACAATTAAAAAGTAATCAACAAAAAAACATTAATTAAATCAAGAAATTTCAAACATAATAACTTTTACTTGATTCTCTAAAATGTCCTTCCTATATTTTAAATAAAATAATTATTGTTGTTATAAATTAAGTCGATTATTTAAAATATTTAATTTATCTAAATTTTCAGCTTTAATATATACTAGCACTAGATTACAACTAAGGCGAGGTTTTCAACTTTCAACAAGTGATAATGGCTCAAAACACCTAAAGCTGAAGCAACAACATCCTTCTTGTGTCACACAATTTGCACAAAAAGCATCTCACTAGACTAGCCCACCAGCATCGGCATTATAGTACCCAAAAAACACCAAGAACACCGCATCGACTATACGAACAGAAAAAGCGTAAATCCGAATTCAGAAAGGAAGCACCTATTAATTGGAAACTTCAATCTCTGAAATCTTAACAACCCAAGTAACTCTCTAACTATTTATATTTATGTATTTCTATTAAAAAATATAAGTATTTATAATGAACTTATTTTTTAAAATCACTAAATATTGTAAGTAATTATATTTTATACAACTTGATTCATTAAATAAGGTTTTTTCATATTTCTTTTGTATAAGTGTTATATATCACAATTTAGTAATTTATATTATTATTATTATTATTATTATTATTATTATTATTTATTTTTACTTATTATTATTTTAAATATTCACTTGTTATTATTTATGTAACTATTATATTAAGAAAGTTTTTTTAAAAAATAGTTTAATACATAAATATAAATAATTATATGAAATAATTTCATCATAAATACTTAAATTATTTAGTGGTTATATAAAAATTAGATTTTTTTAAAAACTAAAATTACTGATTAATTAAAAAAAGTAATAGATTTAAATAAAATCATAATTGATAATCAAACTTAATGCTAATTCAGTTTTAAAATAAAAAGTTAGCTGAATATAGACATAGTCTTTTAGTTAAGGGCATTTTGAAAATATTACAAATGAATGCAATAAATGAGGAGTGTCAATAGATAAATGCCACTACCGTTTAATAGTATGCTTAGTTTTGTTTAAAAGTTCGAAATTATAAATTAGGCAAAAAGCACAAGAAAAACGTTTTTAATCCAATTATACCACGGTACTTTGGGATATTCACATGAGAAATTAAACCTTCCATAATCTATGTATAAACTATAATGATATTTGTACATAAACCAATAAAAAAAATTATATTTGTATATGGTACATTGGGTGTCCATCGGCAGAAACGTATGTATTATAATGATAATAATTTCATTTTTTTTTTTGGTGCATTAATTTCATGTTGATTAATAGAGAATATGATAATTAATTGTCATGGTATTGTTATCCTGATTCTGTTATATATGTTAATTTTGCACTTGTTACGTACTACTCCATATGTCCAAGTCAATTAAGACGAATCATGCATATGGCTGTATCCCGTGAAAATAGAATCATAAAACTGCTCCTATTGAAACTTTTATTAGAATAGATGGCTTGTCCCTTGCCTAAAGGTGTGCATGCTTTCCTATTTTCTCTGAACATTTTGAGTAGTTCTTAATTTGAGTGTTAAAGTCATCGCAACTACACTCCACCAATTTAGAATAAGAAGATCGTTTATAGCAGTCTCACCTATCAAAACCTATCCCAAACATTAAGTATTCTCTATCCATTTTTTTCGGGTACAAATTCTTTATCTAATTTACTTCTAAATAGCACTCAAATTTAACCCATGTATTATTTTATACTGGCTTAGATACTATTCTAGACGAAGTTCAAGTTGGCCGGTGAGAATCTCACCATCGAGAGAATAGAGCTTGGGCCGCTTGGCTTTTTGTTCTTGACAAGATTCTAAGTTTCAATCAGCAAGCCAATAGAATTGACTGATCGGAAGGTATGAGATACTTTGAGTGTTGGAAGCTGTGTTAAGAGTTAGAACATATACAGATGGTTATATATTCGGCGATACACATAGAGTCGATTGGTAAATATGCCTTCGAGGTGTAATTGACCGATTAATTATAAGGGAACAAAGTAATCGAATAACGACTAATTATGAGTGCATCGTAAATACTATCGATTACATGAAGTGCTTGATAAAGAAAACATTTCGATCAGACAAGCCAGGACACCAATTTGTTCCAGTCAAAATACTCAACCCAAATAATAAACTCCTCATGAAAAGATGTGCTCATGAAAAGTTTTAGAAACCCGAAACTAATTAAACACATTCACAAAGGGATGGCTCGTTATTCTTAACATGATTATGGATGAAGTCCACTGTGACTGTCATATTGATTTGTCATGATTCAATTTGGAAATGTGATTGGCACGTGAAGAATCTCATCTTCACGTAAGCCTCATGGTCACTAAGTCATATAATATGCGTAATTTAATGCATAAAATCCATCTCTAAGAGTAAATCAACTTGCATATTTGAAATCATAATAAACGTATCATTTTAAATACATAATAAATCATGGGAAACAAAAAGCTAACCATGCATCACGGCAATGTAAAGACCAAGATGCAAACTCTAATGTTGTTAAGGAGGAGACTAAGAAGGACCTACAACACGCATCTACTGTATCTGTAAGGGGAAAAAGAAGAGAGGTGAGTTTTAATTAAAATCAGCAAGTAGATTTTCACCCATAACTCCCACATGGGACAACCAACAAAATACATAATCATATAATAAAATGCAATGTCCATAAAACCATTTTCATGTTTATATACATACTACTCTCAAAACCAATAATCTCTATAAATCATAAATGCTAGTAGTCTAGTGGAGAAACAAAAATATTTAGTTATGCATATACATATATGGCATACCAATATTAATCTCTAGGATTTCTCCAATCTCTATGTTACCTTATAAGGCTCAAAATTTGGACTTCTAACTAGATTCTATCTCTGATTTTCTCTAATAAGGTGCGACCATTCTTTGGTGGACAACTTGGTACCAAGGTTAACAATCTCTTATAGTTGTTAACTTACTATCTGTTTCTCTATTTCTACCGTCTACTCTTAAAGTCATGAAAACATGGGGATTTTACTCTAACAATTCATAATTGTGCTCTAACTCTAAACTCCTAAGCAAAATCCTCATAATTATATGTATGATCTTAAATACATAAGGAAATCATGTTATCTCTAAATAATCATATTCATAGTCAAGCTATTCGTAAAATCAATTTAATGACAAGCATGGTGCCATGGTTTTGTAATAAAATTTTCATGCTAGCTTGAAACATAAAATTTCATAAACTTGGAAAAATTCTCAACAATTTATAAACATCTTGAAATAGTCTCTAAAATCATGCATTTATGAGATAAGGCTAAGAAGTTATCTATAATGACCAAAGTAAAGGCCATGGGATTGAACTCACTCATCACTTGAATAGGAGGAACTATTGGTGTCATCACTAAGAGAGCTCCATGGAGTGAGAGTGGCACCAACATCTACAATGGAACCAACAAAACCAATAAATAATCTAGGATAATCTCTAACAACTCTAAGAACAATGGTGTAGTACCCAAACTTGACAACAATAAGATACTATAACACCCAACTCAAGAACATAGAGGAATAGGAAGAAAGAAAACATAAACTAACAATAATCTCTTACCTTGAAGCTTGTAGAAGGTAAGGTTGAGTGTGGTTAAGAGTGGAGAGGTAGAAGGAATAAAGAGAACTAGGTTTCTATGTTTTTGGGGCAAAAATGCACGTCGGGAAGGGCATTTATAGGGCAAATGGGTTGCTAATCTAAACCACATAGTTTCACACTATTCTAACTTCGCGGGGTACCATTATAGCGGTCAAAGGACTTGGGCACCAACCTGGAAAAACACATAACCGTTATAGTGTTCTAAGACCGCTATAGTGGTCCCCAAAGATCGCTATAGTGGTCCCCAAAGATTCCCAGCCCCCCCCTCACATGAGCCTGATTGCTATAGCAATCCTAGACCGCTATAACAGTGTCAAAAACACCTACGCTTCATATTAAGGGTCTTTTATGCATTCGGGACCTTTCCGGCAACACGGGTGGGTCCTGAGGGACTCTAAGGCACATGTACCTAAGGTATTATCTACAGACATGTGTACCGGAGGTATTACATGATTGCACCAATGTTAGCACAAATTCCAAGTCAAGAAAAGGACCCATCTACGGCTAAATGGTAGTAATTGATTGAGGTGGATACTCACCTACATTTGCCAGTCAATGCAGTTGCTATAGTTGTCTATGGCAGCCAATGCAAAGGAGACATGTGTACAAGTGGCATAGTTGTCAACATCTTATATGCATGTGATGAGTTATAATGACGTTGTTAATGATACTATTAATCTGTGCTTGTTGAAAAAATATTGAAAAAATAAAAATGGGTCATGTGTTTCAATATTTAAAAAAACTTATTAAAATTGAAATAATTTATTTATTTTTAAAATTAGAATGAAAATAAAAAAGAAATACAATGAAAATTCCAAAGGAAGAACTGAAGAAGATCATATCATCATCACCACTTAGTTGATCAAAATCTACTTTCTTTGCTATTATTAGCATAGGCACACAAATCTTAGGTTGATGTACAGAGAAATTCAAATAATTTTAGTGTTAGCTGCATTGGTAACATTGCTCCCATAATTTGATTTGAGTACCAATTGTGGAAATGTTCAAGAATTTCTCAGATTTTTTGAAAACCAATTGGGTTGTAGGTAGACAATGGAGGAAGCTACTTCCGTAACATAGGTAAAGAATGCAACTGTGAGTGAGTTCTTTTTCTAAAACGCCCACAAATTCAAATTCCTAAATCCCCAATTTTGCAAACTCCATTTTTCACCACCCCACAAGAGCGTCTATTATCATCAGCATTGTGTTGCGTAATCCTTGTGAAAGAGCACAGAGATTGTTAGCCTCGACCGTTTTCACTATCGTCATCATCTTCACCAACCATGACCTCCAGCACGCGCTCAAAGTCACCGTGGTGCAACCTCGGCTTCCGTTGACCGCCAAACCACCTTGAAGCTGCATAAGCTTCACCCCGGCGATAGTCACCCATCTTCCCTTATGACCACCAGTGACTAATGAGAATGGAAGGCCCACGAGAAACAAACAACAGGAAGGTAGCAACAACACTAACCTACAACAATGGCCTCCCATTACCTCTAATGCAGTGGCAGTGGGCTTTTGTTTTGCGCCACCGAGTATGGTGGCCAGCACCGTTTGAATATAGAGTACGATGTATATCCAAAATCCTAGATGCTCACCAAAACATTGAAGATGTGTTGTTCACCAAACAAACGAGCTACATAGAGTATGGTGGCTTTAAGGATGTGAGCTCATATTAGATCTGGCTTTCTTTTCCTTTTTTTAGAGGGTTTCGTTATTTATTTTCCTCAAATTGAAGGATATTTGCTTTTTATTTTCTAAAAAACATTATTAGTAACACTTTCAAAAAAATAGAAATTAAGAACATTTGAAAAATTCAATGCTAATGATGCTTAATGACTCCATTAATACTTAGAATGCCTTAATTAAAAGCAACAGACATGTTATGTAGGGGTGCCTACACCTAGTAACTGCAGCATGGGTATTGACCAGCAACTGTAGGGTAGCAATCACCATTAATTAAAATAGTTGAGCTTTTAAGCCCTGTTATTTATTAAAAAAATGAAGAAGTAATTAATTAAAATTTGAAAGAAAACAACAAAATTAAAGATAGCAACAGAACTATCCAAACAAGTTGTGTTCCCAAATATAGAGGGATCATATCATAGTATGCATGAACCTGCACAGAACTTCTAAGTTTCTTTTTATAGAAGAACACACACAAAAAAGGAAAAAGCAAATGAATATATATATATGAGAAATGATTGAACACAACATCTCATGTTACTTAGATAGATTATTGAATATTGTTCGTTGTGTCCTTGTGTGTAGGTGTGTGAGTAGGTGGGAACTAGGGACTAAACCATATGATTTTTCCCTTTACAAAATTTCTTCCATAATGATTGGTTTCCCTTTTTATGACAATTGTTTACTAGGTAAGGCAAAACAGTGGCCTCAGCTATTGCTAAAGTTTTCATGATCTTCATATGTGGCTATTTCCTACTGGTTCTCAGCTTCCAATGGTCTTACCAGTAATTATATAAAATACAATAATATGTCGAAAATCATTCAATTCCATTTTTATGAAAAAGAGGAAACACTAATTAAATGTGAATTATATTGTTAAATGCGATGATAATTTAATTCGCCACTTAGTGCTATTTTTGTCTCTGAGTGGTTGCTGCCCAAATGATCTTTTTAGGAGTTTAATTTGTTAATAAATGTTTTTTAGATCACTGGATTCTAAAAATATATAAAATTTGAAATTAGAATATAATAAATTTTGTATATTAGAAATGTTACAATTTCATTTTTATATTAGTATATAATATTTTCTTTTACTGAATTCTTAGTAAATGTCATTTTAAATGGATTGCTTTTGGTACATTAATTTTTACTATAAGTGCTGCTATTTGCACAAAGCAATAAATTCAAAAAAAAAAAAAGGAAAGAACTGGAATACTCTATTTTCTTGAGCACCGACGTGTAGATTGCGAAAGTGCTACACTCATCGTACAACCATCTATTATATTGGCATGATCGAATACAGCTTTATAAACCACATTGCTCTTGTACATGATTTGTATTTTTGTATATGAGGATAAACAACATTTTTTTTATCTGCGACTACGTGTGTGTTGAACTGTTGATAAATATGTGTGTGTATATATTTTGAACTAGAAAACAAGGAAAACTCGATACTGACGTAGGAGCAATTGTTTGGCTTGGCCTTCATGTTTGAAATTATAATCTTGTTTTATTTTAATTTTTAAAATTAAGAGATCTAATCTTTCAGTTTACCAAATGCTTTTTAAAATTAAGAGATCTAATCTTTTAGTTTACCAAATGCAATTTAAATTAATCCTTATGAACATTCTTATAGACACTAAATTAGTAATTTAGTCTTTAGAGACATAGGCCACCACAATCTAGTCTCTGAAAATTTATGTTAACTTAGTCTTTGTAAGATACGCAAATATCAATTTAGCCCCTAAAAGATGTATTACACGAGTTTAGTCCTTGAAACACGTGATATCACTTTTGGTTTGTGAAAAATGCATATAACATCAACTAAATTCATGAATTTATAGAAAATGAGATTAAAAAATACGACACATGCATGTTTTAGGGACTAAAGTGATCTCACACGTATCCTTTCAGGACTAAATTGTTATAAAAAAAATCTTTCAAGGACTAAACTAATATCACTAGGATTTTCAAGGAATAAATTGATGTAGAAAATCAAGAAATCCATCCGGTTATGAGGGACGAAAGTGAAATTACACACTATATGTTTTTGTGAGAAATGTATGGGATTATAAGGGTAAAAGTGGACTCAACAACAAGCCAAACCGAGTTCAAAGTCAGACCATTGTCCAGGCTGGAAAAACAGAGCAGCCAAATTGAATGGGAAAAAACAAAACCAAGTTCTGAGTGTCCAAACTAAACTTGGATAGCAAGGAATCTAGATTTTGCATGGCAAATTGAACTCGGATTGTCAGCAACCGTGAGCCAAAATGACGCATCATTTGTTTTGATTTTTATTTTTGAATGAAATACCACCTTATTATACATGATATAGGTTAATGGTGGTAGGCGATAGTAGAGTATGGGGTGGTGGTGGCCGAATTGATGGTTTAAGGGCGGCACCTAGCAAGGATGATATGGCTCAGAAGATAGGAGAACAAAGGTGGTGGAAGAGCTAAGGATGGAGAAAACATGAGTGGACTTCACTTTTCAATTGTATAGGTGTTCCACCAAGATGAAAGACTATGAATAAAATAGTGTGTGGCACACTATAGCCTAGCAGGTGTATGATGGACAAAACCCCCAATTTTAGCACACCCATGCTTGCAAAGTCCTAATTTATGGAGATATTCTTGTATGCTCTGAGAACAAAACCTTCCTCTTGCTCTGCTCTATTAATTTTCTACCACATCATCATAGTGGGCCAACTATAATTATTTTAATAAAATCTTAAAAAGATTAATAAAACAAACTAACCATGGTTAAAATGCTATACGCAGACCTTAACAAAATGGACTTTTTTTTATTGAAAACTCAATTCAATTGATTGGCTCGCAATTACGAATGGAAAGGGCATCCCTTTTCCTTCCATTGATTCTTAAACCAACTTGCAGCAGTCCATTTATCACATGACACTTCCATCTCCTTTCAACATGCTCTTTAGATTCAATGAGGTCAATGTGAAAAATTCTACAATTCTACTTTTTTTTTATAAATAAAAAAAATCAAAGATAAAGAAGCCACTATTATGATTAGATCTTTTGCGAAAGTAGTGTACAAAACCATCATCGCATACCTAGAAACTTTATGATTATGATTTCATGATTGTGTAATATGCGGACCAGTCCTAATAGAGTTCTGGAGTGACTGGGGCTCATTTATGATGAACATATACGAGAAACGAATTCTTTAGTTTTAAGGATTCAAATCGCAAACTATGGTTAAAGAAATTGGTAATTGGGCTACTACCTATAAATTCCATAAAGTTAAGGTAGCCGTGGTTAGTTTATTCTATTAATTTTTTAAAAGTTTAAACTAAGAAATTACAGTTGACCCACAATGTTGATGTGGAAGAAAATTAATGGAACAAAGCAAGAGGAAGGTTTTACTCTCAGAGCAGACAAGAATGTCTCTAATTTATGTTACGAAATAAATCATCTCATACTTCCAAGCTTTAATTGCCGCCCAATTTCCAAACCTACATACACAGCAATAACACCTCTCCATTGACTTAGTATTAAAATGGCATTGTCATTATAGCACTCTAAATATTCACTTGAGGAGTCAATACTCTGTAGCTTCAATCCTTTAAGGATCAACACGCAAGCAATAAAAATGTAATCATATCCTAATAGCCAAAGCAATTGAAGCATCAAGGTACCCATATTTCTAAATCATTTAGTCGCACCACTTAAGCTCCTTTTGCATTGCCATCGAAGCTATCATAGTAATAGTACAACATATATGTGCAAAACATTAAAATTTTAGCATGATGTTAGGATAATACGCAACACACACATACACACACCCCCCCCCCAACACCTACTAAGAAAACACACCTACTCTCACAACTAATCCTCATGATGTATCACTCAATCATTTCCTTCCTCACTCTTGTTCATCATAGGAAGTCATTCTCAATTCTCATACTAATTTTTTTTATCTCATAGTGTAACACTTCATACACCATCTCTTTTGCTACTTTCCACCCTTAACATACACCTCCTTGATTTTCGAGAAAGTACAACATGCAAAAACAAAATAATTCACACACCCATGCCCACAGATAAACAAAGAGCCAACTTTTAGCATTTTCACTTCACCAAGTGTATTACTCCAATTTCATAAATATAGCATCACAATGTTTAGTCCACTCTAACTCATAATGTATATACGCTTGTCATGTCATAGTGTTTCACTCGCTTTCACTAGAGATCTGATTCACTAAAAAAAAATTATTTTATACTATTTAATCTCCAGTAAGTGTCCAACAAAGAATGTTGCAAAATGAGCAAGTAGACCACCACAGAAAAACCATATACATAAACATACACAACGTTTTCTTCCATTTCACTAGTTTGGTTTCACCACCTTTCAATCTGCAAAGACAAAAATATGACTATCAAAAGGGAATACATAAAGAGAGAAAAATGATTATACTAACTCATTCGCTACGCAGAAACATCCAAACTCAACCAATGCAAAAATAACCTGGGCACCTACTTTCCATACACATTCATATCTCGTCCCTTCCACACTCCACTACCTTCTCTCAATTGTGACCTTTGTCATCCCAATATTTATACCAAGACCTTGCCATATTTATTGCTTCCAAAATAGATGTCATCTTATCTTAAATACCTAATTATTTCTACACTGCCATATCGTCCAAATAGTCACACAAAAAAATTTTCCCCTCCAATCCTTCTTTCGATGACTCCTTACTAGGATCTACATTCATGACTCAAAGAACACTTTTGATTTAGTTGGAGTGACCTACCTCACATTTTTTTCCTTAACCAATGACACCATAAAGTCCATGCAAATTCACAATTGAAAAATAAATGGAAACAACTCTCTTCCATTTTTCCATAAACTCATAAGAGGTTTGATCTTGTTAGCTATATAACTCCAAACCCATGTAATTAGGATTTGGTATCGATCCTCTCAATGACAACAAACCAAGCAAGGATTTCTACTTCCAATGAAACCACACCTTTCCATATTGCTTTGGAGAAATTATAACTATATATTAACTGTTGTGAATGGTGGGCCCAAAAGATAAAAATATAGTGGTGCAAAATAAATATGCAAAAGTGTAAAAATAAATGACACCAAGAATTTATGTTATTCTGCTTAAAGCCTACATCCAGGGACAAAGGTGATAACCAAATATTTTACTATAGAAATATGATAGAGATACAAAATGTGGACACACTCTACTTAACCCAAATCCCAAATACACCCAGAATACTTCACAATATTTTTCTCACTAGTATATACTCTCAACTCATAAAGAGAAGAACTCATAAAAAACAAATAGTTCTACTCTATTACACTGAAGTGAGAAGAAACTTTAATTTTTATTGTTGTTGTTTGTCCATTTTTTGGGTTAGTCTTTGCACTGAATGCACTCCGTGTATATATATAGTCTCGCTACACTGCTACTGAATGAAAGCATTTAATGCTTTCACATTGCCGCCTACTTTTGCTTCTTCTACATTAATGCTCTTATAGCCATTCTTCCTCCTTTTTGACCAATGATGATAGCTGCTCTACATTGCATTAAATGCATCCCACCAAAATTCTACCCGTGGCTAGCCAAAAGCATTTGGACTTTTTATAGGCCAAAGGAAAAATGAAGCCTACTCTACACATCTCCACCTTGGCTTGATTTTTCATCCATCTTCAAGTTTCTAAAGTTGCCTTCTCCAATATGCCCATACATGCAAACTCATATATTGCAAATGCTAACTAAGTCCAAGCAATACTTGAACTTAGTAACAGTGATTGACTTTGTCAACATATCAGTTGGATTATCTGAGGTACCAATCTTCTTTATTGCAATGGCACCTTGAGAAATAATCTCCTGAATAAAATTATATCTAATGTCAATATGTTTGGTTCTCTCATGATACATGTGATTTTTGGTCAAATTTTTGACACTTTTGGCTATCACAATAAATAATTGTAACATCTTGCTCCAGGCCCAAATTGTTTAGAAAACTTCTAAGCCAAAAGGCTTCCTTCACTGCTTCTACTGCTGCCATGTACTTAGCTTCTGTAGTAGATAATGCAATGGTATACTATAAAGTCGATTTTCAACTAATTGCACTACCTGAGAGCGTGAAGGCATATCCCATCAAAGATTTCCTTCTATCAACATCTCCAGCATAATCAAAGTCAACGTAACTAATAACACTGCCACTAGTGTTAGAAATTTTGTCATATACTAAACCAACATCTGCAATACCTCAAAAATATCGAAGTATCCATTTCACTGCCTGTCAATGCATCTTGATAGAATGCCCCATATATCTGCTAACAATACTAATGGCATGTGAAATATCTAGTCGAGTGCATACCATGTTGGGGAAGTCTTAGGAATGAACCTGTTACAATAACGGAAGCAACAAATATTTCCCCATACCTATGCAGTTAAATAGGTAGTACCAAAAATACTCTAGACAGTATAATAACTTGGCAGAAAAATAAAACAAGAGACATTGTAATTTTTAACATGGGAAAACCCCCAATTAGAGGGACAAAAAACCCACGGGACCTAGTCCAGCAAAAAATTTCACTATAATCAATAGGAATACAATCAGTCTTCTTAACAATCAACAGAATTACTCACCTAATAGGCGAAACACAATCATATAACTCCACAATGTGAGTATCACAAAACAACCACCAGAGAAGGCAATAAAATTAACAGGCTATATCAAACTATCAAGCTCAACATTAGGAACAACATACTAAATTTTCGTGATAAATGGAGCACATTTACCCATCTAATGATGAACCCTGTAGTGCCTTTTTTCTTCTTCTCGCGGCGTTACTTCACAAGTCTCTCATGGTTTCTTGTTTTTCTTTCTTTTCACTAATGCACTTACTTTAGCGTGCATTTCCTTTTTGTTTCTTTCTCTTTTTTTTGGTTTTTTGTTTAACAAGTTGTTGGGCCCCTTGAGGAGGGAAGCCCACCAACAAATCTCCCCCTTTTTCTTGACTCAAGTGGGGATGCGCTGCTCGACTAAGCCTATCTTCTCTCTGCAAGAAACAAACTTCACCGTCAGCAAAGCTTTAGTCATCATATCTGAACCATTGTCATTAGTATGGATCTTTTCCAATGAAAGCAACTTTATCTCCAGTGCTTCACATATCCAATGATACCGCACCTCTATGCTTTGACCTGGAATGAAATGTCGAGTTCTTGCTGAGATGGATAGCACTCTAGCTATCACAAAATAACACAAACTTCTGTTGATCAAGGCCCAACTCTTGTAGGAATTTCTGTAACCACAAGAGTTCTTTTGAAGCTTCAGTAACAGCAATATATTTGGCCTCAGTGGAAGACAAAACAACACATTGATGAAGTCTGGAATGCAATGACACGGCTCCCCCTACAAAAGTCATCAAGTATCCTGAAGTAGACTTCCTAGAATCAAGATCACCAGCCATATCTCTATTTGTGTAACCATCCAACAGAGGCTGACCACTACCAAAGCATAAACAAACTCTGAAAATGCCCCGACGATACCTGAAAATCCACTTCACCGCTTGCCAATGATCCTTACCAGGATTAGAGAGAAATCGGCTATCAACACCAACAACATGAGCAATATCCGGCCTAGTAAATACCATAACGTACATCAAACTGCCAACTGTAGATGCATATGGAACCTTCTTCATCTCTTCTTTTTCTTTCTCACTTGTAGGGCATTGTTGTGAACTCAACTTGAAATGACTAGCAAGTGGAGTACCAACAAGCTTTGAATTCCTTATGTTCAATGTCTCCAACACCTTCTCAATGTACTTCTGCTGAGATAACCACAACTTACCATTCTTTCTGTCATGAGTGATCCTCATGCCAAGGATTTGCTTTGCAGAACCTCAGTCCTTCATAGCAAAGGACTTACTCAAGTCACTCTTAAGACTCTGAATCTTCTGCTTGTCATGACCAAGAATCAACATGTCATCCACATAAAGCAAGAGAATTATAAAATCACCATAAGAGAATTTCTTGACAAATAGGCAATGGTCCGAAGTAGTCTTACTATACCCATGATCCGCCATGAAAGAATCAAATTTCTTGTACCATTGCCTTGATGCTTGATTGAGACTATACAAACTCTTCTTCAATTTGCACACAAGCTTCTCCTTTCCCTTAACCTTGAAACCCTCTGGCTGTTCCATATAAATTTCTTCCTCTAAGTCACCATGAAGGAATGCAGTCTTTACATCAAGCTGCTCAACCTCTAAATTCAAGCTTGCTGCTAATCTAAGCACAACTTGAATAGAGGACATCTTCACCACTGGCGAGAAAATCTCTTAAAAATCAATTCCTTTCTTTTGCTCAAAACCTTTCACAACCAACCTTGGTTTGTACCTTGGTTGTGAGACATTATCTTCAATTTTCAGCTTGAACACCTATTTATTTTTTAGTGCTTTTCTACCCTTTGGCAACTTCATCAACTCAAAGGTGTGATTCTCATGTAAGGAATTCATTTCCTCTTGCATGACCTTCAACCATTTGTCTTTGTGCTCATCAGAAATAGCCTTTTAGTAGCTCTCTGGCTCCCCATTATCAGAGATCGTCACATAATCATCTGAAGGATATTTCTTAGAAGGTTGATACGGTCTTGTAGATCTTCTCAATTGTGGCTCAATTGGTGGTTCTAGTGGAACTTGCTCAACTGGCACCTCAAGAGTAGGTGTAGGCTCATCACCTGTATTCCCATCATCAACCTCTGTATCTCCCCCATCAATAGGAGTACTAGGAGGAAACTCTAGCTCAACATCACTGTTACTTCTAGTAACAGACACTAGCTTATCTGACTTTTCAAAATCTTCAATGGTTTGGTCTTCAAGAAAAATTACATCTCAACTTCTGATTATTCTCTTGCTCTCCGGATCCCATAACCTGTAACCAAAGTCTTCGTGACTATAACCAATGAAGATACACTGATTGAACTTCCCATCAAGCTTGGACCTCTCATCTCTTAGAACATGAACAAAAGCCCTGTAGCCAAACACTCTCAAGTGGTTATATGAGACATCTTTCCCTATCCATACTCTCTGTGAAACATCACCATCTAAAGGAGCTAATGGAGAAAGGTTGATCAAATCCACTGCGGTTCTCATTGCTTCACCCTAAAAGGATTTGGACAACTTTGCATGAGAAAGCATACACCTGATTCTGTCATTGATTGTATAGTTCATTCTCTCTGAAACTCCATTATGCTGAGGAGTTTTGGGAACTGTTTTCTTAAGCTTGATCCCATGTTCTCTGCAATAGTCTTCAAATGGACCCCTATACTCACCACCGTTATCTGCTTAGACACATTTCAGTTTCATTCCCTTTTCTCTTTCAACACTTGCATGGAAGCTCTTGAAAACTTCGAACACCTGATCTTTAGATTGCAACACAAAAGCCCACACTTTCTGAGAATAGTCATCAATAAAAGTCACAAAATATGATACACCACCTAGTGTTTTTGTGTTCATAGTGCAAACATTAGAGTGAACTAAATCTAGCATATTTGGTCTCCTATGAGGTCCTGAATAATGAAAAGCTACTGTAGCGTGCTTTCCAACAAAACAATGAGTGCAACTCTTTAAAGATGTACCTTTTACCAGAAGAGACTGATTCTTGGCTAAAACACCAAATCCTTTTTCACACAAGTGGCCAAGACACATATGCCACAAGTCTGAAGAGGAATTATAACAACATTCACCTCTTTTTTGCACAACTTTCCGAGCAACTGGTAAAGAGCAGTGAAACCACTATCTTCTCTTGCAACAACTAGCGACCCTTTGGTGATTTTGAATTTTCCACCACCAAAGGTAGTATAGTAACCTTCTCCGTCCAATGCTTTGATTGATATCAAGCTAAGACGCATATCAGGAACAGGCCTAACATTTTTCAATTGTAATCTACATCCTATGCTAGTTTCAAGCCACACATTTCCCATACCAACAATCTTGCATATCCTTTCATCCTCTAGTCTTATTATACCAAAGTCACTAGCAATATAAATAGAGAAAAGCTCACATCTAGAAGTAACATGACATGAGGCACTAGAATCCATGATCCAACTAGAATCATCACATGCAAGATTTATGAAGTTCTCATGATGTAGAACAAGGACATCATCATATGCAACGGCAGCAGTGTCTTTATCATTATTACTATTTTTGTCTTCATCTATTTCTCTTGATTTTTCTCTTTTCAAGTATCTGCAATACTTTTTGATATGTCCCGGCTTGCCACAATGATAGCAATTAACATCATTTCTTGTCTTGGACTTACCCCTTGACTTGTTATGGCTCTCTGACCTGTCAGTATTATGAGATTTTCTACTCTGACTTCTCCCCCATGACTCTGCAACAAGTGCTTCTGACTGGGTGAAGGCACTAATCAAACCCCACTTTCTTCTTCTGGCCTCTTCATTCAACATACTTTCTTTAACCATTGACAACGTCAACTTCCCATTTGGAGCTGAGTTGGTCAATGTCACAACCAGGACTTCCCAACTATTAGGCAAAGAACTCAACAATAACAATGCTTGCAACTCATCAGACAATGTAATCTCATTGGTTGTCAACTGATTGACAATCTCTTGGAAGCTACTCAAATGCTTTGGCATTGAATCACCTTCTTTATATTTCATATTTACTAGCTTCCGAATCAAATATGTCTTATTTTTCACATTTTCCCTCTCATATAAATCTACCAATTTCTGCCACATGCTATGAGCATTAGTTTCTTTGTCAACATGTGGATACACACTAAGATCCAACCACTGCCTAATTAAAGCAACAGTTTTCCTATTCATTCTGTTCTATTCAGCTTCAGACTTATCAGCAGGCCTATATTTATCACTCTCAACAGGATCATATAAATCCTTACTGTATAGCATGTCTTCCATGAGAGTCTTCCAAACTGAGTAATTTTTGGAATTTAACTTGATCATTTTTTGCCCCTGATGTTCCTCCATTTAAACTACACAAATAAAAAAAAAACAAAGCTCTAGATACCACTTTATTAGGGAAATCTTAGGAATGAACCTGTTATCAATAGTGAAGACAATGAATATTTCCCTACACTTGTGCAGTTAAATAGGTAGTACCAAAAATACACTAGACAGTATAATAACTTGTCAGAAAAATAAAACAAGAGACACTGTAATTTTTAACATAGGAAAACCCCCAATTAGAGGGACAAAAAACCCATGGGACCTAGTCCAGCAAAAACTTCCACTATGATCAATAGGAATACAATCAATCTTCCTAGTAGCACTAAAGAATCTCAACAATCAATAGAATTACTCACCCAATGAGCAAAACACAACCATATAACTTCACAATGTGAGTACCACAAAACAGCCACCCGAGAAGGCAATAAAATTTATAGGCTATATCAAACTATTAAACTCAACATGAGGAACAACAGATTAAATTTTCATGATAAATAGAGCACGTTTACCCGTCTGATGATGAACCCTACAGTGCCCATTTTCTTCTTCTTGCGGCATTACTTCACAAGTCTCTCACGGTTTCTTGTTTTTCTTTTTTTTCACTAATGCACTTACTATAGCGTGTATTTCCTTTTTGTTTCTTTCTCTTTTTTTTTTGTTTAACAAGTTGTTGGGCCACTTGAGGAGGGAAGCCCACCAACATACCATAGCATACACAATGCTTCCAATTGTACTAGCGTAAGGAATGTATGACATCTGTTCCTCCTCTTCAGCGGATTGTGGTGAATGTGCGGTTGGTAATCTGAAATGGGCTGCCAATGGAGTACTCACAGGCTTTGTATTTTGCATCCAAAGTGCTCAAGTACTTTTTCAATATACTTTTTCTTAGACAAGTATAATTTGCCAATACACTGATCCCTGTGAATTTTCATACCCAAAATCTTCTTAGCTGCACCTTGATCTTTCATTTCAAATTTACCACTCAGTTGTTCCTTCAGCTTCTTGATCTCAGACATACTCTTAGCAACAGTGAGCATGTCATCAACATAAAGTAACAAATAGACAAACGAATCATCTGAGAGCTTTCTATGGTAATTAAACATAACAATCATAGTCACTTCTTGTATAACCTGAATTAACATGAAATTGTCAAATCTCTTATACCACTGATAAGAAGATTGCTTTAAAGCATATAATAACTTCTTTAAGAGACATATTTATGTACCAAAATAAATTTTTTCTTTTTGACATTGCTTGAGTTTCATTGCATTATATACATACTTGACGTGTATATGTGAATACTCTAAAATGAGAATGATAGTAAAATTAAAAAAAAAAAAGAGAGAATAATTATGGTCAGATTAATCATTATTCCCATTAAATAATTGAATGGTAGCTAACTCTTTATTTTTACACTTTACCACTATTTTCACTTTAATTTAGAGAATCAAAATTCGTATTTGACAGAGTTGCCTGTATTCGTTGTAAGCTCCGAGAATATTACAGGAGCCAAATAAAAAATGTGTTATTTTACTTTAAGCAAGCTGTAAATTAGTGTAAAGAAGGAATAAAAGGGGCTGACCGCACACTGAGCAGAAGTTCTTTGCCAAGGTCTAATTAAAATGCTGTAATTGTGAGATTCGTATGGGCAAAATTCTTATTCTTTTCATTTTTGTGGGCTAGTATCCTTAAAGCCATTGTCAACGACCCCAACCTAAAAATACTAAAAATAATTTTGCTTTTAACCCAAATAATGCACTCTTACGTAATCTTCACTTGTCCCTTAAGATCAAATAATTAATTCTTCAGCTTTTTATTTTACTTTATTTTTCTGGTTAATGTGAAAGATCCAATAAATTGACAGGGTAGTGTCTACTGACTAGATATCCAAACTACAAAAACAAGATTGAAAAAAAACGACTAATATAATATTATGAGCAATCTGTTTTGAAAAATTAAGTTATTGAATACAGACACATAAATAAATAATTTTGTAATTTAACACAAATCTCTTTTGATTATAGAAGCTCTGATAACATATAAATTATCTATTCTGAAAATTTAAAAAATCAAGTAATACAAATAAATAATTTTATACTACTCTAATATACAAAGATAACCAAATGAATTTTTACTTAAATAATTCATGTGCTTCGTGCATGCAAATTGATATGTGCGATGACAAGGGCCACTAATGTTTACTACAGCATTTTGCTACATGAACTGTTAAACCAAATTAAAAAGTCAAACACTATACTATCTCTATAAAAAAAAATTAGTAAGTTAAAAAGTTTCAAATGGTCAATTAAGCTTTATTTCCAGCTTAGGTCCACTAATGATGCATGCTAATCCAATACCATGCCTGTGAAACTTAATAAACTAGCTCGTAGGTTGACGGAATCCTTAAAATAATAAACAAATTATTACCAATGTTGTTAATTATTTACTACATATATATATATTATATGCGGCTGCTCTTTAATCAGATCAACCAATTAGTGCCACAAACTTCCATAAGCTTTTTGGAATAATAAACGGTAATATGCTTGCTATATAATATTGCGTACTAGCTATCGTCATGCAAAATGATAGCTTGCTATTCAATTAATAGTTATAATTCGACAAGAAGTATATGATAATTTACGCGTACCAATATAATATTATAGGAAAGAACTTAAGGGGGGAAAAAAAAGGTAAAATTCGGATTCCACGAATGTAATTAAACCTTTATAAACTGATGAGTCAACTCCGAATCGATGCATTGCTTACAATTCATTATTATTTAATGGAATTCGAACGTACGTGAATGCCAAAGCTTCCATTATCACATTTGTGTTTAATTAGGTTTTCAATTCACAGTGTTCAACAATTGTTTTTAGAAGTATATAAAAATACAGAGTCTCTTGGTTCCCATTTCAATATTTTGATAGATTTATAAGTCATTTAAACTGATGAGTCAGTTGACTTGCACGTTAAAAGCTAAAACTTTTTTTTTTGGGTTAGTTATTAGATAGGATGAACACAACCTCCTAAAATGATATAATCCCACAGTTATGAAAGCATGCAAGGGGTTAATGGAAAAATTCAAAGCAAGATTTGTAACCAAGTTTTGTACGTAACTGATATATTCACTCCATTTCATTTTATCTATCATTAAACCAAAAAAAAAAAAAAAAGAGTTCATATATATACAGATCCATTGTTCTTTTTAAATCCATAAAATTTAAAAATATATATTGATCAGAAAAATATTAATTATATATCACTGTACGTACTCAAAATCAAAAGATAAATTGTTAGCCGCATGTTGAGTATTTGTAATCTCATTGTCATTTCTGCAGTACAATATAATGGAAGGTAAACTTAACTGACCTTTTCATCTTAATTATATAGAAAATTATTTGTGGTTTTTTACTTAATGGCTTAAACTTTTGAAATAAATATATACGACACTTTATCATTTAACGGGCACATTATTGCGCAAATTACCTACAATTATTATTTGAATTGCACGAAAATGACAAATTTACGTCATGTATTATGAGTCAGATGTTTCCATATTTGTCCTTTTCTTTTCTTTTCTTTTTTTTACTGAAATAATGAAATTTCAGCATGCGCAATTGATTAACGACGGTGGGAAACCTCGACGAAGCAACCAGCAACCGTTGAGCATTTGAATTGTACTTTTTCTTAATAATATTCCAAAAGCCAGCAAATAAATTCTTCCATGAAGTGTCGCGTCACTTTTTGGTGATGTTTATTTAAACGTATGTGTATCAATCAATTCCTTAAGAGTGAGGTTATTTAACTGCACAAAAATAAGTATTTATTGAGATATTCACTTTAAAATTATTAAATATGATGATAGATTTCACATATCTTTTCCATTACATCATATTTAATGATTCATAAGTGAGTGTCCCACCATACATATACTTTTCGAGTATTTGAATATCATTTTTTATTCCTTAATTCTCTTTTTACCCTTACTGAAAGAAGTTTGGAAATGAATCTTTAGCCACCATTCACCGGCCACCTTCATCACTTATTTCCCCGTGAGTTTTTTTCAATCTATATAAAAATAAATATTATATGGTGTAAAGATTATGAATCTTCACTCGCTAGTTAATCTGACACACTTTGCTTAGCACTAGATTCTCAAAATCTTTTAAAATTACTCGCCAAACGCCAATCTCTTTCACAGTACATCAGATTGTTCAATGAAGGTGATAGCATTTTTCATGATATTTTTTTTGTCAGGTTTTTCATGATCTTTAAGAGAGTTCCAGTCTAGGTTCCAGTTCAATGGTAGTTCAATATACAATAAATTCTTGTATTACATACAATCTCATTTCCGGTAACTAAAAATAAAATAGAAATAAATCATTTCAAATAAACGAATCGAAAGGAAGAAAGAAAAAGTTCATTTCCAATAAATGAGTAGCAAGAAAAAAAAAAAGAAAGAAAGAATGCAACTCAAACAATATTTATAACTTATATATGAGCTACATATAATAATTATCGTTATTTTGTTGTACTCAGAGACTAATTTACAGTGTAATTAAATGATATTAATGTATGACAATGAGCACCAAAATAAATCTGATAGAATTAAATATACCAATCAGCACAGCATAGTGATAATAAATTTCACCGTGGAACCTGTTTGTCACTATTCACTATTCACACAATAGTACTTAATAATGAGACAACATCACATTCTTGTGAATAATACTATATAGTGGGATCTGCATCGCTATTCACTGGAGTAGGAACCACGTCGCTACTCATACCAACAAAATAAATCAAGAAAATTATACACCAAATTTTAACATTGAAATCCCCAAATACCAGAGGAAAATCCACGAAATAAATTCTGAAAAAATATTTCACTATATTCAGGATAATTACAGGATATCCTTTGCACACTCTCCAATCCAAGAGGTAATATGGTGTTTCCTGATGAGAACCCTTCTATTCAAATACTACATTAATCTTATAGGATTAAGGAGTAATAGAGATGATACCTAACATATTCTCGGTGTATTTATCCACATCCTACACTCTCTAAGATTTATTCACACTTTCTATTTTTCCTTTCACTCTCAGAAAATAACACATTTTCTATGTATTTTCTCTTTACAATGCAGCTCTAAAATTTTTCTCTCGTTGCTTCGTTGCTCTATGCTTTTGAAATGGAAAAATGCTTATATTTATAGAAACAACACACATTCTGAACACGATCTGTATGTTGCGACACTGAAATGCATGCACAGTAAATTTTACTATTCATGCATGGAAAATTTGTCCTTTCTCCTTTTTTTTTTTTTTCATTCCACATGGTAGGGCCCACCAACTGGCACCCACAATTCTTCCTCTCAAGCCGATAGGGAAAATAATCTGGGAGTACTCATTTGGGATTCATGCTGATTAACTCAGCACAAAGTTGAAGCTTATCTCATGCTACAACTTTCTTCATGCAATAACCTTGCATTTCTCAAGCATTCAATGGTGCTAACACAAGAACATCATTCACAAGCATCATCATTGGCTAAACATGCTCTCTTCAGTTGTATAACCGACATTCAGGACACGCCACCTGGTCTACACTTTGCGAAGAAGACTTTCGACACAAGGGACCTATCACATGGATCCAACAAACACCATGTCATCCATACTTGATCTAAATCAGCTTATCCAAACCATTAGCTCCTTTTTCAAATCACCAATCTTTTTCACATCATTCCTACTATCAGCACATCAAACTTTATCACCTAGAAATGTTTTGACATATATACAATGATCCGCATATGTCTTGGTATAACTATGACCCACCCCCCATGAATGAGTCAAACTTCTTTTACAACTGTCTAGGAGCCTGTTTCAATTCGTACAAACTCTTCTTCAAGTCTTTTTTCTGGTTTCTTCGTTGAACATATTATCTTTGACTTGGACTAAAGACAGTTTCCCACTTAAAGCAGAGTTGCTCAATGATCACCAAGGTTTCCTAGCTATCTGGCAAAAAGCCTAAAAGCAGCTGTGCTTGTAACTCATCATCCAGCACTATCTTCATGGTACTTAACTGATTCACCATATTTTGGAAGTCACTCAATGCTCAGCAACAGACTTTCCATCTCTGTACTTAAGATTCACTAGCTTCCTGATTGCAAAAGATTTATCCTATGCAATCTTTCTTTCATAGATATCTTGTAAATTCCTCCATAGATGATCGGCATTTGTCTTTGTGGCCATATGGTGGAATACACTAATCTCCACCCACTGCCAAATTAACCTAATAGTCTTTAGGTGCATCGTTTTCCAATTTTCTATTATCACGTCTTTCGACCTTACATCTCTCTTCTTTATAGGATCATACATATCTTTATAGAAAAGTATATCCTCCAATTTTTGGCTTCCAAATGGAGTATTTTGCTGCTATTAGCTTAATCATGGTACCCGTATTCTCCTCCATTTAATTTACACAGCACAATCTTGAGCTCAACTTGGATCTCTGATACCACTTATTATGCTCAAGGAATGAATCACAGTGTAATTACATGATGTCAATGTGTGCAATGAATACTAAAATAAATTTGATAGAATTAAATCTACCAATCAGTATAATGTAGCGATAGTAAAATTTTCGGTGGGACCTACTTGTCACTATTCATTATTCACATGAATAATACTTAATAATGGGACAACATCACTATTCTCGTGAACAGTACTATACAGTGAGAACTGCATCACTATTCACTAGAGTGGGACCCACGTGACTATTCATGCCAACAAATATATCAAGAAAATTACGCATCGAATTTTAATGTGAAAACCCCTAGATATTAGAGGAAAAACCATGAGACAAACTTTGAAAAAATATTCCATTGTATTTAAGATAATTACAAGATATCATTTCCACACTCTCCAACATAAAAGGTAAATATAGTGTTTCCCGATGAGAATCCTCTTATCCAAATACTATAATTTTGCAGTACCAATGAGTAATAGATATGATATCTAAAATATTTCTGGTGTAATTATCCACACCCTATACTCTCTGAGATTTACTCACATTCTCTATTTTTCCTCTCACTCTCATAAAATAATGTACTCTCTATGTATTTTCTCTTCGCTATGCAGCTCTCTAATTTTTCTCTTGCTGCTTCATTGCTTTCTGTATCTAAAATGGAAAAACGCTTCTATTTATAGGAGCAACGCATAATCTGAACACGATCTATACATTGTGGTACCGAAATGCGTGCACAGTAAATTTTACTGTTCACGGATGGAAAATTTGTCTCCTCTCACTTTTTTCTTCTTTCGTTTCACATAATAGGGCTCATCGGCTGGACCTCACATATTTAACTAATAATGACTAACTATAATGATAAATAAGGGATTAATTTTGAAATAGTAACACTATTATTCAATTATATGTTTCAATTTGTATAACTTTTAATAAGGTGGTAGATGATTAAATCAAATACTTTTACTGATATGGCAATACACTATTAAACATAGCTATTTTTTACATTGAGAGTGTATTCAAATTTAATTTTATTAAGTAATTTTTTTGTTTTGTTTTATGAGTTGAATAAATTTCAGATATTGGTGAGACAAAAATAATCACAAGGCCAGACCATTAATACCAGATCGAGCTCAATTAGAGAATAATAAATTATCGATGCAGTGTTGTAATGTATGATTAAATTAAATGTAAATGAATTTGTATGATAATTCCAATATTCGATGCTATGCTATATGTTACATATCTCCTACCCTTTTCAAATACGTGCTTCAAAGTATTTTTTTTTTTTAAAAAAATTATATGATACATTCTTTTTATATTGTGCATCTAATAAGGTTAATCCACCATGTTATTTTCAACACTAAGTTTATTTTTCTTTTAAAAGACCATGAAAAATTCTTTCAGGTTTCAGGTTTGACCCATTTAAATTGTCTATAAAATCAATCTCCGTTTGATTATAAAAGCATTACATTATCCAGTCTTCTCAAAAGAATTATCTTCCCAAAATTTGAACTTTCCTTCTCTTCTTAAAAGATTAAGATTGCTTACCACCGAAACCAACCAAATCATTGTTAAGCTTGTTTAATTTTTGAGTTGACATTTTTTATTTTACGGAAGTTTATATTTGAAATGATTCAGGAGGAATTTTCTGTTGAAAACGTTCTGATAGTGTAAAATAAATTGTGCGCAAATTCTCCGCATGGCCACCACTTAATTATTATAGAAGTAACCACACTTCAATGTTTTCTTATCAAACTCGAATGCAAACAAGTAGTCATATGAAATTTTATGCAAATTAAAATACTACACTTCAATTCTCAAATAATTATTGACTTTTAAAATTTACTTTTCCACAAATATAAAAATTTTAGATAATATTAATTTTTTTAATTATACTCTTACGAAATAAATAGAGTAGTGGAAGAAAAAAAACTAGCAGTGGGGGTGAGAGACTAAGTAGAAAAAATTAATGAGTACAATTTTATAAAATACACCTAATTTTTTAAATATTTTGCTAACTAATGGACTAGCTAAGGATTTTAAAGTGATAAATTTTTATTAAAAATATGTAATTTTTTAAGTTTTAAGGTGTAGAGTCCACCATAAAGTTTATAGATTAACTTTTATTAGAAATCTTAACCACTATCCCTAAGGCAATGATTATATAAACCAATTTTTTTTTAACATTGAGACATTTTTCAATCATTTTTTAATTTATGTATATATTTAAAACCGAACATTTATTTGAGAACGGAAAAATAATAAGATACACATGTTGGGTTGAAGCCTAAGTATATGCCGTCTAGGCATACATTCTTATTGCAAAAAATGTTGATCTTAAAAATATGTATCTGCTTGCCTATAAAAATAAAAATACATGTATCCACTTGTGATTAGTTAGGGGGTGTAATTGGATCAACTCAATTCAATGGACCTGACCAACCTAAATCGAACTAATTAAACTAGTTTGGTCGAGTTATCGGGTCATCGGATCACATCGAATAAAAATCAATTAAAACCAACAATAACCGGTTTGGGTGTTGAATTTCATAAATTTCACCTCCATGACTCGACCTGATCATATGTTATATATAACACTTTGCTATTTTTTTTCTATATATAATGTATTTAGCAAGGAAGAAAAAGCTGGATCAAGCATCGAACTGGTCAAGGTACTGATTCAAAGGTTTAAAAGTTCAACCAGTTCAATTGGGGTTTAACCGGAATATAATAAAATATATAAAAATATATACATATGATTAATTAGAATATAAAAAAAATATTAAATCATTAACATTAATATAATCAACACATAAAATTATTCATATGTCTATAAAAATAAATATAATCCATATAAAATTTTTCTAGTTTTAGTCTCACAACACGATCACAAAATATTTGAAAATAATATTTATTAGTGCCTAGCGAGATTTATAATGAGCAGCTAACGAATGAAAGAGAGAGAAAGAGAGCGAAGAATAACCCAATAATTTTCGTTAATTCCATTTTTTTTACTACCACAAAATGTCAGTATTTATATTTTGGAAAAGAAATTCAAAAGTTCCAAACCTGCCAACCTTCAAAACCGAATCGGTCTGTCGGTTTTCCCGATTTGCCCCAATTCTTGATCGGTTTTAAAGTACCTGATTTTAGGAACTTAACCGGACCACCTTGCCTGTCCGGTCCGGTCTTCCCTTCCATGGTATTTAGTAAATTAATCATCCTTTAGTTATATCTATTGATATTATTAACATATATAATTAGAGATTTAAAGTTTATGATTTAAAAAAAATTGTGATTTTTTTCATTTTAATTGAATAAAATATGAAATAATAATAATCAGATAACCCGATCACCTGAACCAAACCAACTTGATATTAATCAGTTCAATTCAGTTCAAGTCTGATAAAAAAAAAAATCTATGAACCCGAACCAAACCAATCAAAATTGATTGATTTAGATCAATTTTTCCTCCAAACCAGAATCAATCCTACCTTATTACACCCAGTACCATTAATGAAAGCCTTTATTACCGACTTACTCATCTCTCCGAGCTCTTGGTCCCTTTCACACCCCCAAATGAGCGGAATGGGGTTCTTTCTTTACTTTTTTTTTTTATATTGTTTTATCGAAATGACTTTAAGATGTGAAAAGCTTAAACTCCACCATATTGCTTAGGCCTTGCCCGGCCGAATTTGGCATCCAACTATCCGTGTCTATCAATTTTTTTCTGGATCAACCTTCCATTTTTGGGGTGAGGAGGGACTTAGCCACTTAAACTTAGGCCATCATAATCACTAGGGTGCATTAGTAAATGCATTCATCCGGCATCGTATCCATTATTCACTATTGAAATGGTATGATGAGTTTTTTAATTTGATTTAATTAAGTATTGAATTTATCTAAGTAGTATCCTAAGGGTACTAATTAAGAAAAAAATCTTGAGAAGATAAATTTCATACTTTCAATGCATGAGACTCACCATAAAGTTTAAAAACCTATCTTTTTGGGTTTCCTTGACCAGTTAAGGAAAGTGTTCAGAAAAACCCTTCAATAATTTATGATAGTTTTTAATGATAGTTGATGAATGAGTTGATATAGTATCTCAAATAAAATGAGTTCTAAATTATATGTCTTGTGGTTTTAGGAAACTCTATTTGAGAGGAACCATACTGTTTACCATTCTAGATATCGAGAGTTTAGGCTTTCAGTCCTAACTTTTTAATTATAAAAAAAATTATCATGTGTGAGAGAGAGAGTTGAACCCATCCATTAATATATAACCCAAAAAGATCCCATCCATTAATCCATATTGCACAAGAAGGAACAAGCTAAAATTGCATCAGCGAATAACAATAATTTTTCTTATAAATAAATGGTTAAATGTTCATAAAGTTGCTGATCTAATTAACTTTGAAACAAAATTAATGAACCATTACATGATCGTGAAGTTCATTAATCCCTCGGTAGTTATTGTGGTGCTTGCCAGTTGCCAAGTAAATATCTTCGAGTGGCATCTGCCTTGGCATTTGGCAAATCGACCATTTGGTTAAAAATTGAAAAAGAAATATGGAGGGCCAAAAAAAAATTGAAAAAGCATTAGCCTATAGCGTTGAATGTAGTAGATAAGCTTTGTAGGTTAGTGGCATTGCTTTATAGTTTGTAGGCAGACAAAGCGCATCTGCTTACCCTCTCTTTGCGTTCCTCAGTTCGTGGCAAAGCATACCCCAGTTGGCTTTTCAATTAGTCTTTGTTATTCATTAACACTTAATAATTAATTTTGTTTGTGCTATTAGGTATTTTCCTAAGGTATTATTCTATATACCATACTTTGAATTGATCAACATCGTCACCTTTTAGTGTCCATTGAGTGGAGGTGTATATTGGACTTATATATTTGTATAAGAAAAGTTCTTGCATGATAAAGTTTTTTTTTTTTAATTTTTTAAGAAAAAAGTTTGTGTTGGGGCAGGCTTGTCCTAATTAAGTTAGGATCAGCGCACATTTGGGCTATGAAACATTTATAAAAGTACTTATAGATCACCCACCAAAAGAGGGATATGAGAATCAAATCCAAGTCATGGCAATGCATGAGTGGAAGATTGATCAAATGAGTTAATCCTGTTGGGTTTAAAGATTAGTTCACAGTATAATTAAATTATGTCAATGTGTGGAAATAAGCACCAAAATAAATATGATAAAATTAAATTTATCAATTAGTGCAGCGCAACAAAAATAAGTATCAGCAGTGAATAGTAATTTTCAGGGGGCCCACTTGTCACTATTTACGATGAGATCCACTTATCACTATTCACGATGGGCTTGCTGGTCACTGTTCACGAAAAGTACTATTCACGGAACAGTACCATTCATGTCGGATCAAGAAATTTGCATTCCTAATTTTTAACATAGAAACCCCTAAATACCGAAGGAAAATCCACGGAACAAACTCTGAAAAATATTCTATTATATTCAGGATAATTACAAAATATCTTTTCCACACTCTCCAACCCAAGAGGTAAATATAATGTATCCCAATGAGAACCATTCTATTTAAACACTACAATTTTGCAGTACCAAAGGGTAATAGAGATATTTCGGGTGTATATACCAATACCCTATACTCTGTGCTTTACTCACTCTACTTTTCCTCTCACTCTCAGAAAAATAATACACTTTTTATATTTGTCTCTCTCTGCAACTCTTGTTTGTTCACTACTTATTGTGTTTGCTCAACTGCTTCCTCGCCTCTATTTATAGAGGCTCTTGCAGTGTAAACACGATTTGCTTATTATTGCTGCAGAGAAATTTTCTTCGCATGCGCCGAAATCCAACCACTCTTCACGCGTGTATAGTAATTTTTACTATTCACGCGTTGAAAATTCTTTCCTCTCCTCATTTTTTCTCTTATTTAACATGAATAGGACCCATCAGCTAGACCCCACAAATCCTTTGTTGCATGATGCAAGTTTAGCACTTTATCTTTATATATACTCACAATAAAAATCTAAATCGTCAATTTTATTTAAGATATAATCATTTATTTATTATGAATCCTAATGACTTTATTGTGAATGTAATTAAAAATGATATATTAGACTTGTGATCACCAAGTATTTTTCTTTGTATATGTTAGAAATAAAATAACATCCTAATATATTTTGAATTAATGTAGATTGATTTAGGTAAATTGAGATACATTTAGACTTATGTAGTTTGATATTAGAATAATTTTATCATAAAATCATATATAACACAACATATCAATAATATGAATACATATTATGAGTATTTCCCAATTTTCCAACGGTATAAAATATAAACCACATGAATTTACCCCACACTCAAATGCTACAGTAGTGAGGGCTGTGAGGCTTAATTGTTGCATCCAAAAGTGGTCCCCGAGACCCCCAAAAAAAATTAAAAAAAGAGGTCCCCAAAACCAAGTCGTGACGCGCATTCATTTGTTTCCACATACGTCCATTATTCCTTGTGATTAAACAATTGAAATATTTTGTACCAAAATATGATAAAAAAAAAAAAAAAAAACCATTGTAATTTGAAATTTTATTAATATACGTAAGAGGGGTCCACTGAACACGGTTCCTCAAAGCTTTTGGCCCCCTACAAATACCCTCATTCCCCTTCTTGAGCATCAAACCACAGCCATTCCTCCACACTCAGCTGCATATTTACCTTACATATTTACACAGCACAACTTCATAGCCATAACCATCATCACCACCCTCTCTCACTCACACTCACTCACTCCTTCCCCTTTGCGACTAGCACTCCCAGTGGTCTCTCAGTAGAGACCTCTGTTGGATGCTGTTGAGTTGTCTAAGGTAAATTGAACTCAACTCCAAACTTTGTACTTTTCTTAATTCTATATGTTTTTTAATTTTAAGTTTTATTTTTTCAATGTCTCACATGCATTTACATGACTTTGCTTTGTAACTTGAATTCCTCTAGCTAGCACTCACTTCACTACCTTATTAGTACTATAATACTGCCCCAGCTTCTTGGTCCAGAGGTTATGTAATATGTTTTATTAGGCCAAATTTTTCTTTTTTTTATATATATATTTTTTCTAAATTCATTTGATTACTTCTATGCAGCTAAGTGCTCCTTTTCCTTCTCCCTTGGGTTATTGGATATGACCAATTGCATGATGATCCAAACTCAAGGCTTATCAAGTTCCTCTATGAGGATAGAAGAAGAGACCATGCTGATGATGCAGAAGAAGAATCAAGGCATAGTCACCATTTTGGGCAACTCAGAAGGCTGTTGGGACACATACACAACAGCCTCCGCATCTTCTCCTCTAAGGAAGACCCTCTCTGCAGACATGTCCTCCAAGAAATGGCTCTCTCATCACAACATGTCCAGCTCCCCCATGAAGAAGATTGCTTCATCTGAAGAGCTCACTCCCAAAACCATTGCCAACTCATTCTCCTCATCCTCATCCTCCTCCTCAGAAGAAGACTACGAAGAAAGGAAGGATGAGTTTGATGATGCTGAGGCAGAAAGAGAGAGGCTTGAGATTTGGAGCTCAATCCAAAGGAACAAAAAGGAGGAGATAGAGAAATCATCATCAGGTTCAGGACCCTTTGACACTTGGAGCTCAATCATGAGCTTAAAGGGTAATGAAATCTCCAAATCACTCCCTTTGACCCCTTATGTTCACCCTCTTGTGAAGAGGTCAAAGAGCTCTCTGAGTGAAAAGAGCCTTGAAATCTGCACTGAGAGCCTTGGATCAGAATCTGGCTCTGATGGCTGCTTGTTCCCATATTACCCTCCATCTGAGTTAGAGGATAACAACAAAGGCACAGAACAACAACAACAACAACAACAACAAGAAGGAGCATATGAAGCAGAAGAAGAGGAGTACTGGTACAACAATCATGCTATGACACACAAGAAGTCACCATCACGACGCTCTTTCCCTCCACCACTCCCTTCACTCTCTTTGCAAGCTAACCAAAAGGGCCCTTCTCTTCACATGAGGCCACACCGTGACAATGGAAGGTTGGTCCTTGAAGCCGTGTCACTCCCTTCACAGAACAACTTCAACGCTCGGCGCCAAGACGGTCGCCTTGTCCTCACTTTCACCAATGATGCTGCTGCTGATGATGATGAAGTAGTAGAAGAGAATTATTATGATGATGATGAGGGTGTGGAGGAGTTTGAGGAAGAGTTTGGAGGGTTTGAAGAGGATGAAGGTGATTATTATTATGAAGGTGAATGTGGTGATGAGGATGATGATGAGGAGGAGGAGGAGGAAGAGGGTGTTATTGAGGGGAGTGAGGTTGTTGAAGTTGGGGATGTAGAGAGTGTGGTGATGGAGGAAGCAGCACCTTTGTTGTCTAGTGGGGTTACTAGTAGTGTTCATAGGTTAGCATTGATGATGAAGAATCATAATAAGCCAATTGGGTTGGTTAATAGGAACCCAAATTGGTCAGAGAAGTTCAATAAAGGGGTCAATTTGGAGGATGTTAGTGTGGTGGAAATGGAACCAAGTTCAATGGTACAATCACTTCCTCAAAGGGTGGCTAGGTTGATTCCATCAGCAGCATCAGCATCAGCAGCAGCTTCTTTCAATTTCAATGCTCATGAGTACTATTGGAAGACCAAGCCAACATCAGAATCTGATGACAAAGTTCACAACCCTTTAGCCTATCACCAACAAAACAACAATTACTCACCCCATAAGACCAATTATGGCAGCAAGGTTATCTTCTCTGGGGACATGAACCAAGGGGTCTCTAATGAGCAGCAACAGTTGCTTGTTCTGAGAGGGAAGAATGGTGATTACTTGGTTCACAATTTGAAGAGTTGCAAGGATTCTAGAAGGCCTTTCCTGTTCTGGGAACCTTATTGCATTGCCACATCATGAGTCACACAAATTGACCAATACTTCATATATAAGGCCCCACACACGCCTAAAACACTATATTTATTTCTCCATCCTTTTTTATCTCTACTCAGTTCCACTCTTTCAGGGAGCTGTAGTCAAATAAAAGGAGAAGGGAGAAGAAGAGAAGGATAGTGAGAGAGAATACTTTTATTTTGTAAGATCAGAGAAATTAAATAACTTGAACAGTGTCATATAAAAAAAATTTATTTTGTCTTTCCTATAACATTACATAATGTAATCTTAGCTCATCATTGACTTGGTGGAATGTCTTGTCTTGCTTCTGAATTATAATGGTCTCTTAACTCTTTTTTCTCAACTTTCTTGCTTTTGTAATCCAAGCCAATGGGGCTTCGATATGGGTCGTGTCATGCCTGATTGGTCTTATATTTTGGGAACACCGTGATCATCCCCTGATTTGTTTTGCCTCTCCTAAGTTTTACGTAAGGAAAGTGACTAATACATGCTCAGCCAATAAAATTAAAAAATATTTATTGGTTATATATATATATATAAGTGTTTGATTTCTATGTAATTAAAGTGTAAATTTTGGTTTAAATTGATATCTAATTATCTATTGACACGTCAATAAAATTAATTAAGTTTTATATTTATTATTTAAAAATTTATTAAAATAAAATAATTTGATGAATTACAGTATAAAATTTTTTTATATAATTAATATATTAAAATTAAGCTCTATTCATGCTTTTCTTTTCTTTTTTTCATTTTCAATTATAATGTTGCCTCATATATACCCCTTAGTCTTCCTTGAGAATGAAAAGACAAAACAAAACTTCTCGCAAGTGACACAAATCTATAAAAATAAGTATATATGGCCATATGTATTGCAATATCGTAATAAAGACATTTTATTACGATATGATTAAACATGTTAGACAAAAATCAGGAGGCAGCATCATCCAACTTTAACTGAAATGTATTTAGGCTACTTTTTTCTGTGGGTGGGGTGACAAATTATGAATATAAAATGAAAATAATACAAACTTAGTAATAAAATATTAACATGGAATGTGATTTTGCTTCCAATATATGTTGCTAATGGCTTTGCATGTTTCACATGTCACTCACCGACTATTTTGTACCAACTTTAATTAAGAGGAGTGTGGCAAACAATTTTTCGTCAAAAGGCACACAAATTGAAAATGTGTGGTGATCCCTTTTGTCACGATAATTAAAATACTAAAAATTAAAATACTATCAACGGCTTGAATTGTTCATACAGTAGTTTGCACAGTTTCGTCTCGATCCTTATATCATTTTAGTTTAATTAATTACCAACCTTTTGCATTAGCTTTAATTAATTTTTTTGTATTGAACTTCTGTTTTTTCCGGGGGTCTCTGTTAACTTTGCTTTTTGTCATGTTTTTTGTTCAACTGTTGACTTTTGTAATCGTATCTCTCTCTTGTATTGGGCCCAAGGAGAGGGAACCTTCCTTTATGTCCTTGTTTTTTTATATCAATGAACCCAATACATTATATCTGTGTGTAACAACATAGTGGGCTTACAGTTTAGATAGTTGCTAAAGGCCTTCTCCCTTGAAGAATGTTTTTCCTTTGAGACAATCAACTCATTCGGTTACGATTTTCATGGAACATGTGCTTCAAGTTAGCAGGATTTTTCCGAATTAATACAACTTGACTGTTGCTATAGCTGTTGTGTTGGTTGTTGGACCGGACCGACACACGGTTTAGGAAGATTAGGTCCATATTAGGCCTCGTTTGGTGGATCGTATAGGATAAAACTTGATAGTATTAAATATGATACTATAAGGAATTTATTGTATAAGTTTTTATACTATCATTGTTTGGTGCACTATATATAGAGCTGGGTATGTGGACCGGTCCGGTCCGTTTAGACCAATCCACGACGGACCAAGATTAAATAGATTGGACCAGGCTAATCCACTTCATAAATAGACTGACCTTTTGCCTAATTTGTGTGCCGCCCCGCTTAGATTTGCAAGTCAGTGAACCATTCCACATTTTTGACCCAACAAAAAGCCCGCATACCAAATCATGTACTGACTCGCGAACTAGCTTTTTTTTATCAATTTCTCATACTTAAAGAGAGTCAGAGACAGAAAGTCAAAGCTTGCACATTTTTGCACATCAAAGCTTGCAACCAATATCTCATACTCACAGAGAGTTAGAGACAAAGGTCTGAACTGTTGCTCTCTCTCAGCAACGGCGGCTCAGTAAAGCATGGTAGCTCGATGTGAAGACCTCAGTCTGCTGATTGCGAGGTGTGATAAGGACTGAGAGTTGAGAAATGAGACTCAAGAGTGAGAGTGGGGAAATGTCGCGTGGCCAGCGTGGGCGAGTTGAAACTTGAGCGACAGAGAGGGTGGAGATCTGAGGAAGCACGGTAAAGCACAACAAAGCAAGGCAGCCGATTTGCTGACCGCGAGGCGTGACAGGTGAAAGAGACAAAGAGCTGAGAGGCGAGACTGGAGACTCAAGAGTGAGAATGGGGAGAGGCAGAGGCCGTGTCGTGGTAATGGAGAGGAGAGAGTAATGGAGAGGAGAATAATTAAAAGAGAGAAGAAAATAGTAAGGGTAATTAAGTAAAATATACATAAGTTATCCTAACATCAAGGTTTTATCCATCATTTCCTTAATCAATGTAAGCATTTAAAAATGAATACTTATTTGAGAACAATATAGTATTTTTCGAAGATCTAGAAACGGTATTAAATGAAACTTGAAAGTGTCCATTTTCGTTGTTTTGGTTGACAGTGAAACCTTTGCACCTTTTAAAAGGAGCACAAATTAGATTTATTAGCTTAAAATGTGATCTTGAAAGGAAAATATTTAACCCTCATGAGAGTTGTACTTGTGCAGTGGACATTGTACCATGCACAGACCGTTAACCTTATGTATTCGAGATTTTGAGTGATGAGAATAATTCATTTTCATTTACGCATAAAAAAAATGAAATAAGACTAATTAGGTTTCTCCCGATATGTTACCAATAGGGCCATCAAAATAGGGTCAAATTTGTCGATAGAGCTATCAAACTGGCGGGGCCTACCCATTTAGGCTCGGCCAAGTTTTGGCATACTTGTGAAATAAATGGTCCTAACAAGCAAAACTATTTAATCGCGAACCTAAATCATTTAGCTCAACATGTTTAAGTCCAAATTTCGAGCCAAAACAACCCGCCCATTTTTTTAGGTGATTTTGGCCTAGAAAATTGTTTGATTGCTAATCATATTTGCTAGATTGTTGGTAATATTGCACCATGCTCAAATTCATAACATGCAATCACAAGGACAAATTGAGATCCAATGCAAATAACAATCACAAATTCAAAACAATCTCAAAATCCAAACAACAACAAACTAAACTAGCCCCAAAACTCTAATCACCAATTCAACCTGCCACAACACCATTACTCTAATTACAAATTTCACACAAGATCTGAGACTAAGAGGATTGGCCTGAGATTTGGAAGCAGTGCAAGATCTAAGATTTAAAAATTTAAAAAGGGGATTAAGTCAAGACTTGAGACTGAGGGGCTAAGACGTTGATCATTGGCCTCTTTGGCATCAATATGGCTGCACAGCAAATAGCAGTGGCACTCCTCCTTCCTTCCTTTCAAAAGGGATGGTGAATGGATGAATGGGGTAATTGAAGAACATAAAAGTGATGGTGAAGTGAGGCTGAAAACTAGAGGCACTGGAGCTGAGACTGGGAGGCTAAGGCGGCGACGCTGCAATATGGGAAGGCAAAGAGCGACGGTGGTGATGGGTTTGAAAAAACCTTACTTTCTTTCATTCTCCATCTTTTTCAATGCTTCTCTCTCAATTCTTAAAGAAGATAAATGAGAAAATCAAGTTATTACTAGCATCAGTACCCGTGCAACGGATGATGATGACAATTCTAATATTTTTCCCCATCTTGAACATTCCCACAAAGAACAATGAATTACATTGTATCCAAGTTTTTTTATTTGGTGACTTGTATCCTGGGTTAGGCCTTTATTTATTAATCAATAAATCTTTCTGACTAAAACAAAAAACAACATAGACAAATACTACTAGAGTCACATACAATACACCTCAAAATATAAAAGCCAAAAGTCACCAATAGCTAATGACCAATTCGTCTACATTGAGCAGTTCTTTCATACTGAAATTCAAGTATATCTATTCTTATAAAATCAAGGAGAACAAAGTTCTATTATATACAAATCAAACTACTTTAACTCATAAATTAAAATGACTAATAACAAAAGTCTTAAACTTATGCGATGCAATTAAAATCTCAAACTTCAACAGATGGCATAATGTTTGCAAAATATTAGACAACTTCAATTAAAGCATTTTACTCCTTCGCATCACGGTCCTGTCAAAAAACTCAATATTAAAGTAAAATTAGCTCAAATCAAATACCTTGAAGGAATGATTCAAGGGGTTATCCATAATCAATTGCATCATTGCCACATCTTCAACCATTCCCTATCTCATAATAAAATAGCATGTGGCAAGAATAAAACTAATCAGAATCAACCAAATCAATATATGTACAACCATCAGCCTAATTCTAAATTATTATATCAAGGTAAAAAAAAATACTTACAGTTAATCTTATTCTCCTTCTAATGAACCCATGCTATACTATGGTTTGGCTTATGCTTTTCCCTCATTTTATTTGATCTAACTTGTCTCCATAATTTCTATTTATGTTGTCTATTTGAATGCATTTCCAATTGCAAATCTAGCCAACTCTCAATATATATGACCTCATCAATAGATGTATAGTAAATACTCACATTTGACTCAAAATCATGTTCAAAGCTTTCTTTTTACAGGAAAGGAAAGCAAAGGCAAATGCAACAAAATTTTATACTCAGAAATCAAACTTTAATCAATGAAAAAAAAAACTACTCTTTTAATCATGAAACTGATCAAGAATCACATTTCATTAGCTTGAAATCTGACATAGCAGAATAAAGTGAAAACATAAAAACTTATTATTGTTAAAAAATTAAACATGTTTTCTACTAATTTGAACCTTATTTTGTATCAACTATCCAGCCAAGGCCAATAGAAAACTGGTGGAGGGTGCAAAAGCAATGTTAGCCTAGAGACAAAAAAACATTAATGTGTTATATTGGCTCCGAAGGTCCTAACCATTATGGTTTTTTCTTCCAAATGATCAATAAACAATCAAAATCATGTATGCATTATTACTTCAAATGCTTTACTATTTTGCTAACATCCTGAAGAATATTTATATGTTGTTTTCTTCTAGAAAGGACCTCGAGAAAATGAAAAATACAAATGGGTATTAGATTAAGGGTATATTTGGTTGTCAAGCAAAACCGAGGGTAAAATTTTCCTAGATAATTACACATGATGCTAATTTAGGAAATTTTTATCCTCAATTTCACTCTCTAATCAAGCATACCCTTAGGGTCATCCTTAGTGAAAAACAACAAGTTCTATTGAAAGTTGCCAAACCTCTACTTCTTCTTACATAAACTTCTCTTTCCACCTTCTAGTGATGATTCAGGCTTGTAAATTGAAAACAAAATTGTTTGGTGATGTTGATTAGAAGTTTTAGTGCAAAGAAAGAACAAAGTGGAAGCATGATGAAGAATAAAAGTATAGCAAAACTGAAGCATTCTTCTAACCCCATCATTACATGTGTGACATGGTTCACATAATTTTCTTTTAAAGGAAAGAGTTTCTCAAGGAAACTCAAACACACCAGAGACTTGTTCACCATTGGATGTGTGAAGCACTTGCAATGGCAGAAAACCAATGTTCAAGGGAAAACGAAAACATCCAATGACTCATTTAGTGTTAACAACAACTTCATACCTATCCAGACTATGCAACCAACTTCTAGTGATCCTGTTGATGGAGATCTAATTATGACCAAAAGAGTGCTCAAGTATGAAATATTGAGAAGTTGTAGGGAGAGATAGACATAGTTGAAAACTTCAGTATAGTCTCATCTTTGTGAAAATATGTGTAAAAAATCCACAACCACAACAAAACTGAACCATGCCCCTAACAACCAATATGAGTGCTCCAGTGAGATTAAATAAAAGTAACTCATGATTGAGACCTCTCAAATTGAGAATAAGGATTAGACTAACTCAAATTAAAATACCATGATAACACTGACATAACTTAAGGCATTTTCAATATACAAGGACTAAGAAGCTTAGTATGGATAAAACTATCACTAACCAAATCTACTAATCAAATCTACATTAAGCTAAAATAAATGCATACAAAACACACCTCAAGAGTGGCATCCTCACAATAAATGTATTTAACCATTAACATGACTCACCTATTGTCCTCCCAATGATAAGCATAAACATCCGCAAGTCTTTCTCATATGAAAATATAGTCATGTAAAACACCTCTGGGCTGCCTTAAACTCTGCTAAGGCAAAAAACCCATACTAACTCTTCTTAGATAAATATTGCCCATGTTGACCATGGGAGTCCACCACAAATACAACTAACCGTAATAGTTAACTATGATAGTTTTAAGCTCATCATAGAAATACTTTCTAAAAAGTGTGGCTGCTAGTCACATATTAAAAAAGAATATGCAAACATAATAAAAATATGTTACATTAACTAAATAAAAAAATGAATATAAAGAAAATTTGACTCACCAAAGCCTATCTCCTAGGTTCTTGTGCCACACTATGCACAATTTTGAAGTGCTTGCAATTAGCCAGATCAGTATAATTTGCTAGGTAAATTAAATTGAAGTTATATTTGATCATAGAAAACAATTACATGATCATTGCAGTTATAAAAATGGAATAAAATCTTAACGGTGAGAATGATGTGAAAATAAGTTATACATATTACAATTAAATAATTCCAACAAGCTTTCTCATCCCCAAATAGTATAAAGCGCACAGAATATTATCATCTCTATACCTTTCTCTTAGCTATTGTACCTTTGTCATCATCAGAAATAGTAGTATATATGAACCATGGCCTTTTACCTATAGGCCATTTAAAACGACTTAATTAAGCAAGGTACACATCAAGCCATGTATTAATGGGTCTTTGTGAGGCCATTTATCAAATTTGCTAAGTTTATTAGGTCTTCTGGAATGATTGTGAAATGTTAAAACTTCATTTTGTGATACCATGGCTTGGCACCATAACAAAAGAAAAAAAAAGGTTCAACAATTGGAAACTCAAACATATTAAAGAAAAACCAAGATAAAGCTAATGGTCGATTTTTGTTTTAGGTTTTTCTCACCTACTTTAGTTTTGAATTTTGTAGTTTGAAGATTGTTTGCATAAGTTAAAAATGGACTAAACTAAACAAATTATGCACAACACAGTGTCAAAGGAAAATTTATGCAGCTTAATTTAGTTATTGTTTAGCAAATATTGTAGCTATAACATCAACTCTTACATATTAGAAGCCTCATGTTAATTTACAATCTTGAGTCCTTGTACTGGAGTCTAATAGCAACTCCTGCCAAGCAAAAATGAAGCTAGCCCTGCTTCATGTTTCATTCTTGCAAAATTACAACAAAACCTTTTCATAACCACTTACCTTAGGTAAACCAAATTGCACAAAAGCTAGACTAAAGCAATTAGATTGAAGCCATTTTGTTATAGAATGAGATAAGAAAATAAAAGCTTAATCTTCTATAAAGAATTCATAACATACACATCAATCAAAGTAATAAAAATTAAATGTGATTGCTGGTATCAAGCCACAGAACAACACATGACCATTATATGCTTAATCAACCACAAGATAAGTTAACATTTTCATCCATTGTAACTTATAGTACGTATGTGTACTTTTAACTCATATTCCATCTACATATTTATTTATATAACTTATACTTATCAAAGGTTTGTGCACAATAGACATGCGGCAAGCCTAAATGAACTTTTGGTATAGTATGAGAACACCTAGGAATGTTTTCCAGATGCTTCATTAGAAGATTTGCTCAAAGTTTTCTTTCTAGCTCATTTATGACCTTTTTGTAACATAGAAACAAAAGTAAAAAGAACTAACCTCAATAAATCTAAAATGAGGGCAAGGAATGAATTAAAATGTAAAAAAATAGTTTTATTTGTACTCACATTTTGTGAGACACCATGCTGACACACTTTCATCTATCATTGGATGAGATGTGGATCTTAAACTTAGTGGGGTCCACACCTCATCTAATAATAGATAGGAATGTATCGACACAGTGTCCCACGCAAATGATGAGTAAATAAAATTTTGTCAATGTAAAATTGTAAGTATCTCAAATAGGATTGAGAAAGTAAGCCTGTAAGGGCGGCTAGAGTAGACTACTGAAAAGCGGTTATGAGCAACTCTTTTTCTTTGGTCGAAGGAATGAAATTCTAACATCTCTTTTCATTTTTCACAAAAATCACGCCCTAGGTTGTAATACCCCAATTTTAAATAATAGAATTAGAAAATGTTGTGAATTAAAAATAAGTTGAAGTGTGATTTTTAAATGA
Organism: Dalbergia cultrata; assembly: GCA_031216105.1. Classification (NCBI taxonomy): domain Eukaryota; kingdom Viridiplantae; phylum Streptophyta; class Magnoliopsida; order Fabales; family Fabaceae; genus Dalbergia; species Dalbergia cultrata. Next base: position 11,784,226 of record CM062345.1, read on the forward strand.
ATTTTTTTTAAATTTTAAATCATTACAGTGGCTGACTGCTGACTAAGAGTCTTTGCCGGTCAAAATGAAACGATAAGGCGGTTTAGGGGCAATTTTTGCGCTAAGAGCGCTGCAGCGCTCAACAGAACACATAAAATCCCTTGTTCGAGGTCCAGAACCTTCACAATTGCCAAAACTCGACCCCTCCACCCTAAGACGCCAGAAACCTCGTTCCCTAACCTCTCTCCACCCTCCCAATCCCATTTTCTTCTATTTCTCTCAATTCTAACTCCAATCCTTCATTCCTAAGGCTTTAAGGTATGTTATTCTCTTGATTTCTCTCTCTATTCTCCATTCCCTCTTTGTTATTTGGATGGTTCTTTATGTTTCTCAAGGAGAGAAGTCTTCTAGTATATTAGAGAGGAAGTTCTTGAGTATTTAGAGGTTTAAAAGATTGATCTAGAGTCCTATGGCTTCTGTATCAGATACTGCTATCAATTCTGCTTCCTAGAGTTTTGTTGGTGCTATTCCCTCATTGTTCACCCCTCCAGGTGAGTGGGTTCGCACTTGTAGTCTCTATGTTATGCATTAGAGTTATTTTCATTAAAAACACGATTTACTACTTGATGCTAGATATTACTGTACAAGGATTGAGATTTCTGTTGGATTACATGTTTTAGAACTGTTATTTTAGTGCATGAAATATGTTTTCATAAAACTCATGGGACCATTATTGTTGAACTGGTTTTAGATAGAAGTGATGATAGATATATATATATATATATTGTTAAAGACTTTTAAGGTTGGTTGAATGGATTCTGGAATTGATTTATGCGTATGATATAGTTTTATGTCTAGAAAGGCCATTTAGAGAAGAGGATGATGGAATTGTTATTATGAACTTGGTTGTTTTGGAATATGATGTTGAGAATTCTATCTATGTAAAGTGTGATGATTTGAGATATGGTTAGAGAATTAAACAGAAAGTAGTTTTAGAGCTTGAATCTTCATGAGATTCAGAACAGTTGACGTATACATATTCTGAGGATATATGAGATCATGAATGTCTGCAAAAAGGGTAACCTCTTAGGCATGATTTCATAGTCATGGTTATGCTAAAGTCAGATTGTTAGAGTTGTATACTCGTAACAACTGCCAGCTACATATTCTATGGCTTTGAAATCACAGTGCCTTTAAGTTGGTGATCCCTTAGACATGATATCATAGCATGATTATGCTAAGGTCGATTAGAATCAGATAGATTCAGAGCTCACAAGAGAAAATGACCCACGAGGGGCAAATTTACGCAGAGAAACGATCAAACAACGAGAAACTATTAAACATAGCCCACGAGGGGCAATTCAGAGACTTAGTCCACGAGGGATGATTTATTCAGAGAAACTACGAAACTACGTGAAACTATTAAACTTAGCCCACGAGGGGCGATTATGAAACTTAGCCCACGATGGGCGATTATGAAACTTAGTCCACGAGGGACGTTATTCACGATAAACTGAACACTCACAAAAGCAGGCAGAGATAGAGAATGAAATGAAATAGAAGTAGAGATTATAGTTTCTTTGATAGTTACTATATGATGAGCTGATATGGTTTTGGATATGAATGTAAATAGAGGAGAATTGTTTTGAGTTGGAAAGTAATGACTAGTATGTATATATGTATATGTATATTTGATTATGTGAGACTTTAAAGTATTATTAATATTGTTATGATTTCATGCATTATTCTTTGAATGTCCCATGAAAGGGGATTATAGGTGGGGATTCACTCACTGAGTTTTGATTACAAAACTCACCCCACTGCTTTATTTCATTTTTACAGATAAGGTAGCTGCTGTAGACTCTTCTCAGCCATTCTCTCAGCAATAGCATTAGAGTATCAGCTGGTAAGCTTCACATAGATGAAGCCCTTGTGCATAGAGTAGTATGCTCCAGTGTAGATGCAGGCAGGATCCCGGACCATAGTGCATAATGCGTAGTTTGCATATATAAAATGTTTTGATGGACTGTATTATAAGACTTTATCATAGAGATTATGTATATTGTGAACTTTTATGATACTTGATGGTATTATGAGAATAGAATTCAGAGTAGAGAATATGAGACTACAGTTTTAAAGAATACTGGTTATATGTTTTAAAGGCAAGGAAATTGTATGTAGAAAAGGTTTTATGGTTCAATTATTTTTGTGATATACTGTGCATACATAGGAATCCAGGTCACGAGGCTTACGTGGGACAGGATTTCTCACGTGTCGGTCACGTGCCCTAAATCGGGTCGTGACATAGGTGTTTTAGTGTCTATGGGTTATGTCTATTTTGAGACTAAAGAGAGAAAAGCATTTGAAGCCCATATGCGTTGGCTGGGCTAGAATGTCACAGCATAACGTCTACACTCTAAAAAATTTTGGGCTCACCATAGCAAGTGGGTTTGATACTCTCTTTCACTCTTTGTCTCTCTCGATGCTTCACTTTCAGTTCTTAAAGAAGGCAAATGAGCACATACAGGCCAGTTCAGTTGGTAAAAGCAACTACCTCTGTTGAATGGTGCACCGGGATCGAGCCCTCAGCAGACCTGGAGGGTGCTCACCCCCCCCCCCCCCCAAAAGTAAGTTGTTATTTCGCTTATTTGTGTGGGTGGGTGAAATAGTGAAATCGAAACCGTAAGTGGGCTATGATGGGTTAGGCTAGTAGCCACTAGCCAGCAAAAGGGAAAGGCAAGGAAGGAAGAGTGTGTTGTGGCTTGTAATCCGTTAAAAGCAAAAAAACAAAAAGTACGGGCCAACACGCCTCTTGTTGAGCTGGTTCATTTAACTTGTGGGCTAAATGAACATATTAATTTTAAATAGGTAAAAATTTTAGACCTAGCCCACCTCTTCTTGGCTGGTAAACGAGTTCGACACTAATTTGTCTCATTAGGGTTTCTGTTTGAAGATTTGAGACAAAATTCTACTTTCCAATTTCAATCCCAACATCCAATGCTCCATTTGACGTCTAGAATTAAGCATAGAACTAGAATTTAGAATTGAAATTAGATATCTCAATTGTAAAATTTATTAACTATGTTTCTTCTCACTAAAGCCAATATAGTTCCTTTTCTTTCTCACTTATTTGTCAAAAATCAAATTTATTATAATTTAACATTTTTATGAAAATTTTTATCAATTTTATAATAAAATATTACCATAATAAAAAATTGTTATTTTGTAATAATTTATTATTTTCAAATTACTAATCACACATTTATATAGTAAAAATTAGATTTAGAATTTTAAATTATAATTCATATTACAATTCTTTAATAAACTCAAAAATAAAATTTAAAACTAATTAAAATTAAAATTTTATATTACAATTCTAATTCTTATAAGTCGTAATGCAAGGGATTAATCTCTTGCATTGCATACTTATGAGGAAAGAAAAAGACAAAACACCCAATTGGCTCTTTCAAAAATGTATTAATGGGTAAGTTAATCTTTTAGAATTTATAAATTCTAAATTAACTTATTATATTTAAGAAAAAATGAGATAAATTAGACCTCCGTATAATTCCGTAAAATGTACAGGGGAAATATGAAGGTGGACAGTGCGGGGAATAATAAACGAAACACGCCGTCGTTTGGGCCCGAGAATCTGAAGCACCTGCAGAAAGGGGGAAAGGTGTTAAGAAACTGTCGTAGACTCAGCTTTCCATTGTCGTTTCGAGAGAGGAAAGGGTTATTCATTCAAGCTCCAAAATTATCATATCTCGTCGATGCTTGTTTGCGGGTAACGAATCTGCGATTCACGAAAATGGGAGAGACAAGCACCACCGCCGACGAAGATTTGCTTCTCAAAGCCTTCTTCGCCGAAGTCAGCGAAGTTGAGAGAGACAACGAAGTTCTTAGGTCTCTCTTGTATTCATTCATTCATGAATTTGTGTGTGTGTGTGTGTGTGTTTTTTTTTTTCTTTTCAATTTGTTGCAATTTGTTACCGCTGTTAGGGTTTTATGGGGCAGTTTTTTTTCTATAATTTTGTTTTTGTTTTTTACATCTAATTTGGAGTTTTCGATGATTAGGATCACCTGCATGAAGCTTCATGAATTGCGATCTTTTCAATCTGACGCCCCGATTGCCTTTGTAGTTTATTTTTTGAAAAACAAAAAAAGGTATTTTGGGTTATTTTCCTCCTGTCGCATATTGATGCGAATTATGTGGTCTTAAGTGAGATTTTTCATAAATAAGGTGAGTTGTTAATGTTATTGTTAACAACAAATCAAGCAGCATTTTTGTTGTAGACTCATTCATGTGTTGATAATGAGAGAGACAAAAAAAAGGTGCAACAATCATGAAAAAGCAGTGATTAATAGACTGGAAATTAGTAATTGATGCTGAAATATCCAAGTGTTAAAATGTAGGAGCTAGCAAATGGGGCAAGATTGATTGCGAGCATATGTATTCCTCAATTTTGTAGCTTCATTGCTACATGATTTAGTTTCTTTTGCATTGAATTCTTCATACTCTATGCTGATCGACATTTTTCCTTTGTTTTAACCTTTTCCCCATAGGATTCTCTCTTGTTTCAAGTTAAATCCGTTTGAATATCTGAACCTACCATTTGATTCATCGACTGATGATGTGAAAAAGCAGTACCGCAAGGTAAGTCCTTCCTTTGCCAGGGGATGATTTTAACTGTTATGTAGGCCTCCTATAACATATTTTTGTTGATCTCTTGTAGTTATCTTTGATGGTTCACCCTGATAAGTGTAAGCATCCGCAGGCAAAGGAGGCTTTTGGAGGTACGTATGTGCATGCTTTGTTATCGCTGCAGCTAGCATATTCAATAGTGGATACCGATTATGACTATAAGTTCTGCAGCTTGAGTTCATGTGAAAGTATTTGTTTCTTAAAATGTTTGTTGTGTTATTTGCTTGTCTGCAGCACTAGCAAAAGCCCAGCAATTATTACTTGATCAAAATGAAAGAGATTACCTTCTTAGCCAAGTTAATTCAGCAAAAGGTTAGTTTAATTTTATTTATTTTTTACTTGGCTTCTAGTATGTTTTAATTGTGCAATTTCTTTTCATTAAGGGTCAGCTTGTTGGACTTTGAGAATAGTGATTTTGAATTATCAAGAAATGGAAAAACTTTGTTTTACTATCTTCATATCTAGACCAAAATTTCAACCTTTCTCTTATATTGGTACTTTTGTTTAATGTTAAAAGGTAATTCTGGACCCTGTCTCTTCTTAGTGCTGCTGTGATTTTCTTGTCCCGGTTTAAAGGTTTTGGTAGGGTGTCTGTTCCATGTGCTTGCTTATATGCCCACATTCACATGGATGGGGAGCTAATTTAATGTGTTTAGAGCGGGGCGGTGCATACTGCATCGCGAGGGGTGGCCTTCTCCACCAGGTTCAGAAATGACTTTTTACATGAGTTTTTCTAACGAAATATTAACTTTAGCCTAGCTCTATCCCGGTTTGAATCTTAAAAATCCCAAATTTCCGGCATAGGGCAAGCTTTCTTTTGTTTATGTGTATTGTTCTTCTTCCTCTTTTCTGCTCTTAAATTTACTCATTGATTTCTTTTCCCCCTCTCTGTGATGTTGAAGAAATGCCTTCTTCATTAGAAAGTTAGGAACACAATACAGAAAAGAACTCATCTTTTTCCATGGATGTCACCTGCAGAAGAACTTAGAGCAAAGAGGAAGAAGCAATTGAAGAAAGATACAGCCTCAAAAATTAAGTCTTTGGTTGAAGAGGTAGGTGTAATTTTAAGTTTTTCACCTTGATCACTTCTGACTGTGCAAGCTATAATTTGGAGTGCTCCCTCCCTCCCTTCATCTTTCTGTGTGTTATGCTATCTGTTTGGCTGTCTGTCTCACAGTGCCATAATGGTCTAAATATGCATTAACTGGTGAGATTACTGTATTTTAATCTTGTAGAATTGGCATGTTACAAATATAAAGGGACAAATATACCTTTGGTTTTTCAACAGACCAAAGGAGGAAAAATTTACCTCTGATTGTCTAAAGGAGGACAAATTTTAATCTTGTACAATTGGCATGTAATGAATATTTTTGTATCTCACTCTTCTCTGCATCTCAGGGAAAATATGATCAGCAATATGAACAATCAGAGGAGTTCAAGCAGGAGCTGAAAATGAAGGTCCGTGAACTATTAACAGAACAAGAATGGAGGAGAAGAAAAATGCAAATGAGGGTACGCTTTAATACTCCCCACCCTTCCCAAACCAAAAAAACATAATAATAAAATGGTGTGACTTGGGAGGTGCTGCTGATAAGAAAGTGAAAGTGTGATCATTATAAGAATTATATACCTTTGCGAATTTGGCATGAAGACTATATACATGAGTAACTCATGTTTTCTGATGTTTATTTGTTGCCATGTAGATATCAGAGGAGGAAGGTAGATTAAAAAGGGACGAAGAGGAACAGAAAGAGATGTGGAAAAGAAAGCGTGAACATGAGGAGGAGTGGGAAGGAACACGAGAACAGAGGGTTAGTTTGTGATGATTTCGTCTTTGGCCTTCATTTTATAAATTAATCTGCAATTAGAGTTCATTTAATAGAGGATGCACCACTTCAGACTTCATAAGTTATTCTTGTTGCTTGCTAAGCTTGTCCTGTCTTTGAAGTTTGACCTACTCTTGCAAAAACTCAGTGATTTAAAAGCATGAGTCTCATTTCTGCTTTGTGGATCTAATAACTGCTGTTTATAGTAGAAACTCTTTCCATGAAGGGGGTGATAGAGCCTGGTTTGATCACCCCCTGTATGGATGGATTGCTCTTTTAATCCAATGTTGTTGCATGAGGGAGTCCCATTTTGTCTAAGTGTCAGCCTATGGACTCATTCATTATAGAGGCTCTCCACTAATTAGTCTGGCTCCTCTGCATTCCTTAACCATTTCTAGTCTTTAAATTTGCACTTACATCACTCACTATGACATCGATTCTGTTGCTAGGCTATTACTCCCTCCCTTGTAAAATATCTGTCAAATTTGAACAAACATGATTATTAAGAAAACTGATAAATAACCGGATTGCTCTTTCCCTCAAGTGATGATGCAAGGATTGTACATTTAGAGATCAGTTCATAAATTTATAATTGGACAAGCTTCCTGCACCTGTTTTATACTTCCTAGTAACATGTAAAGGTTTTTACCAGCAAGAAGGATATTAACACGTGATTTCCGTATCAGGTGTCCAGTTGGAGAGATTTTATGAAGGGTGGAAAGAAGGTAAGCTATTAAGCTTTTGGTTGTTATATAAATATATCTTTGACGCATACCTTGAACACAATAAATGACGAATTGCTTGTCTATATTTCCTGTCTATGCAGACTAAGAAAGGAGAAATTCGCCCCCCCAAGCTTAAGACAGAAGATCCAAACAAATCCTATGTTCAGAGGCCTGTAAAGAGAGGTTAGGTGCTGCCATTGTGTTGAAGGATTCAATTGGAAATCAATCTAACTAGGAGTACCTGTAAAGCATATTTATCGCTGTGCTCATGGGAAGCATCTTGAATCGAATGTAGACCTCCTCAACTCAATGAAATCCCATTTTGGGATGTTTACACCTTTACACCATAATAGGTAGGAATCTCAAGTTCTATGCCATTATTAGTTAATTTTGGGGAAGTACTCGTTATGTCAAATTTGTAAGTACTATTTAAGGCCAAAAAAGAAGGGGAAATTGATCAAAAACATATTTATTTACTCGTAGAAGCAACTAGGCAGATGAAGTGTTAGATCACATCAATATTTATGGACAGTTTGATTCTGATTATATTTGATAAAGTCAAAATCTTATTCATCATCTACTCCTGAGACGGCAGTCTCGGCCTTATTTTCTTCCACCGGTTTGAGACCTTCATCTGGCTATGTACACGATTTCTACTTAATTAGCAAACAGCACAAGATGTAACTGCACGATGTATCGATTGGCTTGACCTGCACTGAGCACGCAAATTCCATGTTGAAAATCGCCTTAGAACGTTTCAAACTCACCTTAGAAATAAAAATCAAGGGCGTGTTCTGTTTGTAGTGCAGGTGTATTGGGTTTATAATTTGTAGTTTACAGTCTAACGGAAAAGTAACCATTTTTGTTTTACTTTCAACCAAATAAAAAATGAATTTAAGAAATAATTTATTGTTATTTTGCTAAAGATATTAAAATAAGTTGAGCTTAATTTACATTCTTCAAATCATAATTTAAATTTTCTCAACATAGGAAACATTAATACTTATTGTTTGCGTTGGAATTGTGAGATCCTCTGGTGTGTGAATAAGTGTTTGGATGGGGGTTTACGTACCGGATTTTGAATTAACATGATTTTGTAAACTTGATTTTGATTAAATGTGGGTTTAATCTAACATGATTTTGTATCTTAAAAGTGAGTTTGATGAAATAAATATTGTTTGGATAATATAGGACAAAATCAATTATACTTGTGAAATTACTGGAAAGGGTATGCATTATAATGTTAATATCTTTTTCATTTCATTGCTTTTAAATATAATTTAATAGATTATATAAATGTTATTATACTTTCTACTTTTTAGAACATTTTTTAACGTAAAAATTTTTAATTAAAAAAATAAATTAATCAAGTTGTAATTTTTTTTATAATAAGCAGTAATATACATAAATCAGCATATTTATTTCAATCATGAATTTATATCCACCGACAGTGTAAAAGTATAAAATAATCTTGTACTTTCATCTAATAGAATATCACCTAATTGACAAATCATAAATAACTTTTCACTGTCACTCCAAGCAGACCTGGCAACCTCAGCAAAAGCTCCAGAACTCCTTTTGCAGAGTGAAAATTCATTTATAAACATAGAAATTGGAGGCAGTCCTATGCATAAAATTTACCTAAACAAGGCTAACATATGTTAGTATATAGGAAATACTAGGTACTGATAGTACCATCTTTCCTGAAACCTATATAAAAAACAACTTATCTGCAAAGATCTACTACTCAAAAGCTATACTAATTCACTAATCCCTTAATTTCATTATAAAATGCAGCACAAGACATTTAATAGCCCCTCCAACTTCCTAAGCTAGTTAAAAAAATAAAAAAAAAAATCGAAAATTGCGTTGAGAACTGATGAACTGATGCAGGGGTCTATTAATATATTATAGCAGCTGAATGGTTAAGTAAAAAAAATCAGATGTACATAATGAACATACTCATTGAAATGAAATAGAACTCAAATGATTCTTTAATATATATAAAATTAAGAACAGTATAGAAACACTATCCATTCTAACTTAAATCCAACATAGAAGCACACTACAACTATAAACCTACTTCAAACGAAAGAATATTTTTCCAAGTCCCATCAATTAAAATCCTTAAGTCTCTTCTTGAGCACGTCCAGTGATTTCCTTTTGGCACTTTGCTTTGCATTCTTATTTGAAAGGCTTCCAAAAATTCCATCTGGAGAATCCTTGAATTTATCACAAATGGTAGCCACCTTCTTATAATCTAGTGCATAGTAATTTTTCTCCCTTATAACAGGATTCATGAAGTTCTCAGGTTGACTACTTAACAAAAGATTAATTAATTGCCGTGCTTCTATCAAGGAGCTTCTAAAACTACCTTCCTTGTAAATTTCACCCAAGCCTGAAGAATAGAACCTCTCATCTGCAAAATTCTCCAACATGATAAGATCATTGTTAATATTCATAACTGCAGTTGCATTAAACCTTTTGACACTATCACTAAAGAAGGCAGCCACAATTGTATTGGAAACATGCTCAAGTGCACCAGTCCCAACTTTGTACATAGCATCCAAGGGTAAAATTTGTTGTGCTGTGGACATAAGAGAATCAAGGTAATAGATCAGGTCATTTATATAATCATTTCCATTCTGCTTTGTCTCCTCTGAAGTCCAGTTAACTTTTTCGGTAAGATTCATATACTCATCTATTTTTGTGTTTACTAAACCGAGCAAAGTAATATAAGCTGCATCCCTTGAAGTCCTTAGCAACAACTTTGCAGTTAAAGTAACTTGAGGCCTCTCAACCGATCGGACTGGGATGCCACATTGTTGTGCTGCATGTTGAAGGAAAAAATCACAAGCTCTTTCAAGACCAGCTATGTTTGCGGCAATCTGCATGGCTTGAGAAACACTGATATTGCCACTATTGATTGTATCAAGTAATGTTTCATTTACTACCTCAATCAGAAACTTGTCCAAATACTTCCTCACAACATCAAAGAAACTGGTACGTACACCATAAGACAAATAATCCCCAGAGCCTTTAATGAAGGATCTCACAATACGACACGTATCAGGTACCATACAGGAGAATGGTGCAACATATGGAAAAGCCGGCATGATATCTGAAGTTTGGAGACCAAATGATAGAACATTGTTCTCATAATCAGCATCTTTTTTTATCACCATCTGCTCATATGAATCGTTACCAAGAACATCAACAGTTTGTTGCCGACATTCTTCAAGGAGAAGCAAATGGTATTTGTCACGATTATTATCAAGAACATTAAGAAGTGGACCTACTTCATATCCATACTGTCTAAGAGTAGCCCCAAGAAGCGTGACATAATCCTTAACTAGAAGAAGATGGGTTGCAGAGTTCATTTGGGAGAATTGCAGATCCAACACTGAAGTCATTTTAGCTAAAGCAGTCTCCCACATGGTGTCAACCTGATCAGCTACCAGGAGCCCCCCAGCAGTCCTGAGGACCCTATCCTCCACTATGAAGTACCCAGCAATTTGAGCCAAAAATGTCTGATATGATTCAACAAAAGGTTGTGCTGAAGATATCTCCAAGTCTGAATTCAATTGTAACAATCTATTCTTATAGTAATATTGACGAAACTGCTCTAGCAACCCCATACAACTATGAATATGACAAGCACGGTAAAGAGGCGTGAGATCAAACTTCATGGCTGAATCTTCATCAGCATCTTCAACATCTAAAGTAAAAGCTTCCTCCTCAAATCCTAAAACATTTTGATCCTCAGCCTTTCTCTGCCTCTCTAGCATTTCCTCATCTCTCTGACGAACTGATGCAGCATGACCAATTGCTGTTTGCCCAATATTTTTACAAGAACTCCGAATGTGGACCATCCATTCATTAACCTCACTGCATACTTTCTTCTCAATGTGTGCTTTTATGACAGGAATTCTTTTCTCTATAACCATTTTGAGAGCCTTGGCAGGAATATTCTGCAAGTAACTCTTCTCAAGCAAATCCACAATTTTCAGTGCAGGATACAACTGGCCCTTAGAAATATGATTGTTGCACTTAACACAAAGCTCCAATACCTGTATACAGTTCTTTGACATTTTTATAGCTTCAGTCACATTCTTCTTGATCGAATAAGATTCAAGGAGCTCCTCAAGCCTGACAAGAAGTTTGGATCCAACCTGCTGCAGTTTGAAATTGTCACTCTGGAGTTCGCTCTTGAGCTCTTCAGCATCAATCAATACACCACGAAGTTCATCAACAGCAAGGATGAATTCCTCATAGTGTGTCTTGCACATTTCCTCAATTTCAGCTTCTTTTTTCTTCAACACATAATTTAGCTGGCGAAGGAGCCCCTCAGGCCGCCCCATTTCAAAGGCGTGCCTGACAAGAGGACTGATATCATCTCCATTGGCAACCAAAGTTGCCAAAACTAAGTCCTCTCCTTCATCACCATTCTCTACATCAGCTCTCCTTTTTGTTTTAACATCCATTGTAAAAATCAATTCCTGGAAACATGGAAGCGTACTTGTTAGAAACCAAATACCAAACCAAGCTTAACACCAATGTTGTTAAACTCGAGAGTTCAAGTAAACTCATGGAGCCTTTGTGGACTCAACTCGTAAACTTGTAAGACTTTACTTGACATTAAAATATTTAAAAACTACCATACTACAAAAAAACAGTTTAATCCAACATCAAGTTCAAAATTGAGCATTTCAAACTTCGTAACCAAGCACGCATGATGATAAAATATAAGAGCACAACTCCAATCTACAACCCATACCATACATAATTATCATCAAACCATAACCAAAATACAAAGAGTAAAGGTTCATTTTGGTCCTTAAAATATATGCATGTTTCATTTTAGTCCCTAAAATTGTAACAAAATGACTCAAGTTAGTCCCAATGATAGTGTTTGCCAGGACCAATTTAAATCACCAAAATGACTAGTTTGAATCACTTTTTGCAAGCTCAGGGACTAAATTGATACTTTCTTAATGTCAGATATTAAAGTGAAGCACGCAAATCATTTTCAAGTACCAAAGTGAACCTTTATTCAACTACAGAAGAAACAAAAGGATAGAACTAATTAACAAAACCCGGAACAATGGAATATAATCAAAGATACCTACTACCACACCAATACACAAAAAAAAAAAAAAAAAAAAATTCACATCCCTATGCTCACAACTCACAAATCCTTCCACTCCAATGACATACTTCAATCCATTGAAAAATATTAATTCCAACACAAATATCCCGCCAAGTGAGCCAAAAATTAAACATTCAAAATCAAACAACAACAGAACCACAAACATAGTCTCGAAGAAGAAATAACCACATAGAGCCCACAAAACAACCTCAGAAAAATAAACTGTTAAAAAAAATAAAGAAAAAAGAGAAATAGCCATAAACAAACCAACAGACCATAAGAAGAAGAGGAAGAAGAACAAGAAAGGAAGTCAACGCAGCCAAGCAAAGAACAACAGCGAAGATCACGCAACAAAAAGTTAATAATAATAATAATAATGATAATGATAATAATAATAAAGACAGAAAGAGAAAACCAAAACCTGATTTGAACTGATTTTGCGGAGAGCGCAGTAGTAGCGAAGAAGGAGCACGAGATTTTTCAAGAAGCAGCGGCTGCCACAAAACGACGACGGACGGAAGTGGCAAAGTGTGACGGTGAGCTCAATGAACAAGGGGCGATCAAAACGAAGTGTGGCTTCGGCTTCGCTGCTTGAAAACGACGTCTTTTATCAACGTTTGTTTTGTCGTTTTATATTTGGGTGTCTCTGTAAATTTCTGTGGGAGAATATTCCCAACCGGATGAAAATACATCAGTTTTTTTTTACAAGAAAAGTTTAAATTAGGGGAAGCTTATTCTCATACAAGATCAGGACAAACCACCAATCTCAACGAGGATTTATGGTGAAATTATAGATTACCTATCAACGTATTGTCTGAAATCGAACCAAAATCCTGACATACAGGGGCGAAACTACCCGGCATTGATAACACATAAGAGTTATAAAGATATAAATTTTTAACGAAAGAAAAAAAAAAAGGCTATTTTAAGAACGAAGGAAACTCGCAATAGATATAAAAACTACACTAAATCCCCGATATGGCCTCGAGAAATATTTCGAAGCACAAATTGATTTCTTGCGATTTGAAACTTTTCTATTGATATCTCAACATTAAAAACAAATGATAAATTGATTCATTTGTATAATTAAAAAATTCTAATGGTGAGGGATTAATTTATTATCTTTTTTGAATGTGAGAGATCAATTCAAAATGTTTAATTTCGGATGAATCAATTTATCCTTTGAAATATTTCTGAAAGACCAAAATGGATATTTGGACTAAGACCTGAGGTTGTATTTGTATATAGGTCATAGGGGGTGTGTTACATTAATTTAGACTAAAAATATCAATTTAGTCACTTATATTTATAGTCAAAGATAAATTAGTCTCTCAAATTTAAAAAGTCTCATCATGGTCTATAAAATTTTAGAAATGAGAACAAGTCAATCTCTCTGATTTGGAAAGTTTTATCGTGATCTCTCAAATTTAAGAAATTGGGATAAGTTAACCCCTCCATCAAATTATCATCCGAGCTGTTAATGGAAATTTTCACAAAAAGTTATGACTCACTGTGAAAATTAATAGCACGCGTAAGAAGGTTAATAGGACACGCGAACATTTTCAACTTAGATGACAATTTGACAGATAGACTAATTTCTACTCATTTCTAAAATTTGAGGGACCACTATAGAATTTTCCAAATATAAAGAACTAATTTATCCTCATTTTTAATATTTGAGAGGCCATGATGAAATTTTTTGAATATGAGAAACTAGTTTGTCGCATGTTATAAATATGAGAGACTAAACTGATATTTTAGGCCATTAATTTATTTTTTATTCATGGATTATTCAGGGGAATACTATGCTCAAGTGCATTAAATATTTTTGGTAGGTTTCAAGTGCGTGTAATGTGTAGACTGAAGCCCAATACCTAAAAAAATATTTATGAATCTAGTTCCCACCTTCTTTTACCCTTCCTACACCAAATTTATCAGGTTTTGTGGCAATTGGAGGCTTCTTATTTTTCTTGGACATATACCTTTACTAATATCCAATATATACTTTTTTAGGTTAAAAACAAAATACCCCTAACAAAATTACAATAGTAGCATTGGTCCGTATAGTTTAATGCAATTTTATTAGTTTAATGCAATAGTAGCATTACTAATAGTAGCATTGGTCCGTATAGTATTTGTTAGTTTAATGCAATTTGATCTTTCTGTTTTTCCAAAAGAATTTTTTTTTTATGAGAAGCCAATAGTCCCATGAGGACTCAGAAACAAAAATGAATAATTTTTCATTACTCGAATTTTCGTTGTCGGGAGTACAATTCAATGGAATATTTTTCTCATGCGTATAGTAACTAAAAGAACTTTGCATTCCCCTTATCAGATCCTCAAAAATATACATACCATTGTTTTTCTTTTGGGTCTCAACAATTCTTTCAACAATTTCAGATCAGATAAAATCTTTCTTAAGTGATGACTCCAAAATTTATACCCTCAATTTTATTTTATTTTTTAGTGAGATTTATATCCTCAATATTACACATTTGAAGTTCATTTAGCTCACAGACTCTTATTCCTGTGAAAAAAAGAATTTCTTTTTTTCGGTTACAAGCTAGAAAGCAAAAAAGTGCAATCAGAAGCACACGGAGACCGTTCCCTGATGAGTCGTCCTGCAACATTGCCAACTCTTCAAAGCTCTCATCAGCAGAGCTTCCAAGTCTCAGCAAGAGCATCTGCTCAGCGATTCACTTCACGAACACCGTCTGAGAACCAAACGCTCCAATCCCTGGCAGCAAGGGCAGTGATGTGATGTCCGCCAACACCTTAACACACGAATGAAATCTATATCCCAGCCACCCGGCCCGCAAGATATGATGATGGCGTCAATGGCAATTTTGGAGTCACTTTCACACCAAAACCGCCGGAATCCCAGCCTCCAAGCTTCAGTCATCCCGTTTCCGATTGCAACCAGCAGCTCAGCATAAAGCACAGGAACACCATCCAAAAAAACAAAAATGTTATCTCAACACCCAAAACCGGATGTCAATGTAGGACACCATAGTGGGACCATCGTCACATCCAATGAAATAGCATTACTCGCCACGAACCACCCGACTCCCATCGGTATTAATCTTGACTTCACCCGCCATAGGCTTTGCCCCACACTACCTGTCGTCCCGAAGTAACCACTGGCCCAACGGGGTAGAAAACTCCCCGGACAACCTTGAGATCAGCAATAAGCAACGAGGTAATGTGGTGGTTTCGTCAGCACCACGGGGTAACGAGGAACAGTAACTGACTGGAGCCTTTAATATGGCGCTCTGACCACGGGAACAATGAACCCTAGCGATACCCAGATATGCTGAGCGTGGGTGCAGGCGATCACGCAGACGACAATGGACGATACTCCATGCAACGGGGGCAGATAGGGGACGCTGCCATGTTACGACCAAAATGGAAACCAGCTGTTGGGAGCGCCATATGGTACATTTGCCACAGACTCGCATCCCCAGAACCTAGAGAATAATCAAAACCCACTTTCAACCTGTTGGACGCCTATGAAAAGGCCCTGCCAGAAATTAAGAACGCCGAGGTTGACTAGGAACATGAAAAAACATCCTCATGAGGTAGGTATTTGGGGCGCAAAACTTCTTAGCGTGTGTTTTGCTTGGGAGGATAAAAATTACTAAATACACATAAGACTCGTCTAGGTAAATTTTGATCTCAATATTACCCTCCAATCAAACACACCTTAAAGTATAACATCCCAAATTAGCGTACCAAGCAAGGCCACATTCGTCGGGCGGGTTTGCCTAACACCCAAACCCCCTCTACTCTTTGGCTTCGTAAGATTATGCCATGCCAGAGGATGGAACCCATTCTAGTTATGTGGTTTATAATTTACAAACAATAACAGAAAAATAATCTTTTAACTTATACTCAAATTAATATTTTTTTTTTAATGTAACTATAATTTTTTCAATGTCAAATGAATTCAACTCAAATTGCACTCTTCAAACCATATTTTAATATCTCACACATTAACTCCGATTTTGGTGTTAGAATCACAAGATCCTTTCATGTTAATCAGTCAATATACTGCTTTTGTATTTTCATTTTTTGCAACACAACCTTCTCCACCTTGCGCTAGTAACAGGATCAAAATGAACCGCATCACATTACACGTCAATATTCAACTGTTAACTGGCATAGCAACTACAACCGTAAATCTTTAAGCTAGAAATCAGGCAGCACTTGTCCAAAATCATACCGAGGGAATCATACTTGGAGCCCCCCATCCAGTGAAGTTAAAAGGAATGATCGTAAAACAAAAGCAGAATGCAAGAAATTTTCCAACAATTGGTACAATTTCGCCATCCAGAACCACCAAATTCAATACCCGAACTCTCTGCGGCAAAAGGGAAAATATAAAAATCTATTACCAAAATTCACATATTTCTGTGTCATAAAATTTTGATTCACACAAAAATTAGTTGTACAAAACATGGGTAAGAATTACACAGCAACACCTATGATACATGGACACCCAAGAAAGATTTCTGATTTATATATCTCACCATCACCGAAAAAAAAAAATGAAAAACCCTCTTGTCCTCTTGATTTAATATTTTTCTAGAAAAGGGACAATAACCTAGGTACAATGAGTAAAAAATCTGTAAAAGCTAATGACAAAAATAGCCAGCACTGACAATCCATGACTGATAACCATGACCTTGATTTTGTACCTATGCCTCAATGTACAACGGTGGGTGAACCCAAACCGCATCTTTTAGCTTTGTCAAAGTGAACCCAGCAGAGTAGCAGTGGCTACCCACCTTCTCAAACTTCTATCTCCCAAAGGCCTGCCTGAACTGAGTGGTGAAAACCTAGGCAAGCCTTCAAGCTATCTGCGGGGATTAAGACCACAAACTTGTATTCCCCGAAAATGGCATCATGCTATATACAGAACACCATAAACCAGGCGACAGCACGAGCTGTTTAAGGCATAAACATTAGGAGCAGTCCTAATGATCACTATATCCACGCAAGCGAACCTCGGTCATTCGTTACTTGAGGACGGCCTCTAGTAGGCGTTGGTGGTCTATTGGCATTCAACTCCTGCAAATGTTTTAACCAATGTTTTGAACATCACACAAATTTCACAAGAAAGCTTAATCATCAGCTGAAAATTCACTTAGATCATCGTGCATATTTGATAGCTGCATTATTTCACAGCATTAAGAGGATGTCAACCATTTAATAAAAACTATTTGAAGGAATACCTGCATCCATGTGTCTTCAACATGACGCTCTGGTGACGTTCCAGGTGAAGAAATTGCAGGTGGTAATGGGTGTATCAGTTTAGGAACCACCACAAGATCTCTACCCAGAACTAATATTGCCCCTGCATTATTTGCCGTACCTATTGCCACAAAGAAGTGTCAAAACCGATAAGGGAAAGTTATCTAAGTGACAAAATGCAATGTAGAAGCCAGCAACATATACCACAGTAGTTGGTAGCTGAGAAAAGTGTGATCAAATGTCCCTGGGCAAAACGCTCAAAGCCATCCATCACACATTCATGTGCACGAACAATCAGCTGAAGGTCATTGTTCTTACAAAATTCCATGACACGATCCGGCTACAATAGCAAAGCCAATTTAGATGAGCATAATAGCCAAAACGCAATTTTAACCTCTAGCGGCAAGTTCAAAAAATGAGTACAGACAACATCCAACAAGGCAATCGGCTACAGCTAAATGGCTACAAATATCAATCAAATAACACCACTCATTAACGTGGCAATCTTCAGATTAGAGGAAATATCAAGTGCTGGCATTAACAATTGCAATCGCAAAGGGGAAGTGAATAGATCGTACAAGATTACAAGCATTACAACAACTTTGAAGCTACAGAACAAATCAACTGAACAAATCAGTTATAATTGACTTTTCAAATTTAGGTCTACACATAATGCATAGCTTCATAAATATTTATCTAACAGAAGCATGTTACAATTGCAAAAGTTCCAAGACATAAAACACCGCCTGTAAAATTAATTTAAAATGTTTCAAACTACTGATGCTTCAAAGTTCAAAATCCAGTATCACAAAGTCATCAATATAGATTTCTCAAATAATGAAACAATTAATACATGAGCATTCTAAATAAAATCCAATCACATAAAAACTGCATCAGCAAATAAATTGTTATTAATATATTTATCATATGCAACATTTACTCGTCTCTATTTGACTCTAGTCTTTGTTTATCCCATTATCCAGGAAATTTAATGAAAAAACATTAAATATTTCACAAAATAATAAGTAATGAGCACTCACCCCAAAAGTAACTAACCCTGGACCTCTAGCATTTGGCCGCAGCCCTTCCACACTGTCATTCTCTGTAGGATCAGACCTAGAGAAACATTTCATGTTGTTGTTATTCAAAAGGATGCCAAAGAAACTATCACAAACAAGCATAAAAATGCACTAACCACAGCAGATCCATAAGCACAATTGATCCTGCTTCCATTGTAATTGGACGCTGAATATTCTCAATCTGTTCCACATGATTTATTGAACGACCAATACCCCCATGCATGCAAATAATTTTTGTCTCAATTACAGCCGCCAGAGGAAGCCAATTAAACAGACGATTTATCCGGTGCCATGCCCAAATCCCATCTCTCTCACCCTAATCATCAAATTACAAGGTTGGTTGAGGTGCCCAAAACGAAATGAAAAAGCACTGTCCGGTACATGAAATTCCTTACCATCCTCTCAATGCACTCAATTCGGAAACCGAAAAGGGCATTAATATCTGCAGCTTCATGGTTTCCTCGTATTAAATGTACATTGCTAGGATACTCAATCTGCAAATATCACATAACCATAACTGAGAATGCCAAACTTGATATAAATGAACAACACATAAATGCAACCTATATATCCAGAGTACCTTCAGAGCAAGCAGAAGGGTTATAGTTTCCAGGCTGTGTTGGCCCCTATCAACATAATCTCCAAGGAATAGATAATCGATATATCTGATAGTCATTTATGCGAAATTAGAAGTAAGAAAACTGAATCCTAAGTCATTAGCGTTACAACAAACAAACAAAAATCATCTGTATATATGTGCTAAAACAATGGATTTATATCATATTATCCTTCCAAAATGGGAAAAGACATATGCACATAGGTGCTAGCTAGTCAACTAGATGGATTACACTGTAAAGACAAGAATCACTAACCCGAGGTTTCAGGTAAGCTTAATTGGGTCAAGGAATGCTATGAATATAAAAATTTGAAAGTAAGCATGTGGCATCAATAAAATGCAAGTGTTGGGTAATCAATCTCAAGTACTCGTGCTCAAAGGTAAGATCTCAACAATGCATCATTATAGAGCTATTTACTGAATGATCACTTTCTTGAATTGGGATGCTAGTAACGCACCAGAACCATAATCGAACAGAAACAGGGAAGAGTATAGAGTCTCCGAGCTCTCTTACAACTACCCTCCTTTTCCTTTTATTCTCTTCTGTTCCTATTCCAATTTCCCTCCAAAACTACCCTCCTATAACTGCTACCAACTAACTTCCAGCTGTCCCAACTCCCTGCTCCTTGTATACAGTGGGCCCAACCCTTGGCCCATCACCCTTTTCCCTACGTATCCTTTCAAACCCGCCCATACATACGATCCCTAACACATCAAGTGTACAAAGGATAAAGTACGACTCTTAATTGGGACATCACAAATGAACAAACCGAACTATGGTAGCAAACTAACCAGCAAAAATAATTACAGAAAGCAGGTTGTGGTTTTGATATTGTAACACATTGACAACCGTGCTCAAACACTGTGATAGCCTATTCATATTTCATCCAGATTCCAGAGGGTTTAGCTAATTGAAGAAAGCAGATGCCATAAAGTACAACACTAGTAGCACACAGTAACCATTCATTACACACACATAAAACCATCAATGGGGAACTAAGGAACTTACGCTATGTCACCAGCGGTTGATGGTGCACCATACTCATCAAAGAGGCGCATGAGATCCCCAAATTGCCCATGTAAATCTCCAAATATTTTAATCGGCGCCCCAAGTTGTAAGACAGTTGGTTCACTTGAAAATATACGCTCTGCACTATCACAAAGATCCGCAATTTCATTGCAATCTAAGAAAAACTGCCGGCGAACTGGCGGTTTCCAGCCACGAGGCTTCAAGAGGTGCGCTATGACCTATAAATGAATGTAAGGAATTCCATCAGAAACAATCTTAACATAACAATCGGTATGATAAAGCCAACATGAGGGTGTAAATGAAGAAGATTCAACACGACACATTCAGAATGTTGCCATGAACAGAATGGATCTGATAGAGTAGGCAATGACAACAATAGGAAGGTTAGTCTACAAGACTTATTATATGTTCTGCACCTGATCCTTTACATACAGTCCCAACACTTAATAGGGAAGGCACACAAAGGCACACAACATTTTATAGGTCAAGTTATTTTAAACCAATTGGATATGGTGCGCCTGATCCATTACCATTGCTGAAATATTGAATAAAATGCGTATTACTGTTCAAATAGAAGTTTAATTTTGATTCATAATAAGTGATTCAGTTTAAAATGTTTTCAAACAACCACTCAATCATATGTTATACATTACTAAAGAGTTTAACCATGAGAACAACTAAGAGGTCAAACTCTCAATAATGTGGCACACATGACAGATGATAGCGTAAAAACTGTTATATCGAAACCACTTGTTGGTTCAAGTGGTTCCACATTTGTTCCCTTTAGACCATGTCCTGGGTTTGAATATTGTGAATGGAGAGTTTTACTCCCATGATAAGTCGACCCAACACAAAACTGATTAATCATGTCTAATAGGCTCAGATATAGGAGATTTAGACTAAAAATTATACTCAAGACATTACAGAGACAGATATATACCTTTTTTGGGACACTATTGATAGACATCTGCCGATCTAATAATTTTCTAGCAGCAGTTGCACTTTCTGGAGTCCCGTAACTGACCCGCCTGCCTTCATTTTCAAACTGATCAATCGAAAGCTGTCTAACCATGCCACCTAATGCTCCACCAGTCTCTGCAGCAACAACCACCTGGAAAATTTCCAGAGCACCAAAACTGAACTTAAATGCTTCACGTATAACTACACACAGCATACTTGGTGATAAAAATGTATTACTCACAGCTCTGTGATGCAGCCTGACTCCACCAGGAGCGATGTTATTGGATCCTGCAGAATCAGGCTTAATTAAGGAAGATATTTGTTTCCCACTGGGGGTAGCCTCAGCTCCACGATCCCTGTCAGGCAATTCAACTTCTCCATTCACTTGTCGAGCTTTGGCAGCTGCCAGCGTAGCACTGATAGCTTCAGCTTCCGCAGCTGATGCTTCAACCAGATACTCAACTCCTTTGCTAGTTCGCCTGTTCAAAGTTCTTCACTTGAATGATGAAGCCAAAGAAGTAATAATTAAATACCTCACCCAATGAGATGATGAAATGTTCTGTACCTAGGTCCCTGAAGCATGGCATTTTCAGTGCTGATATCAGTGTACATGTCACCATTTACAGGTGGAGCAACTGGATTTCCCAAAACGACTGCACCGTCAGCAGCTGCTTCAGGCAACATTTGCCTTGTCCTCTCATCAACAAATCCATATCGTCCAGGTATTCGTCCCACTTGTGCATTAGACGCAGCGGCAGCAGCGGCATGTGAAGCAGCAGTTGTTGTTTCAGCAGCAGCAAGATCTTCAGCAACAAGTAGGTCATCCAGCAAGACTCCTGCAGCATAAATACAATACATTATGATCAGTCCTGTGCATGAAGTGGAAAATTAGTTAGCTGACATCAGGATAGGATCCCATAGTATGAGAACATAGACCTCAGCTTGCCAGATGAACAGGGATTGACTGGCCATTTTCAACAACGGTTAAAGAATATTGCAATCTAAGAACAAGAAGATATTTTGATAACAGGAGACAGAATTCAGCAACTCTGTAAATTGGAACTCTCTCATGGCTGTTCATATCACAGCCTGAGCCAATACCAAACCTAGTTGAATAGTAACACCACCAAGTTTCTCTCAACAGGCTAGGAGCACTCTTGGGAATGACCTATAGTAGCCTTTTTTCGGGAATAAAAGCTGCTTTCATTGTTATGAATATGACTGGGTGGAAAAAATGTGAATGGATTATAAGCAAAACATCATAATTTTCAGCCTAAGAGCAGCTTATGATTTTAAGCAACCTTGGACATTATTTGATTATTAGTTTTTTATTATGTGCAACAAGAAACTGTTTTCCCATTTTACCCTGTACACACATAAGTTCACACATCCATTAAATTAATTCAAACCATCTTTAAGTTAAGCTGGTTATTTATAAACAATCCAAACAAACTAATTATCTTAAAATTGCTTTTCAATTAGCATATCCAAAAATAAAATTGAATTCATCATAACCATTTTATGAAAAATCACTTATACAAATAATCAATTATTGAAATAACCACAATTTCTCAGCTTTCCCAAACACACCCTAGATGTGCTATTCTAAACTCAATTGACCCTCAACACACCTAACCAAACAAGCATATGATCAACAGTCTGAAAAGTATAGCTATCATGCTAATTGAGCTATTCCACAAGTTTCCATCTCCCAATTCTTCTAGCACCATCTAAGAATTCTATACTCATAACATTAACATTCTCTAGCATCTGCTAAGTCCGAATAATTGAAGACACAACCAAGATTCAAATGTCCAGATTGCTTCAAATCCACCCAAAAACCCAAAAAATAAATCCGATAATAAAATATTAACCAACGACAAAATAATAACTAAATTATCATCAGAAAGCAAGCTGACCTAATTAAGACCACATCGACCAGACTGTCAAGTGGCATCAGGCAATAAACTTCATCAATATGAAAAGAGAAGTTAGATTCATGACTTACCCCCACGTAAACCACCATAAATAAAAATGTGATCACCAACAGCAGCGGCTGCATGTCTACAACGCCGTGTCAACTCAACCGAGGCATCTCCACCAGCTGCATCAGCACTATATCTACCTGTTCTTGGACTGGTAACAACAGATTTTGTATCACACCAAACACCAGCAGCGGTGTCCAAAACTACAAACAAGGGGGAAAAATTACAAAAAACTGCTAAAAATAGCAATGATTTGTGAAACAACAAATCCTGCTTTCACTTAAAATACCAAAAACAAATTACCATTGGTCAAAAATAACTAAAGGCTACAGCAGCAACTAGGCATCGGCAAGCTACCCTACGAAAAGTAACTACAACAGTAATTAAACTCCAAAAGAATTTGTTATTGCTAATGACAGATGCTCCAGACTTCCACAAGAATATTCTCTATTTCACCCAAAAAAAAGCTGCTCGTGTCAATAAATGGAAAGAAAAAATACATGTATAAAAAGCAAAAACTAGTTTGTTATACAAGCAATCCAAATCAAACTTTTTTTTGGTGGGGGGAGGGGGTGAAGCACAGTGCAAGGCAACAAATAGAAATATTCCAAGCAGCACCATGATCAAGTACCTGCAACACTTGATGAGTCTTCCACCATCCGTCCTCCACCAAGAGCCCCACCAGACACATGAAGCCTTGCATTAACAAATACCTGGAATCATTAAATCAAGCAAATTATGATCCTTCGAATATAAAACCAAGAAAAAAAAATGAATAGAATAAGATAAAGGAAACTAAATCCCACCGCTGCGTGCTGATATCTTGGAGACGGTGAGACACCAGGAGCAATTGCCCACTCCCAACGACCATCTCTATGCTTAGCAAGTCCATATGCACTTGGCAGTGGCTGCAATATAAGATTTGGGGGGACGGGGCAAGGGAAAAATATGACCAATTGACAATAGCTTAGAATTAAATAATTCATAAGAATCGCATAACAATCTAACAGAAATTGATAGGAACAACTATCTGTAGATATATGAAGCCAACATAAAATGCCAACACCCAACAATTATCAATGCCATCCGTCAGAACAAAAGTGTCCAATTTGTACTTGCGGGCTATTGCATTATAGCCTGACTGAGCAATTGGAGAGTTGTTACTTGGTAGATTTGTGAGAACTTCAACACCCAATCTCCAAAGAGTACTCCAATAACTACTGAGTGTCTTTATTTATATTTAAATATCAATTAAAAAATATGCAATTAGTTATTAACAGATTCAGATTCTGCGATTAAATGCATGAGTACAAAGATTCAGTAAAGATATGTGTTCTGAAGGGAGTGGCTCAGAAAATGCAGAGCGAATCATGAGAGGTGGAGATAGACTACATTTGGTCAGGGGTGGGGCAAATAAAAAAGATATCATCTTGTCACTTATCAGTTGGTTACCTGAGCTGCAGACCCAAAAAGAGAAGTATGCCTCTTTATGGCAGCAAGTTATAAAGATTACATATGATTTTTTTTTTTTAAATGATAGATGATTACATATGAATTAGATAAGAATGAGCAGGGATGCCAATCCAGTAATTTCTGCAATGCTGCTACTCAAGCAAATCCATGGATGTTCATTGCAGGGATAGCTTTTAAACCAATGGTTACTCTTGATGCATGGTGGCACGAATACATATCAAGTTTTAGGAGGATGCCACAGGTGGAAAATGCTACACTTGACTCTAATTCTAATGTAAATAACTCTCCCCATAGATATTTTATATTCTCCTCAGGGTGGTCATTCAATTGGAATTTTCAGTACAGTAAAAAATTAGGTGATAGAGAATCAGCGAACTAATAATCATTTAGCTTTTACCAGCATATGCTTACTTTTGTGCAGGTAGCTAGGATCGAGATCTTAGCTAGGATCGGAAGGAGAATACAAACACGTAAATCGTGGGATCGTAACACGGATCGTAAGATCCTACCAAAAATAAATAATTAAATTTATTTAAATATATAGGCATCTAACATACCATAATTAAGCAAAATAAAATATAAAAAAAGGGATAAACCCAGCCCAAACAATTTTTAATACCTTTTTTGGTGGTTCAAACTGTCTGAGGCATTTTTTTTTCTCATGATCTTTGACTTAAAGGGCTTACTAATTTTTTTAACACGGATAGAAGCCCCAGAACAAGAAAAAAACCCAAACAAACTTGCATTCTGCCCAAATGGAAGGCTTTGGAACAAACACATGTCAAGTAGCAGATGCAGAACCTCTGTTTCCCTCATCAACAATTCAACATCGTTTGATGACAAATTTTTAACACAATCCCTAATAAAAAAATCCAACACACAAATACTCTTGAGTTTCAACCATAAATCAAAGATTTTTGAGAGTACAAATAACAAAGGCAGGATGCAACCAAGGCATTGAGCTATCTGAGAAGGAAGAGATTGTAAAAGAAAGGAGGAAGAGCTCAGCTTCGTCATCGGCCGAGAGCGCACCGAAGATGATAACTTTAGATGAGATCGGAGAAGAGAAAAGAAGAGAGAGCACAACCAAGCCTGACGCCAGGGAAACTCCAACTCGTTGAGCTTCGAAGCCCCATCTTTCGTCATCCTCGAAGAACAGAGATCAGAGGACAAGACAAAGAACAGAGAGAAGATGCGAAGCGGCGGCGCAGGGCGCGAGGCGAGAGGCGCGAGGTGGAGGCTGAACCAAGAACAGAGATCGAAGATGGAGGCTGAAGCGGCGGCGCGGCGTGAGGCAGCGGCGAGGGGCGGCGGAGTTACAGAGAGATCGAAGAGTGAGAGGGGTAGTGAGAGCCGGAAGAAGACGCGAGAGTGAGAAAGGGTGTGTGACATGCCCGTTACTCTCTTAGGGTAGGGGAGAACGGGCCAGGTCGCTTGGGCTCCGTCCGGTTTGGGCCGCTTTCACCAAGCTCCTCCGTGGAATCGTCCGGCGCGCTAAGATCGGCCGATTCCAACGATCTCATGATCTTTCGCGGCGATCTCACAGCGCGACGAAGGGAGCGAGCCAGAGCTGGGATCGGGATCGGAGATGGGTTGCGAAATCGTGGAATCGTGCGATCTCACGATTTATCTCGCGATCCTAGCAACCTTGCTTTTGTGCATATTCTAACAGGAGGATTTGGACTCAGGGATCCTCTAGATTATTCTCCTAATTGTCAAAGTTTCTTGTAGGCCTTTGTTTGGACAAAAACAAATTATTTAGTTTGTATATGCTAATAAATCGACAGGTACTTGCATGCATATCAATCCACATTTTTTTTTTTTGTAATTTCTTTCAATTTTTTTAACTTATTTAATTTGTTTTTGTAATTTTCTTCAACTTCCTATACATCAAGGGTATTTTAAGAAATAGGAATGTCGGACACCAAAGGGACTATTCCTTATATATATAGTATAGATATATAGATAATAGATAATCTAATTATATATGTATAGTTCTATTCTAAAATATAGTAAGTTTAATTTACTTAAAATAGTTTATATCTAATTTGTATTGTCAAAATCATAGCATACCGTTAACAACTTAGTATTTGATAAAATGTCATAATTTCAAACTGAAAGATATAGTAATTATAGAATTTAAAATGTAAAAATCATGTCCGTAACTATGTTTTTAAGTTATATAAAGTTATAAACAAATTAAACTGTTTACATATTTAATACAAAAGACTAATTTAATAATATCATGCTTGATTAATAATCAAACAAAGGTTATTTTACACAATTTATTAATATTTCAAAATCAAAATTTTAACCTAAATCTATTTAGTAGGAATGGCCATTAAATTTTTTATACTTTCACACATTTCAGAGTATGTTATTTGATGAAAAATTTATACTCAAAATTTTTGTTAATAAATTATGTATGCGACTAAAAGTACATGAAAATAATTTTAAGTTTTTATTTTATAATTAGTTAATGTTTGCCCCTTCAACATGCATTTTCTGCATCCGTCCGTGTTTGGACAATAGTTGTTAACAAAATTAACACAAATTATTTGCACAAAAGCACAGTCTCTCAATGCTTATCTCCAAATAAGTGTCTTATATGATGTTTTAGTTCAGAATTAGTGTCTCATCTATTTTTGCATTTTCATGCTGCAAATTATCCCCAGAATAAGCTTTTCTGACATTTTTGGAGAGAACTAGGTTTGCCCTAAGGACCTCCATCACTTTTCAGATTCAAAAACAAGCTAAAACTGTGGCAACGTCCAGTTTTTGCTATTTACTGGTGTCTTTGGCTTGAAAGTGCTAGAATTTCCAAAGGGACTTCCTCATCTTCAGACAACATTTAGGATATGGTTACCTTAGCTTCATTGTGGTGTTCCACAGATGGCCTTCTAGAGGTGTTTCTTTGTTGGATATGCAGAGATAGTGGCATGCCTTGTTTACATGACTCAATCTCATAGGACCTACATGTTTTCCTTTTCTTTGTTCTTGTGAGGTTACCTTATACCATCTCTTTGCACTATCCTCATTCAATTTAATGAATTTCTTTTTCTGTCACAAAAGAACACATTATGTGCTACCAAACATGCCACATGCAGACCAAGCACATAAACAGCACAACAATTAATTTTTAATTTCTTTAATGAAAGGCAAGGCAGCCACCCTTCCTTGGATTTAACCAATTTGAAAGGACTGAAATGTCCTGCTGCACAAATAGAACCCTTTTTCATCTGTTTTTAGTTTATAAACTGTTGAGGATCCTCACCCCAGTGTAATTCTCTTTGCAGTTCTATACAAGCAAGCCATATGCAAGGAGATAAACCAAAAAAGAGAAGGGATATTGCTGATAAACACAGATAGTGAGCCAAATCAATATAATGAGAAAGTGAAGTGTACTATTTTTTTTTATAGAAAATGAGAAAATGTAAAATTATGAACAGATAACTTACAACACTATTGGCATCCCTCCCTCCACAAAGCAGAAGCAGCCCATCAGAGCGTGCACTTGCAGTTGCATACCTATTCGAAAGTAAATGACAAAATGAAACTCAAACCCACATTATCAAAAATTTCAAGCACGAAAACACAGCCAAGTAAACAAATACAAGGGAAGCATTGCAAAGTTATTTATTGACATCCACCATTGTGCTAACAAAAGACACAGCAATATTGCTTTGCTTTACTCCAGAAACAGAACATTAATACTAATCAAGACTTTAACCTAATGTATCAAGAATGATTAGATAATAAGCAAATTATAATAACGTTTCAAGTTTCACTCTGTTTCCAAAATATCCCATATAATAAGTCAAGCTTCAAGTCAAACAACCCTACTCAAGCTCTGCAATCTCATGATCTTCACACATAAAACAAGCAGAAAATAAAGGTGATCACACTCCACAGTCAATCAGCTCCCAAACTGAAGAAAGAATCATGCAGTGTCCAACAGATCAACCAATAAACCAGCACAAATTTATAAGACAATAATAAACCAATGGAGGGATATTATGCTTGATATGGTAGCTAATGAAAATTACAGACGATTCAATTTGCACTGATTTTAAGAAAACAAGTCAAGTTTTATTTTATTTTACTTGAAAAAAAAAGGGGGAGAAATAGAACATTAAAACAAATCATAAGCATTGGCCTTGACCATGAAAATAGATTAAAAAAAAAAAGGATTTGTCTTGGTGATATTCAAAATCACATAATATGATATCAAGTTAAACAAAAATTAACAAATAAATTTATTCCACAAAACATATCACACTAACAGAATAACATATCTTCATAAACTCAGAACATGGAAATGAAGGGTATAAAACTACAAATCTACTCACTCAGTGGCAATCACTTAAATGACAGCCCTCATAACCTAGTTTAAGACATCAAAGGCTATAGAATAAAAATGCAAAATATTCATAAGCATTTAAACTGATATGGGCATAGTTCAGTCAAAGTAGGAGTCAAGAAAGGTAGAATTTGTGAACACAGTACATGCATGGAGGTGGACCCTCTCCTTCAGGCTCCAACTTGCGCCATTCATAAGGCTTGGCTGCTGTGTCCAAGGCCCATACATCAGCCAAGGGTCTTTTTCCTGGAAAGCAGGACAAAACAAGTGTAACACCCAATAAATTTACACACAGAGCAAACATTCAAGGCAGATAATGTAAAAGGAATAGCATTTGGGTAGTTACCATCATTGCCTCCAATTGTCATGAGATACCGCTGCCCCACCAAAGCCATAACATGCCCATAACGTGGCCCCGGTCCAGGTCCTGGAACACCAACTCTGCATAACATTCATAACCCACTACAACAGATAAATAACCTCAGGTAAAGGGGGAAAAAACAAAAAAACAAAAAGAAGAAAAAACTAGAAGATAGGTTCCAAGCCTAACCTGTGCCATCGTGGCCGTTGTTGAGTGAGGTCAAGAACATGAAGATCCTCGGCTGACAAACCAGCCGGACCAATGCCACCCTGTTTTCGAAAGCAATATTCCTCTAAGAATTAAGCCAATCAGATAATCAATACTATATAACTGCAGAGATACCCTAATCACACTACCTGAATAACTACCATCGTTCCCACAGCAGTCGCCACATGTGCAGCCCTTGGGGTTGGAGGCTCTCCAAAGGGAGTTATCCTGCATTATATTTCCCTTGTAAAGACTAATGTGAAGTGCATAAGGCTATTCAAGTATTACTTTAAGTCTTATACTATATTTGAATGCTAGGTATGAGGGGAAAGGAAATAGAAGGATGGGGAAGGGAATAAACTCCCTTTCCTGGGAGTTTAAATACAGACAAGAAAATAATGGAACTGAAGGGGATCATTTGCCCCACTTTTTCCCTCAAAGGCCCATTTATATTTTCACCCAAAATTGGAGTGGAATAGGGAAACTTAAAATTATAGTGTATAAAGTATAAACAATACAATTGTTCTGTTTCGTTCCTTTGTAATATAACTTTCAAACAAGATTAATGAGATTTTATTCCATTCCTGAATTAACGACCACCAAAACAAGGAGAAAGATAATTTTGTTCAATTCCAATCCTCCTGCTAATTTCATTTCATTCCATTAATGAAAGAATGTCCAAACATTGTGTTAATGAAGGCTGGAAAGAATAACCTGGTCCTAAGCTTACCTAGACCATTTTTTTGTTATGACATCATAACAGTGGACATCAGCTGTGGCTCCAGCTAAACCTGTAGGGCAAATGAAATAGGTCATGATAAATTTCAAATATAAAAATCTATCAATCCAAGCAATATAATTTCTTATCCAAAGGGAAAAAATGTATAAAATCAACACAAATCATTGTCCATTTTCAGCATCCCTCAGAAGATGAGCAGACAACGCAAAATTTCCATCAAACTAATAACATTTGCACGTATTTAAGTTTTCAGTATTTAGTTTCTGATATTAGCATGCACCAGAAACAACACATAAGAATAGCAAGCTATTTGGATCACTTACAAAAGTACAATGGTTATATTACAAAAGAAGTGTAATTATATGGAAACAGGAATTACATCGCTTGCCTGAAACCCTGGTACTCCTGGTCCAATAAGAAACGAAACAATCTAAATCTGATTTCCATCTTTTTTCCCCCATCTTTGATTGGTAATAGTGAATTTAATGGTTGACATTTTAAAAGATTGAAAAAATTATTGCACTACAAACAGCAACAACCAACCATCAAGTATGTGAAACCAACTATGCCAAGTAATTTGACTAAATTTTCTATTGACACTACTTCATGCTGCAATTTGTGAGAAACTAGAGATTCAAATATTCAGAAAATAGACAAATATGTACAAAAACTATCTCTAAACAGATACAACAGTATGGACTTTAAGGAATGTTTACATAATACATCACAATCAGCATCTCAAACAAAAAAGTAGCAGCACAAATATTTTACATATACAAATACAACAACCAAGTGAGGCAATTGGAAAAATGAAACAATAACTTTAGACAGATACAACCATGCACAGTCTACAGCAAGTTGGAACGGGGTTCACTGGCCCAACCTTGCTATAGGTGAAGCCAGAGATGACACAGATTCTAGAACATACATGAGCATAAAACAACAACAACCAAAAATAAGCATTTTCCTGCTGACTGGGGACAGGTTGGGTCACATGAGCATGAAGGGAGTAAATGTCACAATTGAGACATAGTAAATGAAGTGAGGTGAAATAGAAAGAGAAAGAAAAAAAAAAAACACACACACACACACACACACACACACACAGAAGGAACCACTTTGGACATCATGTTGAAAGAAGCAAAGAAAGCCAATAGAATTAAGTGTTCCCAAGGAAATGATTTTCCACAGTTTCTTGTTCCCTACAGCAGGGAACAGAAAGCTATATGAATGTAAATGTTTTAAAAGGAAGCTTTAACATTTTACAAACTTCCAATTCTACCTACCAAGTAACGACAATAAAAAAAGAAACAAAGTTACAAAACAGCAAAATAGGTAAAAAAGAATCGTAAAGGTTGCAACTCTTTTTCTTGCACTATGTTCCCAGGATAAAGTATATCCAGAGCACGGTTTATAAGAGCAATAGTTTCAAAGACCAGAAACATTCAGTTCATAAGGACCAACAACCAAGACATGCCATGAAAAATTGAACACGCTTGAAAAACCACCCCTCTTATCGTCACATTCCCATTTTCATGACCCAAAACAACAAACCAATTGGAGCCAATGCATTTAAACATCTATAATAACTACTATACAAAAGCCAAAATACCATGCGCGCAGCTAAATTTCAATTCAGCTTTAAAATTACATCAAGCATGCAAAGCTAAGACCATAGATTTCCAAGACTCTAACCAAACTAACCAAAAAAAAAAAAACTAAAATTCAAAATAATCAGCCACTACATCTATCATTTGGTTACTGTTTCCATTTTCTATGTTTTCTGCTTTCTGATTTTTGTGAAGAAAAAAAAAAAGCTAAAAACTATAAACTATAAACAGTGAAAACAATCCGTTTTCATTTCCTATTTTCAGAACTTACTCCACAAATTTTGACTAAAACACAGAAAATACAAAAAATGAAAACTGCAACCAATCAGAAACTAATCCATCCATATTGAGAAAAAAATTAAGAAAGTAAAACACATACGTATGCCAGCATTTCCAGCGGATGTAGGAGTTCCCGAAGCAGCGGAATTCCCTTCGAGCGCGGTGGCGCCGCCGAACAAAATAAGCCGCGGACCAATGTACCCCGGCGTGCCTTCATCTCCCACCGCCGCGACCGCCGTGAGCGTGTGGCCGCACCTCGGCCCCGGACCGTCCTCCTTCTTCTCCAGAATCGCGTCCACCACCGAGTAAGTCGGCGCCAGCCTCGGACCAACAACCGGACTCTGCTGCATGGCCGCCTGCTGCTGGTTCGCCGGCGGATACGCCGGAGATCCGCCTCCCGAAGAAGACGGCGGCGACGGCGACTCCCCTTGCTGCTGCTCTCTCTCCGACGAGTGGTTCTGCGCCGCAGAATCGTGATCGGCCTCCGGCACCATCGAGGAATCAACGTCCATTGCCTTAACCCTAAGATTCCAGCAGTTCCGTCGAGATCGGAGCTAGAATTCCCGCGAAATCGCAACCCGAACCAACATTCGCGATTCGGTTCACGAAAATCCAAAACACAAAAAAGTAAAAATATCGCTCAGAATAAACAACTTAATCGAAAAACCCTAGCTCCGAAGAATCCTCAAACTCTTCAATTCGAACAATTCCAAAATCACCGAACCAAAAATTTCCCGAAAAATTCAATTAGGTTTTCTCTCTCGCTCCTAATCTCTCTCTCTCTCTCTCTCTCTCTCTCTCTCTCTCTCTCTCTTTCTCTCTCTGTTTCTGTGCGAAACTCGAAGAGGAAATGACAAGAAGCGGTTCACGGAGACGAAACGGGACGAACTCGAGAAAAACTGAAATTAACAAAATAAATTGAAAAATTAAAATTGAAAAATCAAAATCATTAAAAAAGCAATTATTTTCTCTGATACAGAGGAGGGGTTGTGTCTCTTCTTTTTTTTTTTTAATCTGAATTTTTATCTTCTGGATTTTCGATTTTTCCTTTTCTTTTCTTACTATGGAAATGATTGGTTTCGGTTTTGGGGATTTATTGATGGCTGTGTAGAAGAGAGAAGGGAGCAGTCAGTGACCGGAACGAGCCGGTAGAGGGGCGCGTACGGAAGAGGGAGAAGGCGGCGACAGAGCGGAGAACGGAGATGGAGTTACCGGGACAACCGGAGACTGGTTTGGCTAAATAACGGTGTTAACCGGTTCCTCATTCTAAGGAAGGATTTTGCCTTAAAAGCAACTCAGCAAGTGAAAAGCTGACACCACGCGCTATATTTGGGAGATTCGGATTATTATTACTTTCAAATAATAATAAAAAACCTAAAAATCAGAAAAAATTAAAAAAAAATCTTTTAAATACAGTAAGAAGATTGAATAATAAACATTAACAAGACATTGCTCCACTGGAAAGAACTCAGTTCCGTTGAATATGAGGTCTTGGCTTCATTCCGGATATTTATGTGTAAGAAGAAAAAAAAAAACTATGAAAAAATACTTCCGAAAATCCAAAAAATAAAATTTAAAAATATAAATAAATTCACCCTTTTAAAGTATCTATATTTTCATATATAATTAAAATATCTTTTCAACAATTGTTTTTATCAGAATTTGAATCTTGATTTTCTTCTAAAGAGAGTAATTCACGTACTACTACAATTAACTCTTGTTAATATATATAAATGTGTTTACAAAAACAAGGAAAAGAAATAAAGGAATAACAAATATTGGTGATTAAAATTAGTGATAATTTTGTTATAAATTCTATTCATATCTTATAATTAACATTTGATTGATTTAAGTAATTTAGCACTTTTTCTACTAGGCAAAAATTTACATTAAAAATATTATTAATAGAAAAAATAAGAATTTCACCTTATAACAAGTTGACTCAATTTGAGTCAAATTAGTAATAAACTCCAAATATTAATAGTCTAAACATAGCATATTACTTGTAAATAAATTTCAATTTACACACTCTAAGTTTGATTTGGGGTTTTCAAATTATAGTTCAAATATAATAATAATAATAATAATAATCTTTTTTTATACACTTGAATTATTTGACATCTATGCATAACAAAAATTAAAGTGATAAGAAGGAAAAGAAATACTTGGGTGCAAAATTTTATAGTAACTGAAAAAGAATAATGATGAAATCTATACTCATTCATATTGCACAAGAAAGTGAGGAAAATCTATATTTGCTTTTGAAGGACCATTTTATTGTACGTACTAATTTTAGATATGGTTACGTGAAGTTTGAGATGGCTCAGAAAGGCTGAAATAGGGAAATGCTGAAAACGAAAGTAGAGATGTAAAGGACAAAATAAAGTAGGAAAAATAATGATGAAACTCAAAGAAAAGATAATGAAAGTGGATGACTCGTGTTCAGCTGAGTGTACTTACCTAATTAATGCGAATTCTATAAATATTATTTGCATATAACATCGTATTTATGAGACATTTATTGTTATATATATTTTCACTTATTATTGGAACAGATATGAGATCCAAGTTAAATAGAGTTGATACTCTATCTAATAGAGTTTATATAAATAGTATTACTCTATCAATATATATTTGTGTATGTATCCCTCCCCGTCCAGACCGTGACCAAATGGGGTATTACATGCTTTGTTGATGCGAAGGTTATTATCAAACTCTCTTCTGTTAAGTGGAAGGTTATTTTATATATAGAGACAGTAATGTCGTATAATGACATGTTTAGGTGGGTTCTCTGAACTTAATCCACATTATTTCTGATGATTAAGTAAAGTTCCTTTATTTAAACACTACAAAGACATATTTCGTAAATTTAGGTATGGTTTGATATTGTTTTGATTTTTCACGAGTTGCTCATCTTTTTGGGTTTTCAAAAAATTGCTCTTAAAAAATTATAGCAATATAATATTATTTGATAAAATAATGTAAAAGTTGCTCTTAATAAGTAAAATGTGCAATAATTATATTTAGTAAATATATTCCAAAAATCTAAAATGACAATAATTGATATAGATATTTAAGAGAATATTTTCTATTTATTATCATTAATTGTATTAAAGTCATACTAATCTTTTGAACTCTCAAAAGCACAGCCAATGCTGAAAAAAACACTTTATCAATTTTTTATAAACAGTTCATTTATCAATAAACCTTCATAAATTCTAAAACGAATTTATTTAAATCGTTAAAAAAATGTTAATAAGTCTTACGTGTTAGCCAATAGGTTATATGTGAATATTTTGTGTGAAATTTATTTATAGATGTGTTATTTTTTGTCAGAATATAATAACCAGTAGTCTATTTTCAATTTTTTTTAAAAAATTAAAATGGCTAAGTTAACTTAATTTTTCTGACATAGAATTACAAAATTTCATTTATGAATAAACTTAAATACACACCATGCTACTAATAAACTTGCAATTTAATTTTGCAGGAATGTAGTTTTCTTTTTAATTAAGTGCGTTCATCTATCTATGTAATGGAAATAATTATCATTTTAGTTATTTTAGTAATAACTAATTAAAAATTAGAGAGCTCTTAAAAAATATTATATGTGGAATTAAATTTTTTTTCTTATCAGTCTTATATGAGTTTTTCTTTTACACTATTATGTATCAACAAATTAATTTAACATGTTATCTATCTATAATCTATAATTTATTTATCTATAATATAATATTAAATTTTATCACTACTATTGCCACGTGGTATTTTCCATTTATTTTAAATTTTTAGAATATTTTGAAATATATTATTCTTTAATTTCTGATTTATTATTTTATTATTTATGTTCTTTCATTAAAATTATTATTTGTGATATCTGTAGAGTCTAACAATACAACAAAATTAGATCATACTAAAAAAATATTATTTTGATGTAATTATTTGTAGAGTCTAATTGCCTCAAATATTCTTATTTTAATTAGATTAGTTCATTATAAAATAAACTTAACATTACCAATTATTTTAAATAAATGAGAGAACTTAAATTTTGTTAATTTCATATAAGAGTTTAATTTATATTTTTTTTCAATTTAAAAAAATTCACAAGCATCTAACCATATATTGGGCTGTTTAACTAAACTTCTTAGAGAAATATTTCTTTAGAAGAAGCAGAAATTTGTTTTACTACATCTGAATGTAATTATATAAATACATTTTATAAGAATCAAAAGTTGATAATCACAAATTAAATTGTGATTTATTACCAAATAAACATTAAACTATGATTAAGGGAGTCATTAAGAAAAGATATTACTAAGGAATAGGTGACTAGGGTGTAAGAGAAGGGGGTGCAAGGATGATGCCCTACTAGTCTAAAGTCTTAATGACCTTAAGCCCCTATTGTAAGCTCTAGAACCCTTCAGAAAGTATGAGATATAATATTTTGAATAATAACACATCTAATTTAAAGAAAATATTTTAAAGAACGACCAATGTCTACCTTGAGTTTCTTAACTAAGCATAACGGGTATTTCCAAAGTGCATAGCCCAAACTTGAGCTAAAAATAATTTTCACTTTGTATGTGCAAGCATAATTTATCTCGTGTCACTAAGCTCAAATGAAGTGAACATTAAATCGTAAGAAGAAAGTTTATATGCATCAAGGATTGAAGCAAATCAAAGCCAGAACAAGAAACAAAGGAATGAATCTTCATAAAGGAGCACGAGACATCAGAAAGTATGTTAAGAATGAAGATATCATGTAAAGTATGATACTAACATATTACTCAGTCTTCAATCATCATAATCGAAATTCATTCATCATTAAAAGTATCAGGTTGAAGATTAGAAGACAAAATTTGCATCAAGGAACTAACAGCGCACATAAAAATTTCACTTTATTGAAAAAGAGGGAAATTTTAAATTTTAAATTAAAAGTCAAACCCAGTTTTTAGACTGGCATGACATCATTGCAGCCCCTTTTGGTCAACCACTCAAGCTCCTATAAGGAAAGTTCAGAAACCATGTTCAGAAAGTAGAAAAGTAGTTTATAAAGGACTTTAGAAACCTCAACTCATCAACGGCTTCTGTAAAAAGGCTCTAATACCAGTCGAGCTACTCCTCTAGATTACATTTCCAAGACACAAGTTGATGATCAGCACGTGTCACTTAGACAACAGATTAAGGGCAACAGTCACAAAGGGAGACCATCTATAAATAGAGATGCTGAGCTTTCAAGAAAAAATGACTCAACGAATATAAGAGCTGAACCGCTGAAAAATCTTTCTCTCATCCATTCTGTGAAATCTATTACTTCTTTTAATCAGTTTCTTTGTTCATAAAAATTTTCTTTCTAAGTTCTTCGATTGTTTATACGTTCTTCTTAGGATGAAATATTAGAAATGAGTCACTCAAGTTATCTCAGGATTATTCTCTATACATTTGTAAAGAAACTTGAGTGCAGGTTAGTTTGAGCTGCAAACCAAACATTAAACCTCTATATCCTTGATCTAGTAGTGATCGGTGTGAAATAACTTGAAAAGGTTACAACAAAATTACTTGCAACGTGACAGTAAGAACTTTTTTTTTTTTTTGCTGCTCGTGGTTTAGCTTGGAGAGGCTAGTAAAAGACTATTTGGTTCAACTTGAAGAAGGAGGTTAAGAACTACTTGTTGTGTGACAGTCGGTGTTGTCTACTTGTCACCAGTGAAAGTTTGGGAAGTCTATTGCAAAAGCTGTCCAGATTTTTCACTTTCTAGGGTTGAGAAAGATTAATGAAACTCAGTGGTTAGTAAGAGCTAGATGTAGGCAGGTGTTGACCGAACTAGTATAAAACACTTGTACAACATTTTCTTATCCATCATCTCCTTATCTTCAATGTTTAACTTCACATAATATATCTCTGTTAAAATCTATCATTTCAGTTTATTTACTCCAATCTCTTAATTTAGAGAGTTACTCTCTGAATCATTTAATTGTGTTTCTGCTGCACTTCAAGCTTCACACTTGATAGTATTTATTTCAAGTTTCAATTTCAAAAAAGGTTTAGAAAAGAAAAGCACGATTCAACCCCCCTTCTTGTGCAATTTCATACCTACAAGTGGCATTAGAGCTTAGCCTCTAAAGGGTTGAGCATTCTAACAACTACAGAGGACAAAGATCTGAAGAAAAAATGGCACAACACATTCATATAGCAGAAGGATACTCAATCAATAGACCATCATTCTTTAATGGTGGAGTCTATGCCTATTGGAGAGATTGTAT
This sequence comes from Dalbergia cultrata, assembly GCA_031216105.1. Lineage (NCBI taxonomy): Eukaryota > Viridiplantae > Streptophyta > Magnoliopsida > Fabales > Fabaceae > Dalbergia > Dalbergia cultrata. The sequence goes on from CM062345.1 coordinate 11,822,826, forward strand.
GGAGTTGTTCATAAAATATACAAGTCTTAACTTGTGGGAAATAATCCAAGGAGGCCACTATGTTCAAACTGAAGAGGTTCCTAGAACACATGGTGCACCCTCTACATCAAGAGAAGTTCCCAAAAGCAGATGGACAGAGCAATATAAGGCCAAAGTACAACTGAATGCCAAACCTAAGTGTCTGCTCACCTGTGCACTAAACAAAACTGAATATGATAAAAATATTGCTTGTGACACATTAAAAGAAATACAGGACAGATTGCTCATGCTTTCGAAGGAACTGATCAACTCAAGGAAACAAATATCAGCATGTTGGTCTATCAATATGAAATGTTTAAAATGACAGATCAAGAGAGTATTGATAACATGACCACAAGGTTTATGCATATCATAAACCAACTAAAAGATCTCGGCAAAAGATATTCTAACTTTAAGTTAGTTAGAAAAATCTTAAAAAGTCTCCCTGCTAAATGGCAGTCCAAAGTAACAATCATTACTGAAGCTAAAAACCTTCAAACTATGGGCTTGGATGTACTTATTTGGTCTCTCAAAACCCATGAAGTAGTACTGGCAGGAATGCATAGTGAATCCATGAGAAAAAACAAGTCCATAGCCTTGAAGTCATCCTATCAGAAGTTAAGTAAAGGGAAAGGAATGAAAATTATTGAAACCTCAGATGAGGAAGATGAATCTTATGATGACTCTGAAGATAATGATGGAGATGAGATCTCTATGCTAGTAAGGAAGATGTCAAGAGCCTGGAAAGGCAAGCTAAAAAGAAACCTAAAAAAGGACAAGAAAGGTAAAATGAAGCTAGATAGCATCACTTGCTTTAACTCTAGAGAGAGGGGTCGCTTCAGACCTGAATGACCCAAACTTAAGGGTGCACAGAAAAAGTTTTCCAACAAAAGAAAAGGAATGCTAGTGACATAGAGTGACTCCGATGAAGAAAAGGAAGGATAAAAAATCCAAGATGACCAAGAAGACATAGCCAACCTTTGCTTTATGGCTGGCTATGATTCAAAAGATGAATTCAACGCAAATAACTCTGACTTTGATCCCTCTTATGATGAATTAATGGCATTATATGAAGAACTGCTTGAAAATTCTCAAACAATTTCTTCTCATTATCTCAACTTAAAAAGAAAACATCAAAAAATTATTTTAGAACTTTAAATGGCAAATTCAAAGTTGGAAAAACTAAGGAATAAAAAAGAGGAATTGAGAAAAGAGTTTCAAATTTTAAACTCAATGCCTTAGAAATCGAAGACTCCGAAGAGAATGAGAAAAATCAGAAAATTATTTATGAACTGGAAAAAATAGTAAAACTTCTGAAATTTGATCTAGAAAAAATGGTAAATAGCTCAAAAAATCTTGAGCTAATGCTTGGTGGTCAGAGGGTATATTTTCATAAAACTGGGTTGGAATATGAAGAAATGGAGGATGAGAAAAGAAAGGTAACTTGGCCAAAAAAAACAAAAAGGACAAAGTCTCTTGCATTGTTTGTTTTAAAAGGGGACATCCACCTAACAAGTGCTTCATGAAAAGGAAGTCAGTCAAATGGGTTGGAAAACCTTTTTCTTACACCACTAACCTAAAAGGACCTAAGAAAGTCTGGATACCTAAATTCAAAAATGTGTTTGTTGCAAGTATGCCTGAGAACACATGTGGAACCTGATAACGAGTGGTAAATGGACAGTGGCTGCTCCAAACACATGTCCAAATCCAGAAAATGTGAGATTGTAGGTTACTACAATGCTGACTTCATAGGAGATAGAGTAGAGAGAAAAAGCAACAGTTGATGTCACTGCTTCTTTGGAAATAGCCTAATCACTTGGTCATATAAAAAGCAAAACACATTGCTCTATCTATTACAGAAGTAGAATATGCAGCAGTTGTAAATTGTTATACCCAGATGTTATAGATCATAAATCAGCTAGAAGATTATCACCTAAGGTATTCTAAAATTCCCATATACTGTGATAATACTAGTACTACTAATCTTGCTAAAAATCCCAGCATAATTTTATTAAAGATCATGTTCAAAAATGAGATGTTAAACTAATATTTGTAAATACTGAAGACCAAGTGTTAGACATTTTCGCTAAACCACTAGATGAAGATCATTTTTGTGCTCTTAAAAATCTTTTAAACCTAAAGTTTTTTCAATCTGCATAAAGTATTCACATACATAAACTTCTATGGGTATTCTCTACTCTTAACTCCAAGCTGAAGCTAACAGAAATTAGCTAGTAAGCTCAGAAAGAAGAATTTAGAATCAGCAAGTGAATATCGAAGCTCGGAAAGTAACACCATCAGAAAAACATCTAGCTCTGAAGATAGTTCTTAGGATAGTGAGAAACATGAAGTAACCTTTCAACATAGGAGAAGACCTTTACCACAATCTTAGAAGAAACATCAAAAATCGAAATATCTTCAAGGAGCATATAAAAAAATATTCCTCTTATAGCTAAAATTATCTTAGGACCATTTTTTGATCGCATCAATGCCAACTCAACTAGTCAATCATCATTTGCTTGGCTGCTGAGACTCCCTGAAATTCGATAATGTATCAACATTTGCCTCAATGAGCTAGAAATTTAGTCACAAAGACAATAGGCACCTCTAAAGAAGATTCTTTGGAAAAAAAAAAAAAACAAGGCTAATGATGTTGTTCTAACAACACACTTTCTTTTTGCTGATGTCAAAAGGGGAAGAAGAAAAGAGAAGAAAATCTTGTGCCGAGAAAGAAAGGGGGAGTAAACCGAAGAGGAGCTACTCAAAAGAAGTTTTAAATTTTTTTAGCATCTGCACTTTTTAAAATTATTCTGTTCCTTAACTCATTGTTTTTAAATAAGAATCTTCTTACTTTTGCATATCTATGGATTAAATTAATCATATACATCAATATATTTACTGTTGCAGATGCATGCTGGAACATATTGTGCTCATTACTTTAACACATTAGAATCAATCCCCTTTTGAGCGTTAGAAACTATATTCTGTTACTTGTGTTATCCTATGACTTGCTCAAAATGATTTATCATAATTGTTTTCAGAAAGGGCTTAGGAAAAGAATGTGCTGAATAAGGATTTTAATCAAGATTACTTGTTTGTTATTTATTCAAGCACATGAAAATTTTAGGGGCTGTTTGGAAGTGTTTTTATGTTTTTGTTTTCAAAAACTGTTTTAAAAAAGAGTTTTAAGTTCAGTTTTTAAAAACAAAAAAACAGAAAAATTCGTTTGGCAGCTTAATTTCAAAAACAGTTTTATAATGGTGAAAAACAGAAAATCTGTTTGGATAATTTTTTTAAAAAACAACTTTTAAAACTAATAAAACAAAAAACTGTTTGGCAAATTGCATTATTATAAATGATCAATTTTAACTATTATATTTTATAAATAATATTTTTTATACATACTTAATAAATAAAATCTTAATACAACTTCCTATTCTAATAAAAATACTCTTAATTCAACTTAGTGTCAATTTACATTTATGTATGATTTTCTTGTAGCCACATCCAATTTGTAATTTGGTTACAATGTTTTGTCATTTCCCTTGCAACTTCATCAGTTAATCTTATTGTATTGTCCCTATTGGAATTCATATCTAAATTTACATTATCATTCATAGGTTTAATGTCAAACGAATCCTTATACTCCTATTCTCTAAACAATCTGTCCCGCATGCCCCACTTACACACATAATTTTCTTTATCTAGTATCATAAATAGATTGAATTACTGAAAGTAAGAAACATTTACAATCAATAAAATTACACTCGGACCATTTGCATATAATCGCTGATGTATGATACATATAACCATGCTAATAAAGTAAACCATATCCAGCACCATAAATAAATCCATTCTAAAATTGATTAAGCCATACATGCTAAGAGGCCAGTACTATAGCAAATAAAAATTCCAAGAGACAGACACTTCCATTACATCAAATGGTGTAATCAATACAATTCAATTTTTGTTTGCCACTTATCAAACACCTTTGTGGGTGAACAAGGCTCAAGACTAGAGACTGTCTTCAATTTCTAAACTAGGGTATGGACTGAAATTGCTTCCACCAAGGGATGCCAACAAAAGAGGCCCTGATTTTGACTACTAACTCCAAGCCATGGTTGCTAGACGCCCAATAGCTACTGTTAGAAGTCACAATAACCCACCAGCAACCACCTGCATTATTGATAACCAAAGCCACCAATTGTATAAGAATGAACAATTGAAATTAAGATCAATCTCAATCTAAAAATTCAGGTCTTGGAAAAACATTTTCCTATGATATTAGAACACCTACTTGCCCTCTCTTTTTTTTAACCTGAAGTTGTAACACAAGCCGCATTTTTATTTTTCAAGTAATAAGTTTTGAATAAATAATTTTCAAGCAAATAATGCACAATATTCTCTTGACTAAACTTAGATTTGTCAAACAATAGCATTTGTAGGAAGCAATCAAATGAAAAATGGCAAACCTGAGGTGGTCTGTGCCCAAGGAGTTCACAGAGTGGTCTGCTTTCTACCAAAGGATGTTCAGTAGGTAGTTCGAATACAATTTGATTCAAAACCTGGACAAAATCAGTCATTGGAACTCAGTAAAACCCATTTGGAGCCAACCAAAGCAACACATAAAAGATGTCTACTTACTTGCTATCATAGGCAAATAGAAAAAAACACGTAGCATTTCAAGTCTCATGTTTGTCATGAGCAGATTACACAAGACACAATATCGTGTGCAAGTATAGCAGGAAAAGTGGCAGAGTTGAAAAAACTAGTAGCACAAGCATCAAACCCACATGTTTCAAAATTTTATAATGAAACCCAAATGGATCCTTGTTAGTCCACTTTCTCAAGAAATGGTTCAAAATTTTCTTTGAAAACAATGCTTATTTTTTGTCGATTCAAAACCCACATGATTGGTCAATTTGATTTGGTGACTTCATAAACAGTTCAATTGCAGGTCTTCAAATTGACAATTTTATAAGTGCAAGTGCTTTGCACATTACAAATTTGAATAAGTACAACAAGAAATTTATGTAACAAGCTAGAGGAACGAACAAATTGTTAAGGTTGTTAGCTGTCACACCAGTAAACTTCTTATTGTCGCTACACCTGATTGCTAGTACCCACATTTGAGCCGTTCTGAATGAATTTCTACAAACTCCATTGCCATAGTGTATAATTCAAGCTATAGTCTGATAAAGTCCATTCAACTATCCCTGTTTTTACCCAACTGCTCACCACTCAGTTTGCATCTTAACCCATTTAAACAATCAAGGTAATAAACCACCTAGATCACACACTAATCCGCTTAAAATGAACCAATTAACACATAAACCCAACATTTCCATCCACCAATTCCAATTGAACCCATTTCCATTTCCAGCAATTAATCGATTAACTCAAGAGAAGGATCAACAAGCAAGAGAAAGATGACAAATCAGCAGCAACGAAAGAGAAAGAGAGAGGGAGAAGGGTGGACTCACTGTCACTTGGTGGCATGCGGAGGAGGAGGCAGATTTGGGGAGCAGCTCGTGTGCGGAGGCGGATCTGGCTGGGAAGGTCCCGGGCGCCGGCGGATCTGGCGGAGGAGGTCGCGTGTGCCAAAAGATCTGGCGGAGTAGGTCGTCGGGGTCACTCGGGCTCGGTCTCGGTCTCGGCCTCATGGAGCAGCTCGCATCCGCCTGCGAATGGGGTCGCTAGCTCGAGCAGGGTCGCCGGGCTCGGTCTCGGCCTCGAAATCAGGTCACCGACTCGGTCTCGAATGGTGGACCAGCTCACAGGAGGAGCTCGCCGGCGAATGGGGGTGTGGTGTGGTGAGCTCGTGGGTTGTGTGGTGTTCAATGAGGGAGGATGGGCTTGTGGGTTGTGTGGTTTCTCTGAGAAAAGCAACAAAAAGAGCATGACCACCAACAACAAGGATCGAACAGAGGCAAAGATCAATAACTCATGAATATTACAAATATACCACCGCGTTTTTGGTTGTTTTTTAAAACAAAAGCTTGAAAACACCTTCAAATTGTTTTGGGTTTCTTGTTTTTAAAACACACATCCTGTTTTTAATTTTTAAAAACCAATATAAACAAAACATCTTACCAAACAAGTATTTTGGTTTTTTTGTTTTTAAAAGTCAAAAACAGTTTTTAAAAACTGCAGCCAAACAGGCTGTTAGAAAGTGTCTTTTTATAATAAAAAATCTGGCTGTTGATGCAAAAGGACTTAAACGATGACATCTGCTTTAAGTATCTTTGTGATACATTCCACGAAGCATTCTGATTTAAATCAGAAAATATTATCATAATCCAAATAGCTCTGATTTGAGTTAACTTAAGACTTTAAAATTTTGTTGAACACATCCAATCATGCCTTAAGAAAAGGACTTCCTAAAGTTTAAAACCTATGATGTTTTGAAAGAACATATGCTTATCAAGATATATCTTATTATATTTCTTTCAACATATCTTCAAAAGATTTTCTTCAAATTGGTTTATCATCATAAAAAAGGAGGAGATTGTAAGCTCCAAAAGCCTTCAGAAAGTATGAGCTATAATATTTTGAATGGCAACAAAGCCAATTTAAAGAAAATATTTTGAAGAACGATTAATGTCGACCTTGAGTTTATTGACTAAGCATAACAGGTATTTCCAAAGTGCATAGCCTGAAATTGAGCTAAAAATAATTTTCACTTGTGCGTGCGCAAACATGATTTATCTCATATCAAGAGACTGAGCTCAAATGAAGTGAACATTAAATCGTGAGAAGAAAGTTTATATGCATCAAGGATTGAGGAAAATCATAGCAAGAACACGAAACTAAGGAATAGACTTTCAGAAAGTAGCATGAGACACTAGAAAGTATGTCAAGAATGAAGATATCATATAAAGTTTGATACCAACGTATTACTCAGGCTTCGATCATCATAATCAAAAATCATTCATCATCAAAAGTATCAGATTGAAAATTAAAAGACAAAATTTGCATCAAGGAGTTGATAGTGCACATCAGAAATTTCACTTCATTGAAAATGAGGGAAAATCTGAATTTTGAATCTCAAATTAAATGTCAAACCCAATTTTTAGATTGACATGACATCTCTTCAGCCATTTTTGGTCAACCATTCAAGCTCCTAGAAGAAAAGATTTGAAACCATGTTAAGAAAATAGATAAGTAGTTTTTGAAGGACTTCAGAAATCTCAACTCATCAACGACTTCTGTAAAAAGGCTTTGACACGTTTTCAAGACACAAGCTGATGATCAACACGTGTCACTTGGACAACAGATAAAGGGCAATGGTCATAAAGGGAGACCATATATAAATAGAGATGCTGAGCTTTCAAGAAAAAATGACTGAACGAATATAAGAGCTGAAACACCGAAAAATCTTTCTCTCATCCATTCTATGAAGTCTATTACTTCTTGTAATCAGTTCCTTTATTCATAAAAATCTTTTTTCTAAGTTCATAGATTGTTTATATGTTCTTCTTAGGAATAATTATTAGAAAAGAGTCACTCAAGTTATCTCAAGATTATTCCTTATACATTTATAAAGAAACTTGAGTGTAAGTTAGTTTGAACTGCAAACCAAACACTAAACCTCTGTATCCTCGATCTAGTAGTGATCGGTGTGAAATAACTTGAAGAGGCTATAACCAAACTACTTGGAACGTGACAGTTAAAATGTTTTTTTATTGTTCGCAGTTTAGTTTGAAGAGGCTGGTAAAAGACTACTTGGCTCAACTTGAAGAGGCTTGTTAAGGACTACTTATTGTGTGTCAGTAGGTGTTGTCTACTTGTCACTGATGAGAGTTTGGGAAGGCTATTATGAATACTATATGGATTTTTCATTTTCTTGGGTTGAGAAAGATTAATAAAACTTAGTGGTTGCTGAGAACTGTATGTAGGCATGTGTTAGCCGAACTAGTATAAAACCCTTATGCAGCATCTTCTTATCCTTCATCTTCTTATTTTCAGTGTTTAACTTCACATAATATATCTTTGTTAAAATCTATCATTTCAATTTATTTACTCCTATCTCTTTAATTCATAGAGTTACTTTTTGAATTTTTTAACTGTGTTTTCTCTGCACGTTAAGCTTCACACTTGATAGTATTTGTTTCAAGTGTCAGTTTCGAAAAAGGTTTAGAAAAGCATGATTCAATCCCCTCATTCTCATGCAAATTTCATACCTACCCCTATGAACTATCAAATAATGTGATTTAGCAAGCTTTTGGGTGCCCCACTGCTCAAAGGATATAGATCTTTCATCAGGGACGATCCAAGGAACAACATGAATGCCTTCCTTCGTTCTGAAAAAGACGCCATACCCAGGAACCATGTCTTTAGGTGAAAGCCCATATTAGGAAACAACCTCCACTATATGGCCCAAACCCAAGCATTGTTCCATCTCAAAAATGGTATTAAAGGTGTTGCATAAGCAACCTTTGTAGGCTTGTCTGTAGAGCCTTCCCAAAGGAAAAAAATAAATGTAATTCATTTTATGTCATAATAGTGTCACATAAACTCCCAAAAATAATATTTTGCACATAAAGTACTCTTAGCAGTTGGAAAACAATATATCTGTCATATGAAAAAGTAACAAAGCAATGGGAGGAAAGGATGGTTTTCGAAACCCATGGAACCCGTGAACACACCCATGACAACCCATTCATAGTATCTACCATTTTTTAAAAAACAAAGGAGTTCCTCCATTTTCAAATCTCATACCCTACAAAACCACTACCAATGACTTGAAAACCACACAAACATGTCAAGAACACCCAGATTCATATCCTCTCACACTAAAGAACCAAAGAAAAAACAAGAGAAAACCCATTTAGGAGAGAAACCCACTTCCCTAATTCAGCATCCTTGAGTTTTAGAATAGGAAAGGGCTCTAATCATCCTCTCGTTGACCCTATGCCGTATTCATTCTCTTATCTAGGCCACGCAAGAGGCAATTCCCACCTTATTCTGCTTACAATTTCCTCATGAGTTTACAAGCTCAAAGTCTTAGTTAATGTCCAAACGCACTCTCTAAAATTTTGGTTTGGAAGGAATGTACAAAATATGAATTATCATCTTCATGATAATATGAGGTTATTATTATTATTATTATTTACGTGGATATAGCCATATAGGTACATGATGTGGAGGGGATTAATCCATCTTTGAAAAGTTGGCTAAATACCAAGTTGTCTTTGAGCCTTCTTCAGCTTGAGAATGGTGTTAGACTGTTATTTTTAGTATTCACAATACTCTTTTCTCAAGTAGAATTTTTGTGGATGGCAACTCTGGTGAAGTTGTTGGTCAATCTAGTTGGTGAACATGGTTAAATGCAATAAAAAATGTAGCTAAACGCCACCCCTCTTCTCGCTCCTCTATCAATCCCACTCCTCTACTCCTACACTCACCTCCCCCACCTTCGCCACACCCTTTCCTCTCAATTCATTAGCACTTGCACTCTATTGCCATCAGTGTTGGCAACAAGGAGCACTGGGGGTCAACCATTGCACTGCCTCTTTCTCCGAAGAACTAGCAGTGCCATTTTCTTCTATAGCAATTGATGCAAAGCCTTGCTGCAGCGATGAACAAAGTAGGGGCAACAATAACAAGCCCTCTCTCGCGAGCTAGTGAGATTCCTAGTGGCGGCCTTGCTTATCCTTTGGAAAACTAGCAAAGGTGAACAACCACTGCAAAGGTGGGCCGCAAATCACACTCGAACCCCCTGCCGCCACTTACTCGGATCTTGAGCCACATGTCTTTGGCGATCTGAGCACATACTCCCATTCCCTCGTCTGCATCCACTTCTAGAGGGAAATGCACATGTGCAACTTGAGTTTGTGATTTGACAAAGCAGATCACTCTCAATAATGTCGGACATTGAGGAATAGACATGGGGAGCTTAAAGATGGTGGCACACACCCCCACTTGAGCCCAAACTCCATCATCACTGCCGATGGTGAAATAGTGAAAGTGTTGAGGGATGGAGAAGGATGGAAGTGGGGGAGTGAGTAGAGGAGGAAGACCAATAGAGGAGGAGGAGAAGAGGCGGCATTTAGCTACATTTTTTTATTGCTTTTATCCACATTTTGTTAAACATAACTTCACCAATTGCATTGACCAATTGCTTTATCGGAGTAGCTACCTTTTTTGTACCTGTGTTGATATCTATGAAAAATTGAGGGTATCGAAGAAAGTTTCTCAATAACATTTACATTGTAGTATTTTTAATAAATTCAAATTCAAATTAGAGTAGTGGATTTAATTTGGATGTCAAAAACAGGGGCATCCATTGAATTAATTGGAAGTGGATTTGAAAGGGAAGGAATCTAGAGTGACTTGTGCAGTGTAAGAGTGGGTATTGATAATGAAAAGGAAGATTGAAGCGGTTGCCAAGCATCGATGCTTCGAGGTTGTTTATATAAGTGAAATTAATGGAAGTCAAGAAATGATAGATGAATCAGAAGAGGAATTAATGATCTGGAATGGAAAGTAATATCATTTGTATTTTGTGCTTGAAGGACTGATATTCCTTTGACATTCCTCATCTCACTTGAAGTTAAGACTTTGAAGCTGTTTGGTACATTGCAATTAATAGCTGAAACCTGAAAGTTAAATCCCGGTTGTAGTTCGCTTTCCTTTTCTAGATATGGCAGGTTTTCTAAGATTTAGTCATAAATGGAATTTTAGAAATTTCTGCAGGTTGGTGATAAACATTAATAAGCTGTTGTGATTGTTATTAAATTTCTGCAGGTTTTCTAAGATTTTGTTATTGATTGAGGTAAGAGAGGGAGTTGGTAAGGAGGCGGGTGTTCGATTTAAGCAGAACAATCCAGTGGCGAGAATCCAACTAAGTTGGAATCGTGACACGTGTACAGTTTCAGCTCATTTTCTTTCATTGTTTGTCTTTGCATCATGTATACTTGCTGAATCTATCAATGTTAATCGTAGATTATAGATTATAGACATAAGTTTGTGGTTAAAAGGGGTAGTGGCCTAAAACTTGCGGCACTTTGAGTGCTCTTTTGGGCATCCGGGAGATAGGTGATGTCCCACAAGTTATATCTTCAACTAGTGCTCGAGTTTTGAGAATTTATGCACAAACTATATAATGTTCAAATTTATTATTACGAGAGTTGATCGCCATAGGTGTGGCAAATAACACATCCTGCGTGATTTTGCTAAATCTCAATGAATGTGAAAGCAACTCTCGTGTAAATTTTTGTATGAGGAAGGTTGATATAGTTGACAAAGAGCATACTCGTATTTAATAAAAAAAATTGTATGTTTTATTACTTTCGTTAATGTAATAACTCATTTATTAGGAGATTTTATAAATCACCTTTAAGTATTTTTTAAATCTTACGGTTTTACCCTAACTTTGATGAGATAAGATATGCCAAATTCACCTAAACTTTACTCAAACGAGAAAAAAAATTTAGTTGTTACCAACAAAGAAATAAGTGTACCTAGCAATAAGTTATTTTATTTATTATTCCCACCTCTACTTTTCCTAATATTAAAAATTATGCAATGCGGCACAAAAAATTAATTCCCCAAGCAGCAAATATCAGGGTTTTTTACGTAACTAAAATAAAAAAAAATATTATATACGAATCTCTCACATTTTGAACTTTATGTACGCATATGCACTGGTTTTTAGTCTTAGCGAAATCGGTTGACTCTCAAGTGATTTCTAGATAACAAAATACAAAGGAAGCGGTTGAGTATCAACCGATATCAGTGCATTGCAATGGACGGCTGGGATGAAGGTGGTAGTTGCATCGTGCGGCTGGGGAGAGCTGATTTGCCACGGTCATGCACGTGGCGAAATCGGTTGAGAGTCAGCGATTTCGCCACGTGTCACGCATGCAGCGGACCGTGGCAAATCAGCTCTCCCCAGCCGCACGATGCAACTACCACCTTCATCCCAGCCGTCCGATCGCTCCCTATTATCCTTATATATTCACGTATGTTTGCTTGCATAGGCCAACCGATTTCATATCTGTGAGAGGTAAAATTAATAGAGAGAGTGCAAAAAAAAAATAGCAGCAACGAGAGAAAAAAAGAGAGTGGAAAAAAAAAAGCATAGAAGGATAAAACCAAAAAAAATGGCACAAAATGATCTTAGACGGTATGATGGTTTTGGACATATTGCAGCAAATCTTCATATTGAGGTAAGTTTTTATTAATTTATGAAATTTGTATATTAATTTGATTCTATTTTTATTTTTTAATATCACTTAATAACTGTTTAAATTAGTTTGGTGCATTATAAATTTAGTTTAGTTGTATGAGTTAATGATGCTTTAAATTTAGTTTAGTTCATTTAAAATATATTTTAGTTGTATAATTTAATTGAACTAGTAGCTATTATAGTTAGATTATACTATATACATATCTAGTAAATTATATACTGTAAGTAGACTTATGAATATGTGTAGGGAATAATATATTTTAATTACTTAGTTAAGGTAAATAATTTACCTAAGTAAATATATTGGAATGTAAAATCTATTTATTGAAGGTCTGAAAACATGTATTTTTAATTAGCTTAGTTAGCTATTTTAGGGAGATTGGTGCACATCAAACATGATTTAGTTGTATAATTTAAGTAGATTAATAAATATAATAGTTAAATTATACTATAGACATGTTTAGTAAATAATACCATTTAATTAGATTGATGAATAGGTTTAGGGTTTAATATATTGTAATTAGTTTAGCAAAATATGTTGGTTAATTTAGCAAACTCAAAAGTACAACCTATTTAGTGAAATTAAAATTGTTTAGATTAGTAATTTTTTTTATTGAATTTGTTAGTTGTTTTAGGGACATTACTGGACTTTAAGTACAATTTATTAGTATAATTTAATTAGATGAATAAATATTATAGTTAAATTATACTATAGACATGTTTAATAAATAATACCATTTAATTAGATTGATGAATAGGTTGAGGGTTTAATATATTGTAATTAGTTTAGCAAAATATTTTGGTTGATTTAGTAAACTCAAAAGTACAACCTATTTAGTGAAATTAAAATTGTTTAGATTAGGAATTTTTTTAGTGAATTTGTTAGTTATTTTAGGGACATTAGTGGACTTTAAGTACAATTTATTAGTATAATTAAATTAGACGAATAAATATTATAGTTAAAATATACTATAGACATGTCTAGTAATAATACCATTTAATTAGATAGCTGGGTGATATGTGTGTAGTAAATTAGTAAATAAATATTATAGTTAGGAAACTTGTTTATTTTAATTTTTGTAGTTAACAGTGCACCATAAACTTATTTTTGTTGTGTACGTTAATTAAATTAGTAAATATTATAGTTAAATTATACTATAAATATATTTAGTTAAAATTTTATTTCACTTAGAATAATAAATTTGTTTTTTAATTGAATTTGTTACTTAGTCATCTATAGATTGATACATTTTTAATCTATTTAATATGAATATTTTATATTTTGTACTTCAGCCTGCTCGTGTATTGCGAGGTAGACGAGACCACATGAAAAGGGTGGATCTCCGCATGAGGCCGTACTTGGAACAAGCGGGTTTTTGGCATGCCGCACAAATTAAATTCTATGAATATGACAATTCTCTGCTGTCTGTATTTGTGGAGCGGTGGCGTCCCGAGACTCACACCTTCCATTTGCCCTACGGAGAATGCACCATAACACTCCAGGACGTTGCGTTTCACTTGGGCTTGCGAGTGGATGGAGTTCCTGTCAGTGGATGCACAGGAGCCTGGGAAAGGTTCTGTGGGCAAAACATTTGGGATATATGCCAGGAATTACTTGGGTCTGTACCACCTGAGAATGACCGAAAAAGAAATGGCAGTACTGTGACACTGGCATGGCTGAAGAGCCTCTTTGCTCCATTAGAAGAAAATGCGACTGCCATTGAAGTTATGCAAGCAACACGAGTTTACATTATGCTGCTAATTGGGGGAATGTTGTTTGCAGACAAGTCAGCTGCTAGAGTTCACCTGAGATGGTTGCCTCTGCTGCGTGATTTTCAAGAGTGTGGGAGGCTTAGCTGGGGTTCCGCTGTATTATCCACACTGTACCGTGGGATGTGTCGTGGTGTTAACATCTCAGTAGGTGATCTTGCAGGGTGTCTTGTATTGTTCTGATCATGGATATGGTGCAGTGCCATCACTCGATCCCATAGTGGATCGACTTCGATTTTAGGTTTCCATTGGCGAGGAGGTATATGACTACCCAAACATTCATAATTGTGATTTAAATTATGTAGTTTATTATTACAATGCCACAAATTATCAACTAATATACATTTGCTAGGTGGCTTGGATATATTGCGCCGCCTGATGCACATGAGAGACGCCTGCCATTTACGAGGGCACGACTTGACCGACTCCATTATACGGATGTAAGTTTTTCAATATGGTTCAACAAATTTTTTCAATATGGTTTAACAAATTTAATAAATAAATATATGTCTGTGTGGCTAATCAATTTCTTTGACAGTTTGTCTGGACACCTTATGATATCCCCCAGATCCAGCAAATAACACCAGCATGGGTGCATGCTGAGTCTTCACTTTGGGCATCAATCACAGCATTAATTTGCTTCTCATGCGTTGAGTGGCATCATGTCGATCGCGTTCTTAGACAATTTGGTGCTGAGCAACCTATTCCATGCCAGCCGCTAAACATTGATGCCCTACACCCGAGGGATGCACGAGGCATGGAGTGTACTTGGTGGCCACATTATCACATGACATGGCACCAGCTATGGGATCAACGAAGAGAACGGCTAGTCCCATATCATCGCGCTCCTGGTTCAGTTAAGTTGCCTTCGCCGGAGTACTTCGATTGGTATAGCCGTGTTACACGGAGGGTTTTATCAGCTGAGCATGTGTTTCGAGATCCACGAGGTGTGCAATTACCATCCGTCGCACCGCCTAATCTTTGCACGGTGCTGTTGCAGCTATGCCACCACATGCTCCAGATCGACGTCGTCGAGTTCGCCGAATGCAAGCAGGGACTCGCAGTAGGCAAATACACCGCCACGAGGACATCCATGAAGAGGACAATGAGGTTGATGATGATGGTCGTGCTGGTTCAGAGATGGGCAGGTCTACCAGCCATAGCATGGGTGCTCAGGCTCACGAGCATATGGCTGGTTCTAGTTGTCAGAGCATGGGTGCTCATACTCAGGAGCATATGGGCGGTTCTAGTAGTCATAGCATGGGTGCTCATACTCAGCATCATGGGCATGATTACATTCCCGGATCTAGTTCTCATGAATACTTGCCGACTCCGACTTCAGCCTCCAGCCCGGTATATGAATTCTCAACGGGTTTAAGCCCAATGCTTGAGCAGATGGACATGGCTGACTGTGAGCAGTTTCTGAGTCAGACTCTATTACAAGATCCATATCCCGGTTCTGCACAAACATATCCTGATGATCCGTCTGGTTTACACCAGCAGTCGATGACGACTGTCAGCCCCATCACCACAAGCTATTCACAACCATCATTTGATATTTTGGGTGGGACTCCTCCATCGGCATTTGACGCATCACATATATCGCATGACCTTGGAGGCGAGGACCCTGGAGCCGACGACCATCGGGGGGGTGACCATGGGAGGCGAGCTAGGCCCCGTAGAATTCGCCCACTCGATGCCATCTGGTGGCCATTTGATAGGAGCTCGGCGCAACCAGCGAGATCAGTAGTATGACAGATAGTTTAGTTTTCATGCATGTTTCTAAATTTTAGTTACCATGTTAAAAAGTATGTCCCGTTTTGTATCATGCATATTAGATTTGTTAAGTCTAACTTGTGCAATATGTCAATCTTTTTTGCAGGGCAGTGGATCATGGCTATTCTGATGTATTCGGTTCTATTTGGTAGTGATATAGTTCCTGTCCATATATGAAATGAAAAATATATTTTTATGTGTTTTTAAAGTTTAGTTACATGTTGAAAAATATGTTTCTTTTTTGTTTTACGTATATTTGATCACATTAAGTCTAACTTGTGGAATATGACAATATCTTTTGAGGCGTGGATCTTTGGCTATTTTGATGTATTCATTTGTATTTGGTACTCATATAGTACTTGTTGATGTATTTGGTATTGACTTAGTAGGGGATGATGTAACTAGCTAGTACTGTATCTGGTATGATGATTTACCAAATTTGTACGTAATTATGTAGTGCCTGTAACTTAGTTTGAGTAGATAGTTTATTAAAACCATCCGCATATTTCGCAAGACAAAGAACTAAGCAATACACCAATGATCTGATACATGATCGGTTACATAATAGAAACTAAATACCACGCAATACACCAATGATCTGATACATGATCGATTACATAATAGAAACTAAGAACTACGCAATACACCAATGATCCGATACATGAACTTTTACAACTTACACACAAAATGCACACACTACACCACTTGATCTGATGTCCTATCTAATTGCTTGGTCCCGGCTGATTTGAGGAGGTAGCTACTAAGGTGGGGCATCGTCTCCTAGTGTGACCCTCCTGCCTGCATAGTCCGCATCTCTTTCCATGACCAGATTCGACTTCATCCATTTCATTTCGGATTCTAGTTGACACTGGCCGGCCATGTTTGGCTCGTCTAAGCGCAGGATTTGGAAGTAATCGAGGTCCATACCAAGGTGGCCAATATGCTTCATTTGCAACCGGTGCAAACTCCATTCTATACACGTCTAGAACAGTACTCATGTGGTAGACATTATCAACATAAGAACCCCATTGAACCCGTGCTTCAGTGTGGGCACAAGCAGCAAGTACATGACGACAAGGATAATGTAATGCCTGAAATTCTCCACAATCACAATATCGATCTCCAAGTCTGACTCTGTAAGTTCTTTGGCTCCAACTTCCCACAGGTTGTGTTTCTTCTACAACAAACGATTCATTAGATCGTGAAAAATTAGTAACAAACATGGTCCCCAATGATTGGGAGTTCTTGTGATATGCTCGCATCAAGGCTTCTGAGAATTCCCTTCCCGCCGCGACTTGGGCCTCTGCCTGCTGCCCCCTCTTCACGAATAATGCAGCAAGACGGTAGTAAGTGGCCTTGACTAATGCAGTTATTGGAAGATTACGGACACCTTTCAAGACTGCATTTATACACTCAGACATATTAGTGGTCATATGACCATATCTGCGTCCTTCATCTTGGTGCTGCGTCCACTTTCTTAAAGGAATCCGGTCCATCCATGGACCCATATCTGGGTGCTCACCCCTTACTAGTTCAGAGTAATATAGAAACTCACTCTGAGTCTTTGCATATGCTGCATTAATCAGAGCTCGCTTTGCATCTTTGCTCTTGAAACTTACCGCAAAGTTTGATGCAATGTGACGAATGCAATAAGCATGGTAAGCAGTTGGACGATGCCATCCACTTCCTTCTACATCTAAAGCTGCTTTTATAGCAGCATGCCCATCAGAAATGATCAGTATTCCTTCCTGTGGTGTCACATGGCGCCGAAGATTTGTTAGGAAAAAAGACCAAGCCTCTGTCGTCTCTCCTTCGACCACAGCAAATGCAATGGGGAAAATATTTGAGTTACCATCCTGCGCAATTGCCATCAGTAGTTTTCCACCATACTTTCCATATAAATGTGTTCCATCGACCGTCACAAAACGTTTGCAATTTTTAAACCCCTCTATACACGGCGGAAATGTCCAAAATAGCCGATGAAACATGGCACAACTACGATCAACCAAATTACCAACATAATAAGGCTGAGTTGAAATTTCAGTGATTGTACCTGGCATAAATGACCGCAGAGCTAGCAGCCATTTTGGAAGCTCATTGTACGACTCCTCCCAATCACCATAAATCCGGCCAATGGCCTTTTGCTTTGCGAGCCATGCTTTCCTGTATGAAATCTGGAATTCGTACTTTGAATAAACTGAGGCCTGCAATGTTCTAATTGGGCTGTTGGATCGGCTTCAACTATTGAATGGATGCTAGCGGCAATCACCTGAATATCTAGGCGAGAGTGATTTTGCGAAATACGGCGGATAAGCAAGTATGTTCCCCGTTGTACTTCTTTATCTCCCACAGTCCTTTCTTCCGTCGATATATAACACGAATACTCCAATTACACCCTCTCCCAAAGTACTTGCATTGCCCCTGATATTTCACATGATCTGACAGACATACTTTGTACTCAGCTCCTTTTCGGATGCTATAGTTTTTCTTATAAGCGATCTTGATTCTTTGTTGAGAGCTGTTGCCCTTCATGCAAGCGATTCACTCCATGTAATCCCATTGTGCTGCTATCATCCAATTGATTCACTTGCATTGCTTCAAAATTTAAACTTGAATAGTGACCAACACGACTTTCAGATTGTGTTTGAGTTTCGGTTGTCAACGGTTGTCCCTGCGTAAGAGGCAATACCTCCTCATCTATATCATCTTCGAACAACTCTGTACAATTTAAATAATAGTTAACAGTTTACACAAAGTTCGCAATGATAAACTGACAACATCTAAATATTAATTCTTTAAGGTGTATTCACCATGTATGTATGGGATATTAATATATTCAAACCAAATAGCAATGTCGAAAGAATCTTATTAACGTTAAAATAATCACATTATTATATTAATTTATTTTTTTATTTATGTTATAAGTTTCATCACAAAATTAAATCAACAATATTTTCATAAAATACAGTATTACATAATTCAAA
The DNA here is from genome assembly GCA_031216105.1 of Dalbergia cultrata. Taxonomy (NCBI): domain Eukaryota; kingdom Viridiplantae; phylum Streptophyta; class Magnoliopsida; order Fabales; family Fabaceae; genus Dalbergia; species Dalbergia cultrata. The sequence continues at coordinate 11,841,567 of CM062345.1, forward strand.
TATCCAAATATTTCAAGAACATGTTATTAATAAAAATTATGTCTAGCTTCTAAATTATTAATTAATCATTTGATTTATAAACTAGCCACATAGAATTTTTTTTTAGCAATTAAGCAACATATCAACCGTAAATTAAATAGCCTAAACTCACAATTAACTAATAAAAACATGATATGATAGCATATTAAAATTTATTGGACCAAATCTACAATTCAAATTACATGCTAAAATATAACTCATTACAACTATTAAACTGTAATAAAAAGAATTTTACTTATTACCTTCATTCGGGTCCTCTTCGACATCCTCCTCATTAAAAATATCATCAAAACTCGGATTTTGTTCGATTCTGCCTAAATCACCGCCAATATTCATTTCAAAACTTTGTCCCAGATCATTTTCATTTTGCGGCATAACCTCGTCATTCCGAACTAGATTTCCCATGGCTAGTGTTGGAGAACGCTGTCTTAATGACCCTTCAGCAAATGTGGGGTTAGGAGCAGATCCCTCAGAGCTGAAGTTTATGTCTCCGAAGGATACAAATACCTCCATAACACTAAGATCGGGAAAACGAGCATGACAATCGAACATCATCCCTATGTCATCATCAGTTTCAATCAAACAACTTGTGAAGCGTAACGTACCTTGTCCTACCAACAATGGCAACCGATAGAGCATCTGCACTATTTGCTTATTTTGCTGGCGTAGCTTGTGCAGAATCTTCTCATGAAGCTCAGAAATAGTCATGGATGAATAAATACTTACAGGTATTGGATTTGGGCCAATGAGAACTTTACTCCATCTGGTGTGTTTTCTGCTACTTCACAATTATAATGAACAAGAACATACCCTCTCATTGCCATTTTCCCTCAAAACCTTAGCAACCTGAGCTCTCTTCTAAGAAATGAACAATCTAAGCTCTCTTCTAAGAAATGAATAACCTGATCTCTCTTCTAACAAATGAAGTATGCCTCCTGCCGAGTGAGATCATTCACATATATATACACGGATGAGTGACGGACCAAAAATGACCGAGGGACGAAACAAACAGAAATCGGTTGACTCTCAACCGATTTCTGTGTATTACAAAAAGGCAAAAATCGGTTGAGCCATAACCGATTCCAATCCGTCACAAAAATGTTATATACGGGTAAATAATGTTCTAAAGGTGAGATATGCGTAAATAATCATTTTTTTTATTTTAATTCCGTACTAAAGCCCAAATATCAAGCTAGCAATTACTTATTTCTTTTTTTTTTCCCTACATCGTTCACATATTAAAAAGGTTATTTGGTCAAAAGTAAATAATCTTTTTGGTTTTAATATTTTTAATTTGATATTAATTTAATCATAACAAAAATTTTTACATCAATTAGAATAACAAAATCTTTAACATTAATTTATTTTCAACATTTTTATTTTCAATGTCAATTCAGTGCTAACATTTTTTTCATTTCAATATTAATTTAATTATTCCATCAAAATGAAGATCCAATAAAATGACTAAGTCAATATCCAAACTAAAAATACTAGGACTAAATTAATATAAATTTTATTAGAACTAAATTGGTGTCAAATTAAAAATATTAAAACCAAAAAGATTATTTACTAAAAAAAAAAATAACAATACTACTTGATAACTAGAGACAAGAGCAACAACTCATCACCATGAATACATATTTTTCCCCCCAACCACACTTGCCTTCCTATTAATAAAGTGTTGGTTCAAGTAAAAAAAGACTTGAATCTCTTAGGATGAATATTTGGATTTGATCCCGAGACTCATGCACCATTGGAACCTGCTTACGTGTAAGACAGTACCCAAAAGATTAGTCTTTCACCAAGGGGGCGACAAGATACCCTGTGAAACCAAAGTAAAATTGCCAACCTCATCTAGTCAGCTATTTATGCAATGCGTTACAAACAAACATCATTTAGAACTTCACCTCATAATTAAAATGTACATGTGGGTCTAACTGATAAAGTGGTGCACAAAAACAAACGGGCATATGACGTCATCACACATTCATAGGGCCTGTATTTACTGGTTTCTGAAAGAATCTTGCAACTGGCATCCCATCACCATCATCATTCCCTGCTCTCCATGAACGATCTTTTTTCCTCTGAGGCTTTTTGTGGTGCTTATGAGATGCCTTAGCCTTCTTATCAGTAACTTTCTTTGAAGCAAGCCCATTAGTCATGTCAAATGAATTGAGGTCATCCAATACATGTTCAAGATTTGGTGCAGCTTCACCCTCAACATCTGAAGACTCTTCAATACCAGATGAATCTGACTCATGCGAGGCAACTGAATCATGTACTGTGTGATCTTCCAAAGTTGGTTCCTCATTTGACACACCAGGGGGAATTTGATAGTGAGGCAGCTTCCCATCAATGTAATCTTTCAGTATCCGACGTGCAGCCCTAGTTTCATCAGGTAGTCCACTAGAGGCGACATACCCACGAGACGCGCAATATGCTCTCAGAAGCTCGGATGCCAAAGGGGGCCGGGATTGGGGCTCATACGGCTTAGGCTTAGGAAGATTGATGTTATAAACCTTCTCGATGACATGTCTTGGGACTCTATCAGCTACAACTTGGACAGACTCCCTGTGTTCAGTCATCCTATCAATAGGCAACACACCACATGCGACCATCTCATATCTTGAGCTTGAGAATGATGGAAAGACTAATCCAGGGCAGTCACAAAGGGTCAGTTTATCAGAAATGATTAAGGTCTGGAAATGCTTTGTTTTCCCTGGAGTAGAGGTGACACCAGTCCTTTTTTGACCAACCAGAGCATTAATAGTTGAACTTTTCCCCACATTAGGATATCCAACAAATCCCACAATTACATTACTTGATGGTGAACTGCCAGCAGCATTTTCACCAGGAGATTTTATGTTAGATGACCCTGCATCAGAGGAGCTTGAATTTCTTCTCATTTCAACTATCTCTTCCGCTTCTGACTGCAAGCGGGCCAAAAGCTCATCCCTTCCATAAATCTTTGTGTCTGGGTTATTGCTTCTCCCCAAGTTAGCAGCCTCCCATGATGAACCAAGTTTTTTGCCTTCAAGAGCTGCAGAAGCAGCTTTGGCAGACCAGAAAATGAAGAGAATATCATGAGCACAAAAATATTCTGCCCATTTTTCTCTGCAGGAAGAGAGAAGAGAAAGGGAGGACAAATAGTAAGAATCTTAGCAAGATACGAAACCGAGAGCAATGATTTAATGCCGTATACACCTTAAGTAGAACATTCATACCTGATAGAAGCAGGTAAAAGATCTGCCTTATTAACCAGAAGCAAAGTGCGTTTATGCTTGTCAACCTCTCGTGCATAGGCCTGTCACACAGTAAAATTAATGCAAAATGGATCATGCTTGGGATACATTATAGAATGATTCTTAAAACAAAATAGATAAGAAAGGTCCAAAGTAGGATACACAGATTACAGATATAATATCTTGTGAAATTAGTACTGACTCAAGTGAAAGTCACTACACTAAAGCTGCTGCAAAAGAAAAACCAGTGCAACATTTTCTGCTATATCTGTTATCCTTATCAGACTTAGCTTAGACTGTTAGATTTGCTACAGAACTGGTGATCTCTAGCATAGTAGTCAATTGCAGATAGCCGCGCGGAGCGGCTGACCTTGAAAATGCTATAGCGGGATGACCGCCATTTGAAAAAATATATATATTTATCATGATTTATATATAACATATATAAATGTTCAAACATAAGAAATCATCCCCAATTAAACTCATTCATCATCAATGATGAGAAGTCATAAATCATAAATTCCATTGTCTAAAAACACACAATCACCATCAATCCAATGCACAAATATCAAGTTCTAAGGGCAACAAAATGGAAGAGACTGCAGAAGAAGGGGGAAAATACTTTGTAGGCTTTGACCTAAATATGCTGTTGGAGATTTTTTTTTTTTTTTGGGATGATTTAACAATAATACTCATCTCAACCCAAAAGGACAAAATAGACACCAGCCCAAAACCAATCCCCCTCACCACTAACCCTAGCTCATTGAAACACACCCATCCACCGTCCACCATCCACAGTCCCCCACCCTCACAAGTCACAGCCACGATGCGACACAGCCACAACAGCGAGGAGACACCCAGTGGAGGATAAAAACAAAGAGAAAGATAGAGTAAAAATGAAAAAAAAAAAAAAAAAAGCAGGGACGGAAAAGAGAACTGAGAAAAAGGGGAAAAGAGAGGGGAATAGAGAGATGGGAGTCACAGAAGAAAAACTGAGAAAGGAAGGAACAAAAAGCGGAGAACATTGGATTTTTCAATTGCTGAGATAATTAGCGGCCGCTATGCTGCGATTTACTCCGCAATTTGCCGTGAAAAGCAGCCGCGATTGCTACCCCTGACGCTACGTCTCTCCTATAGCGGCCCTCTGCCACTCCGCTCCGCTACTCCACTATAGCACACAATTGATTACCTCTAGATTTGTCAACTTAGCATTTCCTTAAGGGAAGAAAGAAAATCTTACCTCAAGATCAGGACAGCGATAGAACAGTGGATCTCGTGAATCAACAACCATAACAAGCTGGTAAAAAAGCGAAAGAATGAGATCATAATCATCAATAATTCATGCACTTGGACAAAACTAAAAGAAATGCCAAAGATACAAAATTATTACATTATAAATTTTCTATACAAATACAATTACTGATTAAAATAAAAATAGACATTGTCAAATGCTTCTATGGAAAATAGCTTTCGCTTTTTTGAATTTCAGAATATATTAGTTGGAATAAAAGAGTACTTGTACATCTGGGGAGGGATAAAAAGTAGGCTATTATACTTGTTCCCTACCAGAGCTCTTTTATTTAAATAAAAAAAAAAAAGCAAACAGTTCAACAATCAAGTGGTTTCACTTTGTACTATTATCCTGCTGCAGTGTATATCTCCTTCAGTTTCCAGCTCATCATGCAGGTAAATCTGTTTTAATAATTTTTCCCTTCTTTTTTTTTTTGTTATTGTTGCTGAATTAATCAATGTAATAAATACAGCTAAATGGAAAACAACAATAAAAGACCACAATATCTGTGCATCATAGGTAGTATAACTTCAGACAACAATTGATAAAAGATACATTGAAATTCCAAGGTAAAACTTTAAAGATTATATCAGCTTACCAAATCACTGCGTTCAACAACCCGCCAGAGCTGTCTCCAAATATCAAGATTTTTCTCAAATGGAGTGAGGACAAGCGTCTTATTTTCCTCAAGTCTGAAACATCATCATGACACCAACATAAATTAAAAATTTTCACAAAACCTTTTATTCTTCTGATATGCCACTAATAGAATTCATTATTTATAACTACCAGTAAAGCCACACAATTTCCCTTCTCTGTTAATTTAGATGTACATAGTTTCACACTTATTAACAACAAGTGAACTGGTGACATGGGTTTAACCTTGCCAGGCTGCGACGCCAAGTCAAGAAAGCTTGTCTTTCATTAGCATCAAGCTCCTCCACGGACATCTCAGCATTCCATGGTGGCCTAAAGGAAAGAAAAACAAAGGAGTTAGGAAAAACCAATCAAAAGAGAATTGATTACCCCAAGTACAAGTAGAGAAAGCATACCTGCGAGGAATGCGGAGACTGCTAGCATGCAGTGCCTCCTCCCTCTTCTGTTGGTTTCTCATTTCTTCAGCTGTCATTTCATTAGATCCAGACCCTGGATCACTACTCTCATACACATGCAAAACAAACATTACAAACTCTACAACAACAGTACAAACACAAAGCTGAACAATTTAATGCATTCATGCTTGAATTTTCTTAATTTTCCAGGACAATTTTTTTTCTCTCCAAAACCTCTCCCAGATAGATTTTGATTATATGCTGTTTCGAACACAACATGCCATTCCAAACGCTTACTTATTTTGGAATGGATATGGAAAGGAGCATTGATGGGCTAAATTACTGATCAAATACACATTTTTCACCTCACAATTACATTTCAGTAAAGATGTCCACCTAAGTTAAAAACTTAACGTGGGACTAACATGTATAATAAAAAATCCCCTGCCCCCACTCCTCCCCCTTCAGTTAAATGTTGATGGAAGGTAGCAAATGCTTGCAATATCATCCAATTTAGCATTTCAAGGTGGAGAGTTCATTACATGCCGGCAACATGTTGGGTAACAGCTCTGTCACTAAGATTTTGATTACAAGTTAATTTAGAGCGCAAAGGATGAAGAAATTAGGGCATGTGATTGCCAAAATCAGTGATAAAAATGGAATTGTCACCTGACAATAACAACATTCTCAGTTAAAAACAAAAGGTGCATAAAAAAAAAATCAACTACAAAAATGAACACATGCCATTGAAAATGAACCCAACTTTCAGTAACACCCACCATAGAAGTAACTTTGAGAAATGCACAAGGGGAAACCAAAACGAGTCTTTCTCTTATCCTAATTTTTTTTTTAATATCAACAATAACTAAGACTTTTTCCACTAAAACAATTGCAATGGAGTAAATGTTCATTTTGATCCTTGAAGCTTCTGTGTGAAGTTTCAAAGAGTAGTTCAAGTTAGTCACCGGCTAATGTTTGCAGGAATAACTTGAATCACCAAAATACCAATTTGAATCAATTTCCACCACTAAATCGTTAAGGGCTTGACTGGTTTGCATTTTCATTTTGTGTTTTCTATTCTCAGGATAAAACAGAATTTCGCTATTTTCCCTGTTTTCGCTATTTCCTTCATAACATCCTGAAAACAGAAAACACATAAAATAAAACATGCACACGCACGGGACCAAAATGAACCTGTACTCGCCATGCCTCATGTGATACATCATGTTTATACACAAACCATTGGAAATCTGAGCAAAGGAAATGGATGACTCACAGGTTGATGACAAGGGTAGATGGTGAAGCGGTGCGATCATCGGGTGGTAGTTGTTCTTGTTGAGGTTGTTGGGATTGTTCGAGGATGGCGTCGATGTCGGAGACCTCGGTGAATGATTCTAGAAACTTCTTGTTGTAGAAGCGGCCCTTCTCCTTGGTCTGCTGGACCATCTTGTTGTGCTGCTTCACAAGGGCCCTCCCTAGCCCCGTCTTCTGCCTCTCGTTCTTTCCCATTTTCTTCCAGACACCCTCTACCTACAACGAACAGAATGGTGGTGTTCTTCTGAACAAGCTCGACCTTTTTCGTTTTTGTTTTGTTTTGCTGCTTCCCCTTGTTTGGCCTTCGCCGCAGGGAAGAGCTTCGGTGCTAGTGTTAGGTCGTTGGTTTGCTACTTCCCGCCGAACAGCGCTATCGATTTCGACTCCTAGGGTACACCATGCTCTGTTGGTTTGCAACATTATTATGCCTCTCCCTCATTTAAAGGCAAACCTTCGTCTAGAGCTTTTATCAACATTTTGATTTTGGAGATTTCTCCGTAACATATAAAATTCATTAATATTAGTATTTTTTGGATAATTTATTACTAAAAATTTATCTTGTATTCTATTAACTAAATTAATTAATATTTTAAATATTTATAATTAAATTATAATCCTTAGATTTAAAAGGATATTAATATCCTTAGAGTACCAAAACAAAATATTTAATTTAATATTAAAAGTATTTTCTTTTTCCTTTCCTATTTATGTGTTGATAATTTTTTCAAATCATGCAAATATAATTTGATTCTCACATTCACTATTTTAATAATCGTGCAAATAAAAGAATTTGGTTGGATGATATTTTAAAAAATTTGATTTAATTAATTTGTTAGTTCCTATGGTTCAAATTGTTATATTTTAAAAATTTTGTAGTGAATAAAATTTTATAATAAAATCCATGAATATTTACAAAAATATAATATCAACTAGAATATTAATTGGTTTCATGTACTGTCTACTTCATATGGATTTGCTTGAACTCCTTAGAGATTAAAAATTCAATAATATTCTCAAACAATTAGCTTAGATAAAATCCCATGCCATCCTTATCCATGTTGTAATAACTTTCTCTTCTCTAGTAATTGTCGACATTTTTTTGTTACTAATTTGTAAGAATAATTTGTTAAATCCATATGTGCAACTGTATGTTATTTTTTCTTTTTAACTATGGTCAAGCAACACTAGCAATGCATAAGGTGTGATAAAAGCACTTGCAAGTTGCAACCCACTAAAATTTACACATTCTTCACGTATGGTCATAAACCATAAATTGATAAGGCAAAAAAATGTCAAATGACAAGGAATTGAGAAGGAAAATAGCACTAGTCACAAAAATTTACAAGACCATCTCGAGAAAACAAACCATAACATAGGAACATTGAACTCATCATTTTTTCTTTGTTAAAAGAATTTGTTATGCTGGCTAGAAAGAGAGTCCCTTAGATTTGAGTACAAGCCAAACAGGGAATATTGCCGCAGGTTTTCCACTTCATACCATGAGTCAAGCACTGAGAGATGCTTGTATGTACCGGAAAAGGCTAGCTGTATCCCAAGACTACAATCTAATGAACCTCCTCTGCCTTTACATGATGATGTCTTGATAGCACAATAATCTTTTTTTTAAAAGGCAAACAAAATTGGACTTATTCCCTATGCATGAAGCACATCCATCTCTCTTCCGGTACAAGTTCTGCAGCCTACCCTTCTGAAATTCTAGCACCTAATCAAGTGAAAAGATTTCCAAGCTATTCAATAACAAACCAAGAGCTCACCTTATTGGGTTCATGATTTGCAATTTCTTTTTTCTTACCAGTGTAAAACTTGTCACAGTATATGTGCTGTTTGCAATAAAGGCAGGTGGAGAGCGTGCAGCATATTTCCTTCCAGCAAATGCCACCATATACCCACCATGATTATCCTATTTATCATGATATGAAGAAGAAAATGATCAAAATATGGAAACACTAAGCTACAACCGCAAGTTGTCATAAGACCTACTCAATTTGACTATATCTTCTGTTTTGTATGTAGGTATGGACTCCTATTTAAAAATAAAAATAAGTGGATTAGCATATTGGTACACTAAACCGCGAGTTTAGCCCGAAGTTAAGCGGAGGGGACAAAAAAACTCGCAAATTAACAGATTAGGAAAAAAAAAAACTTGTGGTTTTGACCCGTGCGAATTGCAGGTTAAACGGACTAACCCCCTAATCGAAGCCTATATATGCAGCTCTAGCTTTTAACATATTGTGGCTACTCTTTTTACTTTCAAGGGAATTAAAGGTTTAAAAGTTTCTCTACTTCAAAAGTAGTTTGCAGACATGTTTGTCTTTCTTTCTCAGAGCAGTTAAAAATAAGGAAGCATTTGGCATCAAGCATCTCAGTGCTAGTGACTATGCATTGTCAGGAGATTCTCAGTCCAATCATACTGAAGCAGTAATTTTATAGCACCATGGCTTATTTGCATAAACCTATAGCAATATGCCATAATGTTTTGAAACAAGAAATTGCATTGACTTTGGTTTACGATTACAAATAAATTGAGCATAGTCTCCTTGCTGCTCCAGAATTGAGAGTAAGCCAGGGATCTATGTGTGGAGAACTTGTGGATTCAGTACTTATACAGATTAAACTGCCAAATTATCTGGGATCTGTGGTCATTGGTTTTTGTCTTTATGCTAAAACAAACCTAAAAATTGACCACATTCAACAAATATTTCATTGAGGAAAGTTGTTTTCTTATTAGTATCACTAACGGTGTATCTTACCTTCTCAACTTAATAATTGATATTGAGTACCCCTGTGTTAAGTAAACTTAAGTTACAGAACAGTAATACAACTAAGTTTCTCTTAATTCTGCATATTACAACAGCAAAACAAGGTGCTTGCAAGTTGCAGCCTTTAATTTTGATGTCACAGTCACACACATGACCCAATTAACCCAGCTATCAGTTTGGCCTTATTGGCTGGTTCCGCAGGTACCATGAGAGAGAAAGTGATAGGCATAAAACGTGACAAAATTTCTTTCTAACATCAGTTTCATACTCAAATCCTTACTATTTATCAAAAATGTTGATCCACTGTGCCTCTTGGGATGACTTAAAAATATCTTAAAGAAATTTTAAGCCATCCCTTAAATATTGGTTAAGATTGGATTCTAATCCTTTTCTAAATGAATAATGCTTGTTGCACAACAATATTATAACAACAGTCACGATGTTATTTTGTCTTGTAGTGTATTAATATCCACTCACTAAAAGACAAAATCACATTGTAAGTGTAGTTATAATATTGTTGCACAATTTTACTAGATATGTAACACTACTCTTTCTCAACCAATATTTAAGGGACACCTTGGGATGTCTCCTGAAAGATGTCTGTAATAATGGTATAAATAACACTACTCTTGTTTTAGAAAGTTTGAAAATTTGGGCTGACGTGCTCATAAGCTCTTAAATAATGTTTAAGCTTGGAATGTATTCTAAAATATGTACCTAAGATTAGTACATACAACATTTCTCTTAATACAATAGAGTTAAATATCTGCATAATGGCCTCCCCCCCCACCCCCCAAACAAAAAAAAAAAAACAAAAAACACACACACACACACACAAAAGAACCTTCATATTTTTCAAACAATCTAGAAAATATATGGATAATATAATATTTTTCAATAAGAAACCAAAGAAGGAGCTACATCAGATGCTAAAGATGAGAGAGTACTTACTGGGAAGAAAGTAGAGGTGTTGGTGGTGAGGAGAGACATCTCATCAACTTTGGGACAGAACACTGCAAGCTGTGAGTTAGAGGAATGCAAAGAGAGGTGGCGATCACATGGAGAAAGTTGGAGGGATTGGTTGTGGTGTGGAAGAATGAATCCTTTGAACTGAAAGCAATGCCAAAAGTGAAACCATCGGATCTCTGAATCTTGGTATCAGCACATGGCTGGTACACCTTGTTGGTGTTGGTGTTGGTGGCAGCCTTAGCAGCAACCAACATCTGTGTCATCATCAGCATTGGCATAAGCCATAATGCCATTTTCAGCTGCATTGTTCAATGGTAGTTGATAATGATGAGGATGACGGAGGGGGTGGTGATAGATGCCAATCTTTCTTTGTTTCTTTGAGCTTTCAGTGCACTGTCTATTAATTAGTTGGGGGACTATTTTTTTTTTTCTATATATTATACATGAAAAATGTTATTTATATCTTACTCTTGGAGGCACCTTATAAGCCCCTTTAATTTATTTATTTATTTAAATAAATGCAACAAAGTTAGAAATTAGGAGTATGATTGGATCGAGAGCGGGAAGAGAAAAGAGAAATAAGAGAATATAGTAAGATTGAATGGAATAGAGTCTATCTATCTGCACTTTATTCTAGTCAAATTGATCAAATCCTGAACTTAATAAAAGGCTGATGATGATCAGATTGTGAAATCCACCTTATATAGACTTAATGGTCATGGAGCATGATAGCAAGGGAGCTTAATGTAAAATAGAGTTCTCAAATGGTGGCAAGTTGGGAGGTTGATATTGCCTATTTCTGGAGTTTTTGCCTCTTTTCCCTTTTGGTAGATCTATCTACTCTCTCTGCTTTGGAAAGTAACTTGTACAACTAGATAGTGTTAACGAAGAGTGAGGCAAATAGTAATGCTAAACTTGAAATGGAATAAATTAAAGGGAAGTTTCAATTCTTTTAATAAATCAAAAGTTAAAATTGTGTTGTTTATGCAATTCGTTTTTAATGAAATTAGAACCCCTTCACACTGATAATGTAATTAAGTGAGAATTTGATATATCACAAAGTTTGTAAAATTACATGATTTTAGATTATGAATAACTAATTCATTAAATAGTGAATTAAATTAATAAGCAATTATTTATTAGTTTTCAAAATATTATTAAATAACTACATTATTATCACTTATCAATATTCCTAACTCAAGTAATACATACGTTTGACTTGTTACCAAAAAAAAAAAACATTTGACTTAATAACTGAAGTGATTGAGGAATCTTGGCAATGTTAAGGCTTAACCTGCAAAAATGAAGTGTTGGAAAGGACAATATCCAATGTGATTAGTCACAATGACACATGCCAATTTCATCTGCAAAATGTTAGAATTTTAATTTGGAAGTTGTTACTTAGGGTAGGGTTTTACCTAATAACTAGTTAGCAACGGAAGAAAAAAGGGTTTTTTAAAAAAAATATCAAACGTTAAAAAAAATTGTTAGAACATCTTTTTTTTTTTTTCTTCTGATTTTCCAATTCACAAGCATTTTATTGGCCATGTGAAAAGCGTAGCCAACAAGAGAAGGTAAAGTGTTGATTAAACAAAAATATAATAGTAAGAGGAGGTAAAGTGCACCCACTATTTTTATAAGGAATTATGTTATTTATACTCATTTTGTATGAAGTTTACACTCTATTTAATAGTAAATCAAATGTGAATCGATATAGTGTCCTACATATTATGAATATAAATAACATTTTTACTTTGTCGGTTACATAAATTACCTCCATATATAGAAGTAACTTAGATTCGTTAAAAATGCACACGCATCATTGCATTGGTGATCCAAGGCAAGAATCACATTGACTTATTGTTTCCCCTCCAACGTGAATTTTCACAATTCTGTGGGACTCCTGTGCTGCTTTTTCATAATGATGTGGATTGTTTTACTTTCAGTATTTCTACCAAAATTGACTATTCAAGAAATTTCTTAGGCAGCTTCATGCATTTCAAGAAGTCATTTTTTTTTCGAAATCAAGTTCTAATTTGATTTATATGTGAAGGAAACATCATTTTTATGAATTTCAAATTGTCAGGCTTCAAAAAATCCATTATCATAATAAAAAAATTACATATACAATATAGAATTTAATTTTAATTCACTATCAATATAAATTTATTTTACATAGATATTTAATTATATATTCTCACAACAATGTAATAAGATTAACTCTCCCCTCACTACTCCAAAATCATTAATTAACATGGAAGAATTTGATTGAATCATAGTACATCTAATTTAAATCATATAATGTGTCAAAATTAAATCAATTCAGCATACCCTTTGTTGCAAGTCTCACATAGTCACATCTGGCCATTTTATTTATTTATTTATTTGCTTTTTCTGTTGAAATCTAAAGTGAGCAAAACTAGTTAGTCCAACTTGCACTGGGTCATTCTGCAACCGGTAAGATAAATGGGCTAGATCTGCCTAACCCGCAATGTATGGGTATAAGTTATGTAAATATAGTCATATAGTAATTTATTGTTAAGAATTTATATATTTTATATGAGAAAGAATTTGTTTACACTAGTATAAGACTCACTGCAGGTTTTGTAGAAATTTTTTTTTATCCAATTCAACGAAATAAACAACACTAATAATTCCTACTTTACTCAACGACTTAATCCTGAGAATGACATGTGAAATAACAATCACAATAGCAATAAGGAGAGTGGGTACTAACAGTACCTGGAATGATTGAAGAGGATAAATCCATAAATTTTATTCTTACCTAAAAGAGAAAAACACAAGAACATCAGAGAGAAGAACATAGAGGGATGGGAGAAACTTATCCTATGCCCACAGCAGTCAAAGAAAGCGTGTTTTGTCCTAATGGGGGCAACAGATGCACACTGCAATGCGGTGAGGAGCACAGGCCTCTATTGTAAGTAAAATATGGGCTGAGTTTTCCCATTACAGCAAGCTCTCATATACAAGTATCTATAACATTATCCATAAAGAGTAGTGCTTAACAATAATAAGCTCAATGACAGTAGTGATCACAATATTTGGGTTTAAACAATAAACTCTATAATTTTGACATCCAAAGTAATTTGGATCTAAAATTAAATTTCACATATTTATGACAGTTCACAAAAATTATTCCAACATATCCTACACATTTGAGAATTTTTTATTCAAGAATTTCTTTTTTTCAAAATCCACTATTGGATTGAAAGTTTATATGTTATAGATCATCTCTATAAAATTTTACATTAATTTGAAATTATTTAATACATTTATTGCCTACATATAAATCAATGTAACGTATGTAAATAAGAATTATTTGATCACAATCTTGTAGGTATTTGATTTGTTTGAAATTAGGCATAGAAAATCAATATGATGTATAATTATAATTCAACGATTGGATTGACCAAAAATATATTTTATTTAAAGTTATCAAAAGTGTAAGTGTGTCAAGTCTTATATCAATGTCGACAAATCCCTCCTTAAGTATAACAAAAAAATTATATTATAAAAATTCTTTAATTTTAGCATATTATAATTAAAAATGGTTGTACAAGATAACTTAAAATAATGAAAAACTAAAAAATATGAGACACGAGAAATGAATATATAATGAAAAACTAAAAAAGTATGTGAAATCAATAGATAAAAATTGTTTTTTCCCCTTTATCTTTAGCCTTATAATAAATTAATTTTTGAAATTGGATAAACTTCTTGAATTAGAACAATTAAGATTTTAATCCCTTTATCAAATTCAACCGCCTTCAAAAGGAATGCACAACAATATTGTTGTTTGGCTCTCTAGTTGCAGCCACCCCACAACAAGTGCCACAATATGAGTAGTAGTAGATGTCAAAATTAAATCTAAAAAAAATTAATAATTATTACATAATGAACTTTGCAAGAGATACAAAAGACTTTTTATTCAAAATTGTCTATCCAAAATTAAAATGTTACGGTTGCTCAATGTCTAATGTATGTAGGAGGTTTTCTTTGAAGATAAACAATTGTTCTTAAAGTGTTGGATTGGTTACAATAATTTAAAATAAAAATAATGATTTATTATTCAAGTTAAAAAATTGAAAATGATATTCATAATGTTTTTAAGGTTCTACTTGAAAATGTGGAAGATTTTACCCATTTTTTATCCTCAAAATAATTTATTTATTTAAATTAAGTTTTTAAATAAAATAAAGAATGAATGAGTGATCAATTTTCTAAATAAAACTAAACAAATGTAGGAGAGAGTAAATAATTTAAATGTGATATGATATATATTGAAAAGTTATTGATATAATAAAGAATATTAAGTTAGTAGACTGAAAAGATAGTGGATTGAAAGGATAATCTGGTAAATTAAGTGGAGTGAAAATATATTTGAATTTATTTTTAAAATCTTTTTCTTTTTAGGTAAAACTATGATTAGAATTTGGAGGGAAGCATAATCAAGCTTCCAAGTAATATTATCTTACTAAACTTTCTTATTAATGTTTCTTAAATATTAATAGTATAGATTACAAAATGTTTCAGACTAGAAAAACAAATCAAATGTTTAAAATTTTTATGTGAAAAAACTATTTAATTTCAAATTTTTTTTTATAAACTTAAAATTCATGTCGAGAATAAGGTTCATGCACTTATATACATTTGGACTCACTGTGCTATTGGAGATGCAAAGTGCAAGACAAAAAGCACAAGTGATCAACTGGAGAATGAATTTGGTAAATGCTTTTCATTCATGCTTGACTTCCACTTGTTTTACTTTCCGAAACTTTATTGTATCTTACAAAATAAAAGAGGGAAAAATTTACAAGGAAAAAAAAATGCAAAAGAAAGAAGAGCACTTGAAACATGATATATAAATTAATAAAATTTTAAGTAAATATTCATTTTAGTCTTTAAAATTATTCGCTTGAATAACTTTAGCCCTTGAAATTCAAAATTAACTTTTTAATTCATCAAATTACAAAATATGAAATAAGTTAGTTCATGACTTTGTTGTTGTTTTTGTTAATATACAATTACATTTTCAAGAACGTACTGTGTTAAGTGATATAGTAATAATAAACCGGCATCTTAACTGACCTCAAAGGCGAACATAATTGAATAATAGAATTAAACTAGTAACATAAGCCAAATATATTAACAATATTACTTTTACCTAAAATTTTTCTCATATTCTCATTTTATATCATAACTATATTGTTGCAATCACCGTTCCCTCAGGCAACAGTACATTTTTAGTCCTTTTGGATCATTTTGTCAATATTATTAATTACTTTTTACTCTACTGTTATGTACAAAAGTCAACCCACAGGAGTCAATTACCTGCATCATCCTCTATGACAACAACCTAATTAAGCATACTCCCTGACTTGGAGCACCGGCTCTTCCCCATTTTTCAACTCACGTAGTACAGTGTTTATCTATTTTTATTGGACTTGTTCAGGTTTTTATGCCTTGCACATGTTGCCAAGTCCGAGAGTTCTACAACTGTTCTAGGCATAGGGGGTGTTGGGCTATTCATGCCGATTCAAACCATATGTTCCCATTAAGCTACAGCCACTGGCTGTCTCAACATGAATGAATTCAATTCCGCTACGTATACTTTTCCACTGATGATGCCACCTGTGAGAATTAAAGGGTGATTCAACTTATTATCTCACTTGCAGAATCAGATAAGGGAATTGAAAACAAGAAAAAAAAAATATTTGAAGTTAACATGTTGCAATGTATTTTGTACATGGTGCATAACAGAAACACAATTCGGAAGATTTTACAAATGCAGATAGGAAATACCATGCAGGATAGTATTTAAGTTTTTGGAATAGATAATTTTACCATATAATATCAAAACCATCATAGGCATTTGGGTGAAGAGGCATGATAGAGTAATAGAGTATAAAACTATTTATGTAGCTTTTACCTATTAGCTTAAACTTTATAGACAAGATCCCATATCGAGCACCATGCATTAATATCACCCTAAAACTGCCAATAGCATGACTAGCCCGAGATTTCACTAAGAAAATGAGGAGCAGGGAAAAAAAAAAAGCCAGCTAGCTATCGCCTATAAGAATAAAGCACCCTATTTTGATATTAAGTCATAGACCTTTTTCTCATCACAACAAGGCATGAATAGCACAAGAAAGAGCCAATAGCAAACCGGGCAGTGCACGAAAGAGAATCTGAATTCAAGGAAAATACCAGTGCACTAACATCTTAAAAGAGCAACTGCTGAAAAAATCTCTCCAACTTTCAATATCAGATACTTTTAAGAATGCAAACAAAAAGTGAGGCAGCCAGTGTCACTTTCCAACAATGACACGTCCCTTACAAACGTGCAAGGTACAAACAAAACAAATAAAAAAAAAGATATGTATGTGAGTTAGGATTTCTGAGAAAAGAAAAATAAGATATTTGTAGTATAAAATTAGATTGTAAATCTTTTTATTTTTATTATTCTTTTTTAAAATTTTAACTCACAAACATATTCTGGAATTCTAAGAGTACTAGATATATATAAAGTTTCAAACTTTTGACTACCCCAACATCGATGGCTCACTCAGCAACATAACAGCAAAGCCCACCATCAACCAAAAATGCACCTACATCATATTTCCCAAAAATTGAGTATAATGTGAAAAATCACTAAGATAAACTTAGCAACAATGATTACAAAGACAATATAAAGATGTTAGATCATGTAGCCCAAGAAAAAGATACACAAACAGCAATTTTTTACATAGATGTAAATCGAACATCTAACAGAGACTGAGTCTCACTAACAATACAAAAAATATTGTAAGAATTTTATATAAAAATGATGATAACGGTTAAATAAAACAAATGATATAACTCACTTAATCATCTAACATGACACTTTATAATAAAATTCCTGTTCATTACTCTTAACCCATTAATTAACTTTACCATGATACGAGGTGTTGGTGTTGGACTACATGGATGAAAAAATACTCAGATTCACTAAAAAGGATGAAATTTCAACTAGAATCCACATTGAACATCTATTTTCAGTTAAAGTATTATTTTATTATTAGTGAATAAAATGCATGCATGCATACATGCGACAAATTTCCATAAAGAAAACCAGTCAACGAACCATGTTTGTTTAATCAAATCTCAGTCCCTGAAAATGACCGATTTAGCAATCCGCATCAACGGTTCCAAGCAATCAGGCGTAAACTTCCTGGCAAAGAGGTAAGAATCCGAATAATTCGATTCCCTCAGGCGATGAATAAGCTCCGCCGACACCTCCTTACCCCTATACGAATAAGGGTGACCGTTCACCGTCCCCGTCCAGTTGACACGTGTCAGGGTGTAATTGGTGCAAAACCCAGGATCCTGCATCGACAACAATGTCGGAAAATAGTGTTCCTCAGGGTAACACTCGTCCTCACTGTAACACGCAACCCTAAACTTCCTCCACAACGCGCGGTCCCTCACCACCATCAGCGCGTGGCGGCGCGTGATAGTGAAGAACTGCGACCCAACTCGGAATTCTCCGTACGGAACCTCGGGAAGCATCGCGAACCTTCCCCTTGAGGTGTACCGCTGCCAGAGATTCGGCGCGTGGGTGAGGATCTCGATGAAGCTCTTCTGAAGCGGGCGAGTTGACTCGGTAGAGGAGGACGAGTCGAAGGTTGTGGAGAGGAAGAGGGAGCGGTAGACGTAAGGGAAGGAGCGGAGAGGGATGCAGTGCTGGGAGAGGAGTGCGAAGTAGGCGTTTTCGGGGTCGTCGAGGAGCGCGTGGGCGAGGAGACGGCGCGTGGCGGAGATCAGGGTTGGGGAGGCGCGTGCCGTTAGCTTGGAAGGGATGAAGCGGCCGGTGAAGACGCCGTTGGGGTGTCGCGTGAGGTTATCGGAGGAGGGGTCGGCGTGGACGTAGATGTTGAACAGGGAACGGGGTTGGGAGAGGAAGAAGAGGTTCCAGAGAGGGGAGAAGTGGAGGTCGGTGTTGGTGAGGAAGAGGAATGCGATCTTGGGGGTGGGTTTGGTGCGGTAAGAGGAGGAGGAGAAGGAGGACGAGAGGTGGAAGATTCTAGAAGGTTTGTTGTTGTGGTGGTGGGGTGGTGGCTGGCGATGGGAGTAGGTGGAGGCGCGTGTGAAGAGGGAGAGGTCGTCGAGTTCGTCTTGTGGGGAGATTGGGAGGGAAGGGCGGGGAGGAGGCAGGACGTGGGAGGCGAGGAGGAGGAGGAGGAGTGGGAGGGAGAGGAGGAGGAGGAGGAGAAGGGAGAATGAGAGTACCAATTGGGATGAGTACATTTGAAGTTATTTTGATTGGTGGTGGTGATAGTGGTGATCGGTTATGACAATGGATGGTGATTTTCTTTTGGTCGAAATAACAGGTATCCTCTTATTGAGGACAATTCTGATTGAGTTCGGTAGGATTACTAGGACAGCAAAATTCGGATTGTGATGATGATGAGCGTGGATGATGGACAATGGTTGTGGTGAGGCGTTTGGGATTGTGAATGGTGAGGTGAAGATTAGATTCTTCGTGGGTTAGGATGCAGGGGTGCTTGTATGTGTGTGTGTGTGTGTTTGATGATGAGTGCAGAACAAGATGGTGATGGTGATTGATGATGACAATGGATGAGGATGACGACGACGATGAACAATGGTGTTGGAGATTGGAAAAGTTGGTGAAAAGATTGGATTTTTGGTTGGTTAGGATGCAATGGTGTTTATTGTTTGTGAGCGCGTGTATGAGGATTATGATGATGAATAATGCAGAACAAAGCGCATGCAGATTTGGGGGAGGGATTAACTTGGTGAAAAGATTGGATTTTTGGTGAGTTAGGATTTGTGTGTGTTGGATGAGGATACAAGGGTGGGAAGATGATGAACGATGCAGAAGAAACAAGGTGTGTTTGCACAGATGCTGGGGTCAGAGAGAAACTTAGTCTAAAGATTGGATTCTTGGTGTTTGCTTTCTGCCTGTGTGTGTTTTGTGGGGGGAGAGGAGAGATACAAAGAGGGTGAGAAGTGGAAGAAGAAGAAGGGAGCTAGAGGGTCGAATGGGATCAGAAGAATGGGCAAGAGAGTTTGGAATCTTTCTCATGTTTGTGTGCCACAATTAGTAAACGCCATTTGCGTGTTTTAGTGATTGGAACCCAATTACATAACCGCATTTGTGTAACATGCAGCCGCAGTCAGTTACTTGTTGCTTCCTTTTTGGCAGGTACTATATTTTTTTTTGGTAGGTGTTAGTTACTTCTTCCGTGTTAAGAAAACAATAGTCACCATGCTTAAATAACCCAAGGACCAAATATATATACATATATATAAAGAAAAAACTTTAAAGTGTATGTTAAAATATTTTAACTAGTCACTCAAACTCATAACTTTATTTCTTGATTTAATAATATATAATTGGATGTTGACATTTTTTTGGTATAATAGTAATAAAATAATAAATGAATGGATAGCATAGTTCGTAGAATAGAATAATCATGGTAGAGACCAGCAGATCCAATTTGGTGTCTGGATCTGTAACTTCACAGTGGCTGCTATATTAAAATCAATTCACGTAATTTTAGGCATTATTTATATGTATGTTGCATAAGTTACCTGACCCAATTCTAATTTCTACAGAAGAAAAAAAACTTGCATACATTCCTGTATTAAAAAAAAGGGGGGGGGGGGGAGGGGAATCAACCTGGAAAATCCTCTAAAATATAAATTTATGTTAAACATCTAGTCATTTTCAATAAGTTTTTAGCTAGGTTCCTTAAACATCTAGTCATGATTCAATTCCTAACATAATATAAGGAAAGTGTCTCATGACCAAAAAAACCCACACTTATGAGCTCTGTCTAGAGAGGATTAATCATTATTTCTAGTGATAGATGCATTAAGTTCACCTAAAAAAACATTGATAATGTTGGATTTATATTGGATGACCTAAATCTTCTTATTCTTGACTTCAAGTTATAAGGTGAATCTCATTTTTTTGTCCATCATAAATATCCTATTATTGACCGTTAGATGATTACCATTTTTGTTGAATGATATGATTCAATGACTAATAATAATGAATCCATAATACACTCAGAGATTAAAAAAAAAAAAAGTTTACCATAAAACCCACCATAGGACATATATACATGTATACGCTTGTTTCCTATGTTGTTGCCTCTTTTGTTGCCTTTTCCAAAGAACACACAATAACATGTAGGAACCAGACAGACAATAAGAAAAGAGAGCTTTGCAAGGTGGCAATATCAATCAAATGGAAAGCAATGGCACTCTCAAAGTTGTGCATTTGAATATATATAAATATACCGCATTATCACATAGCTTACAACACAATTATGTATAATTACAGCAGATGTGTATTAACTATCCACCCCGGTAAAAAAAAAAAAAAATCTAATTCCCATGATCACACCAAGCCAATCTCAACAATCAAATTATATCAGCCTTTTTTTTTTCATGAAGGAACATGTGCATTCTGGTTGCAACCCCTCATACCCTTGGCATTACATGTGCAGACAGACACACGTCATGTCAGGACCTCATAGATGAATGGACTAGTTTCTTTTACTTTGGATTCTTGAAGCTACATAACTGAGGGCTGTGGAACCGGTTTATTAAGATTCACATCCCCTCCTCCAATGAGCTTAGCTTTATCCCTTATAGGCTTTTGAGTGCCATGTGTCCCTTTTGCATTAGTTCTAGTAGAATCTCTGGCTGTTTGAGCCCTGGGACCTCCCCCTGCTAAAATTGATGAGAAATTAAAAGTTAGAAATGGCTGGTTCCATTGTTAACATAACACAATCATTCAACAGGATTTGGCAATATCACACTGCTTATTACACTACCTTATCCACACAAGTATTTTAAAAGTAAAGTAACCGCATCATTTGTGAAATTACTCTTATCAGAAGACATTTACATGATAAACTTAATCATAAGAATTGAAGATTGATTTCTTAGGGGACTTACAGAACATCTGTGATCAAGTTTTACATTACGAAAATCTCCAATGATTTCAGGTAGCTTGGAGAGGACATAATCTCATTGCATAAAGAAAATGCACAGAAAGAAAACAATTATAAAAAACTTACCATTGTTAGGAAGAGATAATCGCTTGTTTGCCTGTTTATCTACCTTTGTGGCTCTCTCCTTTGGGTTACTATGAGATCTTGACCGAATTTCAGGTTTTGAGTTGGCTTCTTCGGTTGGATTTTGAGCATTTGCAATAGACTTCGGCTTAACAGATGGTGTGTTTGCTGATTCTAGCAAACCTGCTGACTTACTAGATGAAGAATCACAGCCATCAGAAAGAGAGGGACCAGTTTTCTGACTAGCAACATTTGCATGAATGTTCGATGGAATTGCCCTTGTGTTAGCTGATCTTAACTGTGGTCTAATTCCATTTTTACCATCCAGATTTCCGATTCCGTCTGCAATTACCCCATCCCTCGCATTAATGTCAAGAAATCGATTCTCCCAAGGACGCACAGCCATCCATCTTTCCAACCAATTCCAACCCCAACTACCTTTATCGGGTTCAAACCCAGAAGAAACAGCCTGCTGCCGAGATCCTGCTTGCCACTGCAAAGGCGAAGAAGATAAGAAAAACTAATCTTATACTCAAGCTTGTGGCCCAGAAGATGAACCAAAGGAAAGAAAAAGTATAAAGAAAATCGGAAGATAATGATTGACAGGGAATAGAATATTAAATGAAAATTCAATTTGACAAAATGTTTAAACATCCGGTTTCCTTTGTAAGGACCCTCCAGCAGTTATTAACAAATAAATACTTCTGGAAAAAACTTGTCTCATTGCAAAATAACACATGGGAAATTGATGTATATGTCCAACCACACATCATATCCCTACACCAGATGCTACACAAATTTCATGCTTTTTCTGTATACATAGGACTATATTGCAGAAATCAAAGCAGATCTGTCCAGATTTATTGCAAGTGAAATATGCATAAGGGACCAATATTATTGTACCACAGTTTCCTCTTTATAGAAGAGCAAAACTAGGATTATGAAATGAGAGCCACCTACTGTAGCATCTTGTTTCTATATTCTTTGACTCAATCAAGAGAAGCAGCTCATGATAGTGTGCATAACTTACACCAGATCCTACTTACAGAATCAGAGAACAAATAAGAAATGAAACTGTACAAGATTGGTTTTGAAATAGATCTCACAGCAAAGTTCACCCTCGAGTGATGCGGAAACACTAGCAAAAGTTCCATGCTCATTTTACTTCCAGGATTTCATTAGCTCTCAATAACTTCAAGAAGTAACCGTCTTATCTTATTCTATCAATATAACTAATTACAAGCAATTAAACGACCATAGGTTTTTTGCTTTTTATTTGTATGGAAAAACTTTGGTCAGTATTTATAGTTATTATGATAGCAGGTCCATCAGTAAAAGGGACACTAGGAGGGGGCACAGTTGTAAAATAGAGACAAGGGCAGTTAACGGTTAGCAGTTGCATTCCCTATAGTAGTTAGTAGGAGAAAAGTGGAGTCAGTTGAAAAGTTAGTAGTCAGTGGAGAGTAGGGAGACAAATTGCTTGCAGGGCTGTAACATTCATCTTCTTCTTAGATCACATTGATCTGGAGAAGGAGCAGAGGCAATAAATTGTTAAGGGCCTGTTTGCTGAAATTTTCAGTTTTCAGTTTTTTCAGTTTTTACTTTACAAAAACTGAAAACTGGAAACTGGAAAACCTAAACCAAACAGGCCCTTGTTTTTCTACCTTTTCCTTTCTGCTTTCTTTTCTGTAATACTGTATAAAAAATTGTGTTTTTGATGGATCTAAACAACAAACGTAGCCATCAAACTCAACCAAGCACCTCCTATTTGATGGATTGAACGCTCAGATTGAAGTCATATCTCACAGTGGAGAATAGCAATCAAAGACTAGAGGAGAAGGAAAGATTAATGATATTATTATATATTTCAGATATTTCATGTTATGCAAGTCAAATAAAAATTAATCAAAGTATAATGCCCACCCTCATACTTCAATGAGAGGCCATTGTAACTTTACCTGATGAGCTAGAGCATATGCCATGGCTCTCTCTCTTTTGGCTGCAGCTTCCTGTCTCTTTAATATTTTGGCTTGAATTTCTTCAACAGATCCCACACTGTCACACCAACCTTCCTGTTCCAAACAAGAGAAAGGCACAATCTAAGCTGCCACCCATTATTATTATGTAAAAACTAGATTGCCAATAGTGATCAATAGATTCATTGACAAGTAACTGAATAAGAAATAGAGACAGAAAATAGTCAGGTGAAATTAACAAAAATTGATGTTAGTAATCTAAATTGACCAAAAAATGGCAAGAAACATTTGATCTCAATGCCTCTATATTGTGTTTAGTTACACATTATTGTGACTTGAATGAAGAGGCAAAAAGTAAGAAGTCCTAATTCTTTATCTTATCTATCTAGCAACTATGCCAACCTCATTAAGTTAGACTTCTCTTATACCCATCCTCCAAAGGAAATAGATACAAAAAAGGGAAATAATAATGACAGATGAAGATATTAGATAGTAACAAAGGAAAATTAAAATGACATAAATGACAATATTAAATATTAACAAAAGCAGGACCACTTTGGGAACAGTACTTCTTACTTCTATTTCTCGAACATGAGCTTCATTTGCAAGCTGTTGTTGAAGTTTCTGTTGAGCTGTTTGACTTTCCAATGACAAACGAACACGCCTTGCCCGAACACGAGCCTGAACCCTCACCAAAGCTTGCATACAGCGGAGAGTTATTGCAGCTTGTTTTCTCACCGCATGGCCTCTCACAAGAGCCTGAAGCCTTACCAATCCTTTCAAAGCTCTCAGTGCTCTTCTGGCCTGACACACAGAACAAGAGTTTCTAGCTTGGTCTAAGTTGATGGAAACAAAGCTCTTAAAGCAATTACAATAAGTTTCAAAATAAATATAGGATTGAATAAACACCAAAGGAAAAAAATAAATTAAAATGAAAGAAAGAAGTTTCAAATGCATACGAACTGCACCTTAAGATAAACCAAACTAAATTCTGATTACAGACATATAACATCCTGGAGGTAGATGTCAACCATTACATAGAAAAGGAAGGAATACAAATGAAGAATAAGATATCGTCTTGGAGTATAAAGAGAGAAAAAACGAGAACATGTCATCAAATCAATACTGCTACCCAATCACATTGAAATAGGAGAGAAGAATTAACATAGCAACTCCAGTTCAGACAAATTAAGTTGACTTGATATGATAAATTACCAAAAATCCTCGAAATGCTGTTTGAATGTATGTTGCAGCGCATTCCTCCCTCATAATTCGATGATTATGTGCAGCATCCTCTGCTTGTTGTGAAGTAGAAGGCGAATGATGCGTGTCAAGGTTTGAATGGGCATCTACAACTTCAATAGGTGGAATACCATCATTATCAAACTCATTTTGAAGTTGGCTGTTGTCAATTTCAATGGACTTCTTCCTCCGATGCCGTAACTTGCCAATCTTCTGATCATTGAAAAGTTGAAAATAAAAAAAAAGAAAAAAGTCATGACAATCAACATATGTGGTCGTATAGCTCCCAACAGGAAGTTTTCCATGCACAGCATTGTACAAACACAGGCAAGAAGCCTAGGAGGAGATTTTTGAAAAGGATCGATAAAAAACAGATAAAAACACATTAACTTAGAAATTAACAGTTTAACAATATTGAAAATGGAAATATAACTCAGAAATTAATGTAAAGTCTTGTAAAGCATTCTCAAAACCCTTTCATTATTCATGGAGGTGAACAAGGAGAAGGTTCTGCCTCTAACAGAAATGATTGTCAATGTGGTTGCATACAGCAAAACATTACAGGTGTTAAAAAGGGTAAATAAAATGAAATCTTCAGGTTCTCAAGTGACATACAAGTATTTTTGTAATCTCTTCAGCCTTAATATGCAAAGATTTGAGAGAAAGAAGAAAAAAAGAGAGAGGGGGGGGGGGTGGGGGGAGCAGGGCAGGGAAGACAGCCATTATAGATAACTGAGAGATAACACACAACTTAAGCCAAACCCACCAATATTATAATACTTTATGCTTGCCAACAGGCACCAGCAAATAAAAAAATAAATAAATAAGAAATAGAAGTATAAAAGAATAGGAGACACAAAAGAGAGAGCTATTCTCACATTTCCATCCTTCTCTGAGGACTCTGGCTTTTCTGATTTCCTTAGACCAACCAATGCTCTTATCCACTTCCCTGAGACACCCATTGTGGCATTCACGTTATTTTATTCTAGCACAAACCTGGCAAAGGAATTTTCTGGCCAAGTCAGTGTAAAAGCTGTTGATTAGGGCGCAAAATCTTAATTAGCAAGTGAACTGTATTGAACTGAGGCACAAGAATGATGAAGAAAATAGAAAGGACCAATACAAGTACATTCTTAACTGATAAACATAATTTATAAGTTGCAACTCAATCAATTTTGGCACAGTAATAGGTCTTCTTGTGACCTTCATAGTCTATATTTTTAAACAATCATAAGCATCGAGGAACCACAGGTCGATGCAGGAGCTTAGAAGAGAATCACTCACATTGCATTCATTGTAGGATGAGGACTTGGGCTGACACAGTTGTCACACCTAAGGTGAAAGTCCACCCTTTTTTCAAACCGATTCAGTAGTTTATTGATCAAGACATTGGTTGCATATAAAACAAAGACCATTTGTAGTCAAAACAAGGGTGACTATGTAATGAACAGCTACACAATTATGAAGCCACATTGTTGATATAGGATATCAGGCATCAATTGCAAATCATGCCAACCTAGTAAGGTTCTTTGAATACCATATCAAGACCAGGATGAATTTCTTTCTTCTTCCCTCTTCCAACCTAAACCACCCCCTTGTTTCCAAAAAAGAATAACTGAAGGTTGTTGAGAAAGAAAAACTTACCACAATCCAAAATCAAACTGTTCCAGAGGTCATTGAGTCATTCTCTATGCACTAGTCCTGATGGAAGAATACTAAATAACAAATCAACAAAACATAGCATCATGAGTGAAGAAGGACTGACATTCTGAGAAATAAAGCAAACCAAAGCACCCCAACACGACATTTTCTCATCTTCATCCTTACAATGAGTGGTATAGCCTATACGGCAAAGCTGTCATAGTTCCTCATACACGCCCACCTCTGCATATCAATCCCTAAACCCCAAGACCTTATTTGCTTTGAAGCAATCATTTAATTCATTAATGACAAAAAGATTACAAGGAACAACAAGGCCATGCTCTTAAGCAACTAAAGCTCCTCAATTTTACCTCCAATACCACAAATCCCAAGTTAAAAACAAACCCAACAAACACCAGAAGTACCAAAACAAATCTACAAACTGTTCACCACACTAACAAATACAAAAAGACGTGCACAGAAACTGTGTATGCACACAAAACATGGCAAAACTGTCTTTTCAACACAAGTTAACTGCTGCACAAACGAATCATTGCTCGTGTAACATCAACTGCTAGCAAGCCATCATAAAAAGAAGACAGATCTTACAACCAATTGAGATCATGGCAGGTCAAACATACAAGATAGGTAGTTAATAATAATTAATAACCACCAGCCGAACATGCTGTTGACAAAAACAACCCTCCTTGTTAGGATTTAAGACAACAACTGTTTTGACTCGATTGTTTCAAAATCAAAAAGCTTTTCTTAAGAACAATTTAATCAAAATTAAAACCCCAGAGAATCCCAAGTTCATAGAAGATAATAGAACAGAACAATGGTCAAGTCCAAGCAAGTAAATCTGAATTATCCAATGCAGGATAAAAAAGATTGAAACTTTTGAGAAGGAAAAGAAACCCAATTAACCAAATAAAACGAAAAAAGAAAAGATAGTGGAGATCCAGAGATGAGAAAGTTGAAGCTCACTTCACCTGAAACACTGAAACTGACGGTGGCGAGAGAGAGAGAGAGAGAGAGAGAGAGAGAGAGAGCTACAAAAGATACCCTCTTTTACTTTTTAACCGTTGATCAATGAGTCAGTGAGTTAAATACTGAGTTATTATCTCATCCAAATCCTGAAGCTCTTGATAGGATTTTCCGAACCCAAGCGTTGTCTCTCCCTCTTTCACCGTGTTTTATCATCACCTGTCTATGTTATCCTTTTTCTGTCCTTTTTTCAAAAAATCAATAAGAAATCGATACATTACAAAATTAATACATCCGGACATTACAAACATTTTTTAAGGTTCTTTTGTTTTTACTTTTCTCTTTTTTAAGATACAAGAGGGATATTCAGAGGTGTACTATGGCGCCATTTAGATATTCTTCATGCATTTATAAAGTCATACTTCAACTAAAAATGAATCTTAATTGAAATGCCATTTTATAATGCAACATGAAATATAAAGTAAGCTTCGAGATAAATATAACCAAGCATTGGAATGTTTTAATTTCAATTCTATGACGAATTGGATTCGATTATGCGAAGAATTCAATTGTTAGGTTTAGAGAACAACCCAATATATATTAATACAATTGAATTCAATTTATTTTTGTTGAATGTATGGGTAAAGAATTTCACAAAACAAGAGGCCGTAGGAAAAGACAAGTGCCGGCTGAGAGAGAGAGGGAGAGAGAGAGAGAGAGAGAGGAATATAAGGGGAGGACAGACAGGTCACGGGTGTGGGCTAACGTGCACCGGGGGAGGCGGGGAGCAGAGAAAACGATGTCGTATCGGATCTTGGGAGAAGTGACCACTAGTGAGGACGTGTCGCTGTCACAGTCCCCATGATGGAGTCAAATCACCGGGACACTCTCCTAACTCCTTAGTCCTAACCAACCTTCTTTTATTTTTTGGTTGTTCATTTAATTCATCCAAATCCAATCCAATCTTTGTTTGCTTCTGAAGGTAACACCACATGGAATCGATTAGCGTTTTTTTCAGTAGTTATATATGGAATGAGTCCAGTGGGAGAAGTATTTTATTTCCTGAGTAGGAAGAATAAATCTATATTATTAGATTTTTATATAAATAATTAAAATTAAAAAATAAACTATATAATAATTTGAATATTTATGTGACTATTAATTACTATTAATAACTTTAAATCTTAATTATTTATTTATTATTATATAGTCAAGATTTATTCCTCTTACGTTTATAATAAATCATTCATTTCACAAAAATAAATAAATATATATATATATATATTACCTTCATTTACTTTTAATAACTATACTAAAAAAATCAATAAATATTAAATATATTAGAAAATTAATATATTTTAACACAATTACTGAGTTTGACAAAAAAAATTATGAATTTCTTTATTGCATGTGTTTTGTTGCTCTATTTGATGGATAAAAAATATGGTGATATTTAAAGGAGACAAACCTGTCTCGACATTGACTAGGACATTGGACCACGGGCTGGCTTGCTGACCTTCCTTTTGCCCGAGTTCTTTCTCCATAATTTCGTACATGTTGGGCTGTGGCATAAGTGACTTCATTCACTTTTGGAGGACACGTTTATTAGGAGAACAGAAATATTGTTCATACTCTTCATTTATAAAATATTGTGTTAATATATTTAGATTTATTATTAAATAAGATATAAATTCTATTTAATTTATGACTCATTTTATTTAATAATAAATAAAAGTATATTAATATAGTATTTTATAATGTGTTAATACAAATAATACTACTTTTAAGAGAAAGGTTTTTATGTAGTTTCTTGAAAAGTGGTGTTATTCAAATACTTGAAAAATAGATTTTTATTAAAACATTTACTTGATAAATATTAAATATGATGTGATAGATAGAATATGTGAGATCTATTAATAGTTATTAAATGAGTATCTCAATAGATACCCACTTGTTAAGTGTTTGAATAACATCTCACTGTTGTATTTGACTGAGAGCCAACCATCTTGATTGGACTTTGTTGTACAGAACCTTGGTTTCATGCTCTTTCTATAGTGCATCACATCTCAAGGCTACTTGTCCCTCAAATTTTAAAAATTTTAAATTAATTCTTCATATTTAAAAAAAAATAGACAAATTGGTTCCTCTATAAAATTAAAAAGGGAGACAAATTGATTTCTTCGTATACTGTATGAAATTGTACAAAAGACAAAATTGTTCCCTTTTTTAAAATATGAGAACTAATTTGAGATTTTTGAAAAGGGAATAATTTATCTCCCAATACAAATATAAGGGACTAGTGTAGGTATTTAGTCGTGATTGGATGCTGAGATTATGTATTATCGGAACTCTTTTGCTATTATTGGTTTACAAATAGCGGTTTACAGCTTTTTGGCTAGCAATCTTTCTTCTATTCTACGACTTTGATGTGTGGACATAAGCTTTGTTCTCTAAGTAGACTGCTTGTTCCTTGTGATGTGTCTTCCTCTTGGTTGATTGTTTGCCTTTTAGCTTTGTGCTTTTCTTATGTTTTGTTTTTATGAACTCTTGCACCTTCTGCTCACCTTCCTTCTTGGTTGGTTTTGTGCCTTTTATCTGTATATATAAAAAAAACGCAGAATAAAATTGGATATTTATTAAATTAAAATTTAATAATTATATTAGTCTTTTAAATTTTTTTTTGAATTTTAAATAGTAGAAACCAACTTTAAAAAGCATATATGAGGTGCTCTCAAAAGTATCTTTGGCTTCTAAGACTTGGGAGTAAAAGTATCACAATTTTTTACTTTACCAAACAAAAAAAAATTAGCTTATGTTTTTCATAAATCAGAGCATTTAACCAAACTGTATTACCAAATCCACCTTTAGAGATATGTTCTGGATTGAAAAGAGTTTTTTAATCAACCTAAATTTAAATTTCCTAAAAAAATATTATCTTATAACATTTTTTTAACAAGAGTGATATTACTGATTAATCAAACAAAAAACGTAAAGATAAAAAAGTAAAAAAAAAAAAAGTTTGTTGTACTTAATTTTGAGTTTAGCCTTTCGTTTTCTCAATCAGTACTATTCACGTCTTTTTTTGTTTTAAATCACCATTATTTATAGTTGACTGAACTTTAAATTATTTGTTTCGAGTAGCTAGAATTGATCTTTTATGTGAATTAAAGTTACTTTAGGATGTGTTTGTTGGTTGGAGTAACAATGGATTGAACAATTTTATGATGAACACCATATACTACCATGTATTAATTTTTCATTTTACAATATTCAAATTTAATAAATTGCTTAAAATATAAGTGCTTAAACTACTTGAAGCAATCTAATTAAGCATTGGTTTAGTGGCTATTATTGAGACATTAGTTGAAAAACTCTTTCTATTAAAACAATCAATTTTTTATTTTTTAATTTTCTGTCTTGAAATAACTAGCAATTCAAGAAGTAAAGTAGTGCGTGCGTTGTTCAGCAGCAGTATCCCAGCACATGCATGATTGAAACTGGATAGCACACAGGTTCCCTCTTTATGCTCGCATTTCATGCAACATTGCACCATGTATCATTGATGAAAAATTATTGGTGCATAATAAAATCCTGTAACAAACTTACAATACACATCTTATCATCATTATATGTAATGAGTGGTTCTCATCTATTCCACTCACTCATCGTATTTAATGGTTATAAGTGTCTAATGTAAGTTTGTTATAAAATTTTATCGTAAACCAAACACTTCTCATAATTCATGAGTGATGCGAACGTCATATTTTGACCAAATATCTTTTATTTATCATTTATTTATTTATTTATTGCTTTCTTCATTAAAAATTCAAAAAAAAAAATATGCACGTCTTAGCCCAATTATTTTAGTTCCGGTTTCCCGCCCATGGATCTTTGTTGTCCACTTCTATTTTATTTTATGTTTGGTTTGTTCAAAAGGGAAAGAAACACAGAGAAAATCAAGAAAAGATGCTGGACCAAGGGAGTCTTCGGGTTCAATTGTTAAAGATCAAGAAATAATTATCAAAATTAAATTATAATATTAATCAAACCAAATCCCGTTTATCAGGAAGAATCACAATAAATTAGAGAGAGATCTCTCAATCAGAATCACAAGCACAAATCAGGAATCAACAGATTTAACTACCCAGGGCGTACGGGGAGGTTAAGAAGAGAATGAAAAAAGCATACAGATTTTCTTTCTGCATTTTACAATATCATCCTTCACCATTCCATAGCACACACATTCCTTAGCACACATCGTTTCACTTACACCATAAAATAAAGAGAAAAAGGAACGGAGAGAGTAAGAACAGGGACCATCACAACAACAACCCCCCTCCACCGTGAAACCATTGCCACTGCGCAGCCCAGACCGCTGCAGCCACGAAGCCGGCCAGGCCGCAAACCACTGCAGAGCCCGCTGGTCGCGCAACCGCGACCCACTCAGCCACCTGACATCATCCCCTCCTGCCAGCCACCTCTGCTCCGCGCGGTGAAGCTTCCCTGTGCGAACCAGAGGCCTATCCCCTGTACACCGCCAGCGCAGCTGCTCCTCCGTGTTGTCGCCTTCCCTGCGCCCTTACTCAGCACCGCCACCTAATGCTTGTGTTCTTTCCCTTTGTTGCATCTTTCCCACCTTTTATGTGACAACCACTTGAATCTAGAGAACTAGGATAGATTTACTTGCTTTCGATCTGAATTTCATTTTTTTTTCTTTTCTTTTTTCGTTTGTCTGATTGGGCTAATTTTTTTTTTCAGTTCTGTGATTTAGTTTGGGCAGTAGCTGTTGGGCTTTGGTTTTTTTTTTTAGGGTCTTAGTTTTAGGTTTTGTTTTTATATTTCATTAAAACATAAAAATCTTTTTTCACAACTAAAATCAATCAACCCACATTTTTTTAATTAAAATCCATTAACGCACAAGCATTTTTAACAAGAATGATGTGACTTTGAGTTCCTCATTGCATCAGAGGATATGTCGGCATTTTTGTTATGTTGTTTTCCGGAGACGTTGTGACAAGTGGGAAGTTGTCAATCCAAACTTCAGGATACTATTAGCAAATTCATTGGATGTCCTATTGAAGGCCTTTGAGTCACTTCCTGATATAATTTTATTACAACTTTTCTCCTAATTAACCTAGCTTTATATTATTGGTGATATTTACAGTCTTGACTATTAGTTAAAAAGTATTTTTATTTGTTCAAGATTATTATAAGAGCAAAACTTTCATATACTGATAATTTTATTCAATAAGATTTTATTTAAAAAAACTAATGTGTCATATTGGAGAGCAACATAGATTTAATTTCAAAAACGTATACATGACATAATATTTTTAATTTTTTTATTAGATAATAATATCAAATTATTTTATGTATTATAACGTAAAAATTATTCTTTGATTTCTTAATATATACATTAAACAATATAATTATGCTAGAACAAGCGTCATAATTTTTATTTGTATACTAAATATTAGAAAGCTCATTTTACAAACAGACCCGTGATTTAACAACCCATTATCGTAGATCTTCGACTGCTTAATGCAACCAAGTACTCCACTAACCTACTTTTCACTTTTTTTTGTTAAAAGAAAATTCTTTTTCTGACAATGTGCACTTTTGTAAAGGTTGATTTGACTATAAATACTGATCACACAACCCAAAGAGGTTTTTTTTTTTTTTAATTTATGGGTGCATCATTAACAAAAATATGCCTCTCAAGCTTAAATTACATGCATTTGGGATTCAAAAGTTCACAATAAGCGTGATTAGTGACTTCCAAAAAAAGAAAAGCTCCTACACCATGGACTTGCATCAAGACCGGGAAAAAGGCCTGCTTTTGAGGCCACTACTTCCCCTGACAAGGCACTCTCCCATCTTATCTGGTTGAAGGAGTTCGACTTCTGAAGTCTTGTAGATGCCCACATGCTCACCCTCGAGGTTGAGTCAGAGCTCGCGGAATCTAGATTTTCCCTTAACCTCTACTAGTGTATGAAATGGTTTATTCAAGGGGCTGGCTTCCTACGCCATGTTGAGAAGATCCATGAAGGCACTGAGACGGCACTCGTCGAAAAGCAAATAGTGGAGGAAGATAGGGTTCGAGCTGAGGAGGTAGCAAAGACCAGGAAAAATAAAGCAGTGGCCTCTGGGCTCCGAATTTCCGAGCTCAAAGGTCAACTAAAGAAGAATCAAGAGGCTCGGGAAGCTCAAAAGAACAAGTTAGAAGAGGACCTTAAGGCTTCAGCTAAGAGGCTTGAGGATGCCAAAACAACCATATTCGCCCTCCACATCCAGCTCTCCGCTGCTGAGGACAAACATACTGAAACAATCTTTGACTTTCAAGATGCATTAGAGGAGATGTTGGGAAATATTATAGGTCAGGTCATCCACCTCATACCTGCACTGGATTTTGGGGAAGTGGGGTTATGGAAAAAGTATAACCCTAGGCCTCGGTCCATCCGCTTGGTCTTAAAGATGGAGGCAACAAAGGGTGGATTCGAAAGTCCAGGCTAGGATGGTGCTGGTGCCAGGACCTTGGGAGCTGGGGAAGCCAAGGATGTGGTTGTCATTGACGAAGCAGAGATCCCATTTTTCCCCAAACCAAAAACCCCCAAACCCCATTTTCTCTCTTCTCTCTCAATCCTATTCAAATCTTGCTCCCCTAAATCATCAAGGTATATTTATGTTGATAGATTTTCTTTTCGTTTTTCCATTCTTCCATGTTCTTAGTATGGGTATTTATTTTCTCTTATTATAGTCAAGTGAGGATGCTCCCCCAATGTTGTTAAGGTTAGTTTAGAGTATTCTAGAGCTACTCATAGATCTTTGATGAGTTTTATAGTTATAATGGTAAACATTGGTGCCAACTCCTCCCCGGAGTCCCCATTGGTGTTGACACCATCACTTCCTCCCCTCCAGGTGAGTGGGTTCAAACTCATGACCTTATCTTTAGTCATTACAAGTATGTTTTATGCATGATGATTATTAATGATCGTATTAGAAATGAAAATATGAATATATATGGTTTTGTAAAGCTAAGATTTCGAATATATAGCATGAAAAATATAATTTAGAAAACCATGAGGCCATGATTGATAGATTGCATGTTATGAAAATATTTTATGTTAAACTCTAAGAGAATTATTGCAAGAACATATGAGTTGATAGGTTATTATTTTATCAAATATATTTTAAGAGTTTATGATATCGTTATGCG
Organism: Dalbergia cultrata; assembly: GCA_031216105.1. Taxonomy (NCBI): domain Eukaryota; kingdom Viridiplantae; phylum Streptophyta; class Magnoliopsida; order Fabales; family Fabaceae; genus Dalbergia; species Dalbergia cultrata. The sequence goes on from CM062345.1 coordinate 11,876,430, forward strand.
TTAAGACTGGAGAATTCAAAATATGATTTTAGAGTATCAGTTAATATATTTACACATGCTAGAGAAATGTTAAATAAGAGTATGACACAACTTTATGAATAAATATGTTATATAATTTTCGAATTATTCTTATTATAAACCCAGTGTTTGAACTACAATTTTATAGTTATTAATTTTATGAAAAGAGGTTAGCTTGAGAAATTAGAATTTTGAACTTCAGTTTTATGGTACCAAGAGGTATCGAATTCAGTATGATTCTTAGCAATTGCCAGATACATATTTTGTGGGCTTGAAATTGGAATGCCTACAAGTAGTAAACCCTTAGGCTCAATTTTTACAGCCACAGTTATACTAAAGTCAAATTGTTAGAGTTATATAAGTTCAAAACTCTCAGAGTACTAAGAATTTAGGAGCTCTTGTTTGCCAGGGACTAAGTACCCCCCTTACAGGTTTAAAATGATTTTATTAAAAGAGCTAGAATATAATTATGACTTGATTTAGAGATTTTATGAATTTCCCTAGTAATTCTAAGAGTAAGACAATTATGTATTATGGAGTGTTATGCCTAAAGAAAAGCCCAGAGCAAAGTTTTAGAGAAAATGACATATTTTATGAATTAGAGATTAGACGATAGCTATAGAGAAACAAACAGTGAGTTAACAGCTAAATCCCGATTATTAACCTTAGTACCAAGTTGCCTTGAGAGGATAATCTTATAAAGCATATATGGAACCTAGTTAGGTGTCTAATTTGGATCCCAGATATTAGAGAAATTGTTATGTCAAGATTGATATGTATAACCAGAGAATTTATATTTTTGTTATGCTAGGCATAACCAGAGATCCCTGTTTTCTAGGAGATTACTGTTCTTTATACTTTACTAGAGATTATCAACTTTATTGCCTTCATGTTTATAAATGAATATGTTTTCTAAGAATATGCGATTTAAGTTCTATTGTGTAAATGTGTGGAAAATGATTTCTTGTTAGAGTAAAAACTTAGAGATGCTTCTCTATGAATTTATAAATGTAGGTATATTTTTCTATATAGTTATGCTTATAAATATCAAATGGTTTAAGTTTGTTCAATATATATTGTATTATGTATATCCTTGGTTGTCCTATGTGAGTGATGAGTGAGAGCTCATTCACTGAGTCTATTAACTCACCCTCTCCCTTCCTTTCATAATTGTAGATACAGTTTCAGTTTCAGTCTAGATTGGTAGATAAAGCTCTTCCCATCGGTAAGCCTTATTTTGGAGTAAGGATTATTATAGGTTCATGTTAGTATTAGAGTACTCTAGTAGATGTGTGGGCATGATCCAAACTATGCTTTATTTTCAGATTATGTATTTAGTTTTAGTATCAGAAACATTTATGTATATGTTATCAGTTCATAAGTATGGATTTAAAATTTGTAGAGTCAGATTAGAGATTATATAATAAGCCAAAGATGGATTCGTGATTCAGTTTTAGTTAAGTGAATTTTCAGAGTTTGAACATTAAATACTTTTAGTTTATGAAATTAAATGATATTTTAATTAGAGAAAATACCAAAGAATTCGAATAGATTATATTTTAAGTATTATATTATGATATATTGTATATTTAGAGAGACAAGTCACCTAGAAGGCTTACGTAGGGATGTGACTCATCACGTGCCGATCACGTTCCTAAGTCGGGTCGTGCCAAGCATAGAACTTTCGGAGATTCTAAATGTTCCAAGACCTCGGTATCTCAAAACCTTCCAACGTCTATAGCTTGTATGCCCTTTTTCCTTTTTGAGGATCTCGACAAGTTTTCCATGGCTAGGAATTTTGGCTCCGATATCTGCTCTTTGGAGGACGAGGTCACTGAGTTGGAATTTTCTTGGTAAGACCTCAGAATTGTATCTTTCTGTGCTCCATGATTGCTGTGATTTCTTCCATCAGGACTATGTTTAGTCGGGCATGCTGCAAGCATTTGGTGTATTTTTTTGACAAAAAGCTCTACATCTCGGAGGACGGTAGGCTAGTAATATCCTGCTCGGCCAATTTTCAAAGCCAATATCCAGCCTTCAATGTGGTGGCCACATGCTCCTTCGTGAATTTCTTCCAAAATTTTTTGTAAGTAAGCTTTCAATGCACTTCCTAAGTGGCTTTGAGATGTCCCTCCTATAGAGTATGCCTCCAATTACAGTGTAATTCACAGCTTCTCTTGCAATTTTATTTGCTTCCCCTGGCTCCATGGGCCGCTTTCCTTTCTCTATATACTTGATCAAATGGGTCATCCATCTTTGCTCTTTTTGGGTTACTTGACATGATTTTACCTTAGAAATCGAAGGATTCTTCCTTACTTCCTGAAGTAAACTCCTATTGTTTCCCTCTAGTTTAGTGCTCGCTAGCTTGGATAATAGTTGGCCTAGACATTTTGGTCTCGGGGGATGTGCTTAACCTCGAAGTAGGGAATATTAACTAACAAAACCTTTTACCACAACCAAGTATTTTTGCATTTGGGGAACTTTTGCCGAGTATGCTCCGCATATCTGTGAGGTGATGAGTTGGGAATTGTTGTAGATGATGAGCTTCGGGCCTCTGATTTCTAAGGCCAATTTTAGTCCCATTATCATAGTCTTATATTCTAATTGATTACTGGACACTGGTAAGTCGAACTTGACAGATAGCTCAATCTAAGTTTCATTTCCCTTTTCCAGTATTATGCTAGCTCCTCCGCCTTTAGAATTCGATGCACAATTCATCATTCGTCCAATGTGGTCAGGCTTGTGAAGCACAACTCATATTGGTTGGTCAATTTATATAATGATAGTATGTGCTTGGAAATACTACCTCAATCTTTAGGGTAACATTATTATTGAGAATGCCACTATCTTTAATTTGGAGTAATGAAGCTCTGCTTCCGAGAGCGATTTACTCACAAAATAAATTAGTGTTTAGGTCCTTTCAGTTTCCATCATCAAGGCGATAACTACTGTGTTTTTTTATACAGCTAAATATAAGATCAATTGGGTTGCAGGGAGTGGCCTTGTCAGTATAGGTGGGGACCTAAGTATTTTTTTTTAAATGTAGGAACCTTTTCTCAAATTCTTGAGTCTATTCGAAGTCCTTCCTCTTTTTTAATAATTCAAACAATGGGCTAGCTTTTAGTGCTGATTCTGCCAAGAATCCTGATAGAGAGGCTAACTAGCCAGTTACGTGTTGCACCTCATTTACAAAAGTCAGACTTCGCATCTCGAGAATTACTTTACGTTTGTCTGAATTGGCCTCAATTCCCCTATGGGTGATCATAAATCCTAAGAATTTTTTGGCCTCAACTGCAAAAGCACATTGGAGTAGGTTCAGCCTTATGCTGTACTGTTCCAGGGTGTAAAAGACTTTTGTTAAATCTTTGATTAGTGTTGCAGGGTCTTTCATTTTTACTAGCATGTCATCTATGTGTACTTCCATCAGGCCACCAATGTGTTCACGAAAGATCCTATTCATGAGCATTTGATAAGTGGCTTTGGCGTTCTTCAATCTAAACGGCATAACTTTATAATAATAGTTTGTTGTGGGAGTGATGAATGCTGTCTTTTCTTCATCTTTTTGGTTCATCGAGATTTGATTACACCTGGAATACTCATCCATGAAAGAAAGGAATCAATAGCCAGAAGACGCATCAACGAGCCCATCGATGCTTGGTAATGGATAAGGATCATTAGAACATGCCTTGTTCAAATCCGTGTAGTCCACACACATCCTTAACTTCCCATTTGCTTTTGGAACATAACCACATTTGCTAACCATGTGGAATAGATAATTTCCTTAATGAATTCTGCCTCGAGCAAGTTCGAGACTTATTCTACTATAGTGTTTGCCCTTTCTGAGCTCATCCTTATTTTCCTTGGAGCAATGGGCCAAACACCATGGTAGACGACCAACTTGTAACACATAGCGTTGAGGTCTATACCTAGCATATCGAACAAATGGGAGTTTTTGTGTAGTAGTGAGATCAGCTTTTGCTTCAATATTTCTTCTAAGCTCTTGCTTATTCTGGTCACTTTTTTTGGGAAGTTACCAATCTGGACTTCGTCCAATACTCCCTCTGGCTCGGGACAATGACTCATGGTGCTGGTTCTGACGTTCAATTCTAGCACATGAACTTCCGAAGGGTTTGAAGATCGAGCTCTTTGGTCTAAAGGGGTTTCCTTAGGATCTTCTAAGCTTGCAAAATAGCATTTTTGGGCTGCCAATTGATCGGCCTTAATTGTTGCCACTTTTCCGCAGTTCGAGATGAATTTCATGGTTAGGCAAGCCATAGACAAAACTGCCCCAATTTTATTTCATATTAGCCTTTCGATGATGGCATTGTATGCCGAACTTTTATTGATTACTAGGAAGTCTAGCTTGATTGTTATGCCCAGTGGTTTAGCTCCTATGGCTATATACAGAAACAAGTGTCCTAGGGGGTGAACTCTTTCTCTAGCAAATCCCACCAACTGTTGGGGATAAGTTTTGAGCTCAGATTTCAAGATTCCGAGTCTGTTAAAAGCATCCTAGAAGAGTTGGTTTGCTGCGCTTCCTTAATCTATTAAAACTCTTCGTATTTTAGCATTGAACATTTGTATGGAAACTACCAAGGGATCGCCATAATCGGAGGCAACTCCCTTCAAGTCTTCCTTGGAGAAAGTTATTATAGGTGTCTTCTTTGGAAAGCCTTCCGAAGTCACACTCATTATCTCTCTTAAATGTCTTTTCCTAGTAGATTTTGTGGCTACACCCCCTGCTATCATGTTGATAATATGCTCAGGCTCATTTTCCTCTGTTAGGTCATCATCGGTCATGGGGTTATTTGATTTCCGACTACAAGGATTTCTTTCCTCGTTTTCATCCTGGGTAGGTGAAAATCGTCCCCTTTTTACATTTTTTCCCAATGCCACATACTTTCCCAAATTTCCTTCTCGGATTAATATTCCCATAGCATCCTTCAGGTTGAAGCACTCTATTGTCCATTATCCTAGGACTTCGTGATAGGTGCAGTACTTGCACTTGCCTACGTTCTTTTTTGGCTTCAAGATCCTAAGCTTAGGCAACATCTTTGTGTTGCAAATCTCCTTGAATATGTTGGTAAGAGAGACAGTCAACGGTGTATACTCAGTTTATCTGGGGACTCACCTCGATTTTCCTTTTCTCTTGCTCTCTCTTTTGGTTTCCTACCACCATTTTGAGTTTGAATACCCAAATGTTTCTGCACATTTGACCTGACCTGCATAGTTTTTTTTTTTTGTCTTAATGTATGCACTTTTCAGCTCGAGTATGGATTTCTTCTAGAGCCTTCAGTGGCTTTTTGGCTAGAGATTCTGTGAACAATCCATTTCGAAGCCTGTTGATTAGGGTGACCAGGGCTGTTTGGGTACTGAGTTCTTCGCAGAGCAGAGTCTCTCTGTTGAAGTGCTCCAAATAATCTCAGAGGAGCTCATTTTGTTATTGAAAAAATCTGAGCAAGGTTGATGCTGACTTAGGCTTGAATCGCCTTATTGTGAAATTGGACAAGAACTTCGAGGTCAACTCAGAGAACCTATTAATTGATCTCGGGGCCAAGTTTATTAAACCATTTTAGAGCTGTTTTCCTCAGGGTAATGGGAAAAGCCCGATATTTTATGGCATTCGAGGCTCCGACCAAGTACATTCTGGATCTGAGCAAGTCTAAATGCTCCTGGGGGTCCGTGGTGCCATCGTATCCTTCAATTTTTGTCGGGAGTTTGAAGTCTCGCAATAACTTCAAGCTTATAATGTAGTCAAAAAATGGAAAGTTGTCATCTTCATCTCTCATTATTATTTTCCCCTTCTGTCTTTCGGAATAGTTTCTTGTTGGAGTAGAGCTAGATGACTCAGCTATGGGAGTTTGTCTAGAAGCTGACTTGTGTTCCTATGTTTTGGTGAAAGTTATGAGTTTTCCTATAATACTTATCGGGATCGAATGGCTCATACCAAGGGTACAAGGTACACAGACCAGTGTCCCATTCGCGATAACTGGTCCCACTCCAATGATGTCCGGAACTCCTGGTGCTGGGCTCAGAGATTGCCTCTGTGGAACGTCTAGCACGTATCCACGTTCACCGGATAAACGCCTCTTATGGGCGTATTGTCTTCAAGTCTCCTCGACTTCTTTGTGGTGGGTTTCCCATGTTGGAACAGCTTTTCTCTCCCTCATTTCTTCAACCTGATGCTCTTCCTCATGTCTTTGGTGATCATCCTCTATTGCTTTGATGGCACTGACATCTCACTGCAAATCTTGGATGATTTGCACTTGCTCTCTTATCACTTTCAGCATTTCGGCCACTGTGGGAGAACCTACTTCACTAACCCTCGCGTTTTGAATTTCATGAGGGTTAGCAAGTTTGTTCTTTGCGCTTAGGGCATCGTCCCTATGTTGCCGTGCATTTGCTTATGAAGCGAACTCCAAGGTGGTGTGTACCACCACTTCATGGAGATTATTTTTAGGTACTCGAGTTCTTTCTCGGCACCCTTTAGATGGAATTCTCCTCTGGGTTGGCATTGTTGTTTTTGCTTGGGAATAAAAAAATATGGTTAGAGTTCCCCACAGACGGCACTAATGTAATGAGAGTAGTACGGTGAATGGCTTACATCGTTACTTCTGTGTTTCGAAGATCTCAAACCCAAGTATTTCTTGAGAACCTTTAAGTGCAATTGACAATAGTGGGGATACCTGCAAGGACTCCACCTAAAGAATGAGTATTTATTTTGACAGGATATAAATATGGTGAAACGAATGTTTTTTTTTTGTCTGCCTAGAGTTTTTAGGATATTTATAGGAAAAGGGGTGGGGCGGTTACTAAAGCTCCAAGGTGCCTTCACGTCTTGCTCCCACGACCCACGTTCATGGTTAAGGGGAGAGTGCGAAAAAGCACCCTTGGAGTTTGCGGCTATGTGCCTGGGTCATATATAGGAGTTCCGTCCCTAGTTCCATCCATCTCAGGCCTCCGTGATGGGCCTTTTAATTTCGACTATTTGTTGGGCTTGGACCTCGATCACTGTCCGTAATAAATACCATGTGTGGAAACAAAAAAAATTGAAAAAAAATTTAAATCTATATTAATAAGAGTTTAATTTCTATGTATTAGAATATATTTCTGTCAACTAATATAGAAATTAAAGAAAACATCAAATCATACGTTATAATCTATCATTCATCATGATCTAAAACTTTCTTGGGTTTATAATAATTGATAATATAAAATTGTGTTATAGTAATTGCTATTTGTATATAAAAATTAAACTCAATTAAGAAACTAAATATCTTAAAATTTTCAATATAATTTCTCAATACTATTGCCTTTCGGAAAGACGAAGAAGGCACCAATGGTGTAGGATCAGGGACTGCAGGTGCGGGCTCGTGACATATCCAGATTATTTTGTAACCATATATAACTCCGTAATAACTAGTTGTTCCCTTAAATAAAATAAAAAATAAAAAACTATTGGTCAACAAGCTTATGACATTAAGGGGGAAAAAGGACGACAACAACCATCTGGGTAAAAGCCCAAATCATGTGGTCAACATCAAACTGACTTCTCCCATTTTTTTTTATTAAGTTTTTTTTTTGGGTAACATTTTATCGAGTTATTTGAATTAACAATAGTATTATTTAATTATAAAACTTATAATATAACTAAATTCAGTCAAAGTTAATTAATTTTTTTTAAATGATTACCTTTTATGGAAATTTTAAAGTAATAAGAATATTTGAGTTCATTTGCATAATTTAGATCTTGATAGGATTGCTTTTAAAATAATTAAAGTCTAAAGAATTGATGTAAGTTTGAGAATAATGTTAAAAAAGTTAATTTAGAAAAGCTAATATGAGATTCAAAACCTAAAAATAAATTTTTAACTTTTACCATAATAAATTTTTATCAAAGTAATACACTTTTTCCAAAACTAAAAATGTAATTCAGACCATTTCAATTATGCGAACTCAATTTTTCCCAATTCAACGGGAAAATATTGAGTATCCAAAGAGGCACTCATTCTTAGACATTGAGTAGCAATGTGAAAACCAGGGGTGGAGCCAAGAAATTTTGAGGAGGAAAGGCCAAATTAATCAACATAAATAAAATAAAATAAGATTAAGTGCCGTATAGAAAGCATAAAATGAGTCAATAGTTTTTTCATTCAAATTATCAGTAAGCTACAATTCGTTTCATCCTCTATTATCTCTTGTTTCTTAAAAAATGAGTCAATAGTTTTCTTCTTAAGCTCAACTTACAAAAAATATGTGTATCAATTTATCATTTAATATCAAAATAGATCATCATAACCATCAAAATAAAAATAAAATAGAGCATCATAAATAACTAACTAGTAAGTAACAACTCTATTAAAGTGAATAAAAAAAATATTCTAAAGACATTTATGCATTTTATACTCACATATCATACATGCTACAATATCAAAAACTTCATTATTTATTATATATACTATGTGTATAGGTGGTTGATTTTTCTAAAAGAGCCATGCACACAGAGATATAGGGAGCGTATCATATGAGATGAGTGGTTTATTGTGAAAGTGAGATGGGTGAATTTTGATTGTTATATCTTATATGAACGATCGAGATTAAAACATAAAATCATATAACTTTTTAAAATGAATATGTAAACATTAATTACATTAATTAACTTTTAATCTTAATCACTCATGCATGATTATATAGCCAAAATTTACTCCTTTCACTCTTATAATAAACCACTCATCTCATGTGATATGGCATATATATATATATAGAAGCGCAAAGTCTGGGGGACTATGGCAACCCCAGGACCCTTTGGCTTCGCCCCTGTTGAAAACATTCTAACAAATATATTTGGGTTATTAATAGTCATCTTGAATTCATTATATGTTATTCTTTTTTAATACTAAAAGTAAAGTAAATAGAGCAAAACATTGATGGAAAATAAAGTAAACTATTCATTTATAATTATATTTAATTTTAATATATTAATTGTGTAAAAATTTGATAGAAAAATAAAAAGCTATATTATCATCCAATTATGTAATATTTATAGTATCAAATATAATTAATTCTCATACCCATTATTTAAAAGGTTATGCAAATAAAAAAATTTGATTAAAATGACAATTTACAAGATGAAAAACCATATTAAAAAAGAATATGATTAAAATACAATTTGAAAAACTAATGTATTAATATATCAAAAGTAAACTCTTAACAGTTTATCAAACTTACTCTATACAGTTTCATATAATTAAAAAAAATATTGTACGAACATGTATGGGATCAATTTGTCCCTTTTTTGTAATTGTTAGATATCAATATAAACTTTCAAATTATAAGAGACTAATTTATTGTCCAATATATTTTTAGGTATTATTTTCAGTATTTAATTTTTGAGTAAACCTCCAAATTGGTCATTGACAATATTATCAATGGAGAAACTAGTCCTTGGCAAAATTAAACTAGTGTTGTGGTACCTGACAATTATAAAAATAAGACATCATAGGTTCTTGATTCACCTATAAACTATAAAAAGTCTGATGTGTAGGTTGGTTACTAATATGAAGAATCATTAATTAATTCATGTGGCATTAGTGAGTTTTCTAATACCAAAATATCTGTAAACTCACCCAAAAATATAAAATATTTGTAGTCCTAACCCTATTTATTGAATTTTTTTTTCTTCTCTCTCATTCTTACACATAATCTCTCCATCTACTTTTCTTTCAATTATGCATGTTCTAACATATAGGAAAAATATAGATAAGACTTATGTTGGTTAAAAATGGAAGGCAAAAATATACTCCTCTCAATATCAATTTGTTGCACTTGTTATACCACAATAAAAAAAGTCATCCCTGTAGCCAACATTCAAATGAATCAATTCAAACACAAGTCATTGAACTAAGGAAACAATTAAGATTTATCCAATATTCTATTTCAAAATCAGAATTTTCTTTTTGTTGAGGGTAGAGTTGAAATGTAAATATTTTATATTTTTAGGTTGGATTACAAATATTTTGATATTAGAAAATTCACTAATATTATATGAATTGATTAGTGACCATCCATGTCAGTAATTAATCTTTGTCGATGTATCAGGGACTTATGATATTCTATTTTTATAATTATTAAGGATCTTAATACTAATTTTTATTAGGAATTAATTAATTATTTATAATATTATCAAAAATCAATTTGAAAATTTACTCTTAGTTTTTTCCTTTTAATGTAAAGCAACCTTGTTTTATTTTTTTGGCCGAAAGGAACCTCGCTCGCCCGCATGCGTGCTTAGTGCATGTCGTATGGTACCAAGGAAGAAGCCAGTCAAATTTGGGTGCCGGGGAATCCCAAATTTTTAAATACTAATAATAATAAAAAATAAAAAGGAAAGAAGAAGGAAGGAAAAAGGAACGAGGAAACGTGAACTCCATAGCGCTTCCTGGAGCTTGCTCCGAAGGATCTAGAACAAAAAGAAATACTTAGTGCATTAAAAACAAGAGAAAGTATTTAGTTCGGTTATTTATTAATTGATACTTAAATAAATTTTATAGGTTTCTTCTATTTTTTATTTCTCTTATATATTTAATATTAACTAATGTATGGATCAATAAATACAAATATTTTCAAATCCAACGGTTCACGCATCCCCATCAACAAATTCTAGATCCTTCTCTGGGACCCACTTCCACAATCCACAAATTCATCAGGCCCGTCCATCATCAATTGAAAAACCCTAAAAGAAAATAAAAGATAACTAAAAATTCCAATTTCTGCGTGGCCTGTATTACACGCCCATAAATACACGAGTCGTAGCTAGTTTTTACCTCGTGTGGCTCTTCTTGTTGTACTTGTAGAGATCTAAAACTAGGGACTCTTGTTTTGCTTCGCTTCACTTTGGTGAAACCTAGGGTTTCAGGTTTCAGCCTCTGTGAGAAAGTTTTGTTGTGTATTTTTTTTTCCTTTATTTTTTGTGAATTGTCTTTGATTCGAAAGAAGGTACGAGGATGTTTGGGAGGGCACCGAAGAAGAGCGACAACACCAGGTACTACGAGATCCTGGGAGTCTCCAAGAACGCTTCGCAGGATGATCTCAAGAAGGCTTACAAGAAAGCCGCCATCAAGAATCACCCTGACAAGGGCGGTGATCCGGAGAAGGTATCTCAATTTTTATTTTCTTTTTATTTTTGGATCATCGTCTTCGTTTTGATTTGTGTGTTCTGATTATTGATCTTGTTTGATTTTTTTTTTATGTTATTTGTTGATTGATTTTGGGATTTATTGCAATTCCTTGGGTTTCGTAATTGATTTAGGGTTGGTTAGAATTAAAATATTCATGATCTTTTTTAACTATGTAGATAGGTTTGGAATTTGTGGTTGTTTAGGAAGGAATTATGGTGGTGTTTGGTGGGTGATTCTATCCTATGTTCGGTAATTCTTGTTGTTGAACTTTAATGTTTAAATTAATTTGTAACAACAGAGTAGTTTTGATACAGTTTACAGTGTAAAACAGTTTCTGCAAACATCTTTTGAAAAGAATTAAACGAGAATTTTTTCTGAAATGAACTTGCCACTGAACGGGGCATTAGTCTATGATGTTGTTGGATGCGGCTAGATTGCAGAATCAAGTGAGGCAAGGTTTGACTTGTTTGTAATATTATTTTATTTTTATATTGTTTTGTTGTAGTTTAAAGAGCTGGCCCAGGCTTACGAGGTTCTGAGTGACCCCGAAAAGCGCGAGATTTATGACCAATATGGTGAGGATGCTCTCAAGGAAGGAATGGGTGGCGCTGGTGGCGGCCATGACCCCTTTGACATCTTTCAGTCTTTCTTTGGTGGGAGTCCATTTGGCGGTGGTATGATTACTATCAATCCTTATTTTCCCCTCGATACTTGTTTTTTCATTGATTGTATAGTCTGTTCGTGTTTAAGAGATTTTAATGATTTATGGCTCCTTTGAACAGGTGGTAGTAGCAGAGGGAGGAGGCAGAGAAGGGGAGAAGATGTGGTTCACCCGCTCAAGGTCTCTCTGGAGGACCTTTACCTTGGTACATCGAAGAAGCTCTCCCTATCTCGTAATGTCCTTTGCTCAAAGTGCAATGGGTGAGTTTCATCCTTTTTAGTGTTTTTATTGTGTGAGTGAATATTGCCTATTTTGAACACAGGTTTCTTACGGTTGTGGTTGTTTGTTTAATGAATTGCAGCAAAGGTTCTAAGTCTGGGAATTCAACGACGTGTGCTGGTTGTCAAGGAACTGGTATGAAGGTTTCTATTAGGCACCTTGGTCCCTCCATGATTCAGCAAATGCAGCACCCTTGCAATGAATGTAAGGGTACTGGGGAAACCATTAATGACAAAGACCGCTGCCCACAGTGCAAGGGGGAGAAGGTTGTGCAAGAGAAGAAGGTTCTTGAGGTTGTTGTGGAGAAGGGAATGCAGAATGGGCAGAAGATTACATTCCCTGGTGAAGCTGATGAAGCGGTATGCTGATGATTCTCAACTGTTATTGTTAGTTAGGTTAATGATCTTTTAGTATTTGGACAATGGACTGACTTTGAGCTGTTTCTGTTCTGCAGCCAGATACAATCACTGGGGATATAGTTTTTGTCCTTCAGCAGAAGGAGCACCCCAAGTTCAAAAGAAAGGCAGAAGACCTTTTTGTGGAGCACACTTTATCCCTCACTGAGGCTTTATGTGGTTTCCAATTTGTGCTGACTCACTTGGATGGCCGGCAACTCCTTATCAAATCAAACCCTGGGGAAGTTGTCAAGCCTGGTATGTAAACTGAATCACTTGTTTTTGTTGCTCAATTTTGCTAATGTGTTTATGATTGTGATTGTGATTTGTAACTTATCTTGTGTTTCATGTATATATGTGCAGATTCATTCAAGGCAATTAATGATGAGGGAATGCCGATGTACCAGAGGCCATTCATGAAGGGGAAGCTCTACATTCACTTCACTGTGGAATTCCCTGATTCTTTGAGCCCTGATCAGGTTAAGGCTCTAGAGGCTGTTCTTCCACCAAAGCCTTCATCACAGCTAACAGACATGGAGCTTGATGAGTGTGAGGAGACTACACTACACGATGTCAACATGGAGGAGGAGACAAGGAGGAAGCAGCAGGCTCAGCAGGAGGCTTATGATGACGATGATGACATGCCTGGTGGTACACAGAGGGTGCAGTGCGCCCAGCAGTAGTGAATTGAGTCTGTTGCAGAATTAGAGTCAGATGATGATGATGATGATGATGATGAATCATGAGTGTTGACCGTAGTGTGGACTATAAGACGTAAGCAGTGTTTGATCAATGATTTTCAAAGTTTTAACCTTGTACTTCTATTATCGAAGGGATAAATTTTCCTTCTAAGGCATAATTTCCATTATGACATCCTGAATACTTAATTCTATATTTTTTTGAGTGATTTTTTCAAACATTGTGTCCTAGCTAATTCCGATGTTATGGGCCAGTTTTGTTGTTTGAATCCGATATAGATAATTGGAGAGGCTAAATGTCCAGATATTATCCCCGGAATCCCTGGTTCCGATCCGAGCAATCATGACCTTGGACCGATGGAGAATCTTATAGATATGGATTTATTTTTTTTTTAGTATTATTGGTTAATGAAAAGGGTTATTATTTTGTTTTTAGTTAAGATATTAAAAGATAGAGATGGGATAGATTCGGGAGTCAAACGGGCAATCTATTTTGAAACTTCATTGAGATTTATTTGAGATATATAGAAATTTATCACTGGTAGGCTCACTTGTGGAATGGGCTTTTGTTTGACAAGCAGTAACTAGAAATCCGTGGTTCTGATCTGAACAATGTGTTATTGGAGCATCTTATGGGGGTCAGTTTTTCGTACATAGTTTGTTGACTGCCATTTGACATTGATATGGGTTAGAAAGTAAAATTACTGTTGTGTGGAGAAACAAATCCCCCACTATGCGAGAAATAGAAAAAAAAAATTATTTTTAAAAATAAAAAGCTCGCACAATGCGAGATTTAGCAGAAAAAATTTTTAAAAAATAATCTCGGATAGTGCGGGGTCTTTTATTTTTTTCTTTATATTGGTTTTGAGATTATAATGTACATTGATATGGATTTAGAGATAAATTTATGTAGTTGTGGTGTTAAAAAAATCTCACAACAAATAAGTTTTTGTAAAAACGGAAAATAGAGTATTTTAAATGGAAATCTTGCCACACCCCACATATTATATTGTCAATGACGAGATTTCAGAAACAATCTTGTGACTGGCGAGGTTTCAGTGAGAATTTTGTCACTGGCAAGATTTCGGTGAAAATCTTGACTGTGATGAGATTTTGAGAAATATATTAAAATATACTAAAACTCTATATAAATCACTTTCGCTTCTTTCTCCTCTCATCATCTCATTCTTTTAGTTTTAATCTATGAAAAATTATGTGTGTGTTTACACAGAGTGAGAGAGAGCTGAAAAAATGGGTTAAACTCCAGGAAGATTGACAGCTTTTCCTACTTTTTCTTCTAATCGTTACAATTTATTGTGTTTTAGTTAAAAAAAAATAAAAATGAGTCACTCGTTTTCCTTCTCTATTCATCTGTTTGTTTGTGTTGGTGGGTTCCCTGTGAGTGAGTGAGACAAAAAAAATATTGTTACAAGAAATAGATGGCACAACAAATATAATAGTGTATTTCAATGACAATTTTGTTACAAATACGAGTGAAGGTGTCACATTTGTATGGGAGAATCCAGCATGTTTTTTTTTTATTTTTTGTTCTATGTCATTTGCGGAATTAGAAAGTGGCCTTAAACAACGCATTGATCCAGAAACTCCAAAAACAATGGAGAAAATAACATACAGGTGTCCAATATCAATGTTTGGTGGATTCACTCAGTATCTGAAAGGTATCAGACTATAACTGATAAAGAAAGAAAGAAAATGCCTAAGGCTAGGATGATTAACACGTATGTGAAGGATTGTGAATATGCTTTTTGCATTACTTTCATTATTGACAGAAGAGGTACTTATAGTAGTACACAAGATGATGATAGGTTTGCCCATAACAGAAAGGCTAACAACTTAATCTATCATTAACAAACTTACAACTGACTCATACAAGATGATGATAGGTTTGCCCATAACAGAAAGGCTAACAGCTTAATCTATCATTAACAAACTTACAACTGACTCATTAATAGAATTAACAGATTAACTAACTCATCCCTTGTCAGTGTCAAGCAATTGAAATCAGCAATGATGACCACATGCAACAAATGTTTCAAATATACTGCCAGCATCGAGCAAAAATATCTGCCATCGAGTTGTATGTCGATTTCAAAGAAGCAGCTCCTATCTTTTACCATCAAGTTGTCAATGACGAGGAAGAGGCTCACTCAAACACATTTCCAAAAGGAAAGGCAAAATCGAAAGAAAACAATAGTGACAGTGATGAGGCGGAATTTGCAGGCGAATATGAAAGTAGTGATGGTGATGCCACTAATATGGAGCTAGATGATGAAGCAGATGATGAGCATGTATCAAACACAGTTGCTATTCAGCATCCATTTGGGGAGCCATCCTTCATGCGTACTTTAGATCTTGAAGCTATGAATGCACCTGAGTTTTCGGAGTACACAGGTATGTAGTCATTTTATGTTGCTTCATTTTAATAGATATATCTTTCGAAAAAAATTATATCTAATACATGTTTTTTTTATTATATTACTATTACATTATTTTCACTTTTTATAATCCTGTTTATTATTGTATTATTTTTTTGTATTTATTTTATGTTTGCTTAATTTAATTTAATTTTTATTAGTTTTCTTATAAGGCTAAAAGGCTTGTATTTTGTTTATTTTGTCATATTATATATATATATATATATTAAATTCACATATTGTTAATTATTTTGTTGTTCTTATTTTATTTTTACTTAATTTTTATTTATTTTTTTAACTTAATATTTTTTTTATTTCAAATTGTGTTTGGTAGGTGCCCCTCCTGTTAGTGGTGGTGAATTTTGTATTGGAATGCAATTTAGTGACAGCTGTTATACGAGCAATTAAAAAGTACAATATATCCGAAGGAGTGGATTATAAAGTATGAGTCAGAATCTATGACATTTTATGCTAAATGCACTCGATATGGGGTAGGTTGTCAATGGCTTGTCAGGGCTAGCTTCAGGAAAAATAAGTACTTTTGGGAAATTAGGAAATATAATGGCCTACACACTTGCATTGGTGAAAGAATCACTGAGGATCACACAAAATTAGATTCAGATACAATCGCAAAACTTATAAAGCCCATGGTAGAATCTGACCCATCTTTTAAGATTAAATCTGTGATTGCAGAGATTAAATCTCGATATGGTTACACAGTGACATACCGGAAAACATGGATGACAAAACAAAAGGCAATTGAAAAGTTTTTGGTCAATGGGAAGCCTCCTATGAAGCCTTATCACAATGGTGTGTAGCAATGTGTGATACTGTTCAAGGATCAGTGGTTCAGATGGATGCTGTGGAGGCCTTTCGCAGTGATGAGATAGTTCCAAATGTTCAAATTTTTCGCTGTGTGTTTTGGACTTTCGCCCCTTGCATTAAAGCATTTAGACACTGCAAACCACTTGTTCAGGTTGATGGCACACATTTGTATGGGAAATACAAAGGGACTTTATTAGTTGCAGTTGCGCAAGATGACAATCAGAACATATTGCCAGTTGCTTTTGCTGTTGTTGAGGGTGAGACTGCAGATGCTTGGAATTTTTTGTTGGATAATCTACGTAAAAGTGTTGTGACTCGAGATGGAGTTGGCATTATTTCTGATCGTCACGAGTCAATTAATGCAGCAATAAGGAGAAGCAATGGTCAGTGGGAATCTCCAAGAGCACTTCACATGTATTGCATAAGGCATATCAGTGCCAATTTCTTGTGAAGATTTAAGGCACTTTATCTGCACAAATTGGTTGTGAGCATGGGTAATTTACATTTTTGTATTAATACTGAATTTATGGATTTATGATTGTGATTTTTAAAAAATAATATGCTAAACATATTGTATCTTATAGGGTACCCGAGAATGGAGCATCAATTCAATATTAATTATGAGCGGGTGTGGGAACATGGAGATAGATATACAACCTGGCTTGATGAAATCCCACAAGAAAAATAGGTCTTAGCAGATGATGGTGGGCACCGGTGGGGTCACATGACCACAAACTTAGTCGAGTGCGTGAACTCAGTATTAAAAGGGCTCGCAATCTTCCTATTACGGCTTTGGTTAGAGCAACCCACTTTCGATTGGCTAAGTTGTTTATAAGGAAAAGTGAGGAGGCGTGTGCTCATAAAAATGTAGGGCAGGTTTTCTCTGACACAGTAATGTCTCTACTTCGAGCAAACGAGCAAGCTTCCAAACTCCTCCGCATCACTCAAGCAAATAGACATCATAGACTTTCCAAGTCCAAGATCCATCTAGCGGACAAGCATATAGAGTTGATCTGAGGCACAAGAATTGTGATTGTGGTGACTTTCAAATAGATCGATATCCATGTTGTCACGGAATGACCTGTTGCTCATACTTGAAAGTTATTTGGCACCCTTATGTTGACAATGTTTATACGATTGATAGAATTTACAAAGTGTACAAGAAACAGTTTAGGGTGATAGGGAATGAAAGTACACGGCACCAATATAGAGGACCAAGAATTTGTCATAACTCTACATTGAAACGCACAGGAAAAGGTCGCCCTAAATCAACTCGTTTCCTAAATGAAATGGACTCACATGAGATGCAGGGTACTCAACGATGCGGTCTTTGTAGAGGTGAGGCCCACATTCGTAGCCGATATCCACATGCTCCTGGTCCTAGTTCATAGTGTTAGTCTACATGTTTTTCCTTTTTATGATTTCTTAATATTACTACTCATAATGACTTGTCAGCCTACCTCCATATTTTTTCTTTTTATGATTTCTTATGATTCTTGTTTGTAATGGATTTTCATCCTCTCTATTTATATCAAAACTAAAAATTAATTATCAACTTGTAATATTTATCTTCTGATTGTAATGGATTGCATCCTTTCTATTTATACCCTGTTTGTAATATTTGATTTTTTATGTGAAAGATTAATTTTTAACAATATTAGCAACTGATATCATTATTAAAAGGTTCTTTAAAAATTGAAATTAATTGGCAAGTATTAAATTATGTCACCTAGGAAAAAGTCAAATTAGTACTATAATATTCAAAGTTTAATTTATCTTGAACTGTTGATGATTTCATGAATCAACATTAATCATGCATGCCAACTAGATAAATCATGTAAAAAAGATAAAAATAAGAACTTGTCATATGAAAAAAAAGAAGATAAATCAGACCCAATCATGATTACATCAATGACTGTTTTCCCTTGGGCGGCTTCTTTCCTGAAAAGGTCAATTTGATGGGTGCAAAAATAGTTTTTCGTAAACCAGACCCCCACCCTCTCATCCAATATGGGGGAGGGCTATTGCTTCTCCTGCGCCGTTCTCTCCCTTTCTCATCCATGTTTCCCTCTTTTTCTTCTCCATCATCTCGTGTAACTTCAGGCTCTGCCACCTGGCCAAGTGTAGATGTTCCGACTAATCTCATCCTTTGCTTTGTCTGAACCCATTGCATCATTGGTGTCCATTGATCAGCTGGGGAAAGTATTGGCTGAGAAGAAATCTCAAATACAACTGGTCTGTATACATCTTCCTGTACATTTGCCTCCTCATTTAAGTCAAAGAGGCATCGGGTTGCAGATTGGGCTTCATCAATATTGATTTCATAATTTCCCCTAAACGACCCCAGACGAGATGGCCCAGTGGCACTGCTGTCAATAGACCTTCTACTTCGACTCAAAATGCTTCTTGAACCATGACGATTATCCCTTGCATCTAAGGACATTTGAGCTGGTTCCAAATTATGTTGACTCTGTTGACTTTGTACATGCGAGGACTATTAATTAAACCATTGATCAACCTCATCATTCGAAACTTGCACAGACGCAATGCCCTTTTGCTGATGAGGTGGTGGTAAGGGAACATGAAATGGAGGGTGTTGTAGGAATGACTGGTATAGTGGGAATGGTGGGTACTGTGGTAATGGATGGTACAGTGGGAATAGCGAGTCATGATATAGGAATGACTGCTCATAGGGGAATGATTGGTGCTCATGGTGTGGTAGCTCATGGTGCTGGGGGATTGGGTGGTGCTCGGGAATTAACTAGTGTTGGGGGATTAGCTGCTGGTGTATCTGAGGGGACAACCATAACCAATTTATCGTGTACTATATATACCAGTCAAGATTTTCATCTGAAGGAACATATTGATTAGTGGGCTGTCCTTGTAGTAGACATTGATAACGGGTCTCCCAGAATGTGACCCACTCATGATGCTTCTCCCTCCAATTAGTTGGTTTTCTTCCTCGCAAATCTTTATTATGCGATTGCCCTAAATTACAAGGTGGGAGAGGAGTCTGTTAATCAAGTCCAAATTGCATGTCACACGGTCAAAAGCATGCCACTCTATGACCTCAAAACATATAAGTGTGCTAACAATTGACCATATCATACGCTCAGCTTGCACATCATCTGGAATATGAGCATCAATCAATGGATCCACATATGGTTGCCACACAAACTGCATTAATAAAAAATTACATGAGTTCCAAATAATATTTAATTTGTTATTAACATAAATTCTTTGATATATTAATGTTTACCTAATGAAATTCCATTTGATCCAATGCAAATCTGATGGTAAGGACATTGTTGTATCGATTGTTGTATTTATATAGTGGCTCCTTCCACCTACAATATCTCATGCACTTTTACGCGGGGCACGATTTAATCCTTGATAGAGCACATCAAGGCATACCAAGCCCCAACTATACCATCTAATTTTATCCAAATTTTCAAGAAGTTACAAGAACTTCCCATGAACCATGTTTGTGCTTTTATTCGGCATTACGAAATGCCCCAACAAAGCTAGTATATAACTACAAACATTAAATGCTATTAGCTTATCCAAATTTGTCTCAAGCCAATTTATATGATATGAAAGCTAGTCAAATTTTATTTCTCCTGCAACAACATCGGTCACATCTGGACGACCACCAATTAGTTATTCGCACATATTCTGAAGAACTGTGGTCGTGCCATTAGTAAATCCTGTAATTAGTAAACCATCTATTCAAAGTCATAGTAAAAAGGCAACATCCTCCAATGTCACCCAGCACTCCCCAACTGGAAGGTGAAATGTGTGAGTTTATGGTCTTTACCTTTCTACTAAAACACTTATTAGAGATCTATCTATCTCTATTTCAGAAATATGAGAAACGCAGTAAAGACTAGCTTGTCGTAAATGCTCGTGTATCTCCACTTTTGGTAACTTTATGTATAAGTGACGAGGCCGCAATAATTCTCTTTCTTGTTACAAATAACAAATTCTATACACATTAATAACAAAATATTATTTATAATATTTATTATTTTTTTATGGGCATGTTACCCATTACATGAAAAGTAAAATATGGATAACAATTAAATTTAAATATTTTAATTAAAAAAGGAATATTGTAATAGAAATTGCAAATAAAAAATAAAATTAAATAATATTTTTACAAAAATTTATGCATTACTGTAATAGAAATTGCAAAAAAAAAATTAATAATATTTTTATTAAAACTTAAGCATTACTATAACAAAAATTGTAAATAAAAAATAAAATTAAATAATATTTTTACTAAAACTTAAGCATAAAACCCTAATACTATAATAGAAATTGCAAATAAAAAAATAAAATAAAATAATATTTTTTCTAAAACTTAAGCATAAAACGTAAATACTGTAATAGAAATTGCAAATAAAAAACAAGAATAAATAATATTTTTATTAAACTTAAGTATAAAACACTTACAATATTTTGACGAATTTACTCAAATACATGCTCATTCGAAATTACTATTATATCATATGCCATTTTTCTAAATAAATGAAACTTTCTGCTCACACACAAGAAGGCTCAACATGGAAGCTCTCAGAGGAACAAAAAGCCCTTCAAACACTCACATACAACGCTTCCAACTTACTTGCTCGACTCCTCTTTCCCAACTTCTTAATTTATAGTTGTAATGTTGCTTCCCGACATGAGAAGATGAAGTTGCAAGGGCTAAAATCTCGCCACCCACGTTATTCCCTTTGAAATCTCGACCTTCACGAGATTTTGATAATACTCTTCCCCTACTTGACACGTGCTCGGCGGGGTTAGCTCCTCATGGACAGACGTGATGCCCGCTTGCTCCCCCATGCGCCAACTGTCCTCGTGGTTTGCATGCTTCTCTCCATTGTCCGGTTTGCACTGTTGCTTCATGTGGTACTTCTCTCCATTTGCTTTTTCGCTTTGCTCCACGTGAAAGAATTGTGAAGAATTGTCGCTAGTGGTCTGCTTCATTGTTGTTCTGCTTCTCTCCATAAGCTTTTTCCACTGTTGCTCCGCGTGAGTGTTGTAACACCCTAAAAATATATAAAAATTAATTTGATCATTTCTAGTCATAATTTCAAAAATCTGATAGGCATAGCAATGATCAGGACAATCCAACAAATTTGTAAAGTTTATATATATATATAGTGTTTTGCGGGCCTGATGGGACAGTTGAAACTCCAGAATTAGGGCTCAAAGATGCCCGAAATTGAGAAATTATAGGATTAAGATTAGAAATGGGTAAAAATAAAGATTTTATACCTAGAATTAATTTTCAGGCAATAGTTGATTACCCGGGTACAATGTTTTACCTGTTCGGTTAAATGACGGTGTGTAATTTTTACATCGTATAAAGCTACCAGTGCAAACTTGCCACCTAAGGTGACAAGTGTGTGGCTTGAGATATGCTACACCATTGCACCTTATGGTTAACCAATAGGAATTGTACAAAATTACCATAATTATCTTCAAGAAAAATCATTTTGTACTTGAAATCATTATGCATTTTGCCCTAAACTCACAAGATCAATATCTTATCTTCCCCTCCTTGACAATTTCGGCCAAGACCTCTCCCATACAACCATATTCATCTTTTTCCTCAAGCAACACAAGAACCTTTGCTAGAAATTCAAATTTCACTCAAAAATTGCATAATCAAAAGCTCAAATCACGTACTATCTCTTACAAACTCCAAATCAAATCTTTATCACAAACCCTCACCCCATCATATCATCAAGTTAGCTACTATTCTCACTGAGTTATAAAAGGTTTTGGGTGGGTTGGATTAAAGTTTGATGATTATACATGAATATTAATGTGTTCATTTTGGTAGAGTGCTTGGATGATGTTAGGAAACCCATTTTGTCAAAACAAGTTTTGAGTCATGTGCTGGAATTATCGGATTTACATTGACAGGTTGTTATTCATGAATTTTCTGAAGGGTTTGTGGATGGATTCTTACTTTAGAATTTTTATATGATAAAGGTAACATATGAAAGAGTTTCCACTAATTTTATTGGCTCATATTGAGCACTTTTTCTATTTTTAAAAAATGGAAAACCGAACAGGTCAAGGTTTCTGCTTGTGCAGTCCAGTTTGTAGCACTGAAATTGTCTAATTTTATTACCCTAGCAAATGATTGAATTTTGAGCTGAAATTTTTACAAGAGGTTGAAGACATCTTGAAGTTGAACCCTAAATTTTTGTATGAAGTTTTGAGCTAATTTGATATGGTAGAAAATTTGAGACTTCTGGATGTTGGCTGAAATTGAGCAATTTTTACCTCCGAATAGTTAGAGACCTTATCATGCTTTGAAAATTTTATAGGACCTCATTAATACATTGAATTATCTCTAAAAATTATTTTTTCTCTGTTCTAATGATGTGTACTAATTTAATCACAATTTTCTTGATGGTTGAAATTCTGACATCATGTTGAATTAGCAAAAAGGGATGATGAGAAATTGATGATTTGATCTCATTCATGTTATGTGAACTCATTGATGAAATAATGGTACTTGGTACTAGTTTGACATGAGTATATGAATATGAATAATTGAGCATGTGAGCTTATTGATGAGGTTAGGAACACATAGATATGAAAATGTTTCTTACAATTGTGTAAATGCGAAAGAAAAGCATAAGATGGTATTTCTTGGGCTGGAGAAAATAAATTCAGTCTGTCAGAGAAAGTAAAGCTGACTACCAAGAAAAGCATGAGATTATCTGTCTTAGGCTGGAGAAAGTAAATCCGATCTGTTGGGAAAAGTAAACCTGACTACCCTTGAATTGAGTCGAGGAAAGTAAACCTGGCTAGGAATAGGTCTGCATGAGAATTGGATAAAGTAAATCCAATTGTCATGTATAGGAATGAGCTCAGTCCTGAAAAGCAGTCTATTGCTCATTATTGCCACGCTGGGAATGGCAATACGTAACGCCCAAACATGACAAGATTAGTCAAGGGCCAAGACGAGTTGAGATAGCAATTGTTACAAGTAGTTCTTTATCTTATGTATCAAGTAATGAATTTTAGTATCGATATTGAAGCTAATATGTTTAAGTTGTGATTTAGCAGTATATGCTTTTATTTTATATTGAGCAGTATGATATGCGTATATTAAGTGACTGAATGGAAACCCACTTTGGAAGAATAGTTTTTGACCTTTAAAATGAACCTTGAAAAATGTTGCATGCTCACATTTTCTTAATAAACTGAAGTGGCTGGGACAATGACGATGATATTAATCTTAGTGTATGTTTTTGGGGAATGCCCTACTGAGAATTTTAGAATTCTTACCCCTATATGTGTTTTGTGTTCCCGTGTCGTCTCCAGGT
Organism: Dalbergia cultrata; assembly: GCA_031216105.1. NCBI lineage: Eukaryota > Viridiplantae > Streptophyta > Magnoliopsida > Fabales > Fabaceae > Dalbergia > Dalbergia cultrata. Next base: position 11,900,270 of record CM062345.1, read on the forward strand.
TGAACAAGAGGACTATGAGGCTGCCTCGCAAAAGAACTCAGAATTGCAATAGTATAGTAGTTAATGCTTTTATTATGCTGTACTTAATAGAATGGATATGTATGTAAATGTAATATAGAATAGATATGTATGAAAGCTCATATTAGAGCTTCCTTTTGTACTTAGCTATGTATTAAATAAAGATTGTGTTTCTTTGTCATACATTTTAATAGATTACTCTTAGTTATTACACGCGTTAGTCGAGCTTACCATAGATATTTAAGAAATGTCCATTATGTTATAAGTAACAACGCTCGAGTACGATGTCATGACTTAAGGATAACGTTGTACTTGGGAGGGTGTTACAAGTGTAATCTTGTGGACCATAAGATTTTCCATTCATTGATGTGATTTCTGACCTGTAAATCACACCTTGGGCTTGATTTGTAGTCCACATCTTGGTAATGACCCTTGCTCAAATTTTGGCTTACTCAACTCATCTTCTATTAACTCAATCCTTTCTACGATTTCCACTCAGTCCACGAATTTCATGACATAAGTGCCCAACATATTCTTGAAGAATAGACCCTCTAGTATGTGAATGAAATAAGAACACATTTCTTGCTCTAACATTGGTGGAATAATTTTAGCAGCCATAGTTCTCTAACCTTGGGCATACTCTTTGAATGTCTCACTCTCTTTCTTTCTCAACCCTTTTAGTTGATCCCTGGTGGGTGTGACATTCAAATTAAACTTGTACTGATTGGCGAAAGCTTGAGCCAAGTCCTCATAACATCTAATTTGTGTTCAATCCATCCACATGTACCATTCCCATGTAGCCCTATCCAAACTCTCAGGGAAAAAGCTATTAGGAAATTCTCATCTTTGGACCATATTCCCATTTTGGTGTAATATATCTGGAGGTGCATGATAGGATTGGTGCTACCATCAAATTTGATGAATTCAGGCATTTTAAAATCCTTGGGAATGATGACATTTGGAGTCAGGTATAAGTCATTGATGCTCATCGAGCCATAAGGATTAGACCCTTGCAACATTTGGAATTGTTTTTGCATGCTTTCTTCCAATTCTTCCTTAAACTTCAATCGCTCAACTCTCTTATGATCTCAAATCTGTTCCCTTTTTCATTGTGCGGGATTGCATGGCTATTGTTTAGATCATCATTGTTATTTCCAACATCTTCCTTGGATTTCTTTATAATTTTGAAAACTTATTTGAACATGGCCCCCTGTTCAAGTATCATGGTTTTCAGATCGTCAATCCCCTGACTCAAATTTCTTCCTTTAGCAGTCATGATCGTTTTTTCCTTCTTTTTGGTAAGATCAAACAAAGTTTTTTGGGAGAAAGCAACGCTTGGAGACAGCAAACCTTTGAATTGTATTTCGGAAAGAAAATAAATTGACAAAAATAAAAAGAGAAAATGTCATGTTATGAGTGTTTGAAAAATGCATGCCAAATATTTAAAAAAAAGAAAAGAAAATGCATGTCAACTAGATTTTTTATTTTTACTTATGAATATATGTTATGTCATGAATGCATGGGATGAATGATTTAAAACAAGAGATATCCTTTTTATTTTTTTTTATTTTTTATGTATAATGTTATGCGATGAGAATGCATACTGTACATGTTGCAATCTAGGGAATGATGGATAAGAAATGAGAATGCTTGTTTAGTGTCTTCCTTTTTTTGTTGCTATTATGAGCGAAAAATGAATGATATGAATGCATGAATTTTTTCTATAAATGCAGGTTGTGCGTGAGAGAAAGTGTATGAATGAATGCATGCTTTATTTTCTAAATGCATGCATTTTTTTTTCTGGCATATGGATGTGATAAATGAATAAATTAGTAAGAAGGATAAACTATGCATGACATGATAAAAAAAGATTTGTTTTTTTTTTAATGAATCTGTACTATGCATGAATGCATCCCATTTTTTATAAATGTATGAAAATGAATGTCAAATGACTTTTTTTTTATGAATGATGTCAATGTGATGTATGCATGAATAAGTGATGTATGAATGCATGCTATATTTTTCTGAATGCATGTGCTTTTTTTTTTTTTGCCTATGGATGCGATCAATGCATGAATCAGTAATAAGGATAAACTATGCATGATATTTTTACAGAAAAAGATTTTTTATGAACATGCAGTATGCATGAATGCATGCTATGCATGAATGAATGCATGAAAATAAATGTCAAATGATTTTTTTTTTCACATGGATGATGTCAATGTGATGTATGCATGAATGGATGATAATTATGTATAAACGCATGTTAAATGCTTTTTTTTTTTTTTTACATGCTATGAATGAATAATATAAGATAAAGAAAAGAAAAATGATGCTCCTTTGTGTCCTAAAATGGTTAATCCTAGATGACGAATGTTTAGCCACTAGGTTCATTCTATTAGTGCATTGGGATGAGTTTAGACTTCTAAAGGCCATGATTCTTAGATTGCCCCTGCCCATAGGATAGAGATCTAGCTCATAAAAGGATCACAAGGAGGGATGAACCCTCTCAACATGACCAATGCATGATACTAGTAACAACTTGGGTGGTGTCTCGCTGAATGCCAAGTGGGCATGAAGCCCCTCAATAACAATGTTGGGACCCCACTTTATCCTAAGGTTACACCAGCTCGGGTATAGAGCACTGTGTGTGAGGAGCAAATCTATTACTACAAAATAAAAGCCCAAATAATATGTAAAAAAAAAAAAAGTCTTCTACCCTAGAGTTTGAATGACAAGTAATTACAAATTAGTTATTTGCAATAAAAAAATATTTATTTACAAGAAGATAAGAAATAAAAAAATAGTATGGATGGGGAAAAATAAATATTATAAGAGTTATAATTATTTTCATAATTTACTTTGATAGGGTTGACTTTCTAAATATCCCCAATGGAGTCGTCAGACTGTCATTTCGTCCCTGGAGGGCATCATAACAAAAATGACAACAAAAAGTTTATTCCTAAAAAGAAATAAACTTAAAAAATGGAGTCGCCACCAATTTTAATTCTGGCCAAAATTGGAAAACCTTTTGATTTGCAAAACTAGTCTTATGAAATAAATTTGAGTCCGGGAGTCTAACTATGATTAGGGAAGGGCGAAAACTTAATCCCACTACGCCCCTAATATATCCGTATAAATACGGTTACCTTAGAGTTATTATGCAAATTAAATTATAACTTAATAATATTTATTTTTTCCCTTTAAAATTCATTATTATATACAAAAATAAAATTAAATTAAATTAAAGAAAAGAAAATTAAATTAAAAGAGAACAATTTTTTTTTTTAAAAAAATAATTTTAGCTTGATAGTTGTTGGCTACGCCGACGTATCCTCTGGTGCAATTAGGAAATCAAAGCCACGTCGTTCTTGTAGAAAATAAGTGTGTGTCAACGGATTCTAATTAAGAAACAAAAATAAAAATGTGTTGATTGATTTTATTTTCATTAGAATCCAAAAATAAAAATGTGTTGATTGATTTTATTTGTGAAAAGAATTTTAATTGAAAAATTATTTTAAGAAAAAAATAAAGGAAATAAAATAAAACTAAAATAAAAAGAAAACTAAAACAAAAAGAAGACCACACCTATTTGATCACTATACTGTGTAAATAAGGAAAAAACAAAACCGTGAGGAAACAATGGCACAGTGGTAGTGCTAAGGATGATTATTGTGATAACAGTGGCTTTGTGGAGATGGTAATTGCAGTGGTTCTGAAGGTTATACAAATTGATAATGATTATTGCTAGGATAAAAAAATAAGATCCAATATGAGGATGGTGATAGCAATGGAGTTTATTGATGATGATGGCTTATGATTGATGATGAAAGGGTTATGGTTTAGTGAGAGGGTTGTGATGATAATAATGGTGACGGGCTATGGTTTGATTCTTTCAGGGAGGAGGCTATGATAGTGGTGATGCATTCAATGGAAGAGGATGATGAATTAGTGGCTGGTGATTTTATATTTTAGGGGAAATTATGACAATGTTAATGGAGGCCAAGCAAAGGAATGGTGAATGAATGACTATTATGTGAGGAATAGAATCAAAGATGGAAATTTGATGATGGTGATAGAGGTCAAGCAAGAGAATGGTGAATCAATGACTATTATGTGAGGTATAAAATCAAAGATGGAAATTTGATGATGGTGATGGAGACCAAGCAAGAGAATAGTGAATCAATATCCTTTTTTTGGTGGTTAATTATTATATAGAGAGCAAAACAGAGAGATTTTGGAGTTAGTTAGGGTTAAGTCAGTTAGGATTTAAATTGATTTATTTTGTTGAGCCAATTAAGATTTTGATTTTTTTTGTCAGCTAAAATTAAATTTAAATTCAAATGCACACAAAACAAAAAAACAAAAAACAATAATAATAATAACAATAAATTGAAAACTAAAATATAGTGTTCACGGTTAAACATCGGAGTTTTTGCAATATGCTGGTATTTGTATTTACTTTGTCTTAATATTTATCTTTAATATAAGATTTGTATCTGATAACACAATATTATTGTAAATGTAGTTCAATTTTAGTTTTGTATAACTTATTTTTATTTAGTTAATTTTAGTTTTATATATTTTATTTTTGCTTAATTTTTATTGAGTGAAAATTAATTTTTATGAGATTAATATATAGACAAATTATTTGTCTTACTCATAATTAGCTGTACAAATTTAATTAATTTTATCTTTGTCCTATGCTTAGATATTTTATTTTCAATTTTGTTATTTAATATTGTGTTTTGTATGTGTTCTTGTTGCAGATGGTGAGTTGTGTGTTGGAATGCAATTTAGCGATAGAGATGTTGTTATAGGGCAATTAAAAAGTATAGTATATTACAAGGTGTGGATTATAAAGTGTATGAGTCAGAACCAATGACATTTTATACTAAATGCACATGCTATGGGACAGGTTGTTAATAGCTTGTTAGGGCCACCTTCAGGAAGAATAAGTACTTTTGGATTTAGTACTTATAAAATTTAAAAGTTTAAAATTTAGTCTTTGTAAATGTTTTAAGAATATTCTTTTATCCCTAATTACTATTTAATAACTAATTAAGTTAACACATCATGGACCAAAACCAATTACTTTGAAAATTTGAAGTAAGATAAATTTATTTAAAGAAATCAAAACTAAAATTTACTGTATTTATAAGAGTTATTTAAAAACATATTAAAAATATATTTAATTATGACATAATATGGTCTAAGAGACATTAGTCATGCTCATTGAATTCAATATTTACAAACTTCAACGTGCCAATTTAGTGATTCAAGCATTTATGGTTTTTAATGTTGTCATCACTGTCTTAATGTTGTCATCCACATGGAGCATTTATTAATGGTGTCTCTTGTTATGCGCAAGGGCCAGGTTGTGGGGGGCACAATAGGAGGGAGCTGCGCAGGCAAGGTTGCAGACGTGTGGCTGTGAGGGCGCAACACGAGAGAGTCGCGTGGTAACGCTACAGATGTAATGGCAAGGCTGCACCATACGAGCTTTTTGGGAGGCGCTACCTGGCTTGGCCATCCAATGGGAATGCAACACATGGTTAGGATGGGACTCTTGAATAGTGCGAGATTTCAGAGACTCTTGTGCCTTTTCAGAGATTCCTGACATGCTTCGTCACATCCTGCGTAGGGCACTGTCTCCCAATTGTGTTATTTTGTTTAAAATCTCGCATTATGCAAGATTTAATAATCCACATTGGGTGTAATTTTTTTAAAAAATTCCATATTAATGATATTACTTTACTCACTCTCCATAATAAAATAATTTTTCCATCTTATGGATACGGAATAGAAATTATTATTATTGTTTCATGAAATATATTTTAGAAAAGCAACTAAAACAGTTCTCTCATGGAATTCGAAAAATTTCGTACTTAACAATCACGAACCTTGGTTTTTGTACTGGACTAGAAATCAGTAGAGGAATTTTGGCCAATTCTTGGGATGCTAGAGCAGAGGTCAACCATATGGCATAGAATCCTCCCATAGATCATTCGTCGATTTAGTTTAGGGTATGTCTAGATTGACTACTATGTTATACAAAATATTCTATTAGCTTACAGAATCTCGTATTATTATAGAGTAGTGTTAATTGTATTTACGGGGTGTGGGATATCATGTCGACTCACTCCATCCATAATGAGATAGGATGTGGACCCCATTCAAGGAGAGTTCACACCCCTATTCAATGGAAGATATTATATAAGTCGGCACGGTGTGCTAAACTTCATGAGTACAATCATAATTTCTTATTATTATATCATATTTGCTATAAATATGAAATTTATCTAATCTCCACAAAGTCTTAAGAATATCTCCCCGAGTCAAGGAAGATTATCTCTTAACTTATCACGATGTCACCTCTCACTATTGTTTTCAATTAAAATCCTTTATCAAGTAACAAGTAATATTAGTATAGACCCGAATTTATAATGAACTATATACTAAACATTTAAAATATAATTTGAAATTATATATATATATATATGGGAACAACTCAAGTAGGAGGGGTGACTTATTCTAAAAGTGGGATGAGCAAACTTGGACCGTTGGATTTTACATAAATAGTTAAAATTAAAATATAAAATCACATGATGGTTTGTAATGATCACGTGATCATTAATATTCATTAATAATTTTCAATCTTGAACATCCATTTATGGTTATAAGACTCAGATTTGCTCATTTTACTCTCACAATAAACCACTCCTCTCACTAGAGTCATTCCCATTTATATAGGAATGACTCAAGTGGGAGGGGTGACTTATTGTGAGAGTGAGAGGAGCAAACTTGGGCCGTTGGATTTTACATAAAATGTTAAGATTAAAATATAGAATCACATGATGGTTTGTAATTATCACGTGATCATTAATTACTCTTAATAACTTTCAATTTTGACCATCCATTTATGATTATATAACATAGATTTACTCCTCTTACTCTTACAATAAACCACTCCTCTCACTAGAGTATATATATATATATATATATATATATATATTTCAACAATTGAGTTTGCGCTATCAATTTAAAACACTGATCGTTTAAAGTTTGAGTTTATGGTATCAATTTTTCAACAATTAAATTCGAAAACAAAAATGTTAAAACTAAAATCTTGGTTTTATTAGATTTTTTTTTAAAGTATCTTTACTTTTGGGTATTAATGTGATGAAGAGACATTTTCAGCAATTGTACGTTTATAAGGTAAGATTCGAACATCACTCATCACTCAGTTCAACAATTGAAGCCAATAATCTAATCAAAACAAAATGTTAAAATTTTGTCTTATATGATATTTTTAGAAGTATTTTTACTTTTGGATATTGAATTGATGAAAAAAACTTTATCAACAATTGTTCTTTAACGAGAAAAGATGAGATAAAATTTGGACAATATGGTATTTTTTCCTTTGGTCATTTCCTTTGTCGGACAAAAAAAGAGAATAGGATTTTGGGACCTTGAACGAAATCAAGCAAACCCCTTTAGGAACAGTGTGTGATTAAAGAGCCCTAACTTTAACATTATGCATTTTTGCATACCATATCAAGCATCCAACCATTAGGGATGTAATCGGATCAATCCAATCCGATAAACCTAACAAATTAGAATCAAATCAGTTAATTTTGTTCAATTTGATTTGGACCATCAGATCAATCTGGTGAATTTGATTGGAATCGAACAGTGTTTGGTTTGATTATTGGAATTTGGGGTACCAAACCCAATACCTTACCTGAACCAAATCTTTCCCTCCCACATGTATAATTTTAACACCTAATAGTATTTGGTACACCCAAACTCAAGGAAACCCTTATTTTATATTCAATCCTGCATGATTCCCTTCCCTTTGCCTTAGACCTCCATCCTGCTTTTTGGTTTCCTGAACAACAAACAACTCAACGTCATCTCATAAACCTTTTGTTGGATTTTTTAGGATAGAAATTGCAAAAACAGACAGGTAATTCAATCACCCAATCTGAAGCAACCTAAACTTGATTTTTTTTCTAAAATCTAATCTAAACCAACCAGTTTACACCCTTACCGACCATTGTTAGTTGAATTTTTCATGCTCGGCAGTTATTTGATTTAATTTGACAAGTATTTGTTTTGGTCAGATTCGTCAAGAAATTTAACAGGTTCAGTCCATCGCTGTGGTCCATTATGAATTCCGGAATGTTAAATAAACCCAACTGAAACACCAGGCCAAAAAGGAAAGCCGATACCCCCAAAATGGGCGTTAGGGCCATTGACCATCCACCAACCCAAACTGGGCCTTTTGGTCGAAGATGCTGTGAACAGTCTGACTACAACAAAGAATATGTCATGGACACCACCACACTTACCGGTTTATGATCATAGAAGTCCAAAAAAGTTTTCATTATTGTTTTTTTTTTTTAGCCAAGGATATTCTTCGACTGGTTTAAAGGACCTAATACATATTTAAAGGAAGTTAAATCAAGAGAAGTTAAATCTCTTGATTTGTTAGTGGTGTTGGTATTATTATTATTATAATTATAATTATAATAGTACATATCAACATATGTCATCTTGTAGTTTGGCTTCTGCTCAGGGGAAGCCTAGGATTCTAATAACTGGTCCGTTCTCTCCTTGTCTCTCGCTCTCTCTCTCTCACGCACAGAGACTCTCTCTCTCTCTCTTCTTCGAGCTTGTGTTCTGAGAACATCGTGTTTCCCACTTTCAACACACTGCAATCTATGGATTTTCAACCTCTTCCAAAGCTCAGCGTTCTTCTATGCTTATCGATCTTCCTCCTCCTTTCATCTTCTCCTCACGCTCAAGCTAAGAGTAACTTCAAATACTGCGGTACTTCACCTCTCCCCTCCCTTTTCACTATTTATTTTTTTTCTTTTTTGAAAAGCTACTGTTTTGGGCAGGGGGAATTAATCTCAATCAGTCGAGATAATATTTGACTTTAAAGAGCTGTTTTTTTTTTGTTGTTGTTGTTTTTTCCAATTATTATTTCTCGTTTTGGAATTGCATGGTCAAACTTTTGTTGCAAATTGCGATCCATTTACTCCGAAAGGAACTTTTGTGTTTTTTCTTTATTTAATAAATTTTTATTAAATTTTTATGAAGATTGAGTTTAACTAATCCTATGGTTGACTTATGTGATATTCAACCATGCCAAATTTCCAAAAAATTGAACAACAATAAGCATATATTCTCTGTGTTTTTAAAAACGTATTATCCTTCGAAATAAAGTGCATCAAATCATTTTTAAATTATATGAAGTTTTATATACTTTAAATTCACTGTTAGATTGGTGAGATTTCATCCTGTAAAAAGTTGTTTAATTAATGATGTAAGTATACTGAGTAAGACTCGAAGTAAATGGATACATATACTTGAACTTTTGGTTTTGCAAATTGCGTGGTCAAAATTTTGTTGCAAATCGCAATCCGTTTTTGTAGATAAATCTTGGTGGTTGTTTGTGTGAGGTTACTTGTGACCTTCAGTGCTGGCAGCAGTAGTACCTATGATCATGTTTGTTTCAGATCTGTTTTGGATTGTGCTATCTCTTTTGGTCTATTTATTTTTCCACATTCAAAAATCTGTGTAGATAAGAAGGCAAACTATGATGTGAAGGTGTCTGGAATTGAGATATCACCAAACCCTGTGGAGAGTGGAAGCCCTGCTACCTTTAAGATCTCAGCTTCTTCTGGTAAATCTCTCTCTTTTTCTTCACATTTTTTGCTTGTGTTTCTTTCTTTCTTCTTTTTCCAATTCCCATAATTTCTCTAAAAGTAGATACTTGATTATTTACATTGCATTCAGGTAGAAGTTGACCAGGAATAGCTACATGCATACATTTGGTTATCGTTATTTTTATGAACATTATATACATCTAAAAAGCCTGTTTTTCTCAAAAGATTCTGAGGACTTGTGAATTCCATCATTTATATTCTGAATTCTGAGTACTCTATTGTTCCTTTTTAATGTATCACTTATTTACTGCAATGAATTATAAGTGAATTTTCTGTCTATCCTTCATGCAGGTCAAGCACTTTCTGGAGGGGATTTGGTGATTGGAGTTTCATACGTTGGGATTCCTGTCCATACTGAACACCGTGATCTTTGTGAGGAAGTATCTTGTCCAGTTTCACCCGGCAATTTTGTGATTTCTCACAGCCAAACATTGCCTTCAATCACTCCACCGGTTAGTTTCACTTTATTTGATACACACTCTTAGCAATGTTGAAGGGATTGTAAAAATATCATCCTATCATCGATTAAAACTTCCATTCAACCTTTGATATATTTTTGGGGGCTATTTGAGCCTTCATGCATGGTGTGTGCTGGCATTATGAACTTTCTTTGTATAACTTTAATTTGGGTGCTAAATTTTTAATTATTAACACTTATGTGTGAGCTGGCCTTGCGCACTTTATACATGTTAGATTTGGGTGATAAGTTTTTCATTATTGGGCATTTGCAAATTAGTCCTTGGTGCCATCTTTTCTTTTGGGCATGTAAATGCAGAAGTGTTTTGCTATGTAAAGGTTACATTAATCAAGAGTGAAATCTCTTTAGAATATCAACAATCATGTGGTATACCTTTGAGGAGTCAGGAGATTATCAATTTTATTCTTCCACAAAAATGAATTATTCCATTTAGAAAGTAGGTTGCTGCTGGTGTGTCTACTGTGGGATGAGATTGCATTGTAACACAACTTGCACGGTTGAGTTATCTTGGATCTATCCTACAAAGTTATTGAGATGTCACACATATAATTCAAGCCCAGTGGATAAAATGAGAAATGTTTCAAGCATAATTTGTGATCACTAAGTACCTATCAAACTTGAGAGAATTATACTAAACAACTATAAGACTACAATAGTCTATGGGGGAGAATGCTTGAGCATTGAAATGCCGATAAGTGCGATGAATGAAGGTTGAGGGATGAGTAGACATATACGGAAGAAGTGTTTTTCCCCCACTTGATGAATGAAGAAATTCATTGAGACAAAAGTAGTATACAAGAAAGATAAGGTTAGGAGCAAATATATCACAGAGAAAGTTGGAGTAGCAACTGTTGTGGAGAAGATTATGGAAACTCTTTTGAGATGATTTGGACACATGAGAAGAAGACCCATAAAGGCGGATGCAACAGAAGTGGATCAAGTCAAAGGAGGGTAACTTGACTAGAAGTGATGGAGGAAGACTTTAGGAGAAACCATTAAAAATGACCTTTCCTAAAACTGGTTTAATTGGAAATTCGGCTTTTGCCTTTTTTATGGAGTCCAACAGTGTTGAGTGATCCATGTAGCCAACCTCATTTAGTGGAGTCAAGCTTGGTTGTTGGTTCAGTTTTACCTTGTTTCTGCTTGATCGTTAAGTTATATAAATTTCCTTTCAAATCTTAAATCAATGTTCAATTCTTGAACAGCCCATCTTTTGGGATACATTTAGACATATGATTATACTTGCATAACTCTGTTAAGTTATTTGTAATTCTTGGTTCCATGTAGAGTATTTAAGGTTCTGAATCATTTCTTCCATATGGAGTTTTTGAAGCTATTCTAGAGCTGCAATCATTAGTCATTACCCATTTGCAGTGTGAAAACTGTTAAAGTTGACTGTCAAGAGGCATTTAAACTGTGATAAGCAAGAACAATGCTGCAAGATATGCTACATGCATTGAATATGGATTTTCTATGGACACGTCCTCGTGCTTTTCATTTTTAGGAGTCTTCTACCCAAATATCCACCAACACAAACACTGGAGCATAGCAGTATATAGGGCCTTATCATTTACTCATTTATAGTAAGATGAATTGTGGTGTATTAAATGGGATGGTACAGAAAGCAGTATAACAGTCTGAAGGTACAAGGATTGATAGACACATTCATGCATTGATACCTGATGGATGGTATGGAATTTCATGTGTAAGTTAGCTAGAAGGAGGTAGGAGATGGAGCCGGTGAGCAGGTGAAGGGACATGTAGTTTCACTAACTGTTGTGGCTTCAATGCAACAACAGTTATCTTGCTTGATGGGCTGTGGATGAAATTTGCATTCCTATAAGAGGAATGATACACAACCATCTTTATACCTACACCAAATACTTACACCAAGCTAGATGACAAAATAAATGTATGGGGATTGAATAACTACGGTAGGGCAAAGTGGGAAGAGGAAAGAAGAAAGAAAAAGCAACCACCTTCCTTCTTTACCTGTTCTCTCTCTCTCTTTCTTGTTTCTCTCACTCTCATCCAAAAGCTTTCATTTTCTTTCTCTTTATCACATTTCTCTCTCTCATTCTTTGTCGTTTACAAGAGGAAGAAGAAGAAGGATAATCAAAATATGTTGGTAGTGCACAAAATTAATTGTCACGGATGAAGTTTAGCTTATTCCATTTGATTTCTCATGTGTTTGTGGTCTATGTCTAAAGACATGGTCTTTTTTTTTTTTTTCTTTTTCTTCACTTTTTTCAGCAACAAAACGAACTGAAAATAGTTATGTTGGAAGCTGAGATTTGTTGTTATTGTTGGAAACTGGAGTTAAAAAATTGTGAATGTGTATTACGAAATTTTGTAAACCAATACCAAAAAAGTTGTAAACCAATATGTAAAAAGTTGCAAACTAGTATGCAAAAGTTGTAAACCAATTGAGAATACATACTAAATAAGTTTAGGATTAAATGTGAAACTATATGTAGAAGAGTTGTAAACTTGTACACAAAAGGTTGTAAATCAATTTACAATTAAACAAGATGTACAATAATAATATAAAATTAAATGTTCTAAATTTTATATGTTTTGTAAGAATGCTTTCAATTTGAATTCTTCAATCAATGCTATTAAGATATAAGTTAAAAAATCGTGAAATTTGATTTTTCATGTGTTTGTGATTTATACATGAATAATTATTATTATTATTTTTTCATTTTTTTAAGTAACAAAATGAACTAAAAATGACTCTGCTAAAAGTTGAGATTTGCTATTTTTGTTGGAAACTGAAGTTAAAAAATTGTGAATATGTGTTACGAAATGTTGTAAACCAATATTCAAAAAGTTGTTAATCGGTATGTAAAAAATTATAAACTAGTACGCAAATCAATTGAGGACACATACTAAACAGGTTCAAGATTAAATGAGAAACCATATGCAGAAAAGTTGTAAATCAATATGCAAGAAGTTGTGAACCTATATGCAAAACGTTATAAACCTGTATGTAAAAGTTAATTCATAGGTTTAGCATTAATTATAAATTGGTCTACAACAAATCTAGCTTGGTGTAACACACATTTGCAATAAAGAATGAGAATGGTTTAGCATTAATTATAACATGGTTCTGTTTCTGTTAAACATAACATTTCTGGCTTCATTTCCTAGTCTTTATTGTTATGTTTGTTTCTGCAGGGACCCTACTCTCTGAAAATGACAATGAAGAATGACAAAGATGAGCTCTTAACTTGCATCAAGTTTAATTTCAAAATTGTTCTTGGATCTTTGGTTTCTGATGTCTGAAGTTCCTTTGCACTCTCATCCGGGTGCTACTTTGCGTGGTTATTATGTGTTTTATTTTAATTTCTACTGTATATTACCTTTCAAGATTCAAATCTTTGCAATAAAAATGGGAGTAAAGACAAGACAATGAAGATTTAAGACCAGTGTTGTGTCTGATGTTCTTCTGAAAGAACAGTCTTGTCCATTATGTGAAAATGTGTATGTTGTATCACAAGGTAAATGACAGAAATCTCTCTTTTGCGAACTAGAAAGTATGATTTCCATATCAAAGTCAAAAAAATTGAATAGAAAATATTTGACACTTGAAAAAACCAATCATAAGATGTAAACTGAGAGGCTATCAAATGCAGTTTTCTTTGGGATTCCTGAAACTCGTGGGAAAAAGAAAAAAGTAGTAGTTCTACATTAAATTAGAACTAAAGGCATTGATGTGTGTAATTCCTGGCTTTATGTTAAGCATCATACAGTGAAACTGAATACAGACTCCGAAGTATCCTTCAATCCTGAAAAATAGTTTCTAAAATGTACCTGCAAGGGTTGGGTGTAATTGTAAGCGAGCTGCCATGTCAAGGAAAGGATCAAGGTTCAAACCTTGGAAAAGATAATTGTTGAGAAGATTTCTTAATTACGATAGCATTTAAGGGTGGAAATTTTTTTAAGACAAAATAAGCATGCAACAGCCTCATTCCTAGATCTGAAGAATTTTAGGAAAAAAAATTGTTGAAAAATGAAAAGCACATAACTTAAATCAGGTGACAGAAGAGAATACACTTTCGATCAATATAAAACAGAGATGGTGGCAATGCCTTGGTTCTCGTTCCCCTAGTTACCTAGTCAAGTGAGTGTTTAGAAATGAATCACTTAAGTATAATGAGTAAAGCCTAGGAGTATTATGATGCAAAATTGATGAAGAACAAGCTCAAGAACTTTGTCATCGTTGACTAGAGAGATCTCTTAGATAATATTTGTATGCATGTTGATTTGACAGGGTTATATACAGAAGGAAATTTCGGAGAATTATGATGAGAGCTACGTCGATATGTGAAGCATACCTTTATGATGTAGAATTGGTGAAGAGACAATAAAGAGACAAGCTTAAAAGATGAATGAAGCATACCTTTTGTTATAATTGATCCAAATTCCTATTTAAAGATTGTCATTGATAGTTTTCAATTTTAAAAATATTTGAAAAATATTTGAACATTTATTAGGATTTTGTTTAGAATTGGAAATTATTAATTATTAGGATTGATATTGAATTTAGTGAGTGTGAAGATTATTATAAATAATAGTTTTGAAAATTATTTAGATGTGGGAAGAAAATATAATTGAGAAATTAAAAATGGAGAAAAATGGGAGGTTTGTAACTTTCTCCATTAGAAAAATTGCTTTGATAGAGGGTTTGCAATTTTTGTCAAAAAAAGTTACATTGATGATATTATGTTTCGTGAGCAATGACGGTGCAAGTGAGGATAACTTGTGTCGAAAATTTTTCTGGCAGTACAGTGTTAGACAACATGTTCCATGACTAGAGATAGATTTGTTTGAGATTGATGATTGTATTTCTCATTAAATTAGTAAATTGATTTGTGAGATTGTAGATATAGGTAATTGAGATCGAATCATGTTAATTTTATTGTGTTCTTTTGCTTTGTTAATTTAATTGATTTATGGCGAAGGAAATTCACTTCCCAACACCTTTATGATATAGAATTGGTGAAGAACAAGCTTAAAAAGCTTTGTAACCACCGGAGAGAGAAAACACTTAACTCTCATATGGAGGGAGTGAGGGAGAGAAAGAGAGAGAGAAGCACATGTACATCAAATGTTGAAACCAAGACAATGATATGAAAAACAAAACAAGTGGGAACAACACGAAGAAAACAAACAAAACATCAAAGCTCCAAATCCAAAATTGAAAGAACACAGAATATGGAGGCAAAACCAGCCTTAGGAGTAAGCACCACGTGCGCATGGCTCATAATGCTTTCAGAGAGGGGCATTCAGTCACGTTTGCGTGCGATTCTGAAGGTTCACATGACACCAACCAAGCACAACCTCCAACAAGATAATCTTAGTCTATGTCTTCACCAAAGCCAGTAGAGCACGACAGATAATCTTCTCCAAAAAAACAGAGAATGTCAACTTGAGCCCAAACTGAGACAGTGAACAACAACATACAAAAGGGGTAGCACCAAATAGCTCTAGCTAAGAAAAGCTTGAAAAATGACACGCTCGGACACAGAACAAAACTTAAGATTTAGCCCAAAAAAAAAAAACACCTTTGCTCTCATCTCCAACAAACCAACAAAAACGGTCATCCAGTAAAACAAAGAACCATCACAGAAAATGCAAGAACCAGAGGCCGTGCCTTCAACCCCGCAACCAAATCCACCACCTCTATAGTAACCAAAATAAAACCCACAACGTAGACCCCTGAAACTGAAGCCGTGCCACTCTAGACCCCCATCCACAACCCCACCACCAAAATTCATATCATCACTTCCACCGCCAACCTTGATTAACAAAACCCCATATGCATCCTATTGAGGCTTCTTGTTGAACTAAACGGCGTCGAAGTGACAGAACCCTAGGCATCGATTTAGCTTAGCGGATGAAGCCACAACAGAAGGCAGAAAAACAAGGGGATAGGGTAAGGTGGGATCACTTTAGAGATGTAATATTTTGTATGTAGATGCATGCTAATCTTGTTAGAAATCTAGGGAATGTGTGTAATGGATGAGGTGGAGTGGAATTTCATCATAGTTTAGGGGTAGAGCACAGAATAATGAAATCTCAAGGTACTTTGTGGAGTTACCCAAAAATAAAAAATATGAAAGAGATCTTATGCATTAAAAACTAATCAAGCTTAGTACCACCTCTTTAGGCTATAAGGTGTCTATCAGTTTGATATGCAAGAGAGTGTTAATGGATATATTCATCTAATATATTGTATGCATTAAACAATCGATAAAATCATAATGTACAAGATTAACTTATCATATCATGAATGGTATAATATAACACCTATCTATGTTTGATATGATGTATTAGACATGATAAAATAAACTCATAAAACAAATTATAGCTTTATTAGTTATTTGATGTGAATACTGTATTGTATAAGTTTGTCTATCAAACTCTTCTTATTCATTAATCTTGCAACTTTTAAAAACACACATTAAAATGAAGATAAATTAACTAGGGTAAGGAGGTATGATTTGACCTAATTTGCTTACCATGTATAAGGTATCTTTCCCTCAATTTTTTTTATTTTTTTATTTTAAAAATAATTATTAAACAAATAATAGTGAAAAAATATTGTTAGTAGAAATATATTCAATAATAACAAAATATTGAAATAAATAATCTTTGACTAAAAAACAACTTTTTAAACTAACACTCAAACATATGAATAAATAATATATAATATTTGGTAATAAATAATATTAAATATAAGTTCAATTATATAAAATGTACCCAAAAAATATTACTTATAGATAATAATTTTAGACAATTTTCTAAAAAAATGTAACCATAATATTATTTAATACTGAATTGGTTCCTAACACTAGAACCTACATCCAATACCTATCTCGAGTTAGGATTTCCACTAAAGAACCAAGTTTACAAAACAAGTAGAATCAAGCAAGCTCCACACTCACCCAAGTGTGCTGAAAAATTTCAAACAAAAAGAACTCAGTAACCAAGGAACCTAGTTCCTACAACAAAACCTCATCAATGGCTTTTCTCTCAAAGCCTCACCAACAAATTTGTCTTTTACAAAATATCTATGTTTCTATCTTCTCTTGATAGGTAATATTTAATAACAACATAAATAAGAAGCACTTAAAAGATGTAAGCAATGTCTGATACAATGAAGAAAAAGAAGAAATCTCTTAAGTAAGAACTTTTGTTCAGAATAGTATGTTTTTTGTGCTTTTTTTCTTGAGATGATTTTATACCTATTGTTTCCTTAAATTGAGGATATATTCTAACTATATCAGGAGGAGGGCTAGCCTAGCCCTTGTCTTTCGTTGTGAGATGGCAACATCTACAATATAGAGATTTTGTCCTTATGCCACTTGTCTTAAAACATATGAGCTAATATTGTCCTTTATTCTTTAGCCAAAAATAAGATATTATGCAAATATTTTCATTTGATTTATGGTCATTCGGTAACTGCCACTTCAACATACAATTTGCGCTTCAAATAGCATAGTGCTGATGGCATCAAAGTCTTCTACCTGACTAGGTGACATTCCGTGTTATTTGCTTAATTTCAAATTAATACACCGAAACATTTAAGCAAACACATAAAATGTTTATCGTCACTAATAGATCCATAAATCAACATAATTAATCATTAAAATAATTCTAATACTTCTCTCAACGCAAACTGTTAGCTGGATTTTCACTACCCGATAGTAGCTAACTATCTAGAACTTAGAAGCACCGGCTACCCGCCTTCGCACTTAACGGGAAAAAAACAAAAAATAGTATATAATTTTCTTTGGTAATTTTTTCTTTTTTAATAATAATAATTAGAAAAAAACCAACATTGCCATTTACCAAAGAGAACACTGAATAGCAGTGGGTGCTTTGCTTCCTGCATCGCATTCTTTCTTTCTCCGTTGTGATTAGGGTTTCAGTTTGTTCTCATTTCTTCGACCCTCTTCACCTTTCACCACGGATAATTGAAACACAGCATTGCGATTTCCTCCGCAATTTTCGTTTAGGTTACTTCGTCTTCCGTTTCGGTACGCTATTATTTTGACGATACACTGAGACGGCTCATGTGTTTTTCCATTCAAAGATTTATTCTTTTTATTATTTTTGGATTTCTACCTCTTCCCATTAAATTGCAGCTTGCAAAACTTTGTTATCTTACGTTGACTTTAGCTTTGTTTGATTTCTCCAAGGTTCTGTACCTTTACTTTATATAAAAAAAAAAAAGAAGAAAAACTTATGAGTTATGACATGTGGTATCCCATTTGTGCTTAAGTTACCAAAGTCTGTATGAAATTTTGCAATATTCTGCTGTATCTGTTAACATTCCATAAGTGAGTGTTTGATGTGAAGCCAAAATATTTATACACATGCTTAAGTCATAGAGAAATGCTACGGGCATCATTGGTTTCTGCTTTCATTTCCTGTTTTCGGTTTATTCCCTATTTTTTTGGATTTTGTTGGTTTCAGTGTTTCCTTAACAAAAATTCTAAAAAATATATAAAACATTGAAAATGAAAAAAATGAAAACAGAAACCAAACCAACTAGAAAGTAGTTTTCAGTTTTCATTTCTTGTTTATTGTTTTTCAGGATTTTATGGAGAAATGTTATTTATATTCAAAACTTGTGGTTCATCATGCCAATACACTTCCATTTACCCTTGAATGGAATGTGGATCCCATTTAGTTTGGGACCCACATCTCATCCAAGTATATGGGAGTGTGTTAGCATGGTGTCCCACACATTGTGAGTACAAATAACACTACTCATGTAAGAAATAGTGAAGGCTACAGATAACATTTTCAGTTTCCATTTACAATATTTGCTATTTCTTTTATGAAATCTGAAAACAGGAAACTTATTGAAAACAAAAAATGAAAATTGAAACCAGTTTCTGAAACCAAGCTCTTACAAATGACTGGGGTTTGTTTTTCCCTTCTTTTAGTTTTGTTGTTTCATTGCAATTGAAAGATTATGCTACCTTTAATTGCCCATCATTTGTATCCATCCTCTGTATGGAATTTTTGGTACTAAATGGCATAGCTCTGATTCATATTGTTGCAGTTTGAGCTATGGGGCTGATTAAGTGATTGGTTTTGTGGGTTCTTGTGGCTTTGTTGTGTTGGTAGGTTGTGTACATAGGAGTTGGTTAACAATGAGACGTCAGGGCGTGCAGTATGGTGATCCATCTGCCGATACTTATGGTGCTACTCAGATGCATCATCATGTGGCTGGTGGTCAAAGGATGGAAACCAAGCCTGATGACTTTGAAGGACGGCTAGAGGCCTTCACGCCGGAGAGAGAGAATCCTTATTCAAATCCCAAGCCGGAGGGTCAATGGAGATGGGAAGCAGATGAATCCAAGATGTCGAATTCAATGACATCTCGAATGTATAATGAAGGCAAGAACTGTTCCTCACCTCCTTCATTATAGCTTGTTGCTTATGCCCACCCATATTAATTGCTCTATTCATGTGCACATTCTCTCTCTCTGAATCTTCTACACCTAGCGAAGTATTGCATCTGGATTAGGCAGAAATGAATGTTATTTTGAAAGGTCCCTCTTGTGAAGAACACAAATATGATGATGTTTTAACTGCATATCTTGGTTTCAAGTTTTTATAATTAAAGGCTTTCAGTGAATCCATTTCTGAACTCTAAAAGTAGCAACTTGGTAGTGAGATGTTTATCTTCATCTTTGCCAAGGTTAATGCCTTCAGTGTTTTTGTAATGAATCATGAATTTTTGTTCATAACATTTTATGCAGACTCTCTCTTTTTAGCTGAAACAAAAAAATTGTTGTATCTCAAAGTTTGCTGGATTGGTGCCACGAAACCATCTCTCTCAAAATGGTTTTATATCTAACAAGCCCTTCATGCAAATTCCTCTTTTGGGCTTGAAGCGTGAACATTTTATCAAAATGGGGGATAATAAAAATTGAATCCTCCTGACCACTTGGTCAAGGAAATTGGAAGCTCTGATATCATGTCATGAAAACATATCTCTTAAAAACTTGTGTTGATGGGTAGAGGCACACGAATGATTTTATACTCTAACAATTGGGATAATTTAACTATAAAAGGTAAGATCTCTGACACAGGCAAGGGCGGACGTATAAATTTTAATATTTTTAATAATTATATAGTTTAATCATGTCTTTGCCCATATTATTTGGTTTAGTTTGACCGCATAATAATTTGAAATGAGATAAAATAATAAGATATAATGCATTTTACTTCTTTCTATACTGATGTATTATCTTTGCCCCCAATGCTAAAATTTTCTAGATCCGTCACTGGACACAGGCATAAGAAGAGCAAATTGCATATATCTGCTGCTTCTTTAGCTAGAAGGAAAGCACATGGTAATTGCTAATATGACCAAAATAACGTGCTATAAGTGTGTTGAAATTTAAAAACAAAAATAAAGATAAAAGTGATGATGATTGTAGAGTGGGAGAAACTAAGAAATAGTATGAAGAAGATAGGGAGATTAAGAGATAATATATGGTTTAGGGAGATTACTACAGCCGTATATGTTTTATGAATATATAAAACAAACTTGAAAGTATAACTAGATAAGTAGATATCCCTTTTCAAATAATTTTGGGTAAAGAAACTGAAGTTGAAAAACAACTTTCCTCTTCTCTTTGTTCATAATACGTATAAAGAAACTCAATCCGTTGGATTCCATATATCTGAAATATTTGTAGAATGGACTTATAGTTGGTGACATCTATCATCTGACTGGATTCGTTTGCACAGAATGATCTTTTTACTTGATGCCTTTTTCAATTTATTGCCAGGTAGATGTTCTTATTCACATTTCTGGTATTCTGTGTTATCTAACTATAAAATTTGCTTCTTTTACGAAAAAACATGCTTAGAAATGCATCTCCTGATTTATGCAGTAAGAATAAAACTCTTGATGTTGCTCTTAAGTTTGGCTACAATGGTATTCTTATGAAGCGAAGTTTGGCATATTTATAAAAACATTCCTTTGAATTGTTATAAATATAACATTAGCCATGTAAAATGCCTAGTGTCAGGTTCTCCATTTATATTATGGAAATTGTTTTCAAACTCCTAAACTCAGGGGAACGTTTACATGTTCTAGTGTAGGTCAAGGGGGTGATGCTTCAAGGTCCTATTTTCAAGGGCAGAGACCTGATCCTAAGTTGGCTCTGCATAACCCGAGCAACAGCAATTCCCGATCACAGGCTCATGAGAAAGATATGGATGTCGGATATGAGGGAAATCATTCATCACAAACTTTTGAAGGTATTGAGCAGAACTTTCATGATGACATTATTAAACTGGCCAAAGAACTGAACGATGCTGAAGATGCGGAACATGCCAGGCACAGAGAGGTGTGTGTGAAATATTAGCAACATTTGCAGCCTTTGTCTTCTTTATTTTTTTCCTCCTTCTCGCAATATAAGAACCCACAATCATACAGCACCCTTGAGGGATCAAACCCATTCTCCACTAGGTTAACTGGCATGTTTGTTTTCAGCTCACTAAAAAGGAAGAGAAACATAATGAGCCATCTGTTGTTCAAACTGCCTAGTAATAGTTTGGATTAGCATAAAGTCTATAAACTAATGATAATAAATTAACAAATAATAATAATAACCTTAATTAAAGATGTCTTAAACTTAAACAAATGCCATATTATCAAGTAGTTTTCCAGGGTGTGACTAATTCGCAATGTTCACGTTAAAAACATTCCCTGCTTTAATTGGACCACTCATCTAAGATTTGACAGCATGCATGTTTACCTGGCAGAGATTTTTGGAGGGTCTTGTTTTGTTGGAGGGCATTGTTACTCATGTTTTTGTGCAACTGTATAGTCAATAATGTTTATAAAAATTGAGGCAGTCTCCTTCAGTGAAGCCATAATGTAATGACCCAAATAACAATGGTGAAGTTAAAAAGATGCGCCTCTGCTCTATCCTCTAGTCTTGGTTCTTCTGTAAAAGTAAAGTTGGACTTGCTTCTTTTTTCAAGAATGGGGTTCTGCTGTGGTATAGGACTTTCTGGAATTTATTGAATGGGTTGATTGGTTTGAAAATAAAATGCGGCTAATTAAGAGAATATATGTATATACAAATGCTCAGCAAGTATCAGACACAGATCCTTGTTCACAATCATCCATTGTCACCTGCATTCCTGGAATGCAAGCTTATCAATGGATTGCTGATGGCCTTTCTACTGAAAAAAATTCCAGAATGAAAACATTGTGTTGGCTAGCTTATAAAGGCTTTGGCAGTCTATTTCTATGCCATTTAATACCCTAACTAGGAGTGATTATGAAAACACTGGACGTAATAAACTTCTGTACTGACTTTTGCATCTTTTAAAATATGACCTAACTTTTGAGTACTGTTCCATCTTGATACTGTATCATAGTTCTGTGACTGTTACCCATTTTAGATTACTTTTGTTACATGAAACGGTTGAATGAAATCAGCTTTGCATGAGCAGTGCTTCTCTTTTATCCAAGTTAGGTTCATCTGTCAACTCATCAAGTCTAGTCCTGTCATCTTCACCTTGAGATTGGATATTGAGAGCACATGGGGGTGACAAGACTGAGATGATCCTGTTCATGTTGAACTCTGAATATATTTTTCAGATGTTATCTACAATCATATTTCCCAATTCCATGTATTTTTGTATTTTCAGAAAATAAATACAATCAATACTCAGTATGAAGAAAAGCTGACAGCACTCCGAGCCCGGCATGCAAGTCGCAGAGTCGAGTTTCTTCAGAGGGAATCACATGCAAGGCAACAACAGTACCGACAACAGACCATAAGGGATCCATACCCCAGAGACCCTCATGGTTACAGCACTGTCAATGCTTCAGCTGCTGGTGACGAAGTGCAGCGAGGCTATTCTGCTGATCACTTTGATCCTTACAGAGAGCGGGCACGATTTCTTGGCAGTGCAAGAGACCAAGGATTTGAGCCTAGAGCCCCATTTCCAGGGGGCCGTGTCTATGACACAGGTTCACGCTACTACAATTGATTTTTGAGCCAAAGGTTCAACCCTGAATTTTGGGTGCAATTTGAATTGCTTATGTTTACATGAATGCCTCATCGCACCATCCTTTTTGTTACACTTGAAAATTAACGTTTGTTGGTAGCTGTTATATAAATCAACATTTGGAGGTGTGCAAGCTTATATTGGTGTTGTGATGGACTAGTCAAAGATGTATGTTGTCTTCGTAGTTTGTGTTTATGAGAGGATATCTCATTAAAAGCTATACAGTTGCAACCAAGCATTGCCTCGGTACATAGGTTTTGACTTCAGTCTATCTTTTTCCCATTGTTAAGAAAACCGGACCGGACCGGCCGGTCCGACCGGGTTAACCTGGAACCGGCCGCCTGGCCGGTCCGGTTGAGTGGGAAAAATCAGGGCATTTCAGAACCGGTCAAAACCGGTCTAAACCGGGAAAAATCGGGAAAACCGGCGAACCGGACCGGTCCAACCGGTCCGAAGCTTTTGATTTTTTTTAAAATTTTTTTTTTAGTTTCAAAGCTTAAATACCAATATTGTATAGCAGTTACAAAGCAAAAATGAAAAAAATGGGTTATATTTATTTTATATATGAAAAAAATACTAATATCCATGAGCTGCTCATCATAAAATTCGCTAGTCATCCAACAAATATTGTTTTCAAATACTTTTATAACCATATTGTGCGACTAAAACTAGAAAAATTTTATATGGATTAGGTTTATTTTTATAAATCTATGAATATATATATTTTTTTGTGTTAATTATGTTAATGTTAATGATTTAATATATTTTTTATGTTCTAATTAATTATACATATATATATTTTATTATATTCCGGTTGAACCCCGGTTGAACCGGTTGAACCTCTAAACCTTTGAACCAGTACCTTGACCGGTTCGATGCCCGGTCCGGTTTTCTTAACCTTGCTTTTTCCACTCCGTAGTATCATCTGGTTTACTCTCTTTATCCGGGCTTTCGTAGATCTTCTCAACGCTTGAGTGAATCATCTAAGACGAGTTTACCATATTTCGCATAATGTGTTAACTCTGTCTTCAGTATATTCATTTTTTTATCTTGTCTAGTCTGTATCTCTACAAAACATTCTCATCTACGTAATATTTTCATCTCTACATCATCGAGCATTTTTCTTCTTTGTGGTTTTTAACCGCTCAACATTTAATCCTATACATTATCATTAGTTTTTTGTGAGATAATTTTTCTTTCCATCTTAAGTTGAGTGATACTTGTTTTATTACATATAATATGTGAAACATGGCGGATGATTAAGTTGTGCCAACTAGTTTGTTATCATCACGGTGACAAGATCTCAACATCTAAGGGTAAAAATTAATTTAAATTAAGATTTATTTTTTGATTTTTACTGTTCTTAAAAATAAAACTTTTGAGTATGTGACCATTTTATCCTATTCTTCATTCTTTAAACATAACATATTTTTACTTCTCCTTTATCTCTTACATTATTTTGCCACTACTCCCTACACACAAGCTTGCCGCCCCCTACCGGCGACCTCACTGTTGCTATTGACTCCAACACACCGTTAATCAACAACCCCACATCCCACGTCGACATTGCCTCGCAAGAGTGGCCCGGGTGATCGCGGTCACTAGAGAAGAGGAGGTTGAGGACGACGATGGAGAGGTGGTTGAGAAGTTGCCACCGTTAGTCCACATTGCACCACCATCAGAGTGCCCTGTAGTCGACTGCCATGTTCATTGGCGATGAAATCCGCGACTTGCTATGATTTCTTGCTTGGAAGGCTCGACGGCTCTCTCATCATGCCATACAACACCCCATTCTCATCCTAGAGTCGCCATTGCCCTCTCTACTCTCCCCTCCCCTTCACCCTAACTTTGCTTATTCCTTTTTCTTTGCAACCCAAAAAAAACCAAAGCTTCCACAAACAGTGCACAATTTTATATATATATATTTTCAATTCAACCATGATTCAAACTCTACACAATAATTTTAAACAACCTTAAAAGACATTATTAACAATCAGAGGAGCTCTAATGTATTATGCAAAGATGGAACAATAGGAGCTCTAATGTATTATCACGGCAATTTCTTGGTTTTAGAGGAAATGTTTAGGATTGTCTGGTCTGAGTTTTCAGTTTTCATTTTAAACTTAATTCTACTTTAGATCATATAAGTTATGTCAATGTACTAGTTAACGTTGCACATCATCATTTAACTAATGTAATGTTAAATAAAGGTCGAGAGGAACTAACATGACTCATATTATGTAATATTAAGAATTAATTTGATTAATTTTAAAAGATAGTTACTATAATGACTCATGCGTATAAAGGCAAAAACTAAAATAAATATTAACTCATTTTCTTGATTTTACTTACATCAATGACGTTTATATTTGAATTGATAATCTTGTACAGACTGTCCATATCTTTTATCATTAACTCACTGCCGAAAGGTTTTTAGATTTTTTTTAAGTAACCTAGTAAATATGAAAGCTTACATATATGAAACATTTCGATCAAATTTACGAACTATTAAAAAAATTAAACATCCATGTTTATTCTATCTTTTCACTTTTGAAAAGAATTCTACAAAGTAAGCTTAATTTTATAGCGAGTAAGTGTATTCACTCTTGACCAAAGTGCTCTTCACCAATCACTATGCATTATTCATTGGTTTCCTAAAAGTTAATGTTATTTGTACTTACAATACATGAAACACCGTATCGATTTATATTTTATTCATTATTTGATATGGTTTGGACCCCATTTAAGAAGGGTTTATACCTCATCAAATGATAAATGAGATGTAATTCAACACGATATTTCATGAATTGTGAGTACAAATAATATATTTTTTAAAGTGTGCTGCTGTTGCATTGTTGCAGTCCTCTTTCCCCACCACTCTCTCTTTCTCTGGTCAAAGTCATGTAGCATTCACTCTGGCGCCCGTAAGCTCAAGCGTTTTCTTGCAATTTATTGTTTTGATTTCTTTTAAAAAAGTCAATAACTATTTAATATTGCTTACGTTTTTCAGTAACAGTCGTCTTATATTTTGCATACAAATTAAGAAAGGTATAATAATAATAAAATTGATAATGATACAAGCTTTGTTTTTTCCAATGTGATACAAGCTTATTTTTTAAGTGAGTAATACCGTTCATGAATTTAATTACATTGCACTGTTAATATAAAAAAAATTTAGATAAATATTTGATTATATATTACGATGTGAGTAAAAGTATCACTCAACCTTCCACAATACTTTAAAAGTATTGCAAAGAGAAGCATGTTATTGGACAATAATATAGTGTATCAAAATTAAACTCAGGTCCTCATCTCAAAATCTAATTGTTGAGTAAAAAGTAAATGAAAGTGTTCTTCACCACCATTACCGTACTTTATTCATCTCTTTTTTTTTTTCCTTTTTAAAGTTTTTATTTTCTGAAAAACTTGTGAGTATCCTCTTCCTTTCTTGGCATTTAATTTGAAATCATATAGATCAATTTAAGTTTTAATATTGCTTAAATATTTTCCGTTCGTCATATTATATATATTGAATATAAATTCAAAAGGCTAATATAAATTTCAAATTTTTAAAAAATCCCAACTTTAAATTCTATTTCCTGTCACTTCAGTAATCTCAAATCTTCTTGATAAGGATAAAATTCAAAAAAATAATAATAATTGACACCTCTTTGATATTTTAAAATGACAAATAAATTGAAATAAGTGAACTTATAAACTATGGTTATTCAGGAGCGGAAGAATCTGGTTGCTCCAGTACACAGAACAGATGGGTTCGAGTACCCTGCTTACATGTCCGGCAAAAAGAAAATTTTATTTTTGAATGGATAAATGTAGAAGTGAGACCCTTTTTACTCTATTAATATAAAAGTGAAACTTTTCACTTTATTTCTCTAAAGTGAGTTTTGGACTTTAGATGATACAAATCCTCTAATCTAAGTCATATAAAACCTTATGTAACAGATGTTTAAAAATACTAGTAAGGCCAAAAGTTGATCTGAGGGGTCAGTTTACAAATTTAAATATTTTATATTTCTAGCAAATTGAAATCGAATCAAGTATCTTCCCCGATTTTAAAAAATCAAATCAAATTCGGGAAAAAAATCAAATCATATCCTTGGCTCAACATTAGCTTTGTGTTTTCTTTCTTCACCTTTAAAAAAATCAAATCAATTCAAATTTAAAACAAAACCAAATAAAATAAAATGATCAAGAAAAAAGTAGGATTTTTACTCAAAAAATCCCAAAACCCTATGTTTCATTCATATTCTGGGTTTGTCCACCATTGTGGTAGTGTGCCTTGCTATTTTCATAAGAGTAATGTTAGGTAAACAATAAAATTACACAATAAAAGCACATACATATCATATATCTTATTACCATTATATGTGATGAGTGAGTGGGGACCACTTATTATATCTAATGATAATAAGGTATGTGGTGTACATTTATTATGCAATTTTATTGTACAATAAATATTTTTCTTCTTATAATACTTTATGCGGAGTAACCATGGCCTTGGTCTTGAGATTCTACTGTCTGCAACATCATATGTTCAGGGACCCAATGATTTAGGCGAGTTTGAACTTTTATCCAGTGACTTCCCAGCTTGTTTGATTGCTTGATGAAAATTATTCAGATTCAAAGACTAGATTTTTTGTCTTTTTTTTTTTTTTCTAACTATACATTTTTAAGATTTTCTGCTCCCTCCTTATTAAGTGACAATTTTGAGATAAATTGGAGCTAAAGAAGAAACCTAGGTTCTTGGCGTTTCTTGGAGCAGCAATTGAAAGTTGAAACCCTTTTTTTTTCTTTTGTTATTCATTTGATTTAATAATGGGGATGTTGTCTTTTAAGAAATATTAAATATTCAAATTTACAAACAAATCCCTCAATTCAATTTTTGCCCCTTATTAGAGTTTTCAAACATATGCAACTTAAGATTTTACATGGCAAAATGTTATTGGGACATATAGATAGGGTACTGGAACCCCTTCTTTTCTGTGGATATCGAAGCAACCACCATTATTTTATTGATAATTGTTTTTGGAACAATATACTACTTAATATCAATTAATTATGGTTTTGGCTAAATTTTACTTACAACTATTATTTTTTGGTGCCAATCCTTACAAATATTATAACCATACAAAAGACTATTTGTGATTTTTTTAATGTTAGTTATTCTTTAAATTTATTTAATTTATCATTTAAATTGAGATCTAAGCTGGGATGGAATTCGGCTTACTTAAAAAATGATGAATAAAACTAATTAAACTTCAATATAAAAAATGAAACAAGAAATACGGTAAAAAAAAAAAGTTTTGGGAAAAAAAAATTTTAATCAAATTGATTTTAACTATATATAAAGTGTGAAACCTAATACTGCTGTACCAGTACAATGGGCCTGAGTATATGATAATGGCAAATTATTAACTTTTGGGACTTGAATCCTTTAAAATGAGATCAAGATCTCACTTTGGAGAGTAAAATTAAAAAAAAAATTATTTTTAGATTAATAAAGTTAGAAGCAGGGATCTTTTCACCATATTAATCTAAGAGTGAAATCTTACTTTAGAGGATTAAAATCATGATCCACAAATAGTAAAACAAGCACTATAATGCCTTAACTTTTTTGACAATAAAAAAAGGCTATAAGCTTTTCCAGATACGAAAATATATTTATTTTTCTAAATAATCTAATGGTTTTGGTGATAGTTTGTCATACAACTCATAAAATCATGTATTCTTTAAATATTAAAATGTCTCCCAACAAAGATTGACTAACTTATTCGGTCTTCTATTTATATATGGCCATAACTTGAATTTGATTATTAAATTCTCTTATTAATGGGTGATTTATATTGTAAGAGTTCGATGAATTTGAAAATATATCATAACCTTAGATTGAGACTAGCCTTGCTCTTATTCTAACCTTTTAGGTTATAAGAATATAAAGTATCTTATTAATAATTATATTTACGGTTTAAATTTGAACTAAATTCAATCACATGAATTATAAATGACGAAATTGGGAGAATCACATTTTTAACATTCATTTTTCGGGACATCTTTTTGCAACTTTATCATTTACAATTTCCCAAAAAAAGCTTTCCTTCATATTTTATTTTAGGTACCGCGATCGAAAAAAAAAAGAGTTGTGCCGAAACTTTGCCTCACAGTGATAGTGATGGACTTAACTCGAATTATATTTCTTAGAGTTCAATGATTTCGAATACTAGTTATTTAGATCAAAAGTAATAAGTATCGGTTTCTTAGGTTCATCAATTGTTGGTTCAAAAATATTAAATAGTAAGAAAATTTAATAAAATTTACTTGTTATAATTATGTGATATCTTCATGAAGTCATATGTTAGACATACTAATATTTTATTTAATAATCTTTGTTAAACTTTTTAAGGTAAGAAAATTCAACTATTTTTTGAGTGTGTCGCGTTATTCTTGTTAATAATACTTGAGCAAAAGATACCACACATTAAGAATATCCTACATAATATTAATCAGAAAAAGAATATCCTACATACTAAACCCCAATATAGCCAGCCACAGTACGGCACCTTTGAGGATTGCAATTTAGGGGGAGAATAATTTATTTATTTTTTGTTCATGACCAGGTATCCACTATCGAGTCTGGTGACTAATTCCTTCGCTAGTTTGGAGGCACTTTAAAGGGTAGAATAACTGATCTATAGATTTAAATCTTCTTCATACTCAAAGTTAGAAACCCCTGACATTTGGAAACTGATTTATTTAATTTGGAAGAAACGTGAAAGCATCATAGTACCAACCTTACAGAACACTTATACATGATCTTACAAAATAAGATAAGATGAAAATAGATTGATGCTTTATTAATAAATCAGCATGAGTTTCGCCCAACGTCCATCACGTGTACGAGTGACACACGCATCTAACTAACATTACAAAAGGTGGGAAAGTTTATTATGTAAAACAGCTAATACGTCATGGCTTTTTCAAACTTAAATTTTTAGTTCTTAGCTTAACTGAGATTCACGAAACAAATGTCAACGTAAAAAAAAATCACAAATAAAATGTTTATACAGAATTAAAAAGAATAAAGACATATAATTGTCCTTAATTTCATGAGGTTAGACCTTTTTACCTGTACGCGTTAATTAGTGAAAGGAAATAATGTTTTATTCCAAAGTGAAACTATGTAAGCAAAGTACCCAAAAGAACAAAAAGGTGAAACTATGTCGTAAATTTTAGGAAATACTAATGATCTATCAATATTAATTCCAAAGGTTAAGTTAGATGTGGGTAAATATTATGGGGTGATCATAACTATATCAATTTCCAGAAATTAGGTTATTATTAGATATATCCGTATTAATTTAATAGTTGATTCAATACTCATTGACGATGTATATCAAGCTTTATTTATTTATTCATTTTGTTGATCGGAGTATATATCATGCTTCTTATAATATCTTAAAGTTCATTTTTATTTCATTCTAAATTAAATGATATCACGTCTCGATAAGAATTTATAATATATAATGCGTATTAGTTACAGGCATCAATTAAAAATTGAACAACAAAAACGATTTTTTTTGGGGGTATGCTTGAAAATAATTTCGGATTTAATTTACGAGTTCTTCCTTAACGTGCGTACTTTTATAAATATTTATTGAGCTTTCAAGCCTATCATAACTTTAGTTTGGGAATAAATATAATTTTGTATGTAAAAAATAATTTTAATATATTATTAGTGTAATTTTTATAATATCTTAATTATATTTTATCACATCATTAAAAATATCTTACTCTTATATATAATTATATTAAAAGTTACATATACATACTCTTCCATTCGATTTTATCTGTCACTTTAGACTCGTGCACAATAATTAAGAAACTCAGATTTAGAGCTTAATTGAACATATTTACCAAAATCCTTATTGAAGTAGTTTTAGATTTGATTAATTTATTGTTACTATATATCATATTAAATTATAAAATAGAAAAATGAAAAAAGTTGGAAAATTATACTACCTCGGGTTTGAAATAATTATCTACTTTTAAAATTTTACCTTTTTACAGATAAAATATCTCTTTTAGGATGTGTTTGGTATATTATATTAAATATGATAGGATAAGTTAATACTATATATTATAATCTTATCCATTATTTAACTTGGTACAGTCAATATATTATATAACCTTATATATCTAGCATAATATTAAGGGATAAATGCATTTTACCCCTCTGAATTTTAGGTCATGTGCAATTTGCCTCCTGATCTTTCAAAATGTGCATCGCGACACCCTAAACTTTCGAAACTGTGCAGAACACCCCTTAGTATAATTTTGCTAACTAATAAAGATAAGATTATGTGCATTTAACCCCCTGAAGTTTCTAATTTGTGCAACCCGACACCTTGTCCATGAATAATATATTCAATTAACCCCCTGACTTTTTTATTGTGTGCAACCCGGCACCCTACTATGACTTAAATTTTGGGGGGTTTTTTGCACAGTTTGAAAAGTTCAATGGGTTGTAATACACTGTTTGAAAAATAGGGAGTATTTTGCACAATTTGAAAAGTTCAGGGTATCGTAATGCACGTTTTGAAAAGTCAAGTTTAAATTACACATGATCTAAAATTCAGGGGGGTAAAATGCATTTAACCCTAATATTAACATTGGTAGAAGTAATGATAATATAATGTCGAGTTTACAGTGAATCTTATACGTTGCAACATATCAATAATTCAAATCATAATTTAAAATTTAAAATATATTAATATTATAAAAGCACTAATTGATGAGATTATGCCATGTGTAGGATTAGTCATAAATTTGAATCAATATTAATTTTTTTAATATCAAATACTATATAACTTAATCTAACATGAAGAAGTCTGATTAGGCTTGATTAACCTTTTACGTATAATTAAAGTCATTTTTTAAATTTCTTAAATAAATAAAATTAAGTAAAGACTATATAAATAGAAATAATTCTTAATAAAATTATTTCGTAATAATAAACATGATCAAAAAATAATAAATGATATCAATTTAGTTATATCTAATAAAAATAAAAAATTATAATTAATAAATAATAAATAATATGTAACGTATAAAAGTAAGGTATAATAACAAAAATATTTTGGTTTGATATTTGTATTTAAATTAAAATTAAAATAATTATAATTCAAAATAGAAAATATTAAAATATATACGTAATGAGGTGAAAACAAAAAAAGGATGAGATGTTACCTCGTTACTAAAAAAATGCTGAGTAGGGATGACAATTTCAACCCGATCCGTGGATTACCGGCCCTACCCGCGCCGCTCGCTTGTGGGTCAGGGTAGGTGCGGATTTAGGGTAAACCCGCCCCTCACCCCTTATATATATATATATATATATATAAAGAAAATTACTTAATCCTAAATCCCTAATACATTAATGAGTAACATCTACTCATTCTGTTAAGGATATCCTGTTATTTTTTTTGTACTGATAATTAGTTCTTTAGAATTTAAATATTAACATTGTCATTGGTTGTATTTTATATTTTTGTGTTTGATTTTTTAGATTTTGAGATAATTTTACAGGTTTTTTAAAAAATAACAGGGCAGGTACTCACGGGGCGAGTACTTGCAGGGCGAGTACTAGTTTAAACTTGTAAAAATTGCGAGTAGGGTCGAGACGGGTTGAGATTGATATTACCTAGTAGGGGGCGGGGTCTTGTTTAGCAAAAACCCGCCCAACTCGCTCCATTGCCATCCCTAAATTGCTGAGCTTGGGAACACAAGGTGTTGTCAAACCTTTCTTCTCCTTACACAAAGGTGGGCTACAAGGTCTCTACTATCAAGTCAACAAAGGCTCAAAGTAGGGTGAGTGTATGCAAGTAAATGTAAAACTTGTACCTAGAGTCCATAAAGGTATTTATAGAGGTAGCTCCGGAAGTCATTTCGACGAGGAGAAGGCCAATTGTGCGCGACGCCCTCTTGTTCCCATGTTCTCCATTCATGGGTGTGAAGAAGGTGGCGGATCATGGCCTGAGTAACTGCCTCCATGTGACAGCCTGGCGGGGCCTATGAGACAAAGTGGGGTGCTATCTTGGATCCGGATATGAAAGGGCTAAGGCCTACTAAATTGGGCCTTGGCGATTGGGCTTACCATAGTCCCAAAATTTTATATTTTGTATTTATATAATTTGTGGAAATAATAAACAGTTATAATATGTTGAAATAAATAATAACATTTAATATAAATTTAATTTAATTTAATAATTGAATTTTTTATTTTATTATTTTATTTATAATGCTATAATTAAATAGATGATAATAATATAAAATATAAAATATTATATATTATATAATGCTATATCAAATACTATATAATATTAAAAGTTTATCAGACCTTATATTATTGGGCTTTATCTTCTTAAATTCTATATTATTAATTTTTATCATATCAGGCATGCCAAATAAGTCAAATAAATCTAGATAATATTAATTTTGAGTAATGGAGGAAAGAGAGAATAAATGGAGCATAGTGAGTAATGGAGGAAAGAAAGAGCCAATGAAGCATGACGAGTAATGGAAGAAAGAGAGAGTAAATGGAGCCTGATGAGTCATGGAGGACAGAGAGTCAATAAAAATAATTAATTAATAAGAATAATTTTTAATACGTAAATATCTCTTGCATCAACTTTTTTTTTCAACTATTTTCTTAATTTTTGTATGCATTTAAAGTCAGACAAATATTTTTATTCAAAGATAATAATAAAATTTTCAATTAAATATGAGAATGACAGATAAAATGAAATTAAAATTATCTCCAAAGTGATCAATAAAATAAAATGTAAAGAGTAATATAATATGAATTTAATTTTAATGTAAGCCTCAAAATGTTCTATTGTAGCAAATATGTTTAATCTAATCTTCTAATATTTTAAAAGTCTTATAAATAAAAGTATATAATTAAATAATAATTTAAGGAATTAATCGTAATACACTATTATAAATGTATTTTAAACAAATGAAATGTTGACAACTCATCACTTTGAATAAATTTTTAAGATTTAAACTATCCATGATCTCATAATGGACATACATGGCAAATTTTTATTGCATAACTGTACAAAAATAATTATACTGACAATACATGATAATTATTCTCATAATATAAATTTTTATTGTAATAATAATGTATCAAAATTAATATCATATAATATAATTGATTAACATATAAAAATATTTTATACTATAAAAGAAATTAGTATGAAAAATTCCTAGTTAATTGACATACTAGCAAACTAAAATTATTAGTAACAAAACTCAAATCTAAGCATTAAATTTTGTTCATATGAAATTAAACCAATAAATTGAACTTTAAAGTTACCAAAAAATATTCAAATAACTTTATTATTAAAACCTGAGCCAACCGTTTCGTTCTAGTTTTTTAATGTCCTGTTGACAAAAATGCAACAAACAAACCAAGACCTTCAGTTTTGTTCTTAAAAAGTCTTGCATTAATATTGCAATAAACAATAAAAAAAGAGATTAATTAATTTAGACCGTAAAAAGTTTTTATATTTATATTCAATATTATATATATAGGTTATAATTTAACACTTTATTAATATGATAAAATATGATTAGATTATATATATTTTTATTATTGATAGTATATATAAATTAAACTCTAAAAAAATAAAATTATAATATTATTTAATTTATATGCATAATAAAAACTTACTCAAAGATCCAATCACTTATAATTACGTTGGTAAAAATGTTTATGTAAAATATTAATCATAAATAAAAGCATATAAATATAGTATAAAAGTATTTTTATAAGGATTTATCTAACAAGTTCCTCAAAAAAGTGATAAGGTATCGAAAGAGAGAATATTTACTTTCGAAAAATACACTTTTATCTTTTTAACACACAAACTCAGAACAAAGTTTAAAAAATTTTCATTTTAAGTATTTTAGGGTCAAATTAGCAAAAACTCTTTTAATAATGGTATAATCTTTTTTATATATCATTTAATTATATATTGTTAATTGAATTTTATATTCACTACTATAAAAATATTTGAATGGAATAATTTAATTGGATGAATAAAAACAGATTAAAATTAATCACTTATAATAATAATTTTGTTAATTACGAAACTGCTGATACTGGTATATTAATAATTTTCCCTCCCTTTCCTCTTTCGCACATAAGCTCCTCTTGTTTCTCTGCAAATCCGTCATTTTCTGCACTCTCTCTCTCTCTCTGCTTCCTCAAAGAAAAAAACACAATGATCTGCATTCTCTCTTCCAATTCTTAAATCCCTGTTTCTATCTCTCTCTTTGTGTTTTTGTTTGTTTCTCTTTCTAAAATGGACAGTGTTTCCTCAGAAGATTGTTCCGACAACACTCAA
This sequence comes from Dalbergia cultrata, assembly GCA_031216105.1. Lineage (NCBI taxonomy): Eukaryota > Viridiplantae > Streptophyta > Magnoliopsida > Fabales > Fabaceae > Dalbergia > Dalbergia cultrata. Next base: position 11,935,999 of record CM062345.1, read on the forward strand.
CGTTCCCATTCAGACAACAACAACAACAACGACGACGACAATGTCCAGCGAGTTTATTTCGTTCCTTACAGGTCACATTCCACCCTCTCTCTCTCTCTCTCTCTATCCATTTCATTATTTTAAACCCCCCAAAAATCCAATGATCATTTCCCGCAGGCATGAATCAATTCCAATTAAAAAAAGAAAATTACCCTTTTGCTCAAGTTGATAGCTTTTGCGTTTCAGCTATGTGCCCATTTGATTTCATGGTGGTTTCTGTGCTTTTTCTGCGATCTGCATTGGTCTGGGGTGTGTGTTGTTGATTACTTGAATTGTTGAATTGAATTGTTGTGAATGGCGTTTTTTGATGTGTGCGTGGAATTGTGTGTTTTTAGGTGGTGGAATGAAGCGCAGGGTTCAATGCCGGCAGATTCGGATGGGAAGAAGGGTGGTGTTCTGTATACTGGTTTGCCTGGTTCTTCCTATGCAGGTCCTATGAAGATCATCAACAACATCTTCAATTCCGATCTTGCGTTTGGTCTCCGGAGGGAGGAGGACTCGGCAGCTGCGGCAGCCGAGGGTCGTGAGGATGGAGGAGAGGCCGGAGTGTCTGGCAGGGACTTTGCATTGGTCTCTGGTGAAATGTGGTTGCAGGCACTCAAGTGGTGAGTGGTTTAAGAGGATTGTGTTGTGTCTGAGTATTAGCAATGATGGTAGCTGTAAAATTGTGTGAGGTTCTGGTTTGAATGTGCTTTGATGAAACTTATTGGTCTGAACTGTGGTATTGGAATCCTGCTAGGTTTGTGCAATTTGAACAGCTGGTATTTACAATCAATTAAAATGTTTCTGGTTCTAATGTTTGACCTTCTGCTAGGTTTTAATATTCATGGTACAATTTTATGCTGTGTCTTCACGGTTATGTAATTTATACAGTTGTGCAGCCTGTTTGGATTAGCTTACATTTTGGGGAAAAGTCACCTTTTTGTTTTTCCAAAATCTTTTTGATGATAATCTAATTTGAACGCAAAGTAAGTAATCCAAACACAGCGGGTACCGTGTTTTACGTTGATGTTTTTTCAAGACAAACAATTTCAAGTCTTAGATGCGAAGCCATTGCTGATTTCTGTTTTGGAAATATAGTTATATCTTTTACATACTTGAAATTCTAGCCTGTCATTCCACTAAATATTTGATAAGATTAGGGTTTTAGATGATAAATGAAATCTATGTGTAAAGTGGTCGGTATTTTCTATTACTTTTGGTGGATGCTTCAATCGTACCTTGATTGCTATGAAACAGTGGGCTTGCTTTTTTGTCAGGAAAAAACATTAATTGAAGTGCATTTATTTGGGTGTGTGAATTTAAAAAACTATTGGGAAGTAATTTCAGTTGTTTCGTTCATTAATGGCTAGTTTTCTTGGTCTAAATGGAGATGCAAGTAGACAGATCGTAGTTATACCAACAGAATTTCCTTTAAATGCCTATTCTGCGTCAATTCTGTTTGTGGCGAGAAGTGATGGAGCGTGGAGGCTATCCTATTTCAAGGCTTGGCTTGGCACAAGCCTAAGCAAGGGCTTACAGAAGATCACCTTCAAGGGGGATATTTGGCAGTGTGAATTGAACCTAAGCCTTACATACGAAACACTTTGGTCCTTACAAGCTAGATGAACCCCTGTTTGCAACAGTTGGATAAATTTGGTTTCCGTAGATGATCACCTTTTTAAAAAGACAGACACTAGGAAGACCCTTTCTCCTTAAACTTTTTTTCTACAGATAGTATCATGGTTGTATGTAATCACAGAATAAGTTTTGCCTATTCAGCTCAAAGTAGGACCTACCTTAGCTGGTCTAACCATGTATGGAAAAGACTTATAGAAGCTCTGAAAAGGAGAGTAAATCAGATGGAAGGTAGTCCAATAGTTAAAGGTAGAAGGAGACCAAGAAAAGACTATTGGTGAAACCATTAAGCAAGCTTCAGATTTAAATTTTTTGTCTATAAACCTGACTTATGATAGAAATACTATGGTTTCTGTTGATCTATGTAGCCAAGGGAAAAAAAGTTTGGTTTTTGCTGTATAATTTGCTAGTATTATTTTTAATGCTAACCTTTGAAGGTGGTTCATGATTCTTGAGTAGCACTGAGAATTCTTATTCCTGATATCTTCTTTATCACATGTTTTGATGTTTTCTTCTTTATCACATGTTTTGATGTTTTCTTTAGGCATGGTGATTCGAAAAATGCAATAAAGGATGAGAAAGGGTTTTCATCTACTGAGGACGATATGGCAGATGTATATCCTATACAGCTCAGGCTTTCTGTTCAGAAAGAAACAAGTTCACTGGGTGTGAGAATAAGCAGAAAGGTGAGTCTCATCCTCTCTCTGCTAGTTTTCATTCCTTGTAGCATTGATGTTTTCCAAGGGTATCTAATGTTAAGCATTTGCATAGACATTCCTCATTTCTTTTTTTGTCAATTTTTAAGTTATCTATTCTCATGGAATGCTGATAGATACATAATATATACATGTTTCATCTTTTTTGTTTTATAATCCTTGAGAAATTATTAAGACCAAAAATGTTTAGATATTGAAAATTTCTACCTGTTACTAATTTTCATGCATGGGTTGGCTGAATCATGGTGTTTTGATGTGCCTAAGATCTGGTGGTTTAAGATAATGATAACCACATTAGAAGCATATTGTCAGTTTTGTATAGTCTGGTTCATATGGGATGTTTTAGTATATTCATAAGTTTTTAAGGAATCATGTTCCTTATTTGTTTATTTTCCTCTTACTATTCAAGTCTTAATCTCTGCTCTTCTCATTTTACCTCTTCTTTGTAGGACAATCCGGTTGAGCTCTTTAAAAGATCCTGTAAAATATTCTGTGTAGATACAGAGATGGTAAGATAACCCTCTATTTGCATTTCTACTTATATTTTAGCAATCTTATTAATACTGCAAGAAGTTGAGGATTTTCTAACCTGTTATTGGACAGTTACGCATTTGGGACTTTTCAGGTCGGACAACCTTATTTTTTGTAAATGACAAAAACAAGATCCCATCCGAAGGTCAAAGGCAGTCTGAGGAGGTAAATGGCATTAAGTTTAGATTGAAAATTTTCTATGGTTATACTCTTCTTCATATTTTTATCATTAGAAGTTCTTTATTATTGTGGTTGTCAGCTTTTTCCCTTTTGGATTCCTGCTTTTGTGTGGATTATTGAACAAGATTAACCCTTTACTTCAGGTTTGTTGATGCAACAGAATTGGTCTATGACAGCAGTTTTATCTTGCAGTATAATTTCTTGAAAGTTCATAGCTTCTTCTATTTTGTGCTGCAAATGACTTAAAATAATTTTCTGCCAGAATTAACTTTAGCGTTTTCTTTGAACAATAACTTGTCTTGAGTGTCTTTCAATGGCCGTAGTTAATGTTTGTGGTAACTTTTAACATTCTGAATTATAGACTATAATTCAAAAGTGCATTACGTGCCATATTAATGTGACTGTTATTGATATACAGATTTTTCTAGAGTTGCAAGTATATGGGTTGTCAGACTCATCAAGATGTAGGGAAGGGAAAAAAGATGAGATTACTAGCTTTTCTGGGAGTGCTTCACTGAAGATGAATGGTGGTGCTGGAAGTACAAATTCTTATAGTGTGCACGCCAATTCTTTGGCCTCTTCACGCCCTGGCAATACTGGTTCCTTGGGATTAACTGGATTGCAAAACCTAGGGAATACTTGCTTTATGAACAGTGCACTCCAGTGCTTAGCACACACGCCAAAGCTTGTTGACTATTTTCTGGAAGATTACGGCAGAGAAATAAATCACGATAACCCATTAGGCATGGATGTATGTTACCACTATTTAGCTGCTTATAATTTATTAGCTTGATATCTCTAGAAATTCTCTTGCTTAGGACGTCTCTCACTTTTATATTCTTTGTCTGTGCTTCTCTGCCAGGGAGAGATAGCTTTGGCATTTGGAGATTTACTTAGGAGGTTATGGGCTCCTGGAGCAAGTCCTATAGCCCCCAGAACTTTCAAATCGAAGCTTGCTAGATTTGCACCTCAATTTAGTGGATTTAATCAGCATGATTCCCAAGTTAGTGCATCTTTCTCCTTCATTCTATTTTTGTTTTTGGCTTTACATGGCTCATTTCTCATCTAATTTTTTTCTCCAACCTTCCATTGTCTGCCATATTTTTCCCAAAGGAGCTTCTTGCTTTCTTATTGGATGGACTTCATGAAGATCTGAATCGTGTTAAACGTAAGCCATATATCGAAGCCAAGGATGCTGATGATCGACCAGATGAAGAGGTTGCCAATGAGTATTGGCATAATCATTTGGCTCGCAATGATTCTATTATTGTTGATGTGTGCCAAGTATGTATTCATTCATTATGTGCAAATGTGATTGCAGTATTAATTACTTAGTCGTGTTAGGAACCTCATTGTTTTTGGTTGGTTATGAAGAAATTATATGTAGAATTTCCTTTGCAAATTTATGATTTACTCAAACATTTATAATAGCAGTAAACTGAAAACAATTAATTAAAAAGAGTTCAAACTATTGCTTTAAGTGATTGGCAATGGCAAAGTAATCTGTCTGTTCTGTCAAAATTTAGTTGAAAAATTTACAGCATGAAGGGCTATAATCTGACAGACTTGTGATAAGTTCATACGTAGCCTTATTTATGGCACCACTTATTGTATCTTCTGAAAATCAGCAAAAAATTCATTTTTCTTCCATAAATAGACAAGATAAAAAAATCATGTGTCTTTTTAAAATGTCCATGTGATAGTCATATGACCCTTTTAGGTGATCTTTTTATCTTGACCAGCTATGAAGTATAGCAGGTAGCAGCTGATTGCAAGAAGAGTTAGAATAATAAGAAAGCTAAATCTTAAATTTAAATTAAGATTGATCAGCGGTTCTCTCCTGCTGCTAAAAGATTGCAATCTATCCTTTTTATTCAATTAAGAAACTAGCTAGGTTTTCCCCTCTCTTCATGAGAACTAGCTTGCTACGTTTTCTTCCTAACGGTATTCCATTTGTCTTATGAATCACCTTTATTATTTTATGCAGGGTCAATATAAATCGACATTAGTTTGTCCTATTTGTAGAAAGGTCTCTGTAACATTTGATCCATTCATGTACCTATCATTACCTCTGCCTTCAACAACAATGAGGCCAATCACTTTGACTGTTGTTAGTAGTGGCATCAATGGAATTATTCAATTATCTTCATATACCATTTCTGTCCCAAAAAATGGAAGACTTCAAGATTTGACTCGAGCTCTAAGCATTGCATGTTCACTGGGGGCTGATGAGACATTGTTAGTAGCTGAGGTATATCTATTCACTTCAAGCTCTAATTTGATGCCAATCCCTTCTCCTTTGAGTTTCTTTATGGATACCTAGCCGTGTTGTAGAAAACCATTTTTCTGAAGATAGGGCTTTGGTACAGGCATACAACAACTTAATTATACGATTTCTTGAGGATCCATCTGATTCATTATCCTTGATCAGAGATGCTGACAGATTAGTGGCTTACCGATTTATTAAATATAATGGGGAGGGCCCGTTTGTTGTCTTTATGAACCAACAGATGGAGAAGTAAGTTAATATGCTTTTTACATTATTCATGATTTTATACTGGAAAGTCTCTGTTATATAATTTGTGTTTGTGATACATTTATACAAAATGATACTGTTTGTTAGTGTTAATGAGCTAATTTCTGTTACACTCTCAAATAAGTCTTAGCCTAGCATTACAAGAAATTTTTGGGAAACTGCTTCCATCCTTACCTTTCTGCTGGAAAAACTATAAACATGGATGACCACAGTGCATAACATACCTAAAACAGAGTATCCACTAATTTTGATCAATTGCCACTTTTTTGTTAAAAAAAAAAACCATTAACATGGACACGAACCAGGTTATTTTATTTGATCCGGACAGTTTGCTAGGTGAGTTAGTCTCATAACTTTATTTTTTTCCCTAATCATATTTGATTTTTTTTTTCAAGCATATTTCAGTATTTTCAATTTCTAAAGCAAATTTGTTGCCAAATTTTCCTCTTAAATCTAACTGGATATAGTAGGCAATAAAAGGACTGGAATATGAAGCTTGTTAGGAATAAAAGAAAATGTCATACTGCAAAGAAATATCTTTTCAAAGTTTTTCCACAATGAGACAGGTTTGATTTTCCTTTGTGATTGGCATTTTTTATCATTTCTATAATTACCTGAATACTCACTGCCACAGGCCATTGGGTTCACATGGTCACATATACATCTGCGTGGGCTTTAATTGTTCACTTATTTTTTTGCATCATATAACTTTAGATTTAATATTATCTTGTCAGGCAGTACGTCCATGGGAAAGCAACAAATTGGAAAGCATTAGGAATTCCTATTGTGTCCAGGCTTTACAATATTACAAATGGATTTGATCTCCGCAGTCTCTATCTAAAGTTGCTCAGTTCATTTCAAATTTCACCTGATGAGGCCTTAGAAAATTTAGATTTGGCTAAGAAAGCCGAAATAAATGCAGAAATGGAGGGGGCCAGAACTCCTCCAATTACGGATGGATTAGATTCTCCTTCAGCTGGAGGACTGGAGTTTTACATAACAGATGAAAAGGGGATGGTCAAGGATTCCAAGATATTAATGAATGAGCCACTGGCAATAAATGGAGAGTTAAGGCTGTTGCATGTGCTTGTGTACTGGTCCGATAAACAGATTCAACAATATGACAATCGGCTTTTTAGTCCATTGCCTGAGGTTTTCAAATCTGGCATATTGGCAAAGAGACCTCAAGAGTCAGCTTCACTATACAAGTGCCTTGAAGCATTCTTGCAAGAAGAACCTCTTGGGCCAGAAGACATGTGGTTAGTTACTATTGCAACTCTAGGGGAAAGTACTTTGATTGGCAATTTGGCATGCATTATGTACTCTGTGAATCAGTGTTACTTTTTCTTTTTCTTTTTCTAAGGGTGAAGCTATGTGTAATGCAGGTACTGCCCTACCTGTAAGAAACATCGTCAAGCCAGTAAGAAGTTAGATCTTTGGAGACTTCCCGAGATTTTGGTCATTCATCTTAAGAGGTTTCAATATAGTCGTTTCATGAAGAACAAGCTCGAGACATATGTTGACTTCCCTGTGGATAACCTTGATTTGTCAGCTTACATCGCTCATGGGAATGACAAATCTTACCGATACATGCTTTATGCTATCAGCAACCATTATGGAAGTATGGGAGGTGGTCACTACACAGCTTTTGTCCATGTAAGTGCTCTCCATTTATTCAATGCTTTTTCATTTTGAAGCATTTAATTTTGGTTATGATGAGTTTTTACTCTTATGGAACATACTCTTGTTTGTAGAATATTGAAAATGGTTTAAGCACTCTGAAAAATTCTTATTATTGCAACGAAAGGTTGTCTTAATTTTGTTTGGAGCCAATGCTTTTATCCTGTGAACACATAAAAATCTGTTAAAGTGGATTGTGGATCGACTTTCAGGCCTTTATCAATTGACTTATTATTAAAACTGCAAGGATCTTGAAAAGTCAATCCTATTGGATAACATTACTATTATCATTATGAAATTGTTAAAGGTTTTTGGTTTATATGTTCCCCCTCATTGACTTGTGCTCCTGCTTTTCATGTAGCATGGGGGTGATCAATGGTATGACTTTGACGATAGCAAAGTTCATCCCATCAGCAAGGAGAAGATAAAGTCCTCAGCTGCCTATGTTCTTTTCTACAGAAGAGTTTTTGAAGAATAAAGATAATGGGTACAGTAGCACATAGTTCAGTTAGCACTGAAGCTAGGAACCATTGATTAACATTATCATAGTCTTACTCTTACAGATATACCTAACAAAGGTAGAATCTTCACAGTTTTACCTTTTTAACTAGTTGAGGTTTAGAGTGGGGAAGAAAGAAAGGGGATAAACCTAGAGGGGGTGTTAAGGATTAAAACATAGGAGTTTACAGAGTTGGCTAGAAGCATATTGCGTAGAGATGTTTAACATTGAATTTTATAAAGGGCTAACTCTCTGAGTTAGTATTTCTTGAATAATAAGTTGTGCCAGTTTAGTTTCATTTTATTTGGAAGAGACAATAAGATCTCGACTGCATTAGTAGAAAGTCAAATATAGTTTGATTGTGTTCATGATATGATATTACTTTAGCTTAGCTTACTTCTTGCCTCACTATTTCAGTGCTCGACATTACTAATAGGATCTGTGTCTAGGATCTTTGGCCAATAGACTAAATCATTTTGGTTTTCTATTTCGTTTTAAGCAACTTGTCAGAATTTCATGTTTTTTAAGAATTCCAAGGGGAGAGTGGGCCCTCTCATGTTAAATTTTCACATGATCTTGTCATGTGTGAATTCTCATTGGCTTTAAAGGTGGATTTAGACGAGACATGAAATTAATGATAGAGATCACATATAAAAAATTTATATGAAAATTTAACATAAGAGAATTCATCCCTTTTGAGAGAGAGAAAACTTGAGAGGAAAAACTTGTGTGAATAGACTTCATGACTTGGAAAATTAATGGTAGAGATCACATATATAAAAAGTTATGTGAAAATTTAATATCAGAGAATTCATTCCTTTTGAGAGAGAGAAAAGTTGAGAGAAAAAACTTGTTTGAACAGGCTTCATGACTTGGGAAATTTTCCCAATCGCTTGTTACCTTTTTGTTGGATGGAGCTAGTTTGAAGAGTGTATTTTTCTTTCATGTAAGCATGCTCGAATAAAACTTGTACCTCATTCAAATGTTCAGATATATTTTGTGTCGCTAGTAGATGCTTAGTCAAAGTAACATGATGGTGGAACTAATGGTAGCAGCCCAGTAAGTATATTAGAGTTCATGAAAGTTCTATCATTGCAGGGGGAAAAGGCACTGGGTGAAGCAATTCAATTACTAGTGTTAGAGTCTCTTATTGATCAAATATATGATTTAGATAACTTCGATAAAAGTTTGGACAACCCTTCTCTCATGAGCTAGTTTTTGGGGATTGAGTTAGTCATACTCAATTTTTAAGGTGGTATCGCAATCTATCAAATGATTATTATTAGGTCACCCATAAATGTCTAGTCTTGCAAATTTTACGCTTGTGAAAGGGTGTATTAGAGTTCGATATTACTTAAGGATATGATCTAGGTAATATTCATAAGAGCTTGGATATCCTCTTTCCATTAGCTAGCTTTTGGGGTTGATTTAGTTCACTCAATTCTAAGGAGCAATCATGTAGGTATATTTTTATTTTTTAATTTCATGGCTATTTTACTGAGAATCTACCTTAGGGAGAATTTGGGGTTTGTTGGGTGTTTTTTTTACACTGAGGGAGCAAAGAACAAACACTGTACACTTTGCCATTCTCACATAAGCACTGGATTTGAATAGTACCCTAGTGTCTGACTTTGTTAGTTTATCGGCAGTATGGACCACGTTTCCAATCTCGTGTTAAGGTGTGCCAGACCTTCCCTCTTTGATTGCTGTACTACCATAGTACTTAAGGCAGCCTTAAGCGTGCCAAGGACCACTTTTCACATTCTGCTCAGCATTCTGTGGTTCTCAGTGGTAAACATTTGCTCCCCATTGATTGGACCCTCACTTGCCATGGTTAGTTTTAATAAAGACGGTAATAAGTGATTAAAGAAATAACAATAAACCTTGTATAAGATTTGATAAAATTCATACAAGCTCCTTTTTATTTGTGTGGATCACATTGATTTCTCTTGGACATACTAGATAATGTACAATAGAGGGTTATGTAATAATTTCACAAACTCATAAGAGATTGATATAATGATTTCACTAATTTATAGGAGAGTCAAGATGAATTATCGAACTTTAGGGATGCTAGTGTAATTTGCCTAAGAAATAAAAGTGATTCATGAAATTTAAATGACAAGCTTTTAATGGATTAGAGCAAGAGAAAATGTCTCTTCACTCGCGTCTAAGAATTTCTCTTGATTTTGACACTAGCCATCTAGCATTCACAGATTGTTAGGAATGGTGCACTATCATTGAGGGTTTCTATTATCTATTTATCCAAAAGGATATTTGAAAATATGGAAAAAAAAAATCTGAACTTGAAAAAGATAGGAAGATCCAACTAGACATTGAAGCCAATTTTGCCACTTTGATTGTGGAGCCTTGGATTTTAAGTAAGTAGGAATTTGATTTGTGACAAGTCTCTTAAAAAGCATTTGGTGGCCAGCTGTTTACCTGATTAGTTTTTGGTTTGACTGATTGAATCGGCTGATCTTGTTCAATTTTCTTGATTGAATATATTAATTTCTCAATGTATTATTTATGTTCTGACATGGTTTCTTGTCATAATTCCACTGTTTAAAATTTTGAAACTGATCCAGAGCTTCAATTTTTAGCACATATAGGATATAGCCACTTAAATTCCTTCTTAATTTGGTGTAACTTCACTTGTGCTAGATTTTTGTTAAATTTTGCTTTGAGCATTTGAGGGTTTCAATTGCATTATTGGTGAATTTGCCTATAGAAAATTATGGTGTGTTACTATTGTCTCTCGCAGGTTGATTTTTATATTATTTCACTAGAATGTCCTTCTTCTTCTTTTTATAATTGAACTACTAGTAGTCTATCATTACTTTATTTTATTCTAATTTTTTTTTTTATAATTGAACTAGTATTCTATCATTATTTTATTTCATTCTAATCCAGCATTGGATTAACAATATCATAAAGTCCCAGATTAAAAAAGGTATCATAAAATATTTTTTAAATATATATTTCATTGTCTTTGTTTTCGTGGTTTTTGGGTTGTGAAAAAGTTTTTTTTTTTTTTTTGCTTTTTGAACATCAAACACAAATATTAAATTTATTTTTTTCATATAATTAAGTATAAAAGATGTAATTATTTACAACTTTTTCTTAATTATCTTAAAGACAATTTATGCGGCGAAATAATTTTTTGTAATCTTCATCACATGACCTTCTTTAACCATTTTTACCTATGATAATAATTTATCCTTTTATTTTAATGTTATATAAATAACATAAGAAATTAAAATAGCCATGTATATTATATACAATTGTATATACCCAATATTTAATCATGTAGTATTTACATAATTTATTTAACCTAATACTAAATAAACATAGAATACTTATAGGTGAAGAGATAGCACAAAAGGAATGGTTGAATCGTGCTTTCAAAAACCTTTTACTTTCTGAAATTAAAACAAAATCTATAAAGTATTTAAACTTACCTGAAGCCAGCAGAAAAACACAAGTTAGTTAACTTCAGAAAGTGATTTTCTGTAGTGTCCAAAATTTAAAATAACTTCATAAAGATGTTGAAATAGTTTTAATATCACACATGACTATAAAGAAGAACACATAACAATTAAGTGAGATAGAGAGATGAGAAAATCACATAGATAATTTTATACTAATTCAGTCTGCTTTGTCTACATCTAGTTCTTAACCAAAACTGTTGAGTTCCACTATCAACCTCTTTCTCTTACATGAGAAACTCATATAGTCCTTTTACTAGCATTTTCAAGTTATTCTTAGTGAGCAGTTTGTACTGTCAACTTTCACTCACAAGTAATTTTGATCCTAACCTCTCCAAGATAATCTTACGTTGATCACTACTAGATCAAGTACAAGAAATGTGAGTTTGGTGTTTTTTTTTTACTCCAAGAATACACTCAAGTTTCTTAAGATAAAGCAATGTGTAAAGAATTTAGTTGAGAGACTTCTTTCTAATCTTCTAAACAAGAATGCTAGCTAATGATTATAAAAAAGAAGATTTTCCTTATTAGAAATTGAAAAACATTTAGAACAGAACTTCAAAAAGTATGAAGAGTGCTTGAAAGTCTTGCATGCAAAAGTTCCTTTCTGTTTGAATGCTTTCTCCTTTTATACTTGAATTTTGATAGGATTTGCCCCCTTGATCTTTTCTCCTCTTGACATGTGCTTATCAATCTTTGGGTCCTAGGATTTAGTCTTCTAGGTATGTGAGCTTAGCTATGTCACTGACAACTAAAACCATTGTCCTTTGTTTCTGAAGGAGTATCGGAAGCTATCTTCACATAGAGCGTGGTTTTTTGAACTTTTAATCTTGTGAAAACTTCATTGGGGATGGTGAACTTACAAGTATAAATTTGATATGTTACAATCATAACTTTATGAGGCTTTGACTTCATAGAAATTCAAATTTCCTTTTCAGTTTCTAATTACCCAGTGTAGTTTCTAATGTATTCTTTAGTTTCTAATGCACTTCTAGACTTTCTGAATTCTTTATACTTATGCTGAACTTCGTCTTAGGAAGAATGATGATCTTCAGATAGTGGTGATTTTCTTAAATAATGAGCACGAATGAATATGAAGAAAGTTTGCTTGATTTGATCATCAGAGAACACTTTCTTGAATTGCCATATCACTTTTGATGTCATGAACTAGTTTCTAAAGATCCAACTTCACTTTTTGATACTTTGTTTGGCTTTCTTTAAGTTTCTTATATACTGTAATTTCCTTTCTAAGTTATTTTTCATATGCTTAAAAATTGTAATATCTTTGAATGAGATTTTTATCATGTTGAATCATGATTATATGCAAAATATATTAAGAAATAAAGTCTATGTATGTGAGAAAATCCTGTTAAGCACTTAAAGACACACACATAACTCATCAGTTCTTTCTACAAAATATTTTAACAAAATTTACTTTGTTGTCATTCAGAACTTAAGCTGTGATAATTTTCTCAAGAGTTATAAAGCTAACAAAACTAACATTCGTAGTATTAATATCTTATAATTTTTAAACTATTAATTTTAAATTTTATTTTTAAAAGTTAAGGTAACATAATAATATTAATCATATATATTAAATTACTATATATGACTCAAATATAAAAATTATATTAATATGTGATGATATATTTTCACGCCAACTGTTATATAAAACACTATACTTATAAAATAGTGTGATATTTTATATTCAAAGTGAAAGTTACTTAAATTTTGAATTTAGTAACAAACTATAGCTTTTAGTTAATAATTTATTATGCTAAAAAAGTTTATCAAACTGGGCCATTAGTGCCGCCTGTATGTCCCAAAAAAGGGTAAACTCATTTTCATTTTTAATGGTATTTATAAAATAATAAAAGAGAAAAATTATGTTATTATGCTTAGTGGAATAATCAATTTTGATTTTTTTCAAAAAAAAAACAACATAGAAGGTATGATGAAGAGATAAAATAACAATCACATAAAGCATACTATAAGAGATAAGGTATGAAGAGAATCACACAAGAAATTCATACTGGTTCGATTAGACTAGCCTAGATTCAGTTCCCAACAAAACTTATTGAGAGTTCCACTAAGTCACTTTTCTTGTACAAGAGGTTAAAAAGATAATCTTTCTCTAGCATTTTTAAGCTATTAACAGTGAGTAGTCAGTACACTCGACCCTTACTCACAAGTATTTTTTTACTAACCTTTCCACGATATCAACAACAGCTTATCACTAGCGGATCAAGGTACCAAAAAATTTCAAAGTTTTGGTATATCTATTACAGATTAAATTGAAACAATGCAAAAGTGTGTTATTATTGAGTGATGAGTGCTATACAATAGCAGTAAAGGCACGTGAGGTTTCTACTGCCAGAGTTAGTTAGAATAACTAACATAACCACTTGCTTAATGATGGAATAACTAACTTAACCACTTACTTAATGACTTCACAAGATAACTCAAGTTACAAGAATAAACTATATTCTAATTAATACCCCTTCTCAAGTTGGATGGTATATGTTAATGACACCTAACTTGGACCTTAAAACATTAAATCTAGTGGGTGGTAAAGGTTTGGTCAAGAGATCTACCAATTGATGCTATGTGTTGAGGTGAACAAGTTTGATGACTCCTTGATTAACCTTTTCTCTAATGAAATGACCATCTATTTCGATGTATTTTGATCGTTAATGGAAGGTTGGGTTATTTGATAAATGAATGGTAGCTTGATTGGCACAATAAACCATGGCTGGTCCTAGATTAACTTCAAATTCTTTGAGAATTGTTGAAACCTAAGTTATTTCACTAGCAAGAGCTGACAAGGATCTATATTCTGCTTCTGCTAAGGATTTACTAACAGTGGCTTGTTTCTTTGTCTTTCAAGAAATAAGAGTCACCTAAATACACTAGAAACCTAGTTGTGGACCTTCTTGTATCTATGCAACTCTCCCAGTCAGCATCGACAAAGGCTCGAATGGATATAAGGTTGACTTTGCTGAGAACAGAACATCTTGGGCAGGACACTATTTTATGTACCTCAAAAGGCGATGCAAAGTCTACTCATGAGGAAGTCTAGGATCTAACATAAATTGACTCAATTTAGAGACAACAAAATTAATGTCAGGCCTAGATATGGTGAGTTACATCAGGTGACCAATCATCCTTCGATTTAGAGAGGGATCTAAAACCGGTTCTCCTTCTGCTGCTTGAATCTTTAAGCAAGGATCCATTAGGACTAAAACTGGTTTAACATTAATGAAACATGTGTCTTCTAGTAATGACAGGGTATATTTTCTTTGAGATAAACAAATTCCCTTTTCAGATTTTGCATTTTCTAATCCAAAAAAAAATATTTGAGGTCTCCAAGAATTTTTAATTTGAACAATGATTCTAGTTGTTTCTAAACTTCAACAATTCTATTAGAGTTAGGACTTGAAATTATTATGTCATCAATATAGACTAGAAGAAAAAAAAATAGATTTACCAGACCCATTGTAGAAGAGAGAGTAGTCTAGCTTTGATTAAGTGAAGCCTTGTTGTATAATTACTAAGGAAAATTTCTGGAACCATTGTCTTGATGTTTGTCTTAATCCATATAGGGATTTGTTTAGTCTGCAAACTTGGTTCTTTGATTGTTTGAGGTAGCCTAAGGGAAGCTCCATGTGGCTTCTTCAAAGAGATCACCATTCATTAATGCATTGTTGACGTCTAGTTAAAGGAAATTCCATCTTTTCAAGGTAGCTATGGAAATAAGTAATTTGACAATTGTGATTTTTGGCACAAGAGATAATGTGTCTAGAAAATCTATCATAGTTTATTGTGTATATTCTTTAGCCACTAGTCTTGCTTTGTACTTCTCTATTTCACCATTAGCTTTGTATTTAACTTTGTATATCCGTCTGCAACCTACAACATGTTTGCCTTCTGGAAGAGTTACTATTGTCTATGTGTTATTTGATTCTAGAGCTTTGATATCTTCAACCATTGCTTGTCTCCAATTTGCATCTTTAACTGCCTAATGGTAGAAGCTTGGTTCAGGGATAGTTGAGATTTTTAGGATGAATTCTTTATATGGCTGAAAGAGTTGATTGTAAGAAATGTTATCTAATATGGTTTGCAGGGTCTGGATGATTTCCTAGTAGTGGGAATGATTTGATTGTCTTCGTTAATCGAAGTGGTAGCAGTGTGAGGGATGTTAGTTTTTTTATTTGTGTTGTGGTTATGAGAAGTAATTTCATGTTCAAGGATGTTAAAATTGTTAGAGGTCTATTGTAATGGTGCTTGTTCATTGGCTAGAATTTAAAATTCAATTAGTGGAGTTACAAAATGAGCTGGAGTTGCATTAGGAAATGGTGCTATAGTAGGAATTGGTAAGACTAAAGGTGTCAGAGGTTGAGGCAGATTGATCTAGAGAAGGGACAGAGTTTGCAAAAGGAAATATATCTTCAAAGGTGACATCCATCAAAATGAATGTCTTGTTAGTCTTGAAATCTAATAGTTTGTACCCTTTATAGCCAACTGGATAACCCAAAAATGCTACTGGTAGAGAAGATGCATGACATAGACAGACGAATACCCTTAAGGCTGAATAGTCTGGAGTCTTTGCAAACATGATTTGATAAGGAAATTTGAAGCTAAGAATAGCTATAGGGATTTTATTGATAAGGAATGCAGTAGTGTTTATGCATTCTCCCTAGAATTTTATAAGAATTTTAGATTGAAAAAGTAAATAAAGACCTAGCAACATTCAGAAGGTGTTGGTGCTTTCTTTCAATAACTGAGTTTTGCTCAGGTCTTTATACACATGAAAATTGATAGAGAATGCCATTTTCATTAAGAAACTTGCTAATGGCAAATTCTTTTGCAGTATTAGACCTTATTTTATTAACTTTCCAAATTGAGTTTAAATGAGTTTAATGAAACCAAGAAGGATATTGGATCCATAAGATTTTTGTTGCATCAAATTGAGTCATATACAATTGTTAGAAAATAATTCATGCCATCATGAGTGGGAGATTTGTAAGGTCCCTATATATCACAGTAAACAAGATAAAAAATAGCACTAGACAAATTATTATTTAAAACAAAGGATAGTCTTCTCATTTTAACCAAAGGACAAACACCACAATGGGGAATTCCAATAAAGGGTTTACTAAGTAAATGTATTATTAGGTAAATGTAGATCACAACTCAACCTATGTAAAATATTATTAGACAAATGTCCTAGTCTATGGTGCCAAGTATATGTTGACACCTGATTTATTACATTGTTAATGGGAGCAAGAACAGAATTTTGGAAACTGAATTTAAGGAAGAAGAAAACCTTTTAGAAGAACATGAGGATATAAAGTAAACTGGTAGTTTTATTTCAACATTCTGCGCATCATAAGTAAAGCCAACCTATCCTTTTATAGAGAAAGGAAGGCAAGGTTTTATGCTACATCAACTATTACATACGTGACATAAGTGTCCACTTAAGTTACTGTTACATGCATAAGACATGTGTCCTCTTACATAATTATTACATGCATCTATATTATTACGTGCATATGTTTGTAATTTCATTATAGAGATATCTTTATGAAAGTGCAGACATCCGTAATATATTTATGTAATAGTAACATAAGAGGACAAATGTCCTATGCATGCATGTAATAATGAGTCATATGCATGTAATAGTAAATGCACTAAAGAGTCATGTGCATATAATAGGAGATGCATGTAATAGTTCCATGGAAACCTTTCATATGCATGTAATAGTAGATGTAACATAGCTTGCCCTCCTATCTTTTTCAAAGAAGAAGTTGGTTTCACTTGTGAGAGTCAAAAAGTTATAATAAAACTACCATTACTTTATTTTCCCATGTTCTTCTAGAAAGTTTTCTTCTTTGAAAGCTCAATTCCTTACATATAAGATATTCTCATAGGTATAAGATAATAAAGGAATAACAAGCTATTAGAGATATAAAGTATGTTTTACACTGAATCTTGTATATCATAAATGTTAGTTAAGGATTTTGTATATCAGAAATGTATCTAACCAAAGATCCATTGTTCCCTATTCTTATTATTTTAAAAGTATAATCTTGTGAGTAACTAGGGCTTGAGAATAGGCTCTAATGTTGTGGCCAAAAAACCGACCTTGCCACAATAAAGTTTATGTCTAAGGTAGTGAGGCTTCCGACATAGTGATATCAAAGCGTAAATGTCCAGCAAAGATATTCCTTTTTTCTTCAAAAACCAAGAAGAATGTTGTATACAAGGAAGAGGGCATAGTAAGGAAGAGTATAAACATGGAACCATATCCTTAATATACAGAAAAAAAAATACAAATGAAAATAACTCACATTGATTCAAATCTTTGTAGTTTTTCAAACTAAAGGAATTAAGATGAATTTATACCATATGCTAGAGGTCCGAACTACTCACACAAAATGTAGGAGACGTGGAGATTACCGAAGTGGATTTTGCCTCTCTTAACAAAGTCCATTTCTATATATACGACAAGAGTTGAACCCCTGATGCATGCTTAAAAGACAAAGTGGGGGCATACTTACACAACCAAAAAGCAATGTTCCCAATTATTTCCTTTATGAAAATGCTTGTGAGTCGCTTGCATTCTAGCTTTTCTCATAAGTTGTATCTCTTGTGCTGAAAGAAGCATGAGATAGGTTCGACCAACCATACTGGGTGAGAAGGTTAGCGGTGTTTATATCTTAACCTTTTATGCAACATCAAATATCAAGGCAGAAAATAAGACCAAATAAAATACCCCCTCCTCCCGGCGATCATTAATTTTGTAATCTTACTTCATAGCGAAGAGGTTTATTAATTGATGGTATAACTTTGACATGCGTACAATTAATGAGGCAGACATTAATTTCAGTTTCAGAGTGGCAACTTTAA
Organism: Dalbergia cultrata; assembly: GCA_031216105.1. Classification (NCBI taxonomy): domain Eukaryota; kingdom Viridiplantae; phylum Streptophyta; class Magnoliopsida; order Fabales; family Fabaceae; genus Dalbergia; species Dalbergia cultrata. The sequence goes on from CM062345.1 coordinate 11,954,194, forward strand.
CTCCGTAAGAAAAAAATTAGTAATAATGGTTTTGATATATGAGTTTAACTTTTATGTACTGATAGTGTGAAAAATATTTATACTATTATTTAATTATATATTATTATATAAATAAATATGGTTAAATCTCATACTTACTACTTAAAAAGTCAAGTAAATAAGATGATTTGATTAGATAATATTGTAAAAATGTCTTAATTATATTACTAATGCATCAAAATTAAACATCTTTGTGTGTGTGTATATAAATGGTACTAGATTAATGTTTCTAGAGACTAACTTGAATCACTAAAAAAAATTTAAATTATTGTTTGAAATTTTAAGTGAGAAATTATTTATTATGAGAATGAAAGGAGTAGTAATGATGATTGAATTTTATAATGGTTAAAAAAATTAAATATATAATATCCTCAAAAATATTTTAAAGAGATTACATTGACCGTTGGTGTGACAAATTTATTTATTTATTTAAGGATGAATGTTCATGTCATAAGATTTTAACAGCTAAATTTTGATTAAAAAAAATTTATCATCTAACATTTTATATATAAAATTAAAAAAGTATACTTTTTTAATATAGTATTAAATTTATAAATAATCATATCCACGCTCTCTTGAAAATTGATTTGACTAGTATCAAGTAATTCAAATTTATATATATAATTATATCTACAAAACAGATTTGTACCGTTTAGCATATTCCTTATTTCTTATCCTTCATGCTGTTGTGGTCCACCAGAGTATACGGCATTGTTTTGAGTATTGAAATGAATGGGAAATGTTTATTTTGATATTTAAGATTGTACGCGTATTTTATTTTAATTTCTAAAGTTAAGAAATTATTTTTCTAGTTTTAGGAACTAAGATAAAATATTTATATAATTTTAACAAATAAAATACATCTTTACTGAAAATATAGTATAGAAAATTCTTTTCTTCCATGTTATTGTTTTGAGATAATCTTGTTGGGAATAAAAATACCAAAAAGTACATTAACATTTATAATTTTTATTAAATCATTAAAAATATTTAAAAGTAATATTAAGACATGGATTTATATAGAAAGGAAATTTTTATAGTGAAAAAAATGAATTTTTACATTTTCAATATATAGGATTGATTTGGATGACCTTCTAAAAAAATATAATTTTTTAATTAATCTTTTTAAAATTTTTTAAAAAAGTAAAAAGTATCTTACATTTAAATGTAACATTAATTGATATTTGAATATGATATTTAAATATCTTCATTCATTCTTAACCATCCTTTTTATATTATATTAAAGTTTTTTTTTCTAGAAGATAACAGTTATAGCTTCTGAAAACATATATTTTTTTACTTTTCTAATAATTCAGCTTTTATAAGAAATTACACAAACATATCAAAAAATATAAAGTGACCTTTTTAAAATAAAAGATGTTTCTTTATCAAAATAATAGTGTATATACGAGCACCATAAAACCCACTAAATTTTTTTAATTTTTTAATAAGAATACTAATTTAAAAAATAATTTCGCTAATGAGTATTTTAAAGACATTGTATAAGGATCCTAAAATGGAAGATTTTCTATAAAATAAAAGGATATATTTGATTTTAATTTTTAATTTTTAATTTTTAAATTTTGTAAAGGAAATATTAAGCACTAAAAAGTTGATTTTATCTGTACCAAAAAAAAGTTGATTTTATAGCTTTTATATTTTATATTTTTTTTTTAATTTTAAAAATTAAAAATTAAAAACTAAAATCAAAACTGCCCTAAAATATCTAAATTTCCAATAAATTGAGTATATTAAAACTTTTGAATCTTTTCACTTTTGTTCTTTAAAAACGTGATGATGGGAATAAAACTCTTTCTGAAAAAAAAAAAATAAAAGTTTAAAATACATGTTTAAAACTCTTTTTGTAGGTTGCCATTGTTGTTGGGACGCGAGTATGGCACTGATCGAAATTTGCCAAGCCTGTACGTGACATGACAGTCGTAACAGGTTTCAGAGACATCCATTTATTGTTTTCTGCAGCGAAAAATAAAGTCAAGTCACCCATCTTTCCTTCTTTCTATCTACTATCTTTGTTTCGGGCAGACAGCACCCACTTGCTCAGAGCCACACATGGACTCTATTAACCCCACTTACCTCTTTGATTTGACCTTTCAGATTCTCTACTTCTAACCTCTTCCTACCAGACAAAACTCCTCTTATCATAATTAATAAGGGTTGTCACACTACTAAAAAAAAAAAAGCTAAGTTTAATTATTTCTTATTTTTAATATATAATTAGAAGGCATTGAGATTCAATATAAAAATACTTATATATTTTGTAAACAAAAAATAATATTTAATTTAATCATATATTATTATATAATAGAAGATCTAAATTCAATTATCTCATAACTTAAAAGACTTATAGGCAAAAATATAAAACTTATCTTTTAATGGATTACACATATTGAAGACTTAAAAACTTACAAATTTTAATGTGAAATTTATATTTTTCTGAATTCCTGATATGTGCCTTCATAGCACTGCTTAATTGGAAAAACCCAGTTAATTATACTATTCAATTTTATTTTTGTTATAACTAAAAAATATCATAGTATCATGCACGTCGTCTAATGTCCACTTTAACACGTTGAAAGAGGACCGAAAGATTTACATAGTTTTATTTCTATGCACCGTAAGTTAATATAATTTTTCAAAATAAAATGTCATAATGAATATAGATCGAATGGTTCAAGTATTGCTATTAATAGTTTAAGATTATTATTTTTTAATTACTTATATTAATTTTATATTTTTTATAAATTTTTTATTGATAATTTAGATTTATTTTACACTTCCAATACAATAAAGTCAAACTCATTTTAATATCTTTAAGAGTGAGAGTTGTCCTAGTTTAACAAGAGATTTTGAGTTTGATGCAAAGATATTACCTACTTGTGTTAAAATTAGAAAGAGAGAATTTTGATATCCTAGCATTCCTACCTATCCAGTGAAAAATTATCTATAGTTGAGAGAGAGAGAGAGAGAGAGAGAGAGAATTCAGTATGATACATTTTTCAAACAAAAGGTAAAATAAAATGGAAATTAATTATGAGTTCCTGACAAAAAAAAATGAATTGTGAATATAAATACATTTGTGTGAAAACTGCTCATCCCCAAAATTTTAATCCATTTCTATAAGGGCATGCTGCACTGCTACTCTCTCCATCATTAGAACAATTTTACCAGAATGCCATCGCATAACTTATATGAGTAAATTAAATATGAAAAATTATACACTATATATATTTATGAAACTTGTTAATGTGATGAGACTATAGCGTAAAACCCCACGGATAATCGACAGGAACACAGAAATGGGATCATGGGAGGTTTGTGTTGTCGTACTATGAAGGCAGCCCCCAACAACATGTCTCTCACGTGCGTTCCTTGAATGAAGGGTCAATATGATCATTCACAGACAAGCCATTTCCCATTGGATTTAGGACACAGCTAAATAGTAGCAATTTGTATTTATGTATATGAATAATGAGCATGCATGTTTAGACCATATATGGCCCATTAACAATTCTACTGTGCCGAACATCATGGGTCACGTCACCATGACTCATGAAGCAACAGTGCTAATTGATAATTTCATTGTAGAGGGAGTTATGTGGGGAGAGGGAACTCTAGCTAGCTGCCTGTAGGTACCTTCCAATGTTCTGCGCATGGAACAGTGATTAATTTTCGAGTCACGCGCATTGATGATGATAGAGGTTCAAGGTATCAGCTTCCTGCGACATTTTGGATAATATCATTTCCCCACCCACATCGGTGTAAATATCTCCATAGGTATAAAATGAGTGATGGATAGATATCAGATTAGGAAAACGAAAAAAAAAAGAAGGTGATAGATGTTGAAATAGCAAAGTTAATAGTATTATTGTTGTACTTTAATGTGAAAGAAAAATTAATTTGATATGTTAATTTTGTAAAGCAGTCATATTAATTTGATTTATTTTATTTTAAATATCAAAAACCAAATTATATCTTAAATTTTTAGACGAATATTTTGATATCCCAATAATCTTTAAACAAAAAATATTATTTACTTAATTTTAAATAATTTAACAGGTTATTTTGTAATTTTTGAACTTTATATAAATTTAAGCTAATTATAGAGTCTAAAACAATCCAAAATTAAAAGATTTATTATTGGTATAACTCAACTTTCTCCTAAAAGGGGGGAACAGTCTCTCTCGTGCCAAGATAACTATGTTAATTTAATGATTAGGATTTGTTAATTAGTATTCATAATAAATTATACTTATCTCTTTTAAGATTTTAAAAAATTTATTCTAATTTTTTTTTATTTACAAAATTTGTTCAATAAAACCACTAAATTTATAAAATCATTACACTAACTTCTTTTCTATCCTATAAAGAACAATTCATCCAAAAAAGATCAAAATCAGTCAGACAAATGGAAAGCAGTTAAAATAAATTTTACCAAATCTTAGCAAAAATATTGTATTTTGCTCTAAATATATTAATATTTGATTATTATGTTTTTGCAAAAATATTTGTATAGTTTATACAAAATATTAATTTGTTTATATTTTTTCTGAAAAAAAAAAATTGTGCAAGTAATCCTCTTTCGGTTCCGTAGGGGTTGGTTAATCTCCGTCTCTTGGTCATTCCCTGTCACGGCATACTAATACTGACGCACATACAGGTGTGAAAAGAAACAAAGTTACATGCTATATACTACACGTTACAAATTACAGGATTTAATTATTTATTTATTTACCTTTTATGGATAATTGAGCTGCTAATTGCAAATTCGAATACTTAACAATTAAAGTTTTTCTGTTTAAGAACTTACTATTGAAATTTACTTATGAAATTATATATTGATAAAATGTTTCACAATTAAAGGTCCGTTGAAAGAATCATACTGAAAGAATTACTTTTAGGGTTTGTTTGGATGTTCGAATTAGAATTAAAATTTAGCATTTTAATTTCATAAGTATAGAATAGGAATTGAAAAGATATTTTAGTTATTTTTTAATTTCATGGAATTAGATTATGAAATTACGCTTTCAATTCACTTTGTTACTCCAATCATAAAAATTGAAATTGGAATGTAAAACCCTAATTTTAAACTCTAATTTCATGTTCAATTCCAAGCACCAAATGAGATGGTAGAGGAATTAAAATTAAAAAAGAATTGATTTTATATTTAGAAATAATATTTTAAAAGTTAAAAGAATTGTTTTTGTTTGGATACCAAAATAGACATAACATAATTTTAAGATAGATTAGTACATTTTGACATTAGAGGCAATATGTGAAAATGTCTTTCAAGTTGACCAACCCAAAATGACAGACAACTCTCTTCTTGTTTTCCAGTGGAATTAATTTTGGGTACCTTAAAATGAAATTTCAACACAATAATGTAAACCAAACACACTCTTACTATGAAATCTACTTTTATTCTATATGAATTACTTTCGACTAGTTCTACTGCAAACCAAACAAGTACTAATATATTGTGCACATATTTTTAACACTAAATTAAAAAATTTTATATGATAAGAAAAAAAAAAGGTGAGAGAAAGTTCAACACTTCATTTTTACATATTCATAATAAAGTTAGCAAAACCCATAAATAAGTAAGTATATCTTAAATAAAACTGTTGGAACCCATTTTCATTGTGAGTATATATAAAATTAAAATGTTAAATTTGTACTAAAACAATAACTGCCCTGTATAATAATCCTTTTACGTTCTTCAAGTCTAAAAATGCCGTTGTCTCTAGAATATATTTGTGATTTGATTAATATTATACTCGTTTTCTGCCTTGTTTTTTCCTATCCTAGCTCATGGCAGCAATTGCTAGGGGGAATGCTTTAACTTCATGCAGAGATTGAAAGAAAACTAGGGTTCTCAAGGCAGCTACATATTGCTCTTAATAACTTAGACTTGAGGAAGAGAGTGAAAGAAAATTAGTAGTGTACTCTTTTCCTCACTGCCTTCTATACAATTCCCTTTTTTCGCTTAATTAGAAGATTAAAAACAAACTTGAGTCCTGAGTGCGTGGCAGGTGAAGGCATGCATGCAACATCTGCACTACACGTTGCTCCTTTAATAAGCTGTACTCCATTAACTGAACACAAGATGGTCCAGGAAGAAAAATAGAAAGAAAGTCGAAGAAGGCGAACTAATCAATGAAGTAAATAGAATTGCACTACCTCATCATGAAACATGGTGGGTACAAAAAGTCCCCTGGGGAGTTGGGGTGAAGCACAATATTCCCAAAAATGGTCAAACAGTAACCATTTCAAAAAATGGAAGAAAAAAAAAAGCACTGTCCAAGTGGTCCTCCTCGATGATGAGAGGTGAGATATTTTTGAGCTTGCATCCATTGATATGTTCAGAATTTTTCAAGATAGAGAGAATACAGAAAAATTCTTATATAGAAACAAATTTAACAATGCTTATGGTGAGCTAGCTTTGCCCCTCGGTTTTTGGTGGTTTGGTGTTCTGACAACGTTGGTTGCAAGCTTTCCCATTTGTGTTTGTGTCGCCGATGCTATTGGTGCGTTTTCCATAGTTGGTTCAGGTATTGGTGGAGTCTGCTACACCTAAAGTGTTATCTTGCAGGGTTCGAGGTGTTTTTCGCTGTTGTTGAGATTTGTGTGATGTTGAGTTTCGTATGTGGCGTCTTTGTGTTTTGAATCTAGTATATTTGTACCATTTTGTTTCTCTGGGTATTAGGGTTCACCATGTTTTGAACTATGATGTTTTCTAATTTTGTGTTTCATAGTGTTTTGATATACTCTTTTTGCTCCTCTCCGTGAGAGTTCAAGCCTTTTATATCTATTGAAAAAACTTAACACCGCTTATTTAATTATATACAAATTATGCTCTACTACGCTTATTTAAGACATATTTACTTGATTTTGAGTTATCAACTGTATTATGAATATATATATATATTAGATTTATATCTCTATATAAGCAATTTTTGAGAATAATATAAGTAAATAGATTATCAGTAGAAAAAGCTCATCGATCGTTATAACAGAAGGAACGTATTGTTTCCTGAAGTGTTCAAGCTCGACATAATAAATGCAATCACAAAAATAGCAATCATTTCATCATAACAACTATAGAAAAGGGAAATACATATACCATATATATAGTAAACATTGGTGAGAGGCTGATGTTTAATTAGCAGAAGAGACTCCCATCCAGTTGTACGGTTGGGAAATTTGATCAACCTCGATTTTCACTGATTTAGTTCAAGCATAGAAAAAACAAGCTGATACTCACAGGCTGCCATTTATATATATATTAGTAGAATCCATTAGAGTTCTGTGGTCCTTCCCCTTGATCCAACGACTTTGCTTGCTTATTGCCATCCAGCTTTAATCCAAAGTGAATACGAGGGAAATGCGCCCACTGCATATACAAACATATTAGTGTCCGTTCGGGTCATCTTTTAGTGAAATTATTTTTGAAGGAATTAAATTAAAAAAATTATTTTTAAAAGAATTAATTTGTGATTGATTTGAGTATATTAAAAGCAAGTTCAAAAGAATTATTTTTATTTAAATAAGATAAAGTAAAATTAGTTTTGATTATTAATGTGAAAATAATAGTAGGATTTTGTCTCAAAAGTATTTTTTTTAGAATGAAAAGTATCTTCAAAAATACTTCTTTCAAAAGTATATTCAATTGCTTGAAAAGTATTTTTATTGGAATAAAAAAATTACCAAACACATTGCTTAATGTACAATCTCATTTTCATTTTTTCAAAAGTACTTTTGGTGTCCCAATAGTGCAAATCGAACAGGCACTTAGATGAGAAAATTCCCACACTTTAGAAGGGGAAAATTCATATTGCAAATGAGCTTAAATAGGGAATAGTTGTGATGGATAATTCTCAAATTGTACAAATTGATGACCTGCATAAGGGTTGCAAGTAATGTGGTGAAGAGCATGTTAATTAATGGAGTAGACAGTTGCCACTAATTCTACAGCAAGCAGTGTTTTAAATAGTCGTTATCAACCACATGCAATAACAATTAAGGAAAAAGCTGACATATATAAAGTTGGTGTATACAAAAATTGACGAAATGACATATCACAATTCTATTAGCTTTTGTTACTTGACTGTCTTTTTCCTGCTAAATTGTTATCCATGTTTTCTTTATGTAATTTACTTGCTTCGTCAATTTGTGTGCTTCAATAATTTGACCCATACAAAAGCACTTAACAATTAATTAATTGTGTTTTCCCGCTGCTTTTGCAATTGCAGCAACGCCATTGTAATAACAATTTAAAACCTTGATGATACGTCTCACCAAAAATTGTGGGGGGATTGTTAAAATATATAAGAATTTTTAGAGAGGAAGAGTGCTAAAGAGGAGGAAACACAATTCACACACTTCACGCAATGAATTATAAATTATAATTACTCCTATATATATTATGAATTTTGCTAACTAGTGTTCTGTTATGGTTTCCAATAATGGAAATTTTTTATATTTTTAATGTATTGAATTTACTGATAACTTAAAAATTTTATTTTTTTAATAAAATTTTTTACTTTAAAAACCTTAACCAATGTGAGGCTACTAGTTAACAAAATCCTTATATTATTGTCTACTCAACTCTCCTAACTGAGCTATTTGGACCTACCCCATGCATGTTAAAGTAGTATACTGAACAAAGGGCAAAATAGAATAATATAACGATTGCTACATTCATTTGTTCACTTATTTTTCACGATTTTATAATCTTACCATATTGCTGGGGCTGGCTCTACTAAAACTTCTCCATGATGTTGCTAACTCAATACAGGTATTGACGAGATCATGTGACGAGAAGAGATGTGAGGGGAAGTGATGTGAGACAAGCACTATTCGACAGAATACGTGTATATATATATATATATATATATATATATATATGTAGCGCTAGAAAAGCAGTTTATCCTCATTATTGTGATGTTTTGAGTCAAGAAATTAAAAGTGATCTAGAAATTCAGCTAGATTAATTAATTATACTCACATGTACTGGGCTAATTCTAGACACTGCTTAAAGGAAGTTAGATGCTTTTGTTCATTGATTCTAGGCCTACCCAATCAAGTATCCCATACATATGCATTTTACAGAAATGCTAGTTATATATACTTGCACATTCATTTTGTGCTACATCAATATTTATTCTATTTTCCTTATATAGTAGACATTGGCTTAGGTCACTTATTTGTGCAGGGACGTTCAACAATTGGTGAGTCTATGACCAAACTTGTACATATGTATATATTGAAAGTGGTTGTGTAGAAAAAGGTGATGTGTAAACTATCACCATTTTATGCAATATAACCATGTATATTAATACTTATTCAATTTTTTAAATTAAATATGATTTAGGGTGGGCAAGTTTTGAATTTTTGGGATCTGCCACATTTTACTACGAGTTAATATATCTCTAAACGGTAAACACATCCCTTTATGATACCTTAATATATATCATGTTCAATTTTTCATGTGAAAACCTCTAAACCATGCATGGTTTGAGAAAAAACTTCTAGTATTAGTTTTGCTAAAATGGAAAGATTTTGCTCATTTGGAGTTGTCAATGAAGACTCAAACATAGATAATATGATACTCTCTCTGTTATATCTTATATCTCAACCGTCCAAAACAATGAAAACATATACATTAAAAAAAAAATAATAAATGAATATTGATAATAGTGTACGTAAGAGTGTGTTAGTTGATAAGATTACTTCTATTTAATATGATTATGTTTTTGAAAAATTAAAAGTAGATAAAATATAGTTAATTATAAGGAGGATATAACTGGTAAACAAAAATGAATATTTTCTTAATTTGATAAATAGATAGATGAAATGAAATAATTTTTTTAAAAAAAAGTGGACAATCCATATGCAATGAAGGGAGTACATAGAAACACTTCTTCTGGCCAACTTCCGAGGTTGATGTTGTTCCAAAATTATCTTTTATCAATCATTTCATCATGTATTTAGATATATAAACGGAATAAAGTGTGTTATAATCATAAATGACTAAATAATGTAAGGGAAAACACATCTTGCTCATGCTAGAGATAAGTTACTTTATAAAAAAAAAAAAAAAACTTTTCTACTATAGATCCTCGGTGAAGCAGCTACTTGGTTTAAGTGGTGAAGTTTCTTGCAATAATTCATGGGCATTTTCGGGTTACCAACTTCAGCAAGGAGTTTAGAGAGGAGACAAGGTGTGTCCCATTGTGTGTAAGTGGCAAAAATTGCATAAAAGAATCAGATATATACAGAATTCGCATGCAATTTTGTGGATTACACAACGAGAAATATATAGTAATTAGACATAAACTCACGTTTTTGGCAGCTGTGCTGAAAGCCTCCCTGTGGCTGATATCTGGATTACTGGCCTTAATCCTTTGGATTTCCTCCCTGAAAAACAGACAGTAGAGGATTGGCTTATTATTTGTTTTGTTGAAAGGAATCAATATATGTATAGTTCATTCAAATGTAGCCAAAATTGGTTTGGTGTTTAGTGTCCTCAACAAACATTACTCTAAGAAGAGGTTCCAAGTATTTGTGGAGTAATTATATATTATTTATTTTTCTTCTTTAGTAAAAACAAAATAAATTGCCAACCGAGTATGTACTGTAATCTCAATTTTTTATGGTAAAATTACATCAAGTATGATGCTTGTTGACATGCAGCTATACACACATGCAGATCAGCTCTTCATTTGTATTTGTAAAAATAATGTGTCATAATATTAGCGATATCATGTATAAGTTCATCTAAATTTGTAACTTCAAAAGAGTACTTACTTAATGAACCGGTTATAGGCAGAAGGAACACGTTGTCTCTTTTCAGGAGCTGTGATAATCATGAGATAATTTAATTAGTTTGAATATTAAATAAATTGTACGGCATGAATATAACACAATCAATCATCAATTTAAATTTATAGTGCATATTTGCAACCAAAAAATTTCACTCTACATATAAAATATGATTTTCTAAAATGAACAAAAAAAAAAAAACAGCCTGAGCTATTTTTTATTTTTATTTTTCAAGTGCCCGCCCCCATACCATATTTGGACTTACTGGCAGTAGAATTGAGTGATTAAAAGGACCATATGTTCCTGTGGCTTCCAGATATAATTGAAAGTTTGAGAGTCTACAAATTGTTTATCCAAGGGTACTTTATTTGCTTAGTAGAAGTATAAAATTATTCATCGTACGCACTTCTATTTTTCATGATTCTATGACAGTTTAGGGTATGCTTGTGAATTTAGGTTTTGGAGAAGAAGAGAGAAAAGGAAAAAACTTGTAATATAATTTTACACTACAAATTCTTCCCTTCTTTTCCTTTCCCTCCTTTTCACTCCAAAATCCTAATCACGTACATACTTTTAGGTGTGATTTGGTTGTTTCTCTCTTTTCTTTTATTATTATTTCTGTCAAACTTTTTTGTCCTCAGTGTACAAGTCACTTTTGAGGGAAAAGTCCACCAACTTAATTAATAGCTGATGATATTTTAGACTGTAGCAGTACTACTACTGCCAATATCAATTACCATGAGGCATGAGCTGTTATGGTGAGTGAAACCCGTAACTGTAAAATGAAGTTTACATATGGAAGAGTGCATAAGATGAATTGTGCTCTAGGCTGCTTCTAGGGCAATAGCATGACAGCAATTCCATTAAGGATGGGTCAATTTTGTTTATGTAACGTCACCATCTAAGAGGGGGCCATATAAATTGATGGAGAAAATGAGATGCCCAAATTGGGCACCCTTCTACCAAAGAAAACTGGTTTCTCAGAGATGGAAACACACTCTTGTGAACAAGAAGACCAAAATAAATAAAAATAAAAAACTCAGTTTTATGACAAGTGTTCTCAATGATGTGGTTTGTTTTTGAGCTCTGCTTGCTTATATTAATTAACTTGTGTCAATGGTGGTGTGAGTAGCCTTTTTTGTTTTCAAAAACTTCTGGGTGTGTAGCCATAAAAACATAAAAGAAAGAAAAAAAAAGTTCAGGCCAACCTAGGCAAGTGCCTGTCAGTTCATTCAAACTTAGATTCATTAATGTACTAAAACTATATATATACAAAGGGTTCAGCTAACGAGTACTTTGAGCACAACGGTTAAGAAATATTAAAAAAAATTATTTTCAATGCATTCATTAAATTGGAGACGTAAAATTCTTGCCTTTTCAATTAAAACTTTCTATTTTTGATTATTTAATAGGTGTTCATAGGTCACTTTAGAGCAAAGTTCAAATACAAATGAGAGAAATAAAGTGTGACTCACGACGAATTGGAGGAATCCTAGATTGTTCATGCTCTATGGGCTCAAATGCCGCAATTTTGTTGCATTTTGAAGATGATCCCAGTTCTTTGCTGCTTGATTCATCAAAGCTTGGGTGCTGTTTCTGTGACTTATAGCAACATGTCAAACAGAATAACTTTTATAAAAGACACAATATATACAGTGCAAGTTTCGAAAATAAATTAAATGTTATAAAATATCAATGAAAATGAAGTATCATTCAGTTGCCCATAAGGTCATATACACAGAAAGATGTTGTGAAACACCTGAGGGTCTTGAGGAGGAAATGGTTGAAGTGGTGCTCCCATGTTCACTGACAGCAAATTGGCACAATGCCCACATCTAACCGTCACTATGGTCAGCAAACCGCTGTATGGAACACTAACCTGCCAATATGCCCATTTTGAAATTATATAATATGTTACAATATATTATTATTATCACTTGCAGTTTCTCTAGCTAGAAATTAAAGCTAGTAGAAAAACAAACTTTTCACATATGTATGCAAGAGAAGATATATCATAAGGTCGCTTGAACACTCACTCTAGTATACAATACAGTAAAAACATACATATACATTTTATCATTAACACCAAGAAGTTAAGAATTAAGAGAGCTTCACATATTGTCCAACTTTATAAAAGGCGCTTCCAAAGCACCAGCACTGCAACAAGCTGATGAAAACTAATGGACAGGAGAAAAAACAAAATGTATAGTTGCCATGAATAAACTAGAGAAGGAAGTGACCGCAGTAGCAACTTTTTCTTTTCTCATTCATTCTGAGAGCTCTACTTTTATGGGGTATTCACTGTCCACCTAGGGAGGCTGTAGCATGTGTGTGTGTATATACACACACATTCATATATATTCAGTATTTGAATACATTTTAGAAGCAAACTCTGCACCTGACATGGTGATTTAAAATTTAGTACTCGGTGCGCATCACTTTTTGCTGACACTGCATGGCAAGATGATAAAAGATAGAAATTGTAGATCATGGCGAGGAGGAAAGAGAGAGAGGATGAAAAGGACTTGACTGGATCAGAAACCATAAAGGCCATGAAGCACCGTTAACCACTAGTGCCATCATCAAGATCAGATAGATATCATAGGCTATAATGCTATATGAATAAAGGAGTGTGTGATATATCATCTTGAAGCTGACTCAGTTTACCGCTCTTTCTGCAGTGTCAAGTTAAGATCTAGCTCCATTTGAGGACGGAAAGAAAGAAAGAGGGTGCTTTCTCAAAAGGGGCTAATTTTTCAACAGCCATGTTATGGATGAAAGAGGAGAGAAAAAAATACTAGAAAAAAAAATTAAGGGAGAAAAAAAGAAAAGGAGAGAGCATTGTTTGTTGTGGTGCTGAAATGGATTGTTGTTTCTGGCACTCATAATCTATATCCACATGTTCTTGCAGAAAGAAAGAGAGGACACTGCTTCTGTACTTAAGGGAAGCAACAAGGCCTGAAACCGTGAAAAACAAAAAAACACTCATTGATGATATACATATCACAAAAGAAAGATGCTTCACTGGCAACTCATGATGAACAGAAATGTGTCCACACCTAATTCACCCCTCATCACAGAAAGGAAATTAATTTAAGTGATATATTCATAGACTGGAGAGGGAGGGAGGGAGAGAGAGAGAGAGAGAGAGAGAGAGAGAGAGAGAGAGACTATACTGTGCATTTCATCACATGGATTGGATTTGTAAGATTTAATTTTGTGAGGTGTGTGTTAATTTAGCTCACAAGTACACAAAGCAAACAATTAAAAAAAAACTGAAAAATAATTAATTAAATCAGCGGTTGACTTTATATACAATATATATAGCATATGAGATCATATATCATATGCTATATTATATTACAACCTGCAAATTAATCTTTTATTTTTTTTCTTTCTTTTGGAAAAAAGGAAGGGAACCCTAATACCTGGAAATAGCCCTAGTCATAGCTCTCAAACTTCTTCTTGTTGTGCGTGTGTGCATTTTATTATCTTAAAATTGCTTCCTTCTCTCTCACACAGAATTCATTTGCTTCTCAATTAGGATATATATGCTCCCAATTGACTTGTTCAATTAAAATCAACAATTGTTGCTAGGTGTGTGGAGTTTCCAATTTACCTTTCCTCCGGTACTACCGTGGCTCCTTATATATCGCTTACCCTTTAACAAAACTAGCACCAAATATGAACTTCTTAATTAGTTCTTACCATAGTAGAAGTTAAGGAGCAAAACCCAGTTACACTTTCTCATGAAATATAAGACATAGGGGTCGAATTCTTGGTCTAAAGTATACGCCACTCAAGAAATTCACTTGAGTGGTGGATTAAACACATTCAAGTATTTTGAGGGAAAGTTACCCTTAAAGAAATTGGGTTAACATTTGCATTTCAAAGGTTTGGTTTTCGATCCATTTATATACATGTATTCTGATTAGGTCAGAGCTGAATTTTGCTTTTTTCATGGCTACCCAAGAACAGCCATTTTTTCTTCTTCTTTCCTTTATTATTTTCTTTGGCTCTCATAATCTCGATACAAGAAATAGAGGGAAAACCGTATTGCCAAATTAGCTTTTGAAATACATGGCACAATTAAAAAAGCTTAGAAGAATATGGAAGTATAAATGAGAGAGAAAGAAACACCACAATGAGAGAATTGAGAATTGTACCGCTAGAATGGTGTTGCAGAAGTTGCAGTGAACATAGCAAACACGTTCGGTTGCCATCATGTCCATTGACATATTTTTCTATTTTGTGAACTGTCCTTTGTGTTTTTGCTTAGTAGATTTATAGGCAGATCACGGGGGGAAGAGAATTTTTTTACTTGGCTGAAAGAAAAGTGAACATGATCAAAGATTTTACAGAAGACCCGGAAAGAAAAAAAGAAGGAGAATTAAAGGATAAAATAATGAAGAGGAAAGAAAGAAACTTTAATTGATTTTCTCTTTCTTTTATGAAGAGAGAGAAAGGATATGTACAAAATCTAATAGGTTAGGATGGGACTAGTCTGGTCGGGAAAACTAGTTAAGGGATGAAATCTTTTATGCTATTAGAGTAAATAAAATATTATTGAATTTTGCTAACGATTATTTTAAAGGCATTGAATAAAGAATCAAATTAAAAGTGAAGTATTATTTTTATTTAAAGGTCAGTTTTTCAAGCCTCAAAACTAAAGTGAGTTTTCTTAGATAAATAAAATTAAAAAAATACCAAATGAAAAGTAATAAAAGTGAGAAATTAGGTATTTTTCATTTTATTTATGTAAAAAAACCACTCAAGCAATATATGGTGGAATGTTTTGCAGTATTTATTATGAAATGCATTATTCTTTGTTATTTAATTAATGTCTCCAAGATATTCATTAGAAAATGTATATATACCTTAATAATTTAACTTATGAGTCATTATTATTTTTTATTTTAATCTATTTCAATGTAATAATAAAAGGACAATTTTGCATCATGCACTAGTTAAGAAATCAAAAAAACAGAAAATTTTACATTGAAGCAATGAGTTTTATTTTAGTTTCTACAATCACTGCCCTGAGAGCTTCGGTCAACAAAACCCTCAAAATATTAAGGGGTGAATGATACAAAGCAATACCCTTTGTAGGAATACCCGACAATTTCTTAAAGTTGAGTGGGGTAAGTGGTCTTTGAAGTGCAAAGAAAAGATGGATTACGGGAAAGGCTTTAGCTGGGAATGTGAAGATTGTGCATGTGCGCGTGTGTGGAGGACACAGAATCTGAGAGTGTGGAAAGGGGAGCGGTGGGGTGGGATATGCGTTATGATTGAGAGAATGAGTGGGTGGGAGTGACCCATCTCTAACCATACAGGCTTTCTGTAGCGGACTAGGGGGGCGAGAAATTAATGCTTGGAAATTTGGAATGTTTAGGGATGTGGATCTCGGACTGAAGAGATTATTGTTCTTGTTATAGTAGTAGTAATGTAAGGGCGTGAGGGACAAGTTCATGGTTATTGGGATCAGGTCCTGCGTGCCTAGAGTTTCTGTCATTCAAAAATGTGTCCATGTGAAAGGTAGCTAGCTAGGGTCACAAATGGTTCATTTCTTAATTTACTGTACCGTTTTCTACTCTCTTCGCTATCGAATAATTATCTAATTATAAGTATTTGTTGGAATTAAAAATAATTAATAAAATATTAACATTAATGAGAATTAGAAATTATTTATTAAATTAGTCTTTTTTTTTCAATATTTCAACTGCTTTTATCTTCCTTCACTAATGAGTCAATAGTATTTAGTAAAAGTATTATTAGTAAAAAAAAATAATGAATATTATTTAAATTTTTAGAATAGACAATTATTTTAAAATAAAGTAAATTTTTAAGATGGATAATTATTCAAGGACAGGAGAGTATCTTTTAAATAATTGAATATTTAAAAGTACTGAATATTTCTTTTGAATAAATATCTTTCTTATTCAAATGTTGCTATCATCTTAAAATATTTTATGTCAATTTAATTCTAATACTTTAAATTTTGAGATCATTTTTTTAATGAATTTTTTAGATCAATTTTAGTCGGCACGTTAGTTATAATTTGATTGCTGTTGGTAAGTTGTGGTACACTGCCATGTTGCTTATTTGACTTTCTTGATTGATAATAAGAACTATTTTATCTCATTATCCAGAAAATAAACAAATATTAAAAACAAATAAAGTAGAGTTCAAAATTTTCTCATATGAATTCCTACGGACTTGTTTGGTTACTATTTCTATTTTTATTTTTATTTTTCATGTTTATATTTCTATAATTTTATTAACTAAATATTGAAAACAGTGAAATAAAATAATAAAATCTTATTTTGAGTTTTTATTTTCTATTTTCACTATTTACTTTACAAAATTCTATAAACAAAACACAAAAAATGAAAAAAGAAATCAAATAACCCCTGGGTATCAATACATAAAAAGCCACAATCACTTATTTCTTGACATCCAAATTGGTAGAAATGATTTTTTTTTGTTACATGGTAGAAATGAAGTTAGAAAACCTCATATGATATTGAAAAAAGAAATTAATATAAAAAATTTAAAGTGCTAAAACTAATTGATATTAAAAAGAAATTTAAGACCAAATCTACCATATACCAACTTCAAAATATTAAGGCAAAATAATTACTCTTTTTTCTATTTTTTCCCTCAAAATTATAATTAAGATATCTTTGTAGGTTCATTCAATTTAAAATATTATAAAATTATTTTTTATTCAACTATATATGGCATTGCAAGAAAATCACGATTTAGCTATGGACAAATACTCGTTAACATTGTAAAATCCGTAACTAGGACACATTTAGCGACAAAAAAATCCCTCTCTAAATGTGATGCTAATTTTCTACACCATGCTAAAATTTAGCAACAAATGGCAGTCCGTCACTAAATTTAGTTACATAATTATACATCGCAATCCGCTGCTAAATTAATGCCACGCGTTGTTAATAATTGGCACTTTTAGCAACGGCTGTCCATTGCTATTTGTCGCTAACTGCAATGCTTAGCAACAAAATGTCTGTAGCTAAATTTGACGCATACTATCTAGTAGATATCCGTAGTTATTCGTCGCTAATTTGGCAATAGTCAATGCAAATTAAAATATTTCTTTTCCTAGTTTTATCCTTGTTGGTTGTAACGATTCAATTTCTTATATATAATATCATAAAACATTATCAGGAATAAATATTTATCATCAAATATAAAACAAAAATTACATATAATTAACATAACTCAAGATGATATATATATTGAGAGAGTACTATTACAATCCTCGAGTACAGTAAGTTTCAAGCTGTATATCAACATAACACAAAATGAAATATATTGAAATTCATAAGCTTTAAATTGTCTGCCTATGCAAAATTTAAGTTTAAAACTATCTATGATTCAATGATAGGACTTGGTCTTTATTGGGTGGATGAATCATGATCATTTAGTGGGTCTCTAGCAAGATTCCCTTTGAAATGTACTAGAAAACATATTAACAGCTGCCTGCACTTCTTATTGCACCACTTCTTGAACTATTGCTCTCATATCCCCTATCTTTTTGTCAATCTCTCATTGGACAGCTTCTTCAAACTCCTGCTTGTTAAAGTAATATCCTGTGGAAGCTTTTGAAGAACCAACTGGATTATTTAAAGGACAAACCACATATGATTGAGCACCTAAGTCATAAATTCTTCTTTTCTTTGATCCACCGGCAGCTTCAACCCAAAGATCTAAACCAGGTTCTATGGTCATGTCATCTTCACCTCTCTGCAATATGTCATTTTCTATAATATCATCTTCCACACCATCATTATTTGCATTAGAAGCATATCCATTTTCTTGGAGTTCTCTCCTTAAGTATCGTATAATCTTCCTGAAAAAGATTAGAGGTTTTTGAAAATGAGAAAACTAAAAGAATAAGAATCCTACTTCAATGAAAACAGAGTGCACAACCTCAGCAATATTCATAATAGAACACAATAGTGCAGCATAATTGCCACTAACAATTATTGTTGATATAGAATTGGATGGTCAAATTATATTTCATTTCATTCACGTAGGAATTGGACTTACTCCTTGCAATTCTATTTTTTTTCTTTATAATTAATCATGAAAACTCAGCCAACCAAAAGGGAATGAGAGATCAAAATGTACCATAATAAAAACAAAAACAAGCTAATACAGATCAAATCAAAAGTTTCCACTTGATAGACCACTAAAAATCGCCTCCCAATCCTAAAAAGTACATAGCTTTTAGGATCAAAACTGCCAAATAAATTCAACCCTTTAGAAAAACCAGCGGTAACTAAATATTCCTATTTCAACAGATATTCATTGAGCCGAATTGGCTTATCTTCAACATGACATGTTACTTGGACATACTAGCATGGCAAAACAAGTAACAAGAGTTCCACTAGTAGCTAATAAAATAACATGATTTCAAAATGAACAACTAATATGACATCCATTCATGATTTCAAAATGAACAACTAATATGACATCCATTTTATAAATATTAAATAAATCAATGTTCTAACAGTTAAGAATAAGATCAATCATATAAGGTTTTGATTTGAAGTCACACCAATCATTTTTCTTTTTGGAGTGATGAGTCATCATGAATAGCTCTAGTGCAATAGGTTCAACGGCATTTTTACCAATAAAAAATAAAAAGATATTATATACCCATTTGTATAGATAGTAAGATTAATTATCAATATATACTCGTTTTGTTTAAAAGCAATACATTAAAAAATCTCACGTATTATATAGTATTAGTACGTGAAAAGGAATCACGTATTGCTTTGAAATACACTCTCTAAGAATGACCGATGCCTATCTGTGTGTCAGTGTGTGAGTAAGAATACATGAAATAAAACCATGAATAGTGACTTTCAATTTTTTTTAACTTGTACTCCAATCACACAGTGGCTCGAGACTGAAATTCCCATTAAAATGTAATTAAACATATGTCAAGATCAACTAAAACTCTCTAATAAGCTCTAACTCAAATAACACCTCCCCTAGTCATTATGAAAAGAAAGTTGCAGCTCTACTAAGAGAGCCCCAGAATCAAACAAAAATAAATAAGTAAAAAATAAAACTTGGTTTGTACTAATCAAATCATAATAATTGGTGTTGAACAACGTAGAATCCATAATCTGCGCAAACCAAAATCCACAATTTGTGACACACTAATTCACAAGAAATTGTGGCTTTTTTACCAATAATTTAATTTAATTTTGTGTATTAGATAGTAATTAGCTAGAAAATTTGGGTTTAGACATATATATAATTTTAATCTAGCTTGGTTTTTAGAAAGATAGAATTTTTATTTGTCGACAAAAGTATCTAATTAAGTTTAATTTAATTAATCTACACTAGTTAATGAAATCATAATTTGATGTAATAGAAACACATTTAGAATTTACTTTAGTTGGATTAATAAATTGTTGGTTCTAAGAAAAATGAAAATAGTTTCCCATAATAATATTTATTCGTCATAACTAATAGTATAATTAGCAATAAAAATGTTATATTAATGCTTAGTTTAACAAAAATCTTAAAATTAAATAAATTATGTTGTGAAGAGTTAAATAATTATTAAGATCTATTTAGTTAGTGTCTCCATTTTTTTTAAGTTTATGATTTTATTGCAACTAGGTTAGAGACTCTAGCTAGCTTTGTACATTGAAAGCTTAAGATAGAAATTTTTGTTATTTATTTAATTTTAAGATTTTTTTAAACTAAGTATTAATATAACATTTTTATTGCTAATTATACTATTAGTTATGAAGAATAAATATTATTATAGGAAACTATTTTCATTTTTCTTATAACTAACAATTTAGCTATATTTCATCGCTGAGTAAGGATCCTCTAAAGTGATTATCTCACTTTAGAAGGTAAAGTGATGAATTTCACCCTTGGATTAATAAAATTAGAAGTGTGATCCTCTTTACTTTATTGATCTAATGGTAAAATCCCTTCACTTTATCCTCTAAAGTGAGATTCTCACTTTAGAGGATCCAAATCCATCATCGCTATATTTCATAATTCTCCTATCTTGCGACGGAATTTTGTTTCGTTGCAATTCCATCGCTAACTAAGCATATTAGCAGCAAATATGAGATCCGTTGCTAAAATCCATCGCTAAACTTGATTTATCTTGGTGGTATGAATACACAAATTGATGTAGTGTTTCTTTAAGCATTAGTTTAGTTTAGATGAAGATGTAAAGATAGAAAACTTGAGGGAAGAAAATGTGTGGCATGTCAAAAACTACCTTAGACATATTAATTGTTTTCAAACAACCTTGTAGCAGTAAATAGTTTTTAAAATTGCACTACATTCATAAGAAAACTTTGGTGGGGCCCACAGGAAATTTTTCTCTCAGTTGTGAAGAAAACCATTGCAGTGAGTATAACACTACTAGAAATCACTGAGTTACTGATGGATTTTACCGACGAATTTTAACCACCGGTAATAACGCAGTTGGAAACAGTTATCGATGGAAAAAAACCGTCAAAAGTTTTTACCGACGGATTATTCAAAGAAAAATCCGTCAATAAGGGGATTAGCATTGCGTCGAAAAAAATCGTCAGTTAGAAACCTTACCGACGGATTTTTTTTATGTTATTGACGGATTTTTTTGTCGATAATTTCTGAATTATTAAAAAAATTAAAAATTAAATTAATCATTACCGATGGAAAAATCCGTCGG
This sequence comes from Dalbergia cultrata, assembly GCA_031216105.1. Taxonomy (NCBI): domain Eukaryota; kingdom Viridiplantae; phylum Streptophyta; class Magnoliopsida; order Fabales; family Fabaceae; genus Dalbergia; species Dalbergia cultrata. The sequence continues at coordinate 11,975,801 of CM062345.1, forward strand.
AAATTGTAATAAATTTTTTTATTTTTAAATTAAAAAAGTTACCGATGGATTTTTCCATCGATAATAATTTATTTAATTTTTTTTATTTTTCACAATTCATAAATTACCGACGAAAAAATCCATCGGTAACATAAAAAATTAATTTCCGTTTTTTATTCTAATTTTATCAACGGAAAAATCCGTCGATAATTTACTGCTGTAATTTTTTGAAAAAATGAATGTTACTGACAAAAAATCCATCAGTAATGTTTGAGTTTTTTATTTTCTCTTTTTTTTTGTATTAGCAACAGAAAAAAATCCTAATAAATGAAAAATAATAAAAAACTCCTGATAAATAATAAAAGTAAGGAATTTAAGTTTAAAATATAAAATAGATAAAATTGTCAAGAAGTATACGGATACAAATATAAAAAGTTCAACATATAAGAAAGTAAGAAATAACAAGATCTCATATCAAGAGAAGTCAGCAACATCATCACATCATCAGCATCACCATCGCCATTATCGTCGCCATCACCCTCATCATCATCATCATCATCATCACCGGCTGGCTGTGCAAAGGAGCCTGCCTGCATCTTCTTCCACGAAGACATCATCTCCTTCTTCATCTTCTTCATCTTTAGGTCCATGGCCTTTTCCTTGTCGTCAATCTTCTTTTGCATCTCCTGCTACTGGCGCTATCTCTCTGCGTCCTGCTCTTGTATACGATGAAGTTTCGCGTTGAGCAGGTGAACTCGCTCGCAGATGGCATCATCCTTGGCAGTGGACCCAGTGCCTGTAGATGCACTAGTGACAAAGGCAGAGGACAAGCTACTCGCATAAAATGACCCCACGCCATAAATGCGGTTCTTGTAAGGACCGCCGACTACCTCTTGCCATAATGCATCCTCATCAATCGATAGGCACTCCTCACCAGTTGCAATTCTCTGCTCTCGCTATGTCTTAGCTTCCTGATAGCGCTGCTCATAGGAATGCTATAACAAAATAAAATTAATTAAACCTCTATCAAATATATGAAATAATAAATTAAATATGTATACAAATGATAAGTGTTTGGAACATATATACCCAAGCTGTCTCTGAGCGAGGATCAACCCATGTCTTCTCTTTCTTGCGCATGTGAGTCTTTCTGAACAACTCACTCTGTGTGGGTGGCCTCTTCAACTCAACAACCTACAATTTGAGTGAAACATGTAAAACATTAGTAAATGAAAATATAAATTTTAAAAAAGGAATTTTAAAAATAGTTAAAATGATTAATAAACCATCCGGTGACGCGTAGTCTCTATAATAGCAGAACCACCACAATGAACGGATCCACCCTTTTGAGATGCTCTACTCGCCTTAGCTTTCAAAGACTTATCCTTAAATTTCTAACTTCTCCAGTATTGCCACAACTAGTCTAGGCTGGCCTAAATCATCCACCTGGGGGTCTCATCCCACCGTTCCCGGATGTCGATGTACATGTCTTGCAGCCTGTGAGCTGCCTTGGATTTGAAGAGCTTGAACATGAATTCTTCATCTTTGGGCTCGATGATGAAGTGGGACTACATATGGAAGTGAGAAAAAAAAGGTAATTGAAAGTAGTTTCTAAAGTAAATTACACATTTTCATAATAGTAGTTTTATTTTACCTTTCACTCAATAAACCAACGCAGCTTCTCATCCTTTGTTAGCTTGCCGAAGGACTCAATCGGCCTATCATACAATTTATGGATGGTGTGTGTCGCCTCATGCATGGCCCGTGCATTTGGATACTAACTGCATAGGAAATAGTACAAAATAATGTGTATTATGGGTCAAAAAATTGTTCAAATTATTACAACAAGATTCATGAATTTAACAATTAAATTAGTTACCTTTTCTTACCGAGACGTACAAGCGATACCCATTGTCCCCTGTGGACCCATGTCCTGATTGCCCTACCGATGAGCCACCAATTGCCCCGCTTTTATCACCCCCTTATGAGTCTTGTATTAGGGTGGAAACAGGATCTACCGGTAGTGGTGGAGGAAAAGGCACCTCTCCAGGAGCAGGCACCATGGTAAACTCCTAATGGGCATGAGATGGTGGCATGGAAGGGGTAGAAGTGGATGTGTGAGCGGTTGTGGTAGATGCCTGACTAGGAGGGTTGAATGTTTGATTATTTGGTACACCCTTGCCCTTGCCCTTGCCCTTGTTTTTCACTTTAGGTGCTATGTCTGAAAAAGAAACGATAATGTATGAAAAAACAAATAATATAAAAATTTAAAATAAATAGATGTAATAAGTATGGGACTATACACATCACATTTAATCTGAAAGTTGAGGACTATCTTCATCATTCTCAGTCTCAACATCATCATCAAACTCATCTTCCTCATCATCACCACCATTGCTTTCGTTGTGTTCACTCACTAATTGATCACTGGAAGAGTGAATTATCTCAACCTGACCCGAATCGGAACATAAACTTGGCAATATTCCTGTATCAACTGCTACCTAAGAAGGGACTAGATCATTAACTTGAAAAGCATCATCAGGTGGTTCTTCGACCTCAACTCGACCCCTAGGTTTAGTTTTCATGACCATCTTCCAATCTTTTCTGCACTTTCCAGGGTATGATGCATAAAATACCTGTCTTGCATTCTGAGCAATAATGAAAGGATCATATGCACCGTACCTTTTAGTATGATTCACCTCAGTAATTTTATATTGGTTGTGTATGCGTGTTCCGTCAGGACGTCTTGAGTCATATCAATCACAACTGAACAACACTACCAATTTTTTTGGTCCATCAGCTACATATTCAATCTCTAGTATTTGTTTGATTACTCCATACCAATCACCTTCCCCACTACTTGCATCCCCTTTGACACAAACCCCATTGTTGTCTGTTGCTCTCCCCCGGCCCCATTCAAATGTATGAAACTTATATCCGTTCACATAATACATTGGCCAACTATTTGCTTTGTTAGCAGGACCCCAAGCCAAACTTTGTAAATAAGGACATGAAACGTTATTGTTTTTATCAAACACCTACATGAATAATTAAAATTTAAACATCAACACAAAAGATGATAACTAGAACATGTGTGATTTTGGATCAAATGGTTACTAGATAGTTAGGTCACATACAAATGATCTGAACCATTGTGGAAATTGTTCAAGGGTGTGTCGCTCATCAACTTGTTCAAAATACCTGTAAATTAAACATTGCAGATAAAATAAGATTTGATTTATGTCATCACATTAACATATTGAAAGTGATACATTGATATCACTTACGTTTTAAATGGTTGCACTTCATCACAGTTGATTAAGATATGCAAATGTACAACATGTTTCTCTCTCTCTGATAGCCAATGTGGTTTGGATTTTCCAGCAGCACGTCCGAGCTAATTGAATACAGACAAAGTATGTTGAACTGAACTTTCACCCCCATCATCATTTCGACCAACCCTTGTTCGTCTAGATTGAACATGTGGGTCAAAGTAATAGGAACAAAAGAAATATGTCTCCTTGGAGATATATGCCTCACATATGGAACCTTATACTTGAGTCCTATTTTTCACAGTTCTCTTGAAACTTCCAATATTTCTTTCGAACGGATACGTCCATCTATATTGAACTGGCCCACACACCCGTGCTTCGTATGCCAAGTGTACAGGCAAGTGTTCCATAGAATCAAAGAAACCAAGAGGAAATATTCTTTCTAATTTGCACAGAATTATAGGGATGTTTCTCTCCATAATTAATAGATCTTCAACCCTCAGAGTGGACGAACACAAGTCTCTAAAATATTGACTCAACTTTGTCAATGGCTTCCAAACAGGGAGAGGTAATTCTCTAAATGCAATTGGAAGTAAACACTCCATGAATACATGACAATCATGACTCTTCATGCCAAAAAATTGTCCTTGTGCAACATTGGCACATCTACCCAAGTTTGAGCAATAACCATCAGGCATCCTCAGCTCTTGCATCTACTTACACACAGATTGTTTCTGCGCAGAGGTTTATGTGTAACTAGCCTTTGGCTTACACACACGTCCATCTGACAACTTCTGTAAACTCAACTCAGGTCGCTTACAATACTCTGCCAAATCTTTTCTTGCTTTCACATTGTCCTTAGTCTTATCCGTGTCCATCACATTGTTTATGATGTTCTCACACACATTTTTTTCCACATGCATTACATCAATACAATGATGAACTAGATCATCCCCCCAATAAGGCAAGTCCCAGAATATATTTTGTTTAGTCCAATTATGATCTACCCCATATCCTGGATATCGTATGCATTTACCTATTTCAATTATCATTGGAAAGCCTTTAACTCTGTGCCAAACCTGATTGCCACTTAGCCTCTCAGGAGCTCATCACGTTCAATCATTTTCTTTTTAAACGCGTTTTTCTTACCTCTAAATTCATGATCAAGGTCCAAAAACCTCCGATGACAATCAAACCACGAGTTTTTTTTACCATGTTTCAATGTGAACGCCTTTGTACTCTTCATACAAATTGGGCATGCCAATTTCCCCTGCATCATCCAACCTGACAACATTCCATAGGTTGGAAAATCATTGATAGTCCACATCAATGATGCCCTTAGCAAGAAATTTTGTTTCATGGAAATATCATAAGTTTGTACACCTGAATACCATAACTCTTTAAGCTCATCAATCAATTGTTGGAGATAAACATCAATCTTCGCTTTGGGATTATCGGGCCCAGGGATTATACAAGTTAGAAACATGTAAGGATCTTTTATGCACATTTCAGGAGGGAAATTGTAAGGTGTAACAACCACAGGCCAGCAGGAATAGGGTTTGCTAAACTGATTATTCAGAGTAAATCCATCTGCACAAAGCCCTAACCTAACATTCCTAGGATTCGCAGCAAAATCAGGATAAATTTGGTCAAAGTGTTTCCAGGCGTCACCATAGGAAGGGTGAGTCAAGACACCATTATTTTTCTTATTCTCAAAGTGTCATCTCATGTGAGGTTCTGAACTCATTGAAGCATACAACCTCTTTAACCTTGGAATTAGGGGCAAATAGCGCATTTTTTTTATAGGGAATATCCTTATATCTTCCATTTCCAAATCTTTTTGGTTTGAACCTAGGGCTTTCACAAAATTTGCATTGGGTTAGGTATGCATAATCTTTGTAGTATAACATACATCCCTTCAAACAACAATTTATTTTTTCTAATTTCAGCCCGAGTTTTGAAACTAATTTCTTAGCCTGATAGAAATCCTTTGGAACAGAACTAGGTTGTGGACTAATCTCACTCATCAATGTTGCCTACTGGTCAAATGAATTTTGACTTTGGTTAGCTTTTAATTTTATAGTTAACATCCTAACCGCTAAAGACAACTCCGAGTGTACACACCTTTCCCATAGTGGGGCCTTTACAGCCTCCAATATAGCGAAAAATTTCTCAGCCTCGACATTGGGAGCCTCGACAAAAGGTTCATAATTTGCATGATTTTGAGAACCAACTGCGTCATAAATCATTTCCTTATATCGTCTAGAGCTATCCTCCCAATAAATATTTCCCGTGACATGCTCACCAATATTAACTCTACTTGAACTACCTCCAACATATGTATTTTCAACATTAGCATGTTCAAAATTTTGTGTGGCAACTTCCCCATGCATAGTCCAAACCCAATAATCTGCCATAAAACCATCCTTATATAGGTGATACCTAATGGTGTCCATATCAAAATATTGCTTACATTTGCACTTAGCACAGGGACACCTAACTTTTTACTCATTCATAAATTGTACTGTTTGACAAGCCACCCCTACAAACTGTTCAACTCCCACATAAAATTCGGGTTTAATTCCCCCTCGACTGGGGTGCACCCTGTCATACATCCATAGTCTGTTTGCGAAACTCATGATTCTTGAATGTGTAATTAACCTATCAAATTCATTAAAAGTTTCCCAAATTAAAATTTGATTTAATTATAAATATCTTTCACCAAACAATCTTTTAAGAGTAAAAGTCTTTTAAATAAATAGTTTGTGCTCTTTAACTTAACAAAATTTCGACAGCACCCTCCTTAAATTTAAAAAAAAAATTGACAGAATTTCCTTTGAAACTAAGACCAAATAAATTTTAAAGAAACTTAATAGAATCTCCTCTAAAATTAAGACATCCCAAAAAATTTTAAATAAATTCGACAGAATCTCCGCTGCAACTAAGACATCCCAAAAAATTTAAAATTTTTTTGACAGAATCTCCCCTAAAACTAAGACATCCCAAAAAAGTTTAAAAAAATTCGACAAAATCTCCCTTGTAACTAAGACATCCCAAAAAATTTAAAATTTTTTTTACAGAATCTCCCCTGAAACTAAGACATCCCAAAAATATATACAAATATCAATCCAGTCAAATATATAAAATTCACAATCCAATCAAATTAAAATTCACAATACCATCAAACAAACATTTAAATATCCCAAAACCGCTCTAGAGTACACCCCCTTATAACATCACAACATGCATTATCTGCAATCTCTACATACACAACCAATCTCCACAACAAACAATTCAAATAAGTCGGGGAAGGACCTCTACGCCCTTCCCCCCAGTCACGCAATCCCAGTTTCCTATAACTCTATCTTAGAAATCATAAGTCTCTATCCTAACAAAAATGTAATTAAATAATAAGAAGAAATGATTACTTACCTTGAAAAAAAGCAAAAGAATATTATGCTCCACCAAAGAAATACTCCAACCGAATTCTATATTCTGTAACAAAATCAATTACTTAGATTAATAACTTCAAAAGAAATACTAATAACTTCAAAAATTTCATATTGTTACTTTTGAAGCCTATCTATCTATTCCAATCTATAAACACAACTTCTAGAAGAACCTATGCTTTATTTGCTGTAGCTGTTATTATAGATTCAACAAGGACTGGATCTACACACAATCAATAATTGGACTAATCAAAGTTTCCAAATTTCTAATTAAGTTATATAGTCTAGTTCTTGTTCACATTGCATTTTCTACTCAACATAAATAATTAGAGCGAGGGTTGAAATTCAACTTACACATAACAAATATAAATGCTCTCCTAAACTCTCGCTTATCTTTTCATTTGGCTATACAGAGATGCCCTTTTTTGCATGCCCTCTGACTTACTAAACAATACACTACATGACAAGTCTCTAGATATTTAGACAAAATCAGTTTGAACAAATTTGAGACTAAATTAACCTAACAGGGTAATTAATTACTATTAATTTAAGATAAAATATAGTGGACCTTTGTAGGTCTCCTCAAGTGGGTGGAACTTACCTGTGGGCACGGAGGGCCAGGGACAGTAGTAAGGCAAGCTCCATGAAGGGGGTGTGGAAGGCTCAGGGACAGGGATGGTGCTGGGTAGCCAAGTTGTGAGTGGGGGACCTGATGGAACGCGACTCACTTCACTAGGTGGGGCAGACAGCACGGCAAGAGGGGAACCGAGCGCGGTGGCATTGACGTGAACCGGCGGTGGACAGCACGGCTTCACGAAGATCTGGCCTGACAACGGACTTTTGCGGGCCCGTTTGGCTCGACAGGAAGAGATGCTGACCCGAGGAGGAGCCGGCACGGGATCTGGCCGACAGCGAGCGCGATGCGGGGAGTAGCTGACGGCACGCGACCAAGACTGGACCACTCGCGAGGACAATGGCGACGCCGGCGCGTGACAGACTGCGACCGGGAGCGGAGTTCTCGCATATCTGGGCGAGTTCGTGTCGAATGGCCGGAGGTCGGCGGGTCGCGGGGGAGTGTGTCGAGGGTCGCGGGGGAGTGCGTTGAGGGCGCCGGCGCCGGTGGCCGAAGGTCGCTGGTTGGGCAAGGCATGGGTGTTCACCTGTCGGTCAATCAACAAGAGAGAGAGAGAGAGAGAGAGAGAGAGAGAGAGAGTGTGTGTGTGTGTGTGTGTGTGTACTAAGAGGGGAGGAAGTGAAAAATAAAGAAAAAGCTTACCGATGGATTTTTGAATTACCGATGAAAATCTGTCAGCAACATTGTCATTGAAAATTTTTTTAAAAAAATATTACCGACGAATTTTTTCCATCAGTAATATTAAATTAGAAAAAAAGAAAAAAATTATCGACGAAAAAATCCGTCAGTAATGTAAGTTTCATCATAGTCAAAAGTACATAATAATTACCGATAAAAAAATCTGTTGGTAACATGCGCGCCTTATTTTCCAAATTTGGCACGAAGTTTACCGACGGATATCGACGAAAAATCCGTTGGTAATGACTAAGACCCAAATTTTTTAAATTTTGAGTTTTCCATCGGTGAATCCGTCGAAATGACCGACGGAAAAAATCCGTCAGTAACTCGGTGATTTCTAGTAGTGATAAAGCCTTTGTTTTACAATTAAAGGGTTCTTAGATGCAGAAACAAAAAAAAAAAAAACCTGCAACATGAAGATATAGCTTGTATCAAATAAGAAGTTGAATGTGGAGTAGTATACCATGCCCCCAATCACATATAGTGTACCATAAATATTCATTGTAAAAAAATAATCTATCTCACAAATTGCCCCACCATCAACCCCATACACAATCTTCCCTACGCCCTCCACCATTTCGGCCACAACGAATCTCGCTTTCCTTTAAGATCTAGAACAAAATGATTAAGCAGGTTCAACTTCAAAGATAGAGAAAACAGATTCAGATTTGATGATCAATAGCCACTCACTGCTACAGCACATGGCGGATCTGAATGGAGATTGGATGGCAAAGACATTGGAGAAACGCCAAGAGACAAACCTAAAGATATTGGCACTGAGCTCAAAGAACTAAGAACCAGATGGAGCACTGTAGCAAGATTGGAAAGCATAGTGGAGAAGAAGAATCCCGCCAGCGACGGACCAACGATGAACTAGATCTGGAATTAGAGGGAGAGGGGAGAGAAAGAGAGAGAAAGAGAGAGAGAGAGAGAGAGAGAGAAACCATCACCACCAGCCACAACAACGATGCAAGACAAAGACAGTAATTGTGGTGGTAGCTGCGACGGTGGCCTGATTGCACGCAACCGAATTAAGGAGATTGCAAAGAACCAAATCTCACCAAGAGAGTGCAGTGATGAGGAAACAGAAGCACATAGAGCAAGAGTGTCTCCATCTTCGAGCTTGATCCATCGCCGCATGAGGATGACCTATGACTGCCTTCACATCTTCAGCACCGTCAAGGAGGAGAAGTAAGCAAGAGTGGCCCATTGCAGATGAGTGGGAAGTGAAGGGAAGATAAGAGAGTTGTTCTTAATCTGTTTACCGTTGAACCCTTACCTCACCTTGTCGATTATCAACAATTTGCAATCAACAACAATGTTGGTGGCTTCATGGTGGTGACGCAGTGTGGTTTGGCTGCATGGTGGCCGAAGGATAGTGGCACCGATAAGGGAGACCTATTCCATTTTTCAAGATAGAATTATCCATAGTGTATTATATCTGAATCAGTTACATGATATATATACCACACAAAATTCACTCCACATGTCTTTTATTTATTGAGACAACTTACATATTCATCTTGCAAATATTTTTTAATTTGCATCAACGAACACACCTTTACAATTTTATCCTCATAAAGAATAAAACGATTGACCATCTTATGAGAAAAATAAACAATATTATGAAGAAAAAAAAAGCTTGGATATATTTACGTAAAAAATACGAAACAATTTTAATAAAATTTTAAAATAGATAATTTTATTTTAAAATTATAAATTTAATTTATATGACATTTAATTTTAATTTTTCTTAAGAAAATTATTTTATATTATATTTTATAATTTTGATATTAATAAATTAATATTTTAATTAATATATATTTTAAATATATATATTTCCATAATTTATAAAAGTTAAATAAAAGCTAAATAAATTTATTTATAAAATAATATATCGAAACCTTATTAGTATTGAGGATATATATGTTATTTTGTATATTTTTTACTTTTTTCCTTATTTTTTATTTTTTCTTCATCCAAACAATAAAAAAAATATACTTTTTCTTTATTTTCTTTCTTTTTATTTTCTTTTCTCTTATTTTCTCCTCGTATTCAAACAACATACCATAAATAATTGTCTTCATAAAACTTGATCCCCTACCTGATAAATTTAAATTACTTTTCACTTCAACCAAAATTTTGTAAATACATTGTTAATTTGTTTGCCGACCCTCATATACTACGTATACAAAATTTGTATTCAAGGAACACTAGGACTGATTACTAAATGAAGCTGTCTTAATCAAATTATTCCAAAGTTCAAAATGTTAATTAATTACAGAGTAAAGTAAGTCAACAGAGCCTTTTAGCCAGGTTTACTAACCGTGACGTAGAAAAGACCATGGAGATGGCAAGCGTGAAAATCATGTTTTGTCCATTTCCGTACCTTCTTATCTATGGTGGCGGTGTAGTGTTTGCAAACTGATTAGACCTGTTCCCATACACATTCATGAATTTTCCCGAGAATAGTATCACACGTGGGATTTATCATTAATTAAGGCACGCGTTTTTTTTTTTTTAATATCATTCAGTTAATTCAATTAATTAAGTTAAAACTACGGCTTTTTTACGGGAAAAAAAAGAAAAATAATTATTTATGAATTTATAATTAATCTAATATTATTTATCAATATGCACTAAATGTTAAACAGCTAACAATAAAATGATTTAATACCCATAAATCAGCCAACAGTAAAACAATTTACTGGGCGACGTGTTTTATTGTGTAACGATTTAACGAGTCATGTGCAAACACTTTTATCAGTAAATCAGCTAATAGCCAGCTGATTTATGCACATTAAAATGATTTCAAGCTAAGCATTTTATGCGTGCAAGCTGTCTATAAATACACCCTCAATGAGCACTTTGAAGAAATGGATGCAAGGGGGAATTTTTTTTTTTTTTTTTTTTGCTTACAAAGTAAGTGGCTAAAAAAATTTTTGTGAGACTTTTTATGCTTGTTCATTATAGCAAGATGGAATCTAGTTTAGCTGTCAGAATCCTTATTATCAACATTAATTATTCATAAATAAAACTTATTATAATCTCAAATTTCAACAAATTCTTATAAACCTTATCTAACTAATAGCGAACCTAAATTAAATTAAACTTAAAGACTAAAATAAATATGAGTACATACAAATAAATAAACCAAACATTATTAATCTCTTAAACATTTAAATAAATGTCATATATTAAAATCCATCAACTAAACAAAAATACAATTATAGAAACCAATAACTTGAAATAATGTATTTTTTTATTTGAAAATATAGTTCACTTATTCTAATTTATGTAGTTATAGGAACTAAGTTAGTTTTTTTTTTCAAAATAAAAAAGACCAAGGATTCTTCTTATTAACTCATTTATGTTATAGTCACAAGACTTAGTTAAATGCATTTGAACTAATCTTTTGTTATTTTGTTTATTTTGCATGGAAAAAGAACTCCCACCTATGAAATCAAAGTTAGACAAACAACATATCTATAGCTATAACTTCTACAATTTGTTTATGTTTATTCAAATATAATTTGCCCTTTTAGTTTATGATATATGTGTATTTTTGTTTACCTTATATGACATTTATTTAAATGTTTGATATTGCTAAGAGATTAATAATGTTTAGATTATTTATTTATATGTATTCATATTTATTTTAGTCTTTAAGTTTAGTTTAATTTAGGTTTATTGTTGGTTAAATAAGTTTTATAAGAATTTGTTAAAATTTGAGATTATAATATATTTTATTTATGAATAATTAATGTTGATAATAAGTGGTGGATTATGATAGTAAAATTGGACTCCATCTTAAAAGTTTTGAATTATCTCACAATTATAATGGACAAGCATAAAAAGTCTCACAGACATTCCTTTTAGTCACTCACTCTACAAACCAAAAGATAAAAAAAAAAGAATTCCCCCTGACATCAGCTTCTTCATAGTGCTCATTGAGGGTGTATTTGTAGGCAGCTCGCGAGCATAAAACGGCTAGTTTGGGAACGTTTTAATATGCATAAATTGACTAACTGCTAACAGATTTATTGCTGGAACTGTTTGCACATGACTCATTAAATCGTTGCATAGTAAAATACGTCATCTAGTAAATCGTTTTACTGTTAGCCAATTTATATGTACTAAATTATTTTACTGTTGGCCATTTTACATTTAGTACATATTGGTAACTAATATCATACCGGTTGTAAATATGTAAATAACTATTTTTCTTATTTTTCTCATAAAAAAGCCTAAAACTACTAATTAAATTCAGATCAAAACAAAAAAAATTGAAGCAATGCATCAGCATACCCAAAAACAAAACTGTGCATGCATGCCAGCACTTCAGAAGGCAGAGGAGCAAATGTACTCCAAGAAGAACATATGCTTGTCAAGTCAATGTTATAAAGTTCCTAACTATTAATTGTTCTGCCTGTGGGTTAGAAGGATTTTCGGGTTTTTTATATATTTAGTTATAACTTGTATCAACTTGAAAATTGACCTTTTACTTGTGCATTTCTACAAGGGACGCGTTGCATGTCAATCTGCACCTTGGTCACGTTTGTACAGTTTCATTAGCCATCTTGGCAGGTTCTTATGAGGTTCCAAAATTAAACATGTTTCGAATCCATGGTGACTGTAAATATACTGCTGAACTGAGGTGCTTTTATAATTTTAAGAGAATGTAAAAGTGGACAATAATTGTAAATGTCAAAAGTTCACAAAATCACATTTTTGTTCAACTCCTCCGTTGTTTTTGACCTAGCCGCCTCTCCTAGTCCCTCTCACGCCATTGCCGAAGTGGCTTTCTGCCAGCACCCATAACAACGATTGATGTCGTCTCTGTCCTTTGAACTGAAAATTTATTATCGTTTTCTATATTAATATTGCTAATATTGATCTGCTAAAGTTAGAATGTATAGTAGCATACTGTTTCAAAAGGGAAAAGGGTAATATAATGCGTGTAGAGAGATGCCCGATATTGCTTCATTTTTATTCCTTCTACACATCTTCCAAATTTTGTTTATCAATTTTTTTTTGCTTCCCGTGCTTGTTTATCACCCTATTCTAATATTAAACAATACTCTAATGGAAAGTGCTGATAGGTTTTTATTTTAAATTGATGAATATATTAACAGATGTTTGGAAACTTAATGAAAGGAGTTAAACCCAATTCTTATATTTGAAATAGGCTAGTAAATTAACGAATTCAATTCAATTCTTTAATTTGAAATGGGTTTAAAAATGAATTAATTTAATTATTTTTACTATTTTATTTATCATTAATAGGTCAAGAATAAAATATTATATTTAACTAAGGTTATTTTAATATTTTTATTTGTTAGAATTCAATTTATACACCAAATCACACTCATTTGAGTCTGATATCAATTCATTCACTTAAATTGCTTCAAAATCATAGAATTTAATTCAATTTATTGATAGAATTAAATTTCAAAGATTTCTAAATGTCTTATAATAGTATGTTTGAAAATCTTTAATAAGATGAAATTGAATTGAATTTTACTTTCTTTTTTTTTTTCATGAGTTCCGGCAATCGGTCCTTGTTCCCAGTTGCCACCATAAGAGTGGGGAGTATCAGCACGTGTTAGAAGAAGCCTCGAACAAATTCACCATTCTCTCTCCCTCTCTCTCTCTCTCTCTACTCAAAGCTTGGAAGTTCAACCCTCTTCTTATTCTTCACAAAGTTCCAATTTTTAGCTAAGGACAAGACCCAGGAAAGGTCTCTCCGTAATCTCGTGACCACTGCGGGAAAGATGACGTCATCGTCAGGAAACAATCCCCATTCTACGGCCCAGTTTGGGCCAGTTCTCAAAGAAATCTCTAGGCGGCGGCCGACAAGGGAAGAAGGCAACGACGGTGATAGTGGAGGATGAGGCAGAGAGGAGGCAGGCAGATGAGTTGAACAATGTTTACTAATGTCAATAAAAGTACTTAAAATATCTTTAGGCGCCTCAACCAAAAAAAGAGAAAATGTGGACCGAAGTAATATTTACAGATTTTCAATGGATGTGAATGATGGGAATGTTTGAAATATTAGACTATAAAATGTTTTTTTTTATCTCAACCATAGGATGGGCATTATATGGATGAGGTTTTGATACCAGGTGGTTCTAAACATGCTTGAAACTACATAACAACTCAGTCAACTATCTTATATTTTTTTCTTATTTTTCTTTTGAATGCAGTTTCATTCGATTTCAGATACTATCTTTAAACATCGATTAACTGAAATAAAAGAGTAAACAATGGTACACCAAAATATAAAAGAATAAAAAAAGGCCGGAAGAAATGAGCGTTAGTTGATCAATAGAAATTAAAAAATGCACAAACAACACACTAAATCAGTGAGGGTTTTTTATCTTTTTCAAGAGAGTAAAATACAATCAATTTCTCGAGAGAAAGCTTTATTACATTCTCCTCCTCTTCATTTTTAAAGCATATACTACCCTCCTTTATAAATTTAAGAGTAGAATGCAACCCAATCTCTTAATAAATACTCCCTCTACCCTTAAATAATTATCTAGTTATAAATACTCATTAAAATTAAGGAAATAATTAGTAAAATATTAATGTTAATAAAAATTAAGAATAGTTTACTAAATTGCATTCGTTTCTTTTTAACACTGCAACTTCCTTTTTCCTCTTTCACTAATTAGGAGTCAATAGTATTTAATAAAGATATTATTAGTAAAAAATAATTAATATTATCTAAACTTTTGAAATGAACAATTATTTAAAGATAAAAGTAGTATTACTATTACACTTCTCTCCTCTGTATTTCTAAACCATACACCACCTTCCCCTATAAATTTAAAATAAGCTACACTTTAATCAATTTTCTAACTTTTCATTAATTCTTTACTTTCTCATGCTTATTGTTTTGTTATTAATTATGCATATTAATTTTTATAAAATAAAATATATGTTATTTATAATAATATCAAAATTGATTTTTATATATATATTAATTTTAAATTATTATTCATATTAAGAAAACAAATTAGAAGTAAAAATAATTAATAGTAATAATTATTTTTAAACATAAAAATTATTTTTTTAACTACTAATTTACAATATTAATCTATATTTTTTTTTGCAAAATAAAAAATATTTCTGTTATGTTCTCCATGATTTATCTTTATATACAACATCAATAAATTTTCTATATTATATTATATATTAATATTCTATAAATAAAAACTTAAAAATGTAATTTTTTATTTTTCAAAATTAATTATTACATATTATTGTTACTATCTATAATCTATTTTCTTGATATAGTAAAAATTTAAAATTATGTTAAATATATGTATATATAAAATCTCAATAAGTACGAAAAACTAAAAAAATGAATTAAAAATAAAAAAATTAAAGTGCAGTCTTTGTCAATATTTTAGGATATGAGAGTATATGTTTTAGAAATAGAGGGGTGAAGAGTGTATAGTTTATAAATAGAGGGTAAAATGTGTATATCTTAAAAATAGAGGGGAGCAAGTTTAATAAAGTATTCTTTCAAGGAAGGAGATCATACTTTACTCTTTTTAAGAATGACTAGCAAACAACACTAAAAGTTTTAGTATTATTTTCTTTTGGGTCCAAACATAGTATGCTTACATGTCAATTAACGATACACACATTAATAATACATTGACAATAATGAATTCAGGTTCAAGCACTAATGTGATGGACAATTATAAAATTAAGGAGACATAGACCAATTAGTCAGATTTTTAATTTCGAGGATCAAACTAATATGTGTATGTATGCAATTTCACGGATGAAAATAAATATTGATTCAATTATTTATAAATTTTTATTCAGTTTTTTGATAGATAAAAAAAAATTATCAATAATTGCATAACAAAATCATTTTGTATAAAGGTCCAATACTTTTTCTCTCTCTTATAATAAAATTATTTTTTTACTTGGTTTTACATATAAGAAAAATGAAAACTCATCCCAAGCCACTAGAAGAAAAAAGGGAAATTGCGGTGGTTCTTTTTAACCACAGCTATTGCCAACTTGTGGCGGTTCATAAACCACTGCCATGTCAAGCATCGCTAGGCCAAATAGTGAGTTTCTGCAACTACCAGAATAACTACTGCAAAATGTTCTTGTGCTATGGAACTGCCGCGAAACACCAAATAACAATGAAAAAAAAAGAATGTTGGGGCGGTTCTGAATCGCCACTATAACTATAAAAATACAAACAAACAAAAATTATATTCTTTTTCATAATTCTAATTACAATTACTTTCTTCAAGTAAGGATTACTTTCAAACATCCAAAAAATTCAATCATATAGCAAATATGAAATAGATTTATATTATTTTCATGCAACTCAAGCATTAGATATACGGCTCATATGGTAACAAGTGCCTAATCCAATCATTGGCTATAGATAGATTTTGTATCCCATATGTGTGTGTGTGTGTGCGTGTGCGTGTGCGTGTAAGCTTAATTGGAAATGCCATCGCAAAAAAATAAAAGCTTGAAACAAGGTTAGCTTTTAATTTTGGGCCTCTTAATATCTTTCTAACTAAAACATGGGCATGATTAGACCATTATCATATATCCCAAATCTGAATTCCTTTTTTTCATGCACATAAGATCACAATATCTAATATAAAGCATTGGATTTGCATGATATTAAGGAAAAACTTATTGTTTAAGCTGAACTTTACTTAGGCTTATTCTATAGTATGGGAAATTTGGACACAATTAATAGTTCCTACTCCATGATCACACAACTAGAAATTCATCAAATAGTGACCGAAATAAATCGGTCACTAAATTGATGAATTAGTGACTGAATTAGCAACCGAAATTAGAAATCAAGGGAAAATAAAAGGGTGGAAAAATCGGTCACTAAATCTATCACTAATTGAAATTTTAATCACCGATTTTTATGAAACAAGGTTTTCTATTATAAATAAAAATCGGTCACTAATTGAAGTTTTAGTGACCGATTTTGATGAAGAAAAGGTTTTATCATATAAATAAAAATCGGTCACTAAATCGGTCACTAAAATTTCATTTAGTGACCGATTTTTATAAAGTAAAGATTTTATCATATAAATAAAAATCGGTCACTAATTGAAATTTTAGTGACCAATTTTTATGAAGAAAAGGTTTTATCATACAAATAAACATCGGTCACTAAATCGGTCACTAAATTTTAGTGACCGATTTTTATGAAGAAAAGGTTTTATCATACAAATAAAAATCGGTCACTAATTGAAATTTTAGTGACCAATTTTTATGAAGAAAAGGTTTTATCATTCAAATAAAAATCAATCACTAAATCGGTCACTAATTGAAATTTTCGTGACCGACTTTTATGAAGAAAAGGTTTATCATACAAATAAAAATCGATCACTAAATTGGTCACTAATTCAAATTTTAGTGACGGATTTAGTGACCAATTTTTATGAAGAAAAGGTTTTATCATACAAATAAAAATAGGTCACTAAAATTTCATTTAGTGACCAATTTAGTGACCGATTTTATGAAGAAAAGGTTTTATCATACAAATAAAAATCGATCACTAATTCAAATTTTAGTGACCGATTTTTATGAAGAAAATTTTTATCATACAAATAAAAATTGGTCACTAAAATTTCATTTAGTGGCCGATTTAGTGACCGATTCTTTTAAAGTAAAGATTTTGTCGTATAAATAAAAATCGGTCACTAATTGAAATTTTAGTGACCTATTTAGTGACCAATTTTTATGAAAAAAAAAGGTTTTATCATATAAATAAAAATTGTCACTAATTGAAATTTTATTTGAATCAACATATTTACATTTAAATGACTAACTCAAATTGATATAATAAAGTAAAAGTAAATTAAACAAAATACTCAAGAATTCATTTTAAACCCCAAATTAAACCAAAAAAACCTATTTTTTAATTTTCAAATCCAAATAAAATCCATTTTTATTTATTTATTTATTTATTAAACTCAAATTAATCCAAATCCAAGCTGAAAATAAATCCAAGCCCAAACAGAAAAGACCCAAAAGTTAAAATAAACATTATTCAAATAAACAAACTCAAACCCAAACAAATAAACCCATAGTCTGATCCAATAAAACATTATTGACCAAAAAGATAAATAAATAAAATAAAATAAAACAAAACACAAAGTCTCTATTTTCACTAATCTTACTTAAAACTAATTTCATTAATCTAAGTCTACCCTTTTCCTAACCCCACACACGCACGATCATACACACAGATACAAACCAACACACACACACACACACACACACACACACACACGCAAACAGAGAGAAAGAGAGACAGAGGGCGAGGAGATGAGGCGGAGAGAAAGGGAACCTCCACGAAAGAGGAGAGGAGGTCGCGGTCATGCAAGGGGGGAAGGGATTCATGACAGGGGCACTGGGTGCGGAGGCGGCGTGGCGGTTGAAAGGCGAAGTTGTCAGCAGTGCAGGCTACGTGCGGAAAAGGCGGAGGTGCTGGCGGGTGTACGGTCTCGGTGACGGCAGAAGCTAGGCGGATGGCGATGTGGTTTGCGATCCTTGCGATGGGCAGGGGTTGCTGGCACCGCGAAGCTAAGGAAGGAGGCTTGAACGGAGCTGATGGCAGGACGACGACGCTATTTGCAAGAGAGGGAAGGGGTGCTAGGTGGCTGTTGCGGCTAGCTTTGGGGAAGGGTAGCATGCGGCGGTGAGGGCGCAGGGGAGACTGTGAGTGGGAGCTGGGCAGAGGGACTGTGCGCAAAGGGGAGACCGAGGGCGGAGATCTGGCCACCGGTTGCTGGCACTACGACTCCGCCTCACACGTTTGCACAGCCGCTAGCTCAGCCCCGAGTCCACCTCCATTCACGCCGCTGCTTCTCTTTGTTAAGGTTTGGGTCTTAGTTTGGTTGTGATGTTTTTTTCCTACATTTGCTTTTTTGTTTTTGTTATTCAAATTTTGAAGTTTGTTTTGTATTTCTTTAGTTTTCGATTTTTTTTATTTATGAGGACACTATCCTTGTTTGAGGCTTAAACTTTGATTTGAGTTGGCTGTTTATTCATAGGTTAGGAGTTTTAATTATTAAATTTGAATGGAAATGGAGAACGCAACCATTGTTGAGAACCTTAGCAATGTGAGAGGCCACAATAAAGCATCACAGGATCAGCTGTCATCTCTTAAAGTGAGTTTGCTTCTCTGTGATATTTGATTTCAGTTCTATTGATAAGTTGAGAGTTTTAATTATTAAATTTTCCATTTGATTTTATAATATATTTTATTAAATCAAGTCAAATGCCTGCGAACAAGTTGGAAATTCTTTCGCAACCTTGTACATTTGATCTTAATACTAGTGCAGTACTTCCTTTGTCTAGTTACCTGTATCTCTTAGTTACCGATGTGAAAATGAGCTCCTGATTCTAACTTATCATTTTACTTTATAGGCTTCATGATTTGTGGATCAATTAATTACAGTTCACATATTTTACTGAGGTTTCTTGGTTTTTAATAATTTTGCTGAATTGATAAGTTCTCTTTTGAAGGTTGAATATGAAATATTTTGCTTTCATGGTGGGTTGTCCCCATCTATTGAACCCCTTGATAACATACATAATTTTGACTGCATACAAGAAGTTCCTCATGAGGGTCCCATGTGTGATCTCTTATGGTCTCATCTTGATGATCACTGTGGTTAGGGTATCTCTCCTAGAGGTGCTGGATATACCTTTGGCCAGGTAATCTAGTTCCTTGTGTATGATGCTTGATTGTTCATGTGCGTTGCTTTTGTAGAACATATCTGAGCAATTTAACCATACCAATAACTTGAAGCTGATTGCTAGAGCTCACCAACTGGTTATAGAAGGATATAACTGGGGCCATGTAAATACTTCGTCTCATTTAGTTTGGTTTCATTTTTCCTTTGTGGTTTATAATGTATCTTTCAAATATCAAGTCTTGTCGTGCTAATTCTTATCTAAAGGTATAATGGTTTTGACTTTTTTTTTAGTCCTTTTTAACTAATGCTCCTGGTTATCCTTATCTCTCAAAGTTTCATCAAAGGTTAGTTATTGCAATTGATATTCTGTGAGTAATTTACACTATAGTCCTTTAATTAATTATATTTCTTTGATCTTGCATTCTCTTCCTTGTTTTTTATTCCTTTATTCATTAAATCTCTATTTTTCTCTTAGATTAGAGGGCTTTATGTTGTTGTAAAATTTGAAATATTTGGATTAAAATTACTTTATTGTATGATGTTAACTAGTTAAAATATATTGGCAATTTATAAGTTTGTGTATAGATATATAATTTTTTGTTTGATGATATCTATTTAAATTTTAAAAGCGAGATTTCAAAAATTTAAATTTTGCTTTTTTTTTAAAAGGATCACATATTAGTGACCGAATTTTCAATCACTAATAACATACCAAGCCATTCGTTGTCTGGATAGAAAAATCGGTCACAAAAATTAGTGACCGAAAAATCAGTCACTTTTGTTCAAATTTAAATCGGTCGCAAAATTTAGGGACCGAAAAGTTGGTCACTATTGAGTCAACTTCTTTCAATTGGTTATGGGACAATTTCGGTCACAACGTTAGTCACAAAAATTAGTGACCGAAAAATCAGTCACTAATAATTTAGCAACCTTGAATCTAGCTACAATATAAATCGGTCACAAAATCGGTCGCTAAAAGATTTTGTGATCGATTTATTGCATTTAGCGACCGAAATTTTGGTCACTAATAGGCGATTTTCTTGTAGTGATGGTAGTTAAAAGAAACTTCAATTTCATTATGGTTTAGGTATAATAAGAGCTAATTGTAACACTGAAACAGATCTTATAAACGAAACATCATAGAATAAATAATAGAGGAGTACAAAAGAATTAAGATGCATAAGCCTGGTGATCACAAGTGGGACCATTGTAGCCTTGCCAGGTTCCCATTGAAAACAAAAATTCTAGGACATTGCAGATACAAGACATTTACCTTTCTGCCAATTATAGCAATTGAAGGTACTATGAGCAAACATAGCGCTTGTCCAAACACAGCAACATCCAAAGGTCTACAACATAATAAGACCAATATAATGTAGTAACAACCATAAGTTGAATTCAAAGAAATTACATTCACAAAATAACTAAGGCAGATCTCACTCACATGACATATTACACACACACAAACACATTGTACTTATATCCACAAGGTAAGCATGCTTGATTTGCATGGAGGATACTAAAGCATTCACCCCAAAACATGGATGAAAGAACTCTTAGTTTGGTTGTTATAAAAGGTTCTTAGATTTTGATCATCCATATAGGCGAAGTAGATACGGCTTTAAAAGTAATTGTGTTGAACATGATGAGCCTCTAGATAGGCTAAGTGGCCCCAAAATGTGGGATCGAATTAAGGATTTTCCAAAAATAACAGAAGTCAGAAAGGTAGTGTGAATGCCAGGGTATGGGATATACCATAATTAGACCAAACAAAGTATTTTCTAGGTATTACCATAATAGATGTGGTAATTAAGGATTTTCCAAAAATAACAGAAGTTAGAAAGGTAGTGCAAATGCTTGGGTATGGGATATACCATAACAGATGTCATTCATATTGAGAAAAATTTGTTTGACAACATTATGAATACTGTATTGGATACAGATTGAACCAAAGACAATGACAAGGCAAGGCATGATCTGGTTAAGTATTGCACGCGACCATATTTGCATTTATAAGACTTAAGAGATAGTCGTTTCTATAAACCAAAGGCCAAATATGCTCTAAGTTCCAATAAAAAACAAGCTTTTGTCAGTGACTGAAGGAGTTGAGACTACCCGATGGTTATGCTTTTAACTTAAGTAGGTACATCAATATTGCATAGGGTAAGCTTGTTGGCATGAAAAGTCACGATTGTCACATCTTCATAGAGTGTTTGCTCCTAATTGCATTCAAAGAGCTACCTAATATTGTCTGGAAGCCCCTAACCGAGCTGAGTTAATATTTCAAGGATTTATGCTCTTCTACTATTAGGCTTGACGATTTGCTTGTCATGAAAAAATATACCCATAATTCTCTATAAATTATAGAGAATTTTCTTCTCTGGTTCTTTGACTCAATGGAACAATTGCCCATACATTTGGCACATGAAGCATGGGTCTATGGACCGGTTCAATAAAGGTGGATGTATCCATTTGAAAGGGAAATAGGAGGGTTTAAAAGAACCGTGAAGAATAGGCCTCAAGTGAAAGGATCAATATGTCATGCTTATCTAGTGAAAGATGTAACAGCCCATACTGCTTTATGGATTAATGACTATCCCCACAAACCAACATGGATCTTTGCAGCATGCTTTGTCTTCACTCACACACTTTCTAGGAAAGCTTCCTAGGAGGTCACCCATCCCAAAATTGCTTCAAGTCAAGCACACTTAATCATAAAGTTCTTTAGTGATAGGTTATTGAAAAGAAGATGCATCTTGTTGGTATAGGTTATACAAATCAATTCATATAAGTCATCCTTAACTGTATAGTCTCATGCCTATATAGTTTTAGGATCCCTCTCATTTGGTGTGTAATCGGTTCTTTCATGTACCCCTCCGCTTAGAAGCCCTTTGATACGAGCTTAAGAGAGCAAAATGGACATTTCAAGACTTGAATTATTGGCTTAATTTGCATCAAGCATATGTTCCAGTCATGTTGGGTCAGATCTGATTTATTTATTTTATTTTATTAGTTTCTTTATTTTAAAATGTTTCAAGACTTGTTTTATTTTATTTTTATGTTTGTTAAGCCCAGTTAGTAGTGTAGTGATTTGGGCCTAGTCTGGTAGGGTTAGGAAATAAGTTTAACCTAAAATAATAGGTATAAATACTTCCAAACTTGACAATTATTTTAGTTTTAGTTGGAATGAAATTTCTTGGTTTCTTTTAAGAAACTTTGTGCGTACAAGTGAGGTAGAGTGATTCCTTTAGCTTGCTGCATCAGGAAGCTGAATAAGGATTACAAGGTAGAGTGATTCCCTTATAGTATTTTTATTTGGTTTTCAATCCTATCATCTTTATCAATTGTGTGTTGGGGTTTCTGGATCTTAATATCCACGGGGTTCCACATCATTTGGTATCAGTTTCAGGTGTCAGATAAATTCTTATTTATCTGTTCTTATTTTCTTTCTCAGTTTTGTGATTATCTTCGTCCTTTCCATTATTTTTTTTCTGATTACTTGTGATTTTTCATTTTTGTTTTGGTTTTAAAAAAAAAACACTTTACCTGTTCGCATCTTGTCGTTGAGTCTTATACCTTCAATTTCAATTCATCCATTGTTTTTCCTTTTCCTTTCATAGGTACTCAGCGTAAAAAAAGAAAAAAAGAAAAAAGAGAGTAACAGCACAAGCTTAAAAGCATAGCGCAAGGACCACAAAAAAAAAAGCAAAAAAAAAAGAGTCAGGCAATAAAAAAAACCAAAAAAAAAGTAAAAAGTTTAGATTTTTTCTTTCTTTCTTGTCTTTCTAATTTTTTTTTTCTTTTTCTCCTATTTTGAGTCCTTCAATTTTTATTTTCGTTTATGTTATCTCTTTTTGGGTCAATTTATTTCCTATCTCTTGGTTTGGTCTTATTCTTTTTATTAGTTCTTTGGTTATTTCTTGTACCATTTCAATATTACTTAGGACTTTTATCTTGTTTGATTTTGTTTGGTTTCTGACGTGCAACATTTATAAGGGGTCAAGAGTGGTTAAAAGCCAAGAGTGGTGAGTATAAAAGAGGGTAAAAGCCATGTTGAGTGCAAACACAAGGGTCCACTTTTAAGTGAAACATGTAAGTGAGTGCTTCGTGCAGTTGTCTCTTTTTATTACTTTGCAGGTTGTTCAAATGGCTATTAACATATCTGGGAGTGCTCAAGATGCTGATAGAAGGAATGCCATAAAGCTTCTTCTACGTCAATGTCAGCAAATAAATAGTAGATTAGATAAAATGGAAGTGCGACTACAGGAGGTGTGCCAATCTAGCTCCAAGCATAGTGTCAAGGTTATTCCATGAAACCAATATCGTCACAATGATTCTTATCATGAACAATTTGAGGAGGAGCTTGATGCAGCTAATTTTGTTTGGCATAGAAGAGTTGGAGATAACATGAAGAAGAAGTATCCGAATTCACACCATGACAAAGGTATCTCTAATTTCTCTTCTCGTACTGCCACTTCGCAGCATACTGATATTTTGTGCTCTTGATGTTTGGGATTGGGTCCTTGTGTATATGATTGTCCAATCAAAAAAACCTCAAATGTTAAGAGAGGTGAATTTGTGTCTAATTCTGATGGTGGTTTTAAGTCTCTTGATAATGATGCTATGCTAACTGTGGAGGATTGCTCTGATAACAACGAACATGTTGACATTGTTGAGCATGGTGACCCTCTTGCTACTAGGCCTGTATTTGATTTGCAAGTTCATGTGGACAACCTAGAGCACAGTGAACATATTGTTGTGCCACTATCTCCCAATGAGGTGTATGATGATCAACTCAAAATTGAACACTATTCTCTTGGGAATTCAGAGTATGACATACTAGAAAAAGAAGAGCAAATAGAGGTCAAAAGCGAAAAAAATATAGAAAAAGGCTCATTGGTGAGTGTAAACGAACAGAGTAACAAAGCTGAAGGGATACAATATTTTTGTCCAAACAAAGAAGATTTGCAGGGTATTTTGTTCGGCATTAGAGCTTTTGTTCCAATGTGGTTCAACGAAGTTTCACTCTCTATAATTGCATTTCCCCCAAATTTTCTATGTTATTTTGTCTCTTTATTGCAAGGATTTGAAGATGTTGTGTTTGACCCTGGACCATGTTCGGTGCTAACAAGGTCAAATCAAAACACCTACAAGATTCGAGGACGAATCTTTTTTGAGGAAAGAGGGAATGATACGAGCTTAAGAGAGCAAAATGGACATTTCAAGACTTAAATTATTGGCTTAATTTGCATCAAGCATATGTTCCAGTCATGTTGGGTCAGATCTGATTTATTTGTTTTATTTTATTAGTTTCTTTATTTTAAAATGTTTCAAGACTTGTTTTATTTTATCTTTATGTTTGTTAAGCCCAGTTAGTAGTATAGTGATTTGGGCCTAGTCTGGTAGGGTTAGGAAATAAGTTTAACCTAAAATAAGAGGTATAAATACTTCCAAACTTGACAATTATTTTAGTTTTTGTTGGAATGAAATTTCTTGGTTTCTTTTAAGAAACTTTGTGCGTACAAGTGAGGTAGAGTGATTCCCTTAGCTTGTTGCATCAGGAAGCTGAATAAGGATTACAAAGTAGAGTGATTCCCTTGTAGTATTTTTATTTAGTTTTCAATCCTATCATCTTTATCAATTGTGTGTTGGGGTTTCTGGGTCTTGATATCCACGGGGTTTCACATCATTAATGATGTGGAACCCCGTGGATATTAATGATGTGGAACCCCATGGATATTAAGACTCAGAAACCCCAACACACAATTGATAAAGATGATAGGATTGAAAACTAAATAAATATCACAAGGGAATCACTCTACCTTGTAATCCTCTATTCAGTTTCCTAATGCAACAAGCCAAGGGAATCACTCTACCTCACTTGTACGCACAAAGTTTCTTAAAAGAAACCAAGAAATTTCATTCAACATCAAAAACTGAAAAGTTGTGTCTGCCAAGTTTGGAGGTATTTATACCTCTTATTTAGGTTAAACCTATTTCCTAACCCTACCAGACTAAGCCCAAATTACTACATTACCAATTGGGCTTAACAAACATAAAAATAAAATAAGTCTTGAATATTTTTTTTTAAATAAAAAAAACTAATAAACTAAATAAACAGACTTGGCATAATATGACCAAAATATTTTATCAATGCCAATTCACAAATAATAATATTTTGGGCTGTCCATAATTGCTAATAGGAGTCTTGACTAATTATTGATTCATCTCTTCAACAAATGGTTTAGCCAAGTTTCCAAAATTGTTTTGAATCTTTTTAGCTGACGTCTCTTGTGATAGGTCCCATGGGCATGCTACAATTCTCATCTGTTCTTCCAGTGCCAAAATGTCCAATTTGCCCTTCTAAGCATGTATCATTCCCTCTCTCCTCAAAAAGATTCGTCCTCGAATCTGCATCCATATGAAACGAAGAAAGATCAGAAATATTAAAAGTAGCAGACACATTGTACTTACGAGGAAGGTCAATCTTATAAGCATTGTCATTGATCCTCTCGAGCACTTGAAAAGGACCATCCCCCCTTGGACCAAGTTTAGATTTCCTTTGACAAGGAAACCTCTCCTTTCTCAAATAAACCCAAACCCAATCACCAGGTTGAAAGACAACTTGTGTCCGTCCCTTGTTAACTCTGGCAGTTGTCACCTTATTCTTCCATTCAATCAATTCACGTGCTTTTAAGTGCATTGCTTTAACCTTTTCAACCTTGCTTTCAGCATCTAAACTAACAAGATCACTCAAGGACAAAGGCATTAAATCCAAAACAGTTAAAGGATTAAAACCATACACAAGCTCAATAAAAGGCAAACAATCTTCCCAAGTTTTCAAATTCTTACCAACAACAGCACGTAATAAAGTCCCCAATGTTCTATTTACCACCTTAGTTTGACCATCAGTTTGTGGGTGACAAGTAGTAGAATATAACAGTTTAGTCCCCAACTTGCCCCACAATACTTTCCAAAAATGACTTAAAAATTTAACATCACGGTCAGAAACAATGGTTCTAGGGACTCCATGCAAACGCACAACTTCCCTAAAGAACAAATCAGCAATGTTGGTGGCATCATCAGTTCCCAAATGATGTGGAACCCCGTGGATATTAAGACCCAGAAACCCCAACACACAATTGATAAAGATGATAGGATTGAA
Source organism: Dalbergia cultrata (assembly GCA_031216105.1). Taxonomy (NCBI): domain Eukaryota; kingdom Viridiplantae; phylum Streptophyta; class Magnoliopsida; order Fabales; family Fabaceae; genus Dalbergia; species Dalbergia cultrata. The sequence goes on from CM062345.1 coordinate 12,002,695, forward strand.
AACCAAATAAAATACTACAAGGGAATCACTCTACCTTGTAATCCTCTATTCAGCCTCCTGATGCAACAAGCCAAGGGAATCACTCTACCTCACTTGTATGCACAAAGTTTCTTAAAAGAAACCAAGACATTTCATTCAAAACTAAAAACTAAATTAATTGTCAAGTTTGGAAGTATTTATACCTCTTATTTTAGGTTAAACTTATTTCCTAACCCTACCAGACTAGGCCTAAATCACTACACTACTAACTGGGCTTAACAAACATAAAAATAAAATAAAACAAGTCTTGAAACATTTTAAAATAAAGAAACTAATAAAATAAAACAAATAAATCAGATCTGACCCAACATGACTGGAACATATGCTTGATGCAAATTAAGCCAATAATTCAAGTCTTGAAATGTCCATTTTGCTCTCTTAAGCTCGTTTCATTCCCTTTTTCCTCAAAAAAGATTCGTCCTCGAATCTTGTAGGTGTTTTGATTTGACATTGTTAGCACCGAACATGGTCCAGGGTCAAACACAACATCTTCAAATCCTTGCAATAAAGAGACAAAATAACATAGAAAATTTGGGGGAAATGCAATTGTAGAGAGTGAAACTTTGTTGAACCACATCGGAACAAAAGCTCTAATACCGAACAAAATACCCTGCAAATCTTCTTTGTTTGGACAAAAATATTGTATCCCTTCAGCTTTGTTACTCTGTTCGTTTATACTCACCAATGAGCCTTTTTCTATATTCTTTTCGCTTTTGACCTCTATTTGCTCTTCTTTTTCTAGTATGTCATACTCTGAATTCCCAAGAGAATAGTGTTCAATTTTGAGTTGATCATCATACACCTCATTGGGAGATAGTGGCACAACAATATGTTCACTGTGCTCTAGGTTGTCCACATGAACTTGCAAATCAAATACAGGCCTAGTAGCAAGAGGGTCACCATGCTCAACAATGTCAACATGTTCGTTGTTATCAGAGCAATCCTCCACAGTTAGCATAGCATCATTATCAAGAGACTTAAAACCACCATCAGAATTAGACACAAATTCACCTCTCTTAACATTTGAGGTTTTTTTGATTGGACAATCATATACACAAGGACCCAATCCCAAACATCAAGAGCACAAAATATCAGTATGCTGCGAAGTGGCAGTACGAGAAGAGAAATTAGAGATACCTTTGTCATGGTGTGAATTCGGATACTTCTTCTTCATGTTATCTCCAACTCTTCTATGCCAAACAAAATTAGCTGCATCAAGCTCCTCCTCAAATTGTTCATGATAAGAATCATTGTGACGATATTGGTTTCATGGAATAACCTTGACACTATGCTTGGAGCTAGATTGGCACACCTCCTGTAGTCGCACTTCCATTTTATCTAATCTACTATTTATTTGCTGACATTGACGTAGAAGAAGCTTTATGGCATTCCTTCTATCAGCATCTTGAGCACTCCCAGATATGTTAATAGCCATTTGAACAACCTGCAAAGTAATAAAAAGAGACAACTGCACGAAGCACTCACTTACATGTTTCACTTAAAAGTGGACCCTTGTGTTTGCACTCAACATGGCTTTTACCCTCTTTTATACTCACCACTCTTGGCTTTTAACCACTCTTGACCCCTTATAAATGTTGCACGTCAGAAACCAAACAAAATCAAACAAGATAAAAGTCCTAAGTAATATTGAAATGGTACAAGAAATAACCAAAGAACTAATAAAAAGAATAAGACCAAACCAAGAGATAGGAAATAAATTGACCCAAAAAGAGATAACATAAACGAAAATAAAAATTGAAGGACTCAAAATAGGAGAAAAAGAAAAAAAAATTAGAAAGACAAGAAAGAAAGAAAAATCTAAACTTTTTACTTTTTTTTTGGTTTTTTTTTATTGCCTGACTCTTTTTTTTTTTGCTTTTTTTTTGCTTTTTTTTTTGTGGTTCTTGCGCTATACTTCTAAGCTTGTGCTGTTACTCTTTGTTTTCTTTTTTTCTTTTTTTACGCTGAGTACCTATGCTTGACGCAACAAAGGAAAAGGAAAAACAATGGATGAATTGAAATTGAAGGTAGAAGACTCGATGATAAGATGCGAACAGGTAAAGTGTTTTTTTTTTTTTAAACCAAAACAAAAATGAAAAATCACAAGTAATCAGAAAAAAAAATGGAAAGGACGAAGATAATCACAAAACTGAGAAAGAAAATAAGAACAGATAAATAAAAATTTATCTGACACCTGAAACTGATACCAAATGATGTGGAACCCCGTGGATATTAAGACCCAGAAACCCCAACACACAATTGATAAAGATGATAGGATTGAAAACCAAATAAAAATACTATAAGGGAATCACTCTACCTTGTAATCCTTATTCAGCTTCCTGATGCAACAAGCTAAGGAAATCACTTTACCTCACTTGTACGCACAAAGTTTCTTAAAAGAAACCAAGAAATTTCATTCCAACTAAAACTAAAATAATTGTCAAGTTTGGAAGTATTTATACCTCTTATTTTAGGTTAAACTTATTTCCTAACCCTACTAGACTAGGCCCAAATTACTACACTACTAACTGGGCTTAACAAACATAAAAATAAAATAAAACAAGTCTTGAAACATTTTAATATAAAGAAACTAATAAAATAAAACAAATAAATCAAATCTGACCCAACATGACTGGAACATATGCTTGATGCAAATTAAGCCTATAATTCAAGTCTTGAAATGTCCATTTTGCTCTCTTAAGCTCGTATCACCCTTGTAAGGAGCTGCTCCTTGTCTGTGCCTTTTTTGCACCGGTGATCACTCCTCGCCCTCGTCCCCGGGCGTTACACGTCCACCAGTGGCTTTCACTTGGTTCATCCCCAAACCACACCATACTGGGAAAGGCACCGTTCTGATACCATTTGTAACAGTCCATTTTGCTTTATGGATTGATGATTGTTCTCACAAACCAACACGAGTTTTTTTAGCATGTTTTGTCCTCACTCATACACTTCCAGCATGCTGAAAAAAGCAGTGTTGGTTTGTGCTGACAATCATCAATTCATAAAGTAGCATGGGCTGTTACAAAAGAGACTTCAAATTTCTGCTTTTTTACTTTCAGTCACTTGTCCAATCTAGGAGAACTCGGGTTGGTCATAATGATGATAGAAGGGAGTACTGTTCTATTCTACTAACTTTCTCTATATTCAATTAACCTGGTCAAGTTGCTAGAAAGAACGTGGTTCGATGGCTGACTTCTAAGGAGTAGAATTCTGCACATTTACATATTTTGATAAATTATCACGAGGTGTAACCATTCAGATTGTAAGTCAACAATCCCTTTTTATATGTGATAAGTTTCAAGACAATGTAAATAGAATTCATAAAATAAATTATCTTGAAACTTATCAATTGCTCATTCATTATTCTTCCAAATAAATGAATAGTAAAATTTAATTTAAAATAAAAAATGATTTACAATAATCACTTAAAAAAAATTTGAAGAAAAATATGAAAGATAAATGTAATTCTTCTTTAAGTAACTTCAATAAAAACATATGATAGATATTGATATACTGTAGAATATATATTGTTTTAGCCCACCTTCACATTAATTTTCAGTACAACATATTATAATCCTAAACTAAAGAATACTACTACTAGAAATTAAAGAAAAATTGATAAATATAAATCTTTTTGTAAAATTTATATGAAAATAAAGCCATGAGTGTAACAGAATTTAAAAATTTGAACAAAATTAAAAAACAATGGTGAATATAATGCTAGAATTTATCTTATTTCTATCTTATTTCTATCTTTTATGAAAAGAAACTGTCCACTATCCTATCTGTCACGTCAATGTACATGTTAAAAACAATGAAACTACTCGATTAAGAGTTGTTAATTGAAGCTTTTTACTTGCATCTTGAGAAAAATTTTAATTAAGTTTTCGTCAAACTTAACGTCAAGACTTTTGAATGGATGACAACAAGACTTATACGAAGAAGGTGTTATCAACTGAGATTTTGTCAAACGAAATGTTACTGTTCTAAATGAATGACAACAAAACTTATCTGAGGAAAGTATTATCAATTGAGACCGTCAAATTGGAGTCAAGCATTTTAAATGAATAACAGCAAGGGTTATCTGAGAAAGGTGTTATCAACTGAAACGTCGCCAAACTTAACATTAAGTATTTTGAATGAATGACAATAAGGCTTACGTGTGGAAGATGTTACCAATCGAGACTCTTATTACTAATAGCTAACCTTCCCCTTTTTCATCATTATAAACAAGTTTAATTAATCCATAGATTCATATAATTTCACCAAATTTTGAATTAAGTCCTTATATATAGTTTGAAATTTTGTAATTAGGTCCTTACAGTGAATAAAAATTTAAAATCAAATTCTTATAGTAAATAAAAAATTGTAATCAAGTCCAAAGATCTAACTACCATTACAAATGTGAAATTAATCACAATATTCCTCAATTTCTACCCATGAGAAAGGTGTTGCAATAGTTCCATGTTAATTCTTTTATATATTTAATTGAATTCATTTCTTGTCCAATATCAAAAGGATAAAAATTCATAGTGACGGTTTTCAAAGATGGTTTAAAATTATTATTGGGTTTTTAAATTTTGAGGGGGATCAAACCAGTGATATAATCGGGTCAGTTGATTCCAATATGAGGAAAAAATGAATATGAATCGATCAATTTTGATTGTTTCGGTTTTGTTCAAGTTCATATATTTGTTGTGACAAAATCTGAATAGAACTAAACCGATTAAAAGTTGGTTGGTTTGGTTTGGATGGTTGGGTTACCCGATTATTATTATTTTGTGTTTAATTTAGAATGGAAAAAATCACAATTTTTTTAATAATTGCAAACTTTAAATCTCTCAAAGATTTATTAATTTCATATACATATATAGTTAAATAATATCAATAGACATAACTAAAATATAATTTATTAACTAATACATTATATATATAAAAAATAATATCTTTTATATTATATGATCGGGTTGAGTTATTGGATTGGAATTTATGAAATTTGATACTCAAATTTATTATTATCGGATTTGATTGGTTTTTACCCTAAATGACCAAATGACCCAAACTAGTTAACTTCGCTCTGGTCAGGTTGGTCGGGTTCATTGGGTAGACCCAATCTGCTTACACCTTGAGTCCAAACCCACCCATATAAAGCTAGTATAACAGATAAAAATAAGGAATATTCCAACTAATCTCGCATTTTTACAATAAATGTTAAGTTTAAGGACTTGATTATAAAATTTATTCCTTATCAAATCTAATTATAAATTTTTAAATTATACAAATTTAATTAAAAAATTGGTGAAATTATAAGGACTATCCGATTGATTAAACCTTCTAAAGCTCGTGATACATCTTATTTTGCAGCAAAATTTTCTCGAATAACTGACACATTGACGTTATTACTTTTGATGTTTCACAATGCGGCAATAAAATTAAAAATTCCATCTTAAGTGTTATTAATTGTGCAACTTGGAAGACATGTAAGAAACGCACATTAGATATAATATTTTTTTACAAAAATTAATCTGCAAAAAATTGAACAAAACCGAAGAAAAAAAAGTCGTACTGCTCTTAATGAATATTCTATCTTATGCCTATTCTTTACAGTAAAATTTTCAACTATCTGATCTGTCATAAAAACATACATGTTGACAACATTGAAACTAATTCATTAAATGTTATTACATTTACTTCTTTTTTTTCCAAACTTAACTTTAAGTTTTTTGAATGAATGATTATAAGGCTTATCTGAGGAAGGTGTTGTCACCCCATTTTCATCTTTATAAATAAAGATGTTGAGGAGGTTTTTCAAAACTCATCCACCAAAATACCATGTCTAAGTCCTTTTTTTTTTTCAATTGTTCAACTTGCATTCCCACTCTCTTATTTTTGTTATATATATGATCCAATAAGAGCTTCAAGTTTGGATGCAATGTACCAATGCCATATGTATCTCAATTGTAATGAGTAATATTCAAATTCTTCCTAACCCCGTTAGCATGTCAGAGTTGAAAATTAACGGTTTGATAGAAGGTACTCTCCATTTCTGCATTGTAAAGCTTTCAGTCGGTTGCTACCTTCAATCCATTCCCTTTTCTCTTTGGCCATGCAAATAGAGCAATATAAATTCTCAAATATTGATGATATTGACTTTCAAATTACTTTTGGATTACAATCTAGTGAGCACCTCATCCTAATGCATATCCGTTCATACACTTCTTGTTATATAGCATTATCAAGTTGATCTCACATCTAAAATGTTTTATTAATGCAGGATGGGTTGATATGTGGCTGATATCTGCAGTTTGTGTTGCAATGAACACCCTTGACACGACATCATTTCAGAGATCTCTGAATGTTCGAATATTGTCTTTCAAAAATAGAACTGTAAATTTTGTTAAACCATCCCTTTTCCTCACATTCCAAACATTATAAACACCCTTTGCTCATACTCCAAACATTATGTTACTATGTTTGGAGTAAACATCTCCCTTCTTTGGATATATATTTATGGCCCCTCTTAAATCTTTTGTCCACTTAACCTTGTGCAAAACGAGGAATTAAGAGAGTTATACAATCTACACTTGCCTATTCAAATCTTCTGAAGTCTTGGGAAAGCTAAAAACTGACCCACTTTATTAGGGGCAAATTCATCGACAATGGTTTCTTGAAGACTTAGGATTAAAGCATAGTAGGATTGAGCCAAAACAAGAGGATTGTAATGCTAAACATGTAGCAACGTAACAATTCTCTTAGTAACATGAGTTTTTCAAAATTAAGCTCCTTCCCTCATGACAAGTGTTGAATCTTTAATTTGTGCGCCCTCGTCAAAGTATCATATGACATCCCCAAAACACTAGGAGGTTTCACAACAGAAGAATCTTTTGACCAAGAAAAAATGAGGGCCCTCATCCAGCAACTATATGGATCAAAATTTCAATGGATAACAAATCCAACCACCATCACAATGCAATTTATGGATATTGAGGGTCTGTAGTTGATTTTGCCCATAAAAAGAGATGAATGACAAGGCAGAAGTAGAGTATGCAATGCCAAATCCCAGGGCTATTTGATTATAATTTCCAGTTTTCAATTTTTATTTTTAGTTTTGAGAATTTTATGAAGGAAAAAATGAAAATTAAAAGTTGAATTTTGTAGCTTTTACAGTTTTTATAGTTTTCAATACATCTTTCACAAAATTTTAAAAATTGAAACTGAAAATTGAAATTAAATCGGCTTTATATTGTTTTGCTTTGCCTAGGTTGGCTGGAATTTTAGTTGTCCACCTTAATAATAGTCATTGTGCTACGGATCGATTTTAGAAACTTTGTATGTTTATGCTATACTTGTCATGGACTATGAGAGTATATTTTTTATGTTAGTGACCATTGTGTCCATCAAGAATATTGTAAGGGACTAATTTGGAGATCTACTTTCCATGTTTAAGCATTTTTCAAACAAGGCACATTTTAACTCATCTAGAATTTAGGGTACCATCTTCTTTTGCAATGTATATGTGAGATATTATTTGTTCTATCTCAATATTTATGCAAATATTATTTTATTGTAACTTTCTTTTATGTTGTGACCAAAATATCTTAAATAAACTTATGAAAAGTTCTTATAAAATAAGTTATGAAGCACCTTTAGATTTTTTTTTTCTTTGTTTATTTAAAGCACTAATTATTAGCATTTTATTGATAAAAACAGATAGCATTGTTTATTTAATTTTGGGGCGTTTAATATAATAAATATACTCATAAGATATTGGCTTATAATTAATTACTGTAACATTAAAAGAAATAAATTAAGAATATTTTATATAATTTAAATTTTCATATAGAAGAAAATAACTTTAGATATTGATAAAATAAAAACAAGCAATTAACTATTTAAAAAATAATATTTTAATTATTAAACATCCATGATATATTTTACATAATTCAATTAATTATTGTCATAATAGAGTGTGGAATTTACAATTGTATATAACAATATTGTTGAAGTTTGACAATCCAAGCATAAGATTCTCTACAAATTTCATAGAGATTAGAAATTAGAAATGAATTTTATAAGAGAGGGTCAAAAGATATGAAGGTGGCTGAAAACTATGATTGGTAGAAAAGAGTGGCTCGAATTAATTAATTGATAGAAAAAGATAAAAAATAGAAAATATTTTTGAATGAAAATAAAAATTATAAATAATCTGATTGATTACTATGGATGGTTGAAATTTTAGAGGAAAACACCAAAATCAACACATCTTGTCACCTCATTAATTGCAATTAGACCATAAACCATCTTTTGTATATAAGATATGACATTAGCGGTGTATGTGGTAAATAATTACTCACTAATTTTATTTTATTTTTATGCAAATTACTCACCAATTACTTAAAAATAAAAGTAACATTGAAAATATCCAAACAAAAAAATAATTATTTTGATATATTCGTAGCAATAAATAATTATTGACTTAATTTTGGTATATTTTTGTAAAATTTTTTTATATAGATATTCAATCATGTATTGTTATATCAATAAATTAAAGTGTTGAACTCAACCACCCATAACCCTAAAATTTTTACAAATAGAAACATATAATTGAATCTCTTTTACGTTGATAGTGTATCAAAATTAATCTTTTAATTTGTATTTTTTGGTACTTCTAAAATCTCATAATTTATACTATTAGCAAATTATTTATTATTTTATTATATACATTTTGAGCAGGATATTCTACACAATACAATAACATATAAATAAATAATAATATAATTTTTGTGTTTACAATTTACTTTCCGAGGGGTATTTTTATATGAATTTAATAAATTGTGGTCATAATAGGGTGTGAAATTTACTAATATAACAATATTGTTGCAAAAGATTGACAATTTAAGCATAAGATTTTCTATACATAAAATATACTAAAGTTATAACTTATAAGATTTCATAGACATTACAAATTAAATTTATAAGAGGTGATTAAAAGCTATGATAAGGTGGCGATTAGTAGGAAAAGAAGACTGAAATTAATTAATTGATAGAAAAAGAGCTTAACAAATAGAAAACAAATTTAAATGGAAATAAAAATGATAAATAATCTAATAGGCTATCATGGATGGTTGAAATTTATAGGAAATCCAAAATCACTCTTTTAATCACTTCATTAATTCTAATAAATTATAAATTATACTTGTATAATAAAAAATTATAATATTATTACATTTCTTACTTTGTCATTATTAAATGTGATGAGTGAATATATATAACATAGTTTATCTAGATAAGGAAATTCAATGTGGCAATTCCTCCTTCATTCCTCCTTAATTCAATTTGATTAAAAGGAAGTTAATTATTTAATTAAATTATTAAAATAATAGCAAATATATTTAATGCATAATTTCAATATATGTTTCAAATATTACATTATTTGAACATTTGTTAGATCAATCATTTATTACATTTAATGTATGACCTAAACATACTTGATTTCAATTTCCATTCTCATAATGTTAATTATTACAATTCAACCATTTCAATAAAAAAAATTTCCTTCTCATAAATGATTAAAAATATAACAAACATTATTATTAGATCTACACCATAAATAAATATTATTAGATCAATCATAAATCAATTAAAAAAACATAGCATATTATATTAATGCATGAATCAATTAAATAATAAATACATGATTAAAAAGTATAAGGAATATTTCATCAATTAGAAATCAATTGAATTGTGATTATGTTTGTGAAATTATATATATTGATTTGTAGACTATGAACCATTTTGTATCGGTATTTTTTTTGTTCAACCCACTATTCTTAGCCTAACCTATTTAACAATTTTTTTTTCTAAATGCAATTACAATGGAGTTTTCATGACTTTTGGAACGGTGAAAGAGATTGAGACAAAATACAATTGATGGTATCGTTTATGTATGTGGCGTTTTAATAGATTGCAAGAGGAGGATAGCAAACAGCACTGCAAATTAAAGAGTGTGAAAATTAATTGCTCTACATTTATATCAAGGTAATAAATTAAAATACGGCCTCCATTATTGTTTTGAATTTTATTAATCAAGTATGCTTTCTTTTTTTTAAGTGAAGTGATATGATCAATTCATCTTTAGGTATAACATCTATATAAGAGTAGTAGATGAAATAGAATAAGCCTTTTTTTTTTTTTGTTTAACCATGAAGATTCAAAGTTTTTGAATATAAGTACTTCTAATTTGAGACTTTCTTCAATTGCCAAAATGTACTATAATTACTTTTCATTTTATCTCCTTTACACTTGCTTTCCTATATAGGTCATTAATAAATACATGTAACATATTATATACTCTACATGAAGGTTGGTAACAAGCATTCCTACCCTGAAGATATTTATCGAGTAAAGGAAAAGCATTTTCTTTTCAAGGTTCAAGTCAAGATTCAAAATTTTAATTCACTTAAGTCTTGCATGATCCATGTTTTGAAGCTATGCAATGGCGAGTCGATAATCACTGCATTCCGGAAAAATACAATCTTGACTCTATGGTAAGTCATATTATACATTTATACACACTAATTGTGAACAAAATATTTTTTTAAATAGAATGTTTCCTAATTATGCCTAATAATTAAATGATTTTTTACTCCAACAAGTAGTTACCATCAATGAATAATAATATTATTTTTCTTTAAAAATAATTGTTCCTTAATTACATCTAATAATAAAATGATTTTTTTTTTATAATGTGGTTACCATTGATGAACAATAATTCTAAGGTAGTGAAACAAACCAGTGAACAAGGTAAAAATTTCTTAAATGTTGAAACTCTATTTTTCAAAAGAATCATATCACAAGGAGAACAAATCGTCTAGCTTGAGGATACTCTAAAAGATGAATTGTCAATTCAACAAACAAGATTAAAAGAATCTTCAAAGAAAAATAATTGATGATCCAAGCTTAGGAAAATCTCCTTCTTCTTTTTATTTGTGCTTTGCCTAATATGGTTAGTTTTGATTTGTGTTTATTGGTAAACTTGTTTCATTTTACATTTGTGTGGATGCCAAAAATTTTATCTACTAGACTAATTTTAGATTTTATATTTTTTTAAAATTATTTTATTGTTTATTATGTTATTTTTCTCACAATTAAAATGTTTGAATTATGTGGCATTAATTTTACTAATATTTTGTTATGTTTTTCTTTAACATATTTTTTAATATTCACTCCTGACATAGATACTATATTTATAATCTAAAAATTTAATTTATACTATTTATGATATCACATTTAAATTAGTTTTTATATCATTTGAAAAGACCAATTTTTATTTGTAAATATTTGATTTAATATACATAAATCTAAAAAATATTTTTAAATGACATTTTGAGGCCAATTAAAGGCTGATAAATAAAAAATAGTTCGGTAGCAATAATTTCCAAAAAAAATTCATTGATAAAATTTAAAAAGTATTTAAGATGTTAAGAGATGCAAATCACAACGATTTCTCAAGAATTATGAAATCAAATATAACCAAAAATTTGTAATAAAAGATACAAACATATTGTGTTTATCAAAATTTTCATAATTGATGTATACTTTTTTTTTTTTCTAATATCAATTCTCTAATACTATTCTTTAATGATGTCAATTTCATGAATCTGATATAATTTTCAATTTTTATAATCCAAAATTGGACAACTGATATCAATTGCTCTATTATTCTTATTTGACATTAATTTTTTGATCTTATTTAATATTAATTTTTTTATATTACCATTACTTAATATATGATATCAAATTTCAATTTATATCCCAAAAAATTAAGATTGTCATTATTGTTATATTTCAATTTTCATTTTTTTCTATTTGAAATTTAATATTATATCGGTTCAATAATTTTTTGTTATTGAAATCAAGTAAAAAATATATTTGAATCGATTCAACAATGACTGCAATATAAATAATTAAATCCAAAATTATGATCCAAATCCTAAGTATATATATTGATTTCATTGTTAATTAATTTATTTATGAACCTAAAAAAAAATTTGAGTTGTTTAAAAAATTACGGTTTGACTAATATTACAATAGAATTGTTTAAGAGCATTATTTTAAAAGAACATTATTTAGGAACCTAAAAAAAAATATTTGAGATATAAATATAATATGTAGATAAATAAATTAATAAATCATAATTGTATTTTTATGGATAAAAGATTATATTATTTGAAATGATTAATATGGATTAGTATAAATATTTAATTTAGCTTATTTAAATAATAAAATAAAGTTTTAAAATTTATTTTGAAAATGTATATAATTACAAAGCGATTTGCATACTTTTTAAAAATTATTTTATGCATTGTTTTTGGTATTAAATTAAATCTCTCAAATAATTTCAAACGGATATGAAATAAAATAAATTATCTAATTAATAATAAACAATGAATATTTTATCATCGACAATATATAGACTTCCAATCAAATAAAATAATAAAAATCTAAATCATTAATACATGAATATTGCAACTTATATCAATTTGTTATTTCATTTTAATTATTTGAATCTGTAAGTTATATCAAATTAATTTAATATCAATTCTAATTTTATATCCAAAAAGATTTAATGTGACATTATTCTTATACTGTAATTATTTTTTCTATTTGAAACTTAATCATTTGATATCGATTCAAAAGTTTCCTATTTTAAATTAAGTAGTTGTTTTAAATCAATTCAATATTAAATGTACTTTAATTTTTAGTAATATAATAAAATTATTAATATTTATTTATATAAGTATCTAATTTAATTCATTCTAATATAAAATATTATATATATATATATATACATATTGTAAGAATAACATTTTAAAAACATGTACACTAAGAAGATACATGACAAACCCAAAAACAAAAAATACACTAAGAAAAAAACTAATTAAATTTATTTTGATCCAACCAATTTGTATTTCTTTTATAATTATATTCATTTGTAAAATGAACCATATTAAATTCTTATTTATTAGAATATTGCTCATATAACAAATAAAATTGTAGAATAATTTTCTTTTGGATATTAAAATCCTAAATAGCTAGGTGATGATACCAAATATATAATATATAGGTGATAATAAATAATCTTACATAGGTGATGCAAACATATAAATTGCATAGACAACGATTAGTAAATTGAATGTAATGATACGTTTTAATAAAAATCTTATTTACCTTTTCATTAATATACATACAACAAATTTAATTGCTCAAAAAACCAATAGAATAAAAATAATAAGAATTTTACAACTTATACTTATTGTTATAATTTCATATCATAATTGTATTGAAGCAAATTGAGCAACAGAATATTCAATGGCACATCTTATAATATCACAATTATCCTTTATTAGGATTATTAATATATTTTTAAATGTCTTGATACCTTATAACTATCGCACAAGTAAATATATTAGTTATTTATTTTCTAAAATAATATATATGATAAATCATATAAAATTAATATATTATAATTTAATTCAATTTTTAATATATATATATATATATACACACACACTCTATCAATTTCTTAAAAATTATAAACGTAAAATCCCATGCATCGCATGGGTAAAGAACTAGTTTTTATTGTAAAAATATCATGCTGTTTAATATATAAGATATCAGTCATTTGATCTATATAATGCATGAGGTGATAATAAAAAATAATATTTTGACCATAAATATAGCATATACCTGAAATGAAGCATTCTATTTTATATTTTATTTTTAATATTATATTTATAATATTGAAAAAGTTTCATTAAATAGTCTTTAAATAATACTAAAAAATCTATTTTATGAAAAATTCTGTTTGGTTTGCTGTTTTCAATTTTTAATTTTTGTAAAGGAAAAATTAAAAAAATTAAAAATTAAAAAAATTGAAAACTAAAAGTTTCAGTTATCAATTTTTCTTTTATAAAAATTGAAAATTGAACAGCCCTTATGTTTCGAAAGATGAAATCTACTATCCTAATTTACAAAATCAATAAACAGAAATGGAGGTCCAAACAAGAAACCCAGCAGCCCGATCATGCACAAGGAACCAACCCATTAGACAAACATTAAAACGTTGACCCAAAAGCATTAAAACACAAAAAGGAAAAATAAACACAAATGGTTTGAAATTAAAAAAGGAAAAGGCATTGGACCAAGGTTCCTAAATCAACATCAATTAAGTCACATTGAAAGGGTACTCTGCAGCGCATATTGCAGCACGATCCGACTGGAAAATGGCGGCGCCAGGCTGAGGCGCGGGCTGAGTGGCTCCGGCAGTGGCGCTGCTGGAGGGGGGATGAATATTTTTTTTAATAATATCTTTATATATTTAGTATTTTTTTATTTGTCTTCATAACTTTCGACGTTACATTGTCCAGTGGTGGTGGTGGTACGGTGGGTGGAGACGGTGGTCCAATAAAGATATATAATATCTTTTATTATGTATTTATTATGTTATTTTCATATTTTTAAACAAGATATCGAGACATATTTTATAATCAAATATGATATTGAGATATGATTCTTTATGTCTCCATCTCTATTTTCTTTATCATATATATTTCTATTGTCCTAAGACATAAATCAAATGATACTTGGTGTTCTCAATGACGGGAGGAGGGTGAAGAAGGCGCTGAAGATGAACAATTACATTCTTCATTTTGTTTTTGTTTAAAAATTAAAATTATGTTTTACTTTAGTTTTTTATATTAATTTTTGTTAATGTGTAAATTGTTTTTCTGAAATGAAAATAACTTAAATAGGTTTGTAAATATGTCCCAGAATATAAATTCGGGCCACATTACAATTTCCCAAGATATGACATATAAACAGCTAAATGACTTTTTTCAATAAATAAGTTGAATTTATTAATATTTTATTTAACTTTTTAACGTAATAAACGAGATTGTCAATGGTATAATTTTAAATATATAACACACTTTTACTGGACCACTTAATAACGGTATTCATACCCCTTATTTTCCACGGATATCAGAGTAACCACTATTTTTTTTTAGTTTAATTGCAATGCACTACAAAATAATTTTAGACTGATATCCAATTATATGCCGCCACGCAAGCAAAATTACTTTATTTCTTAGATCTTGCTAATGAAAGTCAAACAATTCTACTTATGAGGCAGCATGTCGGTGTAAATTTATTTTACAAGTAGAAATTATACTCGTCTTTTTTGTTTATGATTGATTTTTGTTTTTTTTTATTGTAGAAAACTCAAAGACCGGAAGACCCGACCCAATCCATCCCGATTTAGATCGGTTTGCGTTGGTTCGGTTTGATTTGAGAAATTTCTTCTCCAAAACTGGAACCAACTCGACCGCGAACACCCCTTCCTCCTTCATACGCACACTTGCAGCTTCTGGAACCCGTTTCTCTCTTCTCCCGCCTCTCCGCTAAAACATGGTAAGTTAGGGTTCTTCTTCTTCTGGTTCACTTTCTATCTCTCTCTTCCTTCTTCAACAACTTCTTCCTTACTCTCACACTCTGAAATTCGTTACCTTATTATTTTTGGAATTTCTTTTATTTATTTATTTATTTATTTATTTTGTGTTTTGGAATTTCAGACGGATATAAGGAAGTGGTTCATGAAATCACACGACAAGGGCAATGCAACTGCCTCCAAGCCTTCCAATCAGACTAAGCCCTCTGACGATAAACCCCAGCAGCAGAAAGCTGTTAGTGCTGTCGCTTTTTTTTTTTTTTTCTCCTTGTTAATTCATTTTAGTAATTCAGGTTTAAGTGTGTTTTTTTAATTATTTTAAATTGCAGTGTGCATGTGAAATCAAAGGTTTAGTTTCGATGATTTTAATGGAATTGGAGCAAGAATAATTAAAAAAAAAAAACACATATTAACGTTGAAGAAGGCTAGGTTTTGCTTCCTGCATTATTTTTCTGTTGAAATTTTACTAGTGTTAAGGGTTTGCTTCCCTGTACAAGTAATGGACTGAAGGGAACCTTTTAAGTCATTGCTTGGTTAACCACTAAAATGGTGCTTTTTTTTCCCTTGATACTGTTGTGTTTTAATGATCTGGCTGGTTGTAAGCAAATGGGGTCTGGTTAAATGATTCCCTTTGCCAATTTTCGATAAGAGTTTCACAATTGATGGAACTAATTATCACCTTAAGCTAGGGTTCAAGGCTAGTTGGTTGGGTACTTGAATATATGAAAGTGTGTTTAGTGAAAGGAAGATTTTTTTTTTTTAAATTTTTGCAGGCATCAGGCAGCCAAGAAAGTTCTGTGAGGAAGAAAACTAGCAAGTATTTTCCCAAGGACAAACAAAAAGCGAAAGATGAAAAAGAAACACAGGAGCTCCCTGCTAAACGAAAGAATATAAAGGACGAAGAGGATGACAATGATGATGGAGATGACTCTGTCTTGCCTGCGAGTAAAAAGAAGTCAACCTGTGTCACTCCGACAAAAAAACTGAAGAGTGGATCTGGTCGGGGGATCTCCCAAAAATCTGTAGATTTGGAAGAAAGTGAAGATGATGAGAAAGATGCCGTGACACCAGTTAAATCTGCTGGAAGGGGTCGCGGAGGAAGAGGTGCATCAGCACAATCAACTGGTGGGAGGGGTAGAGGAGGTGGTGGGGGTGGTAGGGGGGGATTCATGAATTTTGGAGAAAGAAAAGATCCTCCGCACAAAGGAGAGAAGGTTCATACTTATCTGGCATCTTGATTTATTGATTGAAAATATTGATCTCTCAATACATTGAAACTTTCTTTTGTATGTCAGGAAGTCCCTGAAGGTGCTCCTGACTGTTTAGCTGGTTTAACTTTTGTAATCAGTGGAACATTGGATAGGTATTTCATTCTACATTTCACATAGATTTAATTTTTATGGACTGGCATTAGGCATATTCGGTTTACATTTTATTGCTTCTTCGTCTTTTATTCCCCCCCTTTCCTTGATTATTTTTCTGCCAAGTTTAGGTTCACTTTCTATTTAGTGTATATGTCATAATTTTTACATTTCATATTTCAGTGTCTTTAGTCTTTATATTTTAACTTTTGCATGTTGACAGTTTGGAACGAGAAGAAGCAGAAGATTTGATTAAACGCCATGGCGGCCGTGTCACTGGATCAGTCAGTAAGAAAACGGTAATATAATGCTTTTCATTTACTGGTAATTGAATTTACATAATCAGCACGTGATTAACATCCTTTATTTGCAGAATTATCTGTTATGTGATGAAGATATTGGTGGACGGAAGTCTTCAAAAGCCAAAGAGCTAGGGTTAGCATTGAAATATTTATACTTTCAATGGGTATTTAAACAAAAAAAAAAATTTCTACATTTTGCTATCACTGATGTTTCCCATTTCTCTTTCTTTGCATAGAACATCGTTCCTCACAGAGGACGGGTTGTTCAATATGATTCGGGCATCGAAACCTGCAAAACCTGCAAAAGCTCCTTCACAAGAAGAACCCAAGAAGCCTGTAAATAAGCCGGTTGCAATAGCATCCCAGCCAAAATGTTCACCGAAAGCAGAAGCTAATGGTAAGCCCTAACAAGATGTGCTTCTATTTTGTGGTTGCCCGGGTTTCACTTTTTGTCTGCTTTTTGTATTGAATAAACAACAGCTCTTAGAAGTGTGGTTAAGTTGTTACAATGAGAGGGTGTTCATTTATTTGTATGTTCTAATTTGCACTCCTTTATCAATAAATGCAGTCTCTCTATCCTCACGCTTACCTTCTACCAAAGCTAAGCCAAAGACTGCAACTACTGTTCAGTCTTCTTTGATGTGGACAGAGAAATATCGGCCTACAAATCCGAAGGATATCATAGGGAATCAGTCACTTGTATAGTTGCTAGTCTTAATTACCATATTCTTGTGCTTAAATTGTGTTCTTATATACCTGTATTTGGATGATATTTTTACAATTTCTTAAATGTAATTCTATACAGGTTACACAACTTCGAAATTGGTTGAAAACTTGGAATGAGCAATTTCTTGAAACTGGTAATAAAAAACAGGGAAGAAAGCAAAATGACCCTGGTTCCAAAAAAGCTGTGTTGTTAAGTGGAACCCCTGGTATAGGAAAAACAACTTCAGCAAAGGTAGTCTGTCAGGAGCTTGGTTTCCAGGCAATAGAGGTGACAACATTTCTTGTAAAATATATATATGTAATGGTATTTCATCATCAGCTTTCCTAACCCGTGTCCATATATGTATTGAAGGTAAATGCTAGTGATAGTCGTGGAAAAGCTGACAGCAAAATCGAAAAAGGAATTAGTGGAAGCAATGCAAATTCTATCAAGGAACTTGTAACCAATGAAGCCCTTGGAGCAAATATGGATCGGTTGGTCTTGCATTATCATAATATGCGATTTGCGAGTTAATAAGATACCCCTTGTTAAGTCTACACATTTTGTAAATTTCAGGTCAAAGCATTCTAAAACTGTGCTCATTATGGATGAGGTTGACGGGATGTCTGCTGGTGATAGGGGTGGTGTTGCTGATCTTATTGCTAGCATCAAGATCTCAAAAATTCCTATTATCTGCATTTGCAATGACCGTTACAGCCAGAAACTGAAAAGTCTTGTGAACTACTCTTTGCTTCTTAACTTCCGGAAGCCTACAAAACAACAGGTCTTTGTATGCTTTTCATGTCCTGAAAAACTATTCTCTGTGCCTTATACATGAAAGTTAAATCATTCATTCAGATAAGGTCTTTTCATTGCTCTAGTCATTAGAATCACATGGGTTTGTTGTGGTTCTTATTTAGCTTGTTAAAACGTAAGGAGTTTGTTGTGGATGTTATTTAGCTTGTTGAAATGTCAGGAATACCCTCTGACAAATGATTTATGATTGTTCACATGCAAGATTTTAGAGTTGACTTTACCAGTTGCTTGAAGAAATGAGATGAGAATTCATTGTTCTCTTGCAATTGCTCAACTGAGAGATGGAAATTCCCTTTTCGTCAAGGCTCATACCTGATTTCTGTTGGGGGTTTTTCAGAAAATATATTTGTTATATCCTAGTGAAATTGATTTTTCATGCTGCTCAATGACATATTTCCACCATATGAGGGTTTAGTTGGCTTAGTTCTTGCACTGAGTCTGCATGAGCTTTTTAAATCTATCTTACAACATGTGATTTACAAAGTCTGCTAGTTTGCTCTAAATGTTAAAACAAGTATTCTGATGTGAGTTCTGAGCTTAATTTTTATTTTATGGCAGATGGCAAAGAAGTTGATGGATGTTGCAAAGGCTGAAGGGCTTCAAGTTAATGAGGTAAGTTATCTTATTTCCTGGAGTTTTATGGTAGAGAAATATTTTGAATTACTGTCACCTGTATCTTACAAAAGTATAAATTCTTTCATTCAAGTTGGCTGACATATTCTCCACGACTGTTTAAGATTGCTCTTGAGGAACTAGCAGAAAGAGTCAATGGAGATATGCGTATGGCACTGAACCAGCTACAATATATGAGCCTTTCCATGTCTGTTATTAACTATGATGATATTAGGCAGCGCTTTCTTACCAATTCGAAGGATGAAGACATTTCACCATTCACAGCTGTTGATAAGTACGATCTTTAGACTATCTCAGTGTTACCCCTCAACCATGCTTTGCTTTCATATACTCTTAGTTCTAATTGCTTGTTTGGCTTACACTATTGCAAGTTGCATCTTAATTCTTAATTATTGTGTGGTTGCTTACTTGACATTAATCTTTTCTTCCACTTTCTAACTGTTGCCCATTTAATAACCATTTTATTTGTTTTTTGGTCCCATTAGTCTGGTTTTGTGTGATCAAATTGCACTGAAGCCTCTGATATTTAGTGGTACAAATTAATCAAGTGAGTATATGTCTTCATGTTAATTGAATATTGTATTCCCACATTCATGATATTGAAATTCCAATGTGTTTATAGAAAGTATTAGAATCATATTTTATTCCTTCATAATTAGAGTCAGTATCAAATATCAACCAATCATGGCAAAGATGTTTTCTAAATTTTGTCCATACCCCAGCAAAGTAGTCAAAGTGTACTGACTTATTGTAGAAGTATGGACTTTCAAGTAGTAATTTGATTTGATAGCATAAGTGAAAATCTTCAGGGTAAGGACTCACTCAATTAATGTGGTCCTTGGAGAGCAAAATACTATTTTAGTCTAGGGTTCTCTTTGCTATAAAACATGGTTCTCTTAGCTATCTATTTTATTGTTCCATTTAAAAGTTGCCGATCAGGACAATCCCCCCTTAATGATTGTGTTTTTAACTAGCCAGTGTTTGAGGATCCAATTTTTGTGGTGTATTCTAAAATTTCAATCTTTGATTAGTAGTTACTATTTATTGGTATAAGTACAAATGATATTGTAAGGTTTATGACAGGCTGTAGATCTGTGATATCTTTGTCGTTTATCAGCAGGCTCTGCATGACAATAATTTCATCCTTTAAAATCCAAAGCATTAATAGTCTAGAAGGTTTTGTGACTGAATAAATCTCATGATAACCTATCTTCCTATCTTGCAGGCTTTTTGGTTTTAATGCTACGAAGTTGAAAATGGATGAGAGGATTAATCTTAGCATGAGTGATCCTGATCTTATTCCTCTTCTTATCCAGGTTTAATTCATTTTTCATCTTCTTTTTTTAAATATATAACTTCGTTTGGAATTGTTATCTTGGAAGGTCAACAGTAGGGTAAAATCAGTACTCAATGGTTTTGATAGCATTGCATTAGCCTCATTCAACTTTGATTGACCAAATTTGGCTTAACATTTCTTAATTTAGTCATTTATGTCCCTATTAACCAATGAACTGATTAACTAAAATCACAGAATGGTTTATTACAGTTAAATTTGGTTGAAATTAAAAATTGTATTGATACCACTTGGTGTAGCTGTTATGTGCTAAAATGGTCTGGCCCTATTGAAAAATCTTATCCATGATTTTGCTTCATTTAGGGGAGAGGAGATAGAAGGGGTTTTTTGTTTTTTTTTGGGGGGGGGGGGGGGTACTTCCAGTAATTTATTTGTGCCTCTGCATGTTTGCTAAGATATTGACGTTGGTGAAAAATGTTCATTTATGGGGAAGAATCTGGAAGCTCAAAGTACCCTTTATTGATTCTGTTTTAGGTTGTAATCTGTAATTGATGTTTTACAGATAAATAGCTATTTCCAGTTATCTTAAATGCTGCAACCTGGTGAAGATTTTAAACATTCCTCATATAATCATTCCTTTTTGGCATGATAAATGGCAGGAAAATTATATTAATTATAGACCAAGCTTGGCTGCTAAGGATGACAGTGGTATAAAACGCATGAACCTGATTGCCCGTGCTGCTGAGTCTATTGCTGATGGAGATGTAGTGAATGTACAGATTCGAAGATATCGGCAGTGGCAGCTCTCTCAAACTAGTTCTGTTGCATCATCTATAATTCCGTATGTAGCCTTGCCTCTGATCTGGAAAACTACCTTAGATTTCCTTGATCAGACTTTTCTTCATCTAGTTGTTCATGCTTTCTCCTTATCTTTGTTTCAGTGCGTCATTGTTGCATGGGCAAAGAGAAATACTTGAACAGGTAAATGTAGTTTGTCTTGTGCAAGCTATTGCAAACATTTCCCTTTTGAGTTTGGACTTTGGGTTTGATTTCATTCCCTATTCTAGATGCATGAAGTAGTTGTCTCTACTCAATAGCTCAACCATTTTAGTGGAGAATTATGAATGATTTTACACCTATAAGTTATGCATCTGGGGCTTCTTTGGGTCATATTTGTTTATAATGGTCTTTTTCATTGAACTCCGTTTTTTGCTTTATCCTTGTATCACAAGTGCCATTATATCTGCAGGGTGAACGTAATTTTAACCGTTTTGGTGGGTGGCTTGGGAAGAACTCGACAATGGGCAAAAACCTGAGGCTTATGGATGACCTGCATATGCACATTCTTGCTTCACGTGAATCTAGTTCGGGAAGGTTGAATTCAATATTTTGCCTTAAGTTTATCACCTTTTCTCATGCATCTAATTCAGGGATCTTTTTCTTCTGGTGACTTGAATGCTTTTGTCAATACTTGCAAATTATTTGTTGTCTAGATGATTTTGATTGTAAACTGCAGCTCAAACCCTGTGGGTATGCTCACTGTAATGTTCTTGATTTTTTGTTGTTTACTGAACTTAAAATCAATCTTAGGCTCTTCCACTTTATGTGATAAAAATCTGTATACAAATTGATCTGGTATGCATATTCTTACCTAATTAGGTTCTGGTTTCTGTAATGTATATTAGATTCATTATAATCATGCTTCATTAAATGGTGCAGGGATACTATCCGTTTGGAATACCTTACTCTTTTTCTCAAACGTTTGACAGAACCGCTGCGAGTTCTGCCCAAGGTTGGAAGTGCATCTATCACTAGCTTTAAGCATGTGAAATTATTTAGACCATTAGGGTGTGTTTGTTTTAGTTTTTCGACAAAAGTGATTTTTTTAAACTATAAACCAATTTCAGTATAAGTTACTCATCTTAGCTTCTACTCAAAAGTTGAAAAATATGGTTTTTAGCTTTTGGATAGAAGCCGAGATGAGTAGCTTCTATGAAAAATAATTGTTTTGGTTTAAAAAATAACTTTTATTTTTTGCCAAAAAAGCTAAAACAAATGCACCCTTAAAAGCTGAAATGCAGAAGTTTTGTTTAATCACATGCCCTTTTGTAAATGATCAGGCTGAAGCTGTTGAGAAAGTTGTGGAGTTTATGAATACATACTCAATCAGTCAGGAAGATTTTGATACTATTGTAGAGCTATCAAAATTCAAGGTGCCTTAACTATGTTTGATGTTGTGTCATTGCTACAGACTGCTCTCAACCGTTGGTTAATTTGCTTTGTATCATATGCATCAGGGCCATCCTAATCCGCTAGATGGCATAGCGCCTGCAGTTAAGTCAGCTTTGACAAAAGTGTACAAAGAGCAAAGCAAGTCTAGGATGGTTAGAGCTGCAGATCTAGTCACTCTTCCTGGAATAAAGAAGGCCCCTAAGAAGCGGATTGCTGCTATTCTAGAACCAGCTGATGAAGGGGTGGAAAAAGATGAAGGTAACACCTTGGACGACAGTGAAGAAGAGAACACTTCTGACACAGAGGAGTTGGGTAAGTTCTATGTGCTTCTAATCATTTTTTTTTCCGCTGTAAATACTCTGCTTATATTAATTGATTGCATATTTTTATGATGCATTAGAAGGCACCACCACTGGTGAGAAGCTGCAGTCAGAACTTCAAAGTTTGAATTCCAAGGGTAGGTCTTATATGCCATTATCATGTGATTGATTGGCAATTGTAGTTAAATACATTAGCATAGTTGATTTCTAATATATATTTATGTATCTAGCTATGCAAGTACAATTGGAGCTGAAGGGAGTAGGAAATTCAAGTTCCAAGAAAACATCTGGTGGTAAAGGTGCTTCTGCATCTGGGCAGAAGGCTGGCCAAACTTCAAGGGCTACTTCAAAAAGAAAAAGGTGAAGAGCATTGAAGAATAGACCTTTTGTCTAGGACAATATTTGGAAGATTTGTATATGAACCCTACTTTTCCTGGAATTGATGTTGGGCCTTTTTAAAACTTTTGAGAGTTGAATTGTAAATTTTCCAAAGAGGACCCGTTGAAACATGGATTGCTTGTCGGGGCCTGTTTTTGAATGCAGATGAGGTCTTCGTAAGAACATTGCATGGTAAACCACATGGTGTGGCATAGCTGGTAGAGGGTTATGTCTCTTAACCATCTCCTTTTGGGTTCTATCCTTAGAGGGATAGGAATGGAGCATCACTTGTGGTCGGAGTCACCCCCGCACAGGCTGTATGGTACTCGTGTTTAGATTAGTCAGCCTTTCAAGCCAGATACTGGGTGGGAAACTGTAAAAAAGGAAAAGAAAAAGAAAATTGCATGATACATTATGGAGAATTCCTGCATTGAATTGTCACTTCTCAACTCCCTGATATTTTTGCACGGAGATGAACTGCAATATGATGATGCCCTGATCACTGATCTCACGTACTCATTAACACTTTCTTGCCGAAGGGAAGGCTCTAACCTGTTGTCTATTGTGCCCAGGATTTGGATCCGTCAGAGTAAATGTATGTGATTGGATTTTATGCAAATCAGTCATCAGTTTTTGTTTTTCATCTCATTTCTAAATATGCATGCCCAATTATAAAATCTCAAATGAGTAGCTGTCTACGTTGTTGTTGTGGGATAACTGGATAAGGAATTTTTTTTTAATCCAAAAATTCAGTTTTGCATACTTGAATATTTTTTAAAATTAATTTTTTTTTTCAGTTATAAAAAGTGATTATGAAATTTAAAATTTTTTTTAAGTTTTTTTTTTTAGCATCAAAGAAAAATTGAAAGCAATGTTTTTTAGATTTTATCTTTTAAAAAAATTATCTAAATATGCCTTTTTTTTTTGTTGGAAAAAACTGATTTTTATCCAAAAATTCTTATCCAAATGTACCCGAAAATCCCTTAAAAACTAAAAAATGTTAATTTTTTTTTTTGCACAGCTTCACAAGGGTTCAATAATCACATGGCAGTTGCTTGATTTTTGTCCATGACTATCTCTGTACATTTAAATGGGCGAATTCTATTGCACATTAGATACACTAGCTATTAGCAACACTTGAAAAATGTGGGTAACCGTATCTAAAAGCATTAAGCCGTTAATAACAGCACATGGGAGGTGTGGCACTGTGCCTGCACCTTACCACTTCTCAGTCCTCGTTGTGCAACCTTCCATCCCCACATACTTTGGCCTTTGGTGACAGCCCCCTCTTCCAACGGCATCTATCGCCTCCTATGTCAGTCGTCTTCCTTGTCAAAAACCTCTTCCGAAATGCCCATCCAATATAACATTGCCCCATCGCCACCGCATGGCTCCCAACGGCAACAACAAAGAACCAGTTGGACAATTGTGATGCGCATGGTTCCTGCTGAAGAGCTTGTGTTGGAGCTTCCTGTCAATCAGCTCGACGCGCATGAGACAGTTATTGCTTCTCCTCGAATTGGCAATAGGTGGCCTCACGGAAGTTGTTGTAGGTGTATAATGTTAGCATTGCTACAATTGGCTTCATTGGAAGCAGTAATCATGGCACCAAGCTTCTTCATGAGCTCTGAATGTATACCCCAGTAGATGAAACACAAGGATCACCGATATAAACACTAGATAACTAAGACCTTGTAATAGAAGAATAATGTATTTTCCACCTTTTCTCTTGAATTGGAAAGATGAATTGAGTTTATGTATTTAAAGCAGTGTTTTAAATTGCGGTTGCAGTTGGGGATACGGTTTTGGTTGTAGTTGTTGTGGTTGTGGATAACGTGGACATCGCGATGTGTATTGTAGCTGATGTGGTGTGAAATTTTTGCGTGTCCATAAATTGAAAATGAACCCATTGCGGCTTATTGTGGGTTTGATGCAGTCCATTGTGGCCTAATATGATCCTAATGCGATTGCGTTATGGTCAATTTATGTGAAAATGCATCACACTGAAATTGTGTCGAATGCAATTGGGCTGCAAATTGCAACCGCAATATTCCGGCCACAATCAATTTAAAACCTTGGTTGAAATATTAAAGCTCTTAGTGGTTCTAATGGGACAATGATTCATTTCGGGTGGTGTGAAAGCGTACATGATGGTCTTGTAAGGCAGGAATGTGGGGTGGGGTGCAATGGCTGGGAGTGAAGAGAGGAGAGAAAGTAGAATGAACACGCTGGACCAACTTTTCATTAATCAAGTGTATCACACACCATATTTCATAAGGTGCACAGTAGAATTCGCTGTTTATCTGATCCTTGATTTTATCTCAAACTCTCCTTGCACTTTCATGTGATTTAAAACAAAGTGACATTTCAAAACATGTTAGTCCCACATTGCTGGTAGAAAAATTTTGGTATGTTAATATACCAAAGTGTGAGCTCCTAAGGCTATTGAAAAGGTGAACTTGTATTGACAAAAAATCTGGGTTAATAAAGTTGGTTCCTATGCTCATATTATGCCACACTTACGTATGATTTTGCTTTAAAACGCAACAATTTCCCATATATTTTTAAAGGTTCTGAAATGCATTTTTGAACATGTTTTGAAAAGGAATACTAAGTTAAACACGAATGCAAATACTTTGAATTTTACACATTAACTCATTCATAAAAATTTCACCCAATTTTTCTACCCCAACCAAACACACTCGATTATAATGTATACACACCATCCATAAACTTTAAAACTCATTGAAAAATTTTAGCTTATAATTCGATCAATGCTCCGGTTTTTTGTGATTTTAATGAAATATTTTTTTTGTGGTTTAATTAACTAAATTAATTCCAGAAGGTCTGACTCATCTGAATATATCCATTTCGTAGAGGATGCTATTGGCTTTTGTAAAACGGTCTCGATCTCATACCATCTTGTATAGTCTCGACGTGGCATCAAAGAAACGCTACAAAAGCTTAGTTATGAGATGTCAATTTATGGCATTAAGGCACATAAATTTCTTTGTTTATTACTTTGTTAAAATAAAGTTTAACTTCCTCCCAAAACACTATTTATTATATAAAAAAAAGAGTTTATCCAGTATTGCTTTAAAATTCAAGTATACTAATATTCATTGATTATTAGTGATTGAAAATCAATAATGTGTCTTGTAACATTTTTAAATTTATAACTAAGATAAATATTAATTAGCGATAGCAAAAATCAAGAGAATCTGGACAAATGTTATGAAACACAACAAATAGACTATTTAAGTATGTCTAGAGAAAAATGCAAAGAATTACGAAAATGCCATCACTTAGTGGAAATTACGAAAATGCCCTTGCTATGTAAAAGAAATTACCAAACTACCCTTGCCTTATTAAATGACGAAGATACCCTTACTCTATGAATGGAATTACAAGAATACCACTATCATTGTCTAATTACAAAAATATCTTTGTCTTAGTTAAAGAAATTACTACAATGCCATTTGCACAAATCCCTAGACTTGTCTTTAGACAAGAATGAATCTAAGCCATTGGATTAAGATGATAACACAATAATTTAACCACATACATCATACACATTTCTGAATCACATACATGCACTAAAGGTTAGAAAATCTCCACTAATATCTTTGCACAAAACATGGAGCATTTTCATCCAACATGTTTGCACAAAACATGGAAACATGTTTGCACAAAATAAGGAGCATTTTCATCCAACATGTTTACATAAAACATGGAAACATGTTTGCATAAAACATGGAAACATGTTTGCACAAAACAAGGAGCATTTTCATCCCAAAATTCAGCCAACATGTTTCCATAAATCATGCTCCAAGTGCTTTCCTTCTTCTATTTTTTCTCTAATCTTTCCACTATAAATACTCCTCAAACTCTCTTCAATTCAGAAACTCCCTAAGTGTTCTTTCTTTCTTATTCTATCATTCTTCTTATGTTCTTCAAAGACTTCTCTTGATCCTCTAAACTTCATCCAAATACTTAAATCCTAAGTTCAAACTTTCACTAGCCCTCACAAGAGTTGTAATCTTTAACTCTAGTGAGAAATATTTTCTTAAGCACTCAAGTTCTAGAGCCAAGATTCAAGGAGGGTCATCCACTCCAAAGACTCTTGTTCAAAGCTTAAGGAAGAAGAGAAGGACCCTTTTTAGACCCTACACAAGAGGTAGGAGTTTCTTCTTTATTTGTTCAAGTATTGTTGGCTTCTAACTTTGCTCATGGATAGAATGCCTTAAGCTTGAGTTATTGTCAAAAGTTTTGAGTAATTATAATTTTAGAAAACACAACATGTTCTATTATGCTATGAGTACTTTTATGATGTTATAAAACTCAAATATAACTTAAAAGATTGTATGTGAAACTTGAGTTAATAAAGATAACTTAAAACATGAACACGGCAGATGCTGGAATTTCTAGTTATTTCTGGCAGTAGTTACTTCAAAAATTAGTGTTCATAAAATATGAAGGATCTCAAAATGAAAATATTTTTATTATAAACTAGACTCATTGTAGAATACTCTCCAAAAAGAATCACCTAAAACGGAGTTTCCTAGCCCAAGATATAAATTTTTAAAGTAGAGCATAAGACTGAAACTCTTAATCTGACCTTGTAGTAGTAAAAAAGGTGTAACTCACTCTAGAAAAATGCAAATGGACTGATTTCAAGCTAACACATCTACAAACACACTTATGTATGCTATGCATAAATTTTTACACCACGAAAATACAGAATGAGAGCTATAATTTCGGAACAGTGTGCTGAGAAAGTCTTGAAGGTAGCATGATACTGTGAGAGTGCAATTTGGAAAGGTTCTGGCTAAGGAAAGACTTGGTATTTAAGCGTGTCCATTGTGACCCACTTCTCTTTCCTGGGAATCCTACTATGCACAATTTACAGTTGACTTACACTAATCTAAGATGATAGTGCTACAAATTTTATTCTAAAAGATGTCAGAACTCTAAATAAAGGATTCAAGTCTTGTAAAGAGATAATTTTAAGGATTTAAGTAGAATAATAATCTTCAAGAGATATATATAAAAGTCATAATAAAAATATATAAAGAACCTCTAAAAATATCTTAAAGGGTATTAATGTATTAATGGAAATACTAAGAGTACAAAGAAGACTAAGAGAAAAAGATAATACCAAGATATTCATAACCTATTAGGAACATTAGAGACCTAACTTGATAACTTAGGTTGCTTAATATGAATTATCTATGAGAATGTTTACTATGAGATTTATATGATATTGTCTATGTTACATGAAGTGATATACAGAAATGTGAATGTATTGATGAGATATGAAATGATAATGATAAAATGATTGACTGTGCCATGATTTATTAATGTGCATACATTCATGTTTCAAATGAAAAAATAAATAGACCAACTCACTGCTTAATCCTCAAAGAGGATTAAGGTATTGATGATTTCACTCAGTGAGAATAAAAGTAAAACCTGAAAAAGTAGCAATGATAGTCTGGAAAAGTGGACTTGAGCTAAACTCACGGCTTAACCCCCTAAACCGTTGAGATCATGGCAACGGAAAGAAAACTAAAAGGTTGTGGTGATGGCCATGGTATGAGCTCATTACCCTTTTAGGGTGGTCTAAGGCATTGATGCATTCATCCCGTGAGTAATTAAGAAATACGTTGATGAAATAAATGAAAGATGATGATCACTAAACAAGTGAATGTTGAGGATGAGTAATCATGAAATGCATGCAGCTCCTAAATGATTATTGCTTATTAGTGGTTTTATATGATATGCTTATATGTATGCTTGATGAAATACTGAATGGATATTTCTGCTAATGTTCAAGATTAGTTTAAAAGTAACTGCACTTCGGCTAATCACGTTTGTGAAAGCTTAATAATTGAATCCTTACCTGTTCACCTTTTTATAATAAACCCGAAGTGACTTGGACGACAACGATGACACTTTTAGTACAAGTAGGAACTCCTACTGAGAAATCATGTATTTCTCACTCCTATGTTTATTTACCGTTGTCGTTACTAGAGACAGACGTGTCCACCTAAAGCAACGAAGCTGTAGCTGAAGAAGGAGGTAGCACGTGAAGATTTCAAACCTTTCAAGTAGGAGCATTCCGAGCTTTAGTTACATTATAGTTTGTGAGAAACAATTAGTAATAATAGAACTTATATTGTTATTTGTAATAACTTATCAGTATGATATATGTCCTGTTGTGACTTATGTATTAAGTGATTATATTCCAGTTTATGTGATAATAGTTCTACACTTAGTCTCTTATTCCGCTTATTTAATTAAGTGCGCAATGTAACTTGATTATTATCTATAAAAGCGCTATGTATTTCACTTCTCGTTACAGGCTTAAGTTTTTAAAAAAATTAATTTATTTTTAAAAAAAAACTTCCACTATTTTTTTAAGTTAATTTCAAAAGAAAATAAATGCAAGACATAAGTAACAACTAATAGAATCCAAATGTGAACTTAAGCACAGTGGGATTCTATTAGGGTGTTACATGTCTTATTAAAGGAATTTTAATTTTGGTCCCTAAATATTTTTTGTTTTTATTTTGGTCCAAACTTTTTTAAAATTATTTGGGTTTAGTATTTGTGACAAATTTACCTATACTAAATATTGAACTTACTAATCACGTTATCCTACATGTGCTCAAAGACATGATAGCATTGTTGAGATTGATAGCATCTAGCTCGTCATGGCTAGAAAATTATGAATATTGTGAATCCAAAGTCACATCTATGGGCGTTTAGGGGGACATGGATTAGATGACCTCCCGATGACACTAGTCGATGTTGATTTTGAACCTTCAAATTGGGTTCGGAACGAAAAGGACGATATACCTATATTTTCGACCAGTGGGTTAAAGATGAGAGTAAATAGAAATTTAATTGTTTGTAGATTTTGATTGTTTGAAAAAAAATAAAAGGAATATGAAAATTTGAAGGAACTTGAATATTATAAGGAATTTGAACATTGAAATTTTGAATATTTAGATTGAGGAGGAAAATTAGGATTTGGAAACTAGGATTTGGATTTCAGATTTTGAGGATTATTTGAATATTGTGAATTTTAGATATTTTGATTTTGAGGGAAGTTGAAATTTTGCAAATAATTTAAATTAAATTGGTTTTGATCCTTTTTGTCTTTTTTGAAAGAATGAAAGGGTAGAACTTGTGTGGTGGAAGAGTAAAATTTGTGTTGAGAGAATTTGAGTCGTATTGGAAAGGATAGAAATAAATTGCAAAGAAGAAGTAAGAAGAGATTAATATTTTTTTTATAGAAGACAAAGCCAGACTGGACTAGCCCGTCTGACCTGGTTAATTGGGAATCGGTCGTCTGGTCAGTCCGGTTAAGTACCTGAAACCGAATAGGCTCAGAATCAGTCAAAACTGGGAAAACTGGTGGACTGGTCCAATTGTCTAAGGTTACCAATTTGGGTCTTTGACCTTGGAAAAAAAAAAATCAAAACGTTGCCATTTGGGTTGGGGTTTACTTCACTTAGGGTCTGATTGAGAGCCTCAAAAACTAGGGGTGTGACGGGGAGTAGAAGGGAATGGCTAAACAAACTTTGTTTGGAAGTAAAATTTTGGAAGGGAGAGGCAGGGACATTAAGGATGAGGGATACTCTTCCTAGCCATTCACAATAGTGATTTACTGACCTCCTAAACCAAGAGGACGAGGATGGCCAAGGATGGTTTAAGTGTGATTTTCCTGATATGCCATTTCGAAATCTCTTATATATAAAATATACATAAAATAAAAAGGAAAAAAATGAAAAAAAAAATTTATACACCCTTCTAGTCCACTCACTCGTTTTATAAACTCCTAAACAATAAAATGGTCTCTCACCCTCAACTCCACTGTTCATCTTTCTTCTCTACTCCATTAATAACCATTCATTTCCCCTTTAATCAAATCTCCTAATCATAGCCTTAGAGGGTGGAGCTCAAGCCCCACTTCAAGCTCTTATTCTCATAAGATTTTCATCTTCTTCTCCTGCAAATTGCTCCGCACCACCATTGTGCTGCTTTAGGCTTTTGCTCTGTGGTTCTTCGTGCTTCTGCTCTGCCACCTTCGCGCTGCTATGTGCTTCCGCTCTGCTGGCTCCATGCTGCTTCGCGCTTCTGCCCTATGCCTTGCTTCTCGTTTCTACAACCAACCTCGACGGTCCCAAGAGTCCATGACTTTTCTAAGCATGATGTGTTTAGTGCTAGGGTTTCGTAAGAAAGGGGAAGTAATGAAGTAATAGGTTAGTGAAGGAATTGGTGGGCTAGGTGGCATTGGGCTTATTTCGAAAAACTAATATTTTTGAGCCCAAAAACAAAATGTGCAATGGCTTTTTAATTTTTGACAGCAAAAGTGACAATATTAATATAATATTCTATCTTAAATTTGTCAAGAAGTTAGAATTTTATAAATAATTATATATTTATATTATTTATGTTTATGTAAATATATATTTTATTATATTCCGATTGAACCGGTTGAATCCTGGTTGAACTAGTAAACTTTTGTACCACTGCTGTGATAGGTTCGATGTTCGATCAGATTTTCTCTTCCTTGATTTTTTTTTAATTGATAAACGAAAAGTTTAGATGGGTTTAACATCAATAATCCCATTAAGGCCAGAATATGACTCCCGGGCTCTATGAGCACTTATAGGAGATTTATGAGATTGACCACAATACTAACAAACTTTAAACAATCCCACATGTTATATACAGCATTGCTTACCACAAAATTGGCAGTGTCCCAGTATAGAGGGACCGGGTCCCATTTCCTAGTTTTCATCTAATGTAATACCATCAAGTGGGATCGTCCCATCTTACAATCCAATACAAAATGGGATGAATCTGGGACCCTACTAGAGCTACTCTTAACCTTTTTGCTATGTTTCTTTTATTGTGCTACCACGTATGCAGAACATGTAGGGAAATGTGATTAGCCACCACAACAAATGTAATATAGATAAATTAATCACAAATACAATATCCAAATAATTTTTAAAATGTTTGGACCACAATAAAAGACAAATATTAAAGACCAAAATCAAAATTTATTTAGTAAAATACAAGATTTCTCAATCACAAATTATTAAAACTAGTAGTATACTTAAATTTTAAAACAATAATGTTGAAACCCTTTTTTTTATCTAATAAATACTATTTTGGACTTTTGGTAAGAAGTTAAACTTTGTTTTAGTATAGTGATAACCAAACAAAAGAATTTATGTGCATTAATTTCATCCGTAGATAATCGCATTAATTTCATCCATAGATATTATCTACTTAGGCTTTTGTATTGTTTCTTTGATGCCACGTTTTTAGACATATTAATGTAATCATTAATGTAACAAGCTTTAGTTAGGATAGTTAGTTATAAAAACAAACTCCTTCTCTATTGTGTGTATGTATATATATATATATAGAAACTTCAGCTAATAAAACTTACTGTTTTCTATCATTCGATCTCTAATATGGTATCAGTTGAAACATTCTTGTACTCTGCTTCTGCGTACTGTTCCTTCTTCATTTTCCCTCACTTTCTCAGTGATTTTCTTGTTTCTTTTTCCTTTCTTTTTCCTTTCTTTTCTTTAATCTTGAGAATCAACCAAATGGCTCAACTTCAAGATCCATATTACCTTCATCCTTTTGATCATCTACGCCTTATCCTGGTCATTCAGCTACTAACTGAGATCAACTATAACTCTTGGTCGCAATCCATGAAGATGGCCCTGAATGGAAAGTGAAAATTCTATTTTGTGGATTGTTCTCTGTCTCGTCCTGGTTCATATGCAAATTCAAATCTGATTGCTGCCTGGGAATACAACAATGACATTGTGAGTTCTTGGATCTTGAATTTCGTCTCAAAAGATATTGCTGAAAGTGTCATTTGTGCTGAATTTGCAGCAACCTTATAGAACAACCTTCATGATCGATTTGGACAAGCTAATGGTCCTAGATTGTTTCAATTGAAGAAACCAATGGTTAGTATTTCCCAAGAATCTCTTTTTGTTAGTCAATATTTCTCCAAGATAAAGCTTCTTTGGGAAAAGTACTCTACCTTGAAACCAATTACAAGTTGTTCTTGTGGAAGTGCTCAAGTTTTGGAGAATTTTCACCAAACTGAGTATGTTCTCACTTTCCTCATGGGGTTAAATGATTCTTACTCTTCCATTAGCAATCTTCAAGGTCTTTTCTCTAATCCTTCAAGATGAAAAACAACAGGAAGTTTCATCTATAACAACAAACACTCCCCCAGTTGCCTTTGCTGTTAGAAATCAAAACAATAATTTGAGTTCAAAGCCACAGCCTACAAAAAAGGATAGGCCCAAGTGTGCAAATTGCAGTTACCTTGGCCACACAAAGGAAAAATGTTATTAACTCATTGGATATCCTCCAAGCTATGAGAAGAAATCAGGTCCAAAATCAACAAGTTTAGTAAACCACGTCTAGGTTTTTGATCAAACCTTAAGTCATGGTATTCCAAATGATAATGCCTTTACTCCAGCACAAATGCAAGAATTGATGCAAATGTTCAGTCTTCATAATGACACTGGTTCCACTTTGAATCAGACTGCTACAAATGCACAAGGTTATGTTTTTTTCATCTACTAATTTTTTGCCTAATTCTGCTTATACACATTGGGTTGTTGATTCTGGTGCATCATCCCACATTGTTTCTTCCCTTTCTTTTTTTTTTTCTCATTATATTCCTCATTCAAATCATTATGTTATTTTACCTAACAACATTAAAGTACAAGTATCTTTCATAGGATCTATAACTATTTCTCCATCTATAGTTTTTAACAATGTACTATGCATTCCAACTTTCAAAGTAAACCTCATTTCTGTTACTACCTTGTTGAACGATATTCGATGCAGCATAACTTTTTTCAAAATTCTTTCCATATACAGGCCCTCCATTCCTTGAAAAAGATTGGCAAGGGCGACTTAATTCAAGGCTTATACTTGCTGCACACACCAATACCTACCATCAATAGTGATGCCATCATAGGTTAGGCCATATATCTAATAACATTCTTCATAGAATCTATAATGAATTGTCTCTACAAAAGCTTTTCTCTGGAATAAAAGATAGTGATGCTTGCCCTCTTGCAAAAATGAGAAGATTATCATTTGTCTCTGACAATAACATGTCTCTTAATGCCTTTGATCTAATTCACTGTGACATTTGGGGACCATATGGAAAATGCACCTATGATGGCATGTCTTACTTGCTGACCATTGTTGATGATTTCAGCTGTTTTACTTGGACTTACCTTCTTAAAAGCAAATATGAGGCAACTAATGTGCTTATCAGATTTATTAAACTTGTGCAAACACAATTTGGTAAGACCATAAAACAGATGAGATCTGACAATGTAAAAGAACTAGCCTTAACTTCTTTTCTTGAAGAACATGGCATACTACATCAATTTTCTTGTGTAGCTAGACCTAAACAAAATTTAGTAGGAGAGAGGAAACACCAACACTTGCTTAATGTAGCACGTTCTCTTTTCTTTCAATAAAAAATTCCCATAAAATATTGGGGAGAATGCATATCTACTACAACCTTTATCATAAATAGACTTCCCAGCCCAATCTTGAAATTTAAAACCCCATATCAACTGATTTTTAACAAGCCTCCTGATTATCTTAAGATGAGAGTATTTGGTTGCTTGTGTTATGCATCAACATTGATATAAAAAGGAATAAATTCTCTCCAAGGGCTATACCTGCTATATTCATGGGTTATCCTCTAGGATACAAAGGCTATAAGCTTTTAAACCTAGAAACAAATATCTTTTTTATTTCTAGAGATGTGGATTTTAAGGAACATATTTTTCCCTTTGCTGATCCTACATACTCAGCAACCCAAAACAGTCCCTTCTTGATGGTCCTTCCCATTCCTCAAACTGTTACACATACAGATATTCAGCATCAAATTCTTCTTGAATATGAAAATATTCAACCACAGGCTCAAACAACCCTTGAATCAATAACCAATTTAGAACCACAGATAGTTCATGTCCCCATAACAACATCTAAATCCATCCCAGAAACTTCCATAACTATTAGGAAGTCAACTAGAGAAAGAAAAATTCCTAAACACCTTGAAAATTACCAATGCAACAACATTGACACATACCCTATTGACAAACATATATCCTACAATAACCTCTCTTCATCCTACAAAAACTTTATTTTACAAGTCTCAGACATTTTTGAACCTATTTTTTTTATCACCAAGAAGTTAAATACCCTTAATCCAGACAAGCCATGAATGAAGAGATCAAAGCTCTTGAGTCCAATCATACTTGGTCTCTTGTACCCTTACCCAGTAACAAGCATCCAATTGGTTGCAAGTGGGTATATAAGGTGCAATACAAAGCTAATGGTGAAGTTGACAGGTATAAGGTATGCTTTGTAGCAAAGGGATACACTCAACAAGCCGGCATTGATTTCTTGAATACTTTTTCACCCATTGCCAAGATAACCACAGTTAGAATTCTTCTTTCAATTGCTGCCATCCAGAATTGGCATTTCCTCCAACTTGACATCAAGAATGTTTTTCTTAATGGAGACCTTTTTGAGGAAGTTTATATGGATCTACTTCTTGATTATTCGAAACATAATCCTAACATGGTTTGCAAATTAAATAAATCTCTCTATGGATTGAGACAAGCATCAAGACAATAGTTCCAAAAATTTTCATCCTCTATCCTTGCTCTTGGCTTCACTCAATCCAAGAGTGATTGCTCCTTCTTTCATTTTGGTACAGGTTTTAACATCATTTTTCTACTTGTATATGTTGATGATATAATTATTTCAGGTCCAAATAAGTCAGCAATTCTCTAAGTGCAGTCCAGGCTAGAATCTCTTTTCAAGCTTAAAGTACTAGGTGAATTGAAGTACTTTCTTGG
Organism: Dalbergia cultrata; assembly: GCA_031216105.1. Taxonomy (NCBI): domain Eukaryota; kingdom Viridiplantae; phylum Streptophyta; class Magnoliopsida; order Fabales; family Fabaceae; genus Dalbergia; species Dalbergia cultrata. The sequence continues at coordinate 12,039,234 of CM062345.1, forward strand.
TCTTGAAATTGCAAGGTCAAAGAAAGGAATTTTTTATATGCACTCAGCCTATTGGAAGACACAAGCTTCACATATTCAAAACCAGCAACAGTTCCCATGGAACCTGGTTTGAAACTCCAAGCAAAATAAGGTGAACCTGTTACAGACCCTTCCTTATATCAAAGAATGGTGGAAAGGCTAATGTATTTAACCATTTCTCGGCCAGACATAAACTTTGCAGTAACAAAACTTAGCCAGTATATGTTTGATCTAAGAATCCCTCATGAACAAGCACTTCACCACCTACTTTGGTATATCAAGTCTTGTGCAGGCCAAGGATTACTTTTTTTTGCCACTTCCTCACTCACCTTTAGTCCATATTCAGATGTTGATTGGACCAGCTGCATCGACACTAGAAGATCAACAACTGGTTTTCCTAGGCAATTCTTCATTGTCTCGGAAAACAAAGAAACAACCCACAGTGAGTAAATCTTCAGCAGAAGTTGAATATAGGGCTTTATCTTGTGTTTCTAGTGAGCTCACTTGGATGAATCAAATCCTCAAAGAATTCAGAATCAATGTTCCCCCTGCCTTAGTGTTTTGTGACAATATATTTGCAATACATTTGTCATCTAATCCAACCTTCCATGAGTGGCCCAAACATGTAGAGATTGATTGCCACTTCATAAAAGAAAAAGTCAATGCTGGAATGCTCAAATTGATACGTGTCAAAAGCTGCCAACAACTTGCTAATATATTAACCAAGCCATTGCCACCATCTCAGTTCAAATATTTAGCTTCCAAGTTGGGAATTTTGGATATTTACCTCCTAACTTGAGGGGGGTATTAGACATATTAATGTAATCATTAATGTAACAAACTTTAGTTAGGATAGTTAGTTATAAAAACAAACTCCTTCTCTGTTGTGTGTGTATATATATATATGTAGAAACTTCAGTTAAAAAAAACTTACTTATTATTTTCTATCATTCGATCTCTAATACACGTCTCAAGAATATATAAGATAATATGATCTAAGGACCGTAACATCATTGCTCTTTTATAAAATCCGCTCACTTCCTTACCTTAACGAGAGAGTGCACCCACTTCCTTCTCCATAAAATCAATTAATTTCAACACAGTTGGTAGCCTTAAGTATGTAGCCTGATATTTGAATACTGACATTGTATATGAAGAGACTCTCGTAGCTAGAGACAAAACCTACGTAGTGAACTCTATGTCTCGAAAGGATTAATAAATGTTTTTGGCTGTAGGTACCTTACTATCACCTAAAAAAGGTTAATTAACTTCAGCAAGTTATTCTTGTTGCTCAACCACTTCTACACATTATTTTCTGATCCATTTGTGTTGGACGAGTCTGAGTTTCTGTGTTTACATGAGTTTGGGGGTTAGAAAATATTCCCCTCAAAATTGATACTATTTTCATTTAATTTGTCAAAAGATCAAAATCAATTCTTGTCTCTACAATTTATTTTTTGAGGAGTGAAAATTCATTATAAAACATAGATGACTTTACTTTAAAATCAATTTTAACCAAATCAATTCTAATAGAATCAGTTCTACCTAAAATGAATTTTATAAATGCAGAACCAACACACACTTCAAAACAATTACCCAAGCTACTTACAAGGCATGTGTAAGTTATTACAGAGATCAACATAAAGCAGGGATAAAAGAGATGAATTTATGTCATATTACAGTAAAGAATCATTTTATTACTGTGTTTCCATTTCCATTTCCTGCGTAAAATTGCTTATTCAATTGGCCCAGGTTCACTACATTCTAATTACACAACCTTCTCATCCCACCAACACAACCACCCTATCGTAGTAGCAGGTATAGTAGCAGTAGCTAAATCTAAAATACATATATAATAGTATATATGCACTATATATTGTATTAAGAGATGAGACTTTATGAGAAGCTTTTGTTCTCTTCTCTTGTCTAGGACGCAAATTCACAAGGAGAAAATGAGCATAACAAAAACGTGGGAAAATCAAACCCATAGCAGCTGCTACTACCCAGCAAGAAAACCTGGCCTTCACATATTCCGTTGACTTTTTCACATCTCCAGAATTTTTCCTCCAAACCTGTGCATCTGCATCGAGGCATCAACAGCAATCAGCATGTAAATAAACAATGACAAAGGAATCAAGAAGGGTACAAGGTCAACTTCATAGCAGTTAGGAAAATAATATAGTTATAAAAATTTAATACCCCCAACACCCTGTAACCCAAATGAGAATATTGGGAGAGTAACAACAACAAGCCACCCATTGGCCTTTTTTTATTCTTTTATTTTTTTTAGTACTTTAGATTGGAGTGATGTAATTTGTACATAACATTTGTGGGTGGGACTGGTATTCTCATTTACCATTAAATGGAATGTGGACATAAATATTATGTACAAATAACATTTCTGTTGAGATTAAGGGAGGGACAAGTGTTGAGACAATCAACACTCACCAGGTCAAAGGCCTTGATGGCCTGCATTGGGTGTTTGAACTTTGAACCAACCACCAAAACCACAGAACAGAAACATATTGATCAAGCCTGAACTGTGAGATAAATTTATGCTTTGAACATTTAATTTCACCAACTAGATTGCATTATCAGTTAGAGTAGGCATATAAGTCACTACGTGTGAAGATCCAGTGGAATAGATGAAGTTGTCATGAGCAAATTAAGAAAATTTTCTTTATTATTTGATCATCTGCTCAACAAGGTCCCATTACTTAGCATGTTATTAGGGAACATGAGATATGAAGTTACAATCTTACTTTTTCTGTTGTAAGGAGTCTTGCTAGTATCCACATGAAAGTGTCTTTATTGGCAAGAGGAAAATCTAGAGTGCTGTCCAAAGGTTCCAAGCATCCAGCATGTTGCTTCCAGCAATTTTCCTGCCATTCCATAAAATTATACATACTTGAGTATAGAGAGAAACTATGTAAAGTGGTCTTCATTAATGACTGAAATGAAATAACCAACAAAACCTTAGATAAACAATTTCTTTGTATAGATCAGCATGTCAAAAGAGATATGAAAGAATAAAAGGTAGTGTCTCCCCACGTATTTAAATAAGAAAAAAAAATTTAAATTCAAAATCCTTAATTACTACAATGATGTAGCACTTTCTTGTTAGTGATTTTAATTGAAAGAACTAGGCAAACTTTGACAAATTATTAACCGTGTCAAACTATTTCCGAATTTTGACATTTAGTTCGATATGATTAAACAGTTATCTTGCAACCACGATCACCAGCTGGAATTTTGGTTTAAAAAGATTCCGTAAGTGGGAAAACTTCATCACTATATGTTTCTGTGAAATACTTAAGACCTTTACTTTTTAAAAGTTTAAACTAGTTTCTTAAAATGTAAGAAATCTATTTCCACATCGATCCTCGGTATTTTGTCATATACCCCAATCACACAATCAAAATAACATTACTTCAACATTAACAACCAATGTCCACTTCCTTCTGTTATTTTTTAGAAGCCAAGGTCACATTAAATTACTTTAACTCTTTCTGCTTACAATTTCAACCCCCAAGCTCAAATCCATCCAAATCAATAGCATAAAAACAATCATGTAAGCCAATAATTGACAAACTTAACTAAAATCAGACGAAGACCAGCCACAGAATAAAACCCCCACTTAAAGAAAACGAAAAGAAGAGGCAAAAGAATAAAAAAGAAAACCCACCCAGCCAAACCAAACACATCATCATCACCTTTCTAGTATCTCTTTCTATCTTGACTTAAGTAAGACCCAAACAAACACATAAAACCAAAGCGAAATGTTTGATCCACACTCCAATTTTACACATAGTTAATTTACCTGATGAACTATGCAACGATTTTCACACTACAAATCCACTGACTAACCCCTAAACTAATACACACATTCTTAATCCAGAAATTGCTTTTATGTGTAGAACAAGTGTAAATTTGAGATTAATTTCTATAAAAAGTTATTTCACACTAGATAGTTTTATGATGACTAGTTAATTATCATGATTTCAAGTTTTCTTCGAACTCTATAGAGTCAAGTGTAAAAGCGTTGAATCCCTCTAAAATTTAGATGCGATCGGTTTTAAATTAAAGAGTTAGTTTTTAAATCAAATAAATAACTTCTGAGATAGTGAATGTATAATCAACAAACACAACTGATGCGGTGTAAAAGACTTTTATGCTGACCTTGTATAGCAATTAAATCCTTAAATTGTTGTCCGCAGCTATAATTGTGGCCATAATATTGTTAATGTGGCAATCTCACCGTGACAATAATTTTCTTTTAATTTCATCAAATTTTAAGAATCACGGCACAATCGCAATCCTGATTCAGAATTAAGAGTTTAATTGTGATGCATTTTTCATATAAAACTCTATTGCACATCAAAATTTCACGAGCAAGAATATAACAAAATTTCTCATTGAAATTATATCCTTAAAATAATCCGCTTAATTTCTCTGCACTTAGTTTTACATTACTAGCCAATAAAATCCCATCAAAATATCAAATCATATGTAGTAATTGTGATAATTGGTATTTTTTTTTTATGATTTATCATTTTAACAAAATTATATGAGATATAAATCTCATTCACACCTCATCCGCATTATATTTTATGATGGATAAAGTAATCAACACGCATCCGACTTAAATAACATTACGCAGTAAAAGATGAAGCAGAAGTAAAAGTGAATGAAAAGAAAGCGCACCTCTCCTCTGCTTGACCACGACCTTCCCGGTCTGAACCGTCCTCCCAACCCGGCCAGCACCCTCCTTCTTCTCCTTCTCCTCTTCCTCCTCCTCAGGCGGAAACAAGACCCCATCAATGCCCTGAACCGAAATCCTCCCATCGGTATAGATATCGGGGTCAAACAAAAAAGCCGACCCATCCCCATGCCCGAACCTAACCGACCCATCAGCCTCCTGCGCCACAACCTTGTGCGGAACCCGAAGCGTATCATACCGAACCTTCCCGAACCTTCTAACCGCATTGTACATCGACTCCTCCGTTTGGTACTCCGGGATCAGGTGGTAGTACATTATCTGCTCCGGTGCACCCGGCTCACTCAACTGCTCCGTCGTTAGCTTCGCCATTGCCTCGTCGTTCGGCGCCAAAACCGTCAGCACGTAGCCCTCAGAAACCAAACGCCCCATTTCAGTCGCTAACGACGTTAGGTTAACGAGAATGTCGGCCATCTCGTTGTAACCGCCGTAATGGAGGAGCGTGTGGATGAAATCCTTTACTTGGGCTTCGCCGTCGAAGTGGTGGTGCCGGCCTCCGGGTCCCGGTGCCGGCGCCGGGGCTATGGCGGGTCCTGGCGCCATCGCGTCGTAAATCGGGAGGGCCGGCGGGGAGCCGGGTTTTGTCGGCGGAGCTGGTTTTTTCAGACGGTGGGTTCTGGGGTCGACCTCTGGAGCTCCCTCGGGCTTCACGGCGGCGATTGAGCGGAGGCTGCGGCGGTTGCTGAAGTCCGATTGGACGGAGCGCGGGATCAGGAGGCGCTCGATTCCGTGGATCACGCCGTCGGGTCGGGTTATGGTTTCCGGGTGGGTGACACGGGCGCCGTCTATTGTGGCGGCGGTAGTGGTGGAATTGGGGTGGATTTGGAGGTGGTGGTAGTCGCTGGCGAGGGTTTGGAGTCGGGTCGACCCGGGTTTTTGTTCGGATCCGATTCGGGTTGGGACGACGTGGGACATGATGAGGGTCTGGAGAGACTTGAGGTTTCGGGGTTCGAGGAGGAAGCGCTTGAATTCGGGGTCGAGATCGCGTTCCAATGCTTCGTTCTTTGGGGCGAAGATTGTAATGTTGTGGTTCGCCACCGTTTCTTCTAGTGTCTGCAAGAGCATGGCTTTTTCAACTAGTTCTGCAAGCTCTGTGTAATGTGAGTCCAGAAGAGCAACGAGGATGGAGTTTGAGTTGATCTGAGCCGTTGATGATGACGGTGTTTGCGATGAGAATGTGGTGGGGGTGTTGGAGAGGAGGAGGAGGAGGAAAGTCAGGAAGGTGGTGCCATGGATGTACGAATCCATGGCAATTTTTGGAGAATGCAGGTTTGAGAGAGGGTTCAGATTTCAGACAGGACCGGTAACACAAGTTTATGTAACACAAGTTTATGTTTGTGTTATTTCGTGTTTTGTGTACCAGGTATGCTGCTTTGTTAGCTTTTGTTCATGTGGATGTTGGGTCTTTTTTTTTTTTTAATTTCGGTTTTGGTTTGGTGGGTGAGTGCTGAAATTTATGGTTATGAATGTATGTTATGTTGTTGCTGTTCATTGTTTAACGAGAGAGTAAACTGAAGAGTTTAAAGTTGTGAATAGTAATTTCCAGTGGAGTGGAGTTTAGAGGCTGATTAAGTTAAGTAACTTGACTAGTCAACTGATGCTGATGATGCTGGTTTTAGTTGTAGGAGAAGTGGGTAAATCAAGGGGGTGTCGGTTGCTCTGTGAAACATGTACGACACGTGGCAGGTTTTGATTGGACTAGGGTTGGGAATAGTGTGAGATCGGGGGTAGAATGCAAGAACCAAAGGGAACTGGGGTAGGGGCCTAGGAGGTGGGGTCCAGTACCCAACTGCTACCTGGCTTCGGCTTCTACTCACAGCTGGTGAATGAAATGAGGAGGGATAGCAAACACCCACTTTCATCACCTAATAATGGCAATGGGGTCTTTACACTCTTTCTCTTGTTTTTTCCTTGCCTTTCTCCCTTTCATTTTCTTATGATGATTTATTTATTTGTTTCCTATTTGTTGACTGTCTCCTCGTGTGATTCATATGCATTTTCTTTCCACCTTGGGTGTGGTTAAAGAGGGACTCTTTAATCTATTTAAGTCATTTGACACGGATTCTTTACTTTAAACTTCTTTTTCTTTTCTTTTTTGGGTACAGAAACTTCTTTTTGTAAGTAGTGGATCTTTATAACGCAATGTTTAAAAATGACGATTGCTTTGGTTGTGCTACTTATAATGCACACGCATTGAATAATAACCAACTTGTAGAGGAGATGAATAATATTATGAAAAATGTTAGGAAGTTATTATTTTTGAGATAATAATTTATGTAATGATCACTTTTACTTTTATAAAAAATTCCTGTATTTTTGTTTTTGCATGTGTAGCATTGCTGTAATATTATAAACGAATCATGCATGATTATGTGCATTTAATATGGATCGGATATTTGGTCCATGCCATAGAATAGATTGATGGACCAAAGCAAATAAACAAGATACTATAGACTTGCGAATTAAGAATGGTGGGGCATAAGCTGAGCTGTTTCTGTAGGTGTCCTACAGAGGGTGTCTTTGTACCATCCAAAGAACCAAAGAGAGCAACACACCAAAAGAACATTACGAATTAAGGAACAAAAACCTTCTAGAAAGAGCTCAAGGGAGTGCAAGCAGAAATTTGTACATACATAAATTCATGTCTGAGTTTGGTAAAGGTGAACTATTCAAAGGGGGATATAGGAACAGATAAACAAATAGTAATGAAGAGACGGGATAATATTATATGCCTGAAGGGAACTGAATGAATAGATTTAGAAGGAAAGTTTGAGATTTGGTGGAAAAGTTTTGAAAGGTAACTAGGGGATCCATACCGTCTTTCCTTTTTTCCTGTAGTGATATAGCAAACACAAGTGCTCAATGTGTGGAAGGCGACCTATACCCTACCAGCGGGCTGTTAGTCTGTCTCTTTGAGCTTTCTTTACTTATTCTATTCTTCACTGTTATCATCTCATAAATGTGAAAGCTTAGAAAGAGGCACTCATATTTGATTGATGGGGAGAGAGGGTTATGGGCTCTTGGTTTATCAATTACTAGGAATGCTAACACCACTGCATAATTTGTATGGTTTTCTTTGTCAACTTTCTCCACACACTGAGAGTTACTTACACCATGAAATCCTTCTGGCCAATGGGTTACATTTCATTTTCAATTTTCACTATTCTCTTCTAATCAATGTGAATCAGGCCTAAGTCATGATGATATATAAGTAGAATGTTGACTAAGTGAGACAACTTTGTTGGCAAATAATTATTATGTATCATTTTGGGTTAAACCTTATTTATAATGGAGTAATGTTACATTGCAAAACAAAATTAACAAAGTTTTTTTACAGAAAACTAATGTGATTGTTTGATGGAATAAAATGATATAACCCACTTAACCATTCAAATGCTACTTAACTATTCAAGTGCCAATATACTTATTACATCATTATGTCCAATAAATTCGAACAAAACTTCATAAATGTCAATATATGTGTTATTACTACGTCATTCTGTCGAACAACTTCATGCAAAAGTTACCTTTAGAGAGTGTTTGTTTCGAGATTTGAAATTTCGTTTATTGAAATTAGATCTTCAAGAATGATATTTCTTGGAATGTTATTCCTAGATATTTTAAATAAATTATTTGTTTAGCATTAGATATTCATAGGAATACGTCATAATTTCCAAAATACCCTAACAATTTTTTATTGTTCTCAACTAAAATGAAAATTACACTTTTAGAAAAAAAAAAATCAACAATTAATATTTTAAAATTTATTCATCTAAATAGAACAATTAACAATTTTTTTAAATTGAAAGTGTAATGGATATATGAAGTGCATATAAGTGTGGGTAAATAAAAATTGTGAAGAGAAAGTCAAATAATTAGGGCATATTTTCATATTTGTACTTACTAATTGTTGTTCCTAGGTCATGGGAACGTTTTATTGCCACATTTTATCATAGAAATGAGATCTCACTAAATTATGGGAAATTTTTTTTCCAATAAATAATTCATACTAGGAAATAATTTTACAAAACTTGTAATAAATATAAAAACATATCATTCTCAAGTATTTATTCTCGGGAATAATAAAATATACCTTGAAAGACGAGCATTTTTCTTTAGCATAGTTTAGTGTAAAGGTTCTCACGATTGTATTTTCATGGCATAATCTAGTGTGGTTTTATCTCGGTTGCACTCAGCATATAACATGAAGGGAAAAGTAGAAGTGTTAGAAAAGACTTTGGTGTGAGTAACTTGCACTAACAAAGTCCATAGTAAAGCATATGCCATGAAAGGGAAAAATAGAAGTGTTAGAAAAGACTTTGGTGCAAGTACCTTGCGCTAACAAAGTCCTTGAAAAAATAAAATGACTAATACATTTAGCCTACAAAGGACAAATGAAGGTAATCAGGTACGTATTTCTACAAACAGCATACGTTGGGGGTGTGATAGAAGAATTCATTATTGTATAATTAACAATGATTTTGGTCATGATATTAAAATGAGTTTGGTCTTGTGTATCCCTCAACTGTTAGGTAGGAGAGAGGTCCTTCAGAGGCAAAGTCTAAGAAACTTTTGCTTCCTTTCCTTTGCTGTGTGCCCTGCTGCATCTCATTGCTGCTCTCAGAAATCTGTCGGTGGCACAGGCACTAATCATTTAGAGACAATTATTTTAGTGTTTGGTATTTGTTGTTCGCGACTTTCGCATATCTTTCAGTAGGTGGCATGGAATATATTTACGAGAATTTTGAATTCACCAAAGCACCCTTCCTAAAGTTAGTTCTAAACTTAAGGGTCCTGTCAGATAACAAAGGGTATTGTGGACTACATAGACTTGACTTCGCTATCAAACAAAAAGATCTCGTCAAAACAAGTGTGCTTGCTTTTGTTTTCTTTTTCTTCCTTTTTTTTAGTCCTCTAATAATTACATAAATTAAACTCGTTCTTTTTATTTAATATTTGTAAGAATGGACGTGTCACTGGTTTTATATATGGGCTTGTTGAGGTGTGTTTTTGTGTATATGTATATCTATATAATGGTAATTAATATCACGTAATTTTATTTTTTAATCTTAATTTTTTATATAAAATTTCATGATCTAGATTTGCTCTTCTCTAAGGTTTTGAAAATCGGACCGAATATCGAACCGGTCAGGATAAGAGTTCAGAGGTTCAACCGAGAGTCCAACCGAAATATAACCGGTATATAATAAAATCTGTAGTTATATAAATATATAAAAATATAAAATAAAATATATGTCATAAATAACTAAACATTAAATTAGGCATCAACAAAACACACAGAATATAACATAATTAATCTCTTAATCAAAATAAACATTGTTTATATGGATCAAATCTCTTAAGTTACTAATTCTCATACTAGAAAAGGAAAAGAATTAGGAAAAATGAGATTTTATGTTTTTTTTTTAAGAAAAACAAAAACTCGAAATGATGTCATTTTGCAGCTTTTTATATATAAAAAAAATCAGTTTAATTGGTCGAGCCGATTAGCCCTGTTCCCGGCCGGTTCAAAGCGGTTCTTGACTAGTTCTTTTTTCACCGGTTTTAGGGGACAATCTAAACCGGACAACAGGCCAGTTCCCGGTCCAATCCAGTTCTCAGAACCTTACTCTTCTCACTCTCATAATAAATCACTTTTTATATATATTACTTAATGATCAGATTCGAGTTTATATATAATATAGGTTAATGATATGAATTTTGTTATATAGAAATGCAATAAGGCATTAAGCACTATTCAACAAAAGAAAGAAAAGCATTGGCGCGGATGAGAAATATTTGCATAGACGTACGAAAAGAAGCAAGGTGTTTCTACGCACCTTGAGCTTGGAACAACACTCGTAAATTTGCAAATTACAATCTTGGATCATTTAAGCATGTGAACAAATTTTGAACCAATTCGAACCAAGTATCAAAAGAACATAAAATTGATCAGAGGAGCACACGCACACGCGCACATACAGTGAATCCTTGAATCGAGAAAGTGAAATAAAGATCTAATCTAATATATTTTGATATAAGCATAACAAAACTGCTGAATTACTGAGGGATTAACTACCATTTGGTACACGAGTGGTGTGAAATTAAGTAGTGAGAAAAGGACATTTAATACTCACATGTAAACAATTACCATTATGAAAATAAAAATGGAAGTAAAAATTTTCTGGAATTAAATGCATGAGTGGAATTACTCATGAATTCAATCTATAAAATTTTTTCCTCTATTTTTACTCTCATATCAAACAAATATTAAATCTTTTAACTGAATACTTATACTTTTATTCACTTGCAATTGATCATTACCAATTTACCAGTTATCTTCAGATGAACTGTTCAAATCATTTGCACACTCGCCTTGCCTAATGTAGCCACTTGCCAGGTTAACATGCACCAGTGTAGAATTCACTCCCGCCCTGACCCCTTCTCATTTGCACAGGCTCTTCAGACTTGATGAGTGGGTTCTTGTGGTCAACCTGGGCTTTTGCGTAATTTGGGCCTCTGCATCAAACTGGATTTCAGTGTTCATATGACCTCAGGATTGTGAGTCATATCAAATTGGATGGAATAGGTTTGTAATTTCACTTGTATAAAATAAAATGACTCATAACCAAAAATAAATAAATAAATGACTCTGATCAGACCAAAAACAAAAAATGGCTTTGATCAAGTGAGAATAAGTAAATCTTAATTGTTGGATATTAGATGAATGATCAAAATTAAAACATAATATCATGTGATTTTTTATATGTGATCAAATGACCATTAATTAAAATTAATTAATTTTTAATCCTGATCATCCATGTATAATTATACAACTTATATTGGCTACTCTCGTATGCTTATTTTAAAAAGCCACATGACTAGGGGTGGCAAACGGGACGGCGCAGGTTGGTACGTTGGCCATAAAATGAGGCAGGGCGGATTAACCCGTTCTAGTTATTTGGGTTACAAGTGCCAACCCATCCCATAAAAAATGGTGGGTTGGCAGGTCAACTTGAGGGACCAACTCAGCTAAATTGCTAGTTATTTTGCTAACTCGTCCCGTCGTGAGTTGGCGATAAAATGGAACAGGATAGGTTGACCTATCATAGTCAATTGGGTTGGAAATGCCAACCTCCTGTCAAAAAATGGTAGGTTGGTGGGCTAACCTGACGGGTCGAACCCGTTTTGCCACCCCCACACATGATTTTATGTTTTAATATTAACTAGTAAGATTCAATCATTAAGGTTTACTTTTCTTACTCTTACAATGAACATCCCATCTCATATGAGTCACTCCCTACATACATATAACACTCTTTAAGTCTCCTCAATGCATGGTGGAATGGTATTTAAACTTATGTTAATAATAAAATATATAGCTCTACCTAAAATATTACATTATTATGGTTTAATTAGTCCGTCGGTCCATATGGTTTCACTGAATTTTCAATTAGATCTCTACATTTTAAAAGTTTTCAATTAGGTCCCTAATATATAAAATTTTTCAATCAAGTCCCTGCCGTTAACCATTGTTACAAAAATAAATCCATCAATACTATGGTGCACTTAATAAAGTCAGATGTACCATAAAACTTATTATATACACCATTAAATATATATAGAATTCATATACCATGTAATCTGAAAGATGAGAATTTACAGTGTAACCATGTACTAATTTCTACCAAAGCATAGTAGTAACTCTCATTTTCTTTTCTCACACCCCCTCTCTTTTCACTACCATCGTCAATCCCCTCCCCTCTTCTTTACCCCTAATCCCACAACCAAACCAAAACCCCCAAAACAAACAAGCAAGCAAACATAATCATCATCATCACCATCAACCTCTGCCACCTCACTGTGTTCCTCCTCCTGTGAGTACGTGATGGGTGTAGTCCGACAGGTCTGCGGCAGCCTGCACACAATTTCCTGACGCGAATAGGGGTGGAGAGGTGAGAGGATGCAGGGATAGGGAAGGGGTAGCCCATTTGACATCGCGTGGCTACTCTCCACTGCATTTGTTGCCTCCAACGACAGAAAAGCTGTTCGGGGAGAAGAGGATGGTTGCAATTGTACGAGGTCTACTTCGCGTTGGTTGCCGTGATATTGTTTAACAGTGGCGCTTGGTCACGACAAGGGTTTTAATCAATGTGGTTGGGATCAAAGCGGCCAACGGAGACGTGAGTGGGTTTGTAAGAATATAGAACCATTTTCCTCTTTCTTTGATTAGAGATTGAAGATGTCTGGGTGTTTTCTTTTTTTTTTTTTTTGTTTGAAGATTGGTTGGTGATAAAATTGTCAGGTTTTTGGATTTGAAGGTCGTCTGAGTTTGATTTTGGTCAGGGTTGAGATCTTGCTTTTAATGTTTTAGGATTTAATCATGAATCATTGATTTTAGTTTGATTTTCGTCTGCGCACAGTGTCCCTAAGACAAAGGTTATGAACCAAACTTAAAAAGGAAGTATAACTATGAGATAAACGTTGATGAGTATGGAAAGAACATGGTGGATTGCTTGAATTTGTTTCCAGCTCTCAATTATTGTGCATTGCAAATCTATTAGGGAAGGAGGTGGGACGATGGTAGCCTGCTGTTGGGAAGGATTTGTGCTTGATTTTGGTTTGATTTTTTATTTGTGATTTGATGATGTTTGTGATTCTGGTTGGATTTGATGTTATGTTTGATTATGGGTGGAAGATTAGTTATTGATTATAATGATGGATGCAAGGGAGGGGGCTCTTGTGTGTAGCTCCGCCTCTACAGGATGTGGTGGGTGGTGGGGAGGGAAGATGACTGAGGTAGAAAGAGAAGGAATAAATAAAGAAGGAATATACTAGGAATATTCTATTTTTTTGTAACGCTGGTTAAATGCAGGGACTTGATTAAAAAAATTTATACAATATAAGGATAAATTGAAAACTTTTAAAATGTAGGGACAAATTAAAAATTCAGTGAAACTATAGGGACTAGCGGATTAATTAAACCCATTATTATTAGGTACATGAGAGTCTACTTTATATTCCATGGTTGCAAAAATGGGGCTTCCCATGCACTTCCAACAAAATTAAAGGTGTTATCTACTTCCTTTCACCATCCCTTTGCTTGTTTTATGAGAAAATGAGAAGAGAGAAGACACACACACACATAGAGAGAGAGAGAGAGAGAGCTTTTCACTACTTGGATAAGAAAGGAAAAAGAGGTGGTGAGGCCCATAAAAAAAATTTCCTCTTCAAAAGATGTGAGATAACTGAACTATGAATGAGATTATTGATGAAATTAATGCTATACCCTTCACTTAACTCTACCTAACCTAAGACATTCTATTGTTCAGAATTTTTCTATTAATTTTACTTAATAGTTACGATCTTCTTTTTTTTGTTAAAAAAAATTCGTCTTACACAATAACATTGAAGACTAGAATAACTTTTAACTTTTTTATTTTTTCAAATTTCAAAGACTAGTTTTTGGTTAGAGATTATACATTATCAAAGAACATTATTAAATTGTGCATTACCAATAATATATATATATATATATATAAATCGTTATTGTTAAGCAACAGTTTTATAGATATATTTTAAATATTAAAACTTTATATATATATATTAAATATTAAAACTTTTAATATTGTGTATATATATATATATATATAATATTTAAAATATATTATATTAAGAATAGCAATGTCATTTTATATTATTACATTTTCTTTTTTCTTGTTTTTCTCTTTAACCAAGTGAAAGACAGAAAACTAGAAAGATTTTTTTATTCACTATTTTCTCTTCATCCAAGTAATAGGAGAGAAAATAAAATTTTCTTTTGCTTTTCTCTCTCTCCATTCTCTTTTTTCTCATTCTCTTTCTTAATTTTTTCTTTGCTCAACGAAACATAAAGGGTATAAATGCTTGGAGAATTTGCGTGCATACACATTAGGTGCCTGTTTGATTTGTAAGTTTGCAAGCTCAAAGTACTTCTACTCACCTAATTAAGATGAGAGTGAGAAATTTTAAATGTGTTTAGTGATTCAACTGTCAAAAAAGAAATTTCTCTTAAGGTGGTGAAAGGTAATTTTAATGAAAAGAGATATAACTTATTTTTTATTCTTATTTTAGTAGAATTAAATCCACTTTTACACATCTACTTTCATTAACCAAGCTTTTACTCTTTTCTAACTACTATCTTAAAATTATATTATGTCCTTTTTTATAATTGTGTTTCTAAAAATTGATTTTTTTTTATTTCTTCCAAACAAAAACCATTATCGTGCACTTAATTCTAAAACATCAAAACCAAACAGAAATAATTTTTGTTTAACTTAATTCTTTCAAAAGTAATTTTTTTTCAACTTAATTCTTCTGAAAATACTTCTACGGAAGATAAACCAAAAAAGCCTAGAATTGTGGTAATTGGTAAGAAGCAAATAGGCTTATAAATTATACTTTTTTTAATACATTCACATAAATGGCCACTGATAGGAGGCATACTCTTTTTTGAGACAAACATGAGGCATACTCTAAAGCTAATTAATTCCTCCTTCTCCACCAACGATACTTGAAGAGAGAGAGAGAGAGAACTTTAAGACAAGTTTATTACAGGAAGAGGAAGGAGTTTTTCCACTAGCCACAATAAGAATTATTTACATCCTTTTATAAGCAAAACGCATTTTCCTCTTTTATCACACATTTATGGCCTTACGGTGATGAGTTCTTATTTTCACACATTTTCTTTCTTTGTTCATAAAAGGGGTTAAACCCATTTCATTTAAGTAAATTGTTATTTATTCATTCAACAGTTTTTTTTTTTCCTGAGCAACTGAGAATTTTAAATGAATGAGAAAATAACTTAATTACTATTTTAAGAGATAACCTTAAGATGTGTTTGGTTTGAGGATACAAATGAGATAAAATTTACATGAATAAACTCTCTAATCACTTTTATGGATGGACTCTTTGTAAATTACACTTGAGCACATCTACCCTTCAACCAAACACACCCTATGGCATCGTTTGGTTGTTGTCCTGGGACAGTAGAGACAGAGAGACAAAGACAGTGGAGACGGAGACAGAAATAAAAATTGTCTCTGTATCTTGTTTGGTAATACATGGAGACAAGAACAATAATAGATGAGAAAAGACTTTTTTACCCCCACTAACAAACAAATTTAAAAACAAAAATAAAAACAAAATATTTCAAAAACAGATTGTCCTTTCTCACGTTTAGAGGAGAGTTCCTTCTCCCTCTCGTGTCCTAACAAATGCACGCCTTTGTGCTTGTTTTTACAGTGTTTTGCAGTTAAACCACATCCAGGAAATTTTTCATTTATCTTGCCAGCAAGCTTTTCAAACACACCTAGTTTGAATTGTCCAACATCAGCTCTTTGTCCCTCTACTACCAACTCCTCCATGAAGCCAACAAATGAATCGGTTTCCTCATCAGTCCATGTGCGCTTGCTATCCATTTATCCCTATTCTTTGTAGGAACATATAAAGTATAATCACTTAATAAATAATCAATCATATATTATATGTGATATAGTACATTAAGATATAAGCAATAATCACTCAAAGTCAAAGTACTATATATTACATAATCAAGTCAAAGTAATAACAAAGATCAACAATAAACTCAAAGTCAAAGTACAACATATTACAAATATAAGGGTCCACAATGTTAAATTTCAACCAAACAAAAGAATTATGTGGCACGATTTCTTCACCATTCTTCAAACATTTGAATAGCTAGGTTGTCCCGCATTTGAGTCCATTCATTGCTACTTTCTACACAATCAACCATCTCAACATTGCTGGGAGAATCCTCTCCTACAGGCATATGCTCGGGGTTCAAGAATTGTGTTTTCTTCAGAATCAATGTCCATATTCATTCGAGTAAAGTTTTGCAGAAGACAACAAGCAATTATAATTCGGTTCTGTGTCTTAATTGGATAAAATGAATGACTCCTCAAAATAGCCCATCTCTTCCTAAGCAACCCAAAACATCATTCAATTATGTTCCTAGCTGAAGAGTGCTTCTTATTAAAGTACTCTTGGTAGTTTTGGGGTGAATGTGAACCTTGAGCCCATTTCTGCACGTGATATCGAGTACCTCTATACGGTGTTAGGAAACCTTGGCCATTCGTGTAACCAGCATTAACTAAATAATAACTACCTATAAATCAAGAGAGAAATATTATAAATAGTAAGCAAATGTAACTAATCTATTTTTCTAAAAAAGTTATTTTAGACATACCAAGAGGTACTTTGAGGCTATTACGTCGTGTAATAGCTTTTCGGAGTATTCTTGAATCAGATACTAATCCTTCCCAACCACTAAGTACATACATAAAATTCATGTCCCGATTGCATACTCCCAAGACATTTGTAGAAATTCTACCCTTTCTTGTTCGGAATCGAGATTTATCAGCATCAGGGACAGTCACATCTATGTAGGTGCCATCTAATGCTCCTAAACAACCCTATACATCACATAATTAAAATTTTCATGGCTAATTGTACACATAGTTAGTAAGTAATCTAAAACATTATATACTATATATTGAAGTTACCTTAAACCATTTCCATCTAGGATCTATGCAATCCTCTGGAACAGGTTCAGCCTTGGCAAACAAAAGGCTTTGCACATGTATGACTGAACACAAAACCTTGTTGAAATATTTACTAACAGTTTCTCCGGACCTATAGAATCTAACTTGAAGACTGCGATTCTTTTTATGATGGCCTATTATGTTTAAAAAGGTTACAATTTGCTCAACTATGCTTATTTCACCATCTTCACTTAACCCACCTTGAACTTGAAGCAGCTCACACAATATTGCAAATGCATTTAAATTCATCCTCAACTCCCAAACACAATTCCTATCACCCACTCCAATGATACGCTCTAATGCATCTCTTCTTAATGGACCACTATTAATTCTTTGATTTAGTGCCAAAGAATTATTGCCTATTCTTCTATTCCTAGTATACACAAACAAAACAACTAATACAACTAGCATCAATGTGTCAAATTGAAATCTCATCATTATATAGCAAGAAACACATTGTTTAATTCATTCAGAACGGTCCATTGCTTCCTATAAAACAACAACATAAATCATATTAGCCATACATTTTACAGAGGTTCACAGCAACAACAATGGGATAAATTTGTGAATCATGATAGATTAGCCATTCAGAGGGTAATGAAGGGGCATACAAGAATGAGCTATGGTAAATGCTACCTAGTTTAAATTTAAAACAGTGCATATTTAAACTCATCATTTTGAAAGAAAGTACAAACAAGCAAACTTCATCCCTTCTGAAATTAAAAATTTATACACGATGTGTTTGTACCAAATAAAAAAAAATAGAATAATGAAGGTAAAAATAGAGTCATATAAAAATAAATACAAAAAAAAAAAGACACAAGATAAAAGTGATTCATAGCAAATAAAAACAACTAAGCCTACTCATAAAAAAGGAAATAAATCAATAAATTAAAAACAAAAAAACTCACAGCTGAACGGGAAAAAATTCAAAGGGAAGGAGAGGTTATATATATGGAACAAATCAAATGCAAATCGTGAAGATGGTAGTTGTTATATTTGAGGACAGCAACAAAAGGCACAATGAACATGGCAGATGGACAAACCATTGTGAAGATGGTACCAAATCGTTATAGAAAACAACAAAGCACCATTGAAGATGGCATATGAACGAACCTGAATGGAGTTGAAGGCAATAGCGATAAAATAGAGAAGGAAAGAGCTGACGGTGAAGACGACACAATAGCAATGCACTTGAAGGCAATAGTGACAAGATGGAGAAGGAAAGAGCAGCCTAGGTTAAATTATGAGAAGGGCAAGCCATGTCAATTTCTAATTATTGTGAGGGTACCATTGGAAGAAATTTCATTAGTACAACTTGTCCCAATAACTCAATCCCGTGTCCCCCTCTATCTCGGGTTTTTGGGGGGACACTAAAGACAGGAAAATTTTGTCACGGGACAGGACGTAGTGGATGTCTCTGTATACCGTCTCCAGCTCCAAACACGAATTTGTCTCAAAATGTCTCTGTCTTGGTGTCTCACGACAGCGAACAAACGTAGCCTATGAGTTTGGTTTTTAATACAAGAATAATATAAAACTCTTTTATATAACTATCCAATCACGTATTGTTATAAATTTCACCACATTAAAGTTCATACAAGCTTAAAAATAAATAAAAAAGATTTAATTTGTATGCATCGATAGTTTTACAATGTCATTATATCAAATCCTTCTAGTTGCATAACTTTTAAAGTAGTGTTAGATCGAATTAACAATATTTGCTATTTTGGTAGAATGTGATTAGATGATAGTATAAATATTTTATATTAATAGTGTACCAAAATTAAACTTTAACAAAAAAATGACCAATTCTTACAAAAAAAAAAGTAGTTAAAAAAAATGGCCTCGTAGAAAATCGCTAAAGTTATGCAATTTGATGAGTGTGATTGTGGTTCACTAGCTAAGTAATTCAGAATTTAATCTCCCAATCTTTTTCTGTTTGACTTAGATTTATGGAGACAAAATCTTAACCCTTGAATTTTTTTTTTGTTGCAAACTATAGCAATTCTTTATAATTAATGTGACTGCGTATTATAAAATGTCTTAGAAGCATTATTTAATCACCTAACCAGTTTCCTTTCCTCTTTCTTTATCTTTTACAACAACCACTATTGTCCATTTAAATCCTAATTTTATGAAGACGGCATTGCATAGACCTTCTATGAATACAAACAGAAAACAACAAAGGAAAATGCAGAGAAGTGACAAAACGAAAGTGTACCTAGCTTAAGATTGCACCAAACATTTTGAGAAAATACACAAATTCATAAAACACTAACACCGATGGATGACCAGAAACCTTCTAGGCTCGTATTCCCCAAATCCCAATTCCATACTTATACCAACTTGCAGATATTCATCACAATCTTAAAGAAAAGAAGAAAAAAAATATAAGATTAAAAGACAAAATTAAGAGTAAATATATCATGTGATCCCACAAGAAAATTTTATAATACTATTTAGTCTCTAAAAAACTGAAATTAAACCTGCAATCTCTTAAGATTTTAATAATAGAACACATTAATTCCTCTATATGTATTTAATTCTTTAAACACTAATAGAATTGCATAATGAGTAAAATTCACATAATGAGTAATTTAAATCTCTATTATAAGTCATAAGGTGATTCATTTTACGCAATTTTAGACACCGAAGTAAATATAATAAATTCTAAAATAACTTCATTTAGTTTGCTTCTAACATTTTAATAAAGTATTATTAATGTAATGTGTCATATGTGAAAGTCTACTAATGAAAAACTAACAGAACTAATGTATCCATCATTTTTAATCTCAAGGGACCACATGATTAATTTCTTTTCTTAACGAATAAAATAATCCAACATAAAAATCTTAAAGGACCAAATAGATTATTCACTTTAAAATTAAAAGAGAATGTTCCTTCTTGCAATCTATACATTCCAAAAGTTCAATCGAAAAGAGCAGCACTATAACATCCCTCATGAATATACCCTCCCAAACCACACGCATCACTATCCTCATTTTGTCATCTTCCCAAACCACACCAAAATCAAGCACGGCCTCCACGTAAGCACTAATCGCGACACGTGTTACGTCAACCTCGCCGAAGCTCCCCCATTCGGAGATTACGACATCACCAACTTCACAACCACGTAAATAAAAGATTTTCACATCACACACAATAAATTAACAGTCTCACTGCAGAAAAGGTTAAAAAAAATGCCATTAATTTCGCACTGAGTACCTAATTTTTCAATGTAGGAAAGATCCTTCAACAGATGTTATCACTCGTAAATATGGTTTCAAACTGTGGTTCACAGATAACAACGACAATTGGGACCATGTAGACAATATTTTTCCACAATTTAGTCGTAACGCAAACGCGACTGCAACTTAAAACCCTGCACGTAATCGTGTGAAATTTCAACAGGAAAATATTTATTTCCATTTCCATTCTCATTCAATTTGTATATCTCAAAAAACATCTTCCCTATTTTTTTCATCCTCTCACCATGTACACACGTTCAATTCATGATTCATCATTGTACCAATCGCAAATTCCCGTTCCGGTTCTTCAATTCACGGTCCGCGCTGCGATTCGCTCCTCCAGAACCCGGTTCCCGCGAACAGGGCCCACATCTCGTTCTCGAGCGCAACGGCCTCCGATTTCCCCGCCGCGCAATCAACCTCCGCCGCCGCCGCTTCCTCCGCCGCCACGCTGCTCGGCCTTTGAGGCTGCAGCAAAACGACTTCGTTCTTCTTGTTCGTTGCCTCCTTCAGCAAACGGTGCCGTTCCCTCTTTCGCATGGCCTTCCTAAACAGCCCCGCTGGGACCTTGTATACCGCCAGAACCATGATATTGACAACCGCGCAGGGACAGCAGCAGCACACGGCGGCGCACTCCGCCGCGCTTCCGCCGGCAACCTCACCCATGCGGCGCCGCCGCTGTGACGGCGGCTTCGTGCGGACGATGACCTGTCGAGCCATTTATTTAATCAAAACGGCAGAATTGATAAATCGATGAATTGATAAATCAATTTTGATTCGATTTGATTGCTGTGTCACAAAGGGATGTGATTGTTAACATTTTTTATTCTTTTGGGGGTTAGTTTTGGAGTTTTGAAAAAGGGAAGGGAATTGGGAGTGGAAAAGGGTGTGGGGGAGAATGAGAAAAGAAGGGAATGGAAGGGATGAGAAGAGTTAAAGGGGGATTGGGAATTTTTAGAGAGTGAGAGAGCGGTTATAGCGCTGAGATGTGTTGCCAATTGGCACTTGGGTGATTGTCACAGAGACAGAGAGAATGGCGATGGGAGATGAGAAAGTTTTTGGGTCTTAGAGATGGGCGCGTTTTTCTCTGGATGCTGGACTGAGCAAGCTGGAAGACCTTATAAATGGACGTTTTGATCGGTTAAGTCACCGACCCTTCTAGACGAGGGCAACTGCTTGGCCGTATTTTCTTTTAACTTTTTTCCATGAATTTGCGACACCCACTAGCTTGATCATAAATTGCAGGATTTAATTTAGCGTAAACCATCATTTTAATCCCAACAAGTTCAGATTGCTAGCAAAATAATTTTTAAAATAAACTATATTTATTTGTGACTCTCTAAAAGATTCAATTCATTTGATAAATTTATTCAAATATCACTTCGGCTCTGTTTTTAATAATAAAACTTATTCTTTTAAGGACTATTTTGTCAATGAGCAATTGATAAATTTATCAGTCATGTGTAGATTTTAAAAAATTTGAATTACAGTTAGTTATAAAATGAATTATGTGGCAACTTTTTATTGGCTTTACGTTATCGGTGCATACCAACAAAACTCTTAATTTAAATACACTGAAAGTTTTAAAAAAAATTT
The DNA here is from genome assembly GCA_031216105.1 of Dalbergia cultrata. Lineage (NCBI taxonomy): Eukaryota > Viridiplantae > Streptophyta > Magnoliopsida > Fabales > Fabaceae > Dalbergia > Dalbergia cultrata. The sequence goes on from CM062345.1 coordinate 12,061,478, forward strand.
ATACAACCGTTTAATTACATAGTATCACTAATAAATGGAGTTAACTTTTATCTCATTATTTGAAAGTTTTGTGAAATTTTTTTTAATCAAATAAAAATATAAAATTTTTTACACTTTAAATGCATCAATGTTGGTTTTTGCCTCAATGCACTATTTTTTTTTTTTTTTATTTTCAATAGTTATAATTAAATTTTTATTTTTTTATATTTTAATAAATTGAATTAGTGGATACATTACATAATGTTAGCCATAAACAGAACGGGTGCAAGCTAAGTATGGGGGGCTCATGCCTCCACAAAATTTTTAATTTTTTTATTATCATATTGGTATGTATATGTTTGCCCCTATATATCTATTAAGCTTAATTTCACACTAACTCTAAACAAGATAAATTAATGAAATATAACATATTTCACTTATTATTATACTTAAGTATTATTTTTGCCCCTATAATCAAAATTTTCTACATTTGTTACTGGCAATAAATAATTAGGGTATCAATTCCCTTGAAATTTATATCATGTGTCAAAAATAATATAAAATTTTGTGAATTTTTAAGGAAAATATGATTATGTGATTTTAAAATGTTTTTCAATTTTGATTATTGATGTTGTGATTTTTGTTATATATATATATTTGAGATTTTTTTTTCAGTATACGTGATAATTTCAAAGGTACTAATCTCCGTCATAAATGAGTAGTTATTATTCAACGATGAACTCTACTATTTTTGAATATATTTTTTCATATATTTTATCTTCTAAAAAATTACACACGTGATTTAATTTTAGCCACTAATCTTTATATGGTATCAATTGCTTTGAACTCCCTGGTTTATAAGGCTAGACAGTAAAAATATTTTGCTCTCCTGCTGTAGAACTAGAATCTTGAACCATCCAAACTAAGTATGGTCATCGAACTTCTCAGTAGCCATCCAGACGGTTATGAGTTACTATAAAGTCATAAAAGCATGACATTGAAATCAATAGAGATACAAAACCATTTTCGGTAGAATAATTTGGGCCAAAAGGCATTATTATTGACATAACATGGACATTTATTCACCTAAAAACTTATTTTAACCAAGAACTAAAGATATCCTATCATTTCAGGTATTACCGGAGATGGAAAAAGTAGATGAATAGTTTGGATTTATATCCGTTAAAATAAAAAAGAGGTTGATAAAGTATAAATTAAATGAATAACTTTTATTATATATAAATTTTATTAAATAATTTAAGAAAAATTAACCACTTACTTTTGACACTTTATCAATCCCGTCACTCTTGAGGTTCTAAATCCGAATAATTGATAGTTGATTCATATTTTTTTTCCCCAACGTGCAGATAGTTATAAGGGCAAAAATCACACCAAGTTAGTTTCATACTTCCATTGGGATTTTCTATCGATGAAATAAAAAAAGAAAAAAGAAAAAACAAAATGCGGTGCTTCCTAAAATGTAAGCATCAAATAGACGAAGATGGCAGAATAACAAAAGATTCGGCCACGTACCCTTGTAACTTGCATCGTTATCGAATTCCACGTCAGAAGATGATGAGGACAGCATCTAATATTGCTCAGAAAATGACACGTGTCCCTGCTGCAGGCTTGCATCCTTTTCCCTATCGTTTTTGTTTCGTGTTGAGGTGCATTAAGGCAAGCGGTTTTCCGAATAAATAAAGAATATGCGTGCATGTATACAAATAGGTGATTTTTGTTAACTCGCTTGATACGTGAGAGGCCCATGGAACCCACTATTTGTTGGGGGTAGGTGAGTGGGGGAGCCAGATTCTAATGCTCCGTTATGGTGTGCTCGACCTTTAATGTTGACAAAAATATGGCACACAGAATTGCATGCATACCTCTGTTGTTTTTTTTAACTAAATATTGATGGAGAGAAAATTAATTCCAATTCAGAATTTGAGTATATTTTTAGGTTTATTAAATATTTATAAAAGTATCTGTGGTTAACATCTTTTTTTTTAAAAAAAAAAAGTGCTCAAATGATTTTGTAGATATCTATGATTATACTAAATGGTTGAAAAATAGGAATGGTGAATCAACTTATATGTAATGTAAGAAATTTTATATTGAAGCGGGGCGGTTTTATTCATAAGGCGAGCTGCAAATCGTTTTATACAAACAACAAATTGAAGCTAGAATAATAATAATAAAAAAAAAACAGCAAATTGAAGGAATAAAGAATCGTATCAAAGCATAAAGTATATATAGTAGCATATTTCTTTTTAAACCATATGTTACGACAAACTGGAAACAAATAACTATGGAAAAATACCATTTATGTTTGATTAAGGATAAATAAAAATTGAGAAAAAAAATTTATGAATGAGTTTTATATGTGTATATTTATACATGAAACTCAATCAATCTTGAAATTTTCTCCTTGATGTGCATGACTCTTATATATTCTTGGACTTCCACTATTTTCAAATCCTAAAAAGGCATTCGTTTCAAAATCTAAAATTACATTTTCAAGACTCATATTCCTGAAAATAATATTTCTGAAAATTTTATTTTTAGATATTTTAAATAAATTATTTGTTTAGTAATAAACATTTTTGGGATTACTTTTTTGATATTCCTAGGAATAAAGTTAAAATTTATTTATTTTATAATATATATTCCTAACAATATATGTCATAAACTCATGATTTCTAAAATATCCTAACACATTAGTTATTATTATCATCCAAAATAAAAATTATGCTTCCAGAAAAATAATATAAATTCATAGATATTTCTTGATCAATATAAAATTAACAAATAATTTTTTAAAATTTGTTTATTTCATCCAAGTCTAATAATTAAATAAAATACTAAAAAATAATAATTACGTCAATTAAAATTATACTTATAAAAAGAAGAATAATCATAAATTCAATTTTGTTATTAATATAAAATTAACAATCAATTTTTTAAAATTTGTTCATCTCGTCTAAATTTAATGATTAAATGAAATACTAAAGAAATAACAATTATGCCAAATAAAAAGAACACTTCCAAAAATAAGAAAAATAAATACACAATCATAAATTCAAAAATATTTTTTGATGAGATAATTGTGGGTTTGAGAGCGTAATATATGGAGTGCATCTGAATGCAAATAAATGAAAATTGTGGAAAGAAAGTTAAATAATTGAGGGATTTTTTTATTTGTACTTAATAATTATCATTCCTAAGTTATGGAAATTTTTTATTCCCACCTATATTGTGAGGATGAGATCTAATTAAATTATGAGAAATTTTTTTCTAGAAAATAATTAATATCTAAGAATAATTTTACAAAACTTGTAACAAATATAGGATCACATCAATCCCAAATTATTATTATCAGAAATAACTAAATATACTTTGAAACAAACTTTTCGATAATGATTGAGAAACCTCCATGTTAGTGGTCCTTTTGTATATCCTTGACATTGTTCGTTTATCATCAAACTTGGATAAAAAAAAGTTACTGTTTCTTGATCCCTCTGGATTGTTTACTTGCAAATTTTACTGCCAGTTCCTAACTCATTCCTTAAACACAACCTCGACAAATCTATTTGGAATTTCAAGACCCACCTCTAATGTCAAATCCTTTATTTGGACGGTTGTACTTGATAAAATTAACACCAATGACATTTTGTAGGTTCAAAGGCCACCAAAAGCTATTTCCCTTGATGCGTGCATTATGTGTGGGTGAATTCAGAATTAGTATCACATTTGTTTTTGCATTGTTTTTTGGTTGACTTCTTATGGAATATGTTTGCATCTTTGGTGAGTGTTGGATATGGCGCCCTACAACCTTTGATCAATTGTTGTTGACTAGCTTTGATAGTTTTAGGAGAAGGAAGGATGCCAAATCTTTGACATTGTGCCATATATACCACGATTTGTATGTAGTATTTGGTTGGAAATAATTCTCACACCTTAATCATACATTTTCAAACAAACAAGTTCTGTTGGATAGAGTTAGGAGTTTGACCTCTCTTCGGCATAAAAATCATGACCTTCTCAGGGAAATTTTCCTCTCAAATAAAAAGCCATGTTTTATCGCTAGCTTTTTCATTTGTTTAATTTTGCTCTTGTTTAAAGGGAATTCTGCCTGAATTTTGATAGATATATAATCGTCAATTATAGTGCAAATTTTGAAATATGCGTATATATAAAAAAGACACTGTCTGATTTGTAATTGCTATTTGTTCATATAATTTTTCAGTTAAATACTTTTGAGAAGCAATGCTCCCAAGAAACCGATTTTATAGAAGTATGGTGTTCAACTTGTGAAGAATTTATAATTTTCACATCAAACAAAACAATTCATAAGTGACATAAAGATTAGATTAAAATCTCAAACCAGTCCCTTAGGTTTATAATAGGGACAAATTAGTCACTTAGATTTAGAAAATCTCATATTAGTCCCTCATATTATAAAAGGGAATAAGTTAGTCCCTTAATTAAATTGTTGTGTGAATTGTTAACAAAAATATCCATGTATTCTGTTAATTTGATTACATATACAGTTAATTTTCACAATAAATTAGAACTTACCTCATTCCTCTGTTCTACGTAGAATAAAAGTTAAAATTTATCTTCTCAGCAAAAAGCTATCGCAAGATAGTAGATGAAAAACAAGTCTAAACGACTTCGTTTAAAGGAGTGAGATAAATTTGGATCCACCATAAAAGTTAACAGTACATGTAAACAAGTTAACAGTATGTATAAATAAGTTAACAAGACACAACTTATACGACAATTATATAAAATGACTAAGTTATCCCCTTTAATAAAATTTGAAAGATTAATATGAAATTTTTTAACTCTGAAGGACTATTTTATTCCCTTTTATAAACCCGAGAGACTAATTTAGAGTTTTAATCTAGAGATCAAGTGTCCCTAAAATGAATCCAATGTAAGACAACATAAATACTAGTATTAAATTAATGATTTGATTCCAATTCACTAATACTAAAATTGTTTTATGCAATCATTCAATCATATATTATCACGTCAATCATGTTAATTGACTTACACCTATTAATTGAAAAGTTATGGAAATGAAAGAACCTCACTAGATAATAATGTCATACTTTTATACCATTAATACATCAAAATCAAACTATTGAATCAAACAATTTAATTACAATCATCACAATAAACCAACTGTCTTACTACATAATTAAATAATGATATAATAAAATATAATTAAATTTTGCAGTAATGTCACAGTCACAACGAGTATAAAGTGAATCCTTCACTTGGCTGGTAACTCCATATAAGTAGGACCCATTCAAATAAAATTGTGTAACAGGATTTTCTCTGCTGTGGGAGAAAAATTCGGTTAATAAAATATACATATAAAAAAAAAAAGAAACAGTACGCCCCAGAATGTTCCTTATGTGGCTGACTGTTCAAGCATTATGATTAGGACAAAGGAATGACATCAAAGTTTTGGATTTATTTAATGGATAAGGTAAGGTGGTCCCTCACAGTGCCAAATAATGCTAAACAACTCAAAAGCCTATTTAGATTACAAAAAGGGTGTCAAATCACACCATCCATCTGGATATACCTCTAATAAGATGCCATTTTGGCATTGTCAATCTATCAATGCCTCTAGCAACATCACAAAGTTACAATAAATCAAAGAAATTAACTAAAAAAACACATAACAAACGTAGCAACTGCACCAACTAGACACCCTCCCTCATGCCCCTCTTTGCCTCTCACCAGAAAAACAACTATCTGCTTTCCAGACAATAACCAATGATATGTCCCCTTCCTCTATGCTTTGCTATCTGGCTGAGACAACACATGCTATTATCTCACCACGCAAGAAGGTTTTTTTGGTAGAAGATTATGCATGAGCTTTTGAACCGTTAGGGTTAAGGAATCTCATGCAATGTTAATACTACTACCCTAGCTACCAATGAAGCCCAACCGGTGAAGAATGATAGCCAAAATGAGCATGCATATTGCCAAGACCATGCCAGGCTTCCCTAGCAGCCAGTTCTTTGTCTTTCTTGCACCTTCAACTCCTCTTTGAAGCCTGTCTGCCCAAAGCATCTGCAAGACAAAAGTCAAAAGCTTCATCTTAGTAAGACAGTCCCAACATCAAATATTATCGGAAACTCTAAAACAAGCACTAAGCAACATATTTTGCTATGAAGGTACAAAGATATAGGTCATACACACAGAAGCTAAACTTAAAAAATGTGCAGCTTGACCCCCCTAAACTTTCTTGAATGTGCATATTGATCCTTCTATTAATTTCCATCAATTGTTAACAAAAATATCATAAATCATAATCTTAAGAAAATATAGGTTATTGGGTTGCATATATAGCAAAGTTCGGGGGTCAATTTTCACATGTTCCTAAGTTCATAAGGTATAGTACATTTTGATTAAAATGCGCATTTGTGAAAGTTTAGGGAATCAATTTGAATATTTTTCAAGTTTACGAGCTACAGTGCACATGGTTGTTAAGGGGGGCAAAGTGCAATTTTCCCTTGACTTCATGGTATTTCAAGGAACAGAACACTAAATTAACCATGGAATTAATCTGCATACCAATGTTTTACAAGTTCAAATATTGATAATTCTCAATCATCTCTTTCTCTTGCATTTTTATGTTACATCTCCTAGTATTGCCACACCTCCATCTTACCAGAATCATCTTAGGCAAAAAAAATTCTTTGATGAATACAACAAATTAAAAAAAAAAAAATTTGTTTTGGACTTTGGTGAAAAAAAAATACCATTTTATCTAAGCTCTCTGGTGAGAAGGATGACATGGCTTGCTGAGCTCTTGCTGCCTCCTCAGGTGAAAGCTTGAAACCAAATTGTTCACCCATGTTTGACATCATTTCTGGGCTCATATTTTTAATCATTGATGTGAACATCTGCCAAAACAACATAAACTAAGAAATTAAGCATATGAAATACACATACAAATGCTTAACATTAAATGTATTACTTGGGGAAGAAAAAAAAAGGAGACAAAAGATAAACCAGGAGAAAAGTAAATACAGGCAAGGGAAGCGATAACTAAAAAGTGACACAGGTATATTATTTTAGGGTATACTTAAATGAAAACTCATTAATAAAAAATGAAAGTAAAGGAGGAACTTAATTGCATTTATTCCAACCAGATATGTTGAATAAGGCTACTGGTCATGACATCTCCTTAACAAGTAATATGAAGTTATGAACATACCTGCCGCATAGCTGGATCTTTCATTTGGTTTCTCATCTGTTCTTGCAAATCAGTGCTTGAGGAAGGGAAGTTTGCCTGAGAAATATTTCTCATATTTGAAAATGCATTGTGAGAAGGGCTTGATTCTCCAGAGGCATTAGTTTCATTAGTACTTGAGGATGGGAAGTTTGACTGGGAAGAATTTCTTTCATTGTTGTCCACAGGTGCTGATGATGGAATAGATTCTTTCCCTCTAAATGAAGATGCCATCTCGAACATCTTCTGAAGGTCATCTGGTGACATTTTGCTCATCATATCACTTGCTGTTTTAAACATTTCAGGTGTTACATTGGGGGGCACTGATCCAGAGTTGAAAGGGGAATCGGGGGAACCACCCCTGAACATTGGGTTGTCCCCTTGAAATGCAGAAGCCATTTCAAGCATTTTTTGAAGTTCCTGAGGAGACATCTTGCCAATCATATTTGAGGCAGTTTTAATCATATCAGGAGACACATCATTAGATGGTCCACCATTCAAGGAAGCCAGAGTGGCAGGATCGGCTTTTGAAATGAAGTCTTGGAACGATCTGCCAGGATAAAAAGTAAGAATGCAATTCTACTTTATAGACCAATGACTAAATTGAGAATATTACAATGTACTTGGCACCTTTTACAAAAATGCTAACCTACCTCATAGCCACGGGGTCATTTCTCAATTTATCTAAACTCTCTGAGTTTGTTTTTGGATAACCATCATTAATAGCACTGGAACTACTAGAAGAGTCACCAGACTTTCTTGGTTGAACCACCGGTTGCTCCAAAGAATAGCTTTTATTGTTTCCAGAAGGAACATTCTCAACTTTTTCAGTTATTTCTTCAATTACTAATCCTACATCCATCAGAACCGTAAAAGATCAGGGGGAAGTGGGAAAGAAAAGTGGCAAAAAATAATAATTGGGGTGAAACTTACTTCTGGATGCATGCTCACCACCTTCCTTTGCCAACATTTCTTTCGTGTCCCTGAAATATATTTGATGGCCTTAAACAGCAGTCCAAATTCAACGTATTCCTTTATTTTAGGGAAAAATAAATCATTTATAAATTTGAAATGACAACTCTAATTTTCAAATAACCATAGAAGAGGAATGGGTGGAGAACAACAGATTACTTCCAATACATCAATTCCTATATTGTTACACCGAGATTCCATTAGAAAAAAATAAAATTTAAAACACATCACAGATATACTTCATTAATTCAGTATACAATCCATTGTTTTACATTGGTTTATGAGAAATTTTGACGAAAATTCACTAATAATTAAAGGCTCATCAAATGCAACAATCATAAATATATTGATAGAAGGACGTCATAAGTAATATGCAGATGAATAAATAATTATTTTCCTAAGATAGGTGCATGCATGTCAAAGGGAGCAAGATCACACCGCAAAAGCTCTGCAACTATATCATCATCAGGGGACAGTTCAAGTGCTTTGCCCAAATCAGTAACGGCATCCTAAAATAATCAGGAAGGCCATTAAATATGACATGGAATAAAAATAACATCACAACGTGAATGTCAAAATGTTAATTAAGTCATTGGAAGCTCACCTTTAGTAGGCCTAGTTCTTTATATGCTTGACCTCTTCGATAAAGAGCCTTAAGATTCTTAGCATCATATGCCAAAACCTACAGTAATTAAAAACACATTAATTCACTGCAAAGATGAAACAGCCAATTTTAAACAATAAAATTATTTTTTTCATGTTACGTAGGAAGAACAAAAGGCAACAATCATTGTCGTACATTACATATTACAATCACTGTGTAATTTTCTTTCTTAATCTTCTTGGCTCATAAAGTTCCCCATAATACTACTGCTTAAATAGTGCAATTGGTAATTAAAATTTGTAATTAGCATCATACTTTGCAATGGCAAATAAAAGGAATTATGAATACCTCAGAACCTTCTTTTATACATTCATCATACTGCTTTGTCTTCAGGTAGCAGGACATCAAGTTGAGTGAGCATGCCTGAAGAAGTTTTCTACTTTGAAAAGGTGGAATCTCTTTGATGTTTTCCTTAGCCTAGAATATAAAACATGAAAACAAGGCAATAAACCGAAAAAGCAGATGAGTTTGAGTCTCAAAATAGGAATAAACAAGAGAAAAAGTTGCGGGACAATTAAGGAGTCACAAAAAGGGAACTTACACGCAGATATTTTTGCAAAGCATCATTGAACCTTCCCTTATTGTGAAGTTCATTTCCCTGCAAAATTGACTTTTAGTCCATAATGGTACGTAGTACACTAGACTTGACACCAACTGGTTTTACAGAAAATTATCACGGAAGTAACAGAGTAACAACTTTCGTCTTATCAAGTAATGATAGCACATATATTTTCCAAGCAGACAATTCTGTGGAACAAAAGTATTATTTAAATGTAATTTTCATTTATAGATCTTTCTTGGAGCCTAAATGATTCTGGAAAAGGACTTTCCACAGGGGGTCATAATTTGGTGTTTTAGTGGACTATTGGGGCTTTAAGGACTAATACATGGTCATAGACTCATCATGTGTTTCCACCAGGAAGAAGTAGAACATTATTCTTAAGTCTTAATAACTCTTTCATATCACAATTAGGCCACACTGCAAGTCTGCTAGAACAGCGTAACTTGCTCCAGGCTTTCTTTTGCCTTCTACCTGGATTCTCATGTCACTTGTATCTCATCAATATAAGAAAACACGTCTGTGACTGCGGCTCATGATTCATCTTTCACTAACACAATAATAGTTGAAGTCTCTTGCATACTATTCACCTGCTTCTTCAACATCTCGGCTGCATTTAATTGATATTTGATCTGGGCATCAACATGGGTGCGCATGGCTGCCACTTCATCAGGCGATGCATTAGCCATCTTCTCACCGATCTCAGCCATCTCTTCCGGACGTGTATGCTTCAACTGTTCCGCAGCAAGTTTAAAGTCTTCGGTACTCATGTTCTTCATGCTCTCCGATGCCATCCTCATCAGATCAGGATTAGACATCATCTGCAATTCCACAATAACATTGCACAACACCACATTAGCACCAAACCTAAACTCACCTTAAAAAATCCAATTCATGATTCTCTCAAAACGCTCAATTTTAAACCTCAACAAAACACAACCCCTCTAAAGAAGGGCTTAACATTACTAAACTAAAATCACAAAAAATCTAAAACTTAATTCTCATACACATCCTGTGATATTTCATTGATCAAGGAACCAACAAAATCTCTCTCTCTCTCTCCCCCCCCCCCCCAAACAAGGGCATCTGAGAAACAACGAATTTGCATCCATTCCAGCACTGTATAACTAAAAACACAATTTGCAAAGACATATACACATGAAAATTGAATTGACGAAAACACAAAAAAAAAGAACAAAAACCTGTTGTTGGATCCGAGCCAACTCAGCGGGTGACATGCGACTCATCTGTTCCTGGGCGATTCTGATCAACTCAGGATCCATCATTCCGTTAAACATTCTCGCTTCTCCCTCAAAATTGAAGATTCTATAGGAATCACGCGAAAATAAGAAACCCCAGAAACTCAAAAACGAAACTTCAAAGGGTTATCAATGATGGGTCTCGCAAAGTGGGGGTTGTTATATTATATATTGGGGGAAATTTCGGAGAGGTTAAGGAAGATTCTACTTATGCTTGCGGTTTTCGGAAACTTTGAGGTGAAGGGGTGTGTGTATGTGTGATGAATTGGAAGAAGATTGGATTTGTGGCGGAAAAGGAGAGAGAACAAAAGAAGAGTCTGATTTGGAGGTGCCGCCTACCAAACCTGAAAAGTTGAAAAGAGAGAAAATGAAAAAATAAAAAATGAAAAAAAGAATTACCAAGGACCGGGAAAGGAGAAGAGAACCCAAACAAGAGTCGAATATGCTTGTCTGATATGAAACTAATGCATTGCCCTTGTAGCTTTTAATTAGAGTTTAATTTCTATGCACATATATTGCCGTCTTATGGGATATTTATTTTGAGTTTTATTTAATTATTTTTAAAAATAATTAGTTGGAAACAATGCATTTATTTATTTATTATAAGTTTTATAAAAAAAATTTAGGTATTAATTAATCCATAGAATAAGATTTTCCTTCGATATAGTGAAATCTTATTTTCAAGTTAAATAGTGTATAAAAAAAATTTCAATGAATTGGGAATCATAATTATTAAACAATCCCTCAATTATTTAACTTTTTCTTTTTTTATTATTGTGTTAAGGGTATTTTGAAAATTATGATATATATTCTTGGGAATATAGATAATAAAACAAACAAGTTTTAAATTTATTCTCAGAAATATTTAATGTTAAACAAACAATTTTTAAAAATATCTGAAAATAATATTCCTAAAAATGTCATTACCAGGAATCGTATTTCTGATAACTTAATTTCAAATCTTGAAACAAATACCACTCAGTAAAGTAAGAGCAGCATGTTTACTTTTTTTTAAAAAAAAATTTAAATGAATTGATTTGATTTTATACTATTAGAGTATGAAAATTAAACTCTTTTAATGAACTGATTTTTCTTTTGTTTTTGTTTTACTTGGAGCTTAATTAACCTTGCGTTTGATTACCTCACCACTATCAAAATTTCCTCTCACATTTCGGGCAACCTTGCAATCTTATCAGCAAGTGTTACAAGACCTAGGAACAAATAGTCCTTTCAGATAGTTTTATTTTAACACTTAAAAATTGATATTTTTTGGGGATATCTATTTTATTATTATTAGATAATATAGATAAATGGAATGAGTCGAGATTATCATCACAATAATAGTGATAAAGTGAGACTTTTTGGGTATTAAATAACATTTTTGTTGTTTGAATATGGATACTTTTATCCTAATTAATATAGTTAAAATTTGATTTGGTTAGATAAAATTTTTATGATTTAACGTGATCCCATACCTCTTATCTTTGGCTATTTTATAGATTTTTTGGGTGCCCTATTTATCGAATCATTTGAGACTATTAAGAGCATAACTCTTTCTTCTTTTTCATCACTCTATCATCTTGGGTACTAGTTTTACTGTCATGGAACCATTTGTTCCAAAAGTTTAAGCTGTTGGATTATGACACACTAACGGTATATTTAATACATCCCTCACATGAATGCCTCTTTTGGGCTAGACAATGCATATGCCCACCATACCTTGTGCTGAAATTTAATTATTTTTGTTTAAAAGTAGGGGCAATAAAGATCAAACTATATACCACTTGATCCTAGAGGTTCTGATACTGTGTCATGAAACCATTTGTCTCAAAAGATTAAACTGTTAGGTTATGACATACTAATGGTTTGATATTTAATATTCACAGCATGTAAACATTTTACTTTCAGGAAAAGGAAATCTCCCATAGATCAAAAGGATAGTTTAATTGCACCTTGTTAGTTTGTTTATTACACGTGATATTTCAAAATTTTGAACTAGAAACTAACGATCGATTTGTTGCAGTGTTTACATGCCATTCGAGATGTTAAAAGAAGAAACATGTTTCTTAATAATATGGTTAAATGACTATTTCACATTTTCACCATTTAGATAGGTGAAACAAATAGACCGTAAATTGATAAGCTTTTATTTTATAAATTTACTATTTAAATTTATTAATAAATTATAATTAAATTAAAAATGAAACAAAATATTGACTAACTCACATTTGAATAGATTTAATTAAATAGTATATAGTTTAGTTTTTTTTTTTTGGAGGGGAGACAGATAAAATAGTATAGTGATTCTTAAAATGTTAATTATAACTATTTGAATCAATTATCATACTGTGTTTGTGCTCTATTTTGGTTTGTCAAAGTATTCATTATTGGATATAGTAACTAATACATTCGTGTAGTATAGGCTTATTTAAGAGGTAGACATTCGCTACAGATTTTAAAGCTACTATATCAAATCAAATAGTCGACACTTAGTTAATAAAGGAGATTACCTTTATCATTTCATCTCGACTCTGTGATTGAGCTCTTCATCTATCTTTACAAATAGAATCTATCTTTTTCTTATTATATATCATCAAAATTAAAAGTAACCTAAGTGTTTATATTATTATACAATATATGTATAAGAGTTTAATTTTTATAGACTGACTGTATAAATTTTAGGGATAAAAGTATTTTACCCCCTGTATTTTAGATGTTGTGCAATTTATGCCCTGACTTTTAAATTTGAGTAATTCACTACCCTGAACTTTTTAGACCATGCAAAAAAGCCCTTCCATTAGTTATATATTCATTTCCACTGTTAACTGCTCATGTGATAGTCACATGACACATTTAATGGACAAATTTACCCTCATCTCCCTCCATCTTCATCCCCTTCTAGCCACCGTTTCCACCCACTCTCCTCCTCCACTTCGATCACCCACATACACCCTATCTTTTCCTCATGACCATCACAGTCCACCCCCATCATTGCAAATGACCCAAAAAAGAAAAGAAAAATCAAAATCCTTCTTCTCTTTTTCCCTGAAAAATCCTAGCCACAACTTTTGACACCAACACAACACAACACAAACAACAATTACAACATACAACATGGTTAGTTGTTGAATCATAACATCAAAAATTTCTTTTTGTTTTTTACACATACCTGATCAAATCAAACAAACAAAAATGGCCATGGTTGATTTTGAACAAACAAAAAGCAAAGTCTCCACACCACCATCAACCAACCACCACTGCCACCACAGGAACCCCCCAAACCGGCCACCATCCTAGTTGTGAAACTTTACCTCGCAACTCCCTCTGTCCACCGTGAAGGGCGTGCAACCTCCGTTGCTGTGAGCCCTCCAACCCACAAACACTGCCATTTGTAAACAAAAAAAAAAAGAATAATAAATGAACAGAAAAAAGAGACAGAGAAAGGGAGAGTGAAACAAGCCACAAATCTCACATCATCGTGGGCCACCGCGATCCTTTGTCACGTGCGTCGCCATCACCACTAGATCTGAGTCACAACCACTTCGATTGGAGCAACGAGGATACGAATAAGGGCGACGGAGCTTTGAGAAGCCGCGATGGATATTTGAATCTCGTCTGAGCAAGAACCCCAGGAGAGAAGGAGAAGGATGGTGATGACTTAGATATGAGGCGGACGCCACACGCGATGGAGATGGCGATCGCGCAGCTCCCTTGCGCAGAGGAGGAGGCGACCGTGACGAAACTTTCTCCCATTTTCCTTCTGGTACAACATCTCAGAATTAGGGATTAAGGAGGGGAAAGCATTGGGTTGGGGTAGGTAAATTTCATAAAAGAGTGAGGGGCAATTTTGTTCGTTAAATGTGCCATGTGACTATCACATGACCAGTTAATGGTAGAAATGGATGTATAATTAACGGGAGGGCTTTTTTGCTCAGTCTAAAAAGCTCAGGGTAGCGAATTGCTCAAATTAAAAAGTTAGGGTCTAAATTGCACAACACCTAAAATACAAGGGGGTAAAATGCTTTTGTCCCTAAATTTTACACTGTCAACTAATAGAAATTTTAAAAAGTGTCAAATGATGGTGGATGCTTTATTATAAACAATAGTTATCTAACATGATTTCATATTTTATTGAATTTTTATTAGTTGACAATATAAAATTATTTTTTCTTTTCTTTATTTGTTTATTTTTTTCAAATAAAAGGTAAAGCTTCCTCTAGGAAGATGAAATGTTTTTCGTGTATACAAATGTTTGCATAAATTACACAGGTATGGAATTCATCAAAACAGAATTACACATGTATGGTTATGTTTAAATTATTTGACATCAATAATTTTTTACAATTATTATAAATATTCATTAGTTTTGATATATAAATTTGTAATTTATATTCAATATCTTTTATTTATTTCAATATTTTTATATAAAAAAAAAACTACTCTTTTATTTTGACGCGAGATACTCTATTTTTTATAAAATATTAAGATTAACACGACACATTCACGCACTAACAAAGCTATCGAGAAAATAATTAAATACTACTCGCATGCATGAATCCTGAGAAGCAATAAAACCTATAAATACCAAAACAGCAATTACTTATGAGCTCAAAAAAATAATTTAAACTACAACCTCCCATGCTACTACTACCTCTATTTTTAAAGAATTGCTCTTTTTAAAAATTTTATTTTTTTCATAAATAACTCTATTGAAAAATTCTATACAATATTTATCATTTTTCCAAGTATACTCTTATTGTGAAATAAATGAAAGAGAGAGTGTGGTTGAAGAGAAAAGGATAGCCAAAGAGCAGAGAAAATAAGTGAAAATAATTAATTAATATGGATAATTTTGTAAAATATAATTAATTTTAAAAAAATATTGACACTTTTTCAACAATTTCCGTAATCTATGTATATATTTAATATTGAATAATTATTTAAGAATAGATATTGTAATTTTTTACTGTTAAATATCCATTCAGCACATTATGACTTCAATTATTTTCCACTTGTTAAAAAAAAAAAACAAGAATGTGCTATTTCAATTTTAGGCCAAAAAAAAAAAAAAATCCTCTTTCATGCTTGCCAATTATATTAAACATTCTATTAAATGAAATACAATTGCTATCGGCCAGTATATGCAACAAATAACCCATATTATAAGAAAAAAGAATGCAAACAAATTAAATTAGCCTAAAACAATATGTTTAACCAGGCATGCAATGACTATATTGTCATAAAAAATCATTAACACCTCACGCATGTGTGAACCTTGAGAAAGGGGAAAAAATAATAATAATTGCCACTAATATGCTATTATAAATAATATAGATAAGTACTACACTTCAAAAAAATAATATAGGTAAACACTAAATATACAACTTCAATATTTCCAAAAACGATTATTAATTCTAATTAAAGGAATGAATTAGGATGGAAAGGTGACAGTAGCTTTTGTATGATGAGATCAGGAAGAATAACTTCAAACCGCTCATTTCACTACCACATATTTCAGTTTTACTAACATTTAATAAATGTTATTAAATCATAAGAAGTGTTACTATTTTCATTAGTAACATTTTTGTAATTGTTGCATTTACCCCATATTGCTAAAGAGTTTTAACAACACTTTTATTTATTTTTATTAACATTTTTAAAATGTTACAATACATGTTTTTTGTAACAGTTGAGTATTTTTAGTAACATTTTATAAATTTTACAATATGTGCATTTTGTAACATTTTTCAAATGTTACAAAAACATATATATTGCAACATTTTTGTTACTGATCTACTATTTTACAACATTTAAAATATGTTGTCGTTACTCCTTTTCACACCATTTTAAAAATATTACTAATTTAAGTGCTCAAATTATAGATGTTTAAACCTAAAAAATATGAATGTTAAAACCAAATCTTTTTTTATATTTAACCCAAAAACACAAAAAAGAATATCTAACTATCAATTTGTATTACAGATTCCAAAAACATTTATAAGTCTCTAATACAAAAGGCACATTTGTATTAAAACCAAATTTTTCTATATTCAACTCAAAACCACAAAAAGTATATACAAACATTAATTTGTGTTCGGGATTCTAGAACACTTCTAAAAGGCAACTTCAATTCAAAATAAGAGGAACAAAAGCCATCCAACCATAGCATGGTAAAAATTATGCGAATAAGTAGGATAATATGTCGAGGAAAACTATGCCTTGCCTTTCCCAATTTCGAGTGATCGAATCCTTTGATGCAATTTTAGTGTATGCAAGATGAAAAAAACAAATTCCAAAATGAGGAATAAAGTTTAGACATTGGCATCAGCTTAATGATGAGTCATCAGAAGAAAAATTAACTCAAACAATTTAACTCAAATAATCATGGGCAAATAGTGGCTTCTAAATGGTCAAGTGTTGTTTCACGTCATAGAGTTAGTTTCTCTGCGCATGATCCAGAGAAAACACCACATAGGAAAGAATTGGTGAATGAAACAAATGTAGTGGAATTCTTTATCATAAAAAATTGTACAATATTTGCTTTAGAAAAATCGAAGTAAAACTTCAAGTACCAAGATACTCTAGCAATAGAAATGAAAAATCTTCCCAAAATCTTCTTTTTGAATTTTGTTAATGTTGCATGATCAGTGCATAGGCAAGCAAAGATATCTTATGAGACAAGGGAGTCATTCATAACATATCCGATGATTTTTTACTGTATTCTTAATGAATATTATTCTTCAAAAAGTAAAAATTAGATGATTCAGGTACATGGGGTTTTCAGGGGAGCTTATGCTATAATTTTTGTGTTACCTTTGACAAATGGCACCTCCAGAAGATTGAAGCTTTGAATTTGTGCTCTCCTTTTGGACCACATTGAAATTGAGGCGCACTAAGGCTACTCTCTTGCTAATAACTACAACCAAAAAAACAAATAAAAATAACAAATCAATAACAAATTGATAAAACAACAAATTAATAACAACAAAGGGAAAATGCAAGAATGAACCTCATACCTAGATTTCTCACAGGCTCACAATAGGAGGAAAATGTCTATAATCAGTTTCATGAGATGGATTCATTTTCCCTGTTCAGATCAGAAAAAGTTAAGCCCACATAGATTAAACTCCAGCTCCCTTTTGATTCTAGAGTAGCCTTCATATACAAATCGAGTAGAAGAGAAAAGAGAAGTAAGAGTGTAAGCAATTTTGTACGTAACAGAGTGAGAAGAGAGATCGAGACCAAGGAGAGCCATGGAAAGAGGCGGGGAGAATGGTGAAACAACGTGCTAAAGTGAGAGAGTAAAAAAGGTGTGTCATTTTGTATTTTTTAGTGGGGCATTGGTAACATTTATGTCAAAAGTGTTGATTAAAATGTTATTTTATGAGTATTGGTAACATTTTTAAAATTGTTGCCAGCAAAATATTACTAAAGCTGTAAAATGCAGTAGTGTTTGTACAGTGACCGTGTTTTTCCTCTATATGTTTGAAAAGCATGTTGTTCAAAGTAAAACAACAAACGAAAATGTAAACATCATGGTGACTCTAGACTTGATAAGTGTTAATAGCTGTATCTTAAACTTTTATACAATCCAAAAACTTAATTACAACGATCAGTGCTAGATGGTAAATAAATATCATCATGTTTTAACATAATATGGTCATATTTAAATCCCACAACTAATTAAAATCCCTCTTATATTATTACCTTTCTTTTCAAGTTAATGAGAATAAAGACCAAAATATGACCTTATAATCATGTTAATTTTTAACATGAAAGGATCCATCTTATATATTCACATACACACACATATACAAGAATCAGATTGGTAGAGAAAAAACAGTGATAGCAGTATAAGTGAAAAAAAATTTAAAACTTTAATAACAATATATTGAAACGTACGAATTTACAGCAGAAGAAGCACTTACATATATTGTTCTTCAAAATATTGAAAGAGTATACCAAAACCACAAGACTTGCAAAGTATTTGAAAAATTTGATAGTACAAAGATGTTTTGCACTTAGAGTTTCTCCTGAACTCTGGATGCTCTCTCTTTTCATCTTGAACTTAGTTATAGACGAGGTTGGGCTTTCAATAGCTTCTTCAACTATTGAGTGAACAAACAATCTTGATGATTTGTCTTCCATTACTGGTTTTCTAACAGGTTGGTATTGAGCTGTCTTCCATTATTGATTTGTTTAACCAGTCAGTAGCATATGTTTTAATAAAGTAGTGCATTATTGAACCACTTTAATAAAGTCATATTTTCTTTTTTCTTTTCCTATGGATTCTTCTCTCTCTATCAACAAGTAATGGCTCTTGACACATCGCATAAATTTCTTTTGGAATTCGTTCTCTTATTGTACTAATTGTTGTAATAAAAATTCTATCCGATAATGAATTAGACAGATTTTTTGAAGTCTTGAATAAATTTCTTTTGGAAGGAAAGTTATTTGTTTTTTGAGAATCAATGCCAAAACAGTCGTCTTTAGTGAGAAGAGTGAAACTCTCTAGGACCCTACTTTGTCATCATTTTGTTTTGTTGTCTAGTCACTTTTATTCATGGCCCTCATGGAGCCTTTTGAGAAATTCTTGTTGAGAACTAGCAGGGGTCAATTATTCCATTATTTGAGTTTTTTCATTTAAACAGACGTCATGTATTTTGGATTTTTGCAAAACCTTTCTTGAAGTCTCTCATCGGTAACATATTTAAGATCAAATTTTTCCTGGAAAACTCGAGGAAGGCCAATCCGGCAGTCCTCGAAGGGTCATCTCAATGTTTGAAGGGGATTATATATGTTGTGATTGATAGTAGAGATGAAAATCTCATTTTCCAAACTTTCGGCTCAAAATGACCAAAATACCCCAATAGCGTTTTACGCGGGTATTAGTGTTGTTTGAGCCTGGAATCTCTCCCGAGAGTTTGAAATGTTAATTATATGTGCTTAATGATGTTTGTTTTGATCCGAGTGGTCCCGGGCAGTGTTAGTGTGAAATTACCGTTTTGCCCCTGAAATAGTGTATTTCGGGCTTAACGGCATAATTAAGGAAACCTAAGCAATATTAGACTCTAATTGAAGATTAATTAATTTCAATAATTAATCTAGAGTCAAAATAACTTATTAAATTTAATTAGAACCTAAGATTGCTTAGATACACCTTCATCTTTTCTAAAAATCAAGATTCTTTGTCATGAAATCTTGAATATTATTTTCTCTCTCCAATTCCTTAAATTAAGGAATTGTGTTTGTGCATAATTATATCATAAAATGAGTTTTGATTTAGCTAATGAAACAAGACCACTCCTAATCATGTCTTAATATTCCTAATTACACAATTACCTCACATAAACACTTTCTTACAAATTCCTAATAAGAAACTTAATCAAAGAAATACCTAAACACATCACTAAACCACAATTAAATGAACAAATATCCTCCCCTATGGGCTGCACATGGCTGAACCTCCTCCTTTTCATTTCCCACATGTTGAATTTGTTTTGCACGCAAAGGTCATGCTTAAGCCATACCTTGCACTATACTTAGACCATACTTTGAGCCATGCTTGAAACCACACCCACCATACTTCCAACCATGCCTTGAATGACAATTTGAATAAGATATTTTTCCTCCTCCCTCCTTGAAGTACACGACCAACACCCCCCTCCATTTATCCTCCATTTGTTTCATTTCCTTATAAATACACATGCAAATAAACTTGTAAGAACCTTTAGATCATTTGCTAAGTAAGTTCCAAAGCATTCTTGCAATTCTCTCTTTTTCTCTCAACTTCAAAGAAGCTCTCTTCATCTTCATCTTCTTCATCCTCCTCCTTGAGCCACCATATTGCAACCTCAAACCACCACACAACCACCTTAAACCACCACCCAAACACTAAAGCATCCTTTTCCAAACACAAACTCACACAAAACACCTTTCCTTTCCCTTTTCCTTGTCTTGGCCGAAGCATCATCACCATCTTGAGAGGAGTTTTTCTTCTCATCATCACTTCAAAGAACCAAGTTTTATCTCCACACTTGGTAGGGGTTTGTTTTCAAAAAGCTTTTCTTTTATAATGAAGTTTTGATATGAAAAATGCTAGTTTTCTCTTGGTTCAAACTCTTTTCCTCTCTTTTTGTTTTTGGTTATGAGACTCGATTTTTGAAAAGGAAATCTTGAGCTTGATGATGAGGTTTCAAGATAATCGTCTTGTGATTCTCATTTGAGAAACCTTTAAAGCTTGAAACTTGTTCTTGATCTTGAAGCATTTTGGTTTTTTCTTTCTTTTTCCTTTCCTTAAGGTTTCGATTTTCCTTTCCTTTTTCCTTTCTAGTTTCGGTTCTTATCCCCTTTTCTTTTTACAAGTTTGATAAAAAAAAAACTAGGTAGCTTACATGATGTTTCACTTAAGAAAATGGGTCACTTGATTTCACAAAGCCCAAAGCTTACCCTTGTCAACCTTAAAGTTGGTCGGCACAATCTAGAGTTTACTCTAGATAGGAGCTTTTGGGCATAAAATAAAGAACATGGTGTAGTTTACTCTAGTTATATTTTGTTTCAAGAAGTGTTGTTATTTATTTGATCTCTTAGTTCATTTTCCTTGAGCTTGATGATGATGTTCAAACCATAAGGTTTCTTTGAAGTCTTGGTGTAAAGAACTCTAAAGCTCACTTTGTCTTGCTAGATAAGTGTTGGGTTGAGATTATTATTGTTCTCCTAAAAGTCTTGTATGAGCTCTAGTTAAATTAAAATGAACTTGCACTCATATTTATTTTTATGTCAACACTAAACTTCCAAGAATAAAGAACAAACTTGCATTCTCATGTTTATGTTTCAAGTCATCACTTAACCTTAAAGATAATAATGAGGTTGCATCTCATATTTACTTTATGCTCTCACTTCATAATGAAGAATAAAACAAAGTGCATAGCATGTTTAAGTTTAAGTCCACACCTAAAGATTTCTAGAGCTCAAAGGCTTGCCCTCTTTATCTCAAGAGAAGTTGGAAAATGAAAGTGTTTTTATGAATGTGATTTCGGCCATGTGATGGAGATGGACTTAGCATAAGCCTCATCTAGTCACGAGGGCAAATAAACTATGTTTAAGAATTTTCGTAAGCATAGGTGAACTTAAAGAATGTTATAAATATGTTTTTATGTTTTAAATTTTAACTATGAATAAATTAAAATGGCTACTGCCCTTATTTATATTTTTATGATTTTTGTGAAATAAATTAGTTTCTAAGTGAGTTTGAGGTCTTAAATTGATTCCAAGAGAAAACTAGTAACTTATGTGCACTTGAAAATGTGATTTTATGCAATTGTTTATGCTTTAAGTTTCGGCCACTGCCCTGGAATCATGGCCACTGTTTGATGCTGTTTTTATAAGTTAGAATGTGTATAAATTATGTTTGAGTGAAGGAAAAATTATTTGGTGAGTGTTAAGAACAATAAGTAACTAGAAAGGATTAGAAATGAGAATTCTAGAGCACTTAGAAACCAAAATTTTAGATTTTGTTCCAGCATGATTAAACATAGTAAAAATGGTCTATAATTAGTATATATGCGTAGGAATCCCTCATAATTAGTTTAGGAATTGATTATAGCACCTTAGGTGAAGACGGAACTTAGAAAGGGTCAAAATTGTGACTCGTAGACACCCGTAATTTGAAAAACTAGAACTTTGCACTATGTTGATTTGTGCTGATCATAATCATAATGATTAGTAAAAATTATTGGTAACGATTCCCTATGTGCATAAAAGGTTAGGAACGGATATTAGATTAGTCAGATTTTAAGCTTAAAGACCAAAAAGGATTTAAGGCATAAGACGCCATAGATTAATGGAGTGGAAATTTTATTAATTTATTTATAGTATGTTGATGCATGTGCTATGATGAATGTGTTTATATGACTTTTGTAATTTACCTGGTTATATGGAATTAAATGAGAAAGTACATGCTTTATAAGTTTATGTGGCATAAAGCAAATTTGAGGAAATTCGGTATACAACCCTTATGCTGTCAAATTTCCATCAAATTTGAGGACTTAGAAAGTTTTTTAAAAATATATGAGATGCGTCCTGGGTGACACCGGTTTAGCCGAGCACCCCTAGGAAACAAAAAAGGAGATTTTATATGTGACATAGCACTGAGATGCATTTCTCTCGCTCTGGTGGGGAGGAGGCAAATCCGTAGGGTATTGACATTGAGCTTGCCAAATCAGACAATTTGCTGTGCACTAGATGCTAGTAGAGCATTTCAAAGAAGGAAATATTCTTATGGACTCCCTGAATTAAAGGTTATGATAGGTGATCCTTATGCCCCCTAGCCCGTACTCTAGAAGTCGAGATTTATTATGTTTACGCTTATCATAGGATAAGTAAGAACTAGTGACAACTAGTTAAGGTATGAGTTCATAACCTAGAGATGTTTTAGGGTGGCCCCATGATGCAAAGTATGATGTTTTAATGTCATACAGTTGAGAAAAGAGAAAAGTTTCACGTGAAAGATTATATGGCACTTATATGCAGATGTTTCTTGATGTTGTGTTCTATTGATTACTTGCATAATGTATTATCATGCATTCATGTTTTGCTATGTTGCACACATGACATTAAGATTCATCCTAATAATGAACTATATGCATGCTCACCTTTTTACAATAAACCCAAGGTTCCTAAGGATGTTGACGATGTCACTTAGATAGGAGGTTCCCTACTGAGATTCATTAGTAAGATTCTCACTCCCTCTCTTTCTCTCTTTCTTTTCCGTCATGTCTTCAGATCCCGATGGTGACGTTTGTGGTTTTCATCGACACCTCGGTGTGGGAGGTCCACTTTGATCCAGAGCACTAATCCTGCCATTTTGAGGGGCATTACGCTGTCATAGTTTTCATGTTCGTAGGACGCCGTTTTGCACACCCAGTACCCAGCTACCGGTTCTCCCCGATATCCCTATATGGTGACGACCTGGTTTTTGAGCGCGCTCGGACGCGCAACGAGAGGATCCTCCGTACGCATACTACTGTGTTGGCCGTACGTGACTTCCCGGACTACGTGCCCCATTCATAGTTTTTGAAGACCGATCCCTCAAAGAGCCCACATACCCATCTGTATAGTAAGAGCTCTACTCCTACTCCGCCCTTCGTGGGAAAGGGTAGTGAGGAGACTGTGACTCAGCCGAGGTTAACCCGGAGGCCGGCCATGCGCCCCCGTTGCGGAGCTCAGGTCCAGCCACATCGCACGCTTACTTCGGCCGAGTTATGCTAGTGGATTGGTTATGATCCACCCTTTTTTTCGGGACTACAGCAGTAGAGGCTCTTGGAGAGTGTTAGTGCACACACCAAGCATAGATTAGGGTAGCCTTCTTTTGTTCTAGAGGCTACTCATTTTAGGTGCACTAGGGTAGAGGTGTTTTCCTTTATGCTTTCTTTTGTATTTTCATTTCAGTTGTATTTGCACTTATGTTGTGTCAAACTCATCCCGCTTTTCATAGGTGGGCAGTTTATTATATTAATATAATATTATCGTTGGTGTGCACATGATTGTCTAATGTTGATGTTCTTATGTTGCGCTTCCTTTTGTATGTGTTATGTTTTATGATAACGTTCATTTAAGATATGCGCGGCTCTTATTTTGCTCTTATGTTTCAAAAAAAATTTTACCTGTTTTTTCCGCTAAGTATTTTAAAGAAAGAATGAAACTAAAGAGTAACAAACTAATGGTTAACCTAAATACGTTCTAGGAGTATTGGGTTGAAAATTAAGATGCTAGAAGATTCAAAATACTAGAACCAGTTAATGGACAATTTTGGAAACCTAAGGAAAATTCCCCTTTTGAACCATATAAACCATGAATGAGAAAATGGTCTCTCAAGTATGAAATATTGTACCAAGCATCAATATAATCAAAGTATGTAAAACTACTGGATTGGAAAGGTTTTCAAAATGGCGTTTAGCTGATGAATAGATCCTTGCCAATTTGATGGGGATATTATTTTATGAATTTTGATGTGAGAGAAAGAGATTTTGTCTTTCTCAACCTAGTGGGTAAGCTCTATTGAATTAGTTGTCTACTAAAATATTCTAGTTTTAAGCAGATGTGCCAGGAGAAATTCAAAATTTTGTGGAAATTATGTTGAGTTGTGTGTCGGGGAGATTTTGCAAGCTAATCGTATTCTATTAGATAAATTGTTATCACATTTGGATTTTCTATGTATTTTTTAGGGTTGTAGTTGTTGGATCTAGTAGCTATGGTGCTTGGTGCGTTGGACATTATCGAAACTGATTTTGTTTTTGAACTTGAAGGTAAAGTAACGGCTTATTGATACGACAAAGGTCTGAACCTATTTTGATTGGTTAAAGGAGTCAAAGGTCTTGTTGAACTAAAAGGAGAGTATTGAACTGTAAGATCATGATCCGAAGATCTGTATTGAATTAACTACTTTCATGATCCACTTACTGATCCAGAATTTGTGGCACTCATCCCATACTGGTCTTTGATCATCTGTTTATCCTTACTCATGGTGTTTATCCTGTAGAGACTCCCTTGTGAGAAAGTCTAGAAGAGTATTGTGCTTTCAATCATGTGTTGTATTTCAAAATCAAAACAAGAAAGTAAAGATTGCTATCTTGCAAAGATATGTTTAGAAACTAGATTTTTGACATCATTTTTTGAGACAGGTTTTCCTGCTTTATAATTAGTTGGTAATAAAATCATTTTGAAAACAAATCATCTTGAAATTTCATAACACACAAAACTTTTGAAAGTACTTCCTTGTAAATAGTATTATATTTTTCTTGAGGTCCTATCCATATAACCAAATGATATCTAACAATTTGTTCCTTATTGGACCATTTCTTAACTTGTTTTAACAATCCTCCATATCCTAAATGGATGCATTGGTCTGTACTATTATACAAGCATCTAGATCGGGGATTCCTAGACATTGAAGTTTTTTAATTATTTAACACTATTAGTCATTTCGTTATTCCAATTAGGTGCATTTTTTCTTAATCTTTTGTATAAAGGTTTACATATTATCCTAAGATTTGGAATAAAATCTAAAACATAATTTATACATCCTAAAAATCTTTGTAGTTGATTTTTTATCTTTTATTTCATCTGGAAATTTTTCAGCAAATTCTATTGACCTACTGATTGGAGTTATTGTTCCTTGATATATTTCAAAGTCTAAAAATCTAACTTTGGGTTAAAATAGTTCCATTTTCCTAGCTGACACTACTAGTCCATTTTCTCTTATGATTTTATAGAATTTTTCTAGATATTCAAAATGTTGATTTATTGATTTTGAAAAAACAAGTACATCATCTAGATATACTAGCATAAATTTTGAATATTGATCAAAGATTTCGTTCATTATACTTTGAAACTCACTAGGAGTGTTTTTTTTAATTCTGGTGGTATTACATTCCATTCATAATGCCCAAATGATACCACAAAAGCTATTTTATACCTATATGATTATATTCTTGGATTTGTATTTGACAGTATCTAGATTTCATGTTCAATTTTGAAAATATTGTAGCCTTATTTATTCTTCCTATCAAGTCCTTTTTATCTGGTAAAGGATACTTAATCCATTTTAAAATTTTACTTAATGGTTTATAATTAATAATTAATCTTGGAGTGCCTCTTTCTTATTTTGAAGCATTCATAACATAAAAGCTACCACAACTCCAAGGAGACTTGCTTGGTCTTATTAATCATTTATCTAAATGTTCTTGAATCTCACTTTTGCAATAATTTAGATACACTTGGTTCATTTGTATAGGCTTGCTTTAGTTGGAATATATTTTTCATTAAATCCATCTTCATATGGTAAGGAAACTATGTGCTTCTTCCTATCCCAAAAAGCATTAGGAAGGTCTATGCATACTTCTTTTTCAAATCTTTGTTGAAGTTCTCTTACTTTATTTTGAATATTATCATTATTGATTTGCTCTTCAATTCTTTTATATTTTATTTCTTCATTAAGCATAATAATTTGTTTTTGCTTTCTTGATATTAGATTTACTAAAGAGGTCAATTATTCTTGTACTGCATTTGAGTTTTTTTTTATTTTTGGTGGATTCAAGAATTCGAACCTTACTTCTCTCCCCCCGTGTTTTTATGATGATGCCATCCCAAGTTGTGTAAAAAGGATATAATAAATTTTTTTTTTATAAATGAAGAAAAACTCAACCTCAACAAGAGGGAGTGATTACAGTTCGACACAGAGAAACAAAAAAGTATACATTACAACCAACAACAACAAAAGTAAAAGCATAACAAAAGCAAGACTTGAAAAAACATAACACCAAGGACAAACAAGTCTCAAGAAGCTACAACCTTCAAAAACTTATCCAACCAAATCCATCGCAAAAGGTGCAACCAACAAAGAGAATCCTATGCCATAACAGAAGATTATCAAGACTAATAAGCAAAACTCTATCCAATTTAAGAACCACTCAAAGGCTGAATCCTATATGACTTCAACTAGAAAATGCAAATGAAATGCAGTTTAAAATCCATAATCCTCTACCATATTGCCATTAATAAAGAGGATTTCGAAGACAACACAATCGTAGAGACCGTGCTAACACAAGCTTTAGTTGTATACTCTCCATACTGAGTTCGAACAGTGGCCCTTTATTAGCTTCAACACCTAGCATCAAATGATGGTCAAAATAAAAATATTCCTGAATGGGATGGATTAAGATAAAAATATTCCTACATATGATCAACAACCCTCATGAGTGTATTGCTTAGTATTTATTCCACCCTCAATCTCACAAAAAAAACTCCACCTCACTTACAAAACCTAACAATTTATTACTCGAGAAACACTCTATCCCTCCAAAACACCAATCCATGTATCAAACTGCTAAAAAAGAAGATCCTGTTAACAAAGAACACACAAAAAAATTATATAATAGCATAATCCTCACAGATGATCCTCCACTCGGTAAGGAATCCACCCTCAAAATTCTCACAAAAGAGCTCCTCCTCTGATTAGTAGACCTTTCCGTGTATCGCTTTTAATCCCCTTACCTCCATTACCACCAAAACAAGTATAGAAAATATTTTCATCTCCTAACATCAATCACCTGCAACCAAAAGAAGATTCTACAAGCAAACAAATTATGAGTCAAGATTCAGCCAAAAACGACATCTATGCATGAGGTTAAAAAGGAAATTTTTCTAGTTAATTTCTTCTTTTTGGAAGACTATCTTGTTCTTTTGTTCCCAAATGGAAAGAAGAATAGCATAGAAACAAATATTCTAACTTTTCCACCTCCTACCCAAGAATGCACAATCAATGCATATTCAAAATTTACTTTAAGTTCCTTAGCCTTAACCCAATTAAATCCCCACCAATTATAACAAAATGCCTAAATCCTCCAAGAAAAGTCACAAGTGAAAAACAGATGTGACAAAGATTCTTCCTCCATTTTGCAAAAAACACATCTGGAATCAACACCACTAATAATATTTAGCCGAGCCAAACGTTGTCTGGTATTAATTCTCCCAATAAGGACAAACCATGCAAACAGCTTTGCCCTTAGTGGAACGCACCCATGCCATACTCTAATCAAAGCAGGATCATTATGGGAATTATCACAACTCATTTGAAAAAATCTGGTGACAAAAGAATGGACTGAAAAACTATTTGAAGGTTGAAAACGCCATGCTACACTGTCATGCATATTTGGTCATAATTGGATCTGACTAACGAGCCTATTCAACTCATCCACTAAAGGAAGTTCCCACTGAAAGAGATTTCTGTGCTAATTTAACTTCTATTCCCACTTTTCTTGTATCCACTCACCATAGTCGATGATACTCGTTTCCTTTTGCAAGGAAATTGAGTATAATCTCATAAATGTATCCATTAGTTTTTCATTTGCAATCCAAACATCCTCCCAAAACCAGATATTGTATCCATTCCCAACAATTTTTCTAATTCCAGCTGTAATCATGAAACTAATGGTGTCATTAACCTACCAATCCAGCTTATAGATCCCCACAAACCACCTTTTATTTCCTTTATTTGTTCAAAAGAAGGTCTAGAACTATTTAAGTTATGGTAAGAAAACACAATTTGTTTCCAAAAGGTATTACCTTTAATCGAAACCGCTACCACCACTTAAAAAGCATAGCCGCATTTGTAATCACCAAATTCCTAACCCCTGAACCAACTTTTTTTTTTTTGTTTCTGAATCACCTCCCAATTGATTAAAGGAACCATAGATTTATTATCTTTTTCATCCCAAAAGAATCTACTCTGTAGAGAAATAATCTTCCTAGCAACCCTTTTTGGCATTCTGAAAATTCCTAAATAATACATTGGAAGACAATTTAGAACTGCCTTAATCAAAACTAGTTTCCTCACTCTCGAGAGCAAGTTTCTCTTCCATCCACTCAATTTCTTCTTAATCCTATCAATAACTGGGGCCCAAACACTCTCATATATAGGGTTAGCTCCAAGAAGGATGCTCAAATACTTAATCAAAAGAGAAACAACTTGACATTAGCAAGGAAGTAACTTCATTTACCAAAGACTCATCACAATTTAGAGGAACAAGGGCATATTTACTGTAGTTAATGGAAAGCCCAGACATAACTCCAAATAGTCCAAAATCCTTCTTACATTTAGAAGCACTTCCTTATCAACATGAGCAAAAAGGAACGTGTCATCTGCAAACTGTAAATGAGACACAAAAGTATTTTGGGTACCTACCCTCACTCCTTGGATCAAACCCATTTCAGTTGCTTCTTCCATCAACCTATTTAATACATCAACCACAAGAACAAAAAGAAACAGGATAAGGGTCATCTTGTCTCAATCCCCTCTCCATCTTAAATGGTTTGGTGGGGCATCCATCAACCATTATGGAAATTTCAGCTGGGGAAATGCAGCTTCTAATCCAACTATGCCAAACATCTCTGAAACCCATCTTTTCCAAAACCTGGTCCACAAAAACCCACTTAACCGAATCATGTGCCTTACGGGAGTCTAATTTAAGTAACATCACTTTCTTCTTGCGCTTCCGAGTCAATGTACTACCTCATTAGCAATCAAGACCCCATCAAGAATTTGTCAACCCTATACAAAAGCTGATTGGGACTACCCCACTAGACCATCCATAGTAGCCCCCATCCTATTAACCATGATTTTTGAAATTACCTTATAAACACAACTTATCATACTAATAGGCCTATAATCCTTCACTTCACAAACCTCATTTTCCTTAAGGATAAGCGTCACTCATGTCATGTTAGCCTTCCTAGGCATCACCCAAGTGATAAAAAACTCCTTCACACATTTCAGGAAATCCTTGCTTACAAGCTCTCATATTCTTTTAATGAAATTAAAGTTAAAACCATCTAGACCTGGAGCCCTAGATGACTCACAGTCCTAGACAGCTCTTTTAATCTCATCTGCTGTTGGAATGACTTCAAGATTCCTTACATAATGAGTTGACATTTTCTTAACTAAACCTTGGTCAAAATTAATAACCGATCTCTCCTTATGATGATATAGATGTTTGAAAAATTGTCTCACTTCCGTCTTAATAGCTCTTAGAGACCTAAGGATTCTTCTACCCCTCTTGATTTCAACCATTAGTTTCTTCCTATGTCTAATAGAGGCAATGGAGTCAAAGTACTTTGTATTTCTATCCTTTTCTTTTAACACTTTATCCCTTGATTGTTGCCTCCAAAAAGAATATTTCCTATCATACCACATTTCTACTTGTGCTTTTAGGGCATTAAATCTAGCTACACTCATTTCCATATTGTGCCCTTCCTCTAAATTCCTAGATACAACCTCAATTTCATCCTTAAGTTGTTTCATCATGAAATTAAAGTTCCCAAACACCTCTTTGTTCCATATCTTTAATGGTTTTTTCAAGGATTGCAGTTTTTGCATGAACTCAAAGTCTCTCCTATTATTCCACTCATCTTTTATGAAATTAAGGATCTTCGAATGAGACAACCACATATCTAAACTCCTAAAAGGTTTTGGACCCCAATCAGCAGAATTCGATTGGATCAACAAAAGGGACATGATAAAAAAAAAGGGAGCAATTAAGGCGTGATAACCTAAAATTATTAAGCATTTGCGACCAAATAGGATCCACAAAAACTTTGTCAATCTTACTACATGAATGCCCCCTCCGCCAAGTATATATCCTGCCAACTAAAGGTAACTCTATATGACCCATATCATCAATCCAATCAGAGAAGGTTTCCATATTCCTAGACACACTTAAGCACCCCTTCCTCTTCTCAGGATGATGAACTTCATTAAAGTCACCTATTAGAAGTAGAGGGACGCCCACCACTGTTTTGACCTCAGTCAACTGCTTCCACAATCTAACTTTATCCTCACATTGATGTTAACAATAGACAACTCCTATTGCTACTTCTTCTTTATATTCCTAAAAAAGCCTTTAACACATATCCTTCTATCACCTTTTAAAATATACTCATTTAGCATTGTTGTTTTATCCCACATACAAAGAATACCACCACTTTTACCTTGCGCATCAACTGCTTCTCATCCTACATCATCAAAGTCTCACAAACTCTGAACATTATACTCTACCCACCCTACCTTCATAGTTTCTATTAGCCCAACAAATACAGTATTGTACTTCCTCACCAAATTATGAACTTCCTTTCTCTTAGATCTACCCCCTATACCCCTCAAGTTCCAACATAAGTTTTTCATGTATAAAGAGAGAACTCACCTTACCATTGGGCTTTTGCTTCTGTTTATTTTTCTTTGCCTCTTTTTTCTTTGACTTCCTTCCATTCCGCATTTTGCCATCATCTCGGTCATCTAACATCGCATGTATCACAGCATATTCATGGCGTGAGGACAACCCAATCTTGCAACCAATCAACCACGTCTCATGGGGGTCTGGTTTGAAACATAGAGAGTCCGCTTTCATCATCACCACATACCTCCTCTACATCCACAAGTGTATCACAGTTTCCTTCTATCTTCTCACTAGCTGTCACATAATCGGCTTTGTTACCCAAGCATGAGGGACATTGGTTAGAGGTTGCCACTTCTGAGCTAGAGGCCAAGTTTTCAAAACCTAGTGGCTTGGAGCAAACCTCATCATTCATCCTACAAGGGTTATTAGATAAACCGAGAAGGAACCCATATTCATGATTTTCTATGTTAACATTAGGTTATTCTTTGCTCAAGCCCAAATTGGCAATAATCTCATCGATTCTTCTGTCATCTCGAAGACTAACAGTTCTTGACCCTACTGCCTTTGCACTTTGATTAAAATTTGCATTAGTACCAGCACCATTTTTTGTTGGCAAAAATTGTTCCTCCACCACAGCATTTTTTTCAAAAACTCCAACACTAACTTCCTCCTCAATATTTAAAGCATTTTCCTAATGATTTTTTTTCTTTTATCCTCCGGAGAACAATTAGACTCCTCCTCCTCCCCATAATTTGAATATTCTCTAACACCACCTCCCTGCTTCTTATCTTGAAAATAAACTCCAATAGGCCAAAGACTAAATTCCTTACTAGTCTCTTTGACAAACACATCAAAATCCACACCATCTACTGAAAAGCATACATTGACTTTAATAAAAGAATATTGTTTGGTATCCAGCAAAATTTTTGCAAAAAAGAAGGATAAACCTTTTGGTGTTTGATAATCAAAGCAAATCACAGGCCCCCAATTCTCCCTTATTTTTCTCAGACTTTCTTGGGACCATGCATGTAGTGAAATGCCAAAGCATTCTGCCCACACCCTTATGATATTAGGAACTTCTGAAATGGACCATTTCCTAATTTCATTAAAAAAAAATTCCCTAAACATCCCAGAGTTGCAATAAAGAATTTCCTCTACAGTATCCTTTGAATCAAGAGTAACTAAGACTTTGTAAGTACCCAATTCTCTTACACTTTCGACAAAAGGGAATGTTGATCTTAAGATATGGGTTAAAGAATCAACCTCAATCGGATAGAGACACTCACCAATCACGCATCTTTCTAATTGGACCATCATCTCAAAGCCAACGTCCCCCTAAATGGTTTTTGAATGTTCCACCCTGCTGTCATCTTCACACATGTTATTCTCCCTATCATCTTTTAGATTTTCTTGCACTTCTACAGCATTAGGATTTAAGCATCTTTTGTTTACCAAAGCCTCCTTGAAACCTTTCCCACCTTGCACCCTCATCCCATAAAAGCCATCCTTTTTCTCGTACTGGGCACCATACATTACAACATTCCCATTACCTTTTTTATTCCTCTTAAATTTAGCCATAGATACTGCAACTGTACATCCTCTAATTCCAATGCCATTCATATCTAGGATTGCAACTTGGGCTTCTTTGGCATTAGCATACCTAACAAACGCAAATAGGTTTTGAGAATTCTTCCTCATTTTCCTTAATATAAATATATCAATGACCTTCCCAGCATGGTTGAAGAGTTGCCAAGGCCTTGATTTTGACATGGATAGAGGTAAGTTGTCCACAAAAATCATATAAGAAACATTCTCCAATCTTTGCCAAACCCTTTCATTGTAGTATTGTTGAAGCCGTTGCATATTCCTACCATATCTACCGTTTACATGGCTCGTCTCTTATTGTTGAAATGCAGAACTTTCAAGTCTCTTAACACCTACCTGCTTCCACTCCCTCGCTCTTGTTCTTTCATTTTCTCTTGCATTCATATTCACCCCTGTCTTCTGCATGCTATTCGCCCTTGTCTTGGGTCGTAAGGATCTAAATGGATCTGATTAAGATCTATACATCGATGGTGGTTTCTTTCTGTTCTTCCATGATCTATAACTAGGGGCTTCCAAAATAGATATCTGAAGGCAAGGAAGATGGGGTTTTTGGAAAAGCGCTCAGTAAATCGATATGAAAATGCAAATCACATAAGCAAGAAGCAAATCGGCCAACGTGAAGATCGATCACACGAACCACCTCTCTTTTCTAAGTACTGAAGTTAATCTGAATCTCGATGAAACTGCTATTCAAGCCATAATAAGTGGCTAGGTGGGGGAATGCCGCAGTGACATAGGTGAAAAAGGCTACGTAAACGGGAGGCAGTAGCTTTTATCATCGTCCACATTAGCTGTAGATCAGTCGCGAATGGGAGAGAATGAAGGAGCTTGTGGATCTGAGTAAATCTGAAGCAGAACTAAGGCAAGTGAAGTATATCTAAATCAGATGAAGCAGATTTGAAACAGGTCTTGAACAAAGGATGGCAGTGATGCTGGTTTCATGGCGGCGGGTTCCGCAGCTGCGGGTGGGTCCGGAATTTGAGCAAGCATGATCTGCACGGCTGGGCTTCACTTTGCTTCGCAGTGGACTTTGTGAGGTTGCCAGCAGTGTTGGAACGAAGTGGTAGAGGCGTGACTCGTGGGGGGAAGTTTGCAATCTATCTTATTTTCAAGAAGATAAAGATTACTACAAGCCTCTTTCAATTCTTCTCATCTTCGGTTGAAAACGACAGGGTCTTGGATGTAATAATGTTATGAATCGGGTTCCTAGAATTAATTATTCTTGCATTTTTTTTATTAACATAAAGGAACTGGTACAACACACTTTATCTTTATAGATTTTTGCTTTTGATAATTTATA
The DNA here is from genome assembly GCA_031216105.1 of Dalbergia cultrata. Lineage (NCBI taxonomy): Eukaryota > Viridiplantae > Streptophyta > Magnoliopsida > Fabales > Fabaceae > Dalbergia > Dalbergia cultrata. The sequence continues at coordinate 12,095,800 of CM062345.1, forward strand.
TTTAATCGAATGTTATCAACTCTTGTTAATGTTTCATATGTTTTCTCATAAAATGCAATTGGTACTAAACCTTCTTTATTCAATTAGAATCAACTACTGAATCTATCAAGGCTACTATTTCATATTCTTAATTGTGACTATTAAATTCATTTTGCAGTGAAATTTATGAGTTAGCATTCTTGTTATCATATTAATATAGTGTTCTGAAAGTTCCTCTTCAATATTTTCTATTATTAGTTATGGATTCTTATTGTTTTGGGAGTTTAATATTAATTGTCCTTTTAATTCTAAATATTTTATTTCTAAGTCAAAATCATTTTGTTTTAAGTTTTAACAGATTTATTTCTTGCTTTAGTATTTTTATTTCATTTTGTAAGTCTTTAGCAGTTATCTTAAAGGGCTTTTTAAAACATTCTATTATTTCTTTTAATTATACTTTTGGGACTTTTTCTTTGTTTTTTTCTTCTTCATCTAGTAATAGTTGTTAAAGAAATTTAGTTTTTAATGCTGAATGTTCCATTTTATCTGTAATATTTATCAAAGTGTTTGTTTGATGTTCTGATAATTCATTTATAGACTTTGTACAGCTTGAACAGGTACAGAGCTCTAGTCCTAAACAAACATCAAATTCAGATTCTTGAATAGATTCACTTTTAGAAGGCTAGTTTTCATATATTTTAGAATTATTATCAGATTCTTCATCTTTTGATTCATATTGATAATTTATTAATACATTAATAAGTCCTTCTTTTAAATCTTATGAAATATTTAGATTATTGACCTTTTCTTTTACTTTGCAATTTTTAGCATAATGCCTTATTCTTCCACATTTGTTACATTTCCTTGAAAATTGTTTTTCAGTGTTATTAGAATTTTTCTTATTAGTTACTGGTTTTGGTGAGTTATCTATCTTAGGTTTATTTTGTATATTTTTTGAAGGAATTTTTAATAGCGTTCTTGTTTTTACAGTTTATTTTTTGCTGGATGCTTTTATTCCAACCATTCCAAACTGATCACAGAATGATCCTAATTCTTCATGACTAATTTGTGTTTCATGTCTTAATTTATTTTGAAGTTTAAAGTCATTGTAGACTTGTATTCCGGTTTCGACTATGTTACAATGTATTTGACCAAAAATTAATTGATCATATGGTATGCCACTATTATGTTGTTAGCTATGTTTAATTTTACCTTTTCTCCTAATAATCTTGGAAGTCTAGCTATAAATTATTCTTTCCAATATGTTGCGGTGCCATCTGGCCTTAGGCATAATTTAGATAAGAACATGTCTTTATGCCATCGGTAGTTAGACATTGTTGTATAGTGTAAATTGTAACACTCTAAAAATTATATAAAAATTTATTTGAGCTTTTCTAGTCTTAATTTCAAAAATTCGACAGACATAGAAATGATAGGAACGATCCAACAAATCTGTTAAAAAAAAAAGTGAATAGTAACTTACGGGTCCCGCAAACCTGCCAGGACAGCCAAAACCCTAGAATAAGGGCCCGAAGATGCCCGAAATTGAGAAATTATAGGATTAAGATTAGAAATGGGTAGGAATAAACATTTTATATATAGAATTAATTTTCGGACAATGTTTGATTACCCGGGTATATTATTTTACCCGTTCGGTAAAATTTTGGTGTACGGTTTTTACACCGAAAAATGCTACTTGTTCACCAAGTTATGGACAACCAATTATCTTGAGCCAATTGGATGGCCAAGATTCATCCCTTGACTTCCAAAACTAATCCTAACCATTCATCTCATTATTTCTCTTTTTCCTTTGACTATATAATTAATGCAACTTATGATATATTAAAGAAAAAACCACTAAAACTTGTATTAGAAGCCACCATTCTCGGCTAAGAAGAAAAGGGACCAGAACCTCCATTGTTTCCTTTCTTAAGAGTTTCCATCTTGATTCAAACTCCCATAGGATTAGACCAAAGTCACTAAAAGCTCAAACTTCCTTTACTAAACTTGTTCTACTCCTCAATATCTACCAAACTAACCGATTCAAATTTGAATCCATCAACTTTTATTATTTTGAGAGCTCACCACCTGCTATTTAGGAAGGGGTTTGGTGTTGATTTGGAAGGTTTGAAGTGAAGGAAATCCATCTTGAATCACTCTCCGAAATTTCTGGTTATATTTGATGATAATATGTTGATATTGATGTATTAATTTTGGTGGAGTGTTTGGATATTGTGAAAAATGATTTTTGTCAAAAGAGAATTTGACACATGCTGCTGGATTTTCGGATTTCAATAGAACATAATTTGTTCATGAATTTTCTGGCTCATTTTTAGTCATTTTTATTAGCTATAAAAATTATATGTTGAAACTAATATCATAAGGAAACTCTGATAATTTTCGTGGTTCATGATAAGGAGCTTTACTGCCTGAGAAAAATCATAAACCAAGACTCTAACTATGCTACCTGGATTGTGGGAACTGAAGCTCTAATTTTGTATAATTTTGTTACCATAGAAAAAGATTGAATTATCACCTAAAATTTTTATAGCTTGTTAATAACATCTTTAAGTGTAACTGTGATTTTTATTTTGAGTTGATTCCATCAGTTGCTAAATTTAAAAATTATGGTAACCTGTTTTGAGCTGTGAAAAAGTGGTTCCTGACCACTAAACTTGTATAATTTAGTTAACATGGTTAGAGAACTCCAATTGATATAAAATTTTACAGGGTATTTTAGACATATGAAGGTATCACAGGTAATTTTTTTGGCTCTTAAATTGATTATTTGATAGAGAAATTAAATGTTGTCATTGGAATGATAAATCTGCCAAGGTGCTGAAAAGATGAGAATGACTTAAACTAATGATAAGATGACATTTAGTCCAAGTATATGTTATATGAATGCATGCTAGCTACTTTAAAGGATTTTTTTATTAGGCGTAATTGGAATCATATTGAGAATAATGCCTATATGCGTCCTATGCATGCATTCATAGGTAGTAAAGTCAATGATGCATTTAATTAAGTTGTATAGCCATAAGTAAAGACATATGATCCTTTCGACTTTGTCGAGGGCAAATGGAGTGACATATGATCCTTTCGACTTTGTCAATGGCAAATAGAGTGATGTATGATCCTTTCGACTTTATCGATGGCAAATAGGTGATATATGATCCTTTTGACTTTGTCGAGGGCAAAGAGAGTGACACGTGATCCTTTCGACTTGTCGAGGGCAAAATAAATGATCCTTTTGACTTTATTGAGGGCAAATAGGTGACATATGATCCTTTTGACTGTGTCAAAGGCAAATAGAGTGAGATATGATCCTTTTGACTTGTCAAGAGCAAATAAAGAGATATAAGATTCTCTTCGATTTATTAGGGGCAATTACAAATAAGTTTACTACATGTAGCATATGCATGATCATGTTATATTTAAAACTTTGACTATAATGATTTATTATGTGTTCGAGCTTTATTATATATTTGCATTAAGTGATTGATCATTAAAAGCTACCCACTTCGAAAGTATGATTTGGAACTCTAAAATTGAACTATTGTTATTAAATGCATGATCACTCTTTCTTAATAAACCGAAGTGGCTGGGACGATGACGATGTCATTATGATTTTGTAATTGGGGAGTTGTCCTATTGAGAATTTTATAATTCTCACCCCTATGTTTGTGTGTTCCCGTGTCGTCTCCAAGTTGAACCAGGGGACTATGAGGTTACTTTGCCAAAGAACTCAATACTGCAATAGTGTAGTGTTTAATACTTTGATTATGCTATACTTAATGGAATGAATATGTATGTAAACGTAATGTAAAGTGGATATGTATTAAAGCTCATAGTAGAGCTTCCTTTTGTACTTGACGTTATATCAAATAAATGTTTTGTATCTTTGCTATATATTTTGATCGAATTACGCTAATTAGTACACGAACCCATCGAATTTACTATAGTTATTTAAGAAAGGTCCGCTAATTAAAAAATAACAACTCTCAAGTACGATGTCATGACTTAAGGATAACGTTGTACTTGGGAAGGTGTTACATAAATTCATCAGTTGATCAGTAGCTCTTTGATTAATTGTACTAGGTCTCCTATAAAACTACTAGATTGGAGAGGTTTTGAAAAGGCTTTAGGTTGATGTATGGATCCTTGCCAAGTTGACAGGGATAGCATTTTATGAATTTTGATATGAGAGAAAGAGATTTCGTCTTTCTCAACTTGGTGGGTAAGCTTTATTGAATCAGTGTCTACTAATATATATTCATAAAAGATTCTAGTTTTGAAGGGATGTGTTAGGAGAAATTCAAAATTTTGAGGCAAAATTTGTTGAGCTGTGTGTCGGGGAGATTCTGCAAGCTAATCATCTTCTATTAGACAAATTGTTATCACATCTGGATTTTCTAAGTATGTTTGAAGGTTGTAGTTATGGGATCTGGTAGCTATGATGCTTGATGTAGTGGGCATTATTGAAACTAGTTTTGCTTTTGAACTTGAAGGTAAAGAAGCAGCATGTTGATAAGAAAGAGGTCTGAACCTATTTTGATTGGTTAAAGGAGTCAAAGGTCTTATTAAACTAAAAGGAGAGTATTGAACCATAATATTATGATTTGAAGATTTTCATTGAATTAATTGCTTTCGTGATCCACTTAATGATCCAAAATTTGTTGCCATCATCCCATACTGATCTTTGGTCATCTTTCTATCCTCACTCATGGTGTTTACCCTATAGAAACTCTCTTGTGAGAAAGTGTGGAAGAGTATTATGCTTTTTATCAATGTGTTGTATTTCAAAATCAAAATAAGAAAGTAAATATTGCCATCTTGCAAAGATATGTTTGGAAACTAGATTTTTAACATCCTTTTCTAAGACAAGTTTTGCTGCTTTATAATCAGTCCATAAGGCATCCTTTTATAAAATAGGTTTTTAACATCCATCTATAATGCATTAAATGAAATGCATCATTTCATTTGTAACGTTACAGATGGAAAAATCCATCTATATTAGTCTTAATAGAAATGATATGTTTTATTTAATGGATTATAAATGGATTTTTCTATCCATAATATGATACATGAAACACATTTTTCATTTTAACTTTACAGATGGATTTTACCATCTGTAAAGTGCACATAAGATATGAACTAGAAAATTCAAGTTCCAGACGAATTTAACCGTCTGTAATATCATGAATTTTATTTAAATAAAAAAAATCTATAAATCCATCTACATTTTTTTACCAAAAAATTCTTTTATTTTCTATCTGTAAACTCTTTCTGTAGCAGCTACGCCCCATTTGGCGCAAGTTTGTGCCAACAATTATAGATGGATTTTTGCACTATGACAAAAAAAAATTCCACATTTTGGCTTACCTATCTGTAAATTCGTCTGTATTAGAGACAAGAAAAAAATTCGGCTATAAAATCCATTGGTGTTCTGCAAGTTTCTAGTAGTGTTGGTTCGACTCGATCCGAATCAAATAATTCTTTAGAGATGTATTTTTAAATAATAATTAGTTAAAAGTTATAAGATTTTATAGTTCAATTAATATATTTTACATAATTTGATATTATTTTTACATTGATATTATTTGTTTTGAAACATATATTGCAAAATATCTCTTAAATTTTATTTCTTACTTACATATTTTTATAAATTTATGTATATTATCCAAATCTTCATATTTTATTTGAATGTTAAGTTGACCCAGTTACTAGTCGGATCATTATCCGGTCGGGTTCAAATTCCAAAAATTGATCCAATCTAAAAATCAGTCTAAGTTAAAGTTTAGTTCAACCTGACCCAACTCATCCTCTGTACACTCCTATTTTGAGCAAAGCTTTTAGTTGCACCTGGACAACAACAACACAATTTATCTTGACAAATGGCAAATGACTACCAATGAAATCGTGTTTCCTTTTCTTCACTCTTCAAGTATTGTGCTAGTACCCAAATCACAGCTTGTTTATCTATTATTATTAAAAATTATATTCACTGCTTTCGTTCTTTTTTTCTATTTTTTGAATTGCCATCATTAACCATTTATTTAAACATAATAACACGATATGTCTTGCCAATCAATTGAGATTTGAAGACATCCCCAAAGGCAATGGCAGAGGATTTCACGGGCAGAGGAGTAGCCACCCCCAAGTTTTTTTCTTTTTCTTTTCAATATATACATGCTTACTTATGATATGATGTATCTCTTAAAAAATATATATGATTATTATAATTATCAGAGAGTTAATATGTTATTATGAGCTTAATTTCTATGCATGACTTTTAAAGCAGTGGGTGCAAAATTTAACCACTTTTACTGATGTGGTAATGCATAATTAGATGATAGTTGTAACAAGGTGGAATAATTTGGATATGGAATATACCTTGTAATCCAAAGGATGATTAGGTTTGAGGACCCAAGGTGACCATAGCTTTTCTATTCTCCAGAGTGACTGGGAGTGTGTAATTGTAAGGACTCCACTAGCAAATAAGCAAGGGCTCAAAAGGGGCATGAGAATATAAGTGAATGTAAAAATTATATCTGAAGTCCTTGGGAATATTTATAGAGGTTTCTTGAAGGTATTATCAGGGCTACAAGACTTATCATGTCCCGAGTACCATGATCCCACCATTTCTCCTATTCATAGGTGGGTGGAGGGAGAGGGATGCAGCCTTGGTAACCGTTGCCAAACGGAGGCTCTCTTGGAGACGGGTAGGGTGAAGACTTGGACCTCAATCTCGACTAGTCTAGTTCTACCGAGCTGGGCTTATGTAATTAGGCCAGATTTAGAGGTCTAGTCCAATCCATGCTTTTGTATATAACAATAGTATAAAAGAATTTCATATTGTCAGTGCATAGAAATTAAACTCTATTATTATATGATAAAAAAATCCACCAATATATAATAAATCTAAGATTTTCTAATATATTATTGGTATGTGTATGATAAAATAAATTATTTATTTTTTGTACCTCAGGAGATTATTTCTTACCTAGCCTCTTGGATGAGAAATACTTTGACAAAAAAAAAATCTCATTATTGCAAAAATTACTATTGTTAAAATCTAAAATTACCATATGGGGGAAAGATGGAAAAGTATTTGTATTTGCGGGAAATCAAAATTTTTATAAATACAAGTAAGGATTCTTCTCAGAATGAAACTCGAATCATGTAAAGATTCTATGGATTTAAATATAAATTGTAGTTTTTATATGCGTGGTTGATTATAATAAAAGCAACATTGTTGAAAAATTAAAATTAAAATTAAAATTACTTTACAACTTATTTGCGACAATGAAAATTGTATCACTATCATTTTAATAAGATTAATCCATCGACTTTTTACTTATTTTCATCACATAATAAACAAATATTTGATCAAGCCACTATGATTGGTGTAATGGTGAGAGATTTGTGTAATATGTATAAGGTCCTAGATTCAAACTTTATTACAAACAATATAATTTCTGAAGTGTCAAAAAATAGATAAATATTTGATCGCAAATTTGATGCTTTCCTCTATCAATGTCTAAGTGAGTTTAAAGTTATTTATTTATTTAGTTTTTACCATCTACCAAACAATAGTCAAAACGTAGAAATCAACATAGTGTCACCTCACTGAATTTCCAATCTGCTCAATCTATGTACCAATAATATTTCGCATACCTCTCTTTTATTTGTCCTTCAAGAAACTCAGGGTGTTTATGCTTTAGTTTTTTATTTTTTTTTCATAAAAGGATGTTGATTAAAAATTATTTCCGTACAAGTTACTCATAAATTTTTACTCAAAAGATAAAAATAACTTATGTTTGGTTGTACATGTGTTCTTTGTTCTCAAGGTGTGTAGTGATTATCATCTACATTTACAAAGGCTATATCATGCAGTGAAGACTTTTATCGAACTTGATGACATTATCACAAGCAAGGATGGACTGCTCTGCATTAAGTACCAATATATACTCTTGGGATCTCTATGCCAACATTGAAAGCAATGTCAAAGGGGTTGGGATAGAGTCGTAAGTGGTTGAGTTTCGGTTTTCCTTTCTTTTTTTTTTCTTTGACTAAATACTCAATTTGGTCCTCAAATTTATATCAGGAACAAATTAGTCTCAAAATTTAAAAGTCCTAAAATGATTCTTAGATTTGAAGAACGAAGACAAATTGGTCCATTTGTGCAAGTTCATACAATTAAACAATATTGTACGGAATTGTGTAGATAGATCAATTTATTCTATTTTTAAAATGTGAGGGATTAATTAAGAACTTTTAAATTTTGAGAAACTAATTTGTCTTTTGATATATTTTCTGAGGAACCAATTTTGGCATTTTGTCTTTTTTTCTTTCTTTTTTCGTATCAACATGCTTCTTTTTTTGCAGTTCCTTTTTTGTACCATTTTATATATATGTTGACTTTCTTGTTTTTGTGGCTCACCTACTTCTGTTGATTGCCTTGAGCATTTCGTTGTTATCAAAAAATAAAAATAAAGATAACTTTTTAAAGCTGCCTTTATCTTTTGCTTTTATCTTCTTTTATCTTGTGAATAAAAATTGATATGAATAAATTTTATGAAAATAATTATTTTAATTTAAAATATATTTTTTGTGGAAAAAACACACATACGCGCTTAATTTTATGGTCTTTGAGCAGTTGCAGCCAAAAATTGTGATGAATTTGAAAAATATATACCTAACAAAGGATAGATTCTCAGATTTAAAAATTTTATATGACATTGTCCTGTGTAGTCGGTCCGCCACTAGGCCACACCTTCTGATTAAATGATAACAAATCACACATGATAAGTTTATATCAAAATTGTCACGTTAGTTTCATTCCCATACTTAACGAGGAGGATAAAACATGATAAAAAGGGTTTTGGATTAAAAAAGTTGTGACATTGGTTCACCTGAAATCTATTGAAGACACTGTATACTTAATGTTCTCTGATGCATATATCAAGCTAGTAACTTATTACAAGAGAAAAAAGTTTTACAATTGCAATTCAACAGGGGAAAATGCATGAATATAATTAACATTATTTTTGCCCCCTAAGCTTGTTTCTAGTATTTGATAAATGCTACCGAAATGACCATGCAAGTAGTAGCAGCATTATTTGAAGCCCTAATGCTTAGCCCATATGCTTGTTTATGAACTGTTTGATGACCACCATCAACTTCTTTGATGGTTCCGAGTTGGGATCAATAGTGAAGAAACCATGTTGCTGTCCTTCAAATTCTACATACTCTATATCTTTACCCCAATTCTTAAGCCTCCTTGCATAATCCTCTGCCCTGTCTTTAAGCAAATCACTTCCTCCACATACCACTAAAATTGGGTCAAGATCTACTGCTTCAAGGCCCTTGCTAACTGGCCCAAATGGATTCACAAGAGGATGATCAGTGGTGTCCCCAACAGGTATAGAAAGCCTCCAAAACCTTTTCAATCAGGCAGCACATCAAAATTCTCGCACAATTTTCACTCTATTTTTTTTCAATCGTCGACTAATTACTCATTGAATCAATTAGCAGTAATTAACATGATATATAAATTAACAGCTTACCAAAAAATTATATAAATTAATAAACAAATTAGTAATTACTAATCAATATAAAACTAGTGTAGGATTCTAGTGTGCAAATAACATAAATGACAAGAAAATGAATATCACATTCAATTTACAAACCTGTCAATAAGCTCTAAATTGAGAAAAGCATCTTTTGGTCCTTCTACTTCTGACTTGGTTTGGATAGTTCCACTGAAGAAAGGTGCCAACAAAACATAACCCCTAACCCGAACCGGTGCTAGATCGGGTGACCCGGAGCCAAGCCGAACAGCCAAATTGTGAGCCATGTTGCCACCAGCTGAGTCACCCGAAATGAACACTCGGCTAAAATCCGCTACTTCACTCAGCCAAGCATCCGGCTCATCACTCACGGCTTGGGCTTGAAGCCACTTGACAGCCATGAAGCCATCCTCGACCGCGGCTGGGAGCCGATTCTCTGGAGCCAGCCGATAATCCGGGGAGACCACCACGGCTCGAAGCTCGGAAGCTAGCCGAAAGCAATAGTTTTGACAATTCGGCCAAGCGCGAGAGCCGATGCAAAAGCCGCCACCATGCATGTAGTAAAAGATGGGAATCTTGGAGCCGGAAGAATCAGCTGGCTTATAGAGCCGAAGTTGGAGGTCATGGACAGGGTCAAAAACGACATCTTTCCACAAGACGGTGCCGTCGTCTTGGACCGGTACATTGAAACTTGGTTTTGAGGAGCGTCCTATGGAACCATCACTGTACACATGAAGGACACCCCGACAATCTTCCACTACGGTGGGTCTGGAATCCAAAGTGTTGGACATGATTTCGCTTTTCTAATTTGTGAAGCAGAGTGTGTTGACGGAATCACTCTGCGTGAGAGAGGGATGAGAACTTGGGCATATATGAAGGGAAGAAGGAAGAAGAGGAAACAAAATTAGGAAAATTAAAAGGAGTTGTTGATTGGGAAATTATAAATTATAAGATAGGCTATATCATATGCCCTTATTTATTAGTAATAAAGAGTTCACCGTAAAACCCCTCGTTGTTGCTAAATAATGAGCGCGTGATGCGATGTAATGGAGGTTGCTTTTTAAGAGGTGTGTCTACTATGTAAGACAAAAGTCACCAAGGTGAGATCATCGTGGATCAGTGTAGGTGACTTGTGTGGCTCCTAGCTGTGGCATTTCTTACTTGGAACACTAAACCCAATTACGCAAAAGTGGTCTTCGCTTTGGCCATTTTTTCTGTGTCTTTTTTTTGTTTTTATTGGTCAGTTGTTTATGCTTGGACGAAACCTGTTCACTTTTATATTCTTTTGCTCCTACTCTTCCCTCTTTTTTTATTTTTATTTTTAATTTATATAGTTGTTTCCGACAAGTCATTATCTCGATCAATCTGATGTTTTAGGGAGGTTAAAAAGAAAACGCTCATTCCGTGCTTTGCTTTTTTTGGGATGATGTAAGATCTTCTGAAAATTACAATATGAGACGTGCGAGGGCAAAACATTCAAGTTAAACTCATTAGCGAAATGTAATTTTCTTTTTTTTTTTTTCGGATATCTGTGTGCATATATTTTAACTAATCCAGAAGAAAAAAGCTACTCATTTATTTGTTTGGAAAACCATGGTCTTGAAACGATAACTTTTAGTAACGATTGTTCTATAGACTTCTGGTAATGAATCATAATTTAAACAAAACTTTTTATATTTTTATTTAATTTGTTATTTCAAATTACTTATGGGGCGTTTGAAAATCTCTGAAATTCAATTTCATCAATGAATTGAATTGAATTCCATGCTTTTGAAATAACTTAAGTGAAGGAATTAAATTTTCATAAGAATTAAAATTTAACAAAATTAAGGAATTGAAATCAGACCCAAAGAAATGTGACTTGGTATGAAAATTGAATTCCAACAAATGAAAATATCAAAATAACTTTACTTGAATATAATGGTGTATTTATAACCTATTAATGAAGGATAAAATAGTAAAAATAAGTAAATTAATTCATTTTTAGATTCATTACAAATCAAGGAATTGAATTCAATTCCTTAATTTACTTATTCATTTCAAACATAAAAATTCAATTCAATTCAATTATTGACAAAATTTAATTCATAACGGAATTCAATTTAATTATATTTCATTCAAGGTTTCCAAACGCCCTGTCAACCAAAAATTTCAAACCTTCAATGATGCAAATCTTTAAAATTATAATTTTAAAAAATAGATTTAATTTAATTCATTGTAATTATAAAATGTTTTTATAAAACATTTAATCATGTACAGATATACCATTAAAAACAGATAGCTTTTATCATAATAACTTCAAAAGTCACATAAGATAACATATAATTACTTAATAAATTAATTTTCATGCATTAACAATGCAAAATAACTCTACGCTATCAATGAATAAAAGCTCAGAAAAAATGTCATAACTATCTATCATGATAACTATCCACTGTGATTTGGTAATTTATTAAACTTCTATTAGTTTACAATATAAAATAATTTTATATTATATAAATTATTTTCATTCATTAATACTATCTCCATTGTCTAGTAAGTATATATTTTTATTTGTATACATTGATTAAGAAAATGATTAAATAAGTCTAAATATTAAAAAATTTAAGTGTATTTTATAAAACTATTTTTATCAGTTTATCTCTTTTTCTTCCTTAACAATATCTCTCATATTTAATCGCTTCACTTATTCTCTCTCATATTTAATCCTTGTACTTATTTAATAAAGGTAAATATAAAAAGGAAAAAAATTAATACTATCTATTTTTTAAAAATAAAAGTAATTGTGGAAATTAAAAATACAATTGAATAATTTGACACTTACTAGAAAACCAGAAAGAATAGTAATATACTCCCTTTGTTATACTTTAACTATTAAGGAATATACATGTAATGAAATATTATATAATTATGGATGTCTATATCTTTGGCTAATTTAATTAAGATTTAATTAGATTAAATATAATCTGTTATGATCTTTTTGATCTTATATTCCTCATAGATGCTCATTGTATTGTACCTTTAAGATTATCAATAAGATTATTTTTTCTCCTTTTCTCCATTATTTTCTCTATTATTATTGTTTCATAACATGTTATCAACACGAGACTCTACCATTCAAATGATGGGAGCAACAATGCATGTAAAGATAGCATATGTGGGGAAGCTCCTTCAAGCAACATCCATTTTCCCTTAATTAATTTATTATTGGTGAATTCTACCATCTATATGTAAAGAAAGCTAACATAAGAAATTCTAATTATGTCAGTTATTTTAATGAAAAATGTTATTTATACTTATTATATGTGGCACACCATACTGACTTACATTTCATCCACTATTGGAGTGGGTGTAGACCCTACTTGAATAGGGTCAACATCTCATCCAATATTGGATGTGGTTTGCGTTGGGATTAAGTGTGAGAGGTGAAGTCCACATTAATTGGTTGAAAATGGACTAAGTGAGTAGTATATAATACGGGAGGAGTCATGACTCATTGCCTTAAGGTTTTGGTTCAAGATATGGTGTCCAACTCAGTGCTGTAGTACTCTCTCTTAGCCCACTGGTTGTATTTCCCCCTGTTGAGCTACCCCACCCTAATAGTGGTATCAGAGCCAAGGTTGGGTTCGGTTCCCAGAAAGGCATGGACTATGGATGGCAGGTGCTAGGAAGAGCGGTTGACTGATGGGGGAGCAATGTGGTGGGTCACACACTTGAGGAGGAAATTGTTGGGGTTAAGTGTAAGAGGTAAAGTCCCACATTGGTTGAGAATATACTAAGTGCATAATATATAATATGGGAGGAGTCATGACTCATGGTCTTAAAGTTTTGGGTTAAGATTTGGCATTTGGCCTATTGCTATGGTATTTTCTCTTAGCCCATTGGTCGACACAATCTCCCATGAAGAATAAGTACAAATAATATGAGTCATTTTCAATATATCTTGAATCTTATATTTAAAATTCATTTTGATCTAATGAGTCCTAAGATACCATAAAATAAGAAATCCAAAATGAGTTCTTATGGTTATAATACCATTCACGGTTAAAAAAATGATATAACGATACCACTTGCCATAGTGGAAAAATATAGGGGCATTGTTCATTGTAGTAATGAGGTATAGCTGCTTATGTGCACATAATGCATTCAATTGAGGTACAAGTGAGAGTACCATATTCTAGGGATATTATCAAGTGATGCAAAACCCCTTATTTATGATATACATGACTTGATGGGTTGAGATAGCTCCCCACTTGAAGGATTGCTCAAAATAAGTATTTAAGATGCATATAATTTGATAGGTTGAGATGGCTCCCTACTTGAAGGACTATTGGACAAAGCAAAGATTTTTTTGGAATCCTTGTCTATGATTCTATCAAATACCATTCTCATTAGTGAATGATAATTATGCTCAAAATAAAGGATAATTATTCCTAGTAAATGCATTTCTAATATTCAAAATCATCCGAAAAATTATCTCTCTATTTAAGAAGATTTACATATTCCAAAAGTGAATATGTTAAAAGATCCTTTAATGAAGGGAATGAATCTTATTATTTACATCACCTCATGTGTGTGTCAATATGACTCAATATCTAACATTTTACAGTCCCTGAAGTGAATGTATCATTTGAGAATAATTTTGAGTATTATAATTTATTAATTTTATAATTTTTGGGTATCTATACTTTAATACTCATTCTATTGAAGAGAGTAATATTGCTTCACTAATTTTTCTTCCTCTAAACATTCTTAAAACATCCTATTGATCTTTGTTACTTTATTTGAATATCAAAATATTGACAGGTTTTTGAACTCATGATCACAATTTTTTTTTTAAAAAAAGTAAAGATCATGATTTTACTCATAAAATCTTGGTTTTCTTGAGTTCATCCTATATTAGATTTGTTTTGGTCAATCTTGTTTCAATTGACATTATCATTGCATCTTATTGCTTGTCTATGTATTTAGGCAAATAAAACATGATTTTATTTAATAAGTGCACAACTTTTTATTTTTCTTTTGCCAATGCTTAAAAATATTGGCTTACGTTAACTTAAACTCAAATAATAGCTACTATCTTTTTGGAATAATTTATTGTTTTCTGTATTTAATAAAAAAAATAAAAAAATGCTATTGTGGCATACTTCATAAATTATTAATTATATTTTTATGTGATATGTTAAAATTTGACATATTATTTACTTTATTCATTGATTTTATCATAAGATGATAATATATCACGAAATAATATTGTATGTTTTAATGATTAATATATCACGAAAGAATATTACATAATATCGAGATGCTTTTATGATATTTTTGTGATACATGTGTATCACGATTTTTTTTTTTGTGAAGCGACTAAACATGAAAAATTTCCTTTCTTATATGATATATATGTTAATGCCTTTATTATATCATTTGATATATTTTATAATAAGAAAAGTAAATGTTAATGTCATTCTAGGTGGTACCAAAATAATTGAAAGCTCTTGAAGAGCCACCACTTTGTTTCCAGAAAAAACATAAATTATGCTCTATCATTAAGTTTTGAAGATATTTACTGAAATGAGTATCAAATTAAGATAGTGAGTGAGAGAAACAATTAGTACCTCTATATCCCAACTCATGCTTTAGATAAAAAAGTGCAAAAGAAAAATTGTCTGTACTTTATTTCCAGTCCATATCACACTAATATTAGTGTAATTGAATAATTTGATACTGTAAACTAAAAGTTTACTAGCCAAATAATTTTATCTTTTGGCACGACTAATTAGGATATCTTGAAGTAATATGATGTAAAGAATTCATGAAAACTCTTATGGGTATTTCTTAAAGAACCAGAAGATTATTCTTCAATTGATGAGTTTTCTTGTGCTACTACGTGTTCTCCGTTATAATAATTATATGGTCATCACCAACAATTATTAGATTTGAATCTCTTAAATTCCTAGAGGGAATTCAAGGTTATATATTTAGATTAATTCATCCACTATGAGGACCTTTAAAATATTGTATGATTTTAATAGATGCATCTATAAAATGGTCACATATGTGCTCATTATGATCTCGCAACTTGGAGTTTGAGATTTTATTTGCACAAATTAATTTATGTTAGGAGCATAATTTGTTGATAATTCAATCAAAACTGTTTATCTAGATGATCCCAGTGAATTTATTTTTCAAGCTTTTAATGCTGCTAATGGTATAACTATTGAACATCTAACTATTCATGTTTATATACAAAACAAAGAGTTAGCGAGCACAATTAACTTCCAATTAATTGTTAGAGCACTTGCTCATGAGAATAAATCTCCTAATTTATAGTTGGGTGCATACTATTTTGCAACACTTATCCTATGAGGCCAATAAGTTGCTAATAATTCTTTCCCCTATAATTACTTTGGCCTGCAGCCAAATAATTCCCATTTAAGAACTTTGGAGGTGCCCAACTACCCATTTTCCCCCAAATAGGACCCCACAGAAAATTTAGGATGTCTGTTGGATATGATTCTGTCTTTACAATGTCAAATAGATTGAAATATAAATGGGAGATGCTTTAAGGCTCAATTAATATATATTGATAATCGATAATGTTTCCAACATGGGGGGACAAAGTAAACTGCTAAAAAGGAAAATAAATTGGAATGTGTCGATATTATTTTATTTAAATTCTCACAAAAGATAATGTGAACTAGAAGTTCAAAAGATAATATATTTGCAAATAATAGCAAATGAATTGCAGATGCATTTTTTATACAAAAGGATAACCAAATCCTATATACCAATTAAAAATGTCCTAATCCCAATTGATGTTCTTGTTGGACAATTGATCAATGCAAAAATTGTATGCCAGAAACGTAGTTGACCATTTGGTTCAAAAAATGAAAATCTTCAACAACAAAAAATGAAGGGTAAAATGGGCAAATGATGTTATAGAGACAAATAATACTCTTCTAGTTGAAGATGATAGAGACATAGTGTCACGACTCAATTTGAGAATGTGGCTGACACGTGAGGAATCTCATCCCTACGCAAGCCTTATAGTCACTGAGTCATACTATATGCATAATTTAAAATATAAAATCCACCTCTAATCATAAATCAACTTGCATTTTCATAATCTTAATCAATACAAATAATCCATCTTATAAATCAAGTCTAAATATATAATCATAACACAAATATATGTCGAGTTGCTCCACACAAACTAACCATGAAAACTATATATTTAAATACATAATGAATTATAGAAAAAAAGAAGAAGATAATCATGCATGGTTCGAGACCATGTCCGTACAATCACTAGAGCACTCAATATAAAAAGCAAAAGATACTTCAATCCAAAGTGAAGCTCATCAACTGAAATCTCTACTATTGTTAGGGAAGAAACTGAGAAGGATCCGCATCAGTACAGTATATGTAAGGGGAAAAAGGTAAGAGATGAGTTTCATCTAAAACTCAATGAGTAAACTCTCACTCGTGACCCGCGCATGGGACAACTAATAGAATATATACTCATATAATAAAATGCAATGTCCATAAAATCATTTTCATATTTACATACATACTTATCTCAAAACCAATAATCTCTACAAATCATAAATACTAGTAGTCTAATAGAGAAACAAAAATCTATGGTTATGCATATACATATATGGTATAGTAATAATCTCTAGGTTGTCTTATCTCTATGGGTACCTCATAAGGTTTCGAATTTGGATACCTAACTAGGTTTCATTTCTGATTTCTCTGATAAGGAGAGATTGTCCTCTAGTGGATAACTTGGTACCAAGGTTAATGATCTATCACAGCCATTAACTCGCTGTCTGTTTCTCTATAGCTATCATCTAGTTTGAAAATCATGGAAATAGGGTAATTTTACTCTAAAAGCTCATAATTGTGCTCTAACTTTGAACTTGTAAGCAAAACTCTCTCTCTCTCGCACACACACACACACACACACACACACATATATATATCTTGAAAACATTGGGTTGGGTAATCATGTCATCTCTATATTTATCAATAATCATAATCTAGCTATTCATAAAATCATTTTACCTACAAAATGGTACCTGAGTTTTCATAATCCAATTTCATGCTCCATTGAAAACATAAAATTCATAAACTTGGCAAAAGTCCTCTATCATTTATACTTGGCTTGAAAATAATCTCTGAATCATGCATTTATGCCATAGAGCAAGGAAAATATTTATAATGACTAAACTAAAGGCCACAAAATTGAAACTTGTGGGGAGGAACACCAAGAGAGTTTTGTGGAGTGGGGATGACACCAACGTTTACCATAACCAACACAAAACTTGTGATACTCCCTAATAATCTCTAAACAACTCTAAATCGTACTCCCACTTAACAATAATGAGAAACTACAACACCTAACTCAATAACATAGAGGAAAAGGACAAAAGAGCACATAATCTAACATCAATCTCTTATCTTAAAGCTTCGAGGAGGTAGGACTGAGTGTGGTTGAGAGTAAAAGGTGGAAGAGAAGTATGGGAGTGATCAGATTCATATTTAGAGGGTGAAAAAAGTGCATATGGGGTACTTATAAGGTGGAAGTGTCACTAATCAAAACTGCATCATTTTGTACTATTATAGTATCAAAGGGTACTACTATAGCGGTCAAGAGACTTGGCACAGCCGCCCTTGAAAACACATGACCGCTATAACAGTTTAGGATCACTATAGCAGTTGGTAGAGACCCCATCTTCACCAACCCTGCACACCTGACTGCTATAGCAGTCTTGGACCACTGTATAAACACTTGCTCTGCATATTAAGGGTTTTTCATACATCCAGGCCTTCCTAGCAATACGAGTAGGTCTTGAGGGATCTTAAAGCTATATTAAACTTGTCTAAGGACATGTAGACCTTAGGTATTACACATAGTAAGGACATTTGTTATAGTCCAAAAATTTTGATATAATTGAAACGTCAAAAAATGTTTATGTACCTAAAAATTGTCATTAAAAATGATGAGATCTCAATAGATTATGTCCTTATAAAAAAATGATGGAACCGATGAGTAATTATTGTTGACATTGCATATAATGTGGTGCTAAATATTATGCATGAAAATGAAGATCTTGAGCCAAGAGTCGTTGAAGAATGTCAATGCAGAAATGATTATCCAAAAATGGAAACAAGCCATGCAGGCTGAATTAAACTCACTTGCAAAATGTGGAGTCTTTGGACCTATAGTCTAAACACTAGAAGGTGTGAAACTCGTGCAATACACATGGGTATTTGTGAGGAAAAGAAATTGTATACTATAATACTTGACTTGTAGCAGAAGGTTTTTGATAAAGACCTATGATAGATTATGGTGAAATATATTCCCCAGTAATATAAGCTAAATATGCATCTATAGATGTTATCACAATCTATCTATACGGTTCAGTAGATAATAATATTTACTTGAAAAGTTACTGAAGGATAATATCATCTAATGAATGTCTTCAAGGAATATACTTAATCAAGTTGCACAGATCTATATATGGTCTAAAGCCATATGGACAGATGTGGCATAACTATCTCAATGAGTATTTGATTAAGAAGGGGTTTACAAATGATGTCATTTGCCCCTGTGTTTATATGAAGAAAATTACATTTGGATTCATTATAATAGTGTGTATGTTGATGACTTGAATATCATTCGAATTTCTAAAGAAGTTCTTATAGTCAAAAAAGATCTGAAGAAGAGTTTGAGATGAAAAATCTTGAAAAGACAACATTTTGTCCCGGCTTGCACATCAAGCACTTATCAAATGAAAATCCTCCAAAGATTGTATATGGATAAATCACATTCATTAAATGCCCCAATGGTTGTAAGATCATTGAATGTGAAAAATGACCCATCACGTCCTCGAGAAGTAATTAAGAAGTTCTTGGTACTGAAGTACCATATCTTAGTGCCATTAGAGCACTTCAGTATCTTGTTAATAATACATGACCTAATGTATAACATTTCCTGTAAGTGTATTAGAAAGGCATAATTCTTCCATAACCAAAAGGAATTGGAATGGAATTAAACATATCCTTCGAGGAACAATTGATAGGGATTATTTTATGTATATATATGGATCCAATTCCAATTGGTTGTCTATGCAGATGCTAGGTACTTATCAGATCCACATAAAGGCATATCTCAAACTGGTTACTTATTCACATATGGTGATACAACTATATCATGGGGATCTAAAAAACATGACTTAGCCACTATTTTTTCAAATCAAGCATAAATGATTGCAATACATAAAGTAAGTTGTGAATGTTTCTGGTTAATAGTAGTAAATCAACATGTTCGAGTGTCATTTGAATTATCTTATAAAGAATAAACTCTAACAACTTTGTATAAGGACAAAGCAACATGTATAGCTCAACTAAAGGAGGCTATATCAAAAGAGATAGAACGATACACATTTCTTCAAACTTCTTCTTTATGCATGATCCTTAATATGTATTTCACATTGGACCGTTCCACCTCTATAATATATTTTCCCAAGTAGGGGGATTAGTTTGTAAGCTTTGTATTTATTGTATAGTGGTCTATTGTTTCTTGCTTCTACTGCTTACTAGAAGTAAGGAGCAATTAATGTCTAGTAGATTCGTTCAAGTGATAATCTAGTATATTTATTCACAAAGTCACTCTTACATCTTTTTTTGAGAAATTAGTACACAAGATCAGGATGTGTTGATTGAGAGACCTTTAAGGATCCTCTTAAGAATGGAAGGCATATTGTCCTCGTTTTCCCTTATTCAAGGTTTTTATCCCACTAGTTTTTTTTCTTGAAAAAGTTTTTAATGAGATAGTTTCAATTTTTCACAATGAGGATATTGTACTTTTTTCCTTACTAAGATTTTTTCCCACTAGGTTTTTTCTTAGTAACATTTTAATGAGGCATATGCCATATAAACATTCAAGAGGAGTGTTATGAAATATTATACGATTATGGATATCCGTATGTTTGGCTAATTCAATTAAGATTTGATTTAATTAGATAGAATCTGTTACGATCTTATTTGATCTTATATCACTCATCCTTGGATTATAAATAGTCCTATTTGGGTGATCATTATATCAATAAGATTATTCTTTCTGTTCTTCTCCATTATTCTCTCTATTATCATTGTTTCACAAAACATATTAAGAAAACAATTAATGAACATTGATAATAGTATAAAATTGAGTTAATAGATAATATTGTCCCTATTTAATGGCAAAAAATATTTAATTGTGAATCACACTAAAGATATAATTGATATAAAAAAAAATGCTTCATTGATTTAATAAATACATAAATAGAGTGAAAAAAAAAACCAAATAAGTAGATAGCTTGAGTGCAATGGAGTTGGTACTGATACCAATTGTATTAAATAAATGTATTTAAAAACAAAAATACTTTACGTTAGCTTATATTAAAAACAAAATCCAAGGCCGCTTGGCATACTGGAAAGGAAAACTCCTCAATAGAGTTGGTAGGTTCTGTCTAACAAAGTCTGTCATTTCATCTATTCCTGTTCATCAGATGCAAGTACTATATTTTCCCCAAGTTGTCTGCAAGACTATCAATCATATGACTCGACATTTTATTTGGAATGGTCGAGAAGGTTCTAAAAGTCTTAATTTGATCAATTGGAAAAAGATTATCACTCCTAAATTTTTGGGAGGATGGGGAATTTGTGAAGCACATCGAAGTAATCTGGATTTACTAGGCAAACTTTTTTGGACATTAATTCATGATGATGAGGAACTGTGACCTCAAGTGATTCGATATAAGTATTTTTCAAATTCATTTGTTTTAAATAATAACCTTCCTGTAACCACTTCCTGTGTGGTTAATGGCATTATGAAGGCAACTAATGCACTTAGAGATGGTTTTGTTTGGAATCCTGGTCATGATAACACCTCCTTTGGATATGAGTCTTGGTTTCACTTGGGAACTTTGTGCACTAGAGTCCCTTATGTTCACATTTCTGACACTTTGTTTTTTATTCATAATATTTGGAACAATGGCACTTGACTTTGCAACACATTATCTACTGAACTTTCAAAGGAATTAAGGAATGAAATTGTAGCTTTACCAACGTAATTGAGTGGAGACGAAAGATATGGATGGTTTTGGACAAAATCCTCTTCCTATGCCTATTATGCAACTTCTGGTTATTATTGGCTCAATGAACAGTTCTTCGACTGGGATACCACTCAGAATTGGTCTTGGCTATGGCATTTGGTTTGCTCGGAAAAAATTTCAGGTGATGCTTTAGTTATTTTTACATGATGCACGCCCTACTAATCTTTTTCGTTTCATAAGAGGACTTGGTGATTCCCCCCTATGTAATCGATGTGGCAAGGAGTATGAAACCAGCATACAATGTCTTATAGGCTGCCCAACAGCTAAAAAAGTTTGGGATTCTTTGGACTTCTTCAAAGAACCTTTGTTTGATGAGCTACAAGACAGTCATTGGATTAAGACTTTTGGGGACCGTGAAGAAGGGTATTCTTTTTCTTGCATGTTGTTGGTGGATATGGAGAGACCGCAATAATGATGTGTTTGGTGATGAAACTTGGCCTACAACTCTGATAACTAGAAATGTTCGTCTGCTTGCTCATGATGTACAATGCACCCACAAGCGAAATTGTTCTTGGCAAGGTACGCGGGTAATAGATAAATAGTCTCCACCTAACGATGATTTTGTTAAAGTTAATGTTGATGGTAGTGTTCTTGGGAGCCCGAGGTGGGCTGGTTATAGTGGAATCATTAGTAATGTAATAGGAGACGAGATGACGGCTTTTTCAGGTCACAGCGAAATCATGAGTCCTTCATACGGAGCTACTTGCTATTCAATGGGGTCTTAGATATGCTTGGTATACAACTTACAGGAATATCATTTGTGAGACTGATAGTTTAGAAGTTTTCTCTTGTGTGACTTCTTATAAGCTGAATAGTAATCACATTGAAAGAGATCTACTTTCTGAGATTCAGCAGCTGATCACTCGTCAATGATGGATTCGTTTTGTTTTGATTTTAAGGGATGCAAATGGATGTGTTGACTACTTGGCATACTAAGGAGCTGTTTCGACTGATGGTTTCCGGGAGGCTCCTTCTTTTGCTCTTTTCACCTTGATGGCTTCTGAGAAGAAAAGCTAGCCTTGTGTGTGTTCTGTTTATTTGCTTTCTTTGTTTTTTTGTCTTGCTATGCACCAAAAAAATATTAAACTTAACCCCCTAAAAATAAATTGAAAAGGACGATGTCAACCACACATTAATAATGGCCAAATGAAATGTTTGGTGGCGTCATTTACGAGGGCTTAGCGTGTTGACGGTAGTCATACCGAAAAAAGTTGCCATCAACTATGGGATTTTATAACAAGTCCTTGGAATATTCGTTAATAAGTAACAAATCTTATATTGAAAAATGAGATTTTTTTTAAAAAAATTTTCAATACAATAAATTCTTAAAAAAGTTCTAATACTTTATATTTTAAATTTTTTAACAAATGCTCGTAGAACACTTGCTAAAAAAAACCGATAACTATTTGTATTGATTAACTGCATGTTGGATTTCCTGATTAGAGATGGCTAGGCTTTAGTTATTTCTCTGGTGTTTAACCAAAAATGGCAATACATGTGTAAGACATCAATATTTATTTAACACTTTATGATCTTACATATGATTAAATTGTTTTCTGATTGAGTTAGTTTTAGCTAACATTTTTAAATTTTTATATTGAGTATAAATATGTTTGCAGGACCTTTATTTTATATTTAATATTGTACAATTAAAAAGTGATGAGTTTAATTTATGTAATATCAATTACAAGTAACTATATAAATTAAAGATAGTACATCCATAAATCCATAATCCATGTCCAAATTCATAATTAGTAACAAACAAAAAAAATGTTGTGAAGTAGTATCTCCTTTATTCCTCTGTAAAAGAAAAAAGAAAAAAAAAAGAACTTAATATATAAATAATGTAAAAATTGAAACAAAACTTTCAAGTTTCACTCCTTTAACTTTTGTTACATATTGTGAAACCACCCTAAATTAGATTAGGGTAATGACAATATTAACCAATTTCTAGAAGCGTGTTAAAATTAACTTGCTTTTCCACTTTTTATTTGGATCACATCAGTTTTTATGTGTGTCCACCTGATTAAGTGAACTGAATCATCTTCTACCTGCTCGTCAGAAAATTGAAAAAAAAAATAACACTACAAATTAAAAATAAATCCAAACGTACATTGAATAATTTTTTTATGCAATATTTTAAAATTGCAAGCACAACAATTTGAAATAAGAAAATTGTCAATAAAAAATTCCACATTATATTAACAAATGATTAATTTGAGGGGCAGATGTCTCTTTCTTTTAACAAGTGATCTCGAGTTGAATTAAAAAATAGTGAAAGAAATTTCACATTATGCTCCTTAACCATGAAGATAATATTGAGAACATATGAAAAAAATTAATACATAAATATAAATAAAAAATAAAGTAATGAATCATCCATTGTACATATAAATGCTGGGTGTTTTTAGAGGTGGTAAACGGGTCAACTCATTCCAATCTACTACAGATTAGATCAAAAGAAGGTAGGGTAAGCCAACCAATATTAATATATTTACCTACCCATTTTTAGAGTGGCTTGGCAAGTTATTTAGAAAAAAATATTTTTAATAAACTTATTCATGTAAAATTTTTTAAAATGACTAATGCAAATTTCACCTAAAAATAATAAAATATTAATATAAAATAAAAAAATTATAGATTTTCAAATAAAAAATTAAGTAGTTGAGTAAATACACCAAAATAATGAAATATGCATGCACTAAATGTATGAATATATGAAACAACATCATCAAATATTAACAATGATAAAATATCACATAACAGAGGAAAAAATATGCAAGCTCCCTTGAAGAATGAGGGGAAAACAACAAAATTTGACCTTTTCTCTTTTTGGCTGACATAGCAAAAGGATAACTTTTTTTTTTTGTTGAGGCAACCCGCCTGTTTAACCAAGAAGACAAGTTAAATGAGTGAAAATTTTTTTGGGTTGAAAATGCCACAATCTCCTGCAAAAAAAATAATAAGTTAATAGGTCAATCCAGCATTCTCAATCTTTGTTGGCTCCCCTAAATGTCATGAGTTGCCATGAATCTCAGTAAAACACTAAAAATGAAACATTTGCAAAAGAAATAAAAGGAATTATCCATCCAGTCACTTTTTTTTTTTAGGGGATTAAATTGATATACATTGTTAATATAAATTATTTTACATAAGAATTCAATAATGTATTATTGTTTTTTCAAAAGAAATGATTGCTTAAAAGAAAATAATAGTTGAAAGAAGGGGCAAAAGAACAAAACAGAAAAAGTTGGAAGAGGGATCTGTAGGCGGTAGGCCGAACTCGTTTCATACTTAGGAAGGGCAAATGCGTAACTCACAATTTTATCTTGAGAATAAGCCTGCAAAGGGTGCCCGGTTGGAGAACATAAAACCATAGTTATAAGAACCGGACCGAACCGGCTGGTTCGAACCGGAAACCGGTGAATCGGTCACTGGCCCAGTTCGATTCTGCTATTGGACCGGATAAGCATCGAACCGATCAACTCTAGGTCAAACCCGGAGTTGACCGGTGAGCGGACCGGCGGCGGGCCATCGTGCGTGACCCGCATGTGCTGTGCATGTGCCTGGTGAATTTTGGACAGAAAATCCAAAAATTGCTCTGGGGAGAATCGAACCCAGCCCCCCTCAAAGTAAAGACCGTGCTCTTGCCACTGAGCCAACATGTTCTCCTATCAAGTAATGTGTCTTGAAATATATATATTACATTCTTTCTTACTTTAAGGAATTATTTTTAAAAAACACACTAGAGAAGGTTCGAACTTGTTCCTGGTTGGTCTGGTCAGCGCCTTCCAAGTTCCAACCACTAGGCCAAACTTCACATTTGTATCATTTTGTGTAAAGAATTGTATATATTATATATTTTGCTTAATAATTTTTTTTATAAATTAATTTAATTATAACCGATTCAACCAGTGGTCACTGGTTGAACCAGTGACCCAGTAACCCAGTGCCTTGATCGGGTCGATCTCCGGGTCGAGTCTGATAACTATGGTTAAAGGGGTCAATCTCCTTTATATATAGTATAGATGATAATGATTATTATTATTATCATCATCATCATCATCTATACTATATATCTATATTATAGCCCCTTTTAACTACTTTTTGGTGTCCAAAATTCCTATTTTTCAAAATATCTTTGATACATAGGGAGTTGGTGGATGTTACAAAAATAAATAAAAAAATGTAAAAGAAATTGCAAAAATAAAAAGAAAATATGGATTAATAGACACGCAAGTACCAATCAATTTACTAGTTATTATTATTTCAAGGGGAAAATGAAGATTTGGTAGGTTATAGAGGTATTCAGAACTAAGCTTGGCTCGAAGTTCTTTGGGTTGAGTTCAAATCTTGAAATTTTGACCGGCTATTTTTTTAGTTGTGTATAGATCATACTCTAAGGTGGTCCATCACTAGCCAAAATCAAATTCAATTAAATATGTTTATATTTTTTTATAACAATTAATGATAAATTACAAGATTTTATAGTTCAATTAATATAATTTACATAACCCAATATTATTTATATATTAATATGATTTGTTTTGAAATATATATTTTAAAATATGTCTTAAATTATTTTTTACCTATAAAATTTTTATTACCTTACCGTACATAATATCAACATTCCTATATTTTATCTAAAAGTTAGATCGATCCGATTCGACCAGACCATTAGTCAAATAATCATTGGATTAAATTAAAATTCTGAAAATTTAGCAAGTGTAAAAATGTGGCCGGATTCAGTTTGGTCCAACCCGTCTTTTTACAACCCGGTAGGCTGTTGTAATTTGATTTCACGCTCAAGATACAAAGGGGCAGCCAATAAACAAATAAACAAAAACAATTACATACTGTTAGGACTTTGGGCCCAATCACAATTGGTCAGAGCCTCTCTCTCTCTCTCTCTCTCTCTCTGCCATTATTATGACGCAGCGCAGCAGCACAACTTGGTCTTGGTGGTTGGCTTTCTGACGAAGCAACAGCAATTGTGTGACTGAAAAGAGAAAAGGAAGGAGGAGGAGGACGAGGAGGAGGAGGACCGAATCAGCAAGCAAGCGTATAAGGAGAGGAATAAGGATCAAATCCGGTCGAAGAAGGCCTTGCAGCGAGCCAGCACTGAAAGTTAACATTCCGATTCGTTTTGGTGAGGTGTCTGCCGATGAACGAAGTTCTGACAATGGCGGACGCGACGGCCGCGACCACGCCGACATCATTCCTTCCATCGAACGGCCCTCTTGTCTCCGCCTTCCTCGCCTTCGCTCTCGCCCAGTTCCTCAAGGTCTTCACCACCTGGTCCGTCCATTTCCTTTCCTCTTTTTTATTTTTTTATCTTCCCTTTCTATTGGATCAAAGTGTTAGTAATCTATTGGATCGAAGCTCCTCAAGAATTTCGAATTCTGGCCGTGTCTGCGGAAAGGGTCATGTGGCTTGAGTTTTACTCATTTGGGCAAGCTCCCACCTCGAAGCTGCTGTGGATTCCTGGGCAACCACAGAAAGAAGTGTTAGTAATTTAGTTTTGAATTTAACGTTTCTTAGTGGAATTTAGATTTGAGAGGGGGTTTTGAAGCCTTTGTCCCAGCGTCATAGTTTTTCTGTTCTACTAGACCTTCTTTTTTTAAAAAAAAAATAATGAAAGTTACGGTGAATTCGGAATCTCAGGGGAAACTCCATCCCTTTTTTATTTAAAAATTAAAAATGATGAATGAGGAAACCATGACTGATGTGCTCGTAGAGATGCGTCATGTTGTTTTGCCTTCTTTCTCCCGGAGTGAAATGATGGTGAAAGTACATATTGACTATCTAAACTGGTAAGTGTCAGTGTTGGATAAGTACAGTAAAAATATGAATGATAATAATTGGACTAAAACCCCAATTTAGTTTATGGCAAAGGACAAATTAGCCTCTCCGATTTGGAGAATCCCACTGTGATCCCTCAAATTTAAAGACAGGTTAGTCTTTCCGTCAAATTGTTGTCTAGGTCGTTGGAAATGTCCACATGTCATATTAACTTGCATACATGTACTATTAATTTTAACAGTGGGTCCTATCTTGTCTCACTCCAGTAAACGAGGTCGTTTAGAGTTTAGATCTCCTTCTTCATCTTCTCTCTCACCATAACTCTCTATTTAGAAGAAATATTTTGACTTTAAATTATCTTTTATTTTGTGAAGAACATAGGTTTCTAAAGTTCTTATCAATGTTTTAACTTTCTTTTGCTATCATAAGAAAGATTTCTGGAGTTTTTGTATTTTTCCTCCCAAAAAGACATGGGGGTACATTACTTTCTCTTCAAATGCTCGTCATGAGGCAAATTAGGAACCAGCCACTATGAAAATTAATAAAATATGTGAGCAAGTTAACAGGATATGTAGACATTTACGTTAATGGCCTCAAATGACAATATGACAAAGGGATTAACTTGTCCTTATTTCTAAAATTTGAGAGACCATGAGGAGACTTTTCAATTTTGAGGGACTAATTTGTCCCTATTTCTTAAATCTGAGGGATCATGATGGGATTTTCTATATTTGAAAGATTAATTTGTCCCCCACTATAAATCTGAGGGACTAAATTGGGGTTTTAATCTAATAATTATAAGAGTAAGCTGCCAATCTGGTTCCCTAGTAAAAATGTTGTCAAATAAATTAGTCTCCTAAGAAAAGAAATAGATCAAATTGGTCTCTGACAAAAGCACAAATAGAACAAATAAGTCTATTAAAATACTAAGGGACTAATTTATCCTACATTTTTTATAGTGAGGAACCACAAAATGTATTTGTTTTTTCTTTTCTTGAAGTACCATTTTGTTTGGAGAAATATTATGTTAGGGATCAACTTAGGGTCTACTCTAATTTTAAAAAAGTTATTTTCTTAAGTCTTTGTAATCCTTCTTTTACTCTTATTTTATAGATTTTGGTTTCTCCAGCTCTCACTCCTCTTGTTTTCCAAATAGTTTTGTTTATTTTGGCGCTTACTTTTGTAGGAAACTCATTTTGTAGTCTTTGGGTTTTTTTGGGGGCAGTACTACTAATAGGTGCAGTGATTTAAGCTGTTAATTGTTTCTAATGTGAAGTGAACCCTGAAAAATGCTGTTTAGCTTAAGAAATATGCATTAGTGTTTTCTGACCGCTTAGATTGAGCTTCATGAGTGAAATCAATCTTAGATTGAGCTTCATGAGTGAAATCAATCTTTTCTGCGTAGTGTTTTGGATTCTAAGCGTGAAACAGTTTTGTTGTATATACCAAAATCCGATGTATCATTAGAAATATGAGCTCAATTTTTCCAAACTTTTTCTCCTAGATACTCAGGTACAAGGAAAGAAGATGGGATTCTAAAAGGATGTTTGATTCTGGTGGAATGCCTTCATCACATTCTGCGACAGTGTCAGCTCTAGCAGTGGCTATAGGTCTTCAAGAAGGAACAGGGTCTGCAGCTTTTGCGATTGCCATCGTTTTGTCATGCATTGTATGTAAACCATTCATGATCAGTTACACTTTCCTTATCCTTGATTGCCCTTGATCTTCAACATTTTTCAGCTTCACTTATGTTCTATCCATTTTCCCTCATTATTATGTATTCTTCATCTTTTGTTTTGTTATGGCTGGACTAATGAAAACTGGAAAGTATAACTAACCTATGATGTCTTTTTCCCTTGTGTGTGGATGCTCTTTCTTTTTTTTTTTTTTTTTTTGTGTGTAATGAATCCTGCTGTTGCAGTTGGCTTTCCAAAACCTCAGATGCTCTGCAGTCTGCACCAAATTACAACATATTCTCCAAAAATCTACTCCACTAGCTGATCCAGCATTCCCGTTGTAATCTTCATGGTGCTTTTATTGGTTGAGTAATAAAAGAGATACCCCACTTATCTGGGCTTGAAAATAACTTCATATTACTTCCTCCTGTGTCATGTAAAGAATTACAAATTGTAAGCTGCCGTAATATGCTGGTTTTTGTTTTCAAATTATTTATCTGAAAAAAAATTAGAAGCGGCACATCTTTGACTAGTGAATCATGATTCCTTATTGTTGTATTATTGTCTGGCTAATATGTTATTCATGTAGACATGGGAAAAATGTCTTTGCTGATCTTTTTCTTTTACTTAATGGATTTAAATTCTATGTGCTTTACTGTCTTTGTCGGATAGGATTATTTGTCTGTAGCCTTCCTTTGTTGTTCTGCTCTTGGTTATTTCTGGGATGATTGATTATTGTCAAACTTTGATAGGTAATGTATGATGCCTCAGGAGTTAGACTTCATGCAGGTCGGCAAGCAGAAGTAAGTTCTCTCACTTGCTGGTAGTATTGGTGTCTCACTTTACCATTTAAGGAGTGTTTGGCTGTGGAGTAAAAATGAGAGTAGAATTTGCCTAGATGAGCTTCGTGTCTTACCTAGATGAGCTTCATATGTAAAATAACACATGAAACTCATCTAGGTAATTTTTACCCCATTTTTACTCCACAATCAAACACACCCTTAGTTTTCATTTTTTGTTCATCTTGTTTGGAGACATCAAACATACATTTCTTATGTTACTTTCTGGTTCATAATAATGTCAACATTCACTGCAGATGCTGAATCAAATTGTGTGTGAGCTGCCACCAGAGCATCCTTTGTCGAATGTCAGACCTCTGCGTGATTCACTTGGCCATACTCCAGTTCAGGTGCATTGTGCTTCTTTTTTAAGACAATGCTTCTTTTGTATGATTGGTTGCCATAGGTCTTTGCTAAATGATAATGTAGCTCAGGGTTACTCATTTGATGGGGATTTGTGAGGCATCTAACATGCCATTATGTAAGTTACAATATTTAAGAGTTACTATGTGACCAAAACTTATCATGGATATCTGCCCATCAAAATAAGAAATAGGAAGTGATAAAGGCATCCCTTCCTTTACTAATTAATTTGTAAGCAACTCTCAACATGAAAATTTAGGGGCTGTTTGCTTTCAGTTTTCATTTTTAGTTTTCCAGTTTTTCAAATTTTGTGAAGGAAATACTGAAAATTCTGAAAACTATGGGTCTATTTGGTTTGAGTTTCAGTTTTCATTTTTAGTTTTTCAATTTTCCAGAATTTGTGAAGGAAAAACTGAAATTTACAAATGCCAATTTTCAGAATTTTCAGTTTTCCTTTACAAATTCTGGAATACTGGAAAACTGAAAACTGAAAACTCAAACCAAATAGGCCCTAAAAATTTCAATTTTCAGTTTTTTCAGTTTTTCCTTCACAATTTCCTAAAAACTAGAAAACTGAAAATTGAAACTGAAAGCAAACAGCCCCTTATGCTGATAGATCTTCCTGGAATTGGAACTTACCAAATTACTTCTTGTTTCTAGCCCATCCTCTTTTTTCACTTTCCAGTCGAAAAATGAATGAATCTCAATGATTGTCAACTCATCCAAGCTATCTGTGCTACATCAAGTGGTATTTGCTGGTTTATTTGCTTAAAACCAACCAATTAGTTGGCTTTGTTCTGTTTGTTTAGACAAAGATACTAGTTGTGAGCAAGTTTAATATTATGGGTGTTGATTTTGAATGATGGAAAAGAGTTTTTTAGACAGGAATAGTTATTGTTTGACTCTTTCGGTCATTCCATTAGTGTGAAATTTTCTGTGGGCATCTGCATGGGGTTTGCTTTTTATTTGTGTTACCTCTCAAGGTCCATTTGCTAAAATACATATCCGTTGCTATGCATCATTGGTCTATAAGTCCATTTGGACCTTAATGCATCCATTAGCTTCCATTTGGACCTTAATACATCCATTAGCTGGTGGTACCTTAGACTTGGGCCATGCAAATTGGATTAACTGTGTTGCTGCTTCGGCTGATGGGAGAGAATTGTTTGGAGTTCTCTGTTTCTATTTCATTAGTATAAATACATACGTATGTATGTAAGTATGTATGTATGCATGTATAGAAATCACACATGTTAGACATCACCGACCAATGTTCCATTCTTTTTTTTTTTTTTTTTTTTCCGTTTAACAGGTTATTGCCGGTGGCGTATTGGGAGGCATTGTAGCAATTCTGATGAAGTACCCCAGTTATGATGCTGTGTAATATGCTGATACTAATGCTTTTACCTTTCACAAGTGTCGCCGCGTGACCAAAATGAGGTCATCGGGGAAAGGGCATAAAATCCAGCCGAGGTTGCAAGCTTCTTAAGAGTAAAGTTGTCTTAATGGTTTACCTCGGTGCTGGGAGGTCATACTTCTTGATTTTTGGATATTCCAACTTCTCTTGTATGCGTTAATTGATCTGTCTGTCAAGTGTTAACTATAGCATTATAGCTTAATTGTTTGTTGAACAACATTTGATATAGCTATGGTCTGTCCTTTGTGATTTGTGAAATTCGTTGGAGGTTGCTTTTCATGTTTGAATTCTTTGTAATATCTGGCTAGTTAGTTAAGGCAAAGCTATGATTGCTATTGTATTTCTATGTTTAGTTTTTGTATGAGTTTACTTTTTATAACTTGGCGCTTTTTTTATGTTGACAAATACTGGAGCGATTACATTGTA
This sequence comes from Dalbergia cultrata, assembly GCA_031216105.1. Classification (NCBI taxonomy): domain Eukaryota; kingdom Viridiplantae; phylum Streptophyta; class Magnoliopsida; order Fabales; family Fabaceae; genus Dalbergia; species Dalbergia cultrata. The sequence continues at coordinate 12,128,041 of CM062345.1, forward strand.
GGTCGTGGTATAATTTTCAATATGCCTTATAAACTGTGTTAAAAAGTATCACCGATTGGAGGACTTGCCTAGCCAATATAGTATTTGGAGTCCACTATGGATAAGGCTACTCCAAAGTTTCACTTTTAGTGTGTTTTGTTGAAGCATAAAAATTGGATGAAAATTTATCATCTATACTCATATTATATCATATTTATTGCCACTTTTTTTTTTGTATTGATCTAACAATGTATTGAATTAATACATATATAGGTAATCCAAATAAAACATCATGGCCTCAAAATTAGGAATCATTGCTTGTTCAAACTTTAGTTAAAGAAATCCATTGGGAGTCAAAATGAGAAATTAGGAAAATGTTTTACTTCTATCATGTGTTTGCAGGCATACTAAGAAAATGCTCAACTATAAAATTATTTTTACTTCCTACAAATTCAAATTGAAAAGATCCATTAATTATTTATTTAAGATGGTAGTTCATTACACTTCTTAATTAACTCATGTATACTTTAAAATAACGGCTAGACATAGTGGCAAATACAATCCCCCTTTTAAATTGATTTATTTATGGCCCTACATATATATTATATTTTTTATGTTAAGTGAAAATATAATTTCATATATTTCATTGAGTAATCAACCAAACATGAAAATATTTAATTTTCAAAAAATAACATACTATAAAATCAAAAATTTTGATTAAATATATTAATTGCATTAAGTACCAATAAAAACTAGAAATAAGATTAGGTTATATTATTAAGGTATTTTGAAACAATTGAACAAAAGTTTAATACATAGAGAGTGACAATAGCTAAAATGGAATAAATAATAGCCACTCCCATATATATACACATACACTGTCATTAAGTTCATTTCTATATTTTTTTTTTGTTAGGAAATAATTGTTCATTTACAAGATTTAGGTAGTACTAATAATTTTTTTTCAATAATATTTCTATTAAATACTATTGGAGGGGGAAGGAGAAAGTTAGAGTATTGAAAGAAAGAAGGGTAAAACAGTCAATTACTCTTAATTTTCTCTAATATTCATGTTCTTCCAATCATTTTCTTAATTTCAATGAGCATTTAAAAATAGATAATTATTTAAAGATAAAGGGAATATATATATATATATATATATATATATATATATATATATATATATATTATAATTTTATCACTGATAATAATCTATACTATATATTTCTAAAACTATACTGTATATATAAAGGGAATAATCCCTTTTAACTACTTTTTGGTGTCCACAATTTCTATTTCTCAAAATACTTTTGATGCGTAGAGAGTTAGAGGAAGTTATAAAAATAAATGAAAGAAGTAAAAAGAATTGAAACAAACTATAAAAAAAAATGGATTGATAGACATTTAAATAACTGTCTATTCACTAATAATAATAATATAAGTATTATATGTGATTACAGTTTACACTCAATCTTAGGAAAATTATTGTAATTTTCTCTAAATTCATTATCATCACAACACGAAGAATTGACAAAAAAAAAACAGAAGAAAAAATTGACGGTCCTGATTCACTTCATCGCTCCTTATTGTGATGGCTTTTTGATAGGAGAAAGCCTTCTTCTCACAACAGTTCCCAGTTTGGTCGCAGAGTAATCAAAATTCAAATTACGAAAATGGAGGGAAACGACCCCGTTCCATTTCCTCTCTGATCCCTCCTAATTCAACCCCAAAATTCTCACTCCCAAACCCTAATTTAATTCTTCTTCTTCTTCTGCTGCTGCTGCCATGGCGGAAACCCTAAGCCCCAATCCCGGCATGGGAGGTCAGAAGCAGAGGCTCCCCATGGTCGCTCGCATCCAATCCCCCACCAGCCCCTTTTTCTTAGGCTCCAACGACGACCAGCTCGAACGCGCCCAGGCACGCGCAGCACGCGCCGCCGCCATCCGCCGCAAAAACGTCCCCGTCAACTTGCAATCCTCTGACGCCGACTCCGATCCGTGCCTCAACAAGCAGCAGATTCTCGATTTGTTCCACAACTGCATCAAGCTTGCAAGCGAAAATGTAAAACAAACCCAAAAAAAAAAAATTTATTGTATTGTTGAACTGAAGTTCAACGCCACTCGAATTGTGTTTGAAGTTTTGTTAACAATTTTTTCTTTGGAACTTATTTTGGGTGCAGAAAATTAATCAGAAAAACACGTGGGAGTTGAATTTGATTGACCACCTTACTGATATTATTAAGGCTGAAGAGGAAGATGGTGATGTGGAGACTAATTTTCAAAAGGTGCGTTTGTGAGTGCATAGTGTGGTTTCCGTTGTTGTTGAAGTTATCTGCGCTCGTTTCTGAAAATTGTGATGATTCCAAAGAAAAAGTGTGGTCTTCCTGTAGTGTAGCTGTAGGCACTTGTGTTTTTTCTTGGTTCACGTGCCCTCAATTGGGTAGTTAGATTTATGGTTTTCACACTTCGGTTCTCCCTTCTTCGGAGGGAGTATCGTTTTGCTTTTGTGAAGAGTTATTCATGCATAGTAAAGTTATAGCTGTGGTATCACAAGTTAAACTATTAGGAGTACTTGTTGTAGGGTTTGGATCATCTAAAGGGAGAATAGTTGTAAAGTGAGAAAGTGAGGGATTAATGATCTTTGGATCAATAATTTTCATTGTGGATGAATTCCATTAAATGATCCAAAGGTGATTAATCTCTCAGTTTCCCACTTCATATCTCTCCTGTACTATGAAGGATGAGTTACCATTATCCAAACATGCTCGGTCTTTACCATTTAATATGTAACAAATACTGAAGTAAGCCCCTACATATGTGATGGAGATTTTGTCAATTTTATATTCCATATATTTCATCATTTATCATTCATAACATGTTTGTTATATGGACATTTTTTTTTTTTTGTTTTTTGCAATGATGATGTCACATGTAAGTATCCAAATCCATACACAATGATTGGCAGACTCTGCTTCTAGATTCTGCCGAATTGGTTCTTGTTTATGGATTGCACAACTGAGGCAGTGAGTGTACAACCAATCTGGCAGCCATGGCACTAGAAATATGAGTTATGCATGTGTAGACTGTAGATATTCATTAAGAATTCATTTGTGCAGGCAAGCTGCACTCTTGAGGCTGGAGTCAAAATTTACTCATTGAGGGTGGATTCAGTGCATTCAGAGGCATATAAAGTCCTTGGTGGGATGAATAGAGCAGGCCAAGAAGCTGACCAAGGTTTCAATTATCACCCTCTCACCAAGCCTACCATACTCTGATTTTTGTTTCTTTTTTTGGCTGTTATAGTGAGTTTCATTGGTGGTTCCTCTGTGGTTGGGATATGGGGATTGCTTCTCTTATTGTTAAACTAGTGCTCTAATTTCTTATTAATGCATTATTGCTTGCTATCTTATGAATGTCTGTAGTCCTATCGGCTTCAGACTGCAGTATTTCATGTTGGTTTTAATATTTTGTTCTTGATGAGTTCTAATTCTAAGTCATAATGTCAGACGCAGACACTACTCTGGAGGCTGTTAACATTGAAAGTGGACAAGGAGGAGGCAGGAAAGAGAATGACAAAAAGGTCAATAATCTTTGGATCTCTGGATCTCTGGATTTGACTGGTTAATCATACTTTTTGCACAGTTCTAAGAGTTGTTTGCTCATGCAGTTGTCACCTTTGTCAACACTGGAATCATCTTTTGAGGTTCTTAATGTTAAGAAGTTTGATGGTGATCCCAAATCCCTTTTTATTTCTGGTCCTTGTTTTGTTTGAGGTGTGGTCCGGGTTTTGATTGTGCTTAAAATGTATTTTTTTTCAGCTGCATTTATTGTGGATCCCCTCTATCGACAGACAACAGCTCAATTTGATGAAGGTGGAGCTAAGGGTCTTTTAATGAATAATCTTGGTGTATATGGTGCATGTAGGGTGCTTTTTGATTCACTAGAAGTTCCTGGAAAGTGCATGACAAGTCAAAATCAACATGATATTTCAGACACAATTGATCTTTCTTTTGCCAGAGGTGTGTTGCTTTTTGAAAGATCTGGTCTGTTGTTATTTCTGAATAGAATCATTTGATATATCCAATGTTGAGTTGGTGACTTACTTTCGTTAATAGATTGTATTGAGCAGATGGTATTGAACATTCGTGTGAAGGATGAAATTTCTCCAACTCTCTGCAGTATAGTAAACCAATTCGATGAAAATAATAGAAGGCCCACTGATTTTCAATTTCATGGCCAGAATAGAGCTGAAGAGCCTGAGGCAGCTTTTGATTGTGAAATTGGGGCTGACAGGGAAGAACTTGAGAACTCCATGACCTGGAGTGATGATCATGATGACCAAACAATTGCTGATTTTGGATCTAATGATTTGGAATCTACTGAGGCAGATCCAAGTTTTCCAAGTTACCCTCAGGTTTTGTTATGTTCAACCCTATAAACATCTATGATTATCTTGGATGCACTTTAAAAATTCTATTTTGATATTTTAGTAAGTGAATGATGGACTTATTTAAATAACATTCCAACTCTCGTAGGAAAATGGAATATTTCCTTCGCAAGACGCTGATACAGAAGACAGATTTGATAATGTTGATGGGTTTTTATTTTTAAGTCTGGGTTTTAGTTCGAAACAAAATGCATGGGCAGGCCCTGATCATTGGAAGTATAAAAAATCCAAAGGTGTGTTTGAAGGCCAGCAAGGGATTGCAATGCTTTTATGTTTTTCAGAATATAGTGTGGTAATTATTTTAGAATCTGTTTTGTAGTCTCAGAGGTTCATCCTACTTCTGAAGATGGATCAACTGTAAAGACTAGAATGCCAAGAAGTAAGAAACAGAAGGAAATTGATATAGATTTCACAAGTTTTCTTGAGAAGGAAATGTTAGATATATTTACTCCTCCTAAGAATCCGAAATCGTTACTGCTCCCTGAAAGCAAGCTGCCTTGCAATACAAAACTTCCTGAGGACTGCCATTATCAGCCAGAGAATCTTGTTAAGTTATTTCTTCTGCCTAATGTGAAGGTAGTTTCTTCAAGACGTATAAATTAGTTTCAAACTTCTCCCTCTGGAGTAATATTTCTTTTTCTCTGACAAGTTTTATTTTTTTCTAGTGTCTTGGGAGGAGGGCAAAAAGGTTCTCAGGTAAAACGTGCTATTGTGATTCCAATAATTTCATTCTTCAGTACTGTTCTTCGTTTGGTTTGTCAATGTAGAGAACATTTTAGGATGTTTTCAGCTGTTGCTAGATTGTGTTTCAAATTCTGATGTGCAGATGGATCTAGAGAACAATGCAATGACTACGAGTCATTCCCTTCCTGGGATAATGGAAGTGTTTGTGGTGGTGAACCTGATGATTATGAAGGTGATGTTCATAGTGACATAGAGGACTCTGCCACTCTCATTTCTCAGCCTCGTCCGGTGGGTTTACCAATTTTCATTGAATATATACACCCTTGCTCTTGATGTGACTATTTTAAATATCATGCACACTGATGAAGGCGCTACAGTTTTCATCATACATATATTCATTATCATTAGTTTTCAGTGAAACTTGCTGCACTTAGGAGTATATGCTTATTTTTGAATGACACAGGTCAATAAAATTGAAGTGCAGTATGACAAAACTTCCAAACAAGTTGATGTTCAGGCACTGAAAATTACTCTTTGGAGCCATGTTCAAGAATCTGGTAAACTGTGTTTTCAGGTATGCCAAGATTTCTTCTTCATCTCTTGCAGATTGTGCCAAGTAAAATGAGTTTTCTTCATGATTATTCCGTTATTTCAACTGTCTTATCTCGGATTCTGTTGCACTAATGCGGTATATTTTCACTTCACTCTTCAGTGGCTTAATAGACAATCAGTTTAGTTTCTTTAGCCTTTTGCTATTGAATGCTTAGTTTTTAACACTTTGTTCATTGTAAAGGGTGAAAAAGACACGGTATCTTTCAAGACTGTCTTGGCCAACTTTCCCAGCGATTGCAATGCTGCTGCAACTATCAGTGACATCTCTCCTCATCTGTGCTTTATATGCCTATTGCATTTGGCAAATGAGAAAGGATTGAGCATTCAAAGCTTTCCCAACTTGGATGATCTTGCCATTTGCCTTCCAAATGCTTAGATACTCCACTCAGTTTCTTTTCTGTCCAGGAATTAAAAAATAGCTTGGTAAGTGCACTGTGCTTGTCAAATAGGGACTGATGGATCTGCATTTCATTGATTCCGCTTTCTTTTTCTTTTGTGCCTTTTGCTTTAAGAAAATGCTATGATTTTTCGCTTATTACTTTAGTTCATAGACATCACATCCTGGCGACGAACTATCCCAGTAATTTCAGTCATTATTGGATTGTATATAACAATTTGGCTGTAAAACTTTGAAAAAAACTTGAAATCCAAATTAAAATACAACTCAGTAATAAATTGATATTGGCCCTGATTCATGCACTTGGAAAAGTAATCGTGCATATAAATCAACCAATGTAATAAAACTTTATTAATATGTGCAAATTAGAACTATTTGATCATAATTTTATAGATGTTCAAACTTTTTAAAATTTGCCAGCGACAATCAATATGATATATTGTTATAATTCAATTATTGGAATGAAAAAATTTATCTTCTCTACAGTTATTGAAGGTGCAAGTATGTCATCTTATACCCGCATCAATGGATCCCTCATATAATTTATGCCTTTAATCTCCAGATTCGGATTTTTCATCAGACGAGTCCTAGGAAGCATTGGAGTGACAAGTTTTTTGTCGTCTGATTGGTTGTTGTGGTTTAAATCTCGTCAAGAAATTGTCAAACCCATGATGATGTATTGCCTCTCTGTACATCATGTCATTATCTACTCAAGCACGTCTTATGTGTGGCTGGTCCAGTGATCTGGCTTTCACGAACATTGCTAGTGAGTGTACTGTATAAACAATCCATCAACTGATGGATCTATGATTAATTGTAATTGCTGCTAACTGCTACATTCACTGTCCTTTAACTAAGGAGTGGTTCGTTCTATGAAATAGATTGAGAATCTTTATGGTCGCCTGCGAATTTTATATTCTTTCGTTCGCTTTTATTCTGTGCTTCTACTACAAGAACGATACTGAAAAGCAAGATTTAAACTATGTCACTCCAATAAATATACATAAACCCAGGGTATAAATGATTACTGTTTAAACAATTCTTATTAGGGATGGGAATGAGAAATTGTTCATGGAGATTCCCATCCAAAGAGCATTTACAGTTTTATTGTACTATATTAAAAAATCTGTTATAGAATTAATTAATTTATTGTAAATTTAAAACTTAAGTCAACCTTGATTCATTAATTTTTAAGTTCACTCTTTTTTTCTGATAATGAACTACATAAATTGTTTGTACAATTATTTTAATTTTAAAATAATGTAAGCATCTATGGATCCTCATGGGGAGATGAGATAGACTAGAATTGGAAAATGGGAGAATTTTTACCTTTGGTTGAAAATTTGGATGGGGATGAAGAAACAAAAAAAATTGAAAGCGTAGAGCAAAGATGGAGAATTACTCTCCATCATTGTCCTCGCCTAGCCCTAACCCTAATTCTTAGGACTAACTAAAATTTTATTTGAAAAACTTATAAAAGCATTAACAGCCTATAGCTGGTAGACTTTATGCTTTTTGAGTTGCATTCATTGTACATCCAAGAGTTGTACAGGGAGTTGATGTTCATTTTAGTCCCTAGCTTTACACGCATGAGTCATTTTAATCCCTAACTTTTAAAATGAGTTAATTTAGTCTTTGACATTGTAAAATGTAAGTCATTTTAGTCCATTAACTCACTTTTATTTAATATTTCATCAATTAAATAATGATAGGTAATCTTAAATGATACATTGACATACTTTATATCATTCGAAGTATAATAAAGTTTAAAATAACTTATTTTGGTATTTAAAATAGCACAAAATGAGTCATTTAAATTTCTATTCCAAATCATAAAATGACTTATTGTGCAATGTTAGACACTAAAATGAATTATTTTAAACTTCATTCTACTTCAAAAGATAAATGATATGTCAATGTATCACTTAAGGTTACCTATTATCATTTAATTGATGAAATGTTAAATAAAAGTAAATTGAGGGACTAACATGACTCACATTTTGTAATGTCAAGGACTAATTTGACTCATTTAAAAAATCAGATACTAAAATAACTTACAAATATAAAGCAAGGGACTAATTCTTTTCGGGGCATATTTAAAGTTGGACTAAATACCCAAACTCATCTCTCATGTTTGTATTGGGGGGCAAGTTAGTTTCTTAGGTTTTAAAAATTCCAAATTAGTCTCTCAGGTTGTAAAAAAGGGAACAAATTAGTCCTCCGTACAGTTCCGTACAGTTAAAAAGGGACAAATTGGTCCCTTCGTATACTGTACAAAACTATACGGATACTGTATGGAGGACTAATTTGTCCTTTTTTTAAAAACATGAGGGACTAATTTGAAATTTTCAAAACCTGAGGGACTAACTTGTCCCTCGATATAAATCTAAGGGATGAGTTTGGGTATTTAGTCTTCAAGTTGCAAACAATATTTCAGCTTTATGGAGAGAGGGGAGGAGGTTCATTTTTAATCGAACTATCTTAAAAAGAAAAAATAATACTACATTGCCATATTTTCTTTAAAATTACACATAAAACTCATTTTAAATTTTATCTCACATTCTTATAGTAGAATAATTACAATCTACTGCTGCAAAGGTAGTACCGATGTAAGCTTCCTGTATTAATATCAATAAAGCATTCACTTGTAAGTGAATCCACAAATTAGAGAGGGACAAAAAATAAGAAAAAACTGTCAACAAATAAATGAAAAGATAACATTTTATTTAAGTGGAAAAGATAACATATTATTAAACACTATTGAATTAATAGGCACTTATCAATTCACATTTTTTATTTCGATGGATTAAGTAATATTTCAAAAACAAAAGTATTATAACCACTAATAGCTATTCAATATTTACAAATCTATGAATGTCTAGTCCAAGCGTGTTTCACATATTTGGGTGAATGTGGATTAGCTATGTTTGTAATAGCAGTTACAAGTATAATTTTTATTTATTTTTCTTACAAATAAAATTATATCAATGGATTTAAAAATACAATTCAGTATGATTAGGAGACACCAAAAAACAGGTATTAAGAAATCCCTTTTATATATATAGTATAGATTAATTAAGATCCTCATCCTCATCCTCATATTTTTCAATATCATGAGAGTGACATGTGGCTACCCTGCTATAACAAAATTTGATACCAATACTACATAATTTATGTTTTTCTCTATCACAATATTACACTTTCATGTCAGTGAATAACATGAAAAAAATCGTGATCCTGTTAACTTAACAACGGTTCCACGAGATTATCCATTAGTCCTCGAAAATAAAGAGAGTTAAAAAGAAGCAACAGACTGAACCAAGGTTCAAACCAGAACCTTAAAAACGGCAGTCAATAAAACATTTTCTTATGTGGAAGTTCATCACAACATTCAACTATTTCTGTACCTTTTCAACGATCGTTCATTTGGAAACAATACCCAAAAATGGGTGTTAGAAATTCAACATCATTTTGTTGTATAAAATTAACCCTTTCATTAACACATTTTGGGACGTTCCATGATTTGCCATCAGTAGCCAGTTACCAGCATTTTCAAACTCACTTCTCGCAAACGATTACGCAACCAAGACTCCATGGAGAAGGAATTGTGTCTCTAAACAGTCTGTACATTCCCATGAGACTGAACATGAGATTTGGCAGCCCCTTCTTTCCATCCTTTCTGACGAGCTCGAAGTTCCCACAATGCGGTTAGCTTCTTCTGAGCCACTAACGCCGACTCGGCTTTCTCCCTTGCCTCCTCGCACGTTTCCATCCCCGAATTGCACTTGTCCGCTTCCTTTTGATACTGAGATGCAATCTTCTTTGCTTCTAGGAGAGCCATGTCAGCACGCCGCTGATTTTCCAAAGCTTCATTCTCTCGTAGCTTTAGTTCTTCTGACAATAGCTCGGCAAAATTCCTTTCAGTGTCTCCACTCACCTCTGGGTCAGGCTTTGCACAATCTGTGTAACATTTCCAATGAAGAAAAGTTGGTAAAGAAGTGGAATCCGAAAACACCAAAAAAATGTGTGTTTTTGCAACAATGCAGATGAAGGCAAAAACAAAGGTTCTGTTCTTGATCTTTGATGTAATTTTCTAGCATAGCCTGATCCAGTACAGGACTAAAAATTTCTTATTCATGTTTAAAGAGGGCAACTGAAGTATGAAACAACATGTAATCCAAGCTAGTTTACTAAAGCATAATAATGATATAACATTCTTATAAGTTTAATATCTTTATTTAAACACAATAGATTATATGGTGCCATACTGGAGCAATATTTTTGCCACATAGTGACATGACTACTGGATTGACAATAGAGAGAAGGCTACATTAGAAACAAAGATTGTGCTTTGGTGGCAGTGTCTTTTGCATTACAGAGAAAATAAACAGAAGGCACATTGGATTTTTAATCCTAAGGGTGTGTTTGGTTAGGTGGAAAAAATGGGGGTGAAATTTTCATGAATGAGTTTCATGTGTAAAATTACACATGAAGCTTACTCAAGGAGATTTTACCCCCATTTTTATTCTTCAACCAAACATACCATAAAAGTTGCTCTAATCTAAGAGAAAAACAATTTATCTGAATTGTTAAAGTGAGTTGACAGTGTCATACAAGGGTGTACTACATTGAAAAGTTAACAAAATGGTTAAGTAATTCAATCTCATCAAGGATATTGAAACCGACCTCCAAATGTAGTGTTGCTCAGCCCTGCAAATACACAGAGAAAGAAACTACATTAAGTACATGGTCAATGTGCAAATGATGAAGAGAAGGAAGCAGCAAATTATAATAAAACCACAAAGATATTCAATTGAAACTAGGATTGCTGTCACAGTACAAAAATTATTTGCCAATTCATTGGCGATAACCGAACAATGTACTAGTGTTCCAAGGTTATGATGCCTAGTTTCATGTTTGTTAAGCTGGGAACATATGTACGTTATGTGGGGGATAAATCTGCCTCATCATTTGGCAGTGAATGTGATGATTAATATGATTACAACTCATAACTTGTTTTAACTAGATGAACAATTGTCAATTACTTCATGAATGAGGTCCTTTTTTCTTCTATCAAATTAGAGCTTCGTCAAATTAATTACACATGTAAAAAATGGAGAGGAGGGTAGGGGCCAGCAGATCAAGTTTATAGTAAGTGAAAGGCACTAACAATCATTTCAAAATTAAAAAAAAAAAAACTGGTCGACTAAACTGCCGAAGGAAAACCCTGAAAATCCCTAGCATAATAATGCTGTAATTGGGCAAGGTTATCAGCGTCATCATATAACAGATTGAAGTAAACATTGTATTTTTCATCAAATTATTCATACTGGAGTATACGAATTTACAAGGTCAAGCACAAAATTGCTTAGGCAATGAAAGGGTTCATGCTTCAATTTCCATTACTGAACTAGTTCCAATTTTGTGCACATTTATAAAAAAAAAAATCACATCCAACCCAGATCCAAAAAAAAATTATTCATTTTGATCTAAACCCCATGATTCAATGACCCAATTGAAAAAAGAACAAATCTTGAACAGGATCTTGAGGAGGGTAATTGATGAGGCAGAGATCCGAGAACGGGGAGGAAGAAGAAGAAGAAGAAGCAAAAGTACCTTGGGGAATGGAAAAGATGGGTTGTGAAGAGCAATCACAGAGGCAAGGTGCACATGCAGCAGCAGAAGAAGAAGAAGAAGAAGAAGAGTGGTTGACTGCAGCCAAGGCTTCAATGAAGTGCCAGTAGAGAGGGGGACCCACAATGTACCCTGCTATGCACAGCGCCACCACCACCAAACCCACCCTCAATACAACCCCTGTCTGGTTCGTAGCCATCAATCACTCTCTCTCACTCTCTCTCTCTCTCTATGAGCTGCAAAACACACAGAGAGAGACAAGGACACAAATCTAGAGAGACAAACGATGTGTGGTAATGTTGTAGTATTTATTTTAGGTGTCGGCAATGGCAAATGGAAAGAGTAAAGAGGTTGCTACAGCTTGCTCCTTCCCTCTGACTTCACCTTCTCCATTTTGTATTAGTCTTTTATCTTTCCTTTTATTTATTCAGCATTTTTTTTTTCCATTTATCTTATCTAATTTATGGATTCTGTTACAAATGCAAGAATATAGTAATATTTTCACGCGGTTCGGTAAAATACCCACACGGAGACCAAGTTCGTCGCGTGGAAGCTGTGATCTGACTGGTTTTTGTTCCAGGCTTCCGGCCATGATTTATTTATTGGAATTTTGGAACATGTTCTCTTTTGATAAAGGATTTTTGGATCATGTTAATATTGCACAAAGAATATGTTCATGTCACTAACACTCGGTTATAGAGAGCCTATGGATTGAGACATGAGAAGCACGGAAATATTGATTTAGTGGCGTGTCCATGTGTTGGACATATTGTGGTATTGGATTGACACCCACATGACATCCACATAACACGTATTGGACATGCGTCTGTATGCGTCCAACTAAAAAAAAAAAAAATTTGAGCTCAGACACTCATAGAACACAACTGGACATTACTTTAATTCACTATGGACGTGGCTTAAACACTCCGCAGACACGCCTGAGTTAGTTTCTTTATTTTTATATCAATTTTTTTATATCAACATGAGCCCAAAATCAACCATAGTTATTTAGTTAGACTTGTGCTGTTGGATCATTTTATTTTAAAAATTCTTCAGTTGGTCACAAAAAGAAAAGGCACACCAAACTCAAAAAATTTCAAGACATGGACATGGCATATATATATATATATATATATATATATATATATATATATATAATTTATTTTGTTGTATGAATTTTGTTGTCTTTTTTTTCAAAATTTCTTTTTGCTGTGTTTGTATAATTTTTCTTCCATATCCATGTCTGTATCGTGTCCTGTGTCAGTGTTTATGCTTCATAGACTAAAATGAACTTGCCTCATCCCATTGATAAGGAATTTTTCGTGTGTAATTAAATGGGCCTAGTGGATCCATAGATATGACTAATACAAAACCAAAACCAAATCCAGAAAACTCATATGGACTACAAGCCCCTCTTCCTCAAGTCTAAAAGGTGAAGAGATTAAAATATTACTTATTTCAATGAAAATCGTACAAACTAGGATATTTGAAGAAAATGAGGAACAAAATCATCTCACCAATGTTATCCTACAAATCATGAACTGGTTTTCATAGTATATAATATATAGATTAAATCACTCCATTCATATTTGGAATAATAATATTATGGACCCAAACTCATAGTAAACCTTACACATAGTAATTTACTAATCATTAAAAATATATTTTAAATTTATAAAAATATAGATATTATAAAAGCGTTGATTGATATTATGCCAAATATAGGATTCAGAAACTTGAGTCTATAATAACATTTTCCCAATATTTAATGTAAATGTGATTAAAAAATATTATGAAAGGTAAGATTAAAAAGAAAAATTTAATCTATATATGCTCTTAATGAAAAATAATTTTACATAGATATCCAATCATACATTTTCACATAAGTAAACGGTGTTAGACTCGATCACACACTATTTTAAAAAAAATCATATAAATAAATGTATACTATTAAAGGACAATATAAAACTTTTTTATATTATACGTATATCAAAATTAAATTTTAAAAATAATCATAAAATTTTCATTGACATATAAAAATAACAAATATTATTAGCTACTTTTTTTTTTCTGAGGGAGCAAAATAAAATTAAACGAGGGGGTAATGTTATATTCGAGTCTTTAATAAGGTTAATAAGCATGAGTTGGTTACCCCGAATTAATATAAGGGAAAATTGCAACCCACTAAAGAATAAATTAGGTGCACTTAATTTGGACCCTAAACTTTAAAAATGTATTATTTGCTTCTTTGAATTTTTTTTTTAAATGTGCAAATTGACCCTCCTATTGATTTTTTCATAAATTATTAACAAAACTTTCATAAATTTAAGAATTTTTTTAGTATTGAATTGCATCATTAGGAAAGTTTATAAGTCAATTTACGCGTATTTCAGAATTAGATTGTTATAGTACATCTACTTTGAGTAAAACTTATATTTATAAAAGAGTCGAGGATCGATAGATTTACATATTTATAAAGTCGAGGGATTAAAGTGCTAAATTCCCCTAATTATAATGCCTAAAGTTCATCCAATCTAGTTAAGAAGATAACTCATTAGTTTTTTTATAGGTGAAAAAACAAGGCTCAAGATACTCCAAAATAGGAGAAGAGCAGGATATGAGAAATACAAAGAGAAACATAATCTGTGATCACACACCTAAGATGACAATGAAAGCAACTCATCTTTTAAGTTGTCCCTTACAGCTATTTTATGCACAGTCAAGAAGAGAAGAGAAATACACATAATTCTCAACATTTGCTAAGATATAACAATGGCAAATCACAATTGGTATTTGAAAAAAAAAAAAAAAAGAGTGAAAGATCTCCATGTATGATCAATAACTATTCTACTTTTCGGACCACATCAACCTGCAATGGTCATTCTACATAGATGCACAAAGAGAAATGCTAGTGATGTTGACTTGAATATTGTGGATAAGGGAATCCCATATTTTCCCCTTTCAAATAGCCCCCTCAAAAATGGCCAGTGGCATATTATCAAATATGCACTACAGAACATTTCACCTGGTCCAGAGCCAACCCCACTATGAATTGGTGGCTGCAACCCCAACAGTTTGATAGCCACTGCTGCCAACTGCAATAGCAAAATGGTAGTTCCTGGCACAAAAACTGGGGACTCATCAAAGGTGAACCTACCACTATCTGAGCCACATTCTCCACCACCAAAATTTTGATCTTTCCTTGTTATGTCAAAGACAGTGTCGGATATCCTCAACAACTTAAGTATGAAGCAAACAAATCCGCAAAACTTGGCATTCATGTTATTTATTCTTGACATCCTTTGGTTGTTCCACCATCCTCGGATTGACATCCCTGCAGCCACATACTCTAATAGAGTAAATGCCAAGTGAACTACAACAAGAGTAATAGGAATCCATAGGGCCGGTCCCTAGAACAAAAAAAAGAAAAAAGAAATGGTTAGCTCATAGTTATAATATATATAAATATATGACAGGCATAATAAATACAATAAATGTAACCATAATATAATTTGACCTATATATTCTTGAATTAAACATAATATATAGTTCTCGTATTCGATGAAAATGTGGAAGTTGTAAAAAATACATGATTAGATATCAGGTTGTAAAAAATACAATTAAATACGATAGAACAAAAAAGTGGAATAAAATAAATGTTATGTTCTATTATTTAGAAACTGAGTGTATGCTTGATATGGGTATAAAAAGGGATTGAAAAAGATTTTGGATAATTTTCATGTGTATTAAATGGAACCAAATGGAATGAATCCAATCCAAATATGAAATATCCAATACCAATTCATTCCATTATATTTTAAAATATTCAAGTAATAGAATGTAATATCCACTCCCCTCCACTAATTTCCACCAATTCAAACATTAATTTAACTTTTTTGTTTTTGACAATATAATAAAATCAACAGAACTTCTTCATAGAAAAAAAATCAAGGGTGTCAGTTAATGCTCACCTCAGGGAACATATTGGAGTTGGTAGTGATGCAATATGTAAGGAGACAGGCATAGCATATTTCAGAGACAGGTTGAAGGCCCCAATTGAAGATCCACATATACGCTAAGAGTTGCCTGAAACTTAGCTTGCCATTGAGTGTGCCAATAAGAACCGGACAATGTTTGCTAAAGAAGGTCTCAAGCAGTCCAGTGGCCCATCTCTTATGTTGGCTCATTGAAGCTGGGAGCCCAACTGGAGCACAGCCTGTGAAGGCACATGGGTCTGGAGTGCACATTTCTGATCTCCAACCTTTCTTATGGATTGTAAGCCCAGTCAGAACATCCTCTGCTATTGATCCATATATCAAACCCACCTGAAACTCACCAATTACCACAGCACTTTTCAAGATCAGTACTTTTTGTCTCTCAAAAGCGCGGAAGGACCGGCAAGATCAGCTTCTGTGTTTTATGGTGGATTTCTTATATTTGAGTTCGTCATGAATCACTTATTTATTATCATTAAATTAAATTATTTAATAAAAAATAATAATAATCCAATGATTAATAATAAGATATCCATTATGGATCAAAATATAAAAGGTTCACCTTATAATTTATCAAATTGGCTTGCCTCTTTGAAATGCACTCGAGTTTGACACCAGCAAAGCAAAATTGGTGTGCTGAAAGCCCATACCGCCAGTAAAAAAACAAAAAGACAATATCTCAAACACGAGAAAAAGAAAAGGAATATTTTCTAATAACCACCAAATGTTCTTATAAAGTGGCTAAATTATATATATATATATATATATATATATATATATATATATGTGTGTGTGTGTGTGTGTGTAATATTATCAATATGAAGAAGAATTTTATATTATCAATTAGTTATATATTTTTATGTGTATAATGTTGTAATAGTTAATATGAGAATTAAACATTTCTTGAAATATAATCATGGTTAGTTGATGATATAAAATGACTTTTATATTTATATATTAAAATTGAATCTTAATTTTTAGAAATTCAATTCATAAGTGGCTATTAAAAAACCATTGGAAAGTTGTTCGTGTTGAAAAAAAAGTTAAAATTGAAGAGTTATCGAAGTTTCCAAAAGGGTTCAAATGAAAATTTTCTGAAATTTTTTTTTTCATATATACATAAGCTAAAATCCGAAATTAGTTTGTGAACTTATTTTATTTATGCACTATAATATATTTGATTTTGCATAACCTAAAATCATACGGATATATACATATATACTAATATATGTTTGTCTTGCAGACCTGATCCCCCCAGCCAGTGCCATATTCATATTCACAACCAGCAACTTGATTTGCTGCCTTGAGAGAGTTGGAAACGCTTATATCGTTAGGGGAATATGTTTTCCCTTCCAAAGCATGAGCAGCTGCTTTCACAAGCTCCTTTGAAGCTCCAAATTTTTGTGTTAACTCCTTTTCTGACATGTTGTTTCCTACAAAATCAGCTACAAGGTGTAAGAACAACATTAGAAAAGTGAAATTAATATAATGCTTCACAATATGCTCATAGGAATAAGGCTTATATAGCCTCAGTGGACGTGACATAAAATTTGTGTCTCTCAAAATTGAAATCAATGATATTATGATGTTAAGTAACATTAACAAATACCCTTTTCGACGTTATCGGGGTAAAGACCATAAATTACTTTTCTTCTCTGGAAGCAGTTTGTTCCTCCATAGTAAGGTCCTTGGAGTCCGGATACCCCTGCTACCAAGTACTGCACCATTTAAATAATAAAAAATTAATATACAAAGCTTATAAGTTAGCTATAGTAAATAAGTTCAGTATTTTATGCCAGCGTGTGAATCATTTGAAAAATGACCTATCCTGCAACTTCGTCTTCTTACAGGTCCTCGTAAATATTAAATAAAGTAAGTTTTAATTTATATTTTAAAATCTCAAAACACTTATTGTATTTACTTCTTTTTTTCCTCCATTTAGTGCTTGGGTGAATTTGTAGAAGAGTTAATATTCATTTTACTTTCTCATTTTTTACTCTTGAGTCATTTTGATTTCTGACTTTTAAAATGAGTTAAATTAGTCCCCAACATTACAAAATATGAGTCATGTTAGTCCCTCAACTCACTCTTACTAAATATTCTATCAATTAAATGATGATAGTAGGTAACTTGAAGTGATACCTTAACATACTATATATCATTTAAAGTGGAATCAAATTTAAAATGACTCATTTTTTTATTTTAAATTATACAAAACGAGTCATTTAAATATTTATTTTGTCATAAAATAACTCATTTTATGCAATTTTAGATATCAAAATAAGTTATTTTAAATTTCATTTTATTTCAGATAACACATGGTATGATAAGATATCACTTAACATTACAGATCATTATTTAATTGATAAAATGTTAAACAAAAGTGGAACAAGAGACTAATTTGACTCACGTCTTGTGATGTCGGGAACTAATTTGACTCATTTTAAAAATTAGAAATTAAAATGACTCGTGGATGAAATGTCAGGAGGGATTAAAATGAATATTAACTCTTCGTGTAATGATATTAATCTCAACTTCCAGGCTTGACTGTTTGCCAGCGGGGTAAAAGGAGAGTTTTGTCTCTGCAGATAATATTTAATTACACTACTCACCTTATACAAAATCACCAATTGATTTCCAAGAGGATCGTCCTTAAGTCGTCCAGCATCGAAATTTTGGGGACACTGGGCAAATGCAACTTCCTTTTCTCCCTTAGGATCAAGTAAAATGCACATCGCATGCAGAGCAATCTTTGGATTGGTCACAGACATGTCGCAATCGACGTTCAGAATAAAGGGAGCGTTGGTTATTAACCCGGAGACTCTTATCTGAATCACAATATCAGGGGAAGTAGTGTGTTAGAGAAAGTGACCCTTCGATGTTGGTTGTGTGAAGTTCACACGCATTTGAGGAATAGTTCCAAGAAATTAAAGAAGTCGAAGTCTTACCAAAACATTCATGGCACCGGCTTTGAAATGATGTGGGTGCTCTGGCCTCTTCTCTCTTGATATATAGATCAGATGTGGCAACCCCTCTGAAAGGTTTTCTTTGTTCTCCCATATAACCTTGTAAATTCATATATTGTAAACCAAGCAAAGTTACTTTTATTTTTCTAATCAATAAGGTGGGAAAAAGTTGAATGAAAATGTGACTAATGTTACCTACCAAACTTAGAAGACAAGTGAAAATAAGGATACGGAAAATAGGGTTCATAAATATAAAGCCATTCTCTCTGTGTCCTTTTTTTTTAATTTAATTTTTTTTCCTTATAACACTAACTTCTACAAACACTACATTGGCTACTCAATAAGTTCGTACTTTGCTAAATTAATCCACTAATATTAGTAATTATTTATTATTTTGTACATATTGACTTTATGACGTTAAAGTTTCATTTATATTTGGGAAATAAGAGAATTAAAGTTATTTACTCGGGTCCGTACCAATGTGATGAAAAGACAAATACAGGCTAATGATGCTTTCATATTAAAATATCTGAATATCAAAATTTAATGACGCATATATAAGACCGGAGGTTGTTAATTATTTGAAGTTTTGAACACCCCACGGCATTTATTAGGGGTTACCTCTGCTTGTCACCATGTTCGTCCAAATGAGTAAAATATGTTTAACCACTCTTTATCCGTCAAAATTAAAGTGGACTGAGTTTTTTTTTTTTCAAAAAATAGACTAATACCTAATTTAGTTCCTAAGACTTATAATGGGGGATAAATTAATCCCTCAAATGTAGAAAGTCTTATCGCCGTCCCTTAAATTTTACTAATAAGGACATGTTAGCTTTTTCGTCAAATTGTTACCTGAACCGTTAATGGAAATGTTCACGCATTCTATTAACTTATTACGTGTTTTATTAATTTTACCATGGGTCATAACTTACTTCACTTCTCTATTTTATGCAGAATAAATAACAACTTAATCAAAATCTTTTTCCTGATGAGACAGCTATGGTGAAAGAGAAAATAAAAAAGGTCTACACGACTTTGTTTAAAAGAGTGAATCAAGTTAGTACCAACTATGAAAATAAACAGTCACTACAAGAAATTTGGCCTAAAACAACACTTATTTTTTAGAACAGTTGAAAAGTGTTGTTTTTTTGTACATATAGACAACACTTTTTTTAAATATGTTACCTTTGATATCTAAAAAATGTTGTGTTCTCTACTCAAAAGTGTTGCCTTAAACAATTGGCCACACTTGATATAGCAACACTATGAAAGGTGATGCATTAGCTTAAAAATGTAGCCTTAGGTTAAAAAATGTTGTCTTTGACAATTAGCCACATATGATAGAGCAACTCCTGAAAAAGTGATGCTTTAACTTAAAAGAATGTAGCCACATTTTAAAAAAGTGTTGCCTAAGTATGCATAAGTAACACTTTTTAAGTGTACATAAAACTAAGTGTTCTTTTAGGCATTTTCTTGTAGTGAGTAAACATAAACAAGTTAACAATACACGTAAGTAAGTTAATAGTACATAGCTCATATGATAGTTTGACGGAAGAGACTAACATGTCCTTATTTATAAAAGTTGAGGGACTAATATAGGGTTTTTTAAATATGAGGAATTAATTTATCTGACACTAGAAAGTTAAGGGATTAAATTGGAGTTTTAGTTATAAAAAATATTAATTCACTTAACTAATTACTTTTCAACTTGATTCGTTTAGCCTGACTCATCGGACTAACCCTTTTATCAAATATTTTTCATTCTATTTTAAAAGTTTAATCTTACTACTTATTAGACTATAAAATGTCTTCGTCTATACAATTTTTGTAGAGATAATTTTATGACATTAGTATACAAATTAAATATTTAAGTTCAATTAATACAACGACTCCGTGGAATGTAGAATTGGGTGAACACTGAAAATTTTCCCTTGCAAAGGACGTACGGAGACTTTCCTTAGGTTATTTTAGCTCTACCCAAGTCTCAAATTCTAGTTTTTGGTGGGCACTAGATTATTCGATTTTACTGGTTCAATTTGATGCATTTCGTTTTCATTTGTTTTCGCAGACCTGTTTTGAGTTGTGGTTTGTTTATGTTTTTAGACGCATGTATTGTGTCCTGTTTTTTAATTGTTGTATTGAAGCGGTTGTTTATTTTCAGTTTTTCAGATTTCAGGAAATTGTGAAGGAAAAACTGAAAAAACTGAAAAAATTGAAAACTCGAATTTATAGAGCCTGTTTATTTTCAGTTTCCAGTTTTCAGAAAATTGTGAAGGAAAAACTGAAAAAATTAAAAAAATAGAATTTGTAGTTTTTTCTTCACAATTTCCTGAAAACTAAAAACTGAAAATAAAAATTGAAATTTGGGTAGTTTTTAGAATTTTTAGATTTTCCTTCACAAATTTTGAAAAACTGAAAACTGGAAATTGAAAGCAAACTGCCCCTTATTATTTCCTTTATGTCTCTCTCTCTCTCTCTCAAAGAGGTCAAACATTTTTAATTGTTGAAAAAATAAAGTTCAATACCTACTTTTCTAATTTTTCTACATTTTAATTGTTTTTTAAAGTCTTAAATGGGCAAATCTATTTAAGTTCCAAAGCTAATCTTAATTTAGTTGAGCCACTAATTAATAATGACTTATTTAAACTTTACTTGTCTAGACTTGTTTAACTCGTGACCTAAATGAGTCAAACCGAAATAATGGGACTTGAAAGATTTATGGGTCCCCTTGTTTTAGTTTTTAGTAGAATTACTTTTAAAAGAATGAAAATGGAAGGAATTACTTTTGTAGAATTAAAGTTAAAAGAATTTATTTGTATTTGGAAAGAATATATTAAAAGTAATATATATATATATATATATGTTTGGAAATGAATATTAAATGTAAGTTTAAAAACATTGTTTTTGTCTTGATAGGAAAAAACAAAATTACTTTTAGAGAAAAAAATTATCAAAAAGGGTACAACATAATTTTAGAATAAGTAAGTGAATGGTTATTGATATAAGGTTATTAGTAAAATTTCACTTCAAACAAAGCTCCCGAAAGCGATTCTAATGGCTTGAAAAAAAGTCAAACAAATTTGTGCATTATTCATTCTTTTTTTGGTCGCGTATTCATTCTCATTTTAAGTTCAATAGAAATGCTTTTAGCAAGTGCAAACTACTCGAAAAGAAATGGGCTTTATATCATGTTAAACTCGTGAATTGTACTCCACTAGAATTGAAGATATATTGGGTAACGATATTATATATGAATGAAATGTAGGTTCCTTAATGTTTTTTAGCTCATTTTTAGTTCCTAACTTTATACTTATAAATTATTTTAATTTTTAAAATAAATCAAATTGGTTCTTGATATTATAAAATGTGAGTCAAGTTAGTCTCTCATTTCATTTTTATTTAATATTTTTTAATTAAATGATTATATGTAATGTTGAGTGATATATTGACATATCATGTGTCATTTAACGTATAATAAATCCATATCAAAGTATCATTACTTAATATTATATATTATTATTTAATTAATAAAATATTAAATAAAAATATGTTAAGGGATAAATTTAACTCATGTTCTGAAATATCATAAATTAATTAGATTTATTTTACAAGTCAAAGATTAAAATGATTTATGATTATAAAAGAGATTAAGATCAAGAATAAATCTTATTTTTTCTATTAATTGCCAACTCTAAAAATCTCTATCTCAACACCATTATGATCAGCGTAGAATGAATATACTATTTATAAAATGCACAGCATTTCTTTGATCGTACGTTCAACGCTTCAATTACGTGATGCAAATAATGAAGATACCTTTATTATGGTTGGATGATTTCTCCGTTCGGTGTTTGAGAAAACTGCAAATTCTCCGTCAAGTCGGCAAGGAATTGATTCTCGGGCGGCTTCTATTCTGCGGCAAAGTTGATCGTACGTGTCCTGCACGCCACCACGCAACACACAAATGAGACAAAACCGGGTTGCAGTTTATGGCCAGGCACTGTCCATTTTTCAGAAACATATGAACCGCTTCTTCAATGTTCATCTATATCTTGCCCGTACTCGTCAAGTCATAAGGCACACGTCAAATTTTAAGCATCGATTTTATATTATTAATTATTAGAGAATTATTATTTTTATTAGATGATTTGATATAATGACTAATAATAAAAACTTTATAATAGATCTAAAGATGAAAAGTCTAGCGTAAAACCCACCTAGCTTCATTGTAACAATGCCGGCCAATGGGTTAGGGAAAAGTTTATGATAGTTTTTATAAGGAAAGCATTAAACTATAGCCTTAGATAGATGTATTTTATGGTGTACCTCTTATATTTGAGCTCATCGTGAATCACCTATTTATTAATTATTAGATTAAATTATTTAATAAAAATAATAATCATCGAACGAACGATTAATAATAGGATGTCCACGGTGAATCAAAATATAAGAGATCCACCTTATAATTTACC
Source organism: Dalbergia cultrata (assembly GCA_031216105.1). Classification (NCBI taxonomy): domain Eukaryota; kingdom Viridiplantae; phylum Streptophyta; class Magnoliopsida; order Fabales; family Fabaceae; genus Dalbergia; species Dalbergia cultrata. The sequence continues at coordinate 12,151,226 of CM062345.1, forward strand.
TCTTAGATATGATATTGCTATGTCTTTTTAGGAGTTATAAAGATATTCTCAATAAGAACAAATTATAATAATAGTGTTTGGTAAATATATTATAAAGTTTTTCTTAGAATCTAAAATAATTAATTGATATCAATATTAAAGAGAATGTTGTCATTAAGAAAAAGGAAGCCAAGTTGGATTAATCTTGCAAGTTTTAAATAGTATAACCTAACTCTGAAAAAGCACAACATAAAATATTATAAAAGACGGCACTAGCTTTTTTAAGCCATAAACAAAAACACCTTGAATTTTTTTTACCAAATGAAAAAAAAATTAACTTTTTATTTTTATAACCAGAAATATCTCTTTAAGAAGCACTAAAAAAAACCACCTGTATGACTCATGATACATATTAAACAATACATTTGAAATTCAAGCAGTTGTAGGATACATTAATGAGGGAGCTAGCCAGTTAATTATACTATTCTATGAATAATGCTACATTATTAAAAAAAAAATGTCAGATTTTTTTATAGAAAATAAAATTATATGATTTATCTAACCATCCAAAGGTTAATATCTATATCACCTCATTTTGATAAGTAAATTGTAGCAAAATTTCTTAACTCTTAGAACATCATGTTTCATATTTCACATTGCTGGCACCATTTATCAAACTAGGAAAATATTATTTCAATATTTAAAAATAGGTGTCCAATTTTGACATCCATTTTATCACTATTAGATGTAATGGTAACCCTCATTTTTTCAAGTGATGCTATTCAAACACTCAAAAAATAAGTGTTTATTGAGACATCAAGTTAACAATCATTGGGTGTTATATGATAGATGAAATGTATGAGATCCACCATCATATCCAATGGTTGTTAAGTGAGTGTCCTAGCAGACATCTATTTTTTAAGTGTTTGAATAACAATCTTGCACTTTTTCCATCAATTCATAGCATTCAATTGCGATAAGATATACTTTTAAGTGTTAAAATAGCAACGATTGTCAAACAAACTAAGGGTGCCCCCACTCTTTCAGGACAATGTATAGTGTGGCGTAATGTTTACGTAATTACCTTCATCCTTAGCCATTCTTGTTTGAATTCTGGCGTTGAGTCTTCTTTGTTGGCCTCGGATGCATTAGACTCATCACTGAAGTATCTGAATGGGACTCTAGCTTGCACATGGTACTTCTTGCAGAAAGGTACCCAAAGCTTGGCAAACTTGGAGGCTTCTTGAAGCGCGTAAAATGTAAGAGGGGAGCACCCATCATCAGAAACGTAACAAGCTAGCTTGTGAGCTGGGTAATCAAGTGCCAACAAAGACAGCACAGTGTTCACTGTGATGATGGGTGGTTCAAGCACAGGGTCTGCAGTTGTCACAAACAAGTCCACTGGTGGAAGCTCTTGCCCCCTGTTGAAAAACTCAATTTCTAGCTTAGCTCTCTTATATGAATTCCCCTTGATCGGAGTTCACTTATTTTATGTTCAAAATAACTTATATTTGCTTTAGATTCTTCTCTCAGCTCTTTTTTTTTTTTTTTTTTGTCTAAGGGTATGTTTGTGAGTTTGTGTTTTAAAGAAGAAAGAGGAGAGAAAGACTTATAATATAATTTTATACTATAAATCTTCGTTCCTTTTCAAAATCCAAACTCATAAACATATCTTAATAGCATAATACCTTCATAGAACGGAGTATTATAATAATAGTAATAGTAATAAAAATTGGAAATAGCTATTGTAAAATAAAGGAAAGGAATTACATAGATATACACCTTTGTAAGAGACGATCAGGGTAGGTTTTGATCACTGCAGGAGTCCAGCAGGTGGTAAAGGTGAAAATCCAAGACATGGTGAACCATGATTCGCATATCAAGGCAACGAACCAACGTAAAGAGTAGCTGTTGAGCAAAGAGATGAGGCGGTAACCAACCAGCAGTAAGAGGAGGATTAAAATGAAGCTATCCATTACCCTTTTAAGGTTGTGCTTGTACCAATGTTTCTCATAGAGGAGGAGAGAGTTTTGGTTGGCCATTGATTCGAGCTAAGGTGATAAGAAAAAACGTGGAAGGAAGGTTTTGTGACTGCTTGCCTATAGTTGGATATATAATAGGATTGGACCACACTATATCGTTTTGACATATAAATATTATCACAAAACCTTTAACTATTCAGGGTGTGTTGGTAAAACTATAAAATTAGAACTACTGTCGTTTATTTGTATACTTATCTTTTTTATATAATCAATGATATGAAAATCAATTTATGTTTGTATATTTTAGTTAAAAAGTTGTTTTAAAATTATTTGTTTTGTTTCGACTGCACGAAAAATATTGCTTTATATGATAAATTATTAAAAGGATATATGAAATGATTTTTTATACTATATGATATGTAATACTTAAGGTTAATTTGATAAAAGTATAATGGTTATAAAATAATCAGGCCTTTACTTGTAATCAAAATTATAAAAAAATTATTCATGATCATAAGTTGTTTTCAGTCTAAAATTATTAATTTATTTTCATAACATTCCCGAACATATTAGAGTTTTTCCTTAAATAAACCCTTTTTTTTTTCAAGTAAAAGGCTGTTTTTCAAATTACCCAAACATACAAACTATTTTTCATTTTCAATCAATAATTTGCCTTTCAAAGTAAGAATTTGACCTAGGATTGGGCCTTCACCTAAAATATTGGACCGCTATGACCCGAGGATTGTCTTTATGTTGGTATGCCAGCTCAATTATTGGAGCCTTAAAAGCATGATGAACGTTACGTATGCAGAGTATTTCTGTCCACAGATTTTTATAGAAATTTAACTGTCGTTACCTATTCGTTTATTTTGTGTGAATACCCTATTTGATACCTCAAGATTTTTATATCAAATTATTTTATTTTTTAAGAAAAGAAATTAATTTCATGGTCCCTCAAGATTTTTATGTTGAACTATTTCATCTTTTAAGAAAAGAAATTAATCTTATGGTCCTTCAAGATTGAAAATGATAGACATATTAGTCCCTCTGCCAGTTTTTCATCAATAGACTTACACATATAACACAGTATATTGATAATGTGCAATTAAATTATTAGATACAAACTAAATGAAGTTATTTTGAAACTTATTGTACTTAATTTAGTGTTTAAAATTATACAAAATGAATCATTTTATGACTTATAATAAATATTTAAATAATTTATTTAGTGAATTTCAACCACTTCCACTTCAAATGACATATATATCACCTAACATCATGTTACTAGATTAATATATAATTCTATTAGTGTTTAAAGAATCGAATACATATAAAAAAAAATTAATGTATTATATTATTAAAATATTAAGAAATTGTGGGTTGAATTTCAATTTTTAAAAGATTAAATAGTACTGTAAAATGTTCTTTAGGGATTACGTCATATATTTACTTTTTTTTTTTTTTAATAATCAAAGGTATCGCAAGTAGTACTGGTGGTTCTGTCCCTGCACTGTTAACATTGTCGCGGTCGCTTGTGTATTATTGGCTATCTAAAGGACAAAAGTTCAAGCTTTCGGGCATGGAGAAGGCAAGAACAATGTCACGCGAAAAAGAGAAGTTGGGGATATTCAGAATCAACAATTGGCCCATGTTTATTACCCTCATGAAAAATTATAAGGTGGACCTTTTATATTGGAGTTTGTTAAGATTCTCTATTATTAGTCATTGAATGATTACTATTTTTATTAGATGATGTAATTTAATGACTAATCAATAAAAAGTCTATAATAAATTCAAATATAAGAGATCCACTATAAATCCATCCTGTCATGGTGGCTGCTTCTAAAATGGTCTAAGTTGAGTTTTGGAACTTGATGGTCCTAGAAAAAATGTAATAATATAAAATGTTCAAAAAAAAGCATACAACAAAATAAATTTTATATATATATATATATATGACATGTCCATGTCCTGTAATTTTTTGAGTTTGGCGTGTCTCTATGTCCGTGTCGTACCATGTGTTTGTGTCAGTGTTTGTACTTCATAGGTTGAGATGAACCTGCCTCATCTCATTGATAAGGAATTTTTTGTGTGTCATGAAATGAGCCTAGTGGATCCATAGATGTGACTAATAGGTAGGATTGGGTATGAGGACCATTTCGGTCCGCAACCGACCAATTTTAAACCCAAGAAACCTGGACCTGGCCCTTGTGATAAATGGATCGACGTTTGACTAGTCCCGCCCTGCCTGCTTAAGCCCGCAAGTCCGCGGATTAGTCCGCATTTTTGACCCAACAAGAAGCCCGCGCACCAAATCGCGGACCATTTTTTTTTTTCCTTTCATATTTTTTTTTTACTTTTTTTAGTACCATATATTATATATTTATATTTATACTATATATTTTACCTCAAAAAATATATATACACATTTTTCTTTACAAAATCCAATTTAAATTTTAAACAAATAACAATACTAATTACTAAATACTGTAAATATTAAAATTTAAGTGTTAATTTTTTTTCAAAATAATAACATACAAATTACAAATTAGTCAAATATGCATAACTCATCTAATCATAAAAAATATTGAAACAACTAAAGAATATAAATTAATAACTCCTAACTATCAAACACCAAACATAAACAAATCAAATACCAAATACAAATACTAAAAATTGTAAAATAAACCAACACATCAAAACAAAAGTTTTAACACATCAAATTTAAATTACTACAAAGTCCCTCCATCACCATCAAACACATAAATAGAGTCCATCCATAAAAATACACATAAAAATATAATGTCCTTACAAAGTCCATCAATAAAAAAAAGATAAGATAAAGAACACAAATGTTTCCAAAGTTCTCTGAAAGTTTAAAACTATTACAAACCATTATTCTTTATTCTATTAAGACTCCAAAAATGTGAACTTCATGCGAGGATCAAGAACAGATTCAAGTGCAAGCACGATATTGTAATCACTCCAATACTTGTCAAACTTCACTTTCATCCTAGAAGCCATATCCCTAATGACTGCATCCTCATTATTCACATTTTGAATGAGCAAACATTCAATCCTCCACACTTGTTTGAAATACATATTTGATGTTGGATAGGATGATCCAGATATCAAGTTAGTGATTACATAAAAAGGACGCAAAAATTCACACATTTTTCCGGCTCTTATCCATTATTCCTCAGAAGGGCAATGCTTATAATTTGGTTCATTTAAAGCATATTGCAAAAAAAAAAAAAATGCAAATATGGAAGTGCACTTTCAAGCATAAGAAAAGTGGAGTTCCACCTAGTAGTTACATCTAAATGCAAGCCAACACTAGCACCACCATATTTTTTTTACAATTTCTTTGAAAGCATTCATTATTGCCTCTGATCCCTTGACAAACTTGATGCTTTCTCTAATTTTGTGTAAAGCAGCACTAGTAGCTTTCAAACCCTCTTGTACAATTAGGTTTAAAATATGAGCACAACGACATTGGATGTGAAAAACTCACCACCACATAACAAACCGTTAGGCATATCACGAAACCTATCTTTTAGCACTTCTTGCATATTGTCATTAGAACTAGCATTGTCTAAAATTAATGAAAAAACTTTTCCATCAATACCCCACTCTTGCAAAAAATTTAACAACCTTAGATAATTCACATCAAGTGTGAGAAGGAAACATATGAGAGAAATTAAGAATTTTGCTATTAAGCTTCCAATTCTCATCAAAGAAATCAGCTGTCAATGTGATATAGCCCTCAATTGTACAAGAAGTCCAAACATTAGAAGTCAAACATACCCTACTTGGAATGTGAGACAACACTTCCTTCAACTTTTTCTTCTCACTATCATACATATTAATCACATCCAAAGTCACCGTATGCCTAGAGTAAACTTTGGCTTCAGGATTTAGATAGTTCAACAACTCCCTAACCCTCCTATATTCAACAAAATTAAACGGAAGGTCATGCTCTATGATACACATAGCAACCATGTCACACACAAGTTTGTTATCAACTTTTCTAGATCTTAGTTTTCCAGCTTGATCAAGTATTAATTTTCCAACCTCATTATCTGGAAACCTAGGTATTTTCTCATATTTTTTCATATGACACAACAATGTTGAAGTTACATACCTAGTACCACCATTAACATATAAATTCCCACAAGCTTTGCATCGTGCTCTCTCTTTCCCATCTTCACCAACCCCAATTTTATCAAAATGTTGCCAAACACTAGATGTAATAGTTCTAACCCTCTTATTTGGAATGGCTGCTTCAGATTCAATAGGAAGCGAAGATTGACTATCATCACCCGTACCACTACCACTACTAACATCAACAGGAACATTTTAATATAATTTGTGAGACTTGCTTCAGCAGTAGAAGAAACCCCAGTTGACTTTGACACATGCATATTTATCTTTCAATCTAAATCACATAAGACAATCATAATAATTTAGCTTTCAATCTAAATCAAATAAAAGCATAAGATCCTAATGACATAAGAAATTTCTCTTAAAACTCAAATCCTCCAACATTATCAAGCATTTCCAGCAGTGAGGCTAAACAATCAAAATTAGAATTTCTAGCATTTCAAGCGTTTCAATTTCAGTTTCAATTTCAAGCATTTCCAGCAGTGAGTCTAAACAATCAAAATCATAATTTCCAGCATTTCAAACATTTCAATTTCAGTTTCAATTTCAAGCATTTCAAGCATTTCCAACAGTGAGGCTAAACAATCAAAATAAAAATTTCCAGCATTTCAATTTCATAATCAATTTCAGTTTCAATTTCAAGCATTTCCTGCAGTAAGGCTAACAAAGAAGCTGAAAGCTTAAAAAATAAATCCCAAACCTTACCTGGTGGCTGGTAGGCAGAGGCAGTGAGGCGCGATGACGGCGAGCAAAGAAGACAGTAAGGTCGCAAGCACAAGACGATGGCGAGCAACGGCGCACGATGACGAGCGCAGACACCTGACGGTAGCGAGCAGAGGCCACGCTGCGAGTTGATAAAGAAAGCGAGGGAGGAGCGTCGAGAGATCTGAGGGGGGAGCACCATGCGATTTGAGGGAGGAGTGCTGCGTGATCGCCAGATCTGAGGGAGGAACAAAGCAATGTCGCGTGATCTAAGGGACGAGTGTCGCGCGATCGCCGAATCTGAGGGAGGAGCGCCGCGTGATCGCCGATCTGAGGGAGAAGCGCTGCACAATCTGAGGGTGAGGGAAGAGTGCCGCGAGTTGAGAGTGAGCAGAGTGGGTGGGTCACTGAGTGGTGAAGTAGAGAGTCAGAGAGATCAGTGTTGCATCGCTAATGGTGAGAAAAAAACGTTACTTGAATCTTGAATTCTTGAATGCAGCAGCCTTAAAAAGAGTCAAGAGAGTGAGAGTTAAAACCCTAGTGTCTTCCACTTTTGGGCCACTAATACACTAAACGAGTAAACGTTCCTTTTGGGTTGGGCTTGGACACTTTAGACTATTAGTGCTGGTCCATAGTCTGGCCTAAACAATTGGACTAAAATAGTTGTTTTTTATGTGGGTTAGGTGGAATGGTTTGCAGCTTCGCGAGCCAGACTCGTTTAGCCCACGAGCTAGACGGAGCGGACCAGAAAAGTTCACGGGTTGACGAGCTAAAAATTTTCTGATCAATTTTTATGCAAGTTGCGAGTTAAACGAGTTGGTCTGCGGACCGCAGCCCATATACCCAGCTGTACTAATAGGAAACCAAGATCAAATCCAGATAACTCAGATAGATGACAAGCCCCTCATCCTCAAGTTTAAAAGGCAAAGTGGTTAAAAAATTGCTTAGTTCAATGAAAATCTTACGAACTAGAATATTTGAAGAAAATGAGGAACAAAATCATCTCACCAATGTTATCCCACAAATCATGAACTGGTTTTCATAGTATATAATATATAGATTAAATCACTCCATTCATATTTGGAATAATAATATTATGGACCGGGACTCATAGTGAATCTTACAAATAGTAATTTATTAATCATTAAAAATATACTTTAAATTTATAAAAATATAGATATTATAAAAGCGTTGATTGATATTATGCCAAATATAGGATTCAGAAACTTGAGTCTATAATAACATTTTCCTAATATTTAACGTGAATGTGATTAAAAAATATTATGAAAGGTAAGATTGAAAAGAAAAATTTAATCTATATACTCTTAATGAAAAATAATTTTACATAGACATCCAATCATATATTTTCACATAAGTAAGTGTTAGACTCAATCACACACTATTTTAAAAAAATCATATAAATAAATGTATACTATTAATGGACAATTTAAAACTTTTTTATATTATAAGTATATCAAAATTAAATTTTAAAAATAATCATAAAATTTTCATTGACATATAAAAATAACAAATATTATTAGCTACTTTTTTTTCTTTTTCCGAGGGAGCCAAATAAAATTGAACGAGGGGGTAATGTTATGTTCAAGTCTTTAATAAGGTTAATAAGCACGAGTTGGTTACCTCGAATTAATATAAGGGAAAATTGCAACCCACTAAACAATAAATCAGGTGCACTTAATTTAGACCCTAAACTTTAAAAATGTATTATTTGCTTCTTTGAATTTTTTTTTTAAATGTGCAAATTGACCCTCCTATTAATTATTTCATAAATTATTAACAAAATTTTCATAAATTTAAGAATTTTTTTAGTATTGAATTGCATATTTAGGAAAGTTTATAGGTCAATTTATGCGTATTTCAGAATTAGATTGTTATAGTACATCTACTTTGAGTAAAACTTATATTTATAAAAGAGTCGAGGATCGTTAGATTTGCATATTTATAAAGTCTAGGGATTAAAGTGCTAAATTCCCCTAATTATAATGGCTAAAGTTCATTCAATCTAGTTAAGAAGACAACTCATTAGTTTTTTTATAGGTGAAAAAACAAGGCTCAAGATACTCCAAAATAGGAGAAGAGCAGGATATGAGAAATACAAAGAGAAATATAATCTGTGATCACACACCTAAGATAAACTGTGAAAGCAACTCATCTTTTAAGTTATCCCTTACAGCTATTTTATGCACGGTCAAAAAGAGAAGAGAAATACACATAATTCTCAACATTTGCTAAGATATAACAATGGCAAATCACAATTGGTATTTGAAAGCGAAAAAAAGAGTGAAAGATCTCCATGTATGATCAATAACTATTCTACTTTTCGGACCACATCAACCTGCAATGGTCATTCTACTTAGCTGTATAAAGAGAAACGCTAGTGACGCTGACTTGAATATTGTGGATAAGGGAATCCCATATTTTTCCCTTTCAAATAGTCCCCTCAAAAATGGCCAGTGACATATTATCAAATATGCACTACAGAACATTTCACCTGGTCCGGAGCCAACTCCACTATGACTTGGTGGTTGCAACCCCAACAATTTGATAGCCATTACTGCCAATTGCAGCAGCAAAATGGTAGTTCCTGGCACAAAAATTGGGGACTCATCAAAGGTGAACCTACCACGATTTGAGCCACATTCTCCATCACCAAAATTTTGATCTTTCCTTGTTATGTCAAAGACAGTGTCGGATATCCTCAACAACTTAAGTATGAATCTAACAAATCCGCAAAACTTGGCATTCATGTTATTTATTCTTGACATCCTTTGGTTGTTCCACCATCCTCGGATTGACATCCCTGTTGCCAAGTACTCGAATAGAGTAAATGCCAAGTGAACTACAACAAGAGTAATAGGAATCCATAGGGCCGATCCCTGGAACGAAAAAAAAAAAAAAAAGAAGAAATGGTTAGCTCATAGTTATAATATATATAAATATATGATAGTCATAATAACTACAATAAATGTAAGCATAATATAATTTGACCTATATATTCTTGAATTAAACATAATATATAGTTCTCGTATTCAATGAAAATGTGGAAGTTGTAAAAAATACATGATTAGATATTAGTATCCAAAATTTTTATATGCACATTGCATATAAATTAAATACAATTAAATACGATAGAATAAAAAAGTGGAATAAAATAAATGTTATGTTCTATTATTTAGAAACTGAGTGTATGCTTGATATGGGTATAAAAAGGGATTGAAAAGGATTTTTGGATAATTTTGGCGTGTATTAGATGGATCCAAATGGAATGAATGCAATCCAAATATGAAATGTCCAATACCAATTCATTCTATCATATTTTAAAATATTCAAGCAATAGAATGTAATATCCACTCCCCTCCACCGATTTCCTCCAATTCAAACATTAATTTAACTTTTTTGTTTTTGACAATATAATAAAATCAACACAACTTATTCATAGAAAAAAAAAATCAAGAGTGTCAGTTAATGCTCACCTGAGGGAACATATTGGAGTTGGTAGTGATGCAAAATGTAAGGAGACTGACATAGCATATTTCAGAGACGGGTTGAAAGCCCCAATTCACGATCCACATATACGCCAAGAGCTGCCTGAAACTTAGCTTGCCATTTAGTATGCCAAGAACTGGACAATGTTTGCTAAAGAAGGTCTCAAGCAGTCCAGTGGCCCATCTCTTTTGTTGGCTCATTGAAGCTGGGAGCCCAACTGGAGCACAGCCTGTGAAGGCACATGGGTCTGGAGTGCACATTTCTGATCTCCAACCTTTCTTATGGATTGTAAGCCCAGTCAGAAGATCTTCTACTATTGATCCATATATCAAACCCACCTGAAACTCACCAATTACACAGCACTTTTCAAGATCAGTACTTTTTGTTTCTCAAAAAGACAATATCTGCACTTGAGGCGTGGAAGGATTGGCAAGATCAGCTTATATATGGATCCATCATGAATTACCCATTTATTGATCATTAAATTATCTAATAAAAAATAGTAATCATCCAACGATTAATAATAAGATGTCTATGATGGATCAAAATATAAGAGGTTCATTTTATAATTTGTCAAATTAGCTTGCCTCTTTGAAGTGCACCCGGATTTGACACCAGCAGAACTAGTGCGCCGAAAACCCATCCCCCCAATAAAAAAAAAAGACAATATCTCAAACATGAGAAAAAGAAAAGGAATATTTTTTAATAACCACCAAATGTTCCTATATAGTGGCTAAATTTTATATATATATATATATATATATATATATATTATCAATATGAAGAAGACTTTATATTATCAATTAGTTATATATTTTTGTGTATAATTTTGTAATAGTTAAATGAGAATTAAACATTTCCTGAAATATAATTATGGTTAGTTGTTGATATGAAATGTTTTTTATATTTATTTATTAAAATTGAGTCTTAATTTTTAGAAATTCAATTCATAAGTGGCTATTAAAAAACCATTGGCAAGTTGTTCGTGTTGAAAAAAGTTAAAATTGAAGAGTTATCGAGGTTTTCAAAAGGGTTTAAATGAAAATTTTCTGAAATTATTAATTTTTTTCATATATACATAAGCTAAAAACCGAAATTAGTTTGTGAATATATTTAATTTATGCACTATAATATATTTGATTTTGCAGAACCTAAAATCATAAGGATATATATATACATATATGTTTGTCTTGCAGACCTGATCCCCCCAGCCAGTGCCATATTCATATTCACATCCAGCAACTTGATTTGCTGCCTTAAGAGAGTTGGAAACACTTATATCGTTAGGGGAATATGTTTTTCCTTCCAAAGCATGAGCAGCTGCTTTCACAAGCTCTTTTGAAGCTCCAAATTTTTGTGTTAACTCCTTTTCTGACATGTTGTTTCCTACAAAATCAGCTACAAGGTGTAAGATAAACATTAGAAAAGTGAAATTAATATAATGCTTCACAATACACTCACAGGAATAAGGCTTATAGCCTCAGTGGACGTGACATAAAATTTGTCTCTCTCAAAATTGAAATCAATGATATCATGATGTTAAGTAACACTAACAAGTACCCTTTTCGACGTTATCGGGGTAAAGACCATAAATTACTTTCCTTCTCTGGAAGCAGTTTGTTCCTCCATAGTAAGGTCCTTGGAGTCCGGATAATCCTGCTCCCAAGTACTGCGCCATTTAAATAATAAAAAATTAATTTACAAAGCTTATAAGTTAGCTATACTAAATAAGTTTAGTATTTTATGCCAGTGTGTGAATCATTTGAAAATTGACATATCCTGCAACTTCACCTTCTTACAAATTCTCCTAAATTCTTACAAATTCTCCTAAATGCTAAATAAAGTAAGTTTTAATTATATTTTAAAATCTCAAGACACTTATTGTATTTGCTTCTTTTTTTTTTCACTCCATTTAGTACGTGGGTGAACTTGTAGAATGATATTAATGTCAACTTCCGGGCTTGACTGTTTGCTAGGTGGGGTAAAAGGAGAGTTTTGTCTCTGCAGATAATATTTAATTACACTACTCACCTTATGCAAAATCAGGAATTGATTTCCAAGAGGATCGTCCTTAAGTCGTCCAGCATCGAAATTTTGGGGACACTGAGCAAATGCAACTTCTTTTTCTCCCTTAGGATCAAGCAAAATGCACATCGCATGCAGAGCAATCTTTGGATTGGTTACAGACATGTCGCAATCGACGTTCAGAATAAAGGGAGCATTGGTTATCAACCCGGAGACTCTTATCTGAATCACAATATCAGGGGAAGTGTGTTATAGAGAAATTGACTCTTCGATGTTGGTTGTGTGAAGTTCACACGCATTTGAGGAATAATTCCAAGAAACTAAAGAAGCCAACGTCTTACCAAAACATTCATGGCACCGGCTTTGAAATGATGTGGGTGCTCTGGCCTCTTCTCTCTTGATATATAGATCAAATGTGGCAACCCCTCTGAAAGGTTTTCTTTGTTCTCCCATATAACCTTGTAAATTCATATATTGTAACCAAGCAAAGTTGTTTTTTATTTTTCTAACCAATAAGGTGGGAACAAGATGAATGAAAATGTGACTAATGTTACCCACAAAATTTAGAAGACAAGTGAAAATAAGGATACAGAAAATAGGGTCATAAATATAAAGCCATTCTCTCTGTGTCCTTTTTTTTTATTATTTCTTTCCTTATAACACTAACTTCTACAAACATTACATTGGCTACTCAATAAGTTCGTACTTTGCTAAATTAATCCACTAATATTAGTAATTATTTATTATTTTGTATATATTGACTTTATGACGTTAAAGTTTCATTTATATTTGGGAAATAAGCGAATTGAAGTGATTTACTCGGGTACGTACCAATGTGATGACAGAGATGAAAAAGACAAATACGGGCTAATGATGCTTTCATATTAAAATATCTGAATATTAAAATTCAATGATGCATATGTAAGACTGGAGGTTGTTAATTGTAAGACTGGAGGTTGTTAATTATTTGAAGTTTTGAACACCCCACGGCATTTTATTAGGGTTACCTCTACTTATTAACTTTGTTCGTCAAAATGAGTAAATTATGTTTAACCACGCTTGATCCGTCAAAATTAAAGTGGACTGAGTTTTTTTTTTAAAAAATGACTAATGCCTAATTTAGTCTCTGAGGTTTATAGTGGAGGATAAATTAATTCTTTCGATTTAGAAAGTCTTATCGCCATTTCTCAAATTTTACAAATATTGACAAGTTAGTTTTTTCATCAAATTGCCATCAGAATCGTTAATGAAAATTTTCATGTGTTCTATTAACTTATTTACGTATACTATTAATTTCACCATGTGTCTTAACTTACTTCATTTCTCTATTCTGTGCAGAACAAATGATAACTTAATCAAAATTTTTTTCCTGATTAGAGAGTTATGGTGAAAGAGAAGATAAAAAAGAAGGTCTACACAACTTTATTTAGAGGAATGGGTCAAATTAGGACCCATTATGAAAATCAACAATATACAAAAATAAGTTAATAATACACATAGATAAGTTAATAGTACATAACATAGCTCATATGACAAGTTGACAAAGGGATTAATTTGTCCCCACTTGTGAAAGTTACGAGGGACTAATGTAGGGTTTTTCAAATTTGAGTAAGTAATTTATCGATCACTATAAAATTGAGGGATTAAAATGAAGTTTTATTAATAACAACAACAACAATAATAATAATAATAATAATTCACTTAACTAATTAATTTTCAACTTGATTCGTTTAGCCCAACTCATTGGACTAACTCATTTATCAAATATTTTTCATTTTATGGGGGATAATTTCCAACTAATTGTCTTCGTCTATAAATTTTTACGGGGGATAATTTTATGACATTAGTATAAAAATTACAATATTTAAGTTCAATTAATACCACGACTGTGTAGAATGTTGACTTGGGTGAACACCGAACTTTTGCCCTTGCAAAAGACGTACAGATCATTTCCTTAGATCATTTTAGCTCTACCCAAGTCTCAAATTCTAGTTTTCGGTGGGCACCAGATTATTCGATTTTATTGGTTCAATTTGATGTATCTTGTTTTCGTTTGTTTTCGCAGACCTGTTTTGAGCCGTGGCTTGTGTATGTTTTTAGACGCCTGTATTGAGTCTTGTTTTTTTTATAGTTCCATTGTTGAACACTTAGGTCTTTTTTATTTTAGTTTTTAATTTTTATTTTTAGTTTCAGGAATTTGTAAAGTAAAAATTGAAAACTAAAATTTGTAGGGCCTGTTTGATTTCAATTTCCAGTTTTCAATTTTCTTTTCAGAAATTTGTGAAGAAAAAACTGAAAACTGAAAATTGAAATTTGTAATTTTCAGAATTTTCAATATTTTTTCATAAGATCTGAACAACTGAAAACTGAAACCAAACAGGTTATTAGTGTTTCCTTTATGTCTCTCTCTTTCTCTCTCTCAAAGAGTTCAAACGTTTTTAATTATTGAAAAAATAAAGTTCAATACCTCCTTTTCTATTTTTTTCTGCCATTTTAAATTTTTTTAGTAAAAAAAATTCTTAAATGGGCAAATCTATTAAGTTTCCAAAGCTAATCTTAAACAAGTTGAGCCATTAAATAATGATGACTTATTTAAACTTTATTTGTCTAGACTCGTTTAACTCGCGACCTAAATGAGTCAAACCGAAATAATGGAGCTTGAAAGATTTATGGGTCCCCTTAGTTTAGTTTTTAGTAGAATATAATTACTTTTAAAAGAATTTAAGTTGAGGGAATTACTTTTGTAGAATTAAAGTTAAAAGAATTTATTTGTACTTGGAAATGATATATTAAAAGTAAGTTTTATATATTATATATAAATAATGGTATGTTTGGATATGAATATTAAATGTAAGTTTAAAAAAATTGTTTTTGTCTTGATAGGATAAAATAAAATTACTTTCAGAGAAAAAATTATCAAAAAGGGTACAACATAATTTTAGAATAAATAAGTGAATGGTTATTAATATAAGGTTAGTAATAATATTTTACTTCAAACAAAGCTCCCGAAAGTGATTCTAATGGCTTGAAAAAAAGTCAAACAAATTTGTACATTATTCATTCTAATTTTTTTTTTGGTCGCGTTTTCATTCTCATTTTAAGTTCAATAGAATTGCTTTTAACGAGTTGCAAACTACTCCAAAAGAAATGGGCTCTATATCATGCTAAACTCATAAATTGTACACCACTAGAATTGAAGATATATTGGGTACCAATATTATATATGAATGAAATGTAGGTTACTTAATTTTTTTTAGCTAATTCTTATTTTAGCTTCTAATTTTATACATATAAATCATTTTAATCCTTAACTTTTAAAATAAGTTAAATTAGTTCATGACATTACAAAATGTGAGTGAAATTAGTCTCTCATCCCACTTTTATTTAATATTTTTTTAATTAAATGATTATGTGTAATGTTGAGTGATACATTAACATATCATGTGTCACCTAAGGTATAATAAATTTATATCAAAGTATCATTACTTAATATTATACATTATTATTTAATTGATGGAATATTAAATAAAAATGTGTTGATGGATTAATTTAAAGATTTAATTGTCATACAGTGATAGTGTGAAATTCTTTTACTCTATCATTCAATAATATATTGCCACATAAGTCGTGATAGTTAACTTTTACATCAATTACTTGAAAAGTCATTTAAATAAAATGTTTTGATTGGATAATGGTATAAAAGAGTTTTACATGATCAATGTAAAAAAATTGAACTCTTAATTTAACTCATGTTATGTAATATTAGGAATTAGTTGGATTTATTTTAAAAATTAAAAATTAAAATGACTTATGAATACAAGGTAAGAAATTAAGATCAAAATTAAATCTTATTTTTCTATTAGTTGCCAAATCTAAAAATCTCTGTCTCAACACAATTATGATCAGAGTAGAATGAATATAATATTTATAAAATGCACAGCATTTCTTTGATCGTACGTTCAACACTTCAATTACGTGATGCGAATAATGAAGATACCTTTATTATGGTTGGATGATTTCTCCGTTCGGTGTTTGAGAAAACTGCAAATTCTCCGTCAAGTCGGCAAGGAATTGATTCTCGGCCGGCTTCTATTCTGCGGCAAAGTTGATCGTACGTGTCCTGCATGCCACCACGCAGCACACAAATGAGACAAAGCCGGGTCGCAGTTCATGGCCAGGCACTGTCCATTTTTCAGAAACATATGAACCGCTTCTTCAATGCTCATCTATGTCTTGCCCCTAATTGTTAAATTTTAAGTATCAATTTTTTATTATTAATTATTAGATAATTATTATTTTTATAGGATGATTTGATTTAATGGCTAATAATAGAAGGTTTATAATAGATCTAAAAATAAAAAGTCTATCGTAAAACCCACCTAGCTTCATTGTAACAACGCAGCCAATGGGTTAGGGAAAAGTTTATGGGTAACTTTTAGGATGGGCCTCTTAAGTTATGGTTCACCATGAACCCCTTAATTTTGGCCTACTATAGCTGGTTTTATGAATTTATAATTTAGCCTTTTTGAAAATTTCATTTTGACCCCACAAACTACTAAGATGTAGTTCACAACCCAATATATATTTATTACATGAAGCTCCCTTTGAAACAAGCCCAAGATCTCGACCAAAAAAAAATGTTGAGATAGTTTTAATTGAACAAATGACTAGTGAAAGCAATTAGATAGTATTAATTATTCAATTTAATTTTTTTATGCATTGATAGAATAAAATAATTTGATATTGTTAGCCAATAGTAAAATTTTATCAAAATGACAAATTATGGTGTGTGATTATTATAATAATTATTTTCAATGATATGCCATTTTTATTTGATAAAATTCTATTGATTAATAATATAAACGTTATTTTATAATTTCAATGTATAGAAATTAAATTCTTAATCATTTATATTTCAATAACTATTATTGTTAATTTAATTATTTATGAGTTTTGCTTACCACTATTTAATAGTACACAGTACTAAGGGTGGGGCATGATTTTATACATATGGGCAAAGATTTGATATAATATTTTATCAAATATTTTGGTAAATTCTTCAGTATTTTCTATTTCAAGTAAGAAAATACTCTTTTATTCCTTTCTTTATTGGGTGGGTGCGCAAATCTTTTATTCTACTGTACTGCCTTTATTTTAATCATTTTCATTATTGAAAGAGGATATTTTGTAGTTATTATTAATACATAATTAGATATATGAAGATAAGCAAGAAATTTAATTTATTGTACAAGGCGTAAAATTGCTAATTATAAACAACTAGTTCAACAAAATTATAACTCAATTAATAGTTTATGGACCATATCCAATACCTTTTTCCAGTGTCATGTTATCGTCATCCTAACTCTTCGTCGCCATGACCTATCTTTCTCTATCAAGCTTCGTATTGTAATTATAGCTATTTTTCAAGCAGATGGTTTTAATCCAAACCAATGAAATCATCCATTTAATTTAAGCAACATTGAATGATTGCCATTAAGGGGTAGTTAATTATATGACCACTTACACAACCATGATAGCCTGGTTGACATATCTTCGACATAATCAATTTTATAAAAAAAATGATAAAATTGTAATTTTAAAAACAGTAGGGTGGGTTGGCTCTAAAATTTCACAGATCTCTCACTTTTTACCGATTTAATAGGTAACAAGTTTACCCTTCTAACAAAATCTCGATAGTCACGCCCATCAAACGGTCATGAGCAAGGGGTCCGTTGTGGTCCTCTACCCTCAAGCCCCATGTTAAATGATAGTTTTTATAAGGAAAGCATTAGACTATAGCCTTAGATAGATGAGTTTTATGGTGTACCTCTGAGCTCGTCGTGAACCACTTATTTATTAATTGTTGGATTAAATTATTTAATAAAAATGATAATCATCGAACGATTAATAATAGGATGTCATGGTGGACCCAAACATAAGAAGTTCACCTTATAATTTACCCCTTAGATATGGTATTCCTATGTATGTTTGGGAGTGGTATAATTATTGAACTTCTTAAAATAAAAAGCTATAGTAGTGCTGTTTGGTAAAATAATATAAAGATATTCTCAATAAGAACAAATTATAATAATAGTGTTTGGTAAATATATTATATGGTTTCTCTTAGAATCTAAAATAATTAATTGATATTGATATTAAAGGAAATATTGTCATTAAAAAAAGGAAGCCAAGTTAGATTAGTCTTGCAGTTTTAAATAGTATAATGTAACTCTGAAAAACACAACATAAAATATTATAAAAGACAGCTCTAGCTTTTTTAAGCCATAAACAAAAACACCTTGAATTTTTTTTTTACCAAATAAAAAAAATTAACTTTTTATTTTTGTAACCAGAAATATCTCTTTAATAAGCACTAAAAAAACCACGTGTATGACTCATGATACATATTAAACAATACACTTGAAATTCAAGCAGTTGTAGGATACATTAATGAGGGAGCTAGCCAGTTAATTATACTATTTTATGAATAATGCTACATTATTAAAGAAAAATGTCAAATTTTTTATAGGAAATAAAATTATATGATTTATCTAACTATCCAAAGGTTAATATCTATATCACATCATTTTGATAAGGAAATTGTAGCAAAATTTCTCAACTCTTAGAACATCATGATTCATATTTCACATTGCTTGCACCGTTTATCAAACTAGCCAAATATTATTTCTAATATCTAAAAGTAAGTATTCAATTGTGACATCCACTCTCTCATCATTGGATGTGATGATAATCCTTACTTTTTCAAGTGATGCTATTTAAATACTCAAAAAATAAATATTTATTGGGACACCAGTTAATAATCATTTGATGTGATATGATAGATAAAATGTGTGGGATCCACCATCATATCCAATAATTGTTAAGTGAGTGTCCCAACAGACATCTACTTTTTGAGTGTTTGAATACCAATCTTGCACTTTTTCTATCAATTCATGACATCTAATAGTGATGGAATCTACTTTTAAATGTTGAAATAGTAATATTCTAGAAACAAACTAAGGGAGGCCCCACTCTTTTCAGGGCATTGTATAGTGTGGCATAATATTTACGTAATTACCTTCATCCTTAGCCATTCTTGTTTGAATTCTGGCGTTGAGTCTTCTTTGTTGGCCTCGAATGCATTAGACTCATCACTAAAGTATCTGTATGGGACTCTAGCTTGCACATGGTACTTCTTGCAGAAAGGTACCCAAAGCTTGGCAAACTTGGAGGCTTCTTGAAGCGCGTAAAATGTAAGAGGGGAGCACCCATCATCGGAAACGTAACATGCTAGCTTGTGAGCTGGGTAATCAAGTGCCAACAAAGACAGCACGGTGTTCACTGTGATGATGGGTGGTTCAAGCACAGGGTCTGCAGTTGTCACAAACAAGTCCACTGGTGGAAGCTCTTGCCCCCTGTTGAAAACACTCAATTTCTAGCTTAGCTCTCTTATATGAATTCCACTTGATCGGAGTTCACTTATTTTACGTTCAAAATAACTTATATTTACTTTAGATTCTTCTCTCGGCTCTTTTTTCTTTTTGTCTAAGGGTATGTTAGTGAGTTTGGGTTTTAGAGAAGGAATGGGAGAGGAGGACTTGTAATATAATTTTACACTATAAGTCCTCATTCCCTTCCACAATCTAAACTCATAAACATATCTTAAGAGCATGATACCTTCATAGTTAAGAACGGAGTGTTATAATAATAGTAGTAATAAAAATTGGAAATAGCTATTGTAAAATAAAGGAAAGGAATTACATAGATATACACCTTTGCAAGAGACGATCAGGGTAGGTTTTGATTACTGCAGGAGTCCAGCAGGTGGTAAAGGTGAAAATCCAAGACATGGTGAACCATGATTCGCATATCAGGGCACCGAACCAACGGAAAGAATAGCTGTTGAGCAAAGAGATGAGGCGGTAACCAACCAGCAGTAAGAGGAGGATTAAAATGAAGCTATCCATTACCCTTTTAAGGTTGTGCTTGTACCAATGTTTCTCATAGAGGAGGAGAGAGTTTTGGTTGGCCATTGATTCGAGCTAAGGTGATAAGAAAAAACGGGAAAGGTTTTGTGACTGTTTGCCTATAGTTGGATATATAATAAGATTGGACCAGACTATATCGTTTTGACATATAAATATTATCACAAAACCTTTGACTATTCAGTTTGTGTTGGTAAAACTATAAAATTAGAACTATTGTCGTTTATTTGTATACTTATCTTTTTTGTATAATCGATGGTATTAAAATCAATTTATGGTTGTATATTTTAGTTAAAAAGTTGTTTTAAATTTTTTTGTTTTGTTTGGATTGCACGAAAAATATTGTTTTATATGATAAATTATTAAAAGGATATATGAAATGATTTTTTATACTATATGATATTTAATACTTCAGGTTAATTTGATAAAAGTATAATGATTATAAAAATAATCAGACCTTTACTTGTAATCAAAAGTATAAAAAGCATAAGTTGAATTCAGTCTAAAATTATTAATTTATTTTCATACCATTCCCGAACATATTAGATTTTTTTCCGTAAATAAACCCTTTTTTACCTAAACACAGACTATGTTTCATTTTCAATCAATAGTTTGCCTTTCAAATTAAGAATTTGACATAGGATTGTGTCTTTACCTAAAATATTGGGCCACTATGTATATGGAACAAGGATTCTATTTGAATTCTAAAGGAAAAAAGGACCCAAGGTTCGTCTCGATGTTGGTATGCCAGCTCAATTATTGGAGCCTCAAAAGCGTGATGAACGTTACGTATGCATAGTATTTCCATACAGAGATTTTCATAGAAATTTAATTGTCGCTATCTATTCGTTTATTTCCACCCTTTTTTATTAAAAAAATAATCAACAGGCATCTTAAGTAGTTCTGGTGGCTTCTGTCCCTGCACTACTAACATTGTTGCGGTCCCTTCTGTATTATTGGCTATCTAAAGGACAAAAATTCAAGCTTTCGGGCATGGAGACGGCAAGAACATGTCACATGAAAAAGAAAAGTTGGGATCAATATTCAGAATCATCAATTGGCCCCATGTTTATCACCGTTCATGGGAAAAATTATAAGGTGGGTCTTTTATGTTGGGGTTTATCATGGATCCTCTATTATTAGTCGTTGAATGATTACCATTTTAATTAAATAATGTAATCCAAAGACTAATTAATAAGAGATGTATAATAGATTCAAATATAAGAGCTTCACTGTAAAATCCACTCTTCATGGTGGCTGCTTCTAAAATGGTCCAAGCCGACTCGAAGAAATGTAATAATATAAAATGTTCAAAAATTGATGAAATTATGGTTTTGTCCTTGTTTCTTTTTTCTTTTTTTGAAAAAAAGCACTTAACTCTTTCTGGCCCTCTTCCACCATTGTTGGTGTCCCCTCCATCACCGTCAGTGAGCTCTTCATAGCTCCACCTCTTCCATCTTCTTTGGCTTATTCATTCTCTCTTTCCTTCACCTCAAATTAGGAATAAGATGAAGCAGGTACAAGACAAAATACCCACCCCCATTTTTCCTACCGGAAGATAAGGAAGCAACACGCAATGCTTGGAAGGATGACTTGTTTGGGCTTGTTTACAAAGTGGGAGTCTCAGTGAAGAATACAAGCACAAAATGAAAACCAAAAGTTTTAAATGATAAATTCTACAAAAGATTAAAACTTTGAGCACCCAGTTAGCTTTAAATGACTCAGCGATTAACATTTTAAATCCGAATTAAAGATGGAAAGAAAAGTTTCATAAAGTAGTGGTTTTGTATGTGAGCTTGGAGATCGAAATGATGAGTCTTAATTGGAATGAAGATTGAGGTTCAGAGTGCTAAAATTTAACGCTAAGAACAGAAGATGTCTTGATACTAAGACCGCTGCTAGGTGTGGAAAAGCTTCGCGGGTTGGTGTGTAGCTAAGGGGACGATCATGGCAGCAAAGGTGGGTGAGGTACAAGGCAGAGCAACGTGGTAGCGGCAATGAGGACAATGCTAGAGAGAGGAGAAGAGAAAGGGTGAGGGAAAGAAAAAGGGTAAAACTGTAACATCGGTTTAATAAATATTAAAAAATAAATATACATTATTATAAGTTTTTCATCAAATAATAAAGTACTTTAATCATAGTCATTAACTTCAATTCCAGCAATTAAGATTTATGGACCTTGATGATCCAAAACTCAACTTTCCCCATCATTGAAGCCTCCCTTGATGGTAACTACTCCACGGAACTTTTTTCCCTATTTTGCGCTTGTTGGCCCCATGTTTATATTATAACCTTGTTGGGTCATGGTAAGGTTCTCACCACGTTTTGAACCATTATACGGTCCTCCCGTTTTCATTATTAAATATTATTTTAATAGATCAGATTTAAAATTACACAAAATATATAAAAGATGTAAATAAAATAATGAATTTCAAAGTTACAAAATTATTCTTCACTCCATTATTAATTTTTATTCAATCTTATCACCTATCATCCCTCTATCTCATCTCATCCCCCAAGTCCACTGTTTAAGCTGATGCCCCTTCCCAGCTAACGAAAAATATCTCTCTTCTTCTCAATTAATGGTTCTAACTAAGAGCAAGCTACCAAAGAACAAATCTGAAATTACAAAAATCAAGATTAGAGAGACCTCCATCCAAACAAAATAAAATTACAAAAATCGTTTCTACTCTTCCTCCAACCCATATCTTAGCCTAACCTACGTTAGTCCGACCATTTTATGTGAGATGATTTATGTCATGGTTTATTTTTTTTCATTTGTGGGACACAAAAAAAGTTGATATTTTTTGCAGCTGATTCAACAACCACCTAATGACATAAACAATATATAACAAAACCGAATACACACTTAAATTCTCTAGCCCTTTTTAGCTACTAGAGAAGTTGAGAACACCAGCTTGGCAAAGGATCATTAACATGGTATCTTAATTATTTTAGTGATTATGGAAATGATATTTTAATATTTTGATGCACCCAACATTCTACTTTAAGAGATATTAACTAAAACAAAAAGCACTTTTAGAGATAATCACCGTGATTTCAATGGTAGTGTTCCTCAGGTTGTTGAGGAGATGGGTTAGGAAGGAAGGGCCATTGGAAATGATAGTGGTAAGGTAAGAAAAGAAAGCACTACAGATGCACAATTGAGATATTGGTGGAAGACGAAGGTAATTGTGTGGTTGTATCTCTTTTGGTTGTTAAAGATAGAGGGAGAAAATGCTAGAAAGATAGAGAAGAATTTTGTTGGGTCAAGGTAGCCCGACAAGGGAGAGATCCAAGACGACAGACTAAGTGAGATAATCATATAAGTGGATCGGACACCACATATTGACCTAAACCCTTAAGGCAATGAGTTTATAGGTCTTTCCATCTTATGTACACCTTACATAGTTCATTCCTAACCGATGTAGGACTTTACCTCTCACACTTAAACCCAAACAATCTCCCCTCCCCCCAAGTGTAAGGCTTAACACAATCTGCTCCCACTCAGCGGAAGCCTGAGTATTCAATGGTATTATCCCACCATTCCTCCAATACTCCACCAGGCTATATCCAAATCATCAACTTTGATACCGGTTATTAGGGATGGTGTAGCGGAATAGGTCCCCCAAGTAAACTCATATGAATCCAATAAACCAAATAAATGCATAAAAACACAAAAGGGATAAAAATAAACAAAATGAGAACGAGTGCAGAGACATAAGAATTTAACGTGGTTTGACAAATCACCTGCCTAAATCCAGCTTAGAGGATAAATACTTTCACTATGAGAATAAAAATAGTACAAGATCCCCACTTTATTCTCATATCAGACCGAAGCCCCTTTGTACACTCTCTCTTATAATAGAGTCTGCATCTCTCACTTGTTCTCTCTCACTACCATGCACCTAGGCCATTGATCTGATTTATAACTAAGGATCCTAATCTCTAAGAATCCGTATCAAATCCTAACATATTATTCAAATCTTCACATAATCTTTCAAATCTTCACAGATTCTTTGAATCTAAATGGATTTTTCCCACATCCTAATAGACTTTACATATCCTATTAGATTTCACATATCTTACCAGATTTACTATATTCTACTAGATTTAACATATCCTTAATTTAAATATTTCTAAATCTAAGGATACACATCTCAAAATATACATACATCTAGAATACACATCTCAGGATACACATCTAAAAGATATACATAAATAAAATCAATCGCTATCCTGTCAAGACATACATAAGCTAACTTTCCTAATACATCTCCACTTTGGAAAAATGTCTCACCATCATGGAAATAGTTAATAGCTTCACCTTGATCTAAGCCACCTAGTCACATGCAAATTGCAAACCATTGGCTTTAACGTGTACCAGCTACACACCTGAATCCACAATAAAACATGGCTTCACGTTGATTCAAAAATTCAGCCAATGAATATGTGTAGCTATGCAATCTTCCATCTCCTTTCATTCTTTCCAGCTTCCCATCCTCAAACCAAGATGTCCGAAACTTCCCTTTCCATCAAATCCTCCATGGCAAACCCGTAAGATCTAACCTTGTGCCAAACATATTTGGCAAACGGTATTGAGCTCTAATAAGCTTTGATACCAATTGTTGGTGATAGCATAGCGGAATGGGTCCCACAATCAAACTCGTACAAATCCAATAAACTAAATAAACACACAAAAACACAAAGGTAAATATAAACAAGATGACAATGGGTATAGAGACACTAGAATTTAACATGGTTTGTCAAATCACATGCCTACATTCATCCTAGAGAATAAACGTTTTCAATATGAGAAGAAAAATAGTACAAGATTCCCACTTCATTCCCATACCTGCCCAAAGCCCTTTGTACACCCTATCTCACAATAGAGTCTATATCTTTCACTTGTTCTCTCACACTAATATGCACCTAGCCCATTAATCTTATTTATAACCAAGGATCTTAATCTCCAAGAATCCTTATCAAATCCTAATAGATTATTCAAATCGTCATAGATTCTTTAAAGACATTCTTCAAATCTTAAGAGATTCTTTGAATCTAAAGGGATTTTTTTTTTTTTTCCATATTCTAACAGACTTCACATATCTTATCGAATTTCACATATCCTACCAGATTTAACACATCCTTAATTTAAATATTCCTAAATCTAGGGATACACATCTCAGGATATACATACATCTTAGGATACATATATAAAGGATATAAATAAATAAAATTAGTCATTGTCTCATCGAGATATACATGAGCCAACTTTCCTAATAGGTTAGTGGGTTGATACAAAAATTGAAATGTTAAACAAGGTCTTTTTGGTAATTTAGTAGTAACCATACAATGGTCCAGAATACATGGAGAACCAACTTAACATGACCTCAACCTTATTATTTTGACATACAAACCCACTTTTTCATCATGCGATGGATGAAAAGGATTTGTGGATCATCATCACATCCAACTATAAAAAAGAAATAAGTGTCTTAATTAGCATTCATTTTTTGGATGTCAAAATAATATTTTTGTTTATATTACTCCTGGAATGGACTTGTAATTTTATTCTGTTTTGGGACTATTGGCCCATATACGTGTGTAATGCAAGAAGGACTCCGTGAATTATTTTTTTCTATATTTGGGTCTTCTGGTATATATATATAAGACAATTGTAAGTTCATTTCATATTAGAGGAATAATATAAGAAGGAAAACAATATAGATAAGCAATATATACAAAATTTAACATTATAGGACCCTTAGAAGAAATTTCAACAACTAAAAGTGTAAATTATCCTTATAAACTATTAAATTATATGAACAACTCTTGAAATTATTCATATAATTTATCATTCTCACTTTTGAAAGATACTTAAACATATTGACTCTAGGAAATTCGTATGCATTGATGAGAAAACTATAGTGATAGGTATAGGTGATAATATTATCATTTGATTTATTGGTTATATACATGTAAAATTTCCATCCATACATAAGTTTATAATTAAGTCACAACATTATTTTTTACCATATCAATTCTCCTAATTCCTCATTCATTTTTTTAACAATGATCAATTATATATTTTTTTAAGTATGTACAAATAGTATTTTTCTTCAATATTAGAAAGCATAAAAAATTGTGTCATTAATTAGTTAGACATATATAATCATTAATAGACATAATCTCAATTGAGTGGGGTAGAGATTTCCTCATACTTTAATGTATAATAAAAATTTGATTTTGTTCATAACCAATAAGGATACATTGGATCGAATCACTTAATGGTCATATAATTTATAGGTTATAAGTACATTGAATAAAACAAAGAACACCAACGACCACATACAATGACCAATTTAAACACAAAAAACATAATATGATGAGTTTCAAACTTAACATATATGGAATAGCTAAATGTAGTCGACAACAATATACTTCCTCCTTTTTACTTCATCTATCCAAAATTAAAAAAAAAAAACATAGATAAAAAAATAATAATATATCTTAGTAATAGTAAAAGATGTATGTATGGACCATATTATCCTTAAAATATAACTTTACATGATTATGATGTTATTGAAAAAGAAACACAATTAATTAGATTATGAGTAGTATTGGAACAAAAAATTTAATACTTCTTGATATAAGAAATAGACAAATATTTCGGATAAAAAAATGAATAGATGGAGTGAAAAAGAAGAGTAACTACTATGGATAATGTAAGGGGTGGAAATCTCTTATTCTCAAATCATATTTTCTGTCATGTCCTATCAATCATTTTTTGGTACATGGAAAATAAACATTTAATGAGAAGTTCTTGTATGAGTACAAGTTTTCTCATCTTTATGTACACTCACAATAGAAGAGTTCCATCAACTTTATTTAAGATGCATTTGTTTATGGGTCCAACCAACTTTATTATGTGCATAAAAATGAAATGTTAGACTTGTGCTCACTTATAAAGTTTTCATATTGAATAGCATTTAAAATTTAAAAATAGTTACTAAATATATGTTATCCGTTTTTCGAATGACAAGTAGTGATGGATTGGAAATGGAACATGATTTAGGGACATATGATTTCTATCCATTGCGGGAGGTAGTTATTGTAAGCTAAATTCATATATGTGTATATCGTTATTTACTCATAATATATTTGGTTTGAATTTTCATTTTCTGTTTTCATGAATTGTGAATGAAATAGTCAAAACAGGAAATGAAAACAAATTGCATGCACTTATTATTTTCATTATTTCCTTCAAAAAAATTTGAAAACAGAAAATACAAAAAAAAAAAATAAAAACAGAAGATAAAAATAATGCCCAAATGGACTCTAAATGTTTACATATTTTTTTTGCATTGGCCTCTATCAAAATATGACAAAAACACATGTAAAAAAGTACTCACTTTGTTTCAAGTTAATTGTTCAATTATTGGGGTTCTTGATATTTCAGGTTAATTATTCACTTATCATTCCAAGAGAGTATTAATTATATTTTTTTAATATTATCCTTAGTGCTTACTTCTTATTCCAAGAGAGTATTGATTATATATTTTTTAAATGGGGACAATTCAATCCATTTATATAATTTATACCATTACTAATGTTTATGTACTATTTTCTTAATCTATATGCATTTTTTCCTTAACAGTTAACTTGAAATGGAGGTAGTATATGATGAAAATGGTTTACAAACAATTAGTATGATTTGGAGCGTTACGGCGCTTGTGAAATTAGACAAGGAATGGGGCCAAACAAACTTCCATAAATTAGTATAAGACACAAGGTGTTCCTTATGAATTAAAGACTATCATACTCCTTTCTTCTCAACTAGTTGCTAATTATGTCACATCAACTGCCACCCCTCTCTGTCCACGAAGTACCCCGCCATGTCAGGAACGTCGCCACTACCTCTGAACACCAAGACTATTATGGCCCCTAGCGAATTGCCTCTTCTTGTAGTCCTTCACCCTTCTTTGCGTGCTACCGGTCATGACAAAGCCTAAGCCATGGCACATGAGTTGTTGACGTCGGAGCACTTTCGCATCATGTACCATGATACTATATGAAGCCATGCAACATATACCATGATACTATATTCTAACACAATGATTCCTTTAGATCTAGCACTGTAAATGTATGCTTAAATTAGCTTTAAGTGATTAGTTTTAAGTCTTAAATGGTAAGCTCTTATTTGATAAAGTTTATGAACCCGTACATAAAGAATATGTGTTGTTTTCTTAACCCATGCATGTCAATTATATGAATAGGACTTACAATTGAGATCCACCATGTTCAAGTTGTGACCTAGTACATGGCCTTAATCCAGCAAAATGATTAGAAGCATATTAAGTTGTTTGATTAACATGCATTCCTATTGATAACTTCCCTAAACACAAAGTCAAAGATTTTATGCTGGTATCCGCTTACACAATTGACTTTTACTTGGATTGCAACCTGTTGAACCTGTTGCCTGAATTACTTGCATTGTACGTTACATGAATGTAGTTTGACATTTTGGCACTGTGCAAGTTAGAGCTTGGGAATGCTATTGCAAAGGCTATCCGTTTTACTTTCTTAGGTTGAGAAAGTTGTTGTTAGTGAAATCTCAAAATGTGTTGAGTACTGGATATAGGCAGGTTGGCCGAACCAGTATAAAATTTCTTGTGTCCATTTTTCTCTTCCCTGAACTTTTATTCTCACATTATCATTCTTTGTTTCTTCTTGAGTAAGTACTCATTAAATTAATATATGTGTTGTTATGCTTTAAAGTTTTACTTTCTGAACTAACCAATAACTTCACTGCTGCACTTCAAGCTTCTGCTTGATAGAACTCTATTTGAACAAGTTCAGAAAGTGAAAACATTTGAAAGAAGAATGAAGCATGATTCAACCTCCTTCTCATGCACTCTTTTACCAACAATCTGAAGTGCAGATAATCATCGGGACAAATGGCAATATCCTATTGTACATAATTGTCTATAAATAAAAGGCATTAAGTAGCAGTAGGTTTCATATCACACATTCAAGCTCTTTCAAGTTCAAAGTCACTCTAACGCTTAGAACACAAAAGAAAATAATAAAGACTCTCTTACTGACTTACTCACTTTCATCCTTTTTCTTTGGATTAACCTTTTCTTTTCATATATTTTGCTTTATTTCTTGCTCATTTACTGTAACTTCTTGTATGTTGTCAATCAGTATTCAAAAAATAAAAAAATAATCAGCCTACAAATGTGATAACTTGTTGTCTCTTATTCTAGTTGCAAAATACTTTAATCTTGAATAATTTACATTCTGTTTGCATTGTCATTGTGAACGTTGAATTAATAGAAAAAGTCTAATTGCCACTTAATCTTTAAGAACTTGAGAACTCATAAAGAGGAATCATTTTCGTTACTCGAATTGATATCGTGAACCAAAGCTTGCTAAGTTTGATTTGTTGATCGATAAAAATACAAGCTAAACAAATGATAACTTGCTGGATTGACTTTGTCCTCCCCACGGGGTTGTGTTATTGCTTGTGTGGCGGGTTCCAAGGTGTTTAATCATCTCTATCACATCTTGTGTTTGGTCTCATTTAAGTCATTAGACCTCTCCGAGGAGTCTCCCTACATGCATTCATCTTATGACTCCCTTCCTTTGTAGAAGGCGATTGTGGAGGGGGGCAAACATGATTGAGGCAAGCCCTTTGTTTATCCTTGTGTTTGTGGTCGTCCACGTAGGGGAGCTCATGTGGTCCTTCTAGGTATAGCAGGTGTGGCTAAACGGCTTCTACAAGACCTTTGGCGTTAAATATAGTTAGAGCTACTGTCGATGGCATGCAGAGTTTTATAGATGTAGCCTCTCTTTTGTATGGTAGTAGTTTGGGTTTTGGGAATTCAAACGAACTGATTATTTAGTTTGATTTTTATTTGGATTACCATATTATGTCAAACCTTCATTGGTTGAACAGCTACTTGTTATTAGTTTGTTTTTCATGCAATGTGTTATATCTAGGTTTCTATTTATGATTGTGGTATTTGATATTGTCACAACGTACCCGGAGGGAGGCGCCAAGACTCGAATGGCGATCGTTTGGCTTTTGAAAAAAATGTTTGGGAGTCGCCACCAATTTTAATTCTGGAAAAATTGGAAAACCTTTAATTTGCAAACTGGTCTTTTAAAATGAGATTTAAGGTCAAGAGTCTGATTATGATTAGGGAAGGGTGGAAACTTAATCCCACTGCACCCCTAATACATCCGTATAAATACGGTTACCCTAGAGCTGATTATGCCAATTAATTATGACTTTAAAATATTTATTTTTCCCCAAAAGTTTGCGATTATGTAAAATATAAAGTAAAATAAAATAGAAAGAAATTAAAAGAAAACAATTTAATGAAAAATTAATTTTAGTTTGATAGTTGTAAGCTACGCCGACGTACCTTCTGGTGCAATGAGGAACTCAAAACCACGTTGTTCTGTAGAAAATGCTTGTGTGTTTGATTGATTTTTGTTAAAAGTGAAAATAAAAATGTGTTGGTTGATTTTACTTTTTGAAAAGATGATTTTTGGTTGGAAAATGATTTTTGATTGATTTTTTGATTTTTTGAAAATGATTTCTAATTGGGCAACTGTTAAAAAAAGAAATCCGATTTTTGCACGAGGTTCAAGGCAGCATTTAGCTGCTCAGTGAATCTCTATGATTCAATAATGTATGAAGGAGGGATCCACCTCTCAGTCATGGTTATCGACCATCGCACGGATAAAATAATATTTTTTGTCTTTGTTTTTTTATTATTTTTTTATTATTTATATATATTATTTTCATTTTTTTTTCTTATATTTCTTTTTGTATTTTTTTTAAAGTAGTCCTAAACTCAAATGAAAAAAAAAAAAACCTTTCAGAATGTTTTTTTGGTTTTTTTGCTTTGAACCTTAAGAAAGGCCCAATTCTACAAAAACAAAAAAGAACTTAAAAAAAAATTAAAAAAAAAAAGTCCAAGAGCCAAGAGCCTCTGCAGCTGTACCTCCGCTGAGTGCTCCAACAACAAGGCCAAGAGCCCATCCCCTGTCAGTCTGATTGCCAGAGAGAGGAGATGGTTGTTGCAGTTGGGAAGAAATCGAAATATTCCCCTCCTCATCTCTTCTTTTGTCATTCCGCTTATTGCTATTTTATTTGATTTTTTTTATTTTTTATTTTTATTTTGTCTCAGTACTGACACTGTTGAGCTAGTTCCCCCCCTTTTTTATATCTGCCATCCTCCGCGTTCATGCTGTTGTGTATGCGTGGTAGGGAGTGGGTCAGGCAAGATAGCCACCCATTTATGCTCCTTTTTAAAGAAAATGGGCTAAGATAATCGGGCCTCTCTTTTCCTGAAGGTGGGCTGACAAAAGGAACTCAATCATGTAATTGGGCTCAAACATCTTGTATTGCAAAGTTGGACTAATAATTGAAAATAAAATGAATCCGAAATTAAAAGGGATTTAGGCTGAATATTTGTATATTTCTCATTTGTCCGAATTGCACCCAGGTCTCGAACCAGTAGCACCAAATGGAATCAAACTGCTAGAGCAAAAAATCAAGACAATTTTTGATGATTTTTCCTTTTGAAATTTTGATTTAAAACAAACTAACCTAAAAAATACTTTTTTTTCATTTTTTTATTTTTTCAAATGAAATGAACCAAGAGACTACAAAACGACTACTTCTTTTTTTTTAGTTATTTTTTATTTTCTGAAAATACTCTAAAAAGGATGTAAAATATGCAAATTTTGAAATTTTCTGGTCTAAATGACCGGACAAAATCGGGTGTTCACAGTTGCCCCTCTTTACTTGTATCTTACTGAAAATATAAAGTCTGCGACTTTAATGTTTGCCGTAAGGGATAAGTAATGATATGAGCACAGATTTTGTCCGAATGCATGATGCATGATGCGTGAACATGTTTAACGACAGTGCAAAATGATGTTAGATGACTTAATGCATGGTTTTGATGTATTTCAATGAAACACTAAATGCATGATGACAATGTAGGATGCTCTGATTGGATGATGTTAAATGACTCACACGGTGGTAAGTGCATGATAGAAATATTTGAATGCTAAATTGACAATGCCGAAGGCTTTGATGAGCACGCTGAGGCAATGAATGTTTGATGTGAAATAATGCTAATGCTTCTAATGAATGATGCTGGATGATCTCAGGGTGAAAACTAGATGCATGCAGAAATCTAAAGAGAACTGAAAGAGGGTGAGGAATTTAGAAGCTTGAGAGTGCGAAATGCATGTGAAGGAATTGCATGTGAAATTTAAACTCTGTGAAGGTAATGCATGTGAAAGCAAAGTGGAGACCTGAAAGTAAATGTGGAAGCCGTGAAAGCGTGTAAAATGTGAATTTTAGCAGACTTGAAAACTGAAAGCACGATGTGATGATTGTTGAAGAGTATGTAAATGTGAACTTGAAATGAATTTTAATTTGGAGAAAGCTGTAAATTTGGAAAACTGTAAATTGGAGAAAGCAGTAAATTGGAGAAAGCAATAAATTGTGAAAGCGGTAAATTGGAGAAAGCTGTAAATTGATGAAAGCTGTAAATTGGAGAAAATTGTAAATTGTGAAAGCTGTAAATTGGTGAAAGCTGTAAATTGGAGAAAAATGTAAATTGTGAAAGCTGTAAAAATTTTTTATTTTTTATTTTTATTTTTAAGTTCTTTTTTGTTTTTGTAAAATTGGGTCTTCCTTAAGGTTCAAAGCAAAAAAACCAAAAAAACATTCTGAAAGGTTTTTTTTTTTTTCATTTGAGTTTAGGACTACTTTAAAAAAAAATACAAAAAGAAATATAAGAAAAAAAAATGAAAATAATATATATAAATAATAAAAAAAATAAAAAAACAAAGACAAAAAATATTATTTTATCCGTGCGATGGTCGATAACCATGACTGAGAGGTGGATCCCTCCTTCATACATTATTGAATCATAGAGATTCACTAAGCAGCTAAATGCTGCCTTGAACCTCGTGCAAAAATCGGATTTTTTTTTAACAGTTGCCCAATTAGAAATCATTTTCAAAAAATCAAAAAATCAATCAAAAATCATTTTCCAATCAAAAATCATCTTTTCAAAAAGTAAAATCAACCAACACATTTTTATTTTCACTTTTAACTAAAATCAATCAAACACACAAGCATCTTTCTGAGCAGCGTGGTTTTGAGTTCCTCATTGCATCGGAGATGCGTCGGCGTAGCTTACAACTATCAAACCAAAATTAATTTTTCATTAAATTGTTTTCTTTTAATTTCTTTCTATTTTATTTTACTTTATATTTTACATAATCGCTAACTTTTGGGGAAAAATAAATATTTTAAAGTCATAATTAATTGGCATAATCAGCTCTAGGGTAACCGTATTTATACGGATGTATTAGGGGTGCAGTGGGATTAAGTTTCCACCCTTCCCTAATCATAATCAGACTCCCGGACCTTAAATCTCATTTTAAAAGACCAGTTTGCAAATTAAAGGTTTTCCAATTTTTCCAGAATTAAAATTGGTGGCGACTCCCAAACATTTTTTTCAAAAGCCAAACGATCGCCATTCGAGTCTCGGCGCCCCCCTCCGGGTACGTTGTGACAGATATGATGATTGGTTTTATGCTTATTATTATTGATTGTTCAGCCAAGTGTAATCTTGCTTTTAGGCCTTATGCACAAGGCTCACGTTTGCATTTTAAGTTTAAAAAAGTTTTATAGTATTTTTACTATATCATATTCTAAGTAAACATATTAAAACTAAAACAAAAAAGTAACACCTCATAGAAAGTCACAATGTGACTTAAGCATATTAGGCAATTTATTTAGGGTGTTACAAATACAGGCTAGGCCTGTTTATATTAAAGCGTAGTCTATTTTCACCCTTATTAACAGCTTAAGTTATGATTCAACTCTGAACTATTAACAACATTTGTCAATTAATTAAGCTTCAAAATTTGTAAATAAGAGTTGATATAGGCTGTTAAACCTAATTAGAATATTATTTGGAAAAAGCAAGGCAATGAAATGACCAACACAAAGAAGTGGTCAAAATAGTCTCAAACCCATAATTGGACATTAAACTTCTAATAATATTTCATAACATTATTATTATTTTAAAAGTTAATTTTACTTGATTATCATCTTATTCTAATAGGAAAATATAAATATTAAATTTATTCTAGTAATTTGATAATTATTCTTTTAGATTTTAAATTTAAATTAAATGAAGAGTAAACACCCAAATTGGTTGCTGATAATTTCATTGATGGACAAATTAGTCCTTAACAAAAAAAAAATATTAATGTTGAAATCCCTTACAATGATAAGAATAAGACATTATAGGTTCCTGATAATTTCATTAATAGACAAATTAATTACTGACAATAAAAAATTAGTGTTAAGATTCCTCACAATTGTAAAAATACGATATATAGGTCCTTGACTCACCTGGAAAATGTTAAATGCATGTGTGAACTTTAATTATTGATCTATATGATACACATTAATCCTAGAATGAACACCTTATTTGGTCCTTTAATACTTTTACTTTGGACTATTTCGTCCTTCAAGAAAAAAAATGTATCTCGTGGTCTCTCAACTTTATTTTTTCTAATGACCACCATTACAATCTAGTGGCTTTGGTGAGCATTTTAATCGGTTTATTTTTTTTATTTGGTTTACTTTTTTCGTTCATTTATGGGTGCCTATAGTTTTGTGTTTTGTTGCATTGAGGAGTAATTATTGTTGTTAATTTATTAATGTAGGAGTTTTGTGTGAGGGTGGCAACGATTATCGATTTGGGATCTGTTTGCCATTCTTATTCTTTATGTTTTCTATGTATATAAGTGTGTTGATTTAAATTTATCGTATTAGATTTTCAAGATTAGAGTTAGTTGGACGCCGAGAACTTTCTTACATTTTTTTTTTACTGCTATAGAGGATAGTAACTAAATCCTTGTTATTTAGATCATTTAATGGTTTAATATATATGTAGGATGCATAGAGACTTGTGTTTTTAAGGATAGAGTTGCAGGAAATGGAGATTGCACGACTGAGTGAAAGAGCATAGAGGTCCTTCCTCGACTTGTTTGATTTATTTCTATGGGATTCTTTGTGTTTACGGAGATTGCAAAATGCATGTTGTGGAGTTATAAGGGATGCACAATAGAACGGTTTTTAGGATCATGTGAATTGTATGTAATTATTAACATGTAATTATTCACAATATCTATTTTGTTGTTGATCTTTATAATAATATCTATAATTATTGAATTGATTGAAATATCTAACGATGGAAACTCCTAATTTAATGGGAGATGCTATTGAAATTTGTTCTGAATATTTTTTGAGGGAACAAAATTAAACGTAACTACACTAAAAATTTAAATAGCAATTGAACTTGTATTTGAAAGTAATAACTTGACATCTTTACAAAATTGTAGGGTCCAAGGTTAATCACAAGCGCAATGTTACCTTCAAATCGATCATGGATGTAAGATAGATTGTATCCTAATGGAGGGGGATTAAACCAGAATTTTATAATGGTGTTGAAGAATTTGTGAGTGTGGCATGTAAAACTCAACAGTTCATTAATGAAGCAAAAGTTATGTGTCCATATAATAGGCACAAATGTAGGAAGTATTTGGATGATGATACAATAAGGGTTCATTTGTACATGTGGGTATTCATGCCTGATTATTGAGTTTGGACCGAGCATAGGGAGGTAGTTAATACATGGAATCAAGTAGGTATGTTTCAAACTGGAAGTCGTTCTGGTGGGATCCATGTAACTCAGCACAACGTGGGTAATATGCTATTGGAGGATAACCTGGTTAGGCATCAAGATATAGCGTTTGATGCTGCTGGTCCTGAATTTACTGCTCGTTTTTCACAGCCTTTAATCGAGGAGCCAAATCAATATGTCGCTCGATTTTATAGTCTCCTAGAATCTGCCAATCAACCTTTATGGGAGGATTGTGTGCACTTTAAATTATCATTAGCAGTTCGAATGTTGAGCATTAAGTCCAAAGGGAATCAAAGCCAAAGTTCTTTTGATTAGTGGGCTGCACTGATAAGTGAACTAAGTCCGAACCTCGATGTAATTCTAAAAGATTTTTATCAAGCTAAAAAATTAGTTCTAAACTTTGGTTGAAGGACAAAAAAAACTGATTGCTGCTTGAAAGATTGCATGCTTTATTATAAAGATGATATTTCATTCACGGTATTCTATGCATAGTGAATATGATTTCATAACTCTTGCTTTATGTATAGTGGAATCTATATCCATATCCAAGTAGAATTCATATCCAATCCAATAATAAATAAAAAGTGAATCAACACAGTATTCTATGCATAATAAATACAAATAACATGCCTCTTTTTTTATCTTCTCTTTTTCTTCACAATTCGAATATGCATCGAGCCAGTGAGTCCAAACCGTGCGTTCAAAAGCCATTACTCATCCTACTTTGTACGCATTTTGTAAGCACATATATAAACTGAAACAGCATACAAAAAAAACAGAAAATGCATATCAGCGTGCAGTAGATTGCGTGGCGCAGCTGTGAGGAATGTTGGGTGCTCTGAGATCATGTGTTCCCAGTCCCAGCAGATTCTTCTCCACAGTTCTTCACAAGTCTCCTCTTCGGACAATTTCACCCTTTCCTTCCCGCCTCTCGGTCCGTTCCATGGCTGATTCTGCTCATCCTTTCAAGAAAATCAACATTCAAAGGGATGACACTGTCAGTGCCCTTCTTCACCATAACCCCTCCTTTTCGTGCCATTGCTCATTTATTTGCTGTTCTTTGATTTTGTTTCTTTATTGAGTACATTTGGTCTCGGGGTTGATTCATTTTGCTGGTTTCGATTGAAAATTTTCCAAGTTTATTTATTTTATTTATTTCTTTTCTGGTTCTCTACGTAGCAGAATTTTCCGAGTGTTTAGCTGAATTGGCCTTTGATTTGGAGCTTTTTCAGTAATGGGTCTTTGACTTGTACTTGGAGAGTTTTCATGAGCCCGTGCAGTGAATAAAGTCTCCATTTTTTAATTTTCCCTTTTTAGCATAAATGTGTTGTGATGATGAATTTTTAGGGGAGATGTTGTGTTGGACCTTTGTCAATATCATCTTTCTAGATGAATGCTGGGTTTGGAGTGTAATTGCTGTCTGGAAACTGCTATATGTACCGAGTTGCTTTTTGAAAAACTGGGCAGGATAAGTGAATTAGTTAGAAGTTTTGACCTAATTGTTGCATGCTATAGTAGGGATATAGGATCATGCCTAAAAATTTGTATGCATTTCTGCTTTTATGTGGTTTAGACCAAAGTTGTTTTGATAAGATATCATTGATCCCAGTCATTGTGGTTTACAACTGGAGTTTTCTATGCTAGTTGGCATTATAGTTTTCCATGTTTTCTACCAGCAGCGAGTGATGCTTCATTTCTAATTTTGTATTGTGAAATTTATATTTTGAATTATTAGACATTTGACGCATATGTGGTTGGCAAAGAAGATGCTCCTGGAATTGTTGTGCTTCAGGAGTGGTGGGGTGTGGATTTTGAAATCAAGAATCATGCCGTCATGATTTCTCAACTTGGAACTGGATTTAAAGCTCTTATTCCAGAGTAAGATTGCGGTGCTTCATAAGATTTAGGGCGCGTTTGTTTTAGATTATTTTAAAAGGAAAGTGATGAATAGCTTATACGATAAAAAATAAAATCATTTTTCTGTCAAAATAATCTGAAACAAACGCACCATTATTATTATTATTTTTATCCATTCCATCATATGATATACTTCATTTGGATGACTGATGGATATTGCCTTCTTCCAGCCTGTACAGAGGAAAGGTTGGTCTTGATGTTGCAGAGGCGCAGCATTTGATGGGTGGTCTTGATTGGCAAGGTGCTGTAAAGGATATTCGCGCCTCAGTTAACTGGCTTAAAGCAAATGGTTCAAAGAAGGTTTGACACTGTTCATGTGCTGTGAAGATGAAAATTGATTTTTTCAAGAAATACTATGTCAACTCTAAAATCCTTGTTAATATGGACATGTTAACATGTTTACCAGTGTTCGAAGATTTTCATTGTGCTTTTATAATCAGTCGTTAGTTCCAGAATGTTCTTCTGGTTTTAATCAACCGATGAAGACTTAAAAGTAGCCTTAGCTTGAGATTTGATGTAAATTAGCTTGAATCTTACTCAAGCTGAGCAACATTGAATGGTTGGTCTGTTGGCCCTTAAAGATTGCTCAAAATTGTGATTTACTTATAACACCTCATTGTTGGCTACTCATGGTTTCCATTTTTATTCCAAAGCTTGATTAATATATTGATATTTTTTATACAAATATTTTGTAATTTTAATTTAGTGTGTCAGAAATGCTTAGACATATGGTCTCTGGGGACCATCTTCCTTTCACTTTTGTTTGGAAAAATGTTATATTGTGACTTCAATAATGAATTCATCTTATTAGGTGGGAATTATTTTACAGATATTTTTATATCATTTCACATAAAGAATGTACAATGAACTGTTATGTATTACTGTCATGATAAGTACATAAACAGAGTGTTTATTAATAGTTTCAAGGTAAAAGAGTTTATTGGCTTAAGGTAATTATTGTAGGTAGACAGCTAGAATAATTATTAATTCTGTTCTGAATCAGATTGTTTCAATTATCTAGTGCCCCAAGGGTGAGCATAACATTGAATCTGGTGGTTCAATACTAGAGTCTAGAGAAGACCTGTAGAAGTCTTAGTAATGGGAGTGGATTAATGGAGGGGAGCCTAATAATTAGAGTTTGAGGGAGACCAAGAAAAACTATCAGAAAAAATATGAAAAAGGATTTAGATTCAAATGGTTTGACTATAGATATGGTTTACAATAAGACATTATAGTGTCGTTTGATCCATAAAGCCAAGCCACCTAAAAGAGAATATGTTTGGTTGTTTTTGTTGTAGTAGCTAATTGTTAATTTTTAAATATCAGTTTACTAAAATCATAAGTAAATCATGGGTTGAACATAATGTGAACTTATCTTTGGTTGCTACAGGCTGGTGTAACTGGATTTTGTATGGGGGGTGCTCTATCTATTGCCAGCTCTGTCTTGGTTCCAGAGGTTGATGCTGTTGTAGCTTTCTATGGAGTTCCTTCTTCTGAGCTTGCAGACCCTGCCCAAGCCAAGGCTCCCATTCAGGCTCACTTTGGAGAGCTGGATAATTTTGTTGGCTTTTCAGATGTTACGGTATGAGAATGTGTCTACAACACACATTGCTGGTCTTTTATTTCTTAACCCGTCTTCAGCTTGTTAATGTTTTGGCTACCAAGTTTTTCAATTGAATATCACTGTTCCTACCAACACATGTTTCTGCGGTTGGAGACTTCAAACATTCAGTCATGTTGAGTCATCCCAACATGATTCCAAAAAATTTTGCTAAATCTGGTGGCACAATTAGCAAGGAGTGTTTGATGCCAGCAAATGGACTTCCAGTGCTCTAAAATCCTAATTGAACAGCCATTTAGCATCTCTTGGTGAGAATTAGTATTCTAGAAGACTCTTGATCTCACACCATGGGTGTGCATATGGGGTTAGAAAACAAAAGTGGAGGAAGTTTGAAATTCAAAATGAGAAGCCAATATAAGAAAGTAACGAGAAGAAAGGAAAATAAGAGTGAAGTGGCCACTAGTTTGATTCAAAATGCATTTGTTGGTTTGTCCACCATTTGCTTTCCATTTTTACAGACAAAAAATGAATTTTAATAATGCATTTTCATATTCTCTCTTAGGTATCAACAAGTGAAAATTGAAACCGTTTCATCCCCATCGATTTGATTCTGTTCTCTAAGCATAGTAGCAGCCCATAAGTAAAGTTGAGGAAGTCTTGATGCTTTTTTGACAGTCCAATTTCACCACAAGGGCCAAACTGTAAGGTCCATGTGCCAAAGTGGAGCTGTCTTTGTAAGCCTTTGATTTTTACCCGGATATCAATCACACCATTAGGAAAACAAAACCGCAGCAGACTTTTTAACCTTTCAATCATTCCTTCATCAAAAGTGCACGTACAATTGCTGCCAAAGTTGCTTCATCTATCTTGAAAAAATTATAGGAATTGGGGAGAGTGAGAGAGAATGCTTCTTGTTATTCCGAGCCAAAGTTCTGTAATTCAAGCATTATATGTTTGGCATTGTTTTCGTCTCAGGCTGCCAAGGCCTTGGAGGAGAAGCTGAAAGCATCTGGAGTTCCACATGAGGTGCACGTATATCCTGGCAATGGGCATGCGTTCATGAACAGGTCTCCAGAAGGAATCAAGAGGAGGAAGAGCATGGGGTTGGCTGATGAAGACGAAGCTGCAGTTCAGCTGGCCTGGTCTCGCTTCCTGTCATGGATGACGCGGTACTTATCTAGCTAGATAATTTGCTTGCTAGTTGATTTCAGCTAAGTTATGCTATAATCGTATAACCTAAGTAGTAATATAGTATTTACTATAAGCTCCGAGGATGCTACTTGTTACTCGTGTTGTTTCCTGATGAGTGGATGCATCTTTGAGAAATTTTACTTTGGAAATAATTTGGAAACGGTTGTTGTTTTCTTGTAATTAATGAATATATATGATCTTTGGCTAATGGTGCTATTGTTCATTGTTCTTGTACATTGTGTTTTCTTTATTATGGTTTTCTTGTAATTGATAAGTGTATATGATCTCTGGCTAATGGTGCTGTTCTTCTTATTCTTGTACATTGTGTTTTCTTCATTATTTTTATCATTATTATTATAATTATTATTATTAGGAGGGCAAATTACACTGACCTATCCGAGCTTTGGTGAAACTCACTTCGACTCTTCTCTATTTGTCCGGTTGATACTGACCTTCCCTAAACGTATTGTGCAATGTGTAATAGAGGGTAGAGCAATGTAATGATTTCAGAAACTCAAGGTCTTCCTGTGCAAATTTTACAAATAAATGTTGGGATGGATTTTATCAAACCTCATGATATGTTAATGTAATTTGCCCTTATTATTATAATTTAGATGATGATATACATGATATCCCTTCATTTGCAAAACTATATTTTACCTCCCCTAAATTTGAGGATATATACTCCCAACACCTTCTATTTTTTACGGTATACGACAGTGAGCACCCCTAAGCACTATGTAAATATGACATTGAGTACTCATATAAGGAGTATTAGTGTAAGGATAACAAATCAAAGGATACAATTTGTAATATCACTTAATTTTAGACGAGTTAATATAATTTTCCCTTATTATTATTGCTATCTGACTCTCTTGCATGTGGAAACCTACAAATGCTTGGATCAAACGACATCTGAACCAATGTTGGTGGTCTATTGGATGTTGGAACTGGATGGAATAGGTTGGGGGGCTTGATTTAGTTTTGTGAACTATTTTAATACATTTTAAAACAAAAACACCATATTTGGGATTCCATCCATAATTTTCTTTACTATAGTTTTTATATTAATCAAATAGCTGGAGCCACAAATTTACCTATTTTCTTTGTATGGATACGAGTACGGTGCCGGTGTCGATGCCGTATATAGATACGGATACGGGATATGAAAATTCTAGAAAAAGTGGAGGACGATCACATATGTATATATATATTAAAATTTCTTAAATTTCATACGATGAAAACTACAATTTTAGTATGAAACAGGTAAAAAATGATTCAATATTATATTCTATTTTCTTTAAAAAATAAATTTAGATAGGGAAAGGTTAGGGCTCAATGGAATTAGAAAAAAAAAAGAAAAAAAAAGAGAAAAAAAAGGAAAAATAACAACAAAAATAAAAATTCACTAAACTAGCGTACCTAGGCTTGGGTATGGATACCTCGAGCGGACCTAGTAGTAATCCATTGTATCCAATTTTTTTTTTTCCTAAAATAGTGTCATTAGGTACGTACTTGATGGGTACCCGTATCCAAAAAGTACTCGGTACAGGTATTTTTGCAAAAATAGAGTACCCATGCTTGATAGCATATTTTCTATCGATCTTTGTCTTGCAAAGCCTATTAATCAAATAGTTATTGAGCTACAAATTCCATCCATCGTATAAGTTTCTATGCTATCCATTATTTGGTGGGCCACATAACTGGTGAGGGATGAGCAGGCAGGTGGTAAATGGTAACCTAAGGATGACGGGCGACAGCCGGGGGGTGGCAGATAGTGAGTAGGGGATGATGGTCGACAATCGATGGGTTGCAGCTGGTGATCGGCAGGTGGCGGGCAATAACCAACGACCTAGGG
The DNA here is from genome assembly GCA_031216105.1 of Dalbergia cultrata. NCBI lineage: Eukaryota > Viridiplantae > Streptophyta > Magnoliopsida > Fabales > Fabaceae > Dalbergia > Dalbergia cultrata. Next base: position 12,193,861 of record CM062345.1, read on the forward strand.
GGTACTTGTTGGTGGTGGGTGGACTGATATCGGCATAGGGCGAGCAATGACCAACGACGGTGGTTGGCTATTATCGGCAATGGGTGGAGTGGGAGTTGACGTAAAATAGTAAGTTAATTTGGGATTAACTAGTAACAATAATAGCCTCATAAGACCTGATAAGTTAATCCTATAGTCTTAGGATAAATATGGTTTAACCATATAATATTATACTATTGTATGTGATATCGTATCTTACACGAAACATGTGATTAAATTTTTGTTTTATAGTATTAGCTAAATACCATAAGGCTTTATACTATGTATCCAATGGGCCCTAATAGTTCAAGCTCTTACTCTTATAAGAGCCGTCTCTTTAACTCTTGTTTTGCTTTTACATTTTAGGTAAAAGTGAAAAAGGTTATTTTTATCCTTTTTTTTTTTTATATGTTCTTCTATATTTAATTTTTTTTTTCAATTCTATCCTTTTCTCGTGTTTTCAATTACACCCAATATGTTTGCGATTCTTCAGAAAGGTTAATTTAGTCTAAACAATAATATTTTTTTTCTAGACTTATGTTAATTTAATTATTTTTTACTCCTGCTGAAAAACTTTAAACCATGAAAAAAAGAGTAAATAACTTGTTTTGTCTTACATTTTCAATTTGGCATCAATTTGATCCTAACAAATTATTTTGACATCAATTTAGTCTAAGTATTTTTAATTTTGACATTAATTCGGTTATCCCATTAAAGTAAAGATCCAACATAATAATTAAATTAATGTCTAAATAATAAATGTTAAGACTAAATGTATATAAGTTTTTAAAATCAAATTGATGTCAAGTTCAAATTATTAGGATAGAAAAAGGTTATTTAATGGATTAAGGGGATATTTAATTTTTGAGTAAATAAATTTTTTATTGCAATATTTTCAATTTGACATTAATTCAGTCCCAACAAAATTTTTTACATCAATTTGGTCTTAATATTTTTAATCTCAACATCAATTTGTTCATATTATTGGATCTCCATTTTGATGGAATAATTAAATTGATGTCAAAATAAAAACATTACGATTGAATTTATGTTAAAACTAAATATAGTATAACTAAATTGATGTAAAAAATTTGTTAAGATCAAATTTATTATAAAAAATTTATTAGGATCCAATTGATGCTAAATAAAAAATGTTAAGACAAGAACTTTTTTTTTCCCAGTTCTTTTGAATAATTTATGTATATGCGTACAGTATGACTTCAGAAAAATGTTAATATAAACTTGAATTTGTGATGAATCTTACACATGACATAATTTCAATAAGTGTTTTCATAATATTTATATATTTTTAATTTTAAATAATTGATATACTGTTATATATAGGGTTCATGGTAAATGCAAGATTATATTATATTACTTGTAACTGAATGCGTAGCCCATCGCCAGTCTGCCCTTTAACTAAGTTAGTTGTGGCCCATTAAGACAAGAGAAAACTCTAAAGGTGGAAGTTTATTAATTGCACTTGAGGCGTGGATAAATAAAAAAAATGTTTTATTAATTTAAACTTAAATAAAGATAGAAAAAGAAAAGCAGAAAAAGATAAAAATAGACTCGTGGGGTCCTGTATTGAGGTGGCCTTTCAATAATTTAGTTAGTATCCAGTTAGCACATAAATAATTGAATGTTTGATTATATACAAATACATTTAAATTCACTTAATTACAGTGGGGCAAGCAGGGGCCAGCCAGTGTCATGGGCCCTTAAATTTTGTACTTTTATTGTATAATTATATGTATATTTATATTATACCTCTCTTAAAAAAGTAAACCATCTTTATATATATTATTTTCATTCTATAATAATAGTCATTTTTGATAAATCAGGTTTATTGAAAAATCAAATGTCAAATAGAGGGAGCAGTATACATAAGAAATAATAAAAGTCTTTTAGTGTAGTCACATATATAGTATGGAAGTATGAAACATATTAATGTCTTTAAAAAAATTTTAGGATTTTTTTCTTATTAACTTTTTTATTGAGCCTAAGAGATGTGTAACAAGAAAACTATTGCCTTATTTGCTAATAAAAAAGAGAGGATAAATAATGAAATAAACTCTAATTTACTAATAATTTATATAAAAAATTATATAGTGACTCATTTATATTTTTAATATGATAATTTATTTTATTTTATTTGTATTAACTAATTTGGCTTTCCTCCACTAAAATTCCTGACTCCACCACTACTTAATTAGTATATAAATAATTATGCATATTATTATATATTTTTATGTAAATCCTGAATCAATCGCTGGATTAGCGTGAATTTCGGAATAACATTTATGACCTAATTGGAAAAAATGAAAACCCTGGATCCTAAAACCAAATAAAGATGAAAGGTGAGAAAGCTATTTTCACTCATATTTTGTTTTCTTAATTAAAAGAAAATCATAACAGAGGTAAATTAACTCATTTGTTTGATATTTTACTCATGCAATCACCATAATGTAAGTTTGATGTTTAGTTCTTTTTTTTTCTTAATTATTAGGTGATTGGTAAGTACATTTATAATTACTCGATGAGTCTATAAATATATTCTAACTATGGATTATGACAAGGTTATGCTTTATCCTAAACTTTTTATACATATTAAAATTATATCTGAAAAAGGATTCCGTGTGTGAACTGAAGGGTTCATACTTGCACTATGCAAGTGAGCCATTGGGCTCATGAATCTCTTTCACAAAGCACAGCCTGCGACCTTTGACTCACACTCATCTTAAGAAAAGCATGTTCAAGTTGATGTACTCTACTTTGCAATGAATCAGTTCTTACGGCTTTGTAGCTTAGCAAACAAATAAAATTGCAGTCAAATTTGATTATATGAATATGTTAATTGGCACTTAAGATCGAGCAGTACGTGTGTGAACGCATCGCCAGTAACATGGACTTTGGAGCTGAAGACTTTGATGAGAAGAAGAGGATCATGTGAGAAAATTGGATGACAGGAAAGACTAATACAAGCTGACAGCTTAGCTATGACCATTTTTATTTTAAAAAGTTTTATTTTGATACAGTAGATTTCACACCTTCATCCGATTAAATATTTTAATTTGTGTTATTTTTCAATTCGTGAAAGTGAATGTTAACCATATTTGTTTACTTGATGCATCAAAATTAAGTTCTCCTGTTTAATTGTATGTTTTACACCATTCGCTATCAGAAAAATGAGTATTTTTAACAGTTGTCTTCACTTGAAGAGTTAGTAAAAGTATTGTTAAAGAAAGTAATTTTAATATAAACTAACCGTTCAAAATACTTATAAATTTTTATTGACAATTATTACATATAAAAAATACTCAATAATTATTGATAAAAGTTTATAAGTGTTGTCAACCGTCATTTTTAGTTAAAATTATTTTTTTAATAATATTTTTATTGATAATTTAAATTTCAAGAATGATTGAGACTATTCATTTTTCTTGTAGTGAACCAGGTAGAAATGTAATTAGATATAGGATTTAATTTAAAAATTTTACCAGTTTAAGATAATTCAGATGCCTTACCAACTACGAAGCTATACGGGGTTTCATAAGCAGTATCACGATAAACAACATGGACACACACATAAAGTAAGATTTAAATGATCTTATTTGAATTTGAGTTCGACAGAGAACTCCTCTTTCAAAGTATTCATAGCGAAATAATTATTTTATAATCTCAACTCAAATATTTCTATTAATTCGGCAATACAATTCAAGACTATATATATATATGGCGAAGAAGGGTTATCATTTTCCATCAAGCAATGTGAAAAATAAGACATATTTTTCCAATTACGCCTTCCTGCAATAGCAAATACATGTCCTAGTACATGGTTTGGTTACGTACGCGTTTATGAACTTCTCGATCTCATGAAATTAGTGGGACAATAACGAAGAAAAAATGTGCCACAAGATGCAGTTAGGTTGACAAACTACTTATGGGGGTTCCTTTCTCTACGTAATGCAAAACTTCAAAAAAGTAAAACCGACCATATACTACTCCTATCCAAAGTCTTAGTTGTGCAACATAAGCTCATATTTTCTACATTAGAAAAAAAACATAAACTCATATTTTCGTTAAAACAAGCCAAAAGCAGTCAAAGGAATTTGCTTTGAGTCTTTATAGACAATATGTACTTTACTTGACTCTTTTCTATGAATAAAAATAAGACTAAATTCAAACTTACATACATGGGTGAGTTTCAAAGGGACCTTAGGTATAACACCCCTTTAATTACAGTATTACACCTAGGCTGCAATACCATAACTAAGTGTTGTATCATATTCGTTTACCATATAATAATTGACTTGTTTATTTATAAGCTCTTATCCAAGTAAATTACTTCATGTTCATGTTCAAGGAGTATGAAGTATTAGCATTTGGTGACATATAGTGGAAGCTTTATGAATAGAAAGAAAATAATGTATAAACGAGTCTCATTAGATTTTCTCAAAGTATTAATATCATCAATGTATATATATATATATATATATATATAGGCAAACTTGCCTTATTAGTATGTGTAAAATTCCAAGCTCAATTATTCAGAAAGTTTCAGAGAAAACTTTGAAAGAAAAGAGGATCTATAAAGTCCTACTTAGCTCTTATAACTCTAACTTTTCTTCTTGGCTTCCTTCAAAGCTTTATCACCAATTCTTGATCTAACTCAAGTGAATCGTTCTTTGGAACAGAAAGGATAGCAATATAATTGATGATATGATAGTATGGGTTTTCTTTAAAAGGATTGATTTAATTAGGAGAGTTACAATAAGGGGTAGTATGTAAGTTAATTAGGCTTTGGATTATGGAGTTTTTGCATGACATTTTGGATTTCTAGTTAGGTTTTTTTTTTTTTTTTTCTAAATGAAGAAGATGAAGTTGGCTGCATATGGTGGGATGATGGCCAAATATGTTTGGGAAAGAATGGTAGGTTATGTGATTTTGTGCTTCTATAACATAACACATAATATTTCCATAATAAAAATGATTTCTTTCTTAAAGATAATTACATAAATTTTGTAACATTCTCATTGGCTCTTGAAAAGGTGATGGGGTGTCTCCTTTTAAGCTATACAATTGTTACACTAGGTGGCAAGTTACAATGCAAGCTTCACATTGTGTAAAAACTACACATCGTAATTTAACTGAACAGGTAAAATATCGTACTCGTAAAATAGATGTTACCTGAAATTAAATTCTAGGTCTAAAATTCTCATGTCTAACATTTTTCTAATCTTAATCCTATATTATCTTAGTCTCGAGCATCTCGGGGCTCCAATTCTAAGGTTTCGGTAGTCCTAACGAGCTTGCGGGGCCTGTACGTCACTATTCACTTTTTGTTCCTCCTCTATCAAGCCGTTCTTATCTCGACTAACCCTATCAGAATTGTGAAATTCTAATTAATGAAGTCTAAATAAATTTTTAAAATAAATTTTGTTACATTAGTCACTAACAACCAAAATAAATATATAAATAAAAATGGAGAGAAGTACAAGACAAAAGAAAATAGTGTAAAATGAGTTTCTACAAAGATGCTTATCCTTCATTGAAATGGTACTCCATCCATCCCGTTATAAGTGCCTTTTATTAGGGACATAGATTAAAGAATTATTTAAAATACTCAGAACTACAAAAAAATGGTTGATGTTGACAAAATTGTCCTTTTATTTTATTTATGTAATAATTATTGTGAAAATTGTGAGAGAATCTATGCAAGGGCAAAACTAGAAAAAAAAAATAATTAATACTTTTTTAGAATTTCAAATGACATGATATTGGATAACTTTTTTTTCTTCAAAAAAGACACTTATAACTAAACAAAAGTAATATATTTTGTTGGGTTAAATGTATTTTACCATTGTATTTTAAGTGTTGTGCAATTCAAGCATTGGCTTTAAAATTAGTGTAATTCGATACCCTAAACTTTATATACCGTGAAAAAAAAAAAAAAACCTTCACATCCATTTTCACTCATTGTTAAATGGTCATTTGCAAGTCGATGGCACATTTAATAAACAAAAATAGCCTCTCTCTTTAATGAAATGTCCCTACCCAAGCCCAACCTTTCCCCTCCCCACTCCAACCTAAACATTGTGTCTGGCTTTCCCAGTGGCTCTCTTTGCCAACCTATCTGGCCTGATATCCCCAATCCCTAATTCTGATCTAATGTTGTACAAGAAGGAAAATGATAGAGAGGTGGCAGCCTAGGGCAGCATAAGGAGGTATGCAGGACTGCTAGCTTCTTCGACAATGGGGTGCACACTCACGGTAGCAAGGCATGTTGTCGCAGACACAACTAGCTCGTAAGAAGCTTGTGGTGGAAATGAATGCAGCGGCAGAGGCTAGGCTTCATGGTGGATAAAGCTAAGGGAGTTGTCAGTGAGAGTTTTGGTAGCTAGGATGGTGGCTAATTTAATTTGGATGGTTCCTGCTATGGTAATGGTGGTTGGTTGATGGTGGCACGGAGGCTTTGCTTTTTATTTTTTAAAAAATCGACGATGACCAGTTTTGTTAGTTTAATTTGATCAGGTTTGTAGAAAAAAATTGTTGATCTTATGATTCAACCACCAACCATGTTGTATGTTGTAATTGTTGTTTGTGTTGTGTTGTGTTGGTGTGAGAAATTTAGAGTGAGATTTTTCAAGGAAGCAGAGAAGAAAAGGGTTTTGAACTTTTGATTTTTCCATCTTTTTTTTTTGGGTCATTTGAAAGGATTTTTTTATAAGTGCTACAAGTTGCAATAGTAGGACAGGCTCTTTTGTTTTTTTTGTTGTGCGCTACATATTGGGGGTGAAAGAGCCCCAAATGTTGACAAACCATTGTTAGCAAACCAAATAACAAAGGTGTTACTGAAGTAGACCTTGATAGAGATGAAGAAGACCATGATAGAGATAAAGATAAGATGGGGGTGTGGGTGGAAATTTTCCAAGGAGACAGTGAAGGGATTCTTGTGAATTAGATATGTCACATGACTTTTACATGATCACTTAACTGTAACAATGAAAATCAAGGTAACGGAATAGTTTTTTTGCACAGTACACAAAGCCCAGGTGAATTGTAAAAATTTAGAAATTAAGATTTAAATTATACAACACATAAAATATAAGGAGATAAAATTTATTTAATCCTATTTTATTTGTCATAACTTCAATAAAGAAATCTTGTGTTTTTTCTTAAATTCTAAAAATGACATTTGTTAGCATTGTATGGATTATGGGGCTTTCAATAAATAGCTTACCGATGACCATTCACTTTCTAAGATTGAAAGTCTTCTGAGTTTGTTTTCTCGATCGAGCGGAACTGCCTAATCGCGACAAGTCCAATGTAAAACCCATCATACGTAGACAACCCAACAATTGACAACATTTTCGAGAAAGATCAACAGAATTATTTTCCAAACTTCAAGAATTCTATAAGAATCCACTTTAATTATTTTACTATATATATATATATATATATAAAATGAGCCAATCCTCTTATTTATAATTTAAATAACTAATTAATAATTTAGTACCCCGTCTATTTTTTAAACTGTCTTTTAAGGTTTTGCTACTCTTTTTGTTACTCTTTATACAGTCGTATAGCTTTAGTTTCCTAGCTACTTTCCGAATTTCCAATTAATTGTGTGGTCCACAAATACCTTTTTTCTAACTGTTTCACAATAAATAATATAAATATAATTTTAATTAGTGAAAAATTTTTACATTCATGTTATATTAAAAGTGAATTAATAAATCACTACTCCGATCTCTAAAATTGTATTTGCAATTTCTTAGGGAAAAAAATTAAATTATTAATAATAATATTTAATGTGCATACTATTCCACGGCATAACCTTCATGACCAGGCAGACCAACCGTTGACCTAAACTTGCGTTTTTTTTTAACAAGAAAAACAAAAAATTTGTTGTAACTTAATGCTTTAGCATCTTTCTTATACAGTATTTTATTGAAACAAACTAATGATGCCTTGTTTTCTATTCAGTTTTCGGCGAATAATATTTTTATATACAGTGTTTGAACATGCAGAACACGCGTATTAAACACGTGTAGGTGGTACACATTTTGACAATCCTAGTAAAAATTAAATATTTGAACTCTCTCTCTGGGCATATCTCAATTTAAAATTTAGTTGCTGAATTGGAATGGCGTGTGGGTTGAGGTTATAATAAACCTCCTCCATCCCAACTTATAATTAAGAAAAGGCTGGAAAACTTGATTCAAGCATGATCAAATTTCAAGTCTTCACAGCATAACTTTCTGTTATGATTTAAAAAAAAAAAAGAAAGAAAGAAAAAGAAGCTCTGAATACCATTCATTCAGACCTTAAGTTTATAAGAAGATTGACAGAAATGCTTTTGGAAAACAATATTGCTCGCTTAATATAGCTTCAAATACTCTCCTGGAGCTACGAAGTATATAATGCCAATATATAATCTTTCTAATCGATCCTCTCTTGTTTTACCCTATTTTCTTCAGCCTGTGATGATTGTTATCAAGCGATCAGATGCCTTGATGCATGGTGGAGTGGAGGGGACAAAAAGCCTTTTCCATTTCGGGAGAAGACCACATAATTATAGAAAGCATAGCATCATGTGCTAGCTTCTATTCCTCTCAATTTGTCACTCACTAACATTGTTACAATGATAACATTTTCTGTTTTTTTTTTTTTTGTGGGTTTCCTTCTCTTGACAGTGCGAGATTAATATGTTGGAGTGTGATTAGGAATTTACGAGGCTTTTGGTGTATTTCCTACAAGATTATCGATAATCTAGATGATGTCTTAGAAAGATTACAATTTTTCAAATTAATGATGATATTTCAATGTAGCATTTGATATATTGAGGCAATCTAATTGATAATGCACATTATCTTGTTTGGTATACCATAAAGATTACTAGATAATATATTTTTTACTAATAAATTAATAATAATGGTAATGATACTTATTAATATTATTAATTAATTATTAATATAAGAATTCAAATTAAAATGATAATTCTAGTTATTATTTAGAATTAATTAATAATAATAATTATTAATTATCTATTAATCAATAATAGTTATTGTTTATTATATAATAAATATAATTTAATTATTACTAACAATAATAATAATATTTTTTATTTAACAATAATAATTAATTATTTAATAATAATAATTAAGTTTTAATATTTTATTAATATGAGGAAGATTAGCACTCAGTGGTAATCTAAGAGGTAAGAGGTAATCCACATAGATACCCTCATGAGTGATCCAAATTACTACTAAGATGACAATATAGATTTCCTTAGTAATTTGGATTGTTAATCAAGTGAGGTAATCAAAAAAGAAAATGCCATGAATCCAAGTAATTTTAAGTCACACTATCAGTAATTCAGATAAATTATCCCATACCAAATGCCTCCTTAAGAAAGATCCATCATTCCATTTCAATGTTATATTTTCCATAAACATCATATTACTAGGTAAGATTTCATTCTAAAAGATTCAAATTAACCTCTTTTATTGGAATTAACACGATGCTGATACAATGATAACATTTTGTTTCTATAGAACTACGATGTTATACATGAGTAGTTAATACCACCCAAATAATAATAGTAATGCATAAAATTATTGAAATGCGTTTTTTTATATAAATAGGTTTTTAATATACAAGTATTTTATAGAAGTATTTTACAGTATCTATATCTAATAGGCAAAACTTTCACGGAGTTGGGGCTTGATTATTTTTTAAATGGGGAGAGTGAGATATTTGTTCACAAAGACCGTGTGCTAAGAGAGAAAGATTGGAGACAAAGTAATATAATTGAAAGAGCATGATTATGCTTGTCACAATAAAAGATAAATAAAAAGCATGATTATGTCGAAAGAATTGTGAGGAGAGTATCTAAAATGCGTGAACTACTATATATGTGTGTGTGTGTGCAACCTATTACGAGCTTGGCGGCAAAAAAGTGTGTGGTTTCTTGTAAACTCCAATGTCTACAAAGTAAAAAGGAACACGCCTGATTAATTGAATCACGTTTATTTTCTACAACTTTCCATGCAAAAAATAAAAAAACACCATAACCTACTTTTCCCCTTGACCGACTTGCTTTCAACCAATATGTACTCTAGTCTTCCTTTGATTCTTTCCCCACTAGAATACATCTATTCAATATATATGTTATTGAAACATCTCAATTTTATTTAAAAAAATATTTTATTCTTTTTTTATTTCAATTTTTTATCATCATAAAATTTCATTGATTGATAGTATAAAATTAATATATTCTCAATATATAGAAATTAAATTATTTATGTAAAACGATAGCCTTGAAGATTGAGAATTGAGCTATAGAGCATCGAATAATGATAAATGATAATAACAACGATTATAAGTGATGTTTGGCATATTATATAAAAAGATTACTAGTAATTTAAATTATATTATGTAGAAAGACTATCATCTTTTGAACGGCTAGTAATGTTATAACACAATGTTTAGTATGTACAAGTAATCTATCTAACAATTTATATAATCTTATTTGGTATATCAAAAGATTACTAGGTAAAATTTTTTTTTTTTGTTGATACAATAATAATAGTTATAGCAGTAATAATAACTATTATTAATTAATGTCATCAATTATTATGATTATTATTTGTAATATTAATTAGTAATAAATGATAGATATATTAATTAGTCATTATAGTATTAATAATGATTAATAATAATAATAATAATAATAATATTACATAACAATTATAATTTTTTCGGTAACATCTTTTTTTGTAATGATATAACAATCATAATTATTATGTACTAATTATTAATTAATAATTTTAAATAACATTCATTATTAAAAATTATTATTATGTGTTGTTTATATAATAATGATAAAAATAATAATTTTTTTTAGTATGGTAATAACAATAATATTAGAACGAACACTTACCTCTAAATCAAAAGCTATAACTGTTAATCAAGATATAATTCTTTTTACTTAAACTCATTATCAACATAGTCTGATTTTGACTCTGACACAACATGGGTTTTGCCAAGGCAAGATGCTAGTCCACAACCAAAAAATAACAATAATATTATCGGATTACCACGTTTAGGACTCAAAAAACCATTCAGCCAACCTTTGGTATGAATCAAATATAGCACATCTATCTCATGTACCTTGCAAAACAAAAGTGACAAGCAAATCAGAACTTCCCAAAAAGTGAGTAGTGATAGAAAAATAATATTATTTAATTTTTAATAAATAATAAAGCAAAATAATACAAAATATCCAACATTTTTCTTTTATTTGAAAGACAAAAAAATAAAAACAATGAGAAAAATATTTTTAAAAATAAAATATGATCAAATTAAATAAAAATAAAAATAAAATCTTTTTTAGTTCTTTTAAAGATGAAAAATAAAATAATAAAAACTGTTTAAAAAAATAATGGGAAGGAAATAAACATGAACAAAAACAAAAATATCCAAATTAACAATAAGTAAATTACTAGTGACAACAATTAAATAATCCTAGCAACGACATCAAAAACCTGCAAAACGATTTAGAAAATTAACTTTGGCAGGTATATCGAGTCGCAAATAATAATAGTAAGCACGAGAGTATGATTTTCACAATTGTAAAACAAGTACTAGTTTGTTCAAGACAATTACCATTTGGGAAACAGAAAATAATATATATGATCAAGAGTATAAATAAATAAACAAAATAAAAAATAAATGTGCAAATTAAAGAAAAGAAAAACAATCAATAATAAGAGGAATGTTAGGGATTGATTTCGTCTAAATTCTCTGATTTTGCATTATCCAAATATTAAATCAATTTCTAAAAAACTCACAATGTATAACTTTTTATCTTAACATAACAGTAGTTTAGTTTTAGTAATAAGTAATTGTTTTATTAGTTTATTACCTGGCAGGGTTAGATATGTACTTTACCTATATATATACCCTTTTTGACCCATCAATACAAAACTACCGATTGCATAATTTTATATCATAATAAAAACCTCATTATCGATCGAATTACTCAAAATTAACAGTAAGAACATGAATTCAGAATGATTGCACAAGTAATTACTTCTATTCTTAACTATTTTAATCTATGTTAATTTATAGTTTGACTTATTCTATAAGTTAAACTTCATTTCGATAGTATAAGACTATACATTAGTTAATGGTTGATAAGACTCAAATCAATATTAAGATTATTAGAAAATAAGTCATGAATTGAAAAGAAATTAATAAAATAAAAAGGGTATACAAAATCAGTTTTTTAAAGACTTAAGGTTATATCTTCTTAACACCTAAAGAAATTAAGGAATATGGAAAAAAAAAAAAAAGAGAACCTGACCAATAGGGTAGCCACCCACAGAATTCTTTTCTCTCTCCAGCTCCCCCCAAAAGAGGAAAAATAATTTATATATGGTGTTTGTATAGGTGATTTATCCTAATATGATAAAATGAGTAAATTTACATATATATGGTGTTTTAGAATCCGTCATTGGCGGATTTAATAAAAAATATTATTTTGATGGATTCTAAGTCTGACTTTGGTAGCGGTATTTTATTTTAATATTATTTTATTAAATCTGCCATTGGCGGATTCAATAAAATAATATTTTTTTACACTGAATTCGATGCAAATTCAGTACATAAATATTTTTTTATTGAATCCGCCTTAGGCGGATTCTGTACTGAAAATACCATATTGTGTGAATTTTTTTCAAAACATCATATTAATGTAAATATACCACTCAAAAACCATATAAAAGAAAAAGACCCCCCAAAAGAAGATAATTACACCAAATATAATTTGTAATGAATTATTTCAAAGTGAACAAGATCTTTTTTCGATAGTTTAAATAAACTGATCAAAACACCTAAAGAGAGTGAAGTAGTACAAAAAGCAGGACTGTGACCTTGTAATTCAAATTAATTCATGTCAAAATAATAATAATTATGGTTGTTAAACTTTTGAGGTAACTCTTAAATTCTTATCAATTTATAATATTACCATACAAAAATGAGTTGACTCATGTATCAACTCTCTTTTTGTTAAACTTATGCATGTTTAAGTAAAATCTAACAAAACCGGTAAACTCATGATTTTATTATGAGTCAATGAGTTTAACTTTATGCTTGATTTTGCTATTCAAATTTAAATTATTTGTCACTATTATTTATCTTATGCAATATTTATTGATTTTATTTTGCTTATTTTATCTGATTTTTAGTATTTATTATGTGTTGTTAACTATAAAATAATACGTGTGTAAGAAGTAAAGTATGTTATAAAAATTAAGACATACTTTTGGTTATATTTATGATATTTATTTCATTTATATTGTTTTAAGGTTAAAATTCCTCAATATTAATAAAAAAATTATTTAATTATAAGTAATTACCTATATATATATTTAAGTAATATTTTCCAAATATGTAAACTCTTATGAGTTTACAATTCGATTTTCTCATGTTTTCACGAGTTTAACTAAACTCTCGAATTTGATAACTCTCTAACAACAACAACAATAATAATAATAGTGAGTGTTGTAAATTAAAAATAAACATGAACCTTTATTTGATAACCCATAAATTTATTTTTTGTTTGTCTTTAAATAACTGTCAATACAAAACAAATAAATAAATTAGATTAGTATTTGACATAGGCTAACTCGATAAATATTTGTTAGCAAATTTAGTGGGTGGAACCCACTTTTCTTTTTGGCTTTTTATTTTTCTTTCTTCCTTTCTTTTCTTTCATTTCTCTTTTTATTTTATTTTTCTTTCTTCTTCTCCTCTTGCACAACAACATAAAACCCAACCTCTCTTTGCCCTCCAAGCACCACCACCGCCCATGCCAGCTTGCTCCTATGCTTCGTCACCACCATTGTTGCCACCAACACGCCTTCCCTCTCATTGGCAGCCACATCTCCCTTTCTCTTTAGCTTGTGGTTTCTCTCTCTAAGAGAAGAATCGGTGGGAGCTATGATCTTTTAGTCATTTCGTCCCTCTAATTTTCCTCTTACAGTAGCAAACAATGTCAATTTTGCTTTATTTTTCCTATTGAGTTCTCTATGTAATTATTCACGGCATATTTACTATTTTTTGAACCCTAGGTGTGTAGAATTGGAATTTCTATCAGTTGAGACTAATTAATACAAATTGATGGTATTGTTAGCTGTTTAATATTGTATTTATCTTGTCCCTAGAGTTATAAAGCGAACAAGCATTAACTGTTGGATTGGTGGTATTGGAAGTCGATCTTCAGTTCTTTGGAACCAATTTGTAATTAGACATTATGTGTATAATTGTTTTCATTTGTGCTAATCTAGTCCTAAATATGTATTAGAAATTTAGAGAGTAAAAAATAATTATTTTGGTTACATTAAATATATTTGATGAAATTAAATCTGTTATGTTAGCATATATTTTATCAAAATTGACACATGAGATTCTATGATGTTGATTTGAAAATTTTGTATTGGACAAGAAGTTCAAACTCATAGCTTTGGAATATTTGAAAATTTATTTTACCTATATTATGGATTTGAGAAAAGAAATGTGAATTGTGGGCATGACCTTTTCTAAAATGTTGAGAATTGAAATAGTAAGTTACGAATAAACTTTATTTTTTTTATTTATTTGTTTTTGGGAAGGATCTCTGTCAATATCTATAGCTAATGATAATAGGCATTGACCTTTGTGCACCTTGACTATCTTTGATTAGGACCATGTGGTGGATCTTTTTATTCTATGACTATTTGCATGGGTAGGACCGTCATGTATGAGGATTACATGAAGGAATGACCGCTTAAGTGTGAATTCTCCAAATTATCCTTAATTTGATGATTTTCCAGTATTACCCATGATACTTTAAGCATTCAGAAATCTATTCTTTAAAATTAATAATTGTTGGATTTATGTAATTATTGACCTTACTTATATTTTTCTAGCTGCTGCATATTGTCTAATATGGGTTATCGGCATTATGTCTTTGATTGAGTTGCAAAATTCATTTTGTTCTTTCCTCTTCTTTTTAGATACATGTATGTGTTGCTTCTGGTTCAAATCCCATGGCTCAATAGTAGTTGGTTTTGAGTTGGTGAGCCATCTTGAGAAGGCCTTCTCTCTTTCAATTTGAATTTAAATCTTTAGTTTTCATATGTTAGTTTACTAGTTGCTCAATATGTCACATGCAAGGTCTTCGAATAGCATCACTATGGTTATGTTATGAAATATATTTATGTTATGAAATATATTTTAAGTCTAAATGTAATGGATTTAATTGATGCTATGGTTTTGCATATGAATTTAAAGTATATATCAATTAATGTTTCTTTTGCCAAGTCAAAACATGCTTTATGATTTGATGGTTTGGATTTGGAAAAGAAGAATTTTGGATTGGAGACTTTAATTAAAAGTTATATATTGAGATAATATTCTAGATTGTAATGAGTTAGTTGCTCTATTGCTAAGGATGTATTCTGAGAATGCTTGAAGTTCGAATCTATCGTTTGATATTTTGTCCTATGCAAGTTGCATTTGTAATTTGGGAAATGTCCAAAACACAAGGGAGACTCTGCCCACTTCTCTGGATAAATTTGCATGTTAAGGCGTGTGAAGGAATGCATTTCCTATGCGCTAGTTATAGCCTATATTGGGTTGTGACAATCATAAAGAGTATATAGGATAACAAGTTGCAAACATATATGCAACACAACATAAACAATAGGAAAGATTACAATATAAAGGAAACTTAGCCTACAAGCACACACAAGCAAGTCAATGAGAGGAAGCTTCTTCCTATAAAACATAAACCAAGGCATTAATCAAGATATGGAGGTCAACCAAGGCATTAATCAAGATCTTCTTTTGATCTTTTCCTAATCATCAATTTAGAGCTTTATCTTCATTTCAAATCTTGATCAAATCCTTTCCAAATCTCCTTTTCAATTCATCTTCAAATCTTTACCCAAAACTTTCCCTTAATTTTTGTATCATTTGTTGTTTTATCTTTTCATCTTACATTTGCACTATTGCAGTCATAATTTAAATTTATTAAATAACTCAAGACAATATATCTTATTTTTAAAAGATTTGAAATAATTAATGCACAAAGATGGGGTGAAAATATGATATCCACACAAGTTACACATAGAAACCCCAGGAGGGCAATCCACATACATTGCCATTAGGCTTTGTCTGGTAGTGCTCTCCAAGGGGTGCTCCTACTTATAAAAAGCATAGACAATTTCCAAAAGTGGAGAAATCACGAAAAGGATGGTTGAGTTGTAATCTCCAAGTTACATAGATCACTTCCGGATTATTGGGTTACAATCAAGAGATTAAATGATTTGTGTTTGGTATACTCAACAAGAATCACACGAAGTGTTTTGATTTGTCTATGAAGCACCTTGTTGAATGACTTCTTCAATAACTATCGAAAGAGGATATAAACAAATAAAATACAAAGAAGATTTTTCCTTTGAAGTTCTAAGGCAGAAACTTTGTTGATGCAGAAAGAATAATGAATAACAGAGAAATTTTTTTTGGAGATCTTCAGTACTTGTATTTTCTTCTCATGTTTTCTACTTCTCACTATTGAGTCCCATATATATATAATTTAAGATTAAGAATATTTTATTTGTCTATTTAAAAATAATTTTAAGTTTATATTTTAAATTTTTGTAATCAAATTAATGATTAGAAAATTAAATCACAAAATGCTATCATAAGCTAATAGATTGATGTATTCGTTTGAATTTGAAATTAAACCTTACAAAATTCATAGATAAATTATTATGTTGTTATGGACAATCAAATAAATTGTCTCGTGAACTAACTTTTCTTTAGAATTTTAATGTTATTTCTTTATTTAAACTTGATTGTTTAACTCTTTTTAAGAAAAAAGTTTTATTTATTTTCTTTTTTTAAAAAAAATTAAGTTGATTATCTCTTAAAATTAAAATAACAAAAATTATGTTTCCATAAACTAACAAACTAAATTAAGCATTTGAATTTTAATCTAATTATACTGAAGGATAAAAAAGTATCATTGTTACTACTTGAATGATATGCAATAATTACAAGTAATATATATATATATATATATATATATATATATATATATATATATATATATATATATATATATATATATATATATATATATCGTGAGCAGTGGCGTTAATTTTAACTGTTCTCATTTTTAAAATTAATTTTATTTTAAAAATTCAAAAATAATTTTTTATTTTGAATTTATGTTTTCTATGTCCAAAAAATGAAAACATTGAAAACACATTTTGTTTATTCGTTTTCAAGAAATTTAAAGTTTTAAAAAATATTTTTATATGAAGTCTTTCAATAACATTGATCGGTGGTCTTTGCCTAATTAATGAAAATAATATATTTGACGTTGCTGATTATATGAAAAATAAACAGCAAAAACTCCTAACTTTGTTTTCGAAAAAAATTCTATACTTATTTCATAATTTTATTTGTAAAAATACTCTTTATTTCCAATTCTTTTAAAAATAATTTATTTTTAGTGAATGAATTTATATTTATTATCAATAAATATTTTATGAAACAAAAATAAATATACATACTAATATATTGACAATGAAACAAAATAGATACAATTTATTGAGAGCACAAATCAAAATTTATGACGCATGTGCAAGATGAAGAATATCTTAGATAAATCATAATACTCATTCATTGGAATAATACTATTAGTTATATCAATTAATATATTTTTTCGTTATTGAAGTTTCAACAAAGAGATATATCACTGGCACGTTTATTTTAGCAAAACTATGAACCAAAAAACTAATTAAAATCAATAAATGTCTGGCCAACACGTAAAAGGAGCCAAATATCTTAATCAGTTTTTTTTAAAATATGAAAATAGATGGCTCAGAAATAACTCTCAGAATCAAAGGAGCCAAAAGAGATACACAAAATCATGTCTATCAAGATATCTACAACAAATACAAACATCAAAGGATATGAAAAAATCGAAGCAAAGATCTTAAAAAAATATGTTGCCAAAAGCTACGAAAGAGAAAAAAGAAAAAGCAAAAAACAAATGATAATGCAGCTGCAAGGCAAAGACCCTACCCGTATTCATGCTATCCAGGCAGAATGAAAACCAAGAAAATCAGCATCTTGACAATATCTGTTGCAGCAAAAACAAACTCATGAAATATCAAGATAACAAAATCCACGGATCATGCCATATCTATTTTGAATAGCTCTAAAAGAGAAGGATAAAGAAAGAACCCTAGCTGAACAACCAAATAAATGATTCAGGGTAAGCATATAAATTATAGAACTTCAAATCTGTTATAATAATTAAATTTATTTATAAGCTTTAATGAATTCATCTAATTCATTCTACATTCAAAAAATGAAACGTAAAATAAAAAGCTCCAGTACAAACATTCAATATACAAAATATATGAAACGTAAACATGGCGGGAACAAAATGAAAAGTAAACTAAAAGGATAAGTGCAAACAATCAAGATATATGGAAAGATTAGAATATGCATTAAAAACAAATTCTCCTCAAATTATTAATATTTTTAATGCATTATAATCCTCAAATTTTGTATTCGATTGCTAGTTTTTGTGTATTAATTTGGTATTTCAAAAGCTTTGAGACACGAAATATATCAACAAACATAAGTGCAAATAATTAGCACAATTTCAATATATGCATAAATAGGAAGTTTCCATTAAATAAAAAGGGAGTTACGAAATTTTGAAAGACAATATAGAATCTATTACAATTAAATAGAATAATAATTATAGGTCAGCAACACCATGCCATTAGCCGTGGCAATGAGAGTGTAAATAATTAACACAATTTCTTATTATATTCCTTAAAGAGAAAATAGAATGTTGGAGCTAAGGTTTAAAAATCAATATAATTTTTGAAATCTTTATTCAATCATTCTCGAATACGTAGCTTCCATCTTAGATTTAATTTTAAAAGTAAATATGATTTTTAAAATTTCTAATAGAATCATTCTCAAAATTAAATTTAAAAAACTGTATTTTACTTTTTGTTGAAATTAAAGACGAAAGATTCCAACACCCTTTCAAATTGAAAAGATGTGATCGATACCCCTTTTTTCATTAACACTCCCAGTTTACCACCTAATAAATTAAAATCGAAAATTGGTTCATATGGACGTAAATATTTTTCTGTGATGCTTATTTTTTTAATAAAAAAAGATAACAATTATACTGACCATTGAGTTTTCTATTAAAAAACCGTGAACTAATGGTTCAAAATAATTATTGACCATTGACTTTTCTATGTAGAGCAGATGATATGTACAATTGTGTAGTAATATAAATATTAAGGGCCATGCTTTTTGGATTGAATGCATCCTATGCGAAGAGAGTACGAAACTGATGTGGAGCAATATAATTGCACTTTAACTTATTCTTAACAAGAAATTTAAAAAAAAAAAACAAGTTGGTGGGTAAAAACTAACTTACTCTATTCGAGGATACAATTATAGTTAGAAATTAGTTAAAGTTAATTTATTTAGTTGATATTAATTAGTAGTTTATTATACTCCTTATCTATATAAAGATACTTATACTTGTATTGCCTCACATTTCCTATCATTAGTAAAATTTCATCTCAATATTCACTTATTTATTGCTCTCACTTCTTTGATCACCATGAATTTCAATATAGTATTAGAGTCATTCCATCTACTTTGATGAGAAACTCTTCCACTACCTCCATTTCTTGAGTTCTCGATAACTCACTTTTCTCTTTTTCTCAAATTTCATCTATTTTCTGTCATTTTCTTAGCTACCAAATACAATTTCTTTCTTCATTTCTCTTCTTACTTTTGCAAGATCCCCCACGTTCATCTTCAAATCACTGTCTCAATCCCTTCTTTTCTTGAATCTTGACTGTTATGTTTTTTTAGTGCTTTGATTTTCTTCAGCTTCTCACCGAAATCCCTAAAACTAGAGAAAATCCTCTCAGACTTCTCCTTCATCTTTTTCAATGCGGTGGTCACTTCCACCTCAGTTTGTGGTTTGAGTCTTCTTCTCCATTCATGATCAATTTTATGGCGAGTTCGAGGTAGCCTCTACTCCGATCATTTTCTTTACCGCTGGTTCTTGCTTCGACGATGATTCGTGGTGTCGTCAATGTTCATCTTCTCTCATTGTTTGTGTTTTCCACTCTTGTTTCTTGTTCATGTTTCTGATGAGCTTCACCGATCTGGTGTGGTGGTTTCAAATCTGGTTCGTCTTCATCTCTGCTTTTCTTCAATGAGGCTTAGTTGGATCTCGCGGCGGTGCTTCATTTCAGATTTGTTCGTTTTTGGGACATGTTTCGCTTCCATCTCTATTTCCATTTGAGTTTTCTGGCAAGCTTTATCAATGTGGCTGCGATTTCTAGTGCATCTCCGCAGCAAACAACTATGACGAACGTGGCGGCAATGGAGAGGGAGAGAGGGAAGAGAGATGGAGCATTCAAAAAATGGGGAAGAAAAGGGGTTATGGTTTTAAATATTCATGGCTTACCAATGGATTCCATTAAATGAAACAATATGTTTTGGGTTGTCATAGTTACCGACGAATTTACTGACGGGTGAAGGGAATCTCAATAGGCGCACACCAACATCCCAAAAATTCAAAAACCCATTAGTAAACCAGTAGGTCTTTTAAAAAATCAAAAATTAATTTATTTCATTTTGAACTTATTAATATACCTGTTGATAATTAGCTTAAAAAAATGCAAAAAATAAAAAATTAATATAATTGAAACCCGTTAGTAATCAGCTTAAAAAAATTTTAAAAATAAAAAAATTAATTCAATTGAGACTGGTCATTAATTTTCGTTTTAAAAAATAAAAAATAAAAAACATATACCCCGTTGCCAAGCTCGGTACACCATTTGCACCACGTTGCATACTGACGGGCTCAAAAATAAATACCTGCCCTGTTGGTACACTTGTTGGTATTCCCATCCAAAAGTGAGCGCATTATATGACATGTTATCATTCCAAAGCATTTTTTTTTTATAGAGTATCATTCCAAGCATTACCAATGCGTATAGTGACGGGTTGTCATCTATCTTAGCAATCAACATCTAAATACGTACCCATCGATAACTCCCGTCAGTATGCTACAGATTTCTTGTAGCGTGAAAAAGTTGGAGTAAAAAGCAAAATTGGCTCGACTTATATTAAATAATTAACTAATTGTTCCTTCCTGATTTCCCTAGTATTTAGCCCATAGGAAAGACGACGGGGAGTGCATGATAATTTTGTGTATGAAAAAAAGAAGAAACAATCTTATAACTATCGCATGATTATCTTTTCTGGTCAGGCGCTAGGGTAGTAGTTTAAACTTTATACTAGAATAAAGATGTACGCCGCTACTAGGAAAAGCCATCAACATGGATTGGCATAATTAATGTTCATAACATAACCAGTTTATATATATATATAATGTTTTCTACATGACCCATAAAGCTAAAAAATTGAACCAAAAAGAAAAGAAATTAGCCCATAGACCAGCTGTGACTTGAATAGCCGTGACTTGAATAAGTTAGGCTGAGCTAACATTTTTCTAACTCAAAACTAACATAATCCGAAGTGGCCCAACCCAAAAAGTCCCAATCCGAATGGGTCCGGCTAACCCATGCTGACAGCTCTAGCAAGTGATAGTGCATGGATGATTTATTTAGTTAATTTGTATAAATTTTTTTATTTTATTAGATATTTAAATATTATAATAAATAATATGTTCTATACACATACTAATAAAAACCAGCTTGAACCGGCCGAATTGATCGGAAAACCGGTGAACCGATCACAAAATTGGATGGAGCCACTACTTAGATCAGTCTTGCATCAAAATTGGTGCGACCCGATTCGATTTGGCCAGGTTTGTATTAAAACTAATGACTCAGCTGGTTGAATCGAACCGGATTAAGTCATTTTTTTTCACTTTTTTTTGCTTAATAATGTCTTTTTTTTAAATCTTAAAAAAAAATTCTAATTTGACTTATAGAAAATTGCAGTAACTTCGTTTGTATTGTCATTACTTGTGAGTTTGTAATGTAAAACTTTGTGACCTATGTAATTATGTTTCAAATTTTTCAATTATTATGATTCGTGATTGTGAAATATGAATAATATTTATAAATTTATGTTATTTATTTATGTTTTATATTTGAACCCCTTAAAGAGTCTCAAATTATTAATTAATTGTCATTTTATCTTATTTTATTTAAATTTTTTATAGATTTTTATATTTTTTATGTACAAATTTGGTTCAACCCGTGACCCACCGGTTGAACCAATGATCCAGTGATCTGGTGTGCCGATCGAGTCAATCACTGGTCTGAGTCTGAAAACTATGCCTATACATATATGTGTTTCTCTTAAGTTTTGATTGCAAAATATTTATTCATTTAATATATGATCATTTTTAATATTTAAATAAGATTAAAAATTAATAAGATATATATATATACTCACACACGTACACACAAACACAAAAGTGAAATTGACTATTAAGTATTGTCCTTCTCGGTGGACAAATATTTTATGTCTTTTTCCATTACACAATACAAGCCTCTCATATATCATAATATGGATAATTTAAATAATTATAGAGAGATAAGATTAAATTTGATTAAATTTTGATTTTTATACTCTTTAATTTTTTATATAAAATAAACATATTAATTGAATAAATAAATATAATTTTTGTCTAAAAAATTCAATAAGAAACCAATATTTTATAGCAATTCGCATTTTATGAAAAATAAATATTTAGAATATTATAAAATATATTAAATTAATAATCAATAATTAACATATGTAACTGAATAATAAATAATATTTAATCATGAATAATGTTAATATAAATTATAATGATAAAAAATAAAAATAAAAATGTATGAAAAAGTGTAGAGATTATTAAAGTGGGTGTTGTCTCTTTTAACAAAGTTTTTTCTATATGCCTTTAAGCGACA
Organism: Dalbergia cultrata; assembly: GCA_031216105.1. NCBI lineage: Eukaryota > Viridiplantae > Streptophyta > Magnoliopsida > Fabales > Fabaceae > Dalbergia > Dalbergia cultrata. The sequence goes on from CM062345.1 coordinate 12,216,930, forward strand.
ATTTTTCTATTTATATAATTTTTAAGCAGTAAACATAAGAATTAATCACATTAACTAATATAATAATATATAATTGGATAATAACCTAAAATTGATGGTATATTAACGTTCAATTCTATAAAATGATTCAAGTCCCTTTAATGTGAGGTTTTAAGTTCAATTACGAGGTTAATATATATTGAAAGTTATCATTGGAAAAGGTCAAGGCACCTGATCATACTATAAGAGATTAGTTTATCTGGAGGATGGCATAAGAAAAAAATAAAAAATAAAAAGTCTAGAAAATCTCTTTCAACTTTGTCTTATGTACACTTTGATCTTGTTACTTTAGAAACGTGTAAAATAATTCTTAAACTTTTTTTGTATTTTCACATTACTACAATTTGATAAGAATGTTCATTTTTAAACAGAAAATTACATGTATGGACTCTATAATTTCATTATAAAACCCCATATATTAAGAAAATTATAGGATAAAAGTACATAGAAAATTTCAAGATTTTATTAGACTTTTCACATAAAAAAATAAGCACCTATTAACATATTGCAGTAATGTGCACACATCATAAAATTTAAGAGACACTTTGTACGTTTTTAAAGTATTATGATCAAAATACACATGAGCCAAAGTTAAAAAAAGAAATTTTCTAGACTTTTCTCTTAAAGAAGCAAAAAAGAAAGGTCCAATGGGTCAAACCGTTTCCCCGGTCCGAATTGGGCCATGCTATGATATTGTATCGAAGTCCAAGGTTGCAAGTTGCAAGCATTCAACCCCATCAGAACCGTTGACTGAGAATACCCTTTTCGCAAGCCTGAGGCGCCGGGCCAATAGGGGCGGTGAGTTATGGGAACGCGTCAATCTCCTTTTCATTACTCCTTCTCCTTCCTTCCTTCCTTCCTTCATGCCTTCATTTACTGCAAATCAACACCTCGTCAATGGAAAGGAAAATAATAATAATAATAATAATAATAATAATAATAATAATAATAATAATAATGTTGAATGCTTTTCTGTTTAATACTATAATTATGTCAAATCTGTAAAACTTCGATTACTTTATTCAAGTCAGATTCATACATTATAAAAGTAGAATTTTCTCAATATAAATTAACGAGGCAGATTTATAAAACTCAAACCTATAATTTTAATTTACTCAAACAGAATACGTGTCGAATTGTGAAAATTAATTTACGAACACGATCAAATATTAAACTATTCACATGGTAAACAATAACACCCAAGAAAACAAACTTGTATACGGAAGCTTCCAAGTTATAAAGAAAAGTTCAAAATCTTTTAGTAGACAGATAGTAATTTTGGCTTCTTCTTTTTTTTTTTTCTTTTTTCAATGATGGGTTGGAATTATTGCATATGGTACGGTCAATCAACTTGCATTTTGGTAGACGAGGCTTATTCACCGAAGTTCAATTCTAATGAGATTTCATTGAATTCTTAATGGCATTTTGAAAATAACACAAAAATTTAAGGATGAGCAATCTCCCATGTTAGAGACGGATGACACTAACAACAATCAATCGTGTGGCAAAACCTGCAAAGACCAAATGAAAAATATTCAAAGGGGACAGAAAAGACACTTCCATTTTTACTACTACACTTTTTGGTCATCTTCTCAAGTCTCAGCGGCCCTCTTTTATTGCCGAGTCCATTGCATCACTTAAATAGATTTCACACACACTCTCTCTCTAAGTCTCTCTACCCTTCTCTCTCTCTCTCTATACCCTGAAATTTATGGCCAGAGGGGGTGGACTCTCCATGGATTCAGATCCAATTGGGAGCTTCTTCCTTCACAAGCCAATTGTTCTCAACTCTTTCCCTGAAGACAACACAAACACCAACCACCCCAAGTGGAAGCCAAGTCCCACAAACAAGAAGAACAATAGCATGGATACCACAGTTAGCACTAAGAGGCCTTCTTCTCCCACACGCGGTGGCAGCAACATGCTCCCTTTCCAAGTCAACCTTAGCTGTTCCAACGACAACCACCATGCTTCTCATGACACCAAAAGAGAAGAGGTGGACTTCTTCACTCACAACAACAACAATAACAAAGATGACAACGTCGCCTCTTCCTCTGCCTCCATCCCCGACAATGATCATTTCACCACTCCACCCATGTTGGAATTCAAAGTAAACGTGAGTGACCCATCATCAATATCATATCATATTATTATATATATATATTGTGTATGTGTGGTTAGTGGTTCTCAATTACACAAGGTTTTGAAATTCAGCTGAATTGATCATACTTTATTGTTTTTGTGTGATCATCTAATTAATCATCTTGGTTAGCTAATGAATCTGCCATTCTTTTGATGTAGACTGGTCTGAATCTTCTTACTACCAACACCAGCAGTGAGCAATCCATGGTGGAAGATGACATGTCACAAAATTCATCAGAAGAAAGAAGAGCTAAAAATGAGGTAAAGAAAATTGTATATACATAACATCTAGTTGAATTTAATTAAATTATCTATCATGGGGTGCTCCTCCTCTTTTTTTTTTTTTCTCCTTTTTTTTAAAATCAAACTTGAGAATTAATGTATGTGTTATGTGTTTGAATCCATTTTTCATGAACTGTTTTTCAGCTGGCTGTTCTTCAAGCCGAGCTTGAGCGAATGAAGGTGGAGAATCATCGGTTGAGGGATATGCTTGATGAGGTTAACACAAACTACAGTGCCCTGCAGGTGCATATAATGAATCTGATGCAGGCCCAAAAGGCCGAGGAAGGTGAAGAACAAGAAGCAGCATTCGATGGAAAACTAGAAGAGAAGAACAACAAGAACAAGAAGAAGCAAGGTGAGAGTGCATTGGTGCCAAGGCAATTCATGGATCTTGGTTTGGCTTCAAATGCTGAGGCTGATGAAGAACCCTCTTCCCAATCAATGGGAAGAAGCCATCAAGACCAATCAGGATCACCAGGGAATAATAACTTAGAGGTGGCTTCAAAGGAATTAGGCACAGTTAAGTATGGTAATAATAATGCAAATGATGGTGAAGGACTTGTTTGTGATCAAGAGAAGAATAAGGAGTTTGGTAGGGGAACTGAGAGAGAAGATAGCCCCCAAGATCAAGCTTGTGCTGCTAATAAAATTCAGAGGATTAGTCCTCCAAAAAATGTTGACCAAGCCGAGGCCACTATGAGGAAAGCAAGAGTTTCTGTGAGAGCTCGATCAGAGGCATCTGTGGTATGTCATAGTCTACTTCAATTTTACAATCTAATTATGATAGTTGTTTTTTCTTAGCTGGTAGAAAATTATAAATATGGTACATGATATGTAACACTAGAGCATCCTCTAATATATGAAGACGACCCCACCTAGTGAGATAATGCTTAGGTGATTGTTGTTGTTGTAGTAGTAGCAGTAGTAGTTGTAGCTAATAGAGAATTGTTGATTGTTTCAGATCAGTGATGGGTGTCAGTGGCGAAAGTATGGACAGAAGATGGCTAAAGGAAACCCATGTCCTCGAGCATATTACCGGTGCACTATGGCTACTGGTTGCCCAGTTAGAAAACAGGTATATTATGTGTTCACAATGAGGGTTAATGAAAATATAAAAATGAAAGGATGAGTTTTCCCAAAAATAAAATTGATCCATGAAGTTTTTTAGCTCAATTTTTTAATCCTATACCAAACTTTCCATGAAGATTAATTTATTTCGTGCTCTCAATTATTCATTACCCTTACATATTGGCTGATGAAATTTGAAAAAAAAATATATATATATATATATATACAATGATTTTGAGACTCATTCAACAAGGTTGGAAAAAAAAAATTACAATTCTAAAATTAAGAGTTATATATGCTAGTCTGCCCAACTAATTTATCTGAAAAATTGTGTCAGAGACACTTGATACATAGGTGATAAATTTGAAGTAGCAAGATAAAAATTATAGATACTTGAAAAATATAAGACGTGTATCTCATATTTTGACACATAATTCTAATGGTTAATTTTTGGCAAGTTTTTTCCTGATGAAAAACAAAGTGGTTTCTGGCTCTAACCCAAATATTTGGTACTTACAAACAGGTACAAAGGTGTGCTGAGGACCAAACAGTCCTTGTCACAACATATGAAGGGAATCACAACCACCCTTTGCCTCCAACTGCCATGGCAATGGCACAAACCACTTCCTCAGCTGCAAGAATGCTCCTCTCAGGATCAATGTCAAGCACTGATGGCCTAATGAATGCAAACTTCCTAGCAAGCACACTCCTCCCTAGCTCTTCAAGCATGGCAACTATATCAGCATCTGCTCCATTCCCAACTGTTACACTGGACCTAACTCAGTCCCCAGCTAACCCTCTACAGTTCCCAAGGCTACCAAGCCAGTTCCAAATACCCTTCCCAGCTGCAGGTGCCAGCTCAACAGCAACATTGATGCCTCAGATACTTGGTCAGGCACTTTACAACCAGTCAAAGTTTTCTGGCCTCCAAATGTCCCAAGATTCAGACCCTTCTTCACAAATGGGTGGTGGTAATAATAATAGTCACTCTCTGCAACAGGCACAGCCACACCTTGCTGACACAGTTGGTGCTGCCATTGCATCGGATCCAAACTTCACTGCTGCTTTGGCAGCAGCTATCACTTCCATTATTGGTGGTGCTCAACAAAACAACAACAACAACAGTACTAATGACAATACTGGCAACATGGCAGGTAGCAACAGCAATGGCAATGGCAATGGTACAGTGAGCAATAGCAATGGAAAGCAAGAAAATCAGCAATTCCAAACTCTCAGGGAATAAATTAATTAGTTGATCATTTTGAATTTTTACGAGGTTTATTTTATTTTATTCATTCTAATCTTCCTCCTATTTTGGGCTCAAATTAAGTTGATATTATGACCCCCTTTTTCAGTCTGGGATTCATGAAATTATTACTATTTGACATAGAGTATTTTTTTTTTTTCATTTGATTGGAGATTTGATATTATTTATTTGGTAGTATGCTCAAAATTGTATATCAAACCAATGAAAATTTTTTTTATGCAAAAGAAATCAGATAAGGCTCATATTTTTTTGTATGGATCTTATTGGAATGAATGGAAGGTTGTTTAGTCTTGTATATTTTATTGATTGATTAATTTCCTTTGTAATTATCCATGATAAATCCTGAAGAGAAAAAGAACAAGCGAGAAGATAAAGCTAGGAGCAGTTGCGTGTACATAATGCAATTAAGGAAAGGAAAAAGATTATAAAAAACCGTGAGAGTGGTTAAAGCAGATGTCACACCTTGGACACGTAATTATATTTTTATATTTTTATATTGTGAGAGAAAAGGAAGATGGACTCGCAAAGAAAGAGTCATATTCAACTTGTCTTTTTTTTTTTTTTGCGTTTCCCTAAATGGCTAGATCTCCATTTTACTTATTTTGGATTCCATCTCAAAATTTCTCCATCAATTACTGGGTTTTCCTCTTTCTTATCTTTCCCCATGGGTGAAAGATACTTTTGCTTTGGGAAAAAAGTAAATCATTCATCCACAAAAGAAGATAAAGTGAAGCTCATCATAGTAATCTTCTATTCTTCTATCAAGATTATCTTAGTTTATGATATTCAAACCTTATGCAGGCGGTGCATGCATGTGAATAAGGCACATTTCAATTCACGAACAAAGCGTATGATTATTAATAATATACTTTTTATTGAACAAAAAATAAAATGTCCAAGTGAACATAATTTCATATTATCTGACGACAATGATTTAATTAATGCCACTTAATAAAGCAATTAATTTTATAGCCATATATAAAATTGCACGTATATTTGTTAATATTTCAATGACTGTCGGCTAAGTCTCACAAAGGATATATTATTTCAGTGAAAGACTTTCATCCTAGGGAGGTGCTATATGCTATGCAACCACATTGTGGTTGTGTGTGCTATTTTATCAACACACTGTCTCTGATCAAGCCATAGTATATTGAAAGGAAATTAATTAGTTCCCTATGATCATTATATTGACGCTTTTGTTGTTGTACATTCAATACGCCGAAGCCTAACATTACCAAATCCACTATTGTATTGGAAAACAGCACCTAGATTTCGTGCATATCCTAGTTGCTTTTGAATCCAGTGTGTAACTGGTTTGGTACTCGTAACTTAGCACTTAGCGCGAAAGTCTTGATGGGTTGGTGGTGGATTGTGGGCTTCATCATTTATTTGTTGCATTGCATGGCTTCACTGGCAATTTGAAAGTTCAAGTGTTTGACCAGAGACATAAAAAAAAAAAAAAAAAACACGCTCAAGTGAGCAACAAGCTAATTGACCTTCCCCATGCTTTCTAACTCATATGTTACTCAGCATCAAAAGTAAGCATGATCTTGCTCTCTTTGTAATATTTTGCAATCATGAGAAAAGATTATAATTCTCTATGCGCCTACATGACCCCTCAATGATCGTTCAATGAAAGCTTGTTTTATCATGGTGCTACATGCTTTCACTATGAAAATTGCATTGATTAAATAGGGAGTTGTCCATAAAAAAAAAATAATGAATTGGATCTGTGATAACTCTCAATGGGATTACAGAAATGATTTACCATTACCTTTCTATCATTGTATGTAGTTGATTATAATTAAAAATAATTAATACAATTAATAAAAGATTGATTAAGGGGCTAATACTCCCTCGGTTCCACTCCAATTGTTCAAAAACAAAAAAACACATATATTAAGAAAATAATTAATAAATACTTATAATAGTATGATATTGTATTAATAGACAAGATTGTTCCTATTTAATTGATAAAATAAATTAATGACTCCTTGACAATAGTGTAAAATTGTGAATCACATGATATGTTTGTGAGTTTAGATTTTGAAAGGGAATGGAAAGGAGATGAGGACTTATAGTATAAAATTATATTACAAGTCTTTCCCTCCCATCATTTTCCCTCCAAAATCTAAACTTATAAACATATCCTAAAAGTATAATTGATATAAAAAAATTAATGACTCTTTAATATAATAAATTAACGCATGAAGTGAGACAAGAAAAAAATCTTAAAAAGTAGACAATTGGAATGAACAGAGGGAGTAATTAAAATCTAACCGTTGTAAATTATGAACGGGCCTCTCTTTAAAAGAAAGTTGGGTGTGGAATAGTACTCAGTAAGTAAAATATCTAGGAAAGGAAACTTTTCTCTATTGAAACCACGAGTAGATTGACATGCTTTAGGTACGACATAATTCCCAAAGAAAGGATTTCAACCCAAGAGAGGGGCGCCACAAGGATCTCAAGGATGCCAAGTGTATTCCAAAAGTATCATATTAGGTTTACACCAAAAATAAAAGATATATACATAACTTGGGTCCCGATCACCCGATGGCTTGTTAAGATGGACATTCTCTTTACTATAACTAAGTCGCAAAAACCTATTCTAATTCTGACATAAAGCACCGATTTCCTGGGTGAAATCACAAGCATTCCTTTCATCAAGTCAAACCATCTTGTATTCTGGTCATGTTTGTAATACCTAGAAGCTACAAAAACTTGAGTAATGTCATTTAAACAGCTAAAATGGTGTGCTTATAATTATTCTTTTATTAGATAGGAAATTATTCTTAAGCATAATTTCATGTTTTCACTCTGTTACATTGAATGTTAAGAGATCGGTTCTTATGCAGCAGTATTTATAGGATTTTTAACTGAGCGATATTTATAAAAGCACAAACCAAAATGTTTGACCTATTGATTACTCAATATTGATGTACACGTTCTCTGTGCTCATTTTTATTAGTATCATATATATGCGGCACGAAGCTATGTGTAATTTGTGGCTTGAAAAAGTTTTCCACTTTATTTTAGAAACTCCTACACTTGAGAGATCATAACAAACAATCTCTCTTACACTAGTTTATATACAAGTGGTTGCAATACGTAGAGCTTCTGCCTACAAATTCAATGCTTTTGTCAAAATCATATCAAACAATAACACGTTCTCTCAAATAGAGAAGATTGGTTTCTTTCCTTCTCTTTGTTTTCATTTGGTTGAGAGTTTTGAGTGTATAAATATTTGGGTATATTTGGAAGTTGGGGCAATAACTAGTGTATAAACTTCTTTGTATTCTTCATTATATTTTATATTAATTACAAAAGTTGCCTTGACTTATGGCTATAAGTCGAACCGTTTTTGTTCTCATATATTCTTTTTTTTTTCACTATTATTATAACACTATGTCATTCCTTAAATAAGAAATTAAACACTTTAGTAAACAACCTTACCCCCCTTCCCCCCTATATATTCCAAAACAAACACATTGAAGACTAAAATCCCAATTTAGTTCCTCAAATTTATAATGAGGGGCAAATTAGCCTCTCATATTTGAAAAATTTCATATTAGTCCTTCAAATTTTACAAATAGGAACAAGTTAGTCCGTCCGTCAAATTGTCATTTGAGCTATGTTTTGTTAACTTACTTATATATACTATTGACTTATTTATATATATTTTTAATTTTGATGATGGGCCATAACTTACCTCATTCTTCTAAATAAAGTTATTTAAATCTTTTTCTTTTTCTTTCTCAACATAGCTCTCTACTCAGAAGAAAGATTTTTACTTAAATTGTCATTTATTCTGCACAGAAAGAGAAGTAAAGTAAGTTAAGATCTATTATGAAAATTAACAATATACGTAAGCAAATTATCAGAATATATGGATTTTTCTATTAACTTTTTAGACGATAATTTGATATAAGGACTAATTTGTTTCTATTTATGAAATTTGAGGAACTAGTATGAGATTTTTCAAATATGAATAACTAATTTAACCCCTACTATAAATATGAGGGATTAAATTGGGGTTTTAGTCAATATTGAATTACAAATATACATGCACTAACCCTTTTTTACCTACCTATTAAACCTCAATCAAAGGTGCCCGACAAGCCCTCTCAAAAAGGGGGAGAAAAAAGAAGGAAAAGAAAAGGGAAAGTTGCTGGACAGGCCCATCAACCAGTGAGGTTCACAACTTTCCAGTGTATATTTGTCAGCTGTCCACAAATTCCATGTTTAGAACTACAGTCTTCAGACCAATAAAAAAAAAAGGAACTGCACTCTTATGATGAGGAGGGTAGATATATTTGCTCCGATCACAGTTTCATACCGTCCTCTTCTGTTTTTGGTCATACGGGCTCAAGACTTTTTGTTGGGTCTAATGATTTGGGTTTACAAGCTCATGCCTAGCCCAATAAGAGACAAACAAAATCAAAGACTCGGCGTTTCAGCTCCGAACAGTAAAAAAAAAATGAAACTTGGCATTGAGTGTATATTTTCACTGCGGTTTTGTTCCATGATCACGCTCAAATCAGGTTTTGTCTTCTTGACCACGAAAAAAAAAAATCAGATTTTATCTATGGTACACTAGACAAATTAAGGTGTACCACACACCAGTCATTTGTCCAATATCAACATAAAAACTGTCACCATATGAATGTAAATTTAGTCACGTTTACGAAAAACTTGCGGCTAAATTTAATCACTTCACTTTCAAATGTATCTAGCCACAATTATAATGTGACTAAATGTCGTATGTGTAGAACACTTTACTTTTCACTTATGTACCATAGCCTAGCATAGCCTTGTCCTCATACCAAGTTGACATTGAAGGGCAAGTGGGTTCAAGTAATCTAACGATGGGAGATGCAATATGTTCAATCGAATTTAGAGTGAGAAAGTTGATGCAACGTGAAGTCACGTGCTTTCACATGCATCCGGGAGTAGCTCTGTTACACTTTGTGGAAGGCTTTTATTATGGTTGTTGTTGAGATAGAGACCACCTTGGACCTTAAATCTTATAATCATTAAAATTCCAGGCAACTATCATAATTGATTAAGATTAAATTTTCTATAATCTAAAAATGACATTTAACAATTTATATCTATATTTTAACTAGGATAAATTACACTATTTTTTTTCGTTCCTCAAAATATATCCCCTATTTAGTAGGTGAGAGACTAATCTCCCAAAATCGATCCCGAACTTTATAATTAAGGGACCTGAGCCTCTTCCACTTAGACTAACATCTCGTTGATATTACACTAAGCATTTTAAGATTTAGTATAGTTACACCCAATATCGTTTTAGTTACAAAATAGAGGTCTTTGAGGATAGATCCATTAATATCAATGTAAGACTTAACCTACTTAAATTTTAAATAATTTTTTTTAGTAATTTTTTTTTTCACTAGCCATTGAATTATAACTAAATATTATGTTGATTATTCAAATAAACTTTTTAAAATAATTTGACGTCTATAAAGATATATGATAAAATGTTTTTCTTATTTATATAACATTTAAGAAATATTTAATTATGTTATTAATTTAAATGCATATAAAAGTGTATTGAATAATTTTAAATTAATATATTTTATATATACTATCTATAACATGTAAATATTTAATCAAACCGTGAGTTTTATCCAAAAAAGATAAATTAAAAAAAGAATCAATTAAAATGTAATTGAATTCGCATTTACACTTATACAAAACGTGGTGTCCCTATTTGTTCGGCCTTGTTTTTATTAGATTGTGTATTTTATTAAAGTCCATTTGAAAGAAAAAGTTGAACCTTTTGTGTGTTGCTGCACGGAGTAGGTTAGCTTATAAGGTTTGCTCTTTGTGTGTTGTCTGTGTCCGCGCTGCAACAATAGAAGAGGAAATTGAGTGGTACCATTTTTGGTGAGAGAGTATGTTTTGATTGAGAGAGTTTTAATTAGGTGGAGAAATCATTGTAAGATTGAATGCATTCGGGTTTTGGGTTTACGAGAGATTGCTAAATTAGTGATTATATTTTTCATAAAAAAATAGTAGATTGATTTATGGAGTTGTTGATGTAGGTATTATCTAACCATATTAAATTTTTGTACTCTTTTTTTACTCTATTTATTTATTTGGCTAGTGTGGATTTGGGATTTTTCCCAATGATTGGTATCAAAGTGGGTTCTATGAGGATATAAGTTCAAATTTTTGTTACATGGAGAAATTATTTTATGAGATTGGGTGTTTTAGGGTTTTGAATTTATGAAAGATTGTTAGATTAATAATTATTTTTTCATAGAAAATTAATAAATTAATTTATGGAGCTGTGAATGTAGGTCATTTAAATTCTTATGCTTCTTTTTTGGTCTATTTATTTATTTGGGTTGTGTTTCCCAACACTGCTCTCAATGCACAGGTGTTTCCTCTCCGTTGTTGCATTTGGTCCACTTACATTCTTCTTCCCATAACTACGCTAAGCCATTTTTCAGGGAAGAAAACAGGACCACGTGACTTGCGTGTCATCAAAGCCTCGTTTGATCACTTGACACTTGCAAACCACGCCATTAACATTAAGCATTCTAAAAATGTCACACTGCTCCAACCAACTGATCAACTCTGAAATAGAGGAGTTGCAGCACAGTCTATTTTTTTTTTTTTTTTTCTTTTTCAGGAGTATGCCCACTTGGCACGTGAGAGGGGCATGGTCAAAGTGGGGCTCCTCCTTCAGTGTTTATTTATTTATTTATTTTATTCACGTAAATTTTGAGATCCAACTCATAACCTATTGATTAAAGGACTTAAATCTTTTTCATTCATATCAACACCTGTTATAGTTATTGGTTAGAAAAAAAAAAATTTGGGTTCTCTAATGCTTTTGATGTGAAATAAACATCACATTGCTCCTACTCCAACCCCCAGTCCCTGATTTGCTAATTGCTACTTTGAAGTTAGTTACAAAATACAAAATCTGTCCAAACTTTAAAATAGGACCTTTCTTTAACTTCTACTTCACACCATCGCGTAACCGAACAATTTTAATAATATAAAGTGCTTATGTGTGTCAGATACAAAGAACTAAGTAACAAGTTTATGTCCTCACCTACAAAACAAAAGTAATAATAACAAGTTTATCTTTAGCATATTAATATAAATCAGTGCATTTCTCTGGTGCGGTTATGTGGCTCAGTAGCTGAGTGAGGCTCAGATTTAACGTTATTTAACGCCTAAGATATTGGATGTTGCCAAGGGATGAAAGCCAACACACGTAATGATGACTTCAGTTCAAGCTAAAGAGTGTTAGAGCATCTCCAATAGTGTTTCTTACTTGATCTCATTTGTGATCCCACTTGCTACCATATCAATTGCCACATAATCAATAATTTGTTATGTCTCAAGAGTGTTCTCCTTTACTCCAATGGAAGGACCAACTTTGGTCCCTATTATGACCCCACATGATTTTAAAAATTGAAAATAAATCAATCTTTCGATCCTTCAATTGGGGCTTGAAATGGAAATGAAAATGGAAATTGAAATGTTGGTGAATTTTGAGTATTTGAAAAAAAAAATTTGAAAATTTGAAGGAATTGAAAATTAGAATTTTAAAAGTTTGAGAGATAATGATCTCGCAAGGAGTTTGACATTTGAAAATTAAAATTTGGATTTGGATTTTGTGAGTTTAAAGGTTGTGAATTTTTTATATTTGAATTTTGAGAAAGGTTGGAATTTTACAAATAATTGAGAAAATAATTCAAATTAAATTGATTTTGATCTATTATTTGTGAGAGAACAAAAGAGTAGAAATGTGAAAAATAAAATTAGAAAGTACTAGAAATGATTAAGAAGCGATGTGAAAAATAATGTTAGTTAGGATTGAAAAGATATATGAAAAAAGTTGAAAATGATTGATATTTATAGGTGGAATATGAAATAAAATAATATGTTTTTAAAATATATATGTTTTCTAAACAATAAAAAATTGATCAAAAGCTGAAAAAGAGAGAATTGGGACGTCCCTAGGCTTTTATACCAAAATAAATATACAAAAAAAAGATTACATATGGATGTGCCACATTTTGAACTTTATGTATATATTTACACTGTTTTTTATATTAAGGAAATTAATTAACTATTAGCTGGTTTCAAAACACAGAAACACATGGGAAGCGGTCTACACTTGATCGATTTTTGTTCTTTATTTTGCCCAAAGAAATTGATGAACACTTGGATGATTTCTGAGCATTTTATGCGTGTCAACAATCGGTCAATAGTTAACCGATTTTTGACAGGTATAAAATGCTCATAAATCACCTAAGTGTTCACCAATTTCCATGTTTCGTCTAAAAATGTCATAACAACTCTTACCTTCTCCGTCTATATAACTCCACATTTTAGTTTTTCTCTATGTGAAAAGAGTGACAGAGCTGAAATGTTGTGAAATTAGTATAAGGTTTTATGAGTTTTTGAGGGAGAAATGACAGCAAGAGGTTATATTCTTGTGCATAATAATTGTGAAATAGTGCAAAATACATAAGATGGGGTAATGTTCGGTTGTCCAAATCCAATAACTGTGCGTATTTGTTCGTCAATGACTATTTATGAGCTTTATGAGAAAATCCTTCACAAGTTATGACAACAGACCAATCAAATGATACAGTTGTTGTATTAGTTGCCATTGTTGGTAGGGTAAGGTACGTTACACTTTATAAGTTGCTTGATTCAAACTGACAATGACATCGGGATGATATTCGATTGTCATGCTCGATTTCCCAATTTTAGTGTTTTGGAGGTATTCGTAGCTCTTAGAGACTTGAACTTAAGCTCTAGGGGATCTGCTGTTGATCCAACATTTGTTGAAGGATCATTAGCCCAGTGTTCTCCAACATTGGCAATGTCAAATGCTGTGCAGAATAAAAATTTTATGCCTGAAAATCAAAATGACTTGATAGGTGGCCAAAGCTTTGAGATGAATGTTGGAAGTGATTTGGGCCAAATCCGACCAAATCCAAGTTATGATGATATTTCTAATGAGTAGGATTCCGAAGATGACTCAAATGAAGGTAATAACTCAAACTCCTTTTATTACACTTTAATATTTGTAATATTTCATATTTTAGTATGTGATTTGATATGTAGATTTGGTACAATAAATTTCAATATGTTGTCATATCTTTTTTTATATTATTTAATTTTTACTGCTCTAAATTATATGGTGTTTAGTATTGAAAAAATTGTATAAACTATTAAATATACTTTAAATTTTACAGAGTTGCTCGATGATGAAATAGATGAGGAGGTAGTGCCTCTTATCCAGGGCCAACCGTCGACAACCCAAACTCAAATACAATCTGAAAGTCAACGAGTTAGTCACCATTCAAGTTTAAATTTTGAAGCAATGCAAGTGAATCAGTTGGATGATAGTGATAGAATGGGATTACATGGAGTGAATCAGTTGCATAAAGGACAACAATTCCCAAACAAAGAATCTGTACTACTTCCCGTAAAAAACTATAGCATCTAAAAGGGACCTGAATATAAGGTATGTCTGTCAGATCATGTGAAATATCAAGGGCAATGGAAGAGAAGGTGCAATTGGAGCATTCACGTTATATATCAATGGAAGAAAGGACTGTGGGAGATTAAGAAGTACAACGGAGAACATACTTATTTGTCTACCGGAATTTCAAAGAAACATTCTTAGTTGGAAATTCAAGTCATTGCTGCTAGCATCTATTCTATAGTTGAAGTTGATCCAACTGTTCTTATAAGGAAATTGCAGGCCTTAGTTTATTCAAAGTATGAATTCCATATTTCATATAGGAAAGCATGGCTTGTAAAGGAAAAGGCCATTGCCCGGATTTATGGTGATTGGGAGGAGTCGTACAATAAGCTTCCAAAATGGCTATTGGCTTTGCAGTCATTTATGCCAGGTACAATCATTGAAATTTCAACTTAGTCTTATTATGTTGGCAATTTAGTTAACCGCATCTATGTCATGTATCGCCATCTATTTTGGACATTACCACCGTGTATAGAGGGTTTTAAGCATTGCAAGCATTTTGTGACTGTCGATGGAACGCATTTGTACGAAAAGTATGGTGGAAAACTACTAATGGCAATTGCACCAAATGATAGCTCAAATATTTTCCCTATTGCATTTGTTGTTGTCAAAAGGGAGATGGCAAAGGCTTAGTCTTTTTTCCTAACAAATCTTCGACGCCACGTGATACTGCAGGAGGGCATACTGATCATTTTTACAAGCATGCTGCTATCAAAGCAGCTTTA
Organism: Dalbergia cultrata; assembly: GCA_031216105.1. NCBI lineage: Eukaryota > Viridiplantae > Streptophyta > Magnoliopsida > Fabales > Fabaceae > Dalbergia > Dalbergia cultrata. Next base: position 12,232,006 of record CM062345.1, read on the forward strand.
AATGCATAAGGTAATGAATGACATCCTCCAAATGCTTATCATGCTTATTGCATTCACCACATTGCATCCAACTTTGCACTAAGATTCAAGAGCAAAGATGCAAAGCGAGCTTTGATCAACGCAGCATATTCAGAGACTCGAAGTGAGTTTCTCTATTATTATGAGTTGGTGAGAGGTGAGGATCCAGATATGGGTGCAACGTGTCACACATGTAGTGGAATCGGGCGAATCAGCATCTCCCAACTGCAGGATGCACCTACCCCACCAAACCCTAGTCGTCCAATTGCACTGCATTGAAGTCACACAAGTGTTGACTGATTTCTTTGGCCAAAATAAAGAATAGAAATTGGTCAATTGTAAACTGCTTCCTATGGGCTTTTATATTTTAAAATCAACTGATAGTTAACCGATTTTCCTAATATAAAAAAAAGTATAAATGCCTACATAAAATTCAAAATGTGACACATCCGTATATAACCTTTTGTTATATTTTATTTCGGTACAAACGCCTCCAAACTAAGACTCCCCCTTCTCCCTCCGCATCCCACATTTTTCTTCCAAAGGTTGGAGAGGGATGTTTCTGACAGGAGTAGTGGCTGGGACGGGATATTGGACGCCATTGGAGTTTCTCTTAATCCTGCAAATGAGTTTGGTTTGTTTTTAATTTGAAATTAGCAATTTTTCTTTTACCATGATTGATTAGTAACGCAAAATGGGATTCGCATCCGTCCAATCATCTAATGTGGCACAGTTCAAAATAGAAAATGAAGGCCATTAACAAATAGAAACACAAAAAGATAAAAATGAGAGTACTTCATTCTTGTGCTTGTGTCACGTCTAACATGGTCATCAGTCATTACTCTTTAATATATATATATATTTGTTGAGATTATGATGATTACTTTAGCTTGGGGGATAATAGTACCCGATTATAAGGGTTGCATTTTGGAAATAATTTAATTTGTCTCACTGTGATCGAGCTTCTAGAAATAGGGATGGATTAAAATAATATCTTGGTACTTTTGGTCGAAATTGTATTCGTTCTAGTGACGAAGCTTGAAATGCCTTAGAAAATTGACTTATTATGTTCATACTAAGTATATACAGGTGTTTATTTTTTGATAAATTAAAATTGTGGGAGACAAAATTTGGAGTGTCTCCTCATTCCTATAGCGGACTATGTCACTTATTACTCATTCAACAACTTATTGGTATTCAGAAGTTTATTATAAGGAACATATTACATGATAAAAATTATTTATTATGAGAGTGATAAAAATTAATCTTAATTATTAGATCTTATCTAAATAATTAAAATTAAAAATATAATTTTACATAATTTTTTTTGAATATGCATGTAAACATTTATTTCTATTAATTATCTTTAAATCTTAATTATCTATATATAAACATATGAAGTTTCATAATAATAATAATAATAAGCCACCTTTCTACATGTCGCCTTGCATTAAATGGAGCAAGACAAATTCATCAAGTACTTTCACCTTTCAATGAGTTTCTTATGACCCTTGGCTTTTTCAAAGCCACAAAAATACCCACTCTCTTACCAAAAAAAAATCGTCCCCAACTGAACATTGATTCTACCCTTTTGGGAAGTCATTGTATACGTCACCAATGACAATAGGCCACAAGAAACCGATCTGTTGCAGCCCCATTGATTAAGTCCGTGCGAAAACAAACACTATCACGTACTTTGGTTTAACAGAAAAAATCGTGCCAGTGGACCGACTTATAACATGGCGGTCATCTGACAAACATCGAACAGGGCAAAATCATGAACTCCTCTCTCCTTCTGGTTTTCGACTCATAAAAAATATACCTACACCAGTTGACTTTTACTATTCCTCAACCTATAAGACTTGTAATTTGTCAAGGCAATGTGTTCACACACACCAGTTAAAAAATTTCAACCCTCTACCATAATAACGTGAACAAAAAATGATACTAAGTCTACCATAATAACGTGAACAAAAAATGATACTAAGGTTCAACCAATTTGGTGGTTCAACACTTCATCCCACCCAATTCAACTAGCCCCGAAGACCCCCAAATTCATTTTTCGAAGCATAGGCTAGCGCTATGATACAAAACAAGGAATGTGCTCTTGATTGGCATCACATCTAGCCCATCCAAACTATAACCCCTCATTATCCTTTCCCTCACACCAATGTAAAATCAAATCAAAATTTTACTTGCACTCAGCATACTCTTGAGCTTCAATCATAAATAAACAACCCCTTTTCCACGTGTCAACCACCATGCCAGTGCCGACAAAAAAACCGAGCCACCCAAATTTGGACACGTTTGTAGACTTCAGTTGAAGGCATTGTCAGCTCTAGAGAGAGAAGTATAGATAGAGAGTTAGCGCCAACCAAATAAGTAGCCAACCAATAAAGAGAGCCGTTTCAAATATACCATACCTCAAAGTCTCAACAAGTGTACACACTACATTCATATTTCACACATAAAAGGCCAAATAAACTAGAAACCAAGACTAAGCACTCAACATAAAGAGTCTTGGTTATTTTTCTAAAATATGGAGTGGAGTAGAGGCCACACCATAGGCCGTGGCTCATCAGCCACCGTCTCCCTCGCCACCCGGCGCAGCGGCAGCATCTTCGCGGTGAAGTCGTCGGAGCTAGCTAAATCAGAGGCTTTACAAAGAGAGCAGAGAATTATGTCTTCTCTAAGCTCTCCTTATGTGGTTACCTATAAAGGGTGTGACACTACCATAGAGAACAGCAAGCTCTACTACAACCTCTTCATGGAGTACATGCCCTTTGGCACTCTAGTTCAAGAGACTCGCCGGAACGGTGGCCGGCTAGACGAGCCGGCCATAGCAGGCTACACAAGGCAAGTTGTGCAGGGGCTAGAGTACCTGCACTCAAAAGGGTTGGTGCATTGTGACATAAAGGGTGCCAACATCTTAATTGGTGAAGATGGTGCAAAAATCGGTGACTTTGGATGTGCAAAAAGTGTCGTTGATGCTGACACGGCGACACTGATTGGCGGCACGCCAATGTTTATGGCGCCAGAGGTGGCGCGTGGGGAGGAACAAGGGTGTCCTAGTGATGTTTGGTCACTTGGTTACACTTTGATTGAAATGGCCAATGGTGCTGCAGCACCGTGGCCTAATGTGGCCGACCCTTTTTCAGTCCTTTACCATATTGCATATTCTGGTGAAGTCCCGGAGATTCCATGTTTTCTATCTGATGAAGCAAAGGATTTCTTGGGGAAGTGTCTTATGAGGAATCCGCAAGAGAGGTGGACGGCTAGTCAACTTCTGAAGCATCCGTTTCTTGGGGAATTCAGTTCAAAGGCTAAGGAAATGAAGAAATCTAATTCAAGTTCCCCAACAAGTATTCTCGAGAAAGGATATTGGAGTTCTGTGGAAGAAGAATCAGGAAGCCTTGGCAATTTAGTTCACACAAGTTTTGAAAATTCAGTTGTTGCCAGGGTCAAAGGGTTAGCTATGTGTTCAGGGGAGCCCTGTTGGGAATGGAATGATGATGATGAGAATTGGATCACAATTAGAGGGAATGAGTCAGGGGCTGAAGTTGGAGCTTTTGGAAATTGTGGGACAGGGACAGCTTCAACTAGCGATGGGTTGGCACTGCAAGAGTTGGTAAAAAGCAATGTTGTTGTTGGTGGTAGAATTAGTGGGCATTTTTGTCAGGATAACGAGTGTAGGGATGTTAGTGTCGTAGTTAGAAATCTAAATTTTGAGAGAGGCATTGCTATGTCACTCCCTATAACATTAGATTTTTAATAATTCATTTGTTCAAAATGCCAAATTTTCATGTTTTGTCGTTCTGTTATTGTGTCACAAACATCATAGGACAAATTTCTCTTGTGGCCGAATTAACTTCTTGTTAGTTAAAAAAACTCGACAGTAATTTGGTGTGGCCTTACTCAACCATAAGCCTAACTACACTGCATTTACAATTGGTGGGTAGAATGGGAGGCCTTGGAAAATTGAACTTCTTTTACATCTTCGGTGGGAAAAAAAAAAAGGAAAGTGAATTCGCATAAAACAAAAGCTAAAGAAAGAAAACATGGGGGGCATGGCAGGTCCCAATTGGTCGCCTCAATTGAAAACCCGCAAGTGCCCCAAACTCTTCTATTATTTGCGTTAGTTGATTCCCATGGATATGAGACACAGGGAACCAAGGTGGCCAACTTTTAGAGCAATGTGTCTCGCTGTCTTCTGCTGGTGGCATTTGCTTTGTCTTTTTCTCCCTTTTGAGGACTCACATTTATCTATCTATGGGTATTGGTGACGGTGGCTCTAGAATTAAAATTCCAAAAGCCCCCAAGTAGTTCGAAGGCAAATCATCAGCTCATGCAATTCCACTCTCCCTTTCCAGAAATTCTTGGATGCATCTAGAGCGCCACGTGGATATGCTCTATATTCACTAACAAAATGACATCACAACTAAAATTGAATATTAATAGTGGATTTTAGCTTAAATGTTATTTTATCAGAGGATATGAAGCATATCCACATATTGCTCCAAGTGCATATAAGTATTTCTCACCGTAGTGCCAATAGGTCTCAGCTTTTAAAGCAAATAGACTATGCAGCAAATATTAACTTAGGTGGGTTGTATGCCAATCCAATACGGCAGTATATTACGCTCAATATAACACATAGGACAAGACAGGTTGAAAAACATTGGAATGGCAGGGTTTGGTCAACCCCCACAATGTTGGGTTAACTTATAATAGATTGAGAGGAGCGAACAAAGTCAACCAACCATAAATCAGGCTTGATCTTCTAGTGCTTAAGAGTAGTTGATGATCCAAAAACATAGGGGAGAAAAAAAAAATCAACTTTGGTTAGCAGTATAAACAGCTTCTTAAGAAAATTCCAAATTCCAATTTGGTGATAATGCTATTTGTTGTTGGTGTATATATCGGAGTATCCTACAGGCTGTTAAGACTAACCCAGATCATTGTTGGGATCGCTTAATAATCAAGAAGCATTCTCAAGTAATTGCTATTTTGTGCTAATATGACTCATTCAATAAAGATTGAGTCATAAATTTTTGCATAACTTCCTGTTGATAATAGTTTCTTGTACGGTATTGAAGTCATGATAGTTGACAAATGAGTGGAATCAATGCTGCAACCCACTTGAGACCCATTTGCAAGCAATTTTATCAGCTGGATTTGAGAGGATGAGTGAGACATCGATCGATGACCGCGTCAAATGATAACTGTTGCAACTGGAATTGCAACGCGATGGTGAAACAGAACCAATTGTGAAACATGATCATATTGTGAAACAGAAACAAATTGTTGTTGGGATATAGAAACCAATTGATGCCGAAAATTAGCAAGAAAAGGCATCCATGTCCATGCACTCTAATATGGAACCTTACATACTTGGCAGCTTCTCCAGCTAATACCAACTATTAGAAGAAGGAATTTGGATTTGTAAGGCGGGTTTTCATTGACACACTGGATCATGTGAAGAAAGTGGAAAGATACAAAAGCTCAATACAGGGAACAAACTTCTTGCATAGGACACGGAAACTGCATTCTTGCATAAGATCCCACTTTTTCTTCAGCAGAATGTATTTATCTCTTTTCGGATGACGTTATTTGAATAACTCACTAGAAAGAACCCAAATCTGTTTCGACGGTATAATTTTGACCAAAATAGGAACTATTTAGGGAGAGAGGTCTCTATCCTAGCTTCCTAAATTAACATTACAAGAATTGTGAATTCCAGGGGGCCCCTTAACGTTAAACACACAGCCTTTCCCAATTAATCTTGTGGATAATCATGCGGTTTTCCAAAGACCACGTGTATAGTTTTAGCATTTCTTTTTATACTTGAAATTCATGGCCACACTTCTGCTTCCCAATCCATGTGGTTTCCCCCATTTGTGATTGCCACAAATACTATACATATCTGTTTTCACAAGGTACAATTATTGTACAAAAGACATACAAGTAATAATCTAAATATTATTGTTAGTGTATGCGGACTAATCATTCTCCTACAACCCTGCAATGCAATCATTTGTTCCCCCCCACCCCCACCCCCACCCCAAACCCCACCTGCAATTAATTGTTGAGAAGTAGTTTAACAGTTTCTATATATTGGAATTGGACTGAAAGAAAAATCAAAGAATGGTGTTTCCCCTTCTTTCTTCCCTGCTTAGTTTTCCTTTTTCCTGTTCACATGTGCAATAAAGTAAACAGAACCGTATTTCAAAATTTACTTGAAACAATTCACTTCAAAAACTACAAGAGGCTAGAACAACATATCTTAGCCTTGCAATCAAATTTATGGCAAAGATAATAGATCCTCATAAAGTGATTAAACAAAAGTTCCATGGTTTAAGACATGCAAATGCCAAACGGAAACGAGAAGAATAAATCACTTGAGCAAAACTTGGCATTGAGGTGAATCATAAACAGCAATTTGAAACCTTGGCTCTTGTGTTGCTTCTAAAGCCACTCCAATCTAAACTTCAGAATTTTCTCTGATAGTAACTCGTGAAACTCGTCGGTGTTAATGTTCGTGAAATCCTTTATTCCATATCGCGTATCAACCTTAACACCTCTTAAGCGCGAGCATGTGCAAGTGCAGGAGTCCGTGCAAGGTTTTGTATCATCCAACCTATGCAGTATGATGTCTCGGAAAACCTGCATTCAATTCTCAACAAAGCTTCATAATTCGTCTTTTAGAGAAGAAAAACAATAGCAGTGTGCAACGAGAAGTTCTTAGACGAGCATAAATCCAACAACTGATTATCTTTAATTTACACACAATCACAATAAAGTTAATGGATCTATAAACAAGCGATTGTATCATAAATAAAGTTTATGGGACTCATTTTTATTGTGAGAGCATATAAAGACGAGGTGTTGGAATTGTGCCTATACAGGAACTTCTCGTGTGCAATTTGTTCGGATTGAAGTACCCGTATGAATATATAGGAAGCAAGCCCTGACAATGTCAATGGACGACAGCACCAGATCAACCACTTTATAAGGGACATATAGACCAAGGGAGACCAAATATCTTGTAGCTCCACAAAATCAATAAAGGCTGGTGGTGGAAGGTGTCCTTCGTTTGATGGCAGTGGCAGGGGTGCAAACTACGCATTACAAAATCGTAAGATAAAAGAAATTAAGGCAAAAAGATATATCTGTCCAAATTAAATAAGAAAAATTACTAAACTAATAGAGTAAGGTTATTTTTACTTAAATAATTTTATTTGGACAATAAAAAATGAGCGTCTTATTTGAAGATTTAGCCTATCATCATTAAATGAAATCATGGTTTTAAATTGTGGTTGCGATCACGATCGCAATTGCATTGTGAAAAATTGCAAAAAAGCCTTGGCTTAATGGCCGCAATTGTTGCTGCGAGACACTTGTGAAAGCCACCACAACAGCAATATTGTGGTCGCAATATGAAACTATGGATGATAGTATTTTCATTTATCATTGCAGTCACCCGCACGCAGTAAATCTATATGCAAACATACTTATCGATCTATATATATAGGCAAACTCACCTCGTTGGCCTTGATCGTTAGCTTCAGAACAGATTTGTATCCAGTGAGCTTGGGAAGATTTCTCCTCAAACACTTAAAGAACAAGTAGGTGTCGTCCTTTTCAGGTGTTAGAACTAGCTCGATTCTCTTAAGCGCGGAAGGGTTTGGCTCAATTGAAATTGGAGGCAGCACACTCCCTATGTATTCATAACACCGCAGCCTCGGAGCATAAACCTCATTCTCTCGCGGCCACGTGTGAGAAGAAAAGACCAAGTTCTCAATACAAGGGCTTCCAATAGTGATCGGTGGCGTATCATCACCCGTGTGCAAGACCAATGATTCCAGTGACGGAGGCTGGTAAACAAAATATTGCAACGAACCGTAGTTGGTATCCTCGCAGGTTTTGAGGGTCAACTTGCTTAATTCATTGCAATATTTCCCCCCTTCTATAAACGAGAAGTTTGATACATCAAGAACTTGGAGGCTAGGCATATCTTCTATGACGACCTTCATGAACCTGTCTACCTTCACTTGTTTTAGCTTTCTATGATCCGAAAGGATGAGTGTTGAAGCTCCCTTGTAAACCGACACGAGGGTACATTCCTCAAGAACAGGACAAAGGGGTAGCAACTCTTCCACTATCTGGCAGTCAAAGAAATCGTCTTCCCAAAACAGAACCCTAAGGGCAACCAAGTTTCTGCTCTCCATCTGCAATGAATGCATCGCCATGCTGCACCCTCTTAGCCTCAGTACAGCTAATGACTCAGAAGCCGCGAACACAGTTTCGTGAAGCAAGGTGTAGGTGACCTCTTCGTCTTCGTCTTCCATGTCTTCGTGAAGGACATCGATGTCTAGCTCCCTGAGACGGTGTCTTGCAACGAGGCGCATCCACTCATGGATGCAATTTTCATATAGATCGTTCCGAAAAGATGGCCATGAAACGTGCAAGTTCACGAACATGGGTTCTCTCTGGTGGAGAATGGATAGAGTGTTGTAGAACTTAGCGACTAGCCGGGAGGTTTCTTCCAACTGTGCGGTGGGGTCGCAGGCGAAGTTGAAAGTGGAGACGGGAAGTGTGTTCCATGCATGAAGCCAGGTCGTGGATAGAGTGGAGCTGCGCACAGCGTCCTTTGTGGGCATCAAAGAGAGAACGTGTTGAAGTAGGTGGATTGGGAGTGCAGATATCAGATCCTGATCATCTTCTTCTTGTTGTTTTGCACGCTTTGCTTCACTGTTCGAATCCGAAGGCACCATGGTGGCCATCTCCACTGTTGCGGGATGGATGCAGAAAGGGAAATATATATATTTGCTGAATTAGAGGAGCTGAGGACGTGTTATGTTAAGATTTGTTGAGATTTTTTGGGAAGCTACTAACAAGCTTTTTTTTTTTTTTTCCTTATTAAGAGAATTGATCATAAAAAATAAATAGGACAAAATCTTACTGTACAAAATAAAGTAATTAATGGAATGAAGAGAGATCCATTTTTAGCTTTATTAATCTAAAAGTAATATTTTCTTATTTTATTCTCTAAAGTGATATTTAGATTGATCGTTGATTTAAATGATCCAAATTCAAATAATAGTTTTCTATTGTGTCCTTACGGGCACGGAACTTTGAACAACTTCGAGCTTAAAAGATTACTACAATTTAGAAAAGGTTACGAAATTTAAAAAATTAAATTATAAATATAGAAACTTACTTATTTGAAAAATCAATTAAACTATTGAAATCTACGTATTCTATTTTGGATACGAACAAATCCACAAATTATATTTTCCGAAAATCTACATATCAATAATTTTGTTCGTTGAAAATCTACATAATAATTAAATGAGACAAGTATGATTGATTACTTGCAAAAAAATGATACTCTCATATTTATGTAATATATGCTTTAACCATTCAAGATTTGTTCTAAACAATTATTCAATTTAATTAATTTTAATTATGAACACTATTGGTGATATATTTATAATTTTTGTACTCTTATTGGATAATTATCCTCGCTTGATTTATTTTGATACGTTATAAATATAGCACAAATAGACTAGAAAATAGAAAAGATAATGAAGTAAAAATTTGCAAACAAGATGACGCGAAGTCTATCATGAAGTTTCAAATCTTAATTGTCTTTTTGATATATGAAAAAAGAGATAGACATCTAATTTTGAAAGTAAAAAGGGATTTAAAGAAAATTTTCTAAAAGTATAAATATTTGAAAAAAGATAAAAGAAAAAAAGAAAAAGAAAAGTCACAACAACAAAAAGAAATAAAGATATAAGAAGTATGAGCAATTTTGTGAGCAAGATAAAACAAGTGAACAATATTATATCTTGTTATTTTATTTTATTTAAAGTTAGCGTGAGGTTAAATATAATAAAATAATGTCGACATATATATAAAAGTGAAGATCTATTTACTTTAAAAGTAAGTCATAAACATTTACTATATTTTAATAACTTTTTATCTACATTGAATTTAATCAATCCAATAATAGATTTATGTTATATTAAGCATACCAAAATTCAGAAAACTGGATAACAATAATTCAATAAAATCAAAATTTAAAAAAAAATTAATTTTTAGCTTTTTGGTATAAGCTAAAATTAGTAGCCTATGAAAAAAGTAAGTTTCAGTTTTTTCATTTATATATAAAATTTAGTTTTAATAATAAATTTTTTCAACGTTATACTTAGCCCATTGAATAAGTTTTTATATACATCAAATTTTATCAATTCACCCGTTGATTTGTAATATTATATTACATAGATTACGTGTATAAAATTAATTTCATAAAATTTCAAAATAATTTGATACTTTATCATTCATTTTTATTTCGACATACAACAGTTTCAAAAATACGTGTAAATCTTTATTATTAGAGAATGTATCTATCAATGTTCAATTTATTTAAAATTTGGTATATTTGATCATCAACATAATATGACATGATTCAAAGGTTGGATTGATGAAATATATTATTAATAAGATGATATTCAATTGAGTAATTGTAGTATACTTATTCTTAGAGTAAATAGATCATTTTTTATAAATATACACACTCATATATATAATTTAATTTTTATGTGTTATCATAAAATTCAATCTCTCTATTTAAATAGGACCATCTCGTATCCGGAGTCCGGAGAAGGTGGGACTCCGTCTCTTTTAGACTCAAAACTAGGGGACTGTATGATCTGGTCGAATAAATCCGATCCTAAGAGTATCCAACCCGTCGACCCAATTAACCAAAACTGGCAACCCGATTATTCGATTACCCGACCTGACCACATTGGATTGATCTACATCAATGCCTCTGCCGTCCGTTTTATGGAATTCTAACGGCAGCCAACGGCTTGACCGTAATAGCAAGGTTTCTGCCATTACATACATGGGAGAAGCAAAGTTCCATACAAGAAAATGAAGCCTAGGTGGCGGAGATAAATTACGTTCACTTTGATAGCCTAAATACTTGGACCAACCTAGCCTCAAGACCGAGACAAGAACAATAGCAGGGAAGTTAAACATATTTATTAATATGTCAATATATGATTGAATGATTCTATAAAAAAAATTTTATATTGCATCAAAATTAAATTCATATTTATATAATTGTAATAAATTTCAAAATGTTTGTGGAGCTTATATCTCTACCTTTTTTGTTGGTACTTTTAAAAGTAATATAATCGTGATGAGATTTAAATTTAAAATCTCATATACATTATCCAAAAGTTATATCACCGGACTAATTCTAGTGGTTTATATGTCTCTATCTCTAGCCATGTATGGACCTGCCCCTACCTAGGGGAGCACAAAGGCATTGGGCTCAAAAAATATTTTGTACGTGTTCTGAATTCCTCCGTAATATAATAGGATCTTCCGGTTAGACCGAGATCTCAGGTAGTAGTAATGTTTTTATCTCCATGAACAACTCGGAGAAGAGAAGAGGAAAAGAAAGTGAGAGAACAAGAAATTTTTAGGTGCTTTTAAAGCAAGACAAAATATTTACTATACTCTATTTATTGATTAACAAATCAGTTATTGCGGAGAAGTACGAGACAATAATGACCTGAGTTTTGCATATATCAATTAATAAATAAATTAAAGCAAGTGTTTTCTCTTGCTGTCGGTACAACTAAGCATACGAAGGAAGGTAAACATATATTAATGAAGAAAATTAAACATGAATTAATCCAGAGTTCAAGACAATCACGGTTTAAATTGGACGATAAGAGAAAAGATGTGAAGGATTTTCGAGACTGATCAAATTTCATTCCAAAACAACCTTGGTAAAACTCTCTACTATCAATAGATGCAAGCAAGGTACTGTAGGTATCACTCAACGACCAATTCACGAAGACATAACGCAAACAAAAAGTTTGATATATCAAGAACTTGGAAGCTGGGCATGTCTTGTATGATCACTTTCGAGAACCCATCTATCTTCACTTTTCTCAGCTTTCTATGACCAAAAAGCCTAAGCAATGAAGCTCTCTTGGAAACTGCTATGAGGGTACATTCCTCGAGAAGGGGACAAAGAGGCAACAACCCTTCCACTACCTGGCCGTCACAAAAATTGTCCTCCCAAAACAGCACCCGAAGAGAAACCAAGTTTGTATTCGTAATCTGCAATGAATGGATCGGCATCCTACACCCTCTTAGCCTCAGCACAACTAATGACTCAGAAACTGCAAGCATAGTTTCATGAGACAGAGTGCAAGTCTCCATTGTTTCTTCTTCTGCCTTTTCCGGAAGGACATCGATCTCGAGCTCCCGAACACGGTGTCTTGCGACGATACGCATCCAGTCATGGATGCAATGCTCATACAAATTGCTCCGGAAAGATGGCCATGAAACGTGCAGGTTCACAAACATGGTGGCTTCTTTCTCGCGGAGAATTGATACAGCGCTGTAGAATCTATAGAGTAACGGGAGTGCGTCTACCGAGTGTGTAGTGCGGGGTGCGAACCTGAAGGTGTAGAAAAGAATTGAGTTCCATGCATGGAACAAAGTCCTTGATAGAGTGGAGATGCGCACAGCGTCCCTTGTGGGAATCAAGGAGAGAATGTGTTGCAGTAGGTGGATTGGGAGTGCAGACATCAGATCCTGGTCATCTTCTTCTTGTTTTGCACGCTTTGATTTACCGTTACGTTCAGATGGCAGCATGGTAGCCATTTCAATGGAGGCACATAGGCCAAAACTAGGTGTAGGGAAATACATGTCCCAATGTTCATATAACAAAACTTTAAACAACCGAGATTTAAGTTGATCAACTAGAAGTTGGGGGAGATGCATCTATTCTGTTGAGATTTGTTGAGATTAATAAGATATCAACAATGCATTTTGAAATTAAAAAGAAAATTAAATGGACACAAAAAAAAAATTAAAATAATAGTTTATGGGGCCTCTTAAATAACTTAGAATCTGTTTAGTTTTAATTCTCAATTTTCACTTTTAATTTTAAGGATTTTGTGAAGGAAATATTAAAAACTAGAAATAAAAATTAAAAATTAAAATTTGTGTAGTTTTTGAAATTTTCAATATTTCCTTAACAGAATCTGAATAAAAAAGAAGAAGCTAAAGATAAAAACTGAAAACTAAAAATTCAAACCTAACAGTCTCTTATTCTTAAGAGGATCAAGTTTTAACTTTTATGAGCTAATTTTCTAGTACTATCATCTAATTATATATTGTCATATCAGTAAAAATAATTAAATCTCACCTACATTTTATTTGATAAATATTGCAAATAAGATGATTTAATTGGATATCAATTGTAATATAACTTTATGCTATGTGCACATTGAAATTAAACTCTAAGACATTGCAATTTGAAATCTAGAAGAGGTTGAAAGTAAAAAAATTAAAATAAAGATAATGCGGTCCGAAAAATCTATAATCTATTTTTTCCGAAAATCTACATATTATCTTTTTGGGTTGTTGATTACCAAAAAAAACAAAAATCGTTGAAAATCTATACATTAATTAAATGATGTTAGTATGGTTGATTAGTTAAAAATATATATTTAAGATTTGCTCTCAAGAATTTTTCAATTTCTAATTAATTTAAATTATGAACACTATTAATGATATATATATATATATATATATACACATAAATTTTTTTATTAACCCATATAATTTTTATGATCCTTAAGAGATAATTATTCTTACTTATCTTATTTTGATACATGTGTACTGAACTATAATTATAGGCCCCAGACCACAGCCTAATTTTAGAGGACTCTCCTAATGGGTCCTATAACTTATCTACATGGCATAACATCCTTTGTGAATTTATCTTGGATTTAGTTGAAGATATCTCTCTTAAATTTCATATTGGATCTTTCTATATCTTATAGTATTTTATCATTATCTTTAATACTAACCAAATCACAGGAATATCTACTACATTTAAGGAAGATCATAACAGATTTATCAAGATGTTATCTCACATTATATAAGGGGCTCAACACCCCCAGATATCACAAGTTTATTGCATGCTATTATTTACTACCGTATGCCTCTATCATTGCAATTACCCTATCCCTGCTTCTTCTAAGTAAGAACAACATGTAAATACAGAACTAAATAGCTCAAAAATTAGAGTACGAAAAGACGTGCGAATGTTGTATATCTCAGTTATGGGTTGTGTTTTGGCTATTGGCTATTGCAATGATTTTTCTCTCTCCTGTTTTTTTTTTTTATAAACCCTCTATCTCTCCTCTGCTTTATATACACTAGCGGCTTGCCAATTACTATCATGCCCATCAAACTACATTTCTAATTTTTTTAGCCATTAATAAAATTAAACAAAAAACTATAAATCTATATTTATATTTTGATATGCATAATATAGTGGCATATTTCTACAGGCAAGTAACTTAATAATATACTTTATCCGTTGCATCTCATCTATTCATTTTTTTTAAAAGTTCTATTTCATTTCATTTGTCTATTTATCTTATTAAGAAAGTATTAATTTTTATTTATCAGTTATATCCTTATTGTAATAATTGTACCTTATTATTTACTTTTATTTTTTTAAGAGCATAATCATACTTGAAGACTATGGTAAATGAGGGTAATTTTATCAATTAACATATTTTTACACTGTAATTAGTATCCATTCGTTGCTTTCTTAATATGTTTATTTTTTAGTTTAGGATGCTTGAGATGCAATGGAAGGAGCGACATGCAACTGTCACTTGTCTCTGGGCATGTAATTATTGCAGTGTAGGACGTTTCTAAAGAGTAAAGACACGTCAAGAGTGCATGGCTGATACACACAGAAATAACTTAAGAGCGGTAAAATTGAAAAAAAAAAAAAAAAAAAAGTTGTGCATCAAAAGATAGTTTTTCCATCGAATCTTTATCTATCAGAAATTGCTACACATATCCCATCTGATTAGGTAGGCAAGTCACTTTGTGCAAACAACCTTTCGAGCCACTAATTAACAATCTGATAAATATTGGGAGTAGTATTCAAATCCAATCTAAATAAAACTGCTAAATCAATCCAATCCAAACTGAAAATCAATCATAATAGCAGAAGTTTGGATCAGATTGGATTTTATTTTTCACAAACCAGTTGAATCATATTGAATTTCGGACCTAATTTTTAAAACCTATCCAATCCAAATGAAAGAGTTAGAGAGCAGAGAGAAAACAAAGGAAATCTGAAAGTGACGAGAGTTGCATTGAGTGAGAGAATGAGTTCATTCTACTTTATTTACACTGTAGCTTGAGTATATATATGGTTACCCATGAGTGAGGTAATACACGTGTTTGTCTCAATGCCAGCTGTTGCCAGCTGTTGAGCTTAACCGCCTCTAACTGCTATGTATCCTAACAGCCCCCCGCAAACTCAGGGAAGCTAAAGGTTCTACCCTGAGTTTGGTTCTAACATAGGGAAAATGAGTAGCTGAGGTTGCTTTTGTAAGGATATCAGCGGTTTGCTCTGTGGAGGGAATATGACTGATGAGTACTTGTCTTGATTGGACTTTCTCCCTGACAAAGTGGAGGTCAAGTTCAAAGTGTTTGGAACGACCATGGAGTATTGGATTAGCTGTGAGCATCACTGCACTAAGGTTATCGCAGTAGAGGATGGGAGGCAGTGATTCTGGTGCTTGTAGTTCAGTTAGCAGAGATTTGAGCCATAGGAGTTCACTAAGTGTGGCTGCTAAACTTCTATATTCAGCTTCAGTACTCGATCTTGAGACAACCAATTGTTTCTTGGACAACCATGAGACTAGGTTGGCTCCATAGTATATGCAATATCCGGAGGTAGAGCGGCGGTCATCGGGATCGGATCCCCAGTCAGCATCACAAAAGGACATTAGTTGAAGTGTCTGAGAGGGTCTGAGATGTAACCCATAGGTGAGTGTCCCTTTGAGATAGCGGAGTATACGCTTGACAGCCTTCCAATGACTAATAAGGGGTTTGTGCATAAACTGGCAGACTTTGTTGACACTAAAGGCAATTTCAGGTCTTGTGATCGTTGCATACTGAAGAGCCCCAATAATTGATCTGTAAAGGGAGGCATCTTCAAATATGTCATCACCCACTTTGGATAATCTAACACTGGTGGTCATGGGGGAAGGTGAAGGTTTGCAATCAACCATGTTGGCTTTCTTTAGGATGTCTGTGAGGTATTTAGTTTGGGAGAGGTGCAGGCTGCCAGTGTTGGTATGTTTGACTTCTATGCCTAAGAAGTAGTGGAGAGGCCCCAAGTCTTTGAGAGCAAAGTGTTTGGAGAGATTGAGAATAAGGGAATTGATAGCTGAAGGTGAGGTCGCTGTGATGATAACATCATCAACATAGATGAGGGCATAAATGGTGACGGAGGGGGTAACTTTTATGAACAGGCTGGAGTCACATCTGGCAGCAGAAAAACCAAGAGAAAGGAGTGTTTGACTTAGTTTGTCAAACCAGGCTCTTGGGGCCTGTTTGAGCCCATATAATGCCTTTTGTAATTTGCAAACCAGTGTTTTATCTGAGCTGGAAAATCCTTCAGGCTGTGTCATGTAGACAGTCTCTTGGAGGTCTCCATTAAGGAAGGCGTTGTTGAAGTCAATTTGATGGATTGGCCAGCCCTTGGACAAAGCAATTGTAAGGACAGTTCTGATGGTCACTGGTTTGATGACTGGGCTAAATGTCTCATGATAGTCGAATCCTTCTTGTTGATGAAATCCTTTTGCAACTAGCCGAGCTTTGTATTTGTGAACTGTTCCATCCGGGTTGTATTTGACCCGGAATACCCATTTACAACCTATGGGATTTCTGTCTTTAGGTAAGGGAACTAGGGTCCAAGTGTTGTTTTTGAGCAGGGCATCATATTCTTCTTTCATGGCTTGAAGCCATTTTGGATCAGTCATGGCTTTCTTGGCTGAGTTGGGTTCAAGGATGGTGTGGTAGAGTTTCGGTTTGAAAATCCCATTCTTTGCTCGAGTGAGCATGGGGTGAGTATTCAGGTCAGGTTGTGGTGGGTGTGGAGGTTCAGTGGTGTTGGATGATGTATGTTGAGGTGAAACAGGACCAGGTGATGGGGTTGGTGTGTTATGTGTGCCAGTAGAAGTCTGAGTCACAGGAGCAGCAGTTGAGGCAGTGCCATGAGACCTGTCAATGTTAGTGCCAGAAGCAGCAAGTATCGAGCTATGTGTATGAGTATTTACACTAGAGGCATTCATATTTACTAATGGAATTGCAGAAACAGGAGAGGGAAGAGCATTTATATGGCCACTAGAATTGGCAGAATTATCTGTTGAGGGAAATAGAGATTGATAAGGAAAGAGAGTTTCATCAAAGTTGACATGTCTAGAGGTATATACTCGTCCAGATTTGCTCAGGCATTTGTACCCTTTGCAGTTGTTTGCATAGCCAAGGAACACACATTGTTCAGACCTGAAATCTAATTTGTGTTTGAGATAAGGTCTTAGAAGTGGATAGGCTGCACAACCAAAGGTTCTTAAAAATTTGTAATCAGGTGGTTTTTGAAAAAGAGCTTGAAATGGGGATGTGTTTTTCAGAGTTGGTGTTGGTAGGAGATTGATGATATATGTGGCTGAGGTAAATGCTTCTCCCCAAAACTGAAGAGGTAAAGCAGCAGAGGCTAATAATGTTAAGCCTGTTTCAACAATATGTCTATGTTTTCTCTCCACCCTACCATTTTGTTCATGTGTGTGGGGGCAAGTGAATCTATGAATGATTCCATGTTTTCTGAAAAATGCAGCAAAAGTAAGGAATTCTTTTGCATTATCTGATTACCTGACTTTAATTTTCTTGCCAAGTTGTTTTTCCACCATGGTTTTGAATGTAATGAAAATGTCAAGTGCTTGAGATTTCTGGTTGAGTAAATAGATCCATGTGAACTTAGTGTGTGCATCAATAAAGCTGATATAGTATTTGGCACCAGAAGTGGACAACAAAGGGGCTGGGCCCCAAATATCTGTGTATATCAATTCCAATGGTTCATTATATACAGTGTAGGACACAGGAAATGGAAGTTGGTGTGCTTTCCCTATGCAGCATGATTGACAAACAACAGACACTTTATTCTCATCAGAGACTATATTACAATGATGTAAAACTTGAGATACAACTCTACTGGAGGCATGTGCTAATCTAGCATGCCACAACAGAAACTTATTTGGTTCAGAACCTATTCTATGTACGAAGAGAGCTTGCTTGTAAGATGCATTTGAAGGTACTTTATTTGTGGAAGCAGGAGAGTGGTGATGCAGATCTGGAAATTGATAGATGCCGTTTCTAAGTATTCCTTGGAGAACAATCTCCTCGGTGTCCTGAGATTTGACATAGCATCCATCAGCATCAAACCGAAAATATACATTATTTTGTTTTGCAAATTGTGACACACTAAGTAGATTTTTGGTAAGTTCAGGAACATGAAATAGATTTCGAAGCACAAACTTAGCATTAGTGGACTTGGAGTAAAGATTAGAATGCCCTAGGTGTAAGATACTCATACCTGAGCCGTTTCCTATTTGTACATGATCTTGTCCATCATAGACTGATTTTGTACTGAATACCGATGGATCTGGAGTGAAATGGTTTGAAGCTCCAGAGTCCGGGTACCAAAGTGGATCATAGGCAACAGATGGTGTGGCTAGATTCTCCCGAGGATTGGTGTTGTTGGTAAAGTAAGCTTGTGGTTGTTGATCAAATGTGGAGCCTGAGAGGTTCCTTTGTTGTGTATTATTCTGATAGTGAGGGTTGAAGCGATGGTAGCATTCCCATACTACATGACCAAATCGGCCACACAATTGACATTGAGGCTTGTTGCCATAGTGAGATCTGCCACGACCTCTTCCTGATCTGCCTCGGCCACGGTAAGAGAAAGAATTTCGGCCTCTGAAATTTTATTGAAAAGGTCCAGATCTATTGTTCCAGGTTTGTGTCTGAGTAAAATGAGCTTGGATCTGAGTTGGAGTATGGAGATTTTCAGCTACATCACACTTTTCTATGCGAGATTCAACCGCAAGCAAGAGAGATTCCATTTCGTCTACGGTGTATGGATCTGATCTAGATATGATGGATGTTACAACAGGAGTATAATCAGATGACAAACCATCTAAAATTGCTTCGACATGTTCTTCATTAGAAATTGGTGCTCCAAGCTATGACAAGTTGATCTGCTGCTTTCTTGATTTCAAGCAGATATTTGTTCATGGATCCCGATTTCTTCGTGCCTTTGAGTTGAATTTTCAACTGCCGAATCCTAGCGCGAGTTTGCGATGCGAAAAATTTCTCCAATTTCGCCCAGATCTGGTAGGCAAATACACAGCCAACCATACGTGCTTTGATTGAGTCGCTCAAGGACGCCAAAAGCCAAGATAATAACAAATTATCTTGCTGTTCCCAATTGGAGAACTCAGGATTGATGTTCCCTTCTTTCTCATCTTGATCTGTGTTGTACATTGGTGGAATCTTTGCCACATCTAGATGTCGTTGGAGCTTGTAGCCTTTGATTGTTGCTACAGCTTCTTGATGCCATAGGAGATAGTTCTCTTCATCAAGTTTGATGGAAACTGAGTTCGAAAAAGTGTGTGGAGTGAAGATTGGTGAGGAAGCGGTGGAGGAAAGAGGAGATGATTCAGGTGATGGACGTGAGGTCGCCATGGATCGAGCAATTTCAAGCTCTGAATACCATGAAAGAGTTAGAGAGCAGAGAGAAAACAAAGGAAATCTGAAAGTGACGAGAGTTGCATTGAGTGAGAGAATGAGTTCATTCTACTTTATTTACACTGTAGCTTGAGTATATATATGGTTACCCATGAGTGAGGTAATACACGTGTTTGTCTCAATGCCAGCTGTTGCCAGCTGTTGAGCTTAACCGCCTCTAACTGCTATGTATCCTAACACCAAAGGGCATAATATTATATAAGAAAATATTTTATATACTTTTACTATCATAAGTTTAATTCATTACTATAATAAGAAGAATAATGTTAATTACATCCAACTTTCATGTTGTCCACCATGTGTTAAACTGAGGTTGCAATTGTAGATAATGCGGGCCATAATGACACTTACTGCAACTAATGCGCGTCTGTATCAATAAATCAAAGTGAAATCTGTGGTGGCATTCAACTTGCCACAGTTGTATTACAGTTACATTGCATTTGATTTATATGTATATGCATCACATCACAAATACAGTTTGATGCAGTTGTGACGTTGACCGCAATCACAATATGTGGCCGCATCACGTGATATGGTCCTTAATTTGAAACCTTACCTTGGTGTTTAGATAACACACTATGTTTCATTGAACACATTCAGCACTTAAAGTGTCACTCTCGTCTTCATTATTTGAGTTTCACACCGTGGTTGAAAGAATAAGGACGAAGTAGAGACATTTTTCATTATTAAGGGATTCCTTGGGTGATAAGAATCTTTTTGAAGGACTAATATGACAGAAGTTATATCTTTCAAGGAGCAAATTAGATTTTAATTATTCGGATTAAACATTTTCCAAAGATGACCTAAGATTACGATATTTGAGCTTTCCAGTCAATAGCAAAAATCTTAATCATGCTGCTGCACAACAGTTGGTTTTCTGTGTTGAATCAAGGTTGTGACTTGCGAGAGGAGGGTAAGCACAATCTGGTGTTGAGAGCAGAGACAACCATTAAGATGAGAGACACCAAAACTGAAAGTGATGATAACACTAACATAATAGCATGAGCCACAACCCCCTTAACCTCTTGTGCATACTCTGCTGAAGCCAGTGCCAAAGCCGTCAAAGGAAAAGAATAAGCCCACCATACCACATTGAACTTCTTCATTGACTTCTTAAATAGCAGAGGCCTTGAAACCTGTTTCAAAAAATACAAAAGAAGGCAAGTTAGTAAATTAACTATGATCGTCCCTTTTTCATGTCTACAAAAGGAATAGTTAAAACTCAATAATATTATTCCAACATCCAATTTACTCAAACACTCAAACACATTATTCATAAAACAATTAAGTCCCACCACTTTTTTTTCCCTAACTTATTCTTTTTTTATCACTCCTCTCATATCATCATGGGTATCTACATTCATATGGGTGTTGAAATAATATTTTCTATTAAAACTATAGCTAGGATGTTGCAGTGATACCATACAAAAGTTTTGGGTAGGCACTGACATCAGGGAGACCACAAAATACAAATTCTAAGATCACACTAATAGTATACCTAGGTGCTCTTAGAGGATGAAAAATATTTGCTCTATTTTATATATTATTAATTGACACATTAGTTATAATATTAAAAATATAAAAAAATGAGAGACAATAATGATTTACAAAACATATATTAATTAATAAATAGAACAAAATAAATATTTTCCTCTCAAAATATTTAAGAATTTTTCTTATTGTAGTTATCCAAAAGCTGGTAACAACAAATGGGCACTAGTAGTCAACTTATGTAGGGGACCAGCTTTCTAGTGCGTGGATCTACAACTTAGATACTGCCAAAAGATGAGCAAAACAAATCAAGCATGAGAATATCATGAACGTGTTCAATTTGATAACATCACTTCGAAATTATGTACCATTATTTTTTTTTTCCCAAGATCGATCAACTACTAAGAAATAATGTCAGGTGCATATTAAAGGCGCTTTCTTTAGGACTTCCTAGTAAATTCTAAAGCAAATAATAAAAGCTTTAAAACTTCTTCTTCATCTTTTATTTTCTTTTACTCCAATTTGATATCTTAGAACAAAGAAAGTTAATTACCAGGGACATGAAGAGGAAGAGGGAGAGAAAAAACAGCATCTTGGATCCACTGTCAAACTTGCCACAAATGGAGTTCCAAGCCAAGCTAGCCATGCTTGGTGCAGCAAAGAACAAGAAGAAAACTGGGCTAAGCATTGCAGGGAGGCTATCGTTCCCTGATAATCTCTGATAGAGTGTCACAAAAAGCACCAAGTAATGTGCAATACCAAGAGAAAACATGCATATGCCACTCTCCTTCCACCCCATTTGTGCAGCAACCTGTGCACCCACCAAGTTCCCAATCACTGACAACTGGCTTGCTGGATTTGCCACTGTTGACAGAAACCTCTTCCCTTTTGTTGTGAACCATTGGCCATAGATCTTCACATCAAGCACCATCACAGGAACCACAAACACCAACCAAAGTATGTGGTGATGAAGTGTTGTTGGGGGTAGGAATGGTGATGATTCCAGTAAAAGTAACCATGAAATCCATGGAGCAAACAGGTAGTTCACTCCTACATGGTTTAGGAACTCACCCTTAACCTTTTCAAAGTGGAAAATGCATCTTAGGACATAGAGAAAAGAGAGTGTAACTAGTGTGAATAAGGCCAGTGACCATATGAGAGTGAAAACCGTGGAGGGTACGGATGAAAATATACGCCTAAGAGCATGTGCATCTTGGATTGGCTCAGTAAGGATCTTCCATAATAAGGCTTGGCTTGAGAGAGATAGGCTAATTCTAAAGTACCCTGCATGGAATTGTTTCAGAATAGAGGATAAAGAAGATTTGATTTGGATTTGAGACTTGCAATTTTTTTGGGTTTTGATCTGTGGAACATCTATTGGCAGCACTACATCGTTTTGTGATTGTTTGATTTGTGTCTCAGTGTCAACCATATTTTCGGTCATTGTACATGGTACAACTATAATTTTGGAGCAGACTTGAATTTATATAGAGGCTTGTGATGGAACTTTTGAATGGAAATTATGATACTAACTCTATAAATACGGTAAAAGGTCTACTAGCCATATCTATCATGAAAAGCAAGCCACTTATACAAATATACAGCAAATTGGAAGTGCAAGGCTAGCTGTCCTTTTTGGATTACAACTAGACAGTGAATAGGGTTTATTAATTAAACTATTATCATTATTTTTCTTGTATGAACCAAAGGTATCCACGGTTAAAAACAGTGACTAATCCCCTAAAGGTACAGAGCTCACAAACATGGATATTACTAGAATTGGGTATGCGGGCCGTGATCTACGACTGACCCATTTAACTCGCAATTCGCACAAAAATGGACCAGAAAATTTTTAACTAGTCAACCTATGGACTTTTTTGGTCCGGCCAGCCTAAACAACGGGCTAAATGGGCCTGGCTTGCGGATTTGCAGACTAGTCCGCCTCACCCGTATAAAATGATAAAATGCTCTAGTCCAGTCCACAACACATACCAACCCACAAGTATTCATAAAATTGGAAACGCTAGAACTATTAACCCCAACACGTTTAGTGGCCCAATCTTCATAAACCATATAGTAAAGAGTAAAGACACACTAGGGTTAGGGTTGGGGTTCTTCAATCTCAAATCTCAATTCTCACTTTGTCAGTCTTCACTCTTCTTCTTCATTAGTCATAGCGATGACGCCATCTATCTCTCAACTCTACCAGCCAACAGAGCACCCACCTCCTCCAACGGCCAGCACTCCGCCAAGGGACTCAGCCACTCACAACCTTGCAGATTTCGTGGCCTCGCCTCTCATGGCCTCGCCACTCACAACCTCGCCCCTCATGGCCGCCGCCAAGCTCCACAACCTCCATGTCTCAGAGTTGCCGCCAGTAGATTTGGCGGATTGCTGTGCCGGGCTGCCTCCAAGAGATCGCCGCTGCTTAGAGAGAGCAACAGGTGTGGATGTAAGTTTACTGGTCATCTCCCTTGTGTCTCCTCTACATCACATGTTTGACAAAAATGGAGAGGTCATAAAGAAGAAAATTCGTATTGTATGTACTGCTCCTCAATTCATTCATGGACTAATTTTGTCTATTAAAAAGGTGTGATTTCAAATTTATATGAGACTGTATGTGTTCTACACTATAGTCTTAAAATGTGTTAATATGCTCTACCATTTTGAATAACTTGTGAAAAGGCAAAAACTTGGTGGCCTTGTAAGTCATTCTTACACAAAGTTTTGGTGTTGTGAATTCCATTTGCAACTTCCAAGGTTCATATATTGCCTACGATACTACAGATTTTATTGCATTTTATTCATTATAAAAAGTTTGTCAATTATTGAATGTTACGATCTATATCTCATACTCGTTCTGTAAAAAAAATATTAAAAAAAAAAAGTTGGTGCTCGGGCTCCTGTTGGGCCAAGAATGCGGACAGGTCCATGGACTTGTAGGCTTAGGTGGGATAGACACGGACTACGCAAAAGGCCAGTCCATTTATGAAGCAGACTGGTCTAGTCTGGTCCGGCCCATTTAATGTTGTTTCGTGGCAGATCGGGCTAAATGGACTAGACCGGTTCGCATACGCAATCCTAGATATTACGTCTGACCATCAAATCCTCTCCTTACATACCGTAAAAAATTGAACCCCTAACTAGATTCTTAAGGAACTCAGTTAGCTACCAATTGTGTTAGGTTTTGTGATTAAATTAAAGTATTATTTTAATGTATAGAAATACATATTAGTTTATTTTATTTCATTTTTCTACATTAATATTTTGATGAGTTCAAAACATTTAGAGGAATTTTTGGATGCATATTGTCTATCAGTTAGCATCTAGACGCTCTCTTTAGAGGCACACTCTTCACATTGGAGTACACTACATGAATTGTGCTTGTAAAACATACATTTAAATTTTTAATGAAGTTACACTTTTATCTCAAATATCATTTTATTATTGGACATGAATGTATCTATATGATGCTCCATGACCGCATAAGAATTCTTCTTAGTAATAAATGTATGTATTTGAAAGAAATAATTAATTCATTTATGTGTTTCCCCAAGCTTAATATATTGTCAAGACTTGCGAAAATATTTTTGTTGTCCGAATTAACAATAAAACAAAGTGTCTAACCACTAAACCAGATTACTAGTGAAAGAGAGAAAGGGATTCCAGTATCTACAGTACTACAGTGGGAAATAGGATATGAAAGTTTAGGCGGCTGACTCAGTTGCCTTTTTTGACTCTTATGTTTCTCGGAGAGTTAGGTTTGTTTGGGTAATATAATTTATAATTTTTTTAAATTTTTAAAAGTTAAAAGTTATATTTTTGTTTTTTATTTTATTTGGTTTGATTATTTCTCTAAAAGTTATTCTTAGTGTTTTTTAAAAATTTAAAATATCTAAATTCTTAAAAAATATTTTTTAAAAGTTGTTTTTTGTAAGCACTTAAATAGATTATTTATCCAAATAAATGGGACCTTAATCACACACATTTGCACACGATTAACCAGGAATTTTCTGTTTAGTTTGTGTTCCACTATTCTTTACAGCTGTACCCGTTTTTATGGGTACGTACCATTTTGATTGGAGCAATATGGTGCTTATATTAATTCCTTATATTATTATATTTTCAAGCTAGTAGATATAGCCTTCTGCTTTATTTTTTAAATGAGTTAAATTTTACTCATAACTCAATAAATAAACTTAATTTAGTTTTTAATGAATACAATATAACTATCTATTATGTCTAAAAAATTTCATTTTTTTATATATAAAAGAAGAATTTTATACTATTTAATTATATAATGCCATTCACTAAAAATGTTTAATTCTTATAATAATAGATTTAATTTTGATGTATAAATCATATGAAATTATTTTACACTATCACCTAATTATATAATATACTTGAGAAAACATGATTTATTTTTATACTCATTATTTGAAATACAAATGGAATATCCAAACACATAAAAATTAAACTGTATAATAATCAACATTAACAAAAACATATATAATTCTAGTTTTGTTATTTTAACATCCAAAAGTGCATGTCTAATTGGGACACCCTCTTCATCACTATTGGATTTTATGGTAAGCCTCACTTTTCCATCATTCCATAACATCCAATGATGGTGGAGTGAGTGTCATAATTTGATACTTTGATCACTTTTAGATATTGCCATATAATATTGTGCAGTCAGTTAATAATATAACAAATTAAACTTCTTACTGAGAATATGTCAAAATTAAACTGTCTTGTTCCTAATTGCTTTTGAGCATTTTAAGAAATCTGAATGAACACTGCTGGATCCATGTTATGTCTTATCAAATATCAATCACCCAAGGTTTGATAGTTATAAGTGTCATGATCTTTTGATTTGGACCTTGGTTTCTTTCAATTGCCATGCAGTTTTGGTTGTTTTGGATAGTTTGATTCAACTTGAATTATTAGATCTACTAATGCGTCTACATGCATCTCCTATTTACTGTTAAAGATTTTCTGAAATTAAAGATGCGTAATTGAGAGGTCCCTTTCCATAATATAGTAAATACTATACGTGTTGTTTAATTTCTTGGTCCCTATCAATCCACCCTGATCAGTATGTAGAAATTAAAGCTATCCTTATCTCCACTCTTCTTAGTTCTTATTTGTCATAGTATCTTAGATGTTGCACTTATTGGATGCCTACCATATCACAGAGCCAGGGGAGAGGAAAGAAATGATTAAGATTATAATTAAAACTTTGTCCCAATATATTGTGCAAAACAAACTATCAAGACAAGGGAAAAAAAAGAGAAAGGAGCATTTCCAACCCAATTACAAGGCTTTAATTATGTCAACTTAGGATGAAAATCATCTATACAGGTCTCAAATTATATCTCTTTTTTTGCCCTATCAATCAATAATTCTTATCACATGAAAGATAAGTAATATATATTTAGTGATTGTTTTAAAATTTTAAAAACACTATTATATTCTTATCTTCTAGATGGCAATAAATAATTTGTGAGACAAAAAAAGAAAACGTCATTTGGAGACATAACCTTTCCATCCTTCATCTTAATCCTACAATGCTAGGATATGTGCAAGATTTGAGTCCGAAGTATATTCAAATTCATCTGCTTCTCGTGTGTGGTTCGGAAGAGATGTGGCCATTACAGCTGCGGACCATATTATTTATAAGAGGCATGTTATATGTACGCATTTCTTTCGACACCATGACGGACGCACAAGTACAATTCAACTTAAAAACATTTATTTATAACATTATTTCTCTTTGATTGTTTTTTATTTGAAAACTTACCTGTGCAACCAAGTGTGGCCAACCTGTGTGTCGGCAAGCAATGATGAAGATGATCAAGAGACGCCTAATTCAGGGGTAAATAATGAAGGTGCATGTCCATTTCCATTAGTTTTCTGCCCCCACATAACGTCCACTTCCATGCACATCTTTTTCTTCTGAAAAGCTGGTGAAGCATTACGATTGTTAAAGAGCCAGGAGTTGTTCACAAGCCCTACTGTGTCTATAGTATTAATTATGTGGCCAACTAGGATTCACTTCCAGTGGTAGGTCGAGGAGCTAGTAAGCACGTATATAAAATATAAAGTTAAGTTAACGTTGAAAAAATAAAATATGGAAAAGAAGAAGAAGTGCAGGATGTGTAATATCCTCTTTCACATTCAAGCAAAGTAATGTCGTTATTAGTATCTTTGAATAGTTACTGGTTCGGTTTTTTAATACGATTTTGATTATCTAAAATGAGAATAGTTGTAAAATGAGAGAAGAAGGGATTTACAACACCAAGTATCTATAATTTAAAATATAGTTTTTTAAAATAATTATACTCATAGTTTAAATACATAAACCATGTAGTTCAATCATGTTCAAAATAATTATATTATTTGTACACAGTGAATTAAACACTACAATCAACATTTAATATGATGATTAATTCAGCTCAAATAAGTGGATTTCAAAATTGTTGCTCTACATATTCTTTTTGTTACCGCACTATCAATTAATATCAAATTCAATACTTACTAATTAAAATTCATACTTATTTGTGTAGCGTCCCCAAATTTTTTTCATACAATAATTAGCTCATTTCTGTGAGTAATTAATAATAGCAGTAAGATTAATTAGCTACTCTGTGAATTATAAGATAGTCACTAAGCTAAGGAGATTAAAACATAGAAAATGATAATAAAATAATAAATGGGGTTAAAATTATAATTTATCAAGATTTAATAATCTTACTAAATCAACATTATAAATTAAAACAAGAATTTAGAGATTCATTAGGAACCCAATTAGCTATGATCAAGTAATTCATGCCTATAAATTATTTTCTTTTTATTACAATAATTAATTAATTAATTTTAAAATATTTAAAATTTAAATTTACAACAAATTTTGAAACAAGAAATTTTAAAATACCTTCTTAGAGGCAAATAACGTTTTCACCAATGTCATGAAAATAGTGAAAAAAATTATTCAATTTAGGAGAAATCAATAGAAAAGCCAACTCAATTAGATAAAAGATAAAAAGGCACAACATTTAATTAGTTCATTAATTTTAAAAATTAAAATTAAAAAATAAAATTCCAAAAGCTTATTAATACCCCATAGCTATCACATATTTGAATTGAGAGAGAATGTATAAAATTTTAAAAAATTAATATTTTAGTTTCAAATTTTAAGTAATAATCTCTTACCAAATCTTTATAAATTATTATCACACTAGTTACAAGATAAAATCTCTCTTTAAATCCCTACTTTTTGGTGACAAACAAATCAGGGATCATCTTTTATCTTTATATATATATATATATAAAGTATAATATAAAGTATAATAATAAAAATAAAAATAAATACTACATTTAAATTTAAAATTAGGTGATTATTTTTTATCCAAATAGTTCCTATTTACAAAAAATAAAACAAGGGAAAAAGGCAATATAATTGAGACCTAAGTTTTAAAAATGTGCAACGCAACCCCCTGTACTTATTAGATGATGCAAAGAAGCCTTTTAAGTACACAAATGTTAAAATAGACTGTTAAGTGAGCATGCACTTCTTATGTGCATTAGTAATTGAGCAAGAATACCCTTTACTCTTAACTCACTTTAACTTTTCCTTTTCCCTACCTTTTTGTTGTAGGGTGGTGATGGTGAGGAAAAGGAAAAATAAAAGTGTGTTCAGAATAAGGGGTATTTTGATCCAATTATTAATGCACGTGAGAAGTACATGCCCACTTAACAGTCTATTTTAACGTCCGTATAATAGAAGGGTTTCTTTGCACTATCTAGTAAATACAAGGGGTTACGTTGCATATTTTTAAAACTCAAGATTTAAATTACACAAAATAAAAAATTCAGAGGATAAATTACTTTTTTCCCATAAAATAAAATAAAAGAGAAAAGAGATGGACACTAACCCTACTCACACTCACTGTGTAAGGAAAAATTGTCACACACCCTTAGCCTTTTTTTTTACACAATCATACTGACACATAAGACTACCAAACCTCTATCTCTAAACCCCGGCATAGTCGCCCACTTGGCAAAGATCTTCCCAATTAATGTACTTATTGTACGGGTACATATTGCAAATTATCTTTAACGGTGCGTTTAATTTGGACCTGGAAACCTAGTTCAAATGTCTTATACTTTAGTTAGCTCATTTACTTATTTATTTGTTGAGAAAATTTCAGATTAAATTGTTGATTTGAAGTTTATTCTGCAGACAAGTATTCGATGATAAGGCCAAAACATGTGTCACCCCATGATGATATCACTTCTAAGGCTTTCCATGATGATATCATTTAAAACGGTAGTGGCACTTCTAAAAACTAGTGGGGATTTAAAACCCCCACAAATTGTAATAAACCACTCCCCCATAAAATGACTTGTTTCTTGCAGTGAGAAAGAAGAATGTTCCATGAGAATATTATTTTTAATGCTTCTTTGCAAATATATATATATATATTACTATGCTACTGTAGATTACTTATAATGTCTTATGATTCACTATTCATAACCCGAGTTGACAACTATTGCAATTGTGCTGAACGAAGACTAGGAAAGAGACCTTCATATTCCAAGCTTAGATGTAAAGGCATGAGAAAGAATTCCACCAGTTCATATGGATTGGTCCATGGTTGGTGTCAAAGTTCATATTTGTCTAAATTTGGTGTAAGATTAGTCACTATTAAGAATTAATAATAACATCTGTGCAAATAAAGTATAATTATTAATTAGTCATTGAGTTTAAAGGTAAAAGAGTGACGCAACTCGCCATTAGCTATTAGCTAGGAACTTTATATCTTAGAATTTAAAGAGTACTAAATACAACACTTTTTATATAAGTGTATTGTATATTTATCTTATTTCGATCTGCATAAATCTCAATATATATTAATATCATGGAAGAGAAAACTGGACAGGATCGGACTAGCTGGTCTGATTGAGAATCGGTCACATGATCGATCTGGTTAAGCTCCAAAAAATAGAGGAAGTCAAAACCAAGAAAACTGGCAAACCGGACCTGTTAGACCGGTTTGAAACTATTTTTTTTTTGTTGCAAAACTTAAATACTGATATTTTATGACAGTCACAAGATTAAAAATGAAAAAAAAAATGGAATCAAAAAATGACACTAACTGAGATCATTGGATTCTCTGTTTGTCATTCACATGCTGGTCACCATAGACATTGCTGGCCATAAAAAAATATTGTTTTCAAATGTTGTGTGATCATACTGTGAGGCTGAGACTATAGAAATTTTATATGGATTATGTTTATTTTTATAGACCTATAATTTTTTTTGTTGATTATGTTACTATTACTGATTTAATATATATTTTTTGTTTTAATTAATAATATATATATATATATATATATATATATATATATATATATATATATATATATATATTATACTCTGATTGAACCCCAATTGAACCGGTTGGACCTTTGAACTAGTACTTTAACCCATTCGATACTAATCCGATTTTCTCTTCCTTAATTAATCTACTCATACAGTAATATACAATAATGTTTTATATAATGTCATTATATCATATTTTTGTTTCGATAATTAAAAATGATTTACTTTTAAAAGAGAGAAGCAAGAGAATAACGAGTGATCAACAAAATAGTGAAACAGTAAAAATGAAAACTCAACAAAAAATAAAACGCAAAGTTATCATCAATACACCAAAGAACTATTCTCAGATCTAAAAGCAAAGAGTTGAAAGCACTAAAGAATTGACCAAGACTCTAGGAGTGCCCGGTATTTTGGACCTACCAAGTATCACTTAAAACTGCAGTATTCACAATTTTCATATATACACAATCAAGTATATGTGTGTTCCAAACCAAAATATAAGAGAAGTATTTTAGAACACTAATCAAGACTTTGAGTCTCTAATCTGCAAGCTTGTGAGGAAATTGTAAAAAATTGAGATGGAGAACTCTCCCTCGTGTGGCGTGAACCAAAGAACAAGAGCCACCAACACAAAGGCTAACAAGAGGATGATCAGAAGCTTCTGTCTTCTCCTAAAGCTCAGGGATGCCGGACCTGGTTCACCGATTCTCTCTAAGGGTGGTTCTCTCCAGTTTTAGATCTCTCCTCGTTTCAGATTGGAGAGTTTGCTCTGTCCCCGAACCCATGCTTTTGGCTTTAAGTCACTTGTTGTGACACATAGTGACATCCATTTTTCCTTTGAGGAAAGGGCTCTATAGGTCAAATAAGAGGCTTCTCATCTAGTCCTAACTGATACTAATACCCATAGGTTTTAAAACCGAACCGAACGGCTGGTTTGGCTCGAAAGCAGTAGCGCTCCCCTACCATTATGCTATTCACGCTATTCGTTTATATTGTGCAATTGATTATATATACTATATATTTGTCTGTATGAAATTATAATTTTATATATTTATTTAATTATTTCCAGTTTAACTAGTTCAATCATTAGGTCACTGGTTGAACCAATGATTTAGTGACCCGATGTTTTGACCAAATTAATCACTAGACCGACTTTAAAAGCTATGCTAATACCTTTTTTGGATGACATCGTCCTAAAGGGTTCCAGAACCACAATGGAAATCCTTACCTAATATTTTCTTTTTTCTAAAGGCTCGATTACGGGGTAGGGTGTCTTTCTCAGAAAAAAAAAATGCTATTTGTATTCACAGTGTGTAGGATATCACGCCAACTTATACCCTATTCACCATTAGATGTGGTGTAGACCCTATTTGAATGAGGTTCACATCTCATCCAATATAATGATAGATGATAAGGTGTAAGTCAACCCAGTATCTACTGTATAATAAGTACAAATAATACTACTCTTCTCAAAATAAGTATAGGCTTCCCTACTCTTGGTCCTTGGGCTATCATTGATGAAAGATCTTCATCTTTTGAAAGTGTGGCACTCCAAAGCTTGTCAAGCGACATTATTTAGTAGTTCCTATAGACTTTAGACCGGTAAGGTGTCATCATTGCACCCCTTCCCTTGAGAGTTCACCTTAGTCTCTTTTCCTCAGTAATATCCTTTCTTAACGACTTCCTTAATAATAGATTAATTTGTGATTAATAATTCACTTATCAACACTTTATATTTACTATTTAAACAAAATGATAGATTAATGTAGTTGGTGAATAATAATAATTGTTGCGCTGATTAACACAATAACGCCACTTCAATCTTGAATGTGTGATTCTCAATTATCCAGCTATATATCTTCGATAGTAATAAAATTAAGATGCAATAATCACATCACACTGCAATTGCAATGTGACACTATAGTATATATCTTTAAAATTAACCACAATCTAACCATGACAGGGTTGCAACATGCCACGTTAAGGGGCACTTGTTTCTGATTATTTTGATAAATAATAACTTTCCTTGCCCAAAATAAATAATTTTTTTTATATATTTGAATAATAATCACTTTTTTCGAAAAAAAATCATTTCTCATATCTTTGAAAATTTTTTAAAAATAATCAAAATTTAAAAAGAAATTAGTTTTCAGATTTTCTATAGAATCTAAAATTAGTAGTTTATGAAAAAAAAAAATCAATTTTCAGCTTTTTCAATTATATATAAAATTTAGGTTTCACAATCTCTATTTTCAAAATCTGAAACAAACATACCAAAAATCTAACTTTCATAATTTTTTTTTTTTTAAAAATCTAAAACAAAAGCACCCTAGCTTAGAATAGACTTCATTTTGAATCGCAAATACCAATAAATAAATAAACTCCTCATCGCACCGCGTATCACAACAGACACATTATTAGCAATCACATCAACTGTAGCCACAATGGCATCCGGGGCCACAATTGCAATTCAAAATTCTGAAGGCAGCATGTACGTATAAGGAATTGCAATACTAAAAAGTGAAAAAAAGGTTAGATTAACTTAAATATCAAGGCTGCGTTTATGGCCATTTTAGTTCTTCATATATCAACATGACTGTTCCAACATTCTTATTCATAAGAAGCAATCAACCACACATACATGGCTCTGATTGTGACAATAATTCCCTCTTAAGGTTACCCCAAAGTAACAGTCACACGAACGACGGAGCGGGTAGTTGTAGCATCATAAAACGCAGTCTCGAATGCAGCATACCCCTTTGCAAATCGGAACCTGCCAGTGCCAGAAACCACTGAGATCTCCCTGTAATTCTCACGCTGGTGACTAATGCCTTGAAGCTCCAATGTGCTACCACTATACTGCAAATTGTTAAACACAAGTGAGATCACAACATTCACATTGGAGCCATCAAATGAAGCTACTGTGAGAAGGCCTTGTGCCCTCCCAACACGGACGGAGTTCTGGTTTGGACTCAGTGTGATAGGGTCATCAACAACAAATATGGTCCCAAATGTGTTATAGGACCAAACTTTTCCAGTAATCCCAATAACTGGGGCAACTGTTGCATTAGGCCCTCTCGTCACATCATGCAGGTAGAACACCAAGGTTTGGTTGGCTTGACCATTTGCTAGAGAAAATATGATGGTGGATATCAAAAGCAATGATGAGATGAACATGAATTTGATTGGAGTTGAGAGTGATGGGTTGGGCATTTTTTGGGTTATTGCCTGTTTTGGAGAGGTGTGTATAGAGGAGAAGTGATGAACTTGGGTTTGTGAAAATGGTTGCAATTTATGGTGGTGGGAAAGAGAATAAGTTACGGTTAAAAGCAAGAAGTTCAGTTGTTACTTAAGAGTCAAAGAATTTTTGGGTACGAGCTTGTGTGGCTTCTTTCACGTGAGTTCTAGCAGAGCAGCATGAACAAATTAGTGAGAGAAAATGAGAAACGTTGAAGTTGTACCAACGGTTGCAGTGCAAGCCGAAGATAATGGAAAATTCTTACTCATATTCAGGCACATCCGCGGTAAAGTTGGTGGAATTTATAAACAAATGAGCGTATCTTAAATTAAGTAGTTGGAATCCATTTTTATTATAAGTGTATCTAAATATAAAGAATTGAAAAATCATAAGGGTGCTAAAGGAAAATGAGCAAGTATAGAAAAATTATGGGCCTAAATAGAGCTATCAAAATGGGATTGAAATCTTCTGTTTTCAAATGATGTCTCCTTCCCTAACCCTTCAATAATTTATTGACACGTGTAATATATATATATATATATATATATATAGTTGGTAACTTATAAATTTTTAAATTTATTTTGATATTTATTTTTTCATGTGCCAATAAATTATTAGAGGATAAGAAAGGGGACACTATTTAGAGACATGGATGATTTCCACGTGCCAAAATGAGTTCAACGTGGATTGAAATTAGGAATGCTAATGACATTTCAAAGGAAGGAAAAAAGAAAAGGCACAAAAAGAGCGTTAAAAAATGCTGGTTCCTTCTTCATGCTGAGGTAGTAAGGCGTGCCAACCTTAGGCAAAACGTGGTTGGCTAAGGTTGTAAACGTGAGGTGAACTGAAATTTTCTTGTGAGGGCTTAACTAACAACATCTATACCACGTGAAATGTGCTTGATCTTTCATGTTGTTGTAGCTTTTATTCATTTGCTCTTATTGCTGGTACGTACCGGAGAGTGCGTGCAATGAAAGCAATGTAAACCAATATCAAACGTTCGCTCGACGAAAAGAGCATAAGAGCTGTGTTCACTTATCATGATTTGGGAACTCAAATTATTGTTCCATTTGCAATAAGAAAAGTCTCAATCAAACCAACTTCTGGGCATTACCGTTTTTCTCTTGGGATTTAAAATGGACCATGCGCGCTATACTGTATAACCTCCGTAACTCCTGCTGGCAAAATGATTCATGAAACAAAAGGCATGTTTTGAACTTGCGTTTTCCCTCTTTTTTGTAAGCTATTGTCCATTTGGACCACCACTTGTTCACTTTTACTTTGAAATGAAATTATCTATCTTTGTCAAGAAAACAAAAAAAGTTTTGAACTTGAATTCCAAGAGAACAAAAGTGGGACCAAAATAATTATAAAATTAAAGCATACTCATACACTCAAAAACTATGCCCATATTAAGTTTTATTGCAAACTTTAGTATAAGAGTAAATTACACTTACATTTCCTGAGATTTGTGGAAATACAACCCACACCACCTCTGTTTATTAAATTTTAAATATTTATATGATAGTCACACTCCTCATTTATAGAACACTGTTAATAAACTTAACAAAATGACATTTTTATGATATTAAGTGTTTTTAATTAATAAAATTATAAAAATACATGTATCCACTCTGATAAGTTTAAGGGTATTTTTATAATTTTATTAATTAGGAATAGTTAATATAAAAAAATGTCATTCTATTAAATTTACTAACAATATTCTGTGTATAAGGAGTGTAACTATAATATAAATATTTAAAATTTGACAAGCAAATAGGGTGTCAGTGTAAAGTGAACAATTAGCGAGGACGTGAGTTGCATTTTCACAAACTTCAAAGAAGGTGACTATAATTTTCCTTAAGATAATCAATCCCAAATCCTATTGAAAGAGGAGGATTGTGTTAGAATCTGTCAACTGCTAGTATAGAAATTCTTCAAATGTTTATGACATGAATCAAAAAGACCAAAAAGTAAGATTGTATTATGATAAAAACACTACAACTTCGTTTGATACATATAACCAACCCCACCTAATCTTAATACGTAAATCCCACCTAATCTTAATACGTAAATATGCAAACACCGAAAGTCGTTTACCTAATGAATAGGCTGAACCAGTCGTCTGTGGAAAATTGGAGGCCCTCACACAGAACAAAAGGTAATTAATCTATCATCTATCAGAGGACCTATACCCTCAAACTCTAAGGCCCGTAACAATTTCAGAAAGCAAAATTCCTCTGTTCCCAAAATTTGATGGCACGTACCCATTTGAATATTGATCACACATCCAGTACTTATTGTCAACCCTAATGATTTTCCAAGTTTCCTGACTCATGCATAGTTGTATGAAAACTATGAATGCAACATATCAAAATCCAACTTTACTAAGGCAATAAGTACTTGTTCCTTTACAATGTACTTAAACATTATCCAAAAAGGTGATCAAAATACCTATACATCAATAATATAAGTGAGCTCCTTTAAGCACATCAAGTTCACTCAATCTACATATAGTGTCTTTCTGCCCTTCATATCCTTAGAAGTGAATATATACAACAGTGATCTCAATCTCTAAGAAAGCATATGATGCCTTGACAGTAGCAGCTGAAACAAAAGGAGAAAATGGCCTTTTCTGTAGATGTGATCCTCACGTACTCTTTTTGTTATCAAGATGCGAAGAGCTCTGATCAATGGCCTCAAGCTGACTCCTAAGATTCTGATTGTCTTCCAAGAGGCGATCATATTCCATAAGGAAACCCTCAGATTGCTTTTTAAGAGCCTCGACTTCAGTTTCCAAAGCCTTCGCCTTACCTCCTTTCACCTCACATTCAGATTCCAGTTTCTTGATTTGCGTCTTCAATGTTGCAATTTCTTCAGTCAATGCTTTCTGATCCTCGGTGGTGTTGCTATTCTTACCATCCTCAAAACTTCGGGTTTGTTTCTTAACAGCTTCCATGGTTTTTCTGAGTATGCGAAGCTCTCTTATGTAATGGTGCAATCTGTCTATCATCAAGGACAGGAAAAGCACAAATCCTGCACAGAGTTATGCATGAAAAATTCAAATTCGAGAACTAATGTATCTGAGAAGGAATTCAAATTAAAAAAAAAAAATACAGCAACAGCCCTGCAAAAGTAATAACCAAACCACACCAAAGAAAGAGAAAAGAAAAACAGAAAACACAACTACATACATGGGAATCTTGCAAACAGAAACCTCAAAGAATAAGAAAGACAACAATATCAGGGTACAAAAAAAAAGTGCAATGTGAAGAGAATAAAACAAAAACTGAAATGCAAGATTTATACAGCAAAATTGTACGCCCTCTACAGCAACCAATGAGATTTTACCACAAAACACCCTGTAAAAGCAACAACTGTAAAAACAGACTTCAAATCAATTAGCATGGTCCACACAAGCAACCTCGGCAGATTAATATTATCCATTGGAATTAGTAAAAAAGGGGGGATAAAACAAAGCAATATGATGCAAATAATTTGTGACAGAAATAAAAAACCAATCAAGTATTAATGCCAAGGAAATAGAACAATCCAAATCAATCTCATGGATATGATGAAATCATCCTACGAAGAGAAGCCAATACCATGGCTTCTGTGAAAAAAGTTTGGCACTCACTCTTATATCATAGCAAGCAAAAGTGCTTATATCACAAATCTCCGGATTACCACAATAGCCAGTAACTCATCATTCATCATTAAACATCAAAACTTCATACTCAAAAAGCTTGTGAGCTATCAAATCAATATCCATTCCAGCAATGTAGAAGTGATATTAGACAACCCACATTGCTTCTACTTCTTAACATCTCACAATTCAAGTAATCAACATTCCAATACATTTAGAAGGTTTCTATGCATAACCATAAAACATCTACTGTGTGATCACACAAGATTATAATGGAATAGGCCAATTACCAAGGAGACTAAGTTCTCAAATAATTTTAAGTCTTAAAATTTCACGCAATCAATTATATGGGGGCATCCTGCTGACCATTTCAGTGGCAGCAATGACAAGCCTACTAGTTGGTGTGTGTTCGCTCTGTTTATCTCTCAAACAATGGGTCAGAGACATGAACAGCTGTTCGCTCATTTTGGGCACTTGTTTGTTTTTCTTTTGCTTCTTTTTCAAAAGTGAGTTTGGGATCTAAAATTGATTTCAGTCTAAAGCAGCAGTTTCTTTCTTTTGAGATTGGTTCCCCCCACCCCCCACCCCCCACCCCCTTCTCTGTCTTTTCTTCCTCCTCCTCCTCCTCCTCCTCCTTTTGTTCTCTTTCCTTACACATACTTACCATTCCCACCCAAGAAAAAATACCATTTACATGAAAGTTTGCAACAAGCTGCCCAATATAGAATCGTTTGATGCTAAAATTAATTGCCAACTCAGATACCAAGGAAATTAAGCCTATTTGCAGCATTCGTCATGCAAGTCAGAATAGCTCTCAGACACCAAATATTAATTAAATATGCATAAAAACACCACCTTTCACAACTCATTTGCTGCTTAGCGCGGACAGCATTTTCTTTATACTTTATGGATACCATCAGTGCAGTGCATGGTGAAGGTTAGCACAATGTTCACAATTGCTTGATCCACAAATCAAGCAGTCACCAAAACTATCTCACTTTTCAAGCAGTTTATCCTTCAAAGAAATTATATTTCTTTCTAGTTTCTAGTTTTCTACTATTAACCTTAAAAAGAGTCACGCTCGAATAACTTAAAAAGAGTGATATTAATATAGAGTGAGTTCACTCTGAATCCTATAAGTTACAACTTACAACATATTCACCAATGAATTAATAATTTAAAATTATAAATTATAAATATGTACGTATTAAAAAAAAGGGTAAATTACAGTGACTTATCATGAGATCTGATGAAATTCACCTCAACTCCCCTCTATTCCTAGGAGGCAATGTTTAAGTACAGATAAAGGAGAGGACGGCTTAATCATTTCCAAAAACTCAAGAGAGGCCAGTGTAATAATTTTACAAACTCAGGGAGTCAGGCTGAATTTCAGTCAATCTCACGAAAGGGGAGTGTAGTTTGCCAAAGTAAAATCGATACTGCATATGCTGCACTCTATAGGGTTCCCCATGAACCAATTATATACTAACATCACTCTAATTTAAACAGTTTAACCAATCAAAACCAACAACCCAATTAGGAAAAGAATAAAAAAAAAAGGGGTAGTGCAATTTCAAATAAAAAGTATGCAATTTGAATCAGGAAAGACGGAAAAATGGAAAATTGAGGCGTACCCATGAGAGAAGCTTCGAGCAAGTGCTTGGACATGAGGACTTGATCGGTGGGGTTGACCACACCAGCTTCTACGGTACGGCTCTGGATCTTGGCCATGCTGTAGAGGCTGGAAGCCAGCACCACAACCAATGTAGCGCCCACTGTTGTCACCACTATGGGGCCTCGACCCCTCTTCACGCGATCCAATGTAATGATCACCAGTTTCCTCAGTGGGGTCTTGAAGAGAAGGGTCAGGATCAGAAGCATCTGGCCGAAGATCGCAGTGTAGAGTAGCTGCAACATCTTGTTCTTCTGGCTTTTTCTGATGACAATAAGAATCTTGTGAATGAATATTGCACAGAGAGAGAGAGAGAGAGAGAGAAGGGGAAAGAAGAGAGGAGAAAACGAGGGTGTCGGCAATTCAGGGTATGAAGTGTGTGCTTTGCTGGTCCAATGAAGGCCATGCCGTTGCCTCATGCCTGTCTCCTTGTTTGACAAGTGTCTAGTTTTTTATTTTTATGTTTTCACTTCAGAAATAATGTCGTTAGTTCAATCTAGATCATGTATATTAATCAAATCCTTCGCTGTAAAAATTAATTAAGAGGGGTTAATACATATAATTTTGTTTATATAAGAAAAAGGGTTAGGGAGGGAAATCTAACCCTCTAGGATCTAGAGTATTAAAAAGTACCTCATCTCCTCAAGAGAATTTCAAATTTTAAACCCTTATAATACTCAGTCCACTTTTACTAAACTAGCTTTACCAGATGAAAGAATAATATATTGATCAAATAAATTTTAAAATGCCGATACATATACACTATTAATGAAGGGAATTATGGTGAGTACCATCTTTTGGAGTCTCTTCATTTTATTGATTTTTTTTTTCAAGTCCATATATATAATTATATAAATAGTGTAACCACTCACTATCTCATATATCCTCATTTTGTCATTTTTTGTCCTTCATGTGACCAACCTCTCTTTAGGTGTATAGAAGGAACACAAAAGTTAAAAAACATTATTAATTTCTATTAAATAATAGTATCAAATAGTTTCATATTAATAATATATAAAAATTGATCTCTAACATAAAAATATGGCATGAGTGGCATGTCACTACTATAAATAAAATAGATTGAAAAAACAAAAGTCTTGAACTTTATTTATTAGTCAATTTTTTCCTCATACTACAAGGCATATTAACTTTTTAATAATTGCAATAATCATATGTAATT
Organism: Dalbergia cultrata; assembly: GCA_031216105.1. Classification (NCBI taxonomy): domain Eukaryota; kingdom Viridiplantae; phylum Streptophyta; class Magnoliopsida; order Fabales; family Fabaceae; genus Dalbergia; species Dalbergia cultrata. Next base: position 12,272,361 of record CM062345.1, read on the forward strand.
TTTTTTAAGACAACGTACACAAATATATGGTAAAAAGAAAGTTCTTGGGGAGGAAAAAGTTGGGATAACAATTGCTACCTTATCCATGAGTACCCATCCTACCCACATCGCACTAGGATAGGTTTTTTTTGCGAGGAGCACACAAGGGGGTTCGGGTTTAGGGTGAACCCACCCTACCCACTCTGCATCTCTTATAATATTAAAAAAAAATATAATTTTAATATATATAAATATTATTGTATAAATTTATACAATTAAAAAGTTTACCCTAACTCTAATTCTCTATTAAACAATTAGTGAAGAAGAAGAAGAAGAAGATGTAGAAGTTGAAGAATAATAGTTTGAAGAGTTGTGAGGTTAGACATGAAATGATGAAATATTTTTTGTGATTTAAATGCTATGCTAAGCTTATTTGGAACTTAATTTATTATTTTCTTATCACTAAGGTTTTCCATGTACTTAATAAATATTGGTATTTGTTTTACTTTATATAATTATGTTTAACTTGTTTGACTTCTTATTTGTTATTTTTTAAAACTCTAGCTCTTTTATATGTTTATTAGGTTCAACACTAATTTTACATTTTTTTAAAAAAAAGGTAGCCGGCAGGGACAGGTACCCATGGAATGGGTGTAGGTTTATATGTTTAAAAAATACAAGGCGACGCGAAGCGGGTTAAGACTAGTATTAAAAAGGTACAGGACATAGTTGGATTGAGCTAAAAGCCACCCAATCCACCTCATTCCTAGCCCTAGTGAGATGTGCACCTTTTCCCCTAAAAACCTTTGCCACCATTGTAGATACTTTTCATGTAGTCTATTTAACCGCAAAACAACTTTTAGTTAAAAATAAAGCTCTACTAAAAGTTTGTTTAATTAAAAAAAAAAGTATTTTTATTAGCGGATTATCTAAATACAGCCTAAGTGTATTGAAATAAGAGTTTAATAAATTACATTATAATTAATTAATAAATTTCTTGATATAACGTATTAAAGAGTTTAATTTTATTGTAGTGATAATATAAAAGTTTTTATATGGTTATTTAATCAAATCATTTCTTATACAATTTTTTAAATAATGTGTATGAGAGTCAATTATATTGGCTCATATTTATTTATATGATAATATATAATTAGATAACACAATAAAATATTAATTATAAAAAATTTTTGCATTGTTAATATATTAAAATTAATTTTATACTAAATGAAATTCCCTAAATAATGTCATATTAAAATTATTTGCTATTGTATATTAACATGATATTATTTTATATCTTCAGCACATGTTAATTAGGTTCCACATATTGTGACGCCAACAAATCTCATTTCGTTTAGATCTTATTTTTTAATAACACGTTTGGAATGAAAAAAATTTAAAATGATTTGATTTGCATATTTTTTTTAAATATTTAAAAAATAAAAGCATAAGGACTTAATTTTGATTCAATTTATATTATTATCCAATCAAAATATATATTTGTATAACTTTACAAGTAGTGGGTGAAAAAGTCACAATCATGATTTATGTGTCGAAATATAATTGAATGATTACGTGAAAAATTTTATATTATCAGTGTATAGAAATTAAATATTTAAAGTAACCTCATTTGTCAAATCTATGGATTTATTTCTTTTATTTTTTCTTTTAAGATCCTATTAAATCATTCTTAGTTTAAATTATTTTGGGATCCAAAACTGTTGGGATTTAACCTAAAGTCTCACATCGATAAGAAACGGAAATATTGCTAGTTTTTTGGTCTATAAATATGGCTTTGGTTATTTGAGTTTGTTATCATCCAAAAGTAGGAGTGACCCATATGGGTAGCTTTTAGGAGTTGTTCATGTGATAAAATATTTGTAAGAATGGTTTGCAATTTCAGCTGATCAGAAGTTGCAGATAGTGAAAGATTTAGAACTCCTTATAGGGGTCGTGGATGTAAGTAGTTGAGGTCGAAGCACGTTAAATTTTATCTCCTTTATATTGTTTTTCTTGTTGCATTGTTTTCTCTATTGAGAGAGAGTTTGTCTTGTATTTATTTTGCTTCCATTGCCCAACAAGTGGCATCAGAGCCTATGGTTCGGGTCAGTTGGGCTTGGTTGAGTATTGGTTAGAATGGTAGTTTTTGGATCTATGAGGTCCCTTGTATCGAAAGTCTTCCTGACAATGTGGAGGTCAAGCAGCGTGTCCTGTGGAGTAACGACGGTGCAAGTGAAGAAAGATTGTGTCGAAAGTTTTCTTGGCAATGTAGAAGCTAAGAGACGTGTTTCATGTGCAATGGCAGTACAAGTTAATAGAGCAAGTATGACTCTTATTTACACCATTGAATACTCGTGAAATACAAGTTTTGCAAGAAGAATGTTTGTGGAGGCAGTTGTTGTAACCAGCTTTTTGGTAGGACTTTGGATTAAGGGAATGATTTGTTGGGATTTAACCCAAAGTCCCACATCGATAAAAAACAGAAATATTGCTAGTATTTTGGCCTATAAATATGGCTTTAGTTATTTGAGTTTGTTATCCTCCAAAAGTGGGAGTGATCCATATGGGTAACTTTTAGGAGTTGTTCATGTGATGAAATATTTGTAAGGATGGTTTGCAGATAGTGAAAGATTTGGAACTCCTTATAGGGGTCATGATATAGGCAGTTGAGGCCAAACCACATTAAATTTTGTCTCCTTTATATTGTTTTTCTTCTGGCGTTGTTTCCTCTATTGAGAGAGAGTTTGTTCTTGTATTTATTTTGCTCCCGTTGCCCAACAAAAACAAATGGAGGGTGGATCACAAGGGCGTAAGCCCATTTAGTTAACCTTGCCTCTTATGACAATGTGGATGGCTGTGATTATCAACCAAATCCTTTAGTAGGAATTGCAAAGGCTGTACATGTGTTTTTGCCCCTAGCCTCAAAGGACCAGACAACTCCCAAAGGCCTCGAAGGTTAATCGTCGCCAAGTTTGCATCTCTGTAGTGTTGGGCCCGGGGACTTTCCTTAGCCCAGCTTAGAGCAAGGGCCCAACGACATTGCCTCATGATCTGAGTTGTTCAACAGAGGCACTTACACGCAAGGAATCTAGGATCGTGTGCAAGATCGTGAAATCGCACCATTTTATGCTCCCAGTAGCCCTTCGCAATCCCAATTCCACCTTTGGGCTCGGCACCACTGCCTCAGTATGGGATCGCTAAGGAAGATTGTGGAAACACTAAAATCGGGCGATCTTGGCCAGTTGGACGCATCCATTGGCTGGCCAAGCACGCCCATTTTCCTTCTTGACCCAATCCCATTTTAGTGTGCAACAAGAAGAGGGAAGGAATAAAGAAGTAAAAGAAAGAAGATAGAAGTAGCCAAACAACGACCACTGGTGGTGAGCAAGCCCAGAACCATGAACAGTCAGTTAGGAACAAGCCAGAACCACTAGGATCCGACAGTGAAATGGTAGAGAAGGAAAATTATTTTGTAGGATCTTATGATCCATGTTACGATTCAATGTTTTACAATTTTGTATCTTCTTTCCGATCATAGTAAAATCTCGATCCTAGCTACCTTGCTTACACAAATATAAATGTTGAGATTTTGTGTATTCGCCGATGTAAACTTTTTCAAGTAAAGGTTCACTATGGTCTCTAAAATTGTAAGTGTACTTCACTTTAACCCTTGAAATTTTGAAATTAACTATTTAGCTAGGTTCTAAAAACTGGACCGGACCAGCTGGTCGAATCGGTTGAACCGGGAACCGACCAACTGTCCGGTTCGAGTTGGCCTCTAAAACCAGTGGAGAAAGAATCAGCCAAGAACCGTTTTGAACCGGCTTGGAACTGGGCAAACCAACTCGGCTAATCAAACTGGTTTTTTTTTTAATAAAAAAGGTGCAAAATGACATCATTTTAAGTTTTTTTTTAATAAAAAAGCCGAAAATCTCATTTCTCCTAATTCTTTTCCTTTTCTAGTATGACAATTAGTAACTTGAGAGATTTGATCCATATGGATAATGTTTATTTTGATTAAAGATGAATTATGTTATATTCTATGGTTTTATTGATACCTAATTTAATTTTTAGTTGTTTATGACATATATTTTATTTTGTATTTTTATATATTATATGAATACAGGTTTTATTATATACCGGTTATATTTCGATTGGACCTCCGGTTAAATCGATTGAATCTCTAAACCTCTGAACCCTTATCCTAACCGGTTTGATGTCCGATTCGATTTTCAGAACCTTGCTCTTTAGTCCTTAAAAGTTCATTTCGGATGTCACTTTAGTCTTTGGTCAAATAATCATCAGTCAACCATTATTTTTTGCTGACATGCCGTACACGTGGCATGCTAACGTCGCACCAAATTAGTGCCTGAAATTTCCAAATGTGTCAAAATAGTCCTTGAAATTATCAAATGTGTCAAAAAAGTCCCAAATCCCAAATTTATCCTCTTTTGGTTCAAAAAATTAAAATACTCGATAATTCTTAAACCCACTTATTTCTATTTCATTTTCACACCCTAGTTAAACAGTCCAAACTTTTTAATATCCTAAATACAATTAAGAGCTTGCTTAATTCAAATTTGAGACCCTCCATACTTAGCTAGCATAATTGATTTATTTTCTTGGAATAAATTACATTTTAAAATATGAAAAATAGGATTCAAAGGAAATATTATATTATCAAATGTGAACGAAGTTTATCAAGAGCCTATATTTGGGAAGGAATTTAGTATCAAAGGAATATAAAATGACAAGGAAAAGAAACTCTACTCTTATGCCAAATGTACCTGCAAACCATCTTAAATATGAGGAATTTTAAGCGAGATTAAGTAGAGGGTCAATGATAGTGGATCGTAGGGAATCACCGTCTCTTTTAGGGTGTACAAGTGAATAACGATGTTGCCAAATTCACATATGAAGATGCATATGGACTGAGAGCTATTATTCGCATTTGGCATGACAGATTTGTCACAGTGAAGATGGGAAAATATTTTTGGGATGTTGATGCGAATAAAGCAAACACAATGATATTGATTTAAAATAGAACATTTATTCTTATTGCCTTTCCCAACATATCCTCATCTTTATGGAGGATTAAATTGTTTATCGCTCATCCAACAACAACAGCTTGTTGGTGATACATTCTCTTCTCACTGTTATTTTATGTGAGAAAAATCTTTGCTTAAGTAGAGTGTGAAAATAAGAGAGAAATAAGTGAGTTTAAAAATATTGAGAATTTAGATTTTATGAAATAAAATAGGAGGAATTTAGGGATTCGAGATTTTTTGACACATTTTAGAAAATTTTAAGAATTGTTTTGACACATTTGAAAATTTCATGCACTAATATGAACCTATTTGATTTGGTGCCACGTCAGCACATGTGGCATGTCAAGTGAGATCAACATGACACGTCATTGACATAACATGGCATGCCATGTATCACTTAATGTGCCACGTTAGCAAAAAATAATGATTGACTAATGGTTGTTTGATCAGTGACTAAAGTAATTTACGGAATGAAGTTTCAGGGACTAAAGTTATTTTTAAAATTTTATAGACTAAAATGAAGCACGCTTATAATTTCAAAGACCAAAGAGAACCTTTACTCAAACTTTTTCATTCCCTTACACTCACCAATTTGGTGATTATTTGGATATAGTTCAAAATTACTTTTATTCAAATGAAAAGTGAAAAATTAAAAAGTGTTTGGTTTGCATATTAGCTCACCAAAACTCATTTTAAGGTGGAAAAAGTACTTTTAGTGAAAGTAAATAAATGAGAATTTTCATTCTAGGAAAATTACTTCTAAGATAAGATCTTATTATTACTCTCACATAAATATCTCATCCGAATAAAAATCATTCTGAAATTTACTTTTGATATACTTAACCAAATGTAAATTAATTCTTTTAAAAGCAACTAGTGAATTAACAAGTACTTGCATGCCTATTAATCTATATTTTTTTATTTTTGTAATTTCTTTCAATTTTTTCTAACTTCTTTCATTTATTTTTGTAACTTCCTTTAACTTCCTCTGCATCAAGGATAATTTGGGAAATAGGAATTTTAAACACAAAAAAATAGTTAAAAGGAACTATTCTCTTTCTATATAATATAGATATAGATTTTCTTTATATATAGTATAGATCTCTCTAAAAATAATTATTTTCAACTTAATTATTTCAAAAGTAAACCAAATGGGCCCCTGGATGTTTTTTCTATCAGCTCTTCGTCTTCTTGCTTTTGAATGCAATGTGTTTGTTGAATTGTAGAGCATGTCAATAGGTGACTGAAATACGCTCATAAGGATTGAAAGGGCTACCAGTGCCTTCTACGCGAATGTTGCACGCCTTTCAATGTTGGATAAATTCCTTTTCTACATGAAAACGCACTAAGAATAATTATCCATGTGTAAGAACTAGGAAGGAGTGGATATTTCATATTCTTGGTTTATCTTGTGCAACGATGTTTGTGTATACGTTAATATCGATGCATCAATTTCCCAATATGGCTGCCAGAAATTTAACAGATTTGCTCATGTCAAGTCTACCTTTCTCTTAAATGGAAACACGTGATTTGATAGCAATATACTGGTTGTTACTAGCTAGTGTGATTTGACTTATATAAAGTGATGATGTTGATAAAATACAAAAATAAAAAAGATTAACAATTCTTGAATGAATAGCTTTTATTGTATGTAGATTAGACTAAATGATATAAGAGTAATTAACCCACTAAATGATATAAGGATAATTAATCCCTCCCTTTCCACTATCCAAATCCAATGAGTGGTGTTATTTGAATATCAAAATAGTCATATTGAAGGGAGGAAGCAGATGAATTCTGAAATTATTTTTCAATACAACTATAGAGAGTGCATGGGGAGGATTGGAGGACGGATGCATGAAGGATTGCTATTATGTTAGTCACATTCATCAGTTACAAAACGACAGAGTACAGCTACCGAGGCAAACATATAAATATCATTCACAAACTGCAATGAATTGCAATCCAGTACACCTTTATGGTTCCATTCCTTTTCTTTGGCACCAAAAAAAGGGCCTATATGGCTTTAATCTTACATGAACTAATACCTCAAAAATTACATTTGACGCCCAAAACGATGGGTAGATTGAAATAGAAACCGGTGCATCAAAATCCCACCGACATTAAGCAGCATCTTAGCATGTTTCATGTGCAAATACAACCAAAATGTGCTACATTACATTACCTACCGTACAGTTACAGCTAATGTAAGTACTGCGCATAGACAGTGGAAAGCTACATGGCGGTAACACGATATCATCAAAACAATAGTTCAGCAAAAATGCATATCAGGAAGTAACAACAGATTTTCCTGTCAAAATGGCAGGCCTGCTTAGGTGACAAAGAGGAATTTCAAGTCGGCCTCAGTCAATTTCCCCAGAGCCTCAGAAGAGCCGCCTATAGTCCTGTTAAGGGAGGGAAAAGAAAGCAAATGTCATTACACATCATGTCAAAATATGCAGAAGCTTTTAAGCCTTTTCACACATTAAATTAAACTTACCCTTCAAACACTAGTTCCTTCTTCTCTTGCAGCTTCAAAATCCTCTCCTCGATTGTGTTCTCAATAACAAATCTCACAATTCTATTACATGAAAATAATGTAAGAGTTTAACTATAAAGAACTAACCTACCCTGTTTTCCCATTTTTAACTCTTTTCATTTGAAGAGTGTTAGTTCAAGAAGCAGCACCTGATTGGTTTGTATTGCCCTATCCGGTGAATTCTGTCTTGAGCCTGACGCTCCACAGCAGGGTTCCACCAAGGGTCCATCAGGAAAACCTGAGTTTGCCCAACAAATGAAGCCATATGTTAACAAGAAAACAAACCTAGGCTATACAATGACAAAAGAAAAGGAATTGGACCTAAAAGGGTGTCCATATTTGAGTAATTTCACAGCCTACATCAAATAAAATGTTTTAAATAATGTAACATAAAAGGCTTTTAAATAGTCCATCTGTTTGCCTAGATGTCTAGGTTATTGGGATGTTACAGGGGACAACAGTTCAAGGAAAACAAGTGGCAACATATTCAAACCCCATCATGGATGCATGTGGCCAACACTAAATAAAATACATTGTAGCAAGAGGCCTAAGTACAAAATCTAAAAAAGAACACCACAAAAGATCACAGGTTTGGATTGCAATCCAATAAAGGATAAACTATTTTCATAAAGAAGAAGCCGCCATAAAACATGAAGCTGAATCTCTTATAAAGATGGAGCTACAGTGCTGAGCCAAATTTATCACACTAGAATTCTAGAACATAAGAACTGATTAAGGAAACAAATGTCATAACTTCTCAAACAAACCGAAGTGAGGTGTAACACCAGATATTTACAACTGAACCTAAAAATTCAACACAGCAGAACACAAAAAGGGTGACATAAACAAGCAAAAGGATATTGCTCACATGTGATGCTACTGTCAAATTGAGAGCGACACCTCCAGCCTTCAAGCTCATGAGAAAAATTTTGCAGTCTGGATCGTCAGTAAATCTGTTGATGGCAGCATCCCGAGCAGCCAATGACATGCTTCCATTCAATTGAACACAGGATACACCTGACTGCAATCAGCTCACCATGTTATCATCATGATGCATTTTACATGCATTTATAAAATTAAAAGTGACAAGTTACCTTGTGCAGGGAGTAATTTATGAGATCCAAGAATGACGTGAATTGGCTAAAAACAATCCCTTTCGCAGAACCATCCCTTTCAACCATAAATCTGATTTCTTCTCTCTACAACCATTTCAACTCATTTAAATACAACAGAGTAACAGGAGACATTGTGGACAAAGGTATCTGAAATGCTCATAATTGCCACAAATGAAGCTGAAAAAACTTTTATCATTATGATACATACCAATGCCTCAATTTTAGTGCTTGTCTGAAAGTTCTCAAGCCGAATTCTGTTTAAAATGCTGGATGATCTGAAACCCTTAATTGTTGTTTTGTTAGCCTGAACCCCCACATCCTTGTTGGAAGTTAAATCAACAGTGAGCAATTTAGAGCATGTGGGGCATGATGCTTGTCCCAAGGAAGCAGAGAAGTCGAACAAGCATGCCTTGCAAAAAATATGCTCACAAGCGGTAACCTGAAACAATAAGGAAAACCAACTTGAAGGAAATATCAGTAGCACGCTAAAATTGGCCGATAAACTTTTCCACTTACATGCTTGAAAAGACAGTTAAGAGGGAAATGTAATAAAATGAAATAATGTAATAAATAAGTTTAGCTAGAAAAGGAAAAGATAAACTTACCACAGGATCTTCTACAGGCTCATCACAGAGACCACAGACTTGTTCAACATTACCATTAGTAGCCAAGTTCCCACTTCTTAATGCAGCAGTTTGAGAATATACCACAAGATATGGATGATCAACAGCCTGTATGTTTCAAGACAGAGATGCATGAGCACAAATATACAAGAGGAATAGATATGAACAGCGGGTATATGGTATGATCAACACCCTGTACACTTAAGCCAGAGGCATAACAAGAGTACAAACACATCTGAATTAAAAAGAAAATGGAAATGGTCTCCCCATTTCCCATGTGAAAAATGAGGATAAAAATAAACAGAGCAAACAGCCATATTTTCAACCACGTCACTCAGTTTTGAAATGAAATTAAGGAATTCCTATCATACACTGTCTTGTTAATTTATCAATCTTTATTGACATGTCCCTGAACTTGCTAACAGTTCTAAAGTACGAGTTTGCCTAAAGAAAAGTTTTTTAAAACTAAAAGCTGTTTGAGATGATTTCATATTCTTAAAGCTTTATGACAAAACTATATTGACACCCTTGTTAGCTTCAAAACGCTAAAAGCAAGAAAAAACCATCCCTCTTTTTATTTTGCCTGTGTAGCAACATAGGGATGAAAAAAAGGATCTCAGAACTCACTCACATTAAGGAAAAAAAAAATGGAAACATGATCAAACAATTGGAAATTCAATAACTCTTAAATTCTGCAGTTATGCATGCATTTTCAGCATGTCTGTGATCAAAAGCAGACCATTCCTGATGAACATTATATCATCTAAAAGAGGAAAATGGATCAATCACAAGAAGCGGAAGCATTGAATTTCCTGTTTGTTCCATTACAATAGTCATTCACCTGACGAAGCCGTGTGAGGAGGTCAAATATGTGAGCATAATTATTCATCAAAGTATTTTCTTCAACATATCTGTAAAGGAGAAAAGTAAAATATTGAACACAGCCATTGAAATGGAACATGGCTAAATCAAAATAGAAGAAATTTTTTCCCATTATCAAATAAATGGTAAACATAGGATGGAATAAAAGGAAATGGAGCAAGAGAAATTGTGCATATACAAACACCTGTTTGACATTCTTCCATTCCATTCAAATTAAAAGGATATGTAAAATGGTAGGTCAAGACAACAATTAGAGTCCTTTTATTTACAAACCCAAAAGAAATTAATATATAAATACAAGAGAAGTTAACCTATCTTAATTATCCCTTCTTTTCCCCTCACCTCTTTCTTCTCCCCCCTCTTCCTTCCAACCGAGAAGTGGGAAAAAGGAACTCAAATTACCACATTTTCATATCATAGTGATGATTTAATCTGATATCAACATAAGAATATGGAGAATATATTATTAAACTAAACCTGTTGGGCATTATCAAAGACCTATGGATGCATTTACACCAGTTTGGCAACCCATCCTCTGCAGTTAAGGCAAGGTAAGTCTAAATGCTAGGCAAACATTTCTGTTATTCTAGCTTTTGACCTGCCAGACTAACCTCAAACCTAATCAACAAAAGGCCCCTTTCAGCACAAGTAATTTCTGTCCAGGGCTATTTCATTCATAACCTGGTGACTTGATGCAGGAGTTTGTCCCAACCACTTAAAACAACTACATTATCGTAAAAAGAGTTTCACCTTTTTCAGAGGCAAAACAGCTTTACCATATTTTATGATAAGATGGATAGAATGTGACCTACGTATTAAACTGTGCCTGACTTTCATTGTATAATGATTCATAATAGTCTTGCTCTTTTATATCCAGGCTATCCTTCCTCAATGAAACCTGTAAGGAGAAATGTGACAGAAATAAATATGTAGGCTTTCCATATTCATAATTGCACTCTTGGCCACTTGATAAACAAAAACTTACAATTCTAGGTGGAAGTGCAAGATCCGCAGCCCTGCCTATTTTAGTGCGCCTTAGAACTATGTTCTTTAAAATTTTGTGCTTAAGCAATATCATAGCTCTTCTTCCACAATCGCCATATCCATATGATTGAATTGGTGTGGCAACATACTAATCAAGATTAAACATGAATAGTAAAGAGCATGTCAACTTGTCAGCTAAAACAATTCCTACCAAATTACAAGGACCTGATTTCTCTCTCCCTAATCAGTGAAGACAAAAATGACTATCAAACTGCAGAACTTACTTTGTTCCACCAACAGAAATGTCTAACAGAACTGTGGCAGCAGTTTGAACATTGTTTTGAGGAACTGCACAAGGGCACCAGGATAACATAGTCAACATCCAGAATATCTAACATTTAAGAATGCACAAGCACATAGCCTATGAATACACAACACGCACCCAACACAACACATTAGCATAATGATAAGGTATTTGAAAGGAGTATTTAGAAAGATTAAAATGTTACAAAAACTACAGCATTGCAAAGTTTGAATCATGGGTTTAAAGATTCAGATATAATGAAATATTCTCTCATGGAAAAAGTATCTTGCTCTGCTCTACATGAGTGGCACCCAGAGAAGAATAGTAACATGAAATCTTTCAGGCGATCACTTGATCAATATGAAAGGATATGAGAAGCTGACAATTCAGTTCCTTCCTTAGCAAGTCAATTCAGGGATAAACAAAGCAAGAGTAAGACTTGAAATCAAGGCCTTAAAAATAAGTTTACACATCAAGTCCAAAAATACAACTATTGCCATCTAAATTCAAATCCACACAACATTCTGAATCTAAGCCATACCCATGATCAAGTGTCCTGCAGTCACAGTCCTTGCACAAGTAATAGGAATAAGGAACTATTTGCAGAAACCGTACCTGCATAAATGGCATTGTAGGTAAATTATGTCACAGACGAGATATTACACATTCCTTGGCTTCCACCGAACAGCTTTTAGGAAGAGTTGGTCCTTGATAAATTATATCAAAAACGCAAACTCAATAGATTGCACCAAAAAAGACTGTAAACTTACCAGAGAATACAGCTCTCCGACACGGTTCTGAAGAGGAGTGCCACTTAATGCCCATCTGTATGAAGACTCTAAAGCAAGAACAGCTTTTGCAGTGTTACAATGTCTAGATTTGATATAGTGTGCCTATTTTCATATAGAGGAAAAAGTCAATTAAATAAAAGTATGACTGTTAAATTTCATAACATAATGTTTGCAGTAAAATAATTAGAGTTATTACACCAAAGACTAAGCTCAAGATCAATTCATTGGCTTAAAAAAATAAAGAGAGAGAGAGAGAGAAAAAAAAAAAAAAAGCTTCGCTATACAAACAAGTAGGAGATAACAGAAAACAGCAAATGAGAAAGAAAGCAAACTCACATGTGTGTATAAAAATAGGAAATGGGAATAATATAAACAAGGAAAAGATATAAAGTAAGTCTTTATTTCATTAAACAAAAGTTTATAGAAAATTCAAAGTACGGAAGTAAAATAATTTGATTAGTTTTGGTGATAGTATACTACCACAACTGACCTCATCCAAAATGATCCGCCGCCACTTTACAGCATGCAGAAATGATTTCTCCCGGTTTGTGACATCTAAATCATCCACTCCCAAGCGCATTTCCACTTCCTTTTCCTTGGTCAAACCCTGTTCCAATTCTTCATTCAAATACTTTGCTTCTTTTTTCTTCTGTTTTGTATCATATCTCTTCTTTTTCTTCATTTGCTTAGATTGTTTTTCTGTTCTAATAGCATCAGGCCCACAAAAATACTTCTGGTGATAAGATAACTTGTTCTGGTAAAATAATTTTCCACAATATGGGCACTTCTCCTTAGGAGGCAACACATATTTTCTGTACTCAGACTCAACAATAGAGTATGTTGTTATTACAAAATCATACTCAGAGAACTGTTCAACATTCTTCCCTCTCTTTGCCCCATGATAAACCAGCACCTTGGTGCTTCCTTTCAAAGTAAATCTACCAATTTCAGTAACCCATTGGGTGACAGCAACCACAGGACAGATGACAAGTGTTCCTTTGATAGCAGGCAAGACTTTTGATGAACCTGCTGAAGGGGAAGGTTCATCCAGTTCACAAACCATTTGGTGGAATTCACGTTTAGCAAGGACAAGGGCAATTGCTTGAATGGTCTTCCCCATTCCCATTTCATCTGCAAGGATTCCTCCTCTAGTCACAGAATTTTCCTGTTTCAAAGCCCAGGCTAACCATTCCTTCTGATACCTTAGCAAAGGCATGGTCAGATCTGAGGATGGCTCAGCAGTTTCATTTGATGGTTCACTTTGATGATCCAAATCATCATCTTCCAATAGATTCTGATCAAGCCATCTCTCTTGCTCCTCTTCCCAAACTTCCCACATTAATACTTTCTCAGAGTCTCCCTTTCTTGATTTTCTCCCTTTTTTCTTCTTCTTGTTGTTCCTAGTCAAATGATTGACAGGTACTGATTGCTGAATCTCCACAGCACTCGACTCTCCATTTTGCCAGTTAACTGTTTTTCTTTTCTTTCTGGACTGAGGATTTCCCCTCTTTGATACAGGCTTGCCACCGTCTGATGAATCAGAAGCATTGTCTTCTCCATTAGAAACACTGATGCTTGAAGTTGGTTCTTGATTCAAGTCAAAAACAATGTTCCCATCAAACTCTTCATCTGTAAGGAAATTTAAAAAAAAAAAAATCAGATGTCACCAGAATGAAATTCACCATTACATAAATCAAAGGGTTCCAATTTTCTTCCAATGGCAAAACAGAAATGTTTCATAGGATATTCCACTTTGCTTTCTTCTCATTCAGAATTATCACAAGATAAACTAAGTGTCACAAATAGAGACACATTACAAGTTCATAAACATTCCTCAAGTCAAATATCCTTCCCTTTAACGTACTCAACACCAACAACCCAAACCCTGTAGCAAACCCAGTACCAAAAAACTCAAATACAAATATTTTAATTGTTAAAATAAAAATCTTCCAAAAAAAAGTAAAATAAAAATAAAAATAAAAACTCAAAAACGGTAAGAAGGGCAATATACCTTCAAAATTGGAATCTAAATATGAATATTCTCCATAAACATCTTCATCCACATCATTGCTGAATTGGCTATTGGTTTCAACTTCCACAGGAGCATCACCGGGTTGCTTCCCATTCCCGGTCACTAATACCACACATGAAACACACCAAAGTAACTAACGATGATGATAATAACCCAGTTTTCACAAACAAAATCGCTCACATTTGAGACAACTACTCTCAAGTTGAACACTTTACTATACGAAACCAATTGACCGCAAAATAAAAAAAAAAAAGAGCGTTTCGAAACAAATTTTCGTATTCCTAAAACCTCCACAACCTGAATCACTTAGACTGAAACTTCGTAAAAAAAATAATAATAATAAAATAAAAATAAAAAATAAAACAAAAAAGTGAAAAATGTGAAATGGACAAAAAAAATCACAAACGCTTACAATTCAGTATCATACTAACACTTTCCCAACGACCAAAAGGTGGTAAAGTCAACATCCAAAACCGAAAATGAAAAAAAAAAATGAGAAAAGGACAAAAAATGACAGATAGAAAGTCTCACCGGAAACCGCGATTTGGGAAAGGCGACGATGAGAACGAAGCTCCATTAACAAAGGGAACAGAGAAACAGAGAGAGGGGTTTAGGGTTTGTGGTTGAAAGCGCGGTTTCCTGTGTTCGTGAGAGAGCTTTGCGAGGATCGAAGAGAAGAGAAGAAGATGGGTTTCAACAGCGATATAAAACGCACCCGCTTCCACAGTGTGACTCAAACGGCGGGAACAGACACTCTTTGTTTAACAGTGGCTAACGACGAGTGCTGTTATTCTATGCAACGCAGACTAAAGCAATAAGTGTGTGCTGCTCTGGTTGAACCGTTCTTTTTCTTTGACTTCCCTTGTTTTATTCTCTGGTTTTTAGCCTTTCTTTTTTTTTTTCACTTTGCTTATTACTCAAAGGAAAAAGTTGGATGCAACCGAAAAAAAAAGGGAAAAAGTTGGATTTGCCTTCTCTATTAGAAAGTTAGTAAATTGTACAATTAAAAGATTTTTACTTTTGAATTAATAATTTTTATTAGGTGTGAATTTTATTTAACTATTTAAGGATATTTAATTTTTTATTTTTACATTTTATTAATTTCTTATTTTAAAAGAGTTAAATTCAAAATAGATATGTGTTGTGTCAGGAATGGTTCCTCTTAAGTTTTTTTTTTTTAGATTACATGATGATGTTATGTTAAATCATGAAAATGCTTAAAATTATAAAAATTACAATATTCAATTTTCAGTATTTTTTTTATAAAATTTTAAAAATTGAAAAACTAAAACAAAATGCATATTTTTTCTCTTCACTTGATAAAAATGAGGATTAAAAATTGACACTATCTATTGTCAAAATTTAAATTAAGAGGATTTACTCCAACTAAAAAGGATGGAATTCGAGTGTGAATAATTTCTGCCAATGATGCATTTTTATTCTATATCTTTTTCCAATTTTTTTTTGCTAAAATAGTAACCATTGCTAGATTGCTTTTCTTATCGTTTTGACAAAAACCTTTTCGTCATATAAGGATAAAAGTGATGTATGGATAAATTTTATATATAAAATTATTCATTAAACTTATTCATATAATTTTTATCCTTATTTTTATTCTTCAATCAAAAATAAAAAATTCTTAAATAAATATAAATTTATCAGCTTATATTTACACATACTCACAATACAATTAATGATTCTCATAAATAAATTAATATATTTTAAATAAAATTAGTGAGATGCTTGTACTTTGAATATGCAAGTGATAAATTTCTGCTCACAAGAGAATCTCTCATCAAACATACCCATTGTCGAATCGTAAAGTGCTAAAATATGAACCTCACCTTCTTGCAAAGCTGGACTACATTCATCAAATGGTTGAGATCCTTCCATGTATCTTATGGTATATCATATGTCCAGTGGGGATGTCATATTTTGTAATAACTTTCCTCTCGTGACGCGTCGTGTTTGGTACAAATATTAAAAGCCATTTGGGTTTGGCCACGAAGTGACAAGGAATTGGGGAAATAAACTTTTAATTAAAATGTGTTTCTTTCTATTTTTCGGGGTGAATAAAAGGGGTTTGTAAATAAGGTTGCTTACCCAAGAAGCTTGTGTTTCGGCTGTCCTAAAAGAATAGTATTATTGTCTTCTTGAAGTGGGATGATTCTTCTTTTCCACACCGGCAGAAAGAATAGAAAAATGGGTCCATGCATTCTAGAATATGCATTAGTGAACGCATAGAAATTTCTTAAATGTGTTTGATTATTTAGCTTGTTGAGATTAGATATGTTATTTGTAATTATAATATATGAAATACCGTATTAACTCACATCTTATTCAGCAACCTTATTTAAATAAGGTTCACATCTTATCTAATAATAGATTAGATGTAAATCAATATAATATCTTATGCCATGCGAATACAAATAATATTTTTCTTTGAGATTTGGCCACTTTTGACAAGGAAATAAAATATAGGTTTTGTATGTTGGACAAATTAGACACAGAGAGATCAATGTGGGTGGGTTTCTTAGTCAAGTCCTTGCATTATTTTTATTTTTGCGCATGGAAATAAATGGGCCCATTACAAATAGCAATTTCTGATGAGTTGATGGCTTTGCAGTACAATAATTAAACAGTAGTGGGAGAGATTCTGTGGATATTGCAGTATGCGCGGGTATAAATTAAACTTTTCGATTTTCGTCCAACATTTCACTTAACCCTGCGTCTGCATAACTGAGTGGGGCACCTGAATGAGCTACAAATCACCCATGCATTAGTTCCTTATACATGGGCGCATGTATTTACTTCGTAAAAAGAAATTATTTCCACTCATTATAGATATTCAATAATAAAAAAAAAAGATAATATGTTAAAAAAGGTTAAAAAAATTATCAACCTATTATTTTGTGTATTTTTCTCTCCGTACATGTCTATAATAAATACCAAAAATAAATATTAATAACATATCTTTTAGTTCATTGTGACCTCTTCCTTAGGGGAAATTTCAAACTATGTTTAGGAGTTTTATACTAAAGAAAGTGGTAAGAAAAAAAACGGCTCATTAATTAAAAGTGTATTTAGGAGCGATTTTAGAAAAAAGAACAAATAAAATAATCAAGGAGAGACATATTGTCTCTTTCTTACCCCTTTTCATTTTTTGTCCTTCCAAATTATGAGATCAATGAGGAAATGAGTTTTATTTGTATTATAGTCTCTCATTAAATTGGTTGAACATCCAAATAATAAGGTGTCATATTTTGTTTCACTCTATTATTTGTCTTTCTCTTCTCTTCCATTAGAAGTCACTATCTTCCATCAATATAAAACTTCCAAAGATAGTCTAAATTTGGACTAGTCAATAATACTCCTATATCCACTAGTTTCATATATATATATATATATATATATATATATGCACATGCATGTTTCCTTAATTACGATTTGATGATTTCTCACACAGGTAGTACTTTTTCCTCTTCATGGAGACAGCACCAAGTTTAAGCTTGGATCTCTTTGCAAATGAATAAAGATTTTAAACATTACTTAATATAAGTAACAACTCACTACTAAATATAAAAGATAAAGATCGAAATAAATTGTATAATTTATATATGACATAACTTATCCATAATATGAGAAAGTGTGAATAAAGAAAGGGCTCCTGAGAAGGACAATATATTCATAATCCATGTAATTGGAAATTTTATTACAGTTTTTCTAATGGAGATCGTTACATGCTCTCCAATCTCCATACATAGCAGCTGACAAGTGAAACCATTTTACACAAAAATTGCTGTCACATACCCAAGAAATAGCGTGATAATTCAGACACATGGATATTGTAACATGTAATAAATAAAAACTGTTCCAAATCTTAAATAAAAGCACTATGGTAATCACATAAACGAGCCAATTTGACTTTCAAAGGACAGATTTATTTTCAAAACACTGTTAATTCCCGAAGCTCCATGCATGCTTAATTAGTGTCTACCCCCACCTCCTCCACCACTTCCAGAACCAACACCAACTCCTTGGCCAGCTCCAGTTCCAACTCCAACTCCAATGCCAATGCCGATTCCAACACCAATCCCACCTCCACCGCCACGACCACCACCTGCACCTCCGCCCAAACCACCACCACCACCACTTCCTACACCACCACCTGCACCAAAGCCTCCACCATGACCTGAACCTCCACCTATTCCTCCTCCCCCACCACCTCCTGCTCCTCCTCCTCCACCAAGTCCTCCACCACCACCACTTCCTACGCCACCACCGGCACCAAATCCTCCACCTTGGCCTGAACCTCCACCTATTCCTCCTCCACCACCACCACCACCTCCACCTCCACCTCCACCTCCTCCACCACCTAGCCCTCCACCAGCCCCACCTCCCACACCACCACCAGCACCAAACCCTCCACCATGACCAGACCCTCCTCCCAAACCACTACCCCCACCACCACCTCCTCCTCCACCACCTATCCCTCCTGCACCTCCACCAACACCACCCCCAGCTCCAAAGCCTCCACCTGACCCACCACCTAACCCACCTCCTCCTCCTCCACCACCACCTCCACCTCCACCACCACCAATGCCTCCTCCACCAGCCCCACCACCTACACCTCCCCAGCACCAAAACCTCCACCATGACCCGACCCGCCTCCAACACCGCCTCCTCCTCCTCCACCAAAGCCGCCACCACCCCCAACACCTCCTCCAGGACCACCTCCAACACCTCCACCTGCACCACCACCAAATCCTCCTCCTCCCCCAACCCCACCACCAAAACCACCACGACCACGAGGCCCTCCTCGACGACCAAACCAGCCCCTACACCTTCTAAATCGGCAACCATCGTCGTCTCCGAACCTCGTTTGGTCAACCTTGTGGTCACCAAGAACTACCGAACTCAAATGTAGGACAATGCAGAGAACAAGAACGCTCACTCGAAGCCATTTCCGATGGAAAGTAGCCATAGCCATAGATGCTAAAACAAGAGAGATAAGAACACTTTATCCACTTGCTGTTATAGTGTTGCTTTTGGGGAATGACTTAGCTTCGTGTGCTTTATATAGGGTTCGTCCACTAGTAAGATCATAGCGTGAACCAAGCTGTGTCCATTAAATGGTGCTTGTTCTCAACACACAGTTGGGGCGTTGGCGGGAACATAAATGAGAACTAGTGCAATGTAATTATCAAATCAAAGTCAAAAGCCCAGGTAGGACTTTGGGTACGTGTAACTACCGTATTTGTTGTCGTAGATATACATCTATGTATTCAGATTTTCGGATTTCATTTTCTTTTTTCTTTTTCCAAATCTGTTAAGGCGTTTGCATTATATCTGCATAATAATTCCAAATGTTTATTTTATAAAAATTATTCTTCTTGAAGATTAAATTTTGAAACTAAGATCTTACTTTTTTTTTATTTTAGAACAAACAGCTTACCTAAATATATATCAAAATAATCACATACAAAAGAGCTCAAAAACATATATCTGTAATATTAATAAAGGAAATTGAGATGAGTAATCACTTTTTGGTATTTCCACCTTCTATTAAAATTTATTTTCAAGTCTACCAATTACAATCTCATTTACCTCTAACTTCTCCATATTTTTTTCTTTTTTCATGAAACCAGCTTCTTTAAATTTAAAAAATCTTTAATCTCTATTAAATATAATATCAAATAATTTCAGATAAAATCATATTTTTCACATAATTGATTTACCCTCATATTTCTCTTTTTATTTTCACGAACTAACTTTGTGCATGTTGGGTCGCAAGTATATAAAAGAGCATTTGTAACCAAATTTAATTCAGTAAGTACTTTTGTGAAATCACTTAGTGATATTGAATTAAATAGCTAGACTGAATCTACCAAGAAACTAAAAAAACTTTATTCATGGGTTAAAAACGACATGTGTAAAATATATATTCTTTGGTAATTTTAATAAAAAAAATTCTTTGGTATTTTTTTAATACAAAAGCAAGATCAAATTCCAGTAATTTTTTATACCGAGCGCAAGGTACGTAGACTATTTACCATATATGAAGACCCATATTTAAACAATACGCAAAAAAATTGTAGAAAAAAAATTATTTAAACGTTGTGCATCAAATAAATTCTCCTAACTTATATACCGCATATGGAAGCAGAAATCCTCATTTAATTTTTCCCTTGTTCATTATACTCGCTGTAAAGTATTTAGCCATATAGCCACAAGTATTTCGTAATGAAGTCTACGCTGACATACACGGAAAATAAGTTGGTCAACTCTAGCTACCGACGCGTATATTGTTGGCTACCGAGCCCTACCACTCTGCATGCAATTAAATCACTGCAACCATGCAAGTTGTCTGAAAACTCGGTTGGAATATTTATTTTATTATATAAATAAAATAAATCTTATTTATTTTAATAAAAATTATATTTTTAGATGTTAAAATAATATTTTTTTATTTTCATACACCGGTGGCGTATATCGTATCGTTGCTCTGGCTGGTAATCATCTGACAAATCTGAATGGCCATGGTGTGGAAAAATCAATTTCAAATAGACGATGGTAGTGTGTCCTTTTGACTTATGCCATCACTTCATTAATCAGTAATTAAGGGGACTTGACCACTCTCGCACGTCACAGGTACAGCACTCAGTATAAGCCAAACATAACTAGATTGAGATAAACGATTTTATGAGAAGAGTAGTGTTATTTTAACACGAATAGGGAAGATAAAAAGTGATAATTCTTTTATAAAAGAAAAGTGATAATTCGTAAAGTTAATATTGTAAATATTTCCCTAACTTTTGTGTATTTAGGTGTAATCAGGTCGTTTAATTAAAAAAATGATATTCTTTAATACATATATCTTCGAATTTTTTTAATATATTAATAAGGAATTTTTAATTAATTTCATTAATATAAATATATTTCACCTTAACTTACTTTATACTATATATGTTATTATGAACATTATTAATAATCTTTCGATTTTATATTTCATTATATGAATTTATATTATATGGATAATTTAAAGGAAAATCAATATTTATATTTATAAAATTTGACAAGCATATTAAAGAAATTAATCATATTACTAAAATTCTTAAACAAATATGTATAAGGGTATTATTAAAAGAAAAAATATTATATTTTTACCTCCGTATTCTATCCACATTATATTTGTATTTCTGTTTCCGTCTCCTACCAAACGCTACCTTCGATCCATTGGTTTATTCGAGTTCTTCTTAGGCCGAGCTCTAAGGCCGCATCAGGTTTGTGGAATCTAAGCCCCAAAGGGAGGTATAGCCAAGCAATAGGCTGCTCTGCGAAGTTTGGTCCATTGTATCATGCATTAAGGAAGACTATTTGTAGCCAAAAAAAAAAAAAAGGAAGAATACACAACTTATGCCCCAAACTATTTTACCCTAAGAAATTATGCATATGATCTTTGTATTTGTCTATATCATTAATATTTGAGAACCATTACAAGGGGACTTATGTCACTTATTGTCTTTTAGAGCTTCTTATTGTATTCAAATTCAAATTATTTACTATTTATGAAAACTACATAGAATTTATACTTTTCATCAACTAAAAATAAGGGTTTTGCTTGTTAGGGCATTGGTTAAGGATACTAAAGAAGACAAGTATTTAAATTTAGTGGTAGGTCCCAAGCGTTGAAAATAAAAAATTTTATCTCCCAAAGACAAAGTTTCCTCTTCAGGTCACTGGTTATATATGTAATGCCCTAGTTCTTAACCTCTCACACTCGAGTCATTTGAGGTTAATCACTAGTTGTTATATTCTGATCTCATAAATTAAGCTTCATTAAAAATAAGATATGCAAAAAATACGTGTAAATTTTTTATTTCAACTTTTGAGTAAAACTTGAGCCTTGCACATGAAGCATAATAATTGATTACACCGGTTAATCTCAAACATAAAATGTTGCATACTGACAAACATTAATTCATAATTACAATTCTAACCTTAGCACATTCACATACGTATACACAAAATTACCTAGCAACTCAACTGATAATTATTTAAATATAATATTTATACAGACATAATTAATAAACTGGCCATAAAATCTAGTCACTTTCCAAGTGCATAAATGACAAATGATCTCAACGTAATCACAACCATAATGTAAACCAATACTACTAAAATCTACATGTGACTTTCGATGAGCCTCATTTTCAAGGCTGACAACTTCCACGCTCTGATGTGCTACTTGATACCAACTTCATCTAAAGACAATACGGAAGCAGGAATGAGAAATTATTATACAATTTCTTAACAGGGTTACATAACTAAGTGTTGTCATGGTCATTCTCAGCCACTTTGATTTATTCTTAAAAGGTGAGCATACATCATAGAGGGATCGATGTAATTTTAACAAATCTCAATGACCTTGAATAAGAATTTTGTAAATAGAGGAGTGTTGAGTATAATTGTGTTAAACTTCAAGGGAAGTACATATAAACTTTTACCTTTATTTTCACTTTCATATCGAATACATTTTTATAGATATAATGCTTAGATGATAAGCTTTCACATGAATGACGTATTTGGTTGAGATTAAAAATAGAAGTAAAAATTACGTGAGCGGACTTCATGTGTTTTCTCATACATAAACTTTATTCATATAAGTTTTACCCCTCAATCAAACACACTTCAGCTAGCAAATAAAAATAAAGTGAAAATTTATTATATTTGTAAGTAGAGTTGGATATACGGGTCGTGATTCGTGAATCAACTTGTTTAACTCGCTACTAGCACGAAAATGGACAAAAAAATTTTAGCCCACCAACCCGCGGAATTTATTAATCTGCCCCACCTAAACCGCGGGCTAAAAGAGCCTGGCCTGTGAATTTGCGGACCAGCTCTCTAGCTCACATAGAAATTGCTCTAGTGTCCTGGAGTGCTTGGTAGTTCAGTCCACGGCGTGAAACATCTAAGCCCAAGTAGCCGAAGGGGACATTTAGACTTTAGACTATAGTGGTCTAGCCCAAAGTGAAAGACACTAACATTAGGGTTGCTTCTTGTACTTGCCACTTGCCTTTTGAGTTAGAGTTCTCCTTCTTAGTTTCCTAACTCCTTCTAAGCTAAGTGGCACCCTCTTTCTCTCTTTCTTTCTCTACTCACCCAAGCAAATTGGCGGCCACGCGGCCTCTCCCCACTCTCACTCTCGAGTCTCGTCTCTTAACTTTGTCTCGCTCACGCGTCATGCCTCGCGGTCAGCAGATCTCCATGTCGAGGTGTTGAGCTGCTGTGCTTCGCCAACAAATCTCCACCCCCTCTCTCCCAACTCACCCATGCCGGCCATGCGGCTTTTCCCCACTCTCACTCTCTCGTCTCGTCTCTCAACTTTCTGTCTCTCTCACTCCTAGTGGTTAGCAGATCTAATATCTCCACGTTGAGCTGCTATGCTGCTGTGCTTCGCCAAGTTGCTATTGCTAAATTGCCATGCTACAATTTGCACCTCTTTCTCTGACTCTCTTTAAGTATGAGTATTATTATTTTTAACCTGTGGTTTTTTTTTTTTTTTTTACTTTTGAAGTATGCTCTGTTTTGTTGAACTAAAAATTAGTTTTGGATTGTTCATTTGTTTGTAAAATTGGTAGCTTAAAATTTAAAATGTTTTATTGTGATTGTATGATGTGATTTATTGTGAATGTGATTATTTGGTATGCGGGCTTTCTGTTGGACCAAAATGTGAACTGATCCGCGAACTTGTGGGCTTAGGTGGGGCTGATGCGAATTAAGCAAAGGACCAATCCATTTATAAAGTGGACCAGTCTAATCCGACTCGTTTAATCTTGGTCCATCACGAACTGGACTAAACGGACCGTACCGGTCCACATACCCAGCTCTATTTGCAAGAGCAATGTTAGATGAATAATAAAATTGCATAACAAATGCACACCATATACCTTCTCACCATTAGATGTGATGAGTGAGTGAGATGATTGGAGACCACTTATTACATCTAATGATTATATGTAGTTTTATTGTTTGATAAATATTTTTTTATACTTGTAATACCTAAGATGCTTGTACTACACAAGAATCTTTCCTCCTTTATCATCAGTTCATCACGTGTAGCCTTACCCCACTAAAGGACAGCCAAACCAATTTGAGCCTTTGATTTTCTCTGTCGTCTCCTCACTCCACGGAGAGGAATTGGAGTTCTTCAATTACAAACAGGGAAACCTCTCATCACTCTCTAGTTCTTTTACTAGCCACTAACATATCCACAGAGTGTCTGAGAGAGTCCCCCAGTTCCTAGTACTCGCTAGGGACATAAGAGCAAAATTCTCCTAAGTACTAGGATATGGGGGTGGTAAAGCAAGCCATTGGAGATGCAATTCTGACATCACTATGGGTCTTCAGCATCTCAACACTGAGGATTCTGTCATCTGAGGTAGCTGTATCTCTTGGTCTTGAACACCTCTCACTTGCAGGCCACTTCATCATCACCATCATAAACACCTTCATTATCTTCGCAGTAAGCTTTGTTGGTAGGGCCTTACTAGGCGGTGCTAGCTTCAACCCTTCAACCACTGTTACTTTCTACACTGCAGGGCTGAGGCCTGATACATCCCTTGCAACCATGGCTGTGAGGTTCCCTGCTCAGGCAGCAGGCGGTGCTGTTGGTGCTAAGGGCATCCTTCTAGTGATGCCAGCACAGTACAAGAACATGCTGAAAGGGCCTCACTTGAAGGTGGACTTGCATACAGGAGCTATAGCAGAAGGGGCTTTCACTTTTACACTTAACTTGGCCGTCCTCATTATCATGCTAAAGGGTCCTAAAAACCTTCTGCTGAAGACGTATTTGATTGCTTTGACAACTATTTTTTTGGTTATTCCAGGTTCAGGCTACACAGGACCTGCAATGAACCCTGCCAATGCCTTTGGATGGGCTTATATGAACAACAAGCACAACACTTGGGAACAGTTTTATGTCTATTGGATAGGTCCTTTCGTAGGGGCAATCTTAGCTGCTTTGGTCTTCAGGTTTCTGTTTATCTCACCTGCCAAGCAGAAGAAAGCTTGAGGAAGCACAATTAGTTAAGCTTTCAAATGTTGATGAGAATCGTCAAATTCTTGCCTTATTTCTTCTATTCTGCTATTGTGAAGGCATGTCATTAGTAGGGAAATTTCTGTATTCAATTTGAATGTTAATCTTTACTGGTTAGTGACAGAAGGGGAGAGTGGAACTACTGGTTTATCTAGATTTACATTTTGATGAATTTGTTAATTTCATGGATGTACAATTATTAATTGCAGAGGTGATGCATAGTATGCAAAATGTTCATTCACCTCAATTGTGCTGCATAATTGTAAACTAATGTTCATTCATATTTGTGATGCACATGAATTCCAAGCATTTACAAAGTATGTCACTACCCCCCCAGTAGGGCTGAATTGTGTCTTGGAAGAGAGGCAAAATGTGGATAACCTTTGTTCTTGTGTGAGTGCGGTTACACACAGAAATTATGAAGAAAATCACAACCGGGAAAATGGGAATGGAAAATAGAGTAATTTATTTAGGAATCAAAATTGGAGTTCAAAGTTGGATACCATCCGCGTTTTGATGTTAAAATAACATTATTCAAGGAATAAACATCATCACTGGAGTGGGAAGGGTCAGAAGCAACATAACTCACAACATAATTATTACTTGGGAGATTCAAAGTTTAACAAACATTGCCCGCATGGATAGTCTCATTACCACATACTTTAACTTATTACAGTCTGCTTGAAAGGGAAATGGGGAGATAAAAGTAATCAGCACTATTATTGCATCCCCATAGAATGTAAAAACTGAGTTTCTGCTACGATCAAACTAAATAATTAAAACAGTGTCAAGTTTTGAAGTTGAAAAGGGGAACTCTCTTCAGCAGGTGCAAGAACATAGGATCTCAATGAAGGACATTGGTAGAAAGCAGCATCGGTGGGAAGGGATATATAACATGGTTGGATTTCTGCTTGAAATTTCAAAACTATGGCCTGGGCAAAAGCTATAAGCGTGGTTTTAAATTGGGGCCCACAACCCCAATTGCTGCCGCAATATTGCTCATGTGATGCACTCTGCAACCATATTAGGGTAGCAATTGTGGCCACATCTGCAGTACTTTTTTGCAATGAAATGCCATCTCAACCGCGACCACAACTGCAATTTAAAACCATAGCTATAGGAAAGTAGATTTCGTGCTAACCATGGTTTGAATCTTTTCAACCAGAGAACCAAACATGCTAATAATTGACGAGTCGAGATTGAGATCCTAGTCCAGTGAGAGAGGGCACATTGTTTTGAATTTGATCGTGACCATTATTATTGATGAATCTCAATCATCAATGAATCTAACTCTTTTCTCACTGTAGACTCCAGGGCCTAGCTCCAGCTCATAAGTAACTGTAGTGATGTGCATAAGGAAACTCCTAAATTCTGCATGGTTAGCTCCATGTGTCTACCAACTGTGACCTTCCACCAGCTTACCAACAGCTTGCTTAGCATAAAACACTGCCACGGCTTGTTTTATGCAGCACAGAAAAGCAAAATCAAATTAGTTAGTCACTTAATCTACAGAAGATTAATTAAGCAGCAATAGTTGGTGTTAGCCAACTAGATATGTACCTGGCTAAGAGTAGAAAAATGTTCTACAGCTATCATGCTCAGATAAATTAAGCACTGAGAGATAATAATATGCACCGCATGAAGCTCCATGCATGTTTATGACCAAGAACAAAAACAACAGGCATCATTACTTGCAGCTTAGGATACCCTTTGTGGAGTTAATAGCTCTTCAAAATTCAAATAGAAGGATCAGTGTACTGCATTGATAGCATCCAATTGGAACACGTTTCATGAGTGAGCAAATTGCAGAAAATGTTTCAATCCAACTTAATTTGTCCCATTTTACAGGCTGGTTATCAACATCATAGAAGCAAGTGTCAAATATGAATGACAAACTGTTTCCCTGTAGTGTCTGCCCCTGGGTTTGGTATCCGGTTGCCTATATAGGCCGAACACAACCATGGTTTCCAATTAAAAGTAACACCTTCATCACTTCACTGAATAAGCCAGGATGTGTTTTCCTGCTCTAAATTATAGGCAAAAGCTGGCATTGGTGCACTGGTTTCCTCAAATTCTTATTTAAGCACTAACAAATTAAATTAAATTGAAGCTATGCAGAACATACAATGGTAAGGACAAAACACACGGCATGGACCACACACCAAAATTTTAAAACGATAGGAGTCAGACATGAGTCACATGACACATATAATTAAGGATTTAATGAAAAATATTTATTATTTATCGTGTCATTCTTAAATTTATTATTATTATTATTATTCCATAGTAAAAATTGCTTAAAAATTTACAACAACAAACTCAAAATTTGGATTCTCTCTTTTTTTTTTTTTTTTTTTTTTATGAAAATATAAATGGCCTTATTTATATTGTATCATGCTGCTCGCTCCATTATATAATATTGATCGTTTTAGACAAAGTATAGTACATTAAAAAATCAATATATTTAGCCCCAATGACTTTTAAATTAAGCATGTACAAATGTGCATTGTTCATGTATCATAGAGGAATCAACATGCTTTCAACTCTTTAAGACTTTGACCAAATGATGTGTCCATTTTTAATAGCTATGTTTATCAGATTGACATCGAGCAAATAAGTAAGTTGAACGTAGTACTTAAAGCTTGAAACTCTCTCACCCTATAGATTAGTATTTTGAGTTAGATTTTCTTCATGTACTTAATTCATAACAATTAGTGTTTTTATTGATTGTTGGACTACATAAAAGACTAATTATAGGATAAATTAGGGTACAACAGCAAGACTATTGTGCCAAATAATAGTATATAATTTTATTTATACAAAATATAATAGATAATTTTTAACATGAGTGGATTCGAATATAACTTGATATCATCTCAATCACAGATAATTTGGGTTAGTGACAATTACCCTATATATGTAGACCAACTTTGCAATAGTAATCATAGTTTTTTCTTAATTAAGCTACTATTTATGAGTCACCAGCACAATATAAAGACATAGCTCGGATCCTCTTTATAATACATCTCAGATGAATTTTGACTATTCTCACATAAAGGTTTCCTATCTATGAAACACGAACATATCATTTGAATGCCATGTCGAACTCTTGTTTGTGTCGGATTTGGAATGACACATGTTTATATATATTTAATTTATAATTTACTTTTTTCTTACTCTAATATAGAAAAACACAATATAAACATTTTATCAAAAGGAAATAATACATAACCTTTCAAGTATATAAGAAACTAAAGTATAAGTGAAGTTTATAATATAATATTTTGAATAATATAACATTTTCTTTAACTTTTAGTTGTATATATGTCATTTCTGTGTCTTATAATTTTTCAATTTTAATGTATTCCACATGTCTTTTTACTTCATAGTTTCCTATACTAGACTTTTTTTGGTCGTATATTCCATTCTAAAGTAAGTCAGAATATTTTAAACACTTTTATGCAGGTAGGTACCCCTGTTGATTCTAACCGGCTAAGTACATCTTTAGGTATTAAGTTATAAGAAAGATCAATAATCATAGAGCTAATTTGCCGCAGTCAACAAGACTAGCAGCATCAAAAGATATAAAAATAATAGTTATACAGTTGGCGTACTTGGCTTCAATTGGAGAGAGCTTTCCAATCTGTACCATCTAGTTTTATGATAATCAATCGATCATGGAGACTTCAAAACATGAAAACAACGTTAGCCAATGCCGTTTCCGAATTCTTTGGTTGTTGTTGTTTTTTTTTTTTTAATTTACAACTCAAGCTTGGAAACGATCTCTTGATTGCTTACTTTATTACATTAATTAGTTCCAACATGGATTGAGAATATTTAAGCGCTTCATCAAGAGTATCATTGTTTTTCTTTTCTTTTCAATTTGTTTATTCAAGTATTCCGTCACCCAACAAGGGAGAGACTGATATCTCATATGCTTAAAAGCGGGGACTCTTCCCAATAATTTTTTTTTTCCTAGGTACACATAAATCCTGGGATCAAACTTAGGATCTTATTTATATTTAGGAGGCCCAAACCTCCTTCACCCAGAATATCAGCTCGTTGGTAAGCATATCTTTATTTACAAACAAAGGAATAGTTTTACAAATAGTTATGCAAGATGAAAGAAAAGATCCTTCCTGAAGTTAATTTAATATAACAACAAATAACCAAAAATTTTCGGATTTGGCACATGAAGAAGAATATTCATATAGGAATAGGATGATGTAAAAATCAGCTTAATACCTGAAAGCAACAGCTGTATTTCGTTCTTTCGTCTGTGACGATGACTTGTATCTAAAATCTTATAGGGGCACTGAACTTTGATCTGATAAACCAGCAAAACAAGCTAATGTTGCCTTCTCAGACACTAATTTTCAATGATGGCAGTATTACCGATTCAGATTGATACAATGAGCCACAAGTACCTCTCCAATAAGCTGTAACAACAGATCAATAAAGAGCTCTTTAATCAAAAGTCTTTCTATAATTTTATGAACAATATTTATTATTTTTCATCAATATTGACACATAAAATATGCCTGCAAAGATTACAATAATACTTTAGTTCCAAACCTTGTACTATCAGATTTCAACAACTGAGAAAAGAGAGCTTGTATGATGGGAAAAAAGAATGACATGTCAAACATAAAACATGAATGAATAAGAGTGCTTTAGTACCATTGATGAGCTCAGAGATTAAAGATGAAGAGGTAGTCGAAGGAGGAACAGCCAAAGTTTTGCTTAGTGCGTTGGCCCATTAGTCTCTGGCTGCTCCTCCACCAAAAGAGAAGCTTAGGGCTTAAATAATCACATGACATTAAAAGAAAAAGAAAAAGTAAAGTGAAAATAGGAAAAAGTTACCATGTTCATTGAACCTGGACGAAAATAGCTGAAGCATAGTAGTATACTAACAATGGAACATTATGGTTCTAGGACGATCTTAGAAGCCTTTGTATTTGCACACAACATCTGCTTAACGTTTTCTTCTTTCGGGATAAGAATAAAACAGAAGAGCAATAATAATAAAGTATGGCTGATATTCAGGAAAAGAATAATCAAACAGAAAAGCAATAAGGAATAGGACGCCAATTTTAATACAATGGTGATGTAAACTATTTTCACAAGCTTAACCAATCGCATAGTATACATGATTTTAAAATAGGATTTGTATGAATCGAACGTTTTTAATGATATAATAATATATGTTTAAAGAGTAAGCATCCATTCCCTCCATATGTAACTCCAAACATATATTCTCAATCCTCACCATTCGTTCTAATTATAATTATTTATGTTGGATGATATATATAATCATTTTTTTGGGTCAAAAGTATTCTGTTACTCAAAGCAATCCTGTCCGAGCCAATAAAAATCGCAAGAGACTTGAATTCAAGACTTCCATCTCATTTAAATTTTTTTTATGTACTTTTAGAATAAGAAAAAATATTTGTTTTGCTATATTTATTGAATGACACGTAATTTATTACATTAAAAAATTAAAAAAAATAATAGTTCATAAAATTAATATACTAATTAATAAATAAAATAAAATAATATTTCAACGAGGCAAGGCCATGATTTAAAAATTAATGTGCCAATTAAACAAAAGCCTTACTAACGGTTGATAACGAGGCAAGGCCCATGATATATGAACGATATTACTCCACTTATTTTAACAAGTCACTGCACTTGAGGCCTCCAGCAGAAGATGAAGTTGGTGGCCACTTTGAATGTGCACCCGAGACCCAAAAAAAAATTTAACAAGTCACTATGCATGACGTCTAGATTTCATAAAGGAAACTTCGGTGTGAACTATCAGATGTTGTTCTCTCCATTTATAGGTTGCTTACGACGTTATATGTGCCAATTAACCACATAAATGTTTGGAAATTTTCAAATATGAAGAATTAATTCCTTTTATGAACTAATTTCATATAAAACGTTTAAAATTATGTTACTTCTAAAAATGCAATATAAAGGTAAGGTAACTAATGGCCTTGGAGACACATACACTGCATAAAGTCAAACATCACTTATTACTATTTTGCATAGCTTATTGTGACAGTTGCAAATATTTACATGTTCCATATTCGAGCTTTTTCGTTGCTCCTGTGTATTATATACATCAGCCACAGAATATTTCATAAAAAATCAGTCACAGGACATCCAACTTGTTCAAAAGTAGTCACACGTATATGAGCATCGCTACTCCAACATTTAAAAGTAGGTGTCCCAATTCCAATGAAATATCCACTCCATCACCATTAAATGTGATAGGTTGACGGAAAAAAGTGAGGGCTACCATCACATACAATAATAATAGAGTGGATATTTCAATTGGGTACCTAACATATGCCTTTAACTTGTAATGAGATGTTGACCTATAAGATTATAATAGGTCCGTACAATTATTGGTTATCATACAGGATCGGTGTCGTATTTGGGGTCTCAGACTCTCTCGAACTTTATCCCTCCTAGTGGCCATAGATCCCAAGTGTGGTTCTTTAGAGGCAAAAATTTGTCATCTAGCGTAAACCTCCAATTAGCCACGCATACTTTCATTCATTCAGTCAATTATACTTTCTAAATCCCATTGGGTATAAAAGGAGCTAATTTTGAGAATTTAGCTCTTCGAACTTACAGTCATTGTTAACGAGAATATTAATGGTTTAAACTTACAAAATAACAATACCTGCATGGCACATCATACATATATAACAATGATCTGTGGCATTATTTTTTCATTGAGAACTGAAACTGTACAAGTTATTTCACCTATTGAGAAGAATTAGTTCCTAATTTTGGTATGAGTTTGTTTTTTTGGGGGTCGAATGTATACAATAAAAAACGGCTTTTTTTAATCCTAATTCAATAAAAAGAAGAAGAAGAAGAAGAGAAGTCGAGGTCTTGAGGAATTAATAATTTTCGGAATGCGAGGCCCATTATAGCTGATGGGTAGATCAAAACAGAAACTCAAAGCCATCTTGTTTGCTATAGTTTTTTGCTTAAGAGTTACAAACATTTTTTTATAGAAAAAAAAATTAGTAGTTGTAAACAATAAGTTACGCTAAGATTTCCTTTTGACATATGGACAATGATCCTCTAAGTGAACCTCCTCCTCTCATAGTGGTTGGAGTGTCGGGGGTGCTTGCAAAAGAACTCTAACGCCCAAGTCAATGTGTGGTTATGTTGAGAAAGGAAGTATCAGAGTGAATAGCATACATTGAAAGGAATTTCTCCCCCATATTTATACCTTTCGAATATGTCCAAGAGTGGGGGTCCTAGGGATGAGCTGGCATGTACCCCCATTACAGAATACCATTACTAGATGATGTTAAGGCTTGTTGGTGTTTTACCCTTCTTAGTCTCCTCCTAGGTTTGTAGTAGTTAACCGCGCTCGTTATGTGCCCATCTTGGGCTTTTCTCGTCGTGTGGTTACGCCATTTCATCTTCTTTGGGGTGAAGTCCTTGGCTAGAGCTCAAGATTTGGACTCCCCATGTCCTTGATATGTCATCAGGTTTTATTGGTCAAGTGATTCTTGGAGGGCCTTCGGGGATGTCACCTCGGTGGTCTTAGTGATTGATCGTTCTGAGTTCTTGAGTCGGGATGGTCAAGCTAGGGGTATTTAACCCTATTTTTGGACATCCAAGGTCTGATATATCGAATCGTAACAGTAGTATTGTTTGGTAAAATAATATAAAAATTTCTCTCAATAAGGAGAAGTTATCATAATAATGTTTAATAATATATTGTAAAGTTGTTCATAGAAAGGGTAATTTATACTTTTATTGTCATTAAATATTTTTGCCATTATCTTTAAGTTTTGACGGCGCAAGTTAGTTCTAAAAAAAATTACATGAGATACTCTCAAAAGCACCACTGATTTTTTAAAAACAAGAGCAAAAATATTTCAATTTTTTGCTTAAAAAATAGAAACAAATTGGTGGACAAGTCGGCCCACAACCAACCCATAACCTTAAAAGATGGGCCATGCATAAGCTTCACTCAACTGGATCCTTTTCTTGGCGTGCCAACCCATGGGTTGAGGGTCTTCTCAGCCCATAATGCAGTTTAATATTCTAGTTTTAAATATAAAGGTTAGAAATTTTTTGTCGAACCAGCAAGAGTGTCAGTTACCCTTATTTGTCGTTTCGAGTCCTGAATTTCACTTAGTATGAACCCTATACATTCTTGGAGAGCCATATGATAGAACCATTTTGTGAAATCACTTAGTGATATTGAATTAAATAGCTAGACTGAATCTACCAAAAAATTAAAAGAACTCTATTCATGGGTTAAAAACGACATGTGTAAAATATATATTCTTTGGTATTTTTTTAACACAAAAGCAAGATCTAATTCCAGTAATTTTTTATACCGAACGCAAGGTACGTAGACTATTTACTATATATGAAGACCCATAAACAACACACACAAAAATTGTAAAAAAAAAAGGTATCTAAACGTTGTGCATAAAAAAAATTCTCCTAACTTATATATAGCATATGGAAGCAGAACATCCTCATTTAATTTTTCCCCTGTTCATTATACTAGCAGTAAAGTATTTAGCTATATAGCCACCAGTATTTTGTAACGAAGTCTACGCTGACATACATGGAAATTAAGTTGGTCAACTCTAGCTAACTACGCGTATATCGTTGGCTACCGAGCCCTGCCACTCTGCATGCAATTAAATCATCGCAACCATGCAAGTTGTCTGAAAACTCGGTTGGAATATTTATTTTATTATATAAATTAAATAAATAAGAATTATTTTAATAAAATATTTATTTTTAAGTATTAAAATAATAATTTATTTTATTTATGTATACTAGTGGCGTATATCGTATCGTTGCTCTGGTTGGTAATCATCTGACAAATCTGAATGGGCATGGTGTGGAAAAATCAATTTCAAATAAACGATGGTAGTGTCTCCTTTTGACTTATGCCATCACTTCATTAATCAGTAATTAAGGGGACTTCACCACTCTCGCACGTCACAGGTACAGCACTCAGTACAAGCCAAACCTAACTAGATTGAGATGAACGATTTTATGAGAACAGTAGTGTTATCTTAACACTAATAGGGAAGATAAAAAGTGATAATTCTTTTATAAAAAAAAAAAGTGATAATTCTTGAAGTTAACATTGTAAATGTTTCGCTAAGTGTATTTAGATGTAATCAGGTTGTTTAATTAAAAAGATGATACTCTATAATACATATATCTTCGAATATTTTTTTTGTATGTATTAATAAGGAATTTTTAATTAATGAATAAATTTCACCTTAACTTACTTCATACTATATATGGTATTATGAGCATTTTTAATAATCTTTCGATTTTATATTTCATTATATGAATTTATATTATATGGATAATTTAAGGAAAAATCAATGTTTATATTTATAAAATTTGACAAGCATATTAAAGAAATTAATCATATTACTGAAACTCTTAAATAATAAATATGTACATGGATATTATTGAAAGAAAAAAATATTATATTTCTGTCTATGTATATTGTCTCCACTGTCCTCATTGTTCTTGTATCTTTGTCTCTGTCCCCCTACCAAACGCTACCTTAGAGCTCTTCATATCTGAGCTTACAAAGTCTTTTAAATATCCCTTGGGCGGAGTTATTAATATTAGGCTGAGTTCTTCTTAGGCCGAGCTAAGGCCCCATCAAGTTTTGTAGAATCTAAGCCCCCAAAGGGAGGTATATCTAAGCAATAGGTCGCTCTGCGAGTTGGTCCATTATATCATATATTAAGGAAGAATATTTGTACCCAAAAAAAAGGGAACAACACACAACTTATGCCCCTAACTATTCTACCCTAAGAATTTATACATAGGATCTTTGCATTTGTCTATATCATTAATATTTGAGAACCATTACAAGGGGACTCATGTCACTTATTGTCTTTTAGAGTTTATTCTATTCATATTCAAATTAAAATTATTTGCTATTTAGAAAACTACATAGAATTTATACTCTCCACCAAATAAAAATTAGGGTTTTGCTTATAGGACTGGTTAAGGATACTAAAGAATGTAAGTATTTAAATTTAGTGGTAGGTCCCAAGTGTTGAAAATACAAAAGTTTATCTCCCAAAGACAAAGTTTCCTCTTAAGTTCACCGATTAGATTTGTAATGCCCTAGTTCTTAACCCCTCACACTCGAGTCTTTTGAGATTAATCACTAGTTGTTATATTTTGATCTCATAAATTAACCTTCATTAAAAATAAGATATGCGAAAAATATGTGTAATTTTTTATTTCAACTTTTGCGTAAAACTGGAACCTTGCACATGAGGCATAATAATTGATTACATCGGTTAATCTCTAACATAAAATGTTGCATACTGATAAACATTAATTCATAATTACAATTCTAACCTTAGCACATTCACATACATATACATAAAATTACCTAGCAACTCAACTGATAATTATTTAAATATAATATTTATATAGACATAATAAACTGGCCATAAAGTCTAGTCACTTTCCAAGTGCATACATGACAAATGATCTTAACATAATTGTAACCATAATGTAAACCAATATTACTAGCAAATGAAATCCTAAAATCTACATGTGACTCTCGATGAGCCTCATTTTCAAGGGTGACAACTTCCACGCTCTTATGTGCTACTTGATACCAACTTCATCTAAAGACGACATGGAAGCAGGAATGAGAAATGAGTATACAATTTCTCAAAAGGGTAACATAACTAAGTGTTGTCGTGGTCGTCCTCAGCCACTTTGATTTATTCTTAAAAGGTGTGCATACATCATAGGGGAGTTCGGTGTAATTTTAACAAACCTATGACCTTAAATAACAATTTTGTAAATAGAGGAGTGTTGAGTATAATTGTGTTAAACTTCAAGGGAAGTACATATAAACTTTTACCTTTATTTTCACTTTCATATCAACTACACTTTTACAGATATAATACTTAGATGATAAACTTTCACATGAATGATGTATTTGGTTGAGATTTAAATATAATAAAAATTACGTGAGCGAACTTCATGTGTTTGTCCATACATAAAGTTTATTCATATAAATTTTATTCCTCAATCAAACACACTCTAGTTAGTAAATAAAAATAAGGTGAAAATTTATTATATTTGTAAGTAGAGCTGGATATACGGGCTGTGATCGGCGGACCAACCCGTTTAACTTGCAACTTGCATGAAAATGAACAAAAAAATTTTTAGCCTGCCAACCCATGAACTTTATTAATCCACCTCGTCTAAATCGCAGGCTAAACGGGTCTGGCCCGCGGATTTGCAGACTAGCTTGCTAGCTCGCATAGAAATTGCTCTAGTGTCCTGGAATGCTTTGCAGTTCAGTCCATGGCGTGAAGCATCTAAGCCCAAGCAGCCCAAGGGGACGTTTAGACTTTAGACTATAGTGGTCCAGCCCCTTTTGAGTTAGAGTTCTTCTTCTTAGTTTCCCAACTCTTTCTAAGCTAAGTGGCGCCCCTCTCTTTCTCTCTTTCTCTCTCTCTCTCTCTCTCTCTCTCTCTCAACTCACCCACGCAGCCTCTCCCCAGTCTTACTCTCAAGTCTCATCTCTCAACTTTGTCTCACTCACACGTCACGCCTCGCGGTCAGCAGATCTCCGAGACGAGGCGTCGAGCTGCCACGCTTCGCCAGCAGATCTCCACCCTCTCTCTCTCAACTCACCTATGCTGGCCACATGGCCTCTCCCCACCATCACTATCAAGTCTCATCTCTCAATTCTCTGTCTCTCTCACGCCTCGCGGTTAGCAGATCTAAGATCTCCACATCAAGCTACCATGTTGCCATGCTTTGCCGAGCCACCATTGCTGAGGTGCCATGCTACAATTTGCACCTCTGTCCTCTGACTTTCTTTGAGTATGAGTATTATTTTTTTTTAACCTGTGTTTTTTCTTTTTACTTCTGAAGTATGTTTTGTTTAGTTGAATTGAGAATCAATTCTGGATTGTTCATTTGTTTGTAAAATTGATAGCTTGAAATTTAAAATATTTTTATTGTGATTGTCTGATGTGATTTATTGTGAATGTGATTGTTTGGTATGCAGGCTTTCTGCTAGGCCAAAATACAGATTGGTTCACGAACTTACAGCCTTAAGCGGGTTGACGCAGACTAGGTAAAAGGCATTTATGATGCGGACAGGTCTAGTCTGGTCAGTTTAATCTTAGTCCGTCCGTGATGGACCAGTCCACATACCCAACTCTATTGTAAGAGCAATGTTAGTTGAATAATAAAACTGCACAACAAATATACACTACATACCTTCTCACCATTAGACGTGATGAGTGATTGGGATGAGTAGGAGCCATTTATCACCTCTAATAATTATAAAATGTGTGATATATATTTATTATGTAATTTTATTTGTATATCAAACATGTATTTATATTTGTAATTCGTAAGATGCTCGTACTACACAAGAATCTTTCGTCCTTTATCATCAGTTCATCACGTGTATCCTTATCCCACTAAAGGACAACCAAATTAATTTGAGACATTGATTTTCTTTGTTGTCTGCTCACACCACGGAGAGGAATTGGAGTTCTTCAGTTACAAACACAGAAACCTCTCATCACTCTCTAGTTCTTTTAGTAGCCACTAACATGTGCACAGAGAGTGTGTGAGAGAGTCCCCCAGTTGCTAGAACTCGCTAAGGACATGAGAGCAAAATTCTCCTAAGAGAGGTATTATTATATGGGGGTGATAAAGCAAGCCATTGGAGATGCAATTCTGACATCACTATGGGTCTTCAGCATCTCAACACTGAGGATTCTGTCATCTGAGGTAGCTGTATCTGTTGGTCTTGAACCCCTCTCACTTGCAGGCCACTTCATCATCACCATCATAAACACCTTCATTATCTTCACAGTAAGCTTTGTTGGTAGGGCCTTACTAGGTGGTGCTAGCTTCAACCCTTCAACCACTGTTACTTTCTACACTGCAGGGCTGAGGCCTGATACATCCCTTGCAACCATGGCTGTGAGGTTCCCTGCTCAGGTAGCAGGCGGTGCTGTTGGTGCTAAGGGCATCCTTCTAGTGATGCCAGCACAGCACAAGAACATGCTGAATGGGCCTCACTTGAAGGTGGACTTGCATACAGGAGCTATAGCAGAAGGGGCTTTCACTTTTACACTTAACTTGGCCGTCCTCATTATCATGCTAAAGGGTCCTAAAAACCTTCTGCTGAAGACGTATTTGATTGCTTTGACAATTATTTTTTTGGTTATTCCAGGTTCTGGCTACACAGGACCTGCAATGAACCCTGCCAATGCCTTTGGATGGGCTTATATGAACAACAAGCACAACACTTGGGAACAGTTTTATGTCTATTGGATAGGTCCTTTCATAGGGGCAATCTTAGCTGCTTTGGTCTTCAGGTTTCTGTTTATCTCACCTGCCAAGCAGAAGAAAGCTTGAGGAAGCACAATTAGTTAAGCTTTCAAATGTTGATGAGAATCGTCAAATTCTTGCCTTATTTCTTCTATCTGCTATTGTGAAGGCATGTCATTAGTAGGGAAATTTCTGTATTCAATTTGAATGTTAATCTTTACTGGTTAGTAACAGAAGGGGAGAGTGGAACTACTGGTTTATTAATTTCATGGATGGACAATTATTAATTGCAGAGGTGATGCATAGTATGCAATTTGTTCATTCACCTCAATTGTGCTGCATAATTGTAAACTAATGTTCATTCATATTTGTGATGCATATGAATTCCAAGCATTTACAAAGTATGTCACTACCCCCCCAGTAGGACTGAATTGTGTCTTGGAAGAGAGGCAAAATGTGGATAACCTTTGTTCTTGTGTGAGTGCGGTTACACACAGAAGTTATGAAGAAAATCACAACCGGGAAAATCGGAATGGAAAATAGAGTAATTTATTTAGGAATCAAAATTGGAGTTCAAAGTTGGATACCATCCACGTTTTGATGTTAAAATAACATTATTCAAGGAATAAACATCATCACTGGAGTGGGAAGGGTCAGAAGCAACATAACTCACAACATAATTATTACTTCGGAGATTCAAAATTCAACAAACATTGCCTGCAAGGATAGTCTCATTACCACATACTTTAACTTATTACAGTCTGCTTGAAAGGGAAATGGGGAGATAAAAGTAATCAGCACTATTATTGCATCCCCATAGAATGCAAAAAGTGAGAGTTTCTGCTACGATCAAACTAAATAATTAAAACAGTGTCAAGTTTTGAAGTTGCAAAGGGGAACTCTCTTCAGCAGGTACAAGAACATAGGATCTCAATGAAGGACATTGGTAGAAAGCAGCAGCGGAGGGAAGGGATATATAGCATGGTTGGATTTCTGCTTGAAATTTCAAAACTATGGCTTGGGCCAAAGCTATAAGTGTGGTTTTAAATTGGGATCCACGACCTCAATTGCTGCCGTAATATTGCTCGTGTGATGCACTCTGCAACCATATTAGGGTGGCAATTGTGGCCACATCTGCAGTACTTTTTTGCAATGAAACGCCACCTCAACTGCGACCACAACTGCAATTTAAAACCATGGTTATAAGAAAGTAGATTTTGTTCTAACCATAGTTTGAATCTTTTCAATCAGAGAACCAAACATGCTTGATGAGTTGAGATTGAGATCCTAGTCCAGTACAAGAGGGCACATTGTTTTGAATTTGATCGTGACCATTATTATTGATGAATCTCAAGAAAGGCCATCAATGAATCTAACTCTTTTCTCACTGTAGCCTCCAGTGCCTAGCTCCAGATCATAAGTAACTGTAGTGATGTGCATAAGGAAACTCCTAAATTCTGCATGGTTAGCTCCATGTGTCTACCAACTGTGACCTTCCACCAGCTTACCAACAGCTTGCTTAGCACAAAACACTGCCACGGCCTGTTTTATGCAGCACAGAAAAGCAAAATCAAATTAGTTAGTCACTTAATCTACAAAAGATTAATTAAGCAGCAATAGTTGGTGTTAACCAACTAGTTATGTACCTGGCTAAGACTAGAAAAATGTTCTACAGCTATCATGCTCAGATAAATTAAGCACTGAGAGATAACAATATGCACTGCATGAAGCTCCATGCATGTTTATGACCAAGAACAACAGGCATCATTAGTTGCAGCTTACGATACCCTTTGGGGAGTTAATAGCTCTTCAAAATTCAAATAGAAGGATCTGTGTACTGCATTGATAGCATCCAATTGGAACACGTTTCATGAATGTGCAAATTGCAGAAAAGTTTTCAATCCAACTTGATTTGTCCCATTTTGCAAGCTGGCTATCAACATCATAGAACCAAGTGTCAAATATGAATGACAAACTGTTTCCCTGTAGTGTATGCCCCTGGGTTTGGTATCCGGTTGCCTATATAGGCCGAACACCAACCATGGTTTCCAATTAAAAGTAACACCTTCATCACTTCACTGAATAAGCCAGGATGTGTTTTCCTGCTCTAAATTATAGGCAAAAGCTGGCATTGGTGCACTGGTTTCCTCAAATTCTTATTTAAGCACTAACAAATTAAATTAAATTGAAGCTATGCAGAACATACAATGGTAATAAGGACAAAACACACGGCATGGACCACACACCAAAATTTTAAAACGATAGGAGTCAGACATGAGTCACATGACACACATAATTAAGGATTTAAAGAAAAATATTTATTATTTATCGTATCATTCTTAAATTTGTTATTATTATTATTATTATTATTATTATTCCATAGTAAAAATTGCTTAAAAATTTAAAACAAACTTGAAATTTGTGTTATCTTTGTTTTCTTTTTACAAAAGAAGAAATGGCCTTATTTATACTGTATCTTGCTACTCGCTCCGTTATATAATATTGATCGTTTTAGACAAAGTATAGTACATTAAAAAATCAATATATTTAGCCACAATAACTTTTAAATTAAGCATGTACAAATGTGTGTTGTTCATGTATCATAGTGGAATCGACATGTTTTCAACTCTTTAAGACTTTGACCAAATTATGTGTCCATGTTTAATAGCGATATTTGTCAATTCGATATCGAGCAAATAAGCAAGTTGAATGTGGTACTTAAAAGTATGAAACTCTCTCACCTAATAGATTAGTCTTTTGAGTTAGACTTTCTTCATGTACTTAATTTATAACAATTAGTGTTTTTATTGATAGTTGGCTACATAAAAGACTAATTATAGGATAAATTAGGGTACAACAGCAAGACTATTGTGTCAAATAATAGTAGATAATTTTATTTATACAAAAAATAATAGATAATTTTTAACATGAGTGGATTCGAATATAACTTGATTTCATCTCAATCATAGAGAATTTGGGTTAGTGACAATTACCCTAAGTAGACTAACTTAGCAATAGTAATCATTGTTTTTCCTTAATTA
The DNA here is from genome assembly GCA_031216105.1 of Dalbergia cultrata. Taxonomy (NCBI): domain Eukaryota; kingdom Viridiplantae; phylum Streptophyta; class Magnoliopsida; order Fabales; family Fabaceae; genus Dalbergia; species Dalbergia cultrata. The sequence goes on from CM062345.1 coordinate 12,314,159, forward strand.
AGCTACTATTTATGAGTCACCGGCACAATATAAAGACATAGCTCGGATCCTCTTTATAATTTATCTCAGATGAATTTTGACTACTCTCATCTAAAGGTTTCCTATCTATGAAGCACAAACACACCATTTGAATGCCGTGTCTACGTGTTGAACACTTGTTCGTGTCGGATTTGGAATGACACATGAATAACACATGCTTATATATATTTAATTTACAATTTACCTTTTTCTTACTCTAATATAGGAAAACACAATATAAACATTGTTATAAAAAGAAAATAATACATAACCTTTCAAGTATATAAGAAAATAAAGTCTAAGTGAAGTTTCTAATATAATATTTTGAATAATGTAACATTTTCTTTAAATTTTTAGTTGTATATATGTCATTTTTGTGTCTTATAATTTTTCAACTTTGATGTGTTCTACATGTCCACGTCATGTCGTGTCCCGTGTCCATGTCAGTATCAGTGCTTCATAGTTTCCTATACTGACTTTTTTTTGGTTGTATATTCCATTCTAAAGTAAGTCTGACTATTTTAAACAATTTTATGCATGTCCCCTTGTTGATTCTAACCCGCTAAGTACATCTTTAGGTATTAAGTTATAAGAAAGATCAATAATCATAGAGCTAATTTGCCGCAGTCAACAAGACTAGCAGCATCAGAAGATATACAAATAATACTTATATAGTTGGCATACTTGGCTTCAATTGGAGAGAGCTTTCCGATGTGTACCATCTAGTTTTATGATAACCAATCGGTCATGGAGACTTCAAAACATGAAAACAACATTATCCAATGACGTTTCCGAATTCTTTGGTTGTTGTTTTTTTTTTTCTTTTAATTTACAACTCAAGCTTGGAAACGATCTCTTGATTGTTTACTTTATTACATTAATTAGTTCCAACATAGATTGAAAATACTTAAGCGCTTCATCAAGAGTATCATTGTTTTTGCTTTTTCTTTTCAATTTGTTTATTCAAGTATTCCGTCACCCAATAAGGGAGAGACTGATATCTCATATGCTTAAAAGCAGGGACTCTTCCGAATAATTTTTTTTTCCTACGTACACATAAATCCTGGGATCAAACTTAGGATCTTGTATTTAAGAGACCCATACCTCCTTGACCCAGAATATCTGCTCGTTGGTAAGCATATCTTTATTTACAAACAAAGGAATAGTTTTACAAATAGTTATGCAAGATGAAAGAAAAGATCCTTCCTGAAGTTAATTTAATATAATAACCAATAACCAAAAATTTTCGGATTTGGCATATGAAGAAGAATATTCATATAGGAATAGGATGATGTAAAAATCAGCTTAATACCTGAAAGCAACAGCTATATTTCGTTCTTTCGTCTGTGATGATGACTTGAATCTAAAACCTTATAGGGGCACTGAACTTTGATCTTATAAATCCAGCAAAACAAGCTAATGTTGCCTTCTCAGACACTAATTTTCAATGATGGCAGTGCTACCGATTCAGATTGATACAATGAGCCACAAGTACCTCTCCAACAAGCTGTAACAACAGATCAATCAAGAGCTCTTTCATCAAAAGTCCTCCTATAATTTTATGAACAATATTTATTATTATTCATCAATATTGACACATAAAATATGCCTGCAAAGATTACAATAATACTTTAGTTCCAAACCTTGTACTATCAGATTTCAACAACTGAGAAAAGAGAGCTTGTATGATGGGAAAAAAGAATGACATGTCAAACATAAAACATGAATGAATAAGAGTGCTTTAGTACCATTGATGAGCTCAGAGATTGAAGATGAAGAGGTAGTCGAAGGAGGAACAGCCAAAGTTTTGCTTAGTGCGTTGGCCCATTAGTCTCTGGCTGCTCCTCCACCAAAAGAGAAGCTTAGGGCTTAAATAATCACATGACATTAAAAGAAAAAGAAAAGGTAAAGTGAAAATAGGAAAAAGTTACCATGTTCATTGAACCTGGACGAAAATAGCTGAAGCATAGTAGTATACTAACAATGGAACATTATGGTTCTAGGACGATCTTAGAAGCCTTTGTATTTGCACACAACATCTGCTAAACGTTTTCTTCTTTCGGGAAAAGAATAAAACAGAAGAGCAATAATAATAAAGTATGGCTGATATTCAGGAAAAGAATAATCAAACAGAAAAGCAATAAGGAATAGGACGCCAATTTTAATACAATGGTGATGTAAACTATTTTCACAAGCTTAACCAATCGCATAGTATACATGATTTTAAAATAGGATTTGTATGAATCGAACGTTTTTAATGATATAATAATATATGTTTAAAGAGTAAGCATCCATTCCCTCCATATGTAACTCCAAACATATATTCTCAATCCTCACCATTCGTTCTAATTATAATTATTTATGTTGGATGATATATATAATCATTTTTTTGGGTCAAAAGTATTCTGTTACTCAAAGCAATCCTGTCCGAGCCAATAAAAATCGCAAGAGACTTGAATTCAAGACTTCCATCTCATTGAAAAAATTTTTTTTATGTACTTTTAAAATAAGAAAAAATATTTATTTTGTTATATTTATTGAATGATACATAATTTTTTACATTAAAAATGTAGAAAAAATAGAAAAAATAATAGTTCATAAATTAATGTATCAATTAATAAATAAAATAAAATAAATATTTCAACGAGACAAGGCCCATGATTTAAAAATTAATGTGCCAATTAAACAAAAACCTTACTAACGGTTGATAACGAGGCAAGGTCCATGATATATCAACGATATTACTCCACTTATTTTAAAAAATCACTGCACTTGAGGCCTCCAGCAGAAGATGAAGTTGGTGGCCACTTTGAATGTGCACCCGAGACCAAAAAATAATAATAATAATAATAATAAGTCACTATGCATGACGTCTAGATTTCATAAAGGAAACTTCGGTGTGAACTATTAGATGTTGTTCTCTCCTCCATTTATAGGTTGCTTACGACGTTGTATGTGCCAATTAACCACATAAATGTTTGGAATTTTTCACATAGGAAGAATTAATTCCTTTTATGAACTAATTTCATATAAAACGTTTAAAATTATGTTACTTCTAAAAATGCAATATAGAGGTAAGGTAACTAATGGCCTTGGAGACACATACACTGCCTAAAGTCAAACATCACTTATTACTATTTTGCATAGCTTATTATGACAGTCGCAAATATTTACATGTTCCATATTCGAGCTTTTTTTTTGCTCCTGTGTATTATATACATCAGCCACAGAACATTTCAAAAAAAAAATCAGTCACAGGACATCCAACTTGTTCAAAAGTAGTCACACTGAGCATCGCTACTTCAACATTTAAATGTAGGTGTCCTAATTCCAATGGAATGTCCACTCCATCACCATTAAATGTGATGGGTTGATGGACAAAAATGAGGGCTAGTATCATATACAATAATAATAGAGTAGGTATTTCAATTGGATACCTAACATATGCCTTTAACTTATAATGAGATGTTGACCTATAAGATTATAATAGGTCCGTACAATTATTGGTTATCATACAGGATCGGTGTCGTATTTGGGGTCTCAGACTCTTTCGAACTTTATCCCTCTTAGTGGCCATAGATCCCAAGTGTGGTTCTTTAGAGGCAAAAATTTGTCATCTAGCGTAAGCCTCCAATCAGCCACGCATACTTTCATTCATTCAGTCAATTATACTTTCTAAATCCCATTGGGTATAAGAGGAGCTAATTTTGAGAATTTAGCTCTTCGAACTTACAGGCATTGTTAATGAGAATATTAATGGTTTAAACTTACAAAATAACAATACCTGCATGGCACATCATACATATGTAACAATCTGTGGCATTATTTTTTCATTGAGAATTGAAACTGTACAAGTTACTTCACCTATTGAGAAGAATTAGTTCCTAATTTTGGTATGAGTTTTTTTTTTTTGGGGGGGTCGAATGTATACAACAAAAAACAGCTTTTTTTTTTAATCCTAATTCTATTAAAAAACAATAAAGAAGAGGAGAAGTCGAGGTCTTGAGGAATTAATAATTTTCGGAATGCGAGGTCTATTATAGCTGAGGGGTAGATCAAAACAGGAACTCAAAGCCATCTTGTTTATGCAGTCGAAATTAAACAAGCAGCCCAACAAATATGTGATGTAGGGAGTAATGGGGCCCAAAAAGGCCAAAGTCAGATGAGACATATATTGAAGCTTGAAGCATCTTCAAGACCTGAAAAAAGTTTGAAGCACCTATCGCCCGAGCCAAAAACAATTGGCTTGAAACATCTCCGACCAAAAACATAAAAAAGCTTCAAGCATCGAAGTGAAAGACCAAAGCTTGATTTTCAAACCAAAAGAAAAAAAAACTTGATTTGGTATTGCTATAGTTTTTTTCTTAAGAGCTACAAACATTTTTATTATAGAAAAAAATTAGTAGTTGTGACAAAAACTTACGCTAAGATTACCTTTTGACGTATGGACAATGATCCTCCAAGTGATCCTCCTCCTCTCACAGTGGTTGGAGCGTCGGGGGTGCTTGCAAAAGAATTCTAACGCCCAAGTTAGTGTGCGGTTTTGTTGAGAAAGGAAGTATCAAAGTGAATAATATACCTTGAAAGGAATTTCTCCCCCATATTTATACCTTTCGAATACGTCCAAGAGTGGGGGTCCTAAGGGTAAGCTGGCATGTACCCCCATTACGGAATCCTATTACTAGATGATGTTAGGGCTTGTTGGTGTTTTACCCTTCTTAGTCTCCTCCTAGGTTTGTAGTAGTTAACCGCATTCGTTATGTGCCCATCTTGGGCTCTTCTCGTTGTGTGGTTGCTTCCTTTCATTTTCTCTAGGGTGAAGACCTCGGCTGGAGCTCGAGATTTGGACTCCGCATGTCCTTGATATGTCATCGAGTTCTATTTGGTCAAGTGATTCTTAGAGGGCCTTCGGGGATGTCACCTCGGTGGTCTCAGTGATTGACCATTCAGGGTTCTTGAGTCGGGATGGTCAAGCTGGGGGTATTTAACCCTATTTTTGGACATCCAAGGTTTGATATATTGGATCGTAATAGTAGTATTGTTTGGTAAAATAATATAAAAATTGCTCTCAATAAGGAGAAGTTATCATAATAATGTTTAGTAATATATTGTAAAGTTGTCTTTAGAAAGGGTAATTTATACTTTTATTTCCATTAAATATTTTTGCCATTATCTTTAAGTTTTGAAAGCGTAAGTTAGTTCTAAAAAAGCACTACATGAGATGCTCTCAAAAGTACCACTAATTTTTTAAAAAACAAGAGCAAAAACATCTCAATTTTTTGTTTGAAAAATATAAACAAATTGGTGGACTAGTTGGCCCACAACTAACCCATAACCTTAAAAGATGGGCCATGCATAAGCTTCACTCAACCGGATCCCTTTCTTGGTGTGCAAACCCATGGGTTGAGAGGTCTTCTTGGCCCATAATGCAGTGTAATGTCCTAGTTTTAAATGTAAAGGTTAGAAATTTTTTGTCGAACCAGTAAAGGTGCTAGTTACCCATATCTGTTGTTTTGGGTCCTGAATTTTATTAAGTCTAGATCCTACTCGTCCTTGGAAGGTCATATGATAGAACCATACTCTTAGAACCAAAAGTTTCGATAATTGTTCCTTAGAGAAAAATAAGTTAAAAAATGATTTTTAATTAATTTTATAAAATCTTTAAACACCCCTTTTTAACACACAAGTTTATAAAACCGTGAGAATTCCTGATTTTGAACTAAAACCTAAAATTTGGATTTTGATTTTTTGTGATATTTTATTTGAATCCAAATGGGAGGTATTTTCTTATTTACATTTATGTTTTAAAGTTAATGGAGAGTAAAATAAATGAGGACATTAACTTAAAATTAAGAAATGTAAATAGATGAATATTGAGATAACCCAGCCTAATACACACGAACACTTGAATTATAGCTCAAAACTAGGAGAAAAATCATTTTGTAGAGCATTGCAACGGTCAGGGAACAGTAAGGCAGTGCAAGTCATAAAAATCATGCGCTCTAGTGAGCGTTGCAACACTAAATAAGCACTGTAGCGCTCAAAATTTTAATAAAGCCCCTGTTTTTGGGTTTAAGACCATTCCACATAAAACTCCACCCCTCTTCATTAGAGAAACATGAACTCTCACCGTCCAACACCATTTCTTCACTTTTTCACCATTTTAAACTCCATTTTCCTTTCTTCTAAATATCTAAGGTATGTTCAGCTTATGGATTTCTTCCTTTCTTCCAATTTCTCATGTTTGAAGGCGTTAAATCTTATATTCTTCATGGTTTCCATGCCATGATGTACTATTACCATTGTTAGAGTTAGATTTGTGTTATTTATGGATTTTAGATATTGACTTAGAGTTCTATTGTTTCTATATCAGATATTGCTGCCAATTCTATTTCCAAATGTCCTATTGGTGTAGAGTTTTCACTGTTCACCCCACCAGGTGAGTGGTTTCGCATATATAATCTCTATGTTGTACATTAGATGTTATTTTCATGAAAATATAATCTATTGTTTGATTTTAGAGATTACTGTACAAGAATTTGAAGTTACTATTGGTTTATATGTTTTAGAACTCCTGATTTATAGCACAAAACTTGCTTTTGATAAAACTCATGAGACCATATTTGTTTTATTGATTTTAGATAGAATTGATGACATCTGTAACTGTTAGAGACTTTTATGACTTTTTGAATGGATTCTGGAATTGATTTATGCATATAATATATTTTTATAACCAGATATGAGATTTAGAGAGAAAATATTGGAAATATGATTTTAGACCCTGTAATTTCATATCATGATATTGAGATTTTTCTAGTTCATGAAAAGCTTGATAGTTATAAATGTGATTTAGATGATCAATGAAAAGATTTTAGAGCTTAAATCTTCATGAGATTTAGAACAGTTGACAGCCACATATTCTGTGAATTTTCGAAATCACGAATGCCTACAAAGGGTGATCCCTTGGCCATGATTTCATAACTACAGTTATGCTAAGGTCAGATTATTAGAATCAAATAGATTCAAAGCTCATAGAGAATTAAAAGGTTTTAAAGGTTCTCATATTTAGATGGATTTGTTTATTTAGTTTAGACAATAGGTATAGAGAAACAGCCAGCGAGTTAACGGGTAGAATTTATCGTTAACCTTGGTACCAAATTACCTAAAGGCAATCTTATAGATTAGAGCAGAGAATGGAACCTATTTAGGTGTCCAAATTTGGTTCTTTAAGAATTACAGATTAGAGTAAAGATATGATTATAACATGGTTAATAGATATAACCACATATCAGAGCAGAAATACAATTATATCATGGCTGATAGGCATAATCACAAATCAGAGTAGAGACACGATTATACCATGGTTGATAAACATTATTGTTCTTCTATGAGCTATGACACTATAAGTTTATATGATTTCTAGCATAAAAGTAACTTGAGGAAAATATTTTCTTTATGATTTTATAAAATGATGATTGAGTATGCATATGTATGTATGTGTGATTATGCATAACTTGTGAATTTTATTGTGATTATTATGATTTTGTGCACTGTTTCTTGGTGTCACATGAAAAGGGGTTCCAGGTAAGAGCTCACTCATTGAGTTCTTCTTCTTCTTCTTCTAATTTACAGATACAAAAGCGACTGTGGGCCCTTCCTAGCCATCATTGTCCCAACAAGAGTAGAGTTTAGCTGGTAAGCTTCACTTAAGTGAAGCATTCTCATTTTGCTTAGAGTGCTCCAGTACAATGTAGGTAGGATCATGGACCTTAGATAATATTTTTTGCATTTTGCATACAATGATAATATATTCATGTTTTATATTTAGTGACTTAATTGTATTAAGTTCATGGACATTTTTGAAATAGATCATTTTATATTTATAGGTTGTATTTTGATCATTTTGATTATTTTGAATTTGAGGAACATGTGATTTGTATATAGAAAAAAGATGTTTTGGTTTAAATAATTTTGTTATTTTATAATTAACTGTGCATATAGAAAAATCCAAGTTACGAGGTTTATGTGAGAACTGGATTTCTCACATACAGGTCATGTACCCAAATTAGGACGTGACATGCAACTTAGGTGTCGGCCTAGCACGACCTCTCTAAGAGTCGCCTAACAGACTTGAAGATTAGGTTGCTATTATAATACTCTTATCAATGCCTAACGACCAAATATGAAAAGGGGAACGATTTAATCAATGCCGAGGGTGGTATTTATATCTTGTCTGGAGACTAGAATAGGCAGAACCTAGATACAGACGTAACTTCACTCTAAGTAAAGACAACAACATTTTGGTGCCGTCTGTGGGAACTTCTGGTATAACCTTTCTTATTTTGCTAAAACTCCCTAAGTTGTACTCTTTCGCTCTCTCTCTCTCTCTCTTTCTCTTTCTTACACACACACACATACATATACACCGTAATGATATCATATCAATAATGTTAATTTATTCTTAATTTACTAAAATTAAGATAAAAAATAATAAATAAATAAATTCCATGTCTTTTTTAATAATAAATATTGATATAGAAAGTAATCATTTTATGCACTATTTTTTATTTTATACATTATTTCAATATTCAGTTTATAACAGATTTTATATGTTATTTCAAGATTCAATATATAATAAATATAATCCATTATATTTAAATCAATATATACGTTAATTTATAATATTTGCTATAAATTAGAAATTCAGCTTTGATTTATTAAAATGAGGTAAATGGCTCATTATATAATAAGAGCATTCACTATGATTGTTTATTAATTTTATCTCATAACTCTTTTACTATCTTTGTTGTTTATTTTTGTTTTATATTTTTATATTTTAGTATTTTTTTAGTATTATATTTATGGTCTCACGGTTAGTTATCACTTTTGCATAATGACATTTATAAAATTTAAAAATATTTATAAAGATAAAAGTTAAATTTTAAATACTCATGAAAATTGAATACATATTATCATATAGTTATATAGGGCTTAAATTCAAAATGACAGGGACCAAGCATTTTATGAAATTATAATTTCCTTATTTAATATAAAATTAAGCATTAAGTATCAAGCTAACGCGATTTTAAGTATTTTCAAATTGTCCCAAAAAAATGATAAATCTATGTGTTAAGGTTGTTGGAAACTACTTTTTTTTTTTCAATTTGGAAGTTTAATATATAGATAGAATTTATCAAAGTTTTTTTACACATTACTTAAACAATAAATTTATTAAAGGTATAAAGGAAATTATTGAGTTAACATCTAAAATCAGTTAAGGAACCTCTTTGTTACATTATTAGTAACAAACACAGTGAGCATATTACTATTTGTATGAGAGCATATTTGGAAACTTTTAGAAGATAAAATCTTATATGACCGAAGAAGAATATTAAGGAATTAAGATTTACTTTAAATTGTAATTTAAATTTTTTTATCAATAATTTTATTATTATATTCCTAACTTTTACAAACAAATATTATATTTTTTAGAATAAGTTAAGAGTTTTATATTGTTATAAAAAAATGTTTTTCTTGTATATCTTGCTATACTAGGTTTATAGCTAAAGAATTTTTCTTTAATTGAAATTGAAAAATTACTTATTTCAAATGAAATATATTGAAAAGAGTTTAAGTCTATGTCATACCAAAATGATTTTCCACTCAATCAATTTCAAAGTCATCTATTAGTAGAAGAGCCAGAATATGACAGTAAGCAACAATTTAATGAACAAGTTTAGAGTATAATATATGATAATATAATGGACTCAACATAACAACCACTGAGAAATGAGATTTTTTATTTTGTATACGGTCATAGAGAAACCAAAAAAGCATTCATAAATGACGTAAAAGGAAATTATGTGTAATTAAAATAATATAAATTAAATATTTTAATTTACTATAAATATGTAAATGGATAAGGATGATTAAAAAAGTCAAAGTGGTACTCCCTGTGATCACCTTAAAAAAAAGGACGTGAATGAAAACTCATTTAATCTTCACAGGGGCGGGGTGGAGTCACCATTTGCTAAATGAGGTAGGGACAAGGAATGAGGTTCCTGTCCTATAGAGACCTGTAATTTTTTATTTATATAAATTATTTAAATATTCATTTATATACATACACACACACACATACACAGAAAAAAGAGAATCTTAACACATATTCATTTTTTTTAATTATATTTATTAAATTTGTATTATGTATGTATTTTTATTTTTAATTTGGATTATGTTGCAATAGTAAAATTATGTATATTTATGTTTCGAATATCAAAACACTTTTTCAAGTTCTTCTCTTTTTGAAATCATTTTAATAAACTTGCAAATACTCCGTAATGATTCAAATCCCTGAAATAGGCAATAAGGACCCACGATCGGAATGAGGATGTGGATAGGAAGCAAAATTCTAAATGGGAACAAAATACAGGAGGCATGTCTCCTTTTTCATAGATATCTATTGTCATTTCTAATAATGGTATATGATGTTGCAAATATATCCACTTATTCTATTTCATTATTTATCAATTTCAACTATCGAAATATGCAAAATTTTGATAAAATAAGTTTTGTATTGTTAGTTAAAAGTTGTCTACTGAGATTTTCTTAATTTTATAAATATCATATTTAAAATAAGATATAAAATAAAATGACTTAATTCATATCCATAATCATTTATATTTTGTTCATTTGTTTAATTATTTAACTGTTAACTTATTTTTAAAATAAATTTATAAACTCAATTTTCTATAACATGTATTTAAATAAATTATTATTTATTTTTTAATAATCAATAAACTATTTTTTATTATTATCCTGTGCATCGCACGGGTCAAACAACTAGTGTGTGTGTATATATATATATATAATATTTCTATTCCTTGAGCATTGTTACGACTAAGAGGTCATCCCAACAATTGCCTCCTCCAGAGTTTGAACTTTTGCTCTTTCGTTGTGTGTGCAACTCACTTACCACTATACACAACTCTTGTTGATGGTTTCAATACCCAATTTTTTTTATTATTTCAAAAATTATATTACACATATCTACATCAATAGCAAATAAACTATTTTTCCTATTTACTCCATAAGAAAACGTGTTTTAAATAAGTACAAGTTGTATGTTTTGAATACGTAAAATAATTTTGCACTGTTAATTAATAGAATTAAAAAAATTGTCAAAGCATAGTGGATGGTTGTGTTAACAATTTCTTACGATTTTATTGGCATAAATTAATCTTTTTAAATTATTTAATACTATCAACATACAAAGATTAATTTTTTTTAATAATTATGACTTAATAACTTTATCTATCCTGTAAAAATTTCAATTCGATTTGAACTAGTAAAACTTGATATTAGGTTTACAACCTAATAATTGGAATCCCAAGTTGAAAAGGATCTGCCTGGACGATCTGTCATTAATTAATTATCAGAAAACGCAATCACAAAATTTTTCAAACATGATGAAAGAGATTGTTACTTACCTTTGGCGAATCCGTTGGTTTTCTATGCACACAGTACATAAATGTATGTCTCTCACACATCCAAACAAGATATGCACATCCCCAGCTGAAGAATATTAGAGGTTAATTTGATGAGGAATTAGGTGAGTAGGTGACAACCCCCAATATCTGGGTTTTGTGTCTTGTGACCTGTGTGTAGAGGAATTATGAGGAAATTGCGAGTCGCTACTATCTTATATCCTGTCCGTGACGTTCCATTTGGAAAGGTGATTTTTATTTTTCCCGTTGAGTTCTAGTATAATAAATAAATTTTGCACTTCTAAAGTTATGTATGATTTTATGTTAAATATATATATACACATGATTTTTATAAAGAAACGTATCCATTGTATTTGTTTTTTCCACACAAAAGTAATACAATTAGGAATTCATCCTAGGAGATTGTAGAAGGGGGAAGGGAGGGATCGAACACGGGATTTTTCACTCAAAGAATATAGGAGACAACTAAATAACTCGGTTTTGAGTTCAACCACGAAAAATATATATTGTTTATTATTGAATTGTTTATATTTTAAATAAGAATATTGATTTTCAATAGTCAATAACTTTTCATTAAAAGCCACTAGAATTAATCTGATGGTGAAGGGTTTAAATAGTACGTATGAGATTCTAATTTTAAACTTTATTGTAATCAATATAATTATGAAAATATGGAGAATTTTTTTCATTAATTTGATTGTACATTTAATTTAATATTTTTGAATTTTTGTTAATGATAATTAATTAGATGCACAAGATTAGTATTCAAAACTCATGATGCATGTGTCATGTCGTCATGATCACCTTAATTTCATGTCATGTGTTACCTTAGTTTATTATATGAAAGTTGATTCTTCTAAAATGGTCCCTTGTCATAAGACTTGAGTTAGTAACCCTAGGCCCAAGTTTTAGGGTTGGGTGAGTTGGGTCGAGAGACAACATCGGTGCCTGTGGTGCAAAACTCATAAATTCAGAGACCTAAATTTAAATTTCTCCAACCGTTAAAAGCCATTGTCCTATTGTCAGTGGTCCATAGTGGTTGGTGCAATTCATAACAATTTTAATTAATATATAAATGGGTACACTTCAAACAAAAAAAAAAAAAAAACAACGCACCAGAAGCTATGCCCACCTGTTTCGAACCATAACCTAGTCAAAGTATTATGAAATGAATCTCTTAATATTTTTTTTCTCATATAATTAAACATAAATAAATACAATAAAATAAAATAAAATATAATTTACTCTTTCAAAACCAAAAAATATAAATAAATACAGACACTTTAAATAATTTAACGTCTAGTTTTATATATATAGAGAGAGTGGGGATCCATTTGTAAAAGATATAAATCTTGGTATACTTATATCTTTTAATAAATTTTTGTAGGTATAAAATTTCATCAATCAAACTATTAAATTCAAAGGTTTTATCTATTAGATCAAATATATCAAATTTCATATAGTTTAAAAATTATTTAATATTTCATTATGTAACTTTATTTTAATGGATAATATGTGTTAAAAATATAAATAAATATCAATCTTTAGAATACATGCATATTGTTATCTGAATTTTCTGAAATTTGGTATATTTAATTGTCAATATATTATCACATAGTACAACAATCTGATCAATCAAATTCAAATTTTACAAAGAATTATCAAATGGTGTAAATTTACAAGACTTACATATAATATAAACAAATTCTGCTCTCATATATATATATATAATGTTAAGTTTGAACAAATTTATTTGAGTTTATTTATTGTAATAGACAGTCATCATTTTCTCAGCTCAATTTTGAGGAGGTTATTAAAATGGTTTTTTTCATTATTATTATTATTATACCATTTTTATAACATTGGTGCGAATTTAATTTTACTAACTATGCTTGGTTCTTATTAGCTACCAAAATTAGCTTCTAAATTATTTTTTTACATGAAGTTTAACTTCAATTCTAAACTTATATGTGCTGTTTTAGACATTACCAAGAAAAAAAAACGTCGGAAAAGATACAGTTAAGTATGCCATAGCTTTTCCTATTGTAACTTTTCATTTTTTTTTTAATTATGGGATTGTAACTTTTCATTACATTAAACTTTATGAAGCTATTCAATCAAATTGTACTGATAACAATAAAACTTATTTAGCGACATTTATTTTAAAAAAAGTATTAATTTTGTTAGCCGTTTATGCAAAACTGAAAAGCCATTAAATTCCGACTATATAAATGAAAAACCTATCGCTTAATTCACCCTCCTATCTTATAATGATTCATCTCCATCTTGAGAATTTTGGTACATGAGTCGGTGGTGTGCATACACATCGAACCACAGAAAAAAATTCAACAATATTTTAACTTTTCATAATACAGAACTTTAGTAGAGTGAATCTCGCAATTTAGGCTCTAACTCTCATTCCTCTACCTCAAGGTGAGATAAATATAAATTCATCCACAAGTGTTATCCGAGTCGGAAGTTTTCTGTGCATAAAGAAAATAATTTTCAAAATTAAAGAAGAAAATTAACAATTTCATATCTGTCTGTTTTGTAAGTCTTCAAAGACTCACCAAACCGAACCGCTGAAAGACGCTAAAAGACAAAAAAACAAAAATGAGAAAGAAAAAAAAAATTAAATGCAAAGAAATAGGGGTCCCTACGTGGTGGCTTCGTGGAGATGGAAGAGTCAAACACAGTGCATACGTACATAAGTACAAAAACTAGTTTGTTTTGACGATTTATCCTTCTTTTCTTCTCCGCGCAGCGATTGATATGTTCCTCCAAAATATATCAGCTGTATAGATCTTATCAGTGACAAAGGTGCAACATGTTGCCATCATAGACCATGGCCTCTATATATATAGCTTCCTCCTCAACCAAATTCTCTTTTGTTTTGGTGCTCTTCGCTTTCTCTCATGTTCAAGAGCGAAGGAACATGCATAAAGGGTCAGTATCTGGGTGGGTTCTTGTGGAAAGGCGCAAGGAACAAACTCTATAAGGGTCAGAGGTGGTGGTAGATGGAGAAGTGCTGTGTGAAGCACAAAAACAAGATATTGGCGCGCCTCAATTTGAAGACATGGTTGAGATGAGAAACCAACCATGTAGTTTAATTGAGCCGCGTCAATATCTCATTTTGCACTTGTTTCCATCTCCACCCTTCAATTCTCAAATCCCGGTATGTATGTATGTTATTTTCTCAGTGTCCTTTCAGTGCTATTTTCTTTATGCATATCTCTGTCCTTTTTCTCCATAAGTTGTTGTTTTGCTCAAAGGTCCATCATTCTTGCAACCAAAGATTAATTTCAGGTATATATTTGTACAGAAACCACAATCAAGCTTTCTATCTTTCTACAGGCGAGGTTATATATTTAGGTCATACATATGCATATATCATAGGTTTAGTTGACTGTATTATTATTATTTATACCAATACTGATCTCAATCAAAATGAAGGTAGCTAACCAGAGCCTAAAAAATGAAGCTTGCTAACCAAAGCCCCAAAAACTTTCTTGGAGAAATTGAAATTAGGGTGTAATTAAGATGAATGAATTAAGCAAGGCACAGTAAATGGAGAGCTTGATTAAGAGTGAAAGAAATTAGGTTAATGTTTGGTAGGATGTATATATATTAACATTTATTACAAAATCTCTAGTCTGGTTGCTTGCTACCATCTTCTCTTCTTTACCTAGACACAAGGTATCTTTCGTCCTTTCATCTCTGTAAACCTGGGAATTAACCATGGCAGGTACCACCATGAATATTCCAAACTTCTTCTTGTGCTTTGAGATAGGTACGGCTTTAGCATATGCACATAGCTAATTTAACACAATCATATGCTGAAAAATGCATATATATTATAAATATATAATATTGCGTTTATTAACGTCAGCAGGATTAGGTAAAATTGGCATATCAGGTCGGCCATCAAAGCTTGCACTAAACCATTATTATTCTATTGCATTATCTGTTCCACATAAAATAGCTAACAAACAATATATAGCTATAAAGAGATGTAGAGAAAACAGAGGTCCACTCTTGTTCATATATATATAAATGTGCATGATATGCTGATCATTTTTAGTGCGAAAGTTATATATCACTGAGCAGCTATATAAAGATATGAAGCTAAAGCAATTTAATATTATCCTATAATAATATATAAAGCGGTTGAGGATAATTGAGATGTGTTTGCTTTATATTAGATCATTACAGAATAGAGATATGAGGCTAGGAATCGTCAATAATGATTAAGTTGTTGCCGTGTAATTGAAAAGTCATGGATTAAATCTTGAAAATAATCTCTCTACCAACAGGATAAATTAAATTGCTACATCTATGCTTTCTAATTTTTACTAAATGAAAGATTCGTGCATTGAGTCACTAATTTATTATAGACTAGACATACCAATATCCATGCAGCTTGTATATATGCCAATTAATAAATAAAATATATACACATATAGAACTATAAATTCTCTGCAGCTCAGCGGGTGGGGCTACCACCTCTACCGAGGGTATATACACGCATGCTATTTAAGTGTGAGAAGAATAATGAGAATGATGATAGGTACTATTTATACGGAGCGGACACATGGAGTATTAATGAAGGGAATCCTTCATGGTTGAGCTGTTCGGAAAGCTAGCTAAGCTCTTGAAGGTTCAAACTCAAGTGGGGCCTGTTACCATTTGCTTTCTATTGTGTTTGCATTAATTTCTATTCTATCATCTTTGTCCCCATACATTAGCCAGCAGCAGGGTAGGCCTTGTGTGTTCTGATGTTTCCCCCAAGTCCCAACTATACCCTGTCCTTTTAAGATTTGTATTAACTCATGCAAAAACAAAAGAAAAAAAAAAAGAAAGAGCTAAAAAATGGGCTTTGGGGGCAAGGTCTCGGCACAGCAAAGTGTGATGCGTTGATAAGAATGTACATGTGGACCAAAACTTAGACCCCGGTCAATTCGTTTTCTTGTTACTACTTTATAAATTTTTTTTACTTATTTACACTCGTGAAAATATATATCATAATTTTTAAAATACTCTTAATATGATTATAAAAAGAGAAAAAATAAAATAATTTAGAGATAATTTAATAATTATACTTAATAATTATGATTATCAAATTATGAGAATTTTTTTCTACCCTTCAAATTGGGAATAAGATTTCACTAAATTATAAGAAATTTTTTTCTATGATAAAATAATTAATACCCAAGAAAATTTTTATAAAACTTATAATAAATATAGGCACGTATAATTCCCAACTACCTATTTTAAAAATAATTAAATATACTTTAAAATAAATGCCTTGTTAGATTATATAATCAGTCTATTCCTGGTAAAAGTTAAAATACTCTAATGTGCACAATTTAGTTCCTGTCAATTGAAGCAATGACGTGAGAAGAGCATCATAGATACATCATGCTTGTTATATTCAAATGAAAATTCTTTGATAGAGTTTTCTACTTTTCTTCTTTAACTATAAGTTAAATTATTAAAATTTGCTCAAGTTTTAATAGTTTGTCAGTTAAGATAATTATTGACCTTGTCGTTACCGAAAAGAAAAATGTTACCAATAAAAATAAATGAATACTGTAGCCTTGTTGGGTCTATATAATTGATACTATTATTTAATGGGACAAAACTTAATTGATGATGCAGTAAATATATAAATTAATTTTAATATGGGTAAAATTATACTAACATAAAAAAAATTAAATAATTAATGATCACATAATTTAACATATTTCAAAGAAAATTCCACGCAGGAATTTCAGGTTACATCTATCGGAAAGATACATTTGTTTAGTTTCCCATGTCGATGATTATGTTGCTCTTTTCCACGATGCACTTTCCGTTTTCTTTTCGTGGGTCAAGGATTGGAGCACCACTACTCTTGTGTTTTACTTTTACATGGTGCGACAAGTTGATGATTTGATTATAATCCTGCTCTCATCTGACATTTTGTCATGACTCCAGATCAAAATCAAGAGCCCCACTAAGCAGGTGCGTCTCTGGATTTGGACAAAATCAAAGAGCATCTTTTATTTTCTGACGTCTTCTTTGTTTTCCCATTTAAGGGCACTTTTTACCCCAATGTAAAAGCCCCTGTCATGTGCACTTTGCTGCTTCAATTCTAAAAATATTTAACATGATTTTTAATCGGAAACTCTTTCATTAATCTTTGTATCAAACATTAACAGATATTATTATATTTTATAAATCTCGAGATTAAAGTGCACGTATATTATTATTTTTCATAAAGAAATTTGTTATAAAAATATTTGATTGTTAATTGCAATTAATATTTGATGAAAATTAGATGAACGAACTAAAATGCATGCTTTATTTCAGGGTAAGTTAAATTAACATGAATTATTATAAGTTAGTTAGTTGGTTATTATTCATGGGTATAAATATGAAACTCATTGTACTGTCGATAAACTTTGGAATGAAGTTCATTTCTTTTTTTTTCTACGGTGTAATACTTTAGATAGTTTAGGGATTGGATTATGGATAACTATTTTTTTTAGTCAAATAATGTCTCTTCTGCCAGACATGAGCAGGTAATTGTAAGCAAAAGAAAATGAAAATACCTTTATAATGGATTATCTTTGGAGGTTCATAAGCTATATATGGATAATTTTCTTTGTTGAATGGTCTCTAGAATAAATACACACACATATAGGATGATGTATAAAATTTACCAGTGAAAATGATTCAAGTTAAGGATAGCACTGTAGTAAATCTAACTTAACTCGTGCGTTAATTGAGTTCAATGGCTATCAATTTTGAGTTTAGGTTAAAATATAATTTTGATATCTATATATATTATTGATTAATTTTGAATTAATCCATCCATACAAATAGTTTTTAAGTCAATCAGTACAATCACTACACATACACCATTGGTTAAGTCTTTTCTTAAGTGTGCACTTTAGTTCATTTATTAAATTTTTGTCAATTGTTTAAAAAAATAAAAAATAAAATACATGTTCAAGAAAGTGTAGGGGATAAAACTTCCAACTGTTCAAATAGGTTGAGCCTGATCATCCTGAATAGCTCAAAAGATTGTGCAAATAGGCTAAAAAAATCGAGATAAAAAAAAAAGCTAGCCCAACTTAGACCAGCCGGATTTGGCCCAACCATAATAGGCGGGCTAAGAGAGCAAATGACTTGAATACTAATTTTTTTTTAATCAAATAATCAACTATATGTAAGAGCTATTACAAATTAAATTTAGATTTTTTTAACTCATTTTTTCACTTAAAAATTAATATTGACAAAAAATAATATTTTTCTAATTGACTTCTTCACTTTTATATCAAGCTTAAGTTGTCAAAATTTAATTACTAAGATTAAAATTTATCATTACTTACCAGTAGTTTACATTTTTATCTATTAACTTTTTACATAACTATAAATCAACTAAAAAAAATTGAAAAGGCAAAAGCTTGTGGGCTCACCCATGGTTAGAATATGTTAGGTTGGTCCAACATTTTTCTGGCTAAAATTTAACTTGGCCTAATGTGGCTTGATCTGAAAATGGGCCGATTCGACGTGGTCCGCCCTGTTTTGACATAAGACTATACTTTTTTTTCTTTTAATTTTAGGAATTAAAATGCACATAATCCAAAGTTTAGGGAGGTAAAATCTAATTATTTTCTACTAAATAATGACAAAAATATAATGAAAGATTAAAATAAACCTCCAGAAAAGTTTAAGAATCAAATTGCATATTTTTTATGTTTAAGGATAAAAAATGTACATAACTTATAATTGAAGAGAGAAGTGAAGTTTTCCCTGACTTCAATGCAACTTTACTTTTGGTTTATCAAATTGGAAATTTAGCTAGGATTTCAAGGAGAGTGAAAAAAAGAAGTGGCAACAGCCATTATTTTATTATTTTTTGTGGTTTTTTTTTATAGTAAAAATATAATCATTTGACAATAATTTATTTAGATTTAATTTTAATTTATTGATAGTGAAAAATTTTATATTATTATTTAATTATATTTGTATTATTGCATCAACAAATATAGTTGATTTGCACATATATTATTTAAAAGTCATGTAAAATAGAAGAGTTTGATTGAATCATAATATATAAAAAAATGCACAATTAATGTATAGATATTAAACTCTTGTTGTTATTTGTTCTTACTTTCCCCCCTAAAACATTCACTGCTACAATGAACTAGCTAGTTTGAATGATTTTTTTTAGAAAAAGATCCTTTTTTAATTGATCTTGTTAAATAAGATCTTTTGGAAAAGCAAAAGTTGTTTTACAATTGGATGCAATATTAAAAGATCTTTATTATTATCAAATTTTTTTTTTGTGTTATAAAAAATATATCTTCTTATAAGATTAAAATTCTAGCTGCTAAAAAAAATTGTTTTTTCTAATGATTATGGTTTTACCTTAAAATTTACCCAAACAAAAGATAAAAATTATAGTGGTTATGCTTTTACTAAAAAACACAAAAATATCTTTCTTTTTATATTTTTTTAATCAAAATAATGGCATCTAAACAAACTCATTGTCTAGGTAACTATTGTGTTGAGAAATTTTTGCATAAAAAAGTATATAAATGTAAATGATGACATTAAATATTTCAACATTAAATATTTGTAATATTTAGTGATGACCACAGAAAATTTAAAAATGAGATCAATATTAAATATTTTAAAAGTAAACACCCAAATTAATCCCTGATAATTTTATTGATGGACAAATTAGTTATTGGCAAGAAAAATATTAGTATTGAGGTCCTCTACAATTGCAAAAGTAAAACACTATAGGTCCCTGACAATAAGCATCATTGGTCGGCCTGGGCGACAAAGATGTCAAAGGATTTCGGCTGGGAAATGATGGAACTCGTCCAAGAGGAATTGGAGCTCGGTTGGGAGGGGAGGAGCTCAACCGAGGACGTGAGACCTTGGCTGACGGGTGGCAGGGATTAAAAGATATATGATGGGGTTTAAACAGAGATGTTAAGGATCAATTTGTCCATCAATAAAATTTTCAGGGATCTATAGTCTCATATTTTTACAATTGTGAAGGACTTCAATACTAATATTTTTTTTAGGGATTAATTTACCCATCAATGAAATTATGAGAGATCAATTTGAGTGTTTACTCATATTTTTAGATAATAATTAAATTAATTTTTTATTATTAAACTAACACTTAACATTATTACCACAATAAATAAATAGTTAATGTTAACTTTATGTTCTTTTATCATAATAAAAGAAGTGTATTTTAGTGAATCTAAATAAAAATTAATGCAAGCGGAAGTGATAATTGTTAAAATGAAGTGGTCGAGTTTAAAACTAAATTGAAGCTTTCCTATAATTTGTGGTATTGTTCTTTTCTCCTCCGAAAATAGATCAAAGGTTTAATTCATTTCCTTACGAGTTAGTCCTTTATTTATTTTTATGCTGTATTTCTTATTTACTAATAAAAGTCTCAGTGTAGTAATTAACATTCTCAACTTGTAGGTCATTATCTAATTTATTTATATCGATTTATTTACAACAATGATAAACCATTTTTATGTATACGTATAACATTAATGTTGCTTTTGCGTTGTTGAGGGCATCCGATTATAAGTTTCGCATTCTGTATCGAACTTTTTTTTTATTAAATTGAATAATTATTTTAATTAATATTAAATTTTATCAATTGAATTGTTGTGTCACATAATATTATTACCTTATATTTCAATTGAAAAAAACCTCTATCCTAATAACTATTAACTTATTATTCTTTCTTCCAACTAGTGAATTGATAGGCCCGTAAAAAAAAAAAAAAAGGAAGTGGATTTACAGGCATTGATGTGATTATCAATCTATATTTTTCTAAAATATAATTAAACTCAACTTAAAATTAATTTGAATATATAAATAGTAAAATATTTTAAATTAACTTATTTAATATTTTATTACAAATTGTCTGATTAGAATTTTAGAAATTAAAAAACAGTATTAGAAGATATTAGGTAGTTATAAGTGTATTAGTGGAAGTTATTGAATTTAGAGTATAATGGTGCAAGAAATTATGCCATAATTCTAAGCACACATGGAGTAATTTAATTATCATAAAAGTGAAATGAGCAAATTCATGTTGTAAAACTATAAATAAATGGTTATGATTAAAAATTAATTAATGGTAATTAATGATGACATGATTATTTAAATCATCACACGATTAAATATTTTAATATTGACTATTCAAATAAGAGCTAACGGTCAAGATTTATACCTTACTTTCATAGTAAATCACCTCTACCACTTGATCATTCATATATAGTTATATGATACAAATTTGTTCCTCTCACTCTTAGAATGAATTTTTCTCTCAAGTGAGAGAGAGGATAAGTTACCTCTTTACTTATGTACTTCGGAAATCTCTTATCCAGGTCTTTCCTGAAAGCCTTGTATGCAGTTGGCAGTGGTGGGGGTACCTATAAAGACTCCACCCAGAGAATGAGTTTGTATTTCAGCAGAATGTAAGTACAAAGAAAAGAACGTGTTTCATACCTGGAGCCTTTGGTGATATTTATAGGAGAACTGATACGGCGATTATTGAGGACCAGGGTGCTTTCATGTCCTGTTCCCATGTCCCACATTCATGGTGGATGGGAGAGTGGGAGAGATGATCTCGGAACCCATAGCCACGTGTCTTGGCCCCTTATGTTATGACCAAACGAATGCTCCGTCACTCATTTCACCCATCTTGGGCTTTCGTAATGGGCCTTTTGATATAGATCGCTTGTTGGACTTGGACTCAGATCATTATCCATAACAAAACAAGAAGTAAATCAAGTGAGAGAGTAATTATTGTGAAAGTGAGAGGAGCAAATTTAGATCATTGAATTTTTTATGAATGGTTAAGATTAAAACATAATATCATGTGGCTTTTTTAAATTAACATGTGAGTATTAATTACCATTACTTAAATTTTAATTTTGATCATCCATTTATAGTTATACGATCCATATTTGTTCATTTCACTCTTGTAATAAATCACCCCATCATATGATACACCTCTATATCCATAAAGAAGATCAAGTGACAATATTGATTAATTGTAAGAGTCAGAAGAAAATAAGCGGTTTTAAGGGTAATTTAGAACTTTTGAACAATTACTTAAAAACAAGGGTGGTAGGTGTAATAATAAAAACTAGAAGAAGTAAATGTAATTATAATATAACTCGGAGGAGATTCCTGTAATTTGTCTTTTATTTTAATTTTCTTAT
This sequence comes from Dalbergia cultrata, assembly GCA_031216105.1. Lineage (NCBI taxonomy): Eukaryota > Viridiplantae > Streptophyta > Magnoliopsida > Fabales > Fabaceae > Dalbergia > Dalbergia cultrata. Next base: position 12,336,945 of record CM062345.1, read on the forward strand.
TGAAGCTTTTATAAATATTATTTGATCTAATATGTTTTAGACTTTTAACTTAGAGGTTTGAATATTTAATAAGGTTGACTCACTTTATTATAAAAAACTAAACAAAAATAAGTAAAATTAAAATGAATATGCGAAGAATAACACGATATATATATAACACATACAAATAGAATTATAATTGCTCAAAACCAAAATGTTTTAATCATGCATGAGCAAGGCTATGTGACCTACCTTACTACTACATCTGTCATTTACATTGTAATGAATATTGATGACATACTTATCACAAGCTCCAATCCAGCTGAAATATCAACCTTTATCACTCAGCTACACAACACCTTTGCTCTTAGGGATCTTGATGAAATGGGATATTTCTTAGGAATTGAAGTTAACAAGCAGTCTTCAGATGCTATTCACGTTACTCAAACTAAGTATGTCAAAGACTTGCTGAACAAAGCTGGCATGTCTGAAGCGAAATCCATGCCTACACTAATGTTAACTGGTCAGAAACTTTCAGCTCATGGTGATACTTCTTGTGCGGATCTATCAGTCAATTGAAGGAGGCCTTCAATGTGCTACAATTACCATACCAGACTTATCCTTTGCAGTAAATAAAGTCAGGCAATTTATGCACAACCCACTGGAAAGTTGTAAGTGCATTCTGAGATACTTAGCAGGCACAGTAGATCAGGGGTTAATGTTCCATTCCTGCAAAGAATTCAGATTTCTAGCATTTTCTACTTCAGATTGGGGCTTGGACATTGATCATCGAAAGTCCACTTTAGGGTTCTGTGTGCTCTTAGCCAGCAACATATAGTTTCATGGTCAAGCAAGAAGCAACAATGATGTCTCAATCCAGCACTAAAGTGGAGTTCAGAAGCCTAGTTGCAGTTATTGCAGATTTGTCTTGGATTCAGACCTTGCTTCAAGAGTTGCACATGCCTTTTTCTTCACCTCCAACTGTGTTTTGTGATAGCCTTAGTGCAATACTTATCTCTGCCAACCTGATTTTGCTTCAGAGATCCAAGCACTTTGACCTTGATCTCCATTTTGTGAGGGATAAAGTTATTCAGAAACATGTGTTTATTTCTCACATTCCTTCAATCGAACAAGTTGCAGATGTGCTTACAAAGTCCCTTTCAATAGCTCTTTTACTTAAATTCCATAGCAAACTCAGAGTTCTTCCTTTAGCATCACCCTTGAGTTTTTTTTTTTTTTTTGGGGGGGGGGGGGGGGGGGGAGGAGGTGATAGGTAATGAATCCCAAGTTAGCTATTGCATAATTCAATTATAGCAGTTAAAGGAACTTAGTTCAGTTAGAGTTTGTTAAGCTTGGATTAACTTCTATGACAAGTCATCACTCGTCTATATAAGCCAAGGATCTGTGTATTCATTGTAAGCTTGATCATTTCAGTAATGCAATATTGAAAGCATTTCTCACTCCCTTCAACACACTCTCTAGTTCTTTTCTCTTTCCATTTTTGATCTCTGATACCTACACTTCACGTTCTGATTATCATATTCTGTTGCCTATACATTATACATTTCAAAATGATGTCGACGCATCAACAAATGGCGAGGACTATATCCCACTTCATAAGGATATTTCTTTTTTCGGTCAAGATAAGAATATTTCTTTCAACAACCATGCGGAACTCAAGTCTATCACCAAAAAAATACGGAACTCAGTGAAGTATGAAACGATTCATTAAAAAAAAAAAAAAAAAAAACGTTGGAAAGCTAAAAGCCAATCCCCACCAAAGACAGAGAAATTAAGCACGACACATCACACAACAACATAAACTTTTTTTTTCTGTCAAATGATTGTTTTTGTCAGGTGTGCTTCATTTTTCTGTTTTTGGTCCTGAATGTCACGTATGCCTAAACAAACACAGATTTCCCAGCATGGGCCCATTTCTGTTTTTGGTCTGAGGATGAGAAAATTTTGGTCTCGAACCAGATTACTCCTGGGTCGGTGGCCTGAACCAGTAAAATAATTGTTTGGGCTTCATTTCTAAAAACTTGGATTGACGTGAAAACAACTTCAATAGATGACAGAGAGAAACAACTTGTGGAAAATAAGAGGAATACATGTCCCTCTCTTCTCATCCACAGGTCCAAAAACAAGAAAAAAGGAAAATAAAAAAATAAAAATACAACACATCATGAATTATCCAAATCCCACTTTCTCTATGTTTTCCACCACCCTCTTTGCACCCGCACCAAGCATTTTTTCCTCCTTATAATTCTCAGAAGCCATGGACATATACCTCTCTCCCTCTCCACCTTCAAATTCCAGTTCAATCATTAGACTGGCAAACTCGAAATCACCCATCTCAGAACCTTCTTCCTTCAAGCCCAAAACCCACTTCCCAAGACCACTTTTTTCTCCTTCTTTTGCTTCCCCAAGCTTACTGAACAGCCTCACATATAACAAGAAGCAGTTTTTTCATCAGAATAGTAATACTAGGTTCACACATGGGAACAGGGTTGATTTTAGGACCTGGTCCATTGCTGGATTTGATTATGGGAACTTTGAGGGCCCTCAATCTGTGCTTGAGGCTGCTGCAGTTTTGACAGCAATCATTGTTGTCCATGAGAGTGGTCACTTCCTTGCTGCTTCACTCCAAGGGATCCATGTGAGTAAATTTGCTGTTGGGTTTGGTCCAATTTTGGCAAAGTTCAATGCAAAAAATGTGGAGTATTCCATTAGAGCTTTCCCTCTTGGTGGCTTTGTGGGGTTCCCTGATAATGATCCTGAGAGTGATATACCTGTTGATGATGAGAATTTGCTGAAGAATAGGCCAATATTGGATAGGGTCATTGTGGTCTCAGCTGGTGTTGTTGCCAACATAGTTTTTGCTATTGCCATTATATTTGCTCAGGTTCTCACTGTTGGTTTGCCTGTTCAAGAGGTTTTCCCTGGGGTTATGGTTCCTGATGTCAGACCCTTTTCAGCTGCTTCTAGAGATGGTTTGCTTCCTGGGGATGTGATCCTTGAGGTTAATGGGAATCAGTTCCCAAAACCAGGTCCTAATGCGGTTTCTGAAGTTGTTGATATCATCAAGAAGAGCCCCAGGAGATATGTGTTGCTTAAGATTAAGAGGGGGGAGCAGGATTTTCAAATTGGGGTCACCCCAGATGAGAATTTTGATGGAACTGGTAAAATTGGTGTTCAGCTATCAGCAAATGTGAAGATAGAAAAGGTTAGGCCAAAGAATCTGGTGGAAGCCGTGACCTTTACTGGGAAAGAATTTTGGGGCCTTGCATCTAATGTTTTGGATGGCCTAAGGCAGACATTTTTGAACTTCTCCCAAACAGCTGGTAAGGTTTCAGGTCCTGTGGCCATTATTGCTGTTGGTGCAGAAGTTGCAAGGTCAAACATTGATGGTCTCTACCAATTTGCTGCCATACTCAATATCAACCTCGCGGTTATTAACCTTCTTCCATTACCTGCTTTGGATGGGGGTACATTGGCATTGATCCTCATTGAGGCAGCCAGGGGTGGGAGAAAGCTACCTCTGGAAGTGGAGCAGAGGATCATGTCATCAGGGATTATGTTTGTTATACTTCTGGGGTTGTTTCTTATTGTTCGTGATACCCTAAACCTTGATTTCATCAAAGATATGTTGTAATTACTTGTGAATTCTGGTTAGTAGTTGGCTTCAAAATATGTTTCATGATTTTCTTCAGCACATGCTGTTGGACCAGATTTGTAGCCAGTGATGTATCCATAGTGGAAACTAGATCATTGTAAATGATTGAGGTAAGTTTCTTCCTCCAAGGATGTTGTGTGGGAGAGGCAACTCTTTGTTACTAATTCATTGATCTGATCAGGATTGTATTTGTGATCCTGAAAATATAAACTTACTAGTTACACATACTAGTTTAGTTTATGAATTTTAATATCTTGTCTTTCTGCAGTCCTTTAGAATTTATGAAGCTATCCATTAGGAGTTTTGGTTCTGCACAAATTCTTGGTTACTATTTGATCTGAATTCTCTGCCTATGGAGATATCATTGACTTGGTTATGCTTCACTAAATCATCATCAATAGTGATGAAATTCCATTTTTGATTTCCTGATCCAGTCCTTCTTGAGTTGATGCCAATGAAAAAGAGAGTTTATTGTATGTCCAAAATTTATGACATAACTGCATTCAATTTTTTGGTAAGTTACATGTCTTGCTAATTATATGAACTGTTCCCTTGGCGTGCAATTTTCTCTGCAATTGAACTGAGCTGTGGGGCAAACATCAATCTAAGTTTCCTTCATCTGTCAACATGGTCCGGTTAGCTAGCCAATTAGAGAACATTCTTATGAAAACAGAAAGCAGAGAAATTGGAGCAGAAAGAGTAAAAGTTGGAAAGAGGAAGTTCTTTCTGAGAAATCATAACTTGTGTGAAAACTTTCTGCAAATAGTAAGAAACTGTGTTAGCCTTAAAATATTTCCTGATTTGCTTTTTTTTTTTTGTTTTGCCTTGTCAACTTTGGCTTTGATCCTACCATGAACTTCTTTGTTCTACAGATGTATGGTCTCCGCAGGTGGAATGAATGCAAAACTGAAAAGAAGAAATGTTCCTTAAAGGTTAATGAGAATACTTTACCCTTAAAAGCAGGGACTGAGAGTAGATCTGTAACTAAGATGAGAGCATTTGCCACTTGTTTTTTATTTTATTTATTTATTTATTATTATTATTATTGTTGTTGTTGTTCCCATATTGTTGAAACAAATGTTCAAATAAATGAGAACGATAAGCCACTAGGATTGGACTAGTGATGAGGGACTCAGATAGTTTGCATGAAATTATAGATTCAAACTCTAGTGTCATTGATATACTAAAATAAGATGAGGAGGATTGAGTTTAGCATACATTAGGTAACATAAAATTTTTTCGAATATGTTTAAGACCCGGTCCAACCTGATAACTTTTTGAGCCTAGAGTTTATTAGGCTGGTTTTTGGTTTTGAGTCAAACTTTGCATTGGCATGATTTTTGGATACCCAACCCTAGATATCTATCGTCGGACACAATAACTAATCATTTCGCATACTATAGGCCCATTTGAAAGAGTAAATGTTGGCGATAGGTTTTTAAGTTACTCAATTTCCAAGACAAGAATTGAATCTTTGACACTTGGTTAAAGAAAAAGAGGACTCTTACCACCTCACCTCAGCCTTGTGATTGCATGGGCATGATTTTACATGAAGTAGCGTAATTATTTAAATGTTGTATATTCTTTTAAAAAAATAGTGAAAATTTATAGGATTTTAGGAGTTTAGCGAGATGGATATTCTTATATGAGAAGTGAGGATCAAATCTTGCTTTTATAATCATATGTAACTTTCTTTCGTGAGAAGTGAGAAAGAACATTTTCAGCATTTAGATCAAAATGTTTGGTTGAGATAAGATGTCAATTAAAAACTTCAAGGTGAATTTATACGAATCCCTCAACCTAACTCTTGCTGGCTACCGTAAACCTACCTTCTCCACTTCTCTTTGAAACTTGACACCATAGTCACCATCATTTTCTTTTGCTGCCATCTCACCCTCAGAATGCCGAGATGGAATATGCTAGTGAGCTCATGGGTGTTCTATTCAAGTTGACGTATGTGAAGGCAATAAGACGGTCTTTATCTATCTAATCAAATTTAGGGTATATTTGGTGGGGAAGTAAAAAAAGAGGGTAAATTTTTTATAAATGAAATTCATGTGTAATTTTACATTAAGAACACTTCCATGAAAACTTACATATCATTTTTACCGCCTATCCAAAGAAGAAATCTTTGTAAAAATAATGATGTTGTGGTTGTCATTTACGTAAAACTATTTGATGTCTTACAAACTGTTTCGAATTTTTAAGTTTATGTGAATGTTAGGCAACTGTTATTCATGGATAAGTAATGAACTAGAATAGGACAAATATAGTTGATAATCAGTTTGATGGAATGAGATTACAAGAAGAATGATGACAAGGAAAGAATAAAATAAATATAGCACTCGAGAGGTCAATTCTTTCCCAATGTAGCAATTTGAGATGTCACAACTCTTTCGATTCCTTTTTTACTAATTGTCTCTTCATGTGTCTCCCTCTCCATACAAAGAGCCCCCGCTAACCCTCCGCATTCTTTTTTGCCAACTCAATGGAAGGGGAAAGAAGATAAGATGGTCCTTTTTTTTTTGGGAAAATTACCCTTTATCTTCTGAATTATAAGTCATGTACACTTTAGCTTCTTAATTTTAAAAAATGTGCAAATCAACCCCTCAATTTTTTAAATGTGAATTTTAGCCATAAAGTAAGTTTAATATACCTCCTATACTCTAGAACATGTGTAAATTGAACCCCTGAATTTTTCTAAATATGTAATCTGATACCTTAAAGTTTCTTAAATTTGTGTGTTTTTGTTAACAATTGATGGGGCAAAAAAAAAAGGAATGGTCAATTTGCAAATCTAAAAAAGTTCAAGGAGTCAAATTGTATATTTTTTATGTTTAAATTCTAAAGTATACATGACCTACAATTTAAGGGTAAAGTGTAATTTTATCCCCTTTTTTTTAGTAAGTGTAAATAGTGGTTTTCATATTTACACAGACAGAGTTTATTTCTATTTAAGAGTGAGAAGAGGCAAGTGTCATATTGAAAAATTGAAGGGTTCAAGTGTAATATTGATGAATTTCAAGAAACATAAATGTAATTTGACCTAATGAAAAAGTTTGTAGGCTTTTATAATAAAGATTGATTACAAAATATTTAATTTAGTGCCATCAATTTGATGATGATGATTAAACATATTGTATTTTATTTATTGTCAGTGTTCTTTTCTTTCTCTTAGTTTTAAGGAATTACTTTCATTTGTAATTTCAAGTCAATGATAGTGATTAGGTAGATTCTCCTCCACGAGTTCAAACCCTTGACATTGTAGGTAACATTTTTGTTTTTGGATGAGGTAGTTAACGTTGTTTTTTTTTTGGTAAGGAAAATACAAAGACACAACCAAGACTACCTGGCTAGATCGACAAGAATAATGCTATTGGGCTCCATTCCATGATTATGCCACCTGAACTAATCCAAGCCCAAACCAGCACCAGTCTTTGCCACATGATCCGATGCCCAATTAGCAATCCTAGGGACCAAACCAAAATAAACACACCAGTTGCGCAAAGTCAGCACATGGATATGCAAGAGTAAACTAAGGTCCAAGTGATGAAGAGAAATTTGATCAGTGGACATAGCCAAAAATGCCTTCAAACAATCCATATCAACATACACAGTACAGTAATCAAGCATCCAAACCAGGGAAATAGCATGCCAAATAGCTTCGAGCTCCACTTGAAGAATTCGCATCTTATCTACTGATCTCGAGCAAGAAGCTAACCACCCTCCATGAGAGTATTGAATTATGCAGTCAAAGCTTGCTAACTCCCAATCCTATAACACATTACCATCAACATTCAACTTAACAGCACCATGGGGAAGAGGATGCCATACTGACATATCAACACAGTTGACTGGAGAGCAAGTAATGTCATCAGGCCAAAGCCACGACCAGCAAGCCACCACAGGGGTAGACTATCTTGGTTACAACTCCACCAAGTTTACCATAAAGTAGCCAGAAAAAGAACACCATTAGCACCAGTAACACCATCTTTCACCCAAACAACCAGATCATCAATCTCACATAGAGAAAAGAAATGCATGCTAATATTATCCTAAATGCTACGACTCTTGAAACAATCCCTCAAAAAATGAAGAAGAGTCACCTCTTGGCCACAACGTGAGCATGCATTGGTAGCTGCCATGCTGCGATGAAAACGAAAAGAATTAGTAGGAAGGCTACCATGAGTTCACAACCAAAGCAAAACCTTGACCTTCTCTGGAACCTTCACCTTCCAAATCCAACTCCAATTAAGATTAGAATCCCAAGGAAAATATTGGAATAACAACCACCTGTAAGCACTGGCTGCAAAGTAAATGCCACTCCCAGTAGGCTACCAAAACCAACCTACTCAAGAAGAAGACCGACCAATAATAAAAAATATCTTGAATTAAGGTCAGAAGTTGAGGCAATAAAGAAGTCCAAAGAGATGAGGTAGCCCAAATGCCACCATCCCACAGATCACCCAAAGTGAGGTGAGTATCCGAAATATGCACATAGTCAACAAACTCACATAATCTACAAAAAGGAAAGCAAAGATCATACAAAAGGGATAGAGCACATTCCACCCCCTACAAGAATCCTTCCCGGAGCTTATGAATAGCAAACACAATAGCACGCCAAATGGAGAAAGACTTAAGTGAGGGTTCCACCAAGAGCAAGTTAGCACTAACCCCATTAAGATACTTATAAGAAAGGATACAAACCCAGAAGCTGTTATCTTGAGTCAAGATTTTCCAAGCTAGCTTACCAAGAAGTGAGATGTTCACATATCTAGCTTCTTTAACACCTAATTCACCATATCGTTTTGGAGCAATGAAGATTTCCTAATTCACAAAGTTGAAACTCCTATTAATGTTACTACCATTCCAGATAAAAAGTCAGGTTTTCCTCTCAATGGCATCACAATTCCCACTAGCAAAGCCATAACCTTCATTTGGTGCACAAGGATAGAAGCCACTACATACTTGGCAAGACAAATATGCCTAGCCCTATCAAGTAATCTCCTTTTCTAACCTACAAGTCTAGTTTTAATATTGTCAAGAATATGCTGAAAATGAGCCTTTTTTACTCTACCACCAATAAGATGGACTCCAAGGTACTTTCCCAAATTAGTAGTAGAACGAATAGAAGATATGTTGGTAAAATTATCCATATGATGTCTTGAAACATGCTTAGAACAAAGACCTCTAGACTTATCGAACTTTACCTTCATACTAGAGGCAAAATAGAAGACATTAAGTACTTGCATAATTAAACGAACCTGGGAATTCTCTGCTTTGCAAAACAAGAGAACATCATCAGCAAACATAAGGTGGAATATCTTAGGCCCCCCTCGGGAAGTAGAGATCAGCTTCCAATGCCCCACCTCCACCAAGTTATCAATCATCACGGTCAACCTCTCCATACACAAAATGAATAAGAAAGAGGACATACGATCTCCTTGCCTAAGACCCCAATTTGGTGAAAACCTTTCCAACTTGCTACCATTCCAAAGAATACTAAGCATAGAGGAGGACACACATATCATAATAAGCCGCACTGTTTCCTGGAGAAAACCAAAGTCAAACAGAGCTCTCTTCAGAAAGCGCCAATCCACTCTATCATAAGCTTTTTCCAGACCTATTTTGAACGCAAGAACCCCTTTCTTAGTTTTTATCTTCCTCATATGATCCGTTACCTTATGAGCCACAATCACATTATCTGCACAGCCCCTACCGGGGATAAAACCCCTTGCATAGGCCCCATCGATTCTTGTAAAAAAGGCCTTAGTCTATTCACGAAAACCTTAGTAGTAATCTTGTAAATCAAATTACAAAGACTTATGGGCGAAAATCCTTCATATGCCTATGTTGATCAACCTTGGGGATAAGAACAATCAAAGTATCAAAGAGAGTTGGATCACATTGGCCTCCACAAAAAAATTTTGCACAATATTGACAACATCATTCTCCACAAAATCCCAATATTCCCTAAAGAAGAGAACATGGAATCCATTCGGACCTGGGGCCTTATAAGAATTCATTGCCATCACAGTATCCTTAAATTTGTCAGCAGAAACGGGCTTGGTTAATGCCAAACATCCTTCCCTGGAGCAATATGATTATTACATAAAACATCCAGGTCAATATTTTCCCTGGAGCAAAAAAGAGATTGATAGAAATGAACGGCTTCCTGCTTCAAATCCCATGATCAACAGATTAAAATCCAAATTCTTAATGCAAACCCTCTACCTTGTTCCGCTTCCTTCTACGCAAAGTTTACAAGTGAAAAAACTTTGTGTTTCTATCTCCAAACTTAACCCAATTCTCCTGAGATTTCTGAAACCAAATAAGCTCTTCTCGAAATAAGCATCAGACTACTCCTTACTCCAAGCTTGACACACCATGCTTTTATAGAGAGGGTGGGTTATCCAAGCTGCTTGAAAATGGAAAAGACGCTCACATTTAGGATTAGGCACATTAGAACAACGAAGGAGGATCGAAGCATGATCCAAATGGATATGGTAGAGATTTTTTACAACAGCCTCCTAGAAGAGAGACTGCCATTTAGAGCATGCAACCCCTCTATCCAACCTCTTGTGAACAAGTTGATTCCACCCAACTTTCCTACACCAAGTATACCGAGGGCCCACAGCACCGAGATCCATCAATTGACAAATCGTCCAGCACTCTAGCAAAAAGTCGATCCTACGAGAGTAAAGATCACCACACTTAACTTCAAAGGAATCCACCATCTCATTAAAATCACCCAAAGCAACCCAAGGTAGCTGGTAAGAGTTACGAGTTTGTCATAAATAATTCCAGAAAATGTCTCTATTAGAGGGCATAGGACTAGCATAAATACCGCTGCACAACCAAACATTACCCTTGGAAGCTACTTCCAAAGTAATCGCTTGAGGACATTTAGATACACATATGAACTTCAAGCAGTGATCGACAGACAACATCCAAATCTTTCCCGAATGACCCAAGGCCTCAATAACCTCAACTGCTTCATACCCTATACGCTGCCAGAAAATCTTAACTCTATCGAAGAGAACATGAGTTTCAACAATGATAGCAATAGAAGGCTGAAACTTACGAATAAGCTCCTTGATATGACCATGAGCTATCTTACTAAAAGCTCCCTTCATATTCCAAGATAAATTATTTAAATCCGAGCATATCATAAGGACCACACTTGGAATGACCAACCACCATAAACACCTTACGTGGCTACACTAGTCCCCTTTATACTGCTGTTGCTCGAATATGTGGTGATTGGCAAATCGTCGATCATATTCCCTTCAACTATAGGCTTCTATTGCTCATTTTCCACCAATGAGGGAGATGCAACAAGTGATGGGGCCGCTGTCTCTTTTGGGCTATGAAGATCAGAGTCATCGACTTAGCTTGTGCATGCATGGAACAACCTCCAAGAGACAGTAGATGAGGTTTAGAAGCACTGAAAGTAAAAGGAAGATCTCCATTAAAGGAGAAATTTGCAACCTTCGTACCTTTTGCATTCACGTGATTTGACACCCCAACCTTTTTTATTTTTAAGATTCTGCATGTGCTTTGCATGCAGGCCATGTACGTGAAACCTAGTAGAATTAGGTTTCTGCTCTGCTATCTACTTCTTGCTACTTGCATGCTTTGATTTGCATTTCTTGTCTTCCACTGTTACCCAACCTTCCTCATCATTAACCAACGTAGAATCCACAACTAGAAACTTAGGAGTAGCAGCTTTGAGATTTCCGCACCTTTCAAATAGTGGGTTTTGACAGAACATTGAAAATTTCAAATTATGAGTGTTGCCATATTGGCAATTAAGAAATATTTGATCACCTTATTACATCATATTAATTTTTTAGAAAACAAAATGTCAAAACTATTTTTAAATTTTTAAGATATTAAATATTTATACCTTTTTATTAGGGGTGCACAAGTCAACTAAAAAAAATTCCAAATGAAATGCTTAATTAAAAAGATTAGTTTTATTTTTCGTAGTTTCAATTTATAAAATTGATATTAAAACACAATAGCTCTCCCTATTATTTTTCATATTTTCTTTCTTATTGATGCTCTCCCCCTTTTTTGATCCATTTCTATTCGCTTCTAACTTAATCATTTTGCTCTAATATCAACTCCAAACGGCACTTTTGCTTCCCATTGCGCTTGATCACTTATCATCTATTGTCATAATTTGGGGTATTCTTTCCTCTTTTCTTATTTTTATATATAAATGGTGTAGTCTGGTTTTAAGGTCTTTTTACCTTTTGCACTTTGAGTGCTATTAATTCATTTAAGGTTAGGGTGTGTTGGTTATGGTGATTGAGGTTTTGGTAGGTCTATGCATGAACTTATTTTGTGTTTGGAACAATTTATAACAAAAAAAAAACTTCATGATATAGTTTGTGTGCTTGGGTTAACTTATTCTAAATTTAAAATAGCTTACATTCAAAAAAGCTTATTGTAAACTCTAGAACCTTTCAGAAAGTACTCAGAAAGTACGAAGCTTAAAAGGTTTTGAATGATAACAAAGCCAATTTAGAGAAAATGTTTTGAAGAACAACTAATGGCTACATTAGCTTCTTGACAAAGTTTAACAGGTAGATCCAGTTTCTATTACACGAACCTAAGCAAGATTAATATTTCACTTTGCATGTGTAAACATGTTATATATCGTGGGAAGAGATTAAATTAATCAGAAAGTGAATATGAAATTGAGCGAAGTAAGTGTATACAGATTAAGGCATGATACGAACTCAATGCAAGAATAATATTTCACTATGCATGTGCAAGCATGATATACATCTCATGGGAAGAGAATAAAAGAATCAGAAAGTGAATGTTATTTCAAGCAAAGAACATATTCATGTTCACGAACCAAAGGCATTAAAGCATACTTGAATCGGGAATAATTTCACTACACATGAGAAATCATGTTTATCTCATGAGAGAAGATCAAGCTTAAAAGGTGAATATTATCTCGAAGATAGAAAGCATAAATACTAGAGGACTGAAGCTGATCAAGTCAGAAGTCAAGAAACCAAGGAAAGGATCTTTAAAATGTAGCACGGGACATCAGAAAGAACATTCATGATGAAGAAATCAATTCATGTCCAAGAGCAATGTGTTACTCAGTCATTAATCACTATAATCACAAAGAAATCACCATCAAGCAATCAAGATTGAAGACTGGAAGATCAGATAAAAATCAACATGATTGATTACAACTTCAAAAAGCTCACTGAAGAGTGGAGCAAAGAACACTGAGGAAAAATGGAGGGAATTTTGAAATTCAAATTTCAAATCTCAAATCAGATCCAGTTTTATAACTGGTACGTCATCTCTTCTGCCTAAGTGAGTTAAGATCCTAGGAGGTGGAGTTCAGAAATCACGAGCCAAAAGTAAAAAGAAAAAAAATGAGGACTTCAAAAACCTCTACATTGCAACGGCTTCTGCAACGATGGGACAAGTTGTCAGCTTACCTCTCTAAACTAACGTTCCAAGGCACATCTAACGAAATACACATGTCACTTGGAGATCAGATCAAAGAGGCAACAGTCATAAAGATAGACCTGTATACATAGAGATGCCAAGCTCGAATGCTGATGAAAGAATTGAAAGCATTAATGTAAAATCTCTGGAAAAATCTCTCCACACTTCTTGTGTTATTCATCAATTCATGTAATCAATCACAAAGTGTAAAAATCTTCTTTCTCGGTTCTAAAATGTATTTGTATTTGTATACTCTTCATATGAAAAAATAGGAGAAAAAAGTCACTCTAAGTTTCCCAGGTCTGTATTAGCTAGCATCTTTAAGGAAACTTAAGTGTAGGTTAGTTTGAGTGGCAACCCAAACACATAACCTTTGTAACTCCATTAGTGATCAATGTGAGACATAGCTTGGAGAGGCTAAGGTAAAACTACTTGCAACGTGTTAGCAAAGATATTTGTTTATCACGGTTCAGCTTGGAGAGGTTGTTTAAAAGACTACTTACAACTTGAGTGCAAAGGTATTTGTTCTTCACGGTTCATCTTAGAGAGACTAACTACTTGGTTAAGTCGCAATTGGGGTTGTCTACTATGCAAGTTCAGCTTGGAAAGGTTGGTACAGAACTACTCGGTTAAGTCGTAGTTGGGGTTGGCCACTGTGCAAGTTAGAGTTTGGTAAGGCTATTGTAAAAACTATCCATTTACTTTCTTAGGTTAAGAAAGTTGTTGTTAGTGAAATCTCAACATGTGTTGAGTACTAGATGTAGGCATGTTGGCTGAACCAGTATAAAAACTCTTGTGTTCATTTTTCTTTTCTCTAAACTTTTATTTCTATTGTCGAGCACTTTAGATAATGCACTGATTATTTTAATGAACCAAGAGTGAATTAAACATGTATCAGAAAACTTACTTTCTGAAACTACTAACCATCATTCTGCTGCACTTCAAGCCTTAGGCTTGATAGATCTACTCATTCAAATTGTTTCAGGTTAGAAAGAAGATTTCAGAAAGCACAATTCAACCCCCCTTCTCGTGCACTCTTTTACCAACACTTATATTCAAAATACTTTAGAGATGGCTTTTGTAAAGGAATTCCAAAATTATTTGTTATATTTATGGAAGGTCTATAGGTTGGCTTGTCTGAGGGTGCATTGATTTGAGAAGTCTTGCATTTGTTACAAGATTTTGGCAATTTGGATTTGGAAAAAAAGATCAAATTAACTAACCCAAACCAAACCTATTCAAATAATTTGGATTGATTCATTTTTGTAATAATAACCAAATTGATGCTTCTCAATTTATAGAAATAAATTTGTTTTGTTTAGCTAGAATTTTCCACAAATTGATCCAAATTGGATTATGAATACTTTTACTTTTGTTTATATATTCTTAATTACTTTTTATTGTATTTGTTAGCAAACATTTATTGATATATTATTTTTTTAAATTTTTAATTATCACTTTATTATATATTATGACCTCATTAAATAAGGTTGACTATAAATATAATTTTTAGTCCAAATTTTGATAATGTGTGACAAGTGACAGTACACAATTTAATGATCATTAACATTACTTTTCATACAATTAATTAAGCCCTTATTTGCGTTTAACATATTAAAATGTTCGAACATATAACACCATGTTTGGCCCAACTCTTGTAATCCCAAAACCCCACAATCATGGATTGGACAAAAGTCACAAGAGACAAATTGTTGCCTAGAACATGGTTTCGAACTATAAATTTAAAAATTAAAACAAACACTGCACAAGTGACTTTTAATTTTACCAAGTATTATTTAAATCAATATATTAATAAAGTAACAAAAATTGTGTTCAATTATCACATAAAAGAAATCTATTTTGCACACATAACAAATAAACAATAGCATTATAAAAATAACAAAAAAAATTTCTACAAATATTTTTAAGGCTTAAAAAGGAAAATATTCAAATTGGAAGGGTGAAGCAAAGTTAGAGTAATATAAGTATTTTTTTTTTTAAAGATTGTATAATTAGTATGATCAAAATCATGCCAATGAAGGTAGACGCAGTTAATTAAGATTTGGCTCATACCCTACAAGGATGTGGTTTTGAATCCACTGATTAGTGTAAGGATCTCGTCAGTGAAATAATATGTAATCCCCCCTCCCTTGTGAAAATTCTCGAAAAAAGTTTGGGAGTCTTCCCTAGCCTAGTGGAATACCAGTACTTAATTACCCCCGCCTAAATTTTTATGTGCCAAAAAAGAATATTATTCTTACCTAGAAATAAAGGCAATGATGAAAATAGCTTAAACGTCTGTGAAAGCGGGAGGTAGGGTACTTGCAAAGACACTCTGACGCTCAAATTAGTAAATAAGTGAGGCAAGGAGTGGTAAAATGGGTAAGAGTGATAAAATTAGATGCTGTGTCTAGGGGGCGTGAGCCCCTTTTATAGTGAGAGATTATCTTGAGTTAAATCCAGAGACAATTTTCCTTGAAGAAGGGAGATATACCTACAATTTAATTAGTGCTAGATATATTTCATATTAATAGTAAATATGATCTAGTAAAGAAAATATAAGGAGATAATGAGATATACACAGAGATCATATGCATGATTTAGGAGACACCCTCAACTAAATCAAGGGTGAATCTGTAGGAGACCTGACCACCACAAGATCGATCTCTAGGCCCCGCATCCAAGCTCTCAAGGTCCGGGCTAAGGTAGCTGGCCCATATTTTTATTCCAGCACAAATATGATCAAAATCACACCTATACAATAAAAATATTTTTCGAAAAGTTCAACTTTATATTAATAAAAATATAGTACAATTTTAAAATAAGATTATAGTGATAAATACATGAGAATAAAAAACTTGAAAAAAATTGAATATAACATAGCTTAAGGTTGAACTTTCATATTTTCAAATAGTGCATTTAACTCATTGTAGAGTAAATATTTGTATTGATCTTTCAAATATTCAGCTAACATTTTAGTTGTATCACATTTCGTGCATTGATCTAGAGTAGAAAACCAATCTAGTGATTTACTAACTTGCAATAATTGATAGAATTTGTACACATACTTTTAGCAAGAATGATATAATCGTTTGTAAACATTTGTTAAATTCTTTCTTTTTTTTTGGGGATGCATTTGTTAAATATTGGTGGGAATTTAAAAAGTTATTTGTTTCTATATAACCATTGGATTTACTTTTAGGGTAAAGTTTATTACATAATCATCCAAAATGTTATATGTGGCTGTGAGTGTGTAACTTTTGTGATATAAAAATGACTAATGAGTAATAACATATATTTTAGATTTTAAGAAATGCAATGGCCTTTTCTTGAGGCAATTTTACTCACCTTTATTCTATTTGTCCAAAAACATTATGCTCAATGTAATAGTGACAACAACAAAAAGACAAGTAAAACCACTAAAGTACCCAAGGAGGATTGTGAAGCTTGAAAATATCTCCATTTTAATAATATTTACTCATTTTCACAATATAACTTACTTTTAAGTGAATTTTAATTATACTTTTAAAAAATACAAGTAACATATCTTTAATTTCTGGAAAGATGTAAAATTATATTTTTCTAACAAAAAGAAAATGCAATCCTAAAAATATTTAGAAGGTTTGAGATTTGTTATTACGTGAATATGAATTTAAAAGGGTTTCAAGTAGAAGAAGATAAATGTATCTATAGACGTAGCATTTAGCATCAAAATCGGACCGAAATGAATGCTTACACCTCTAGTTATAAACCCCTACCTACCTTCTTTTCTCTCTCACCATAAATACCAAAACTAAATGAACCCTTACAAACCTTTGGCCTTACACCCCCCCAAACCCATTTCCTCTGCATATTTGCATAGCTTCTTCAATTCTTCCCATAAAATCCAGCTTTGTTTAGAATAAAACAAAAAGAGAAGTAAAAAAAAAAAAAGGGTTTTTCCTTTTTATCTTTCTCTTGTTTCTCACTTTCTCTATTTGTCTATTCTTTCTCATTTTCTCTCCTCTCTTCTCCTATTTCTCTCATCTTGGGAGAGGAGAGAAGTCTTCCATACTATAATCCATCTCCAACTAGATTCCAAGCACCACAAACAATGAGAAGAGAAAAACTAATGATTTTTTTATTTGTTTTTCATTTTTAAGAGAAGGTACTTCTTCATACGTTTGGTATTAGATATATATCAAAGATGTCGAGAGTGAGCAACAACAAAAGTGATAATGAAGCTGTATCAAAAGAGGAAAGTCAAGAAGGTAGACGAATAATAAAGAAAGGACCATGGACGCTTTCTGAAGACATTATATTGAGAGAGTATGTGATGAAGTATGGTGAAGGGAATTGGAACTCAGTGCAAAAGAATTCTGAGTTAGCAAGGTGTGGGAAAAGTTGTAGACTTAGATGGGCTAACCATTTAAGGCCAAACTTGAAGAAAGGTACATTTTCTAAAGAGGAAGAACATATTATCATCCAACTCCATGCTAAGCTTGGAAACAAATGGGCTCGAATGGCCGCACAGGTACTTCTTAACTATCTCTTTCTCTCCCCCTCCATATATATATATATTCACTTCTATTTTTTGCTATGTTGAAGACATTATAAATCATGCAGAGTTTGAAAAAGTGATAATAACTCTCATGTTAAGATTTAGACATCATATGACTTTACCATTTTTTTTTCTCCATATTTGGCTCTTGAACTAGACCTACTCATTTGGTTTGATAGTGACCTTGACATGGTGAGGAAATAAAGAGGAAAGGAACATAAAATTCCACTATTGTTCCTACAATATTTACTTTTATGAGATTTAGTTCATATGAAAAATAATAGAAAAATAGAATTTTGGTTAGACATGTTTGCCAAAATGACATATTTACTAGAGTTGTTTGCATGTTCATGATAATGAAGGAAAAAGAAAGAGAAATTTTTTCTTTTATAGTATTAAGGTTCAATTGACTTTGTTTTGTCACCATTTTGCATTAAAGTTCAATTTTTATCTTTTGTTATCATATGTCCTTATATTGCACTTCTAAGTGATGGGCTCAAACTTTTCCTCGCAAATTACCATTTTCTTTTTATTTGTATCTCATCATTCTACCAACTTCTTGGGAATTTTTTTTTCTTGGACTTACTTCAAACCATCAACATCTCTATGGTTTTTACTTTCAGTTACCTGGGAGAACAGACAATGAAATAAAGAACTTTTGGAATACTAGAGTGAAAAGATGTCAAAGAGCTGGGTTACCTCTTTACCCTGCAGAAGTCATGCACGAAGCCAATTTATACCATCTACATCAACAATATCTTACACAACACCATACTCCATCATCTTTCTCATTTTCCTCTCTTTTGTCTTCACCTAATTGTCAGAAACTCAATGAGCTAAGCTACCGTCCAACAAATATTAAGCAAAACCAACCCGATTCCTTTTATTACTCTAATCTACCGTTCTCACAATTCAAGTTTCCAAATGAGACTAGTTCAAATGGAAATATGAGTTTGTCGTTATCCCCTATTTCACCATATGTATCATCTTCCTCCTCCTTGTTCAACCAGAGTTTTAATGCAAATAATTCACATGATTATCATGCTGGGAAGTACAACAATGACTTCCATTCTAATGTAAATATTCCAAGTTCTCCATATGAGTCTCTTCCATTGTTACAAAGCTCAAATACCGAGGCCTCATCACTAAGTCAATCACCACCTAGCTCAAAAACCCCTACTTCATCTTATGCTAGTGGCTTGTTGGATGCACTTGTGGTAAAGGCCCAAAATCTTTGTCATAATGACAATTCAAAGGCTGAGGATTCAATTATATCAAAGGAGTTATCTCATAAGAGGAAAAGCATAGGAATTGAAAGAAGTTTAGAAAAGGAAGACATTTTGCTTATGGAGTCAGCTAACAAAAATGATGGAAACACTAATAATAAAATACAAAAGGTTGATTCAAACTCTTTTCAATTTTTAGCAGGTGAAACTATTAATTCTTGTTCTAGTAATCAACTATATTTTGTTGCTTATATCAATATTATCACTTCCAATGTTTTTATAATTATTTACTGAGTAAGGTTTGGTTGTGCTATATATGCATAGGGAACACACAAATTGTTGAGGATGGATTGGAGGGGATAAATTCCATGGATGATGATTTATTTGGACTACTCAACAATTTTCAAGAAATGTCAGCTCCAAGTTGGTATCACAGAGACGGGGAACCATTGGGACTCAAAACTCAACAAGATGCTTCATTAAGCCATACTAATTAAGAATTGGCAACCTATGGAAATTTATGGAGAAATTTATCCGACATATTCTAAATATAGTTTCCTACCAAAGTTTGCATTGAATTAAAATACAAACAGGGAAATGGATATCATGTTAAGAACATATTATATGTTAGATGTAGAGGATTAGAGTTTAGTGTTAACTCATATAATCTGTGAATCACACTATATATAATAGGATAAGAGTGTGCATGTGTAGGTTTGGAGTTAGGGGTTAGTTATAACTAAAGTTATCACGTGTCAAAACCAAATCTCTACCTTCTCAAGCAAACAAGGTGCAATGTCAGTTAGACATTGGCCAAGTTGAAGCCTTTTCATTTGTATTTTTAGGGTTAATGTAGGTAGAACTGTATAGAGAGAAAACGTGCAGTACCCTTTAGTATGTTATGGACAACTGATCATGTGATCTTATGTGATGACCAAATTAATATCTCTATGAACTAATTTACAACTTTAATAGTATTTTGATTTAGTAAGTCAAATTTATAGTTCATTTTCCTTGTTGTTGATAGAATTTCAAAATGATGCGCAATTAAAACTCTCACTGTGCTTATTTGAATTAAATTTAAAACACATTTAGTTCATATTTCTACATTCAAAAACAAGAATAAGTTTCCTAATGTATATTTAAATGAAGGGAATGATATATGAAGAGATATTAAGATATTAGACCATCTTGTAGGATGAGCCTTTATATAAAACAAAAATTTTCATACTTTGGTCAAGGGCACATCTCAACCTTCCAAAATAAAAATAAACAAGTCAATTCAATTTTCTTTTAAAAAATATTATTATAATTAGATATCAGGTGGCAATACAAGTCATTCATTCATATTTTTTAAGAGAAGAAAGCCAAGCAGTAGTGGACAAAAAATTTGTTAATTTTGTAATGGTGAAGTTGTAATTTTTTAACTTTTCAAAAAATATGAAAAGAAAAGTTGGAACCAAATTATATGTTTAGCAAACTATCAAAATCAATTTCTACTAATCTATACTTAATAGCTTAAACTCTTGTGCAACTAAGTCAAATATAAGCTAATATTTTTTTAGTGTAATTTTTTGAAGTGCTTCATGTCTAATGTTAACTAAAATTATTGAAAAGTATATCAACCACTTATTTGCAAATAACCAGTTTCTAATAAAAGTATGGGTAAAATCCACTTTCCTTATCAAACTTTAGGTCATGTGGTCATATGCAGTTTACACCCTGATTTTTTAAAATGTGTATTGTGACACTCTGAACTTTTCAAACTATTCAAAAGTACCTCTCAACATAATTTTGGCAAGTGGTGAATGTATAATTTTTGTGCCCTTAACTCCTTGATGTTTCTAATTTACGCAACCCAACACTTTATTTATGAATTCTTATATGTGCTTAACCTTCCTATTTTTTTATTATGTGCAACATAACCCCTTGCTATGACCAAAATTTTTGTACTATTTGAAAATTCAAGGGGTTTTTGCACTGTTTGAAAAATTTAGGGTGTCACAATGCACATTTTGAAAAGTCAGGGTATAAAATGCACATGACCTAAAGCTCATGGGGTAAAATGCATTTAACCCTAAAGGTATATTTGTGAGTTTGAATTTTGGATTTTGGAGGAGAAGAGAAAGGAGGGAAGGACTTCTAGTATAGTTTTACACTACAAGTCCTCCCCTCTTCCGTTACTTTTTCTCCAAAATCCAAACTCATAAACATACCCTAAAAGTATTTCCTAAGTTTATACTTACACATGTGTTTATTTCTAGTTTTCGCTTCAATTACTATAGTTGTAAATGGCTCTATATTCTGTGAAGAAGAAAAGTTTCACATAAATAATCATTTACCTAATTAAATCCTCCATTTTCTCCTTGTTGATGCCCTCATGTTCCACTTAACCACCATGCAGAAAATAATATTAACATTCAAAATTGAATGCCAAAAAGTAAACTTACTCTATCGCTATTGGATAAATGTTATAGGTCAATCTCATCCAATAGTGATAGGATGATTGTGCTAATAATACAACCATTTCTAAATATAAAAAATAACATTACTCTTCATCAAATTGGGAAAAGCTAAAATGAAACATCCTTAGATTATGGATAGTGGTTGAAACCTGATTCATGCTATCTTTATTTGTACAATAATTTATTGTTTAAATATTGAATTTGTTTCATGAAGACCAAGAGGCCAAACAACTAGCAGCAACAAAAAAGCTACATCCTCACTCCATGAGTTGAGCCCATTATTGAATAGCCCAGTCCACTATAATTGAATAGTTTATTTTTAAAGTGACCTAAACAAGTAACCCCAATGTTATCTCACATTACTAAATACTAAACACTATTTCACCCATACTACAGGAAACGGCGCAATAACTCCCCCATCTAATATTCCTTCTCCATTCTTCCTCAACTCACTAGCTCTCTCTCTCTATGAAATGTGGTTACGATATTTGGGTAGCCAATTTTATGAAATAGCATGGAGATATGGCAACCGCGCTGGACTTGAAGCAGCAGCAAATCCGCCAGCCATAGATTTGACAACCGTGGTGGTGGAACTGAAGTAGCAAAAGCAGCTTTCGGCCACCATTTTTTTTCCTCGTCTTTTCTATGATGTTGAACTGAACATGTGAACCGGTTTGATGGTTGAATCAAGACTCACCGAGTCACCGGTTTTTTCAAAAGCCCACCGAGTCAAACCGATTTGCAGTGGTTCATATGCAAGTCCGATCTATTCTGTTAACCGGACCAGTCACCTGGCCGGTTCACTGGTTTACTAGTTGGACTTGTTGATCCAGTCCGAGTTTTAAAACACTGCTTCTGTCCATATGAGTAGATTAAATAATAGATGGCACAGGAGGTGGTTCTCATAGGTTTGTTCTTCTTTGGATAGAAAAGTGATTTGGTATATAATTGTTAATTCCCTCACATGCCATGGTTAGAAACGTACGCTTGTTGGAGTTGTCCTGATTCTGTTGCAAGAATTAATTTTGTGCTCTAGTGCTCATCATGAGCTATCTAATGAGTTTAGCATGTGATGAGGTGATTGCTATAGTGGTGGACACTATTTAGTTTTGGTGGTTATTGTGCCGGGCATAGTTTGTGCATGGTGAATAAGTTCTCTACATAGACTAAAGGTGTACACACTTGGGGGTGGTGACTTATATATGGTGTTTAGTCTTTTGTGGTGCCTTCTGGGTTATTTTGTTCTTTGATGACAGTGCTAAAAGGGACTAAGCTGACTTTTGTTAGGCCCATATTCTATGTTTTCTATACTGATTTTTATTCATTATTTTTGTCAAGGTGCATGCAATGGTTTGGAAGGTGTACTATCATGGTGTTGATTTGTTTTTCTAATGTAATTGAGTGACTATATGATTACAAGGGTTTAGTATATGTAGTGAGGTGTTATATTTTTTTTCGATTATTATTATCTCCATTAAACCAAGGATGAAAAAAGGAACCAGTACATCAGAAATTCATTAATCAAATTACAAAACCAACATATAAAGCAAGATATCTAATTTAACCCTAAGAGAAACCACACTCTATGTAACTCTTGCTCCATCATGCTAAAAGAAGATTGCCAAAACAAAAATACAAGGAAGAGAAAATCGGACTCAGCATCGAACCGGTTAAGGTACTGATTCAAAGATTTTGAGGTCCAATCGAGATTCAACTGAAATATAATAAAATATACATATAAATATATACATATGATTAATTAGAATATAAAAAATATATTAAATAATTAACAATGACATAATCAACACAAGATATATATATATAAGTCTATAAAAATAAACATAATTCGTTTAAAATTTCTCTAGTCTCAGCCACACAGCATGTTCACAAAACATTTGAAAATAATATTTGTTGGCGACCAGTAAGGTCTATGGTGAACAGCTTGTGAATGACAGAGAGAGAGAAGAGAAGAACAACCTAACAATCTTTGTTGATGCCTTTCTATGATTTCATTTTTTTTTTCATATGTGCTCTATGGCTACCACAAAATATTAGTATTTAAATTTTGTAAAAAAAAATAAAAAAAGTTTCAAATAGATATAACCGATTCGGTTCTCTGGTTTTCTCCGATTTTGACCGATTTTGACTTCCACCGGTTCTTGGAGCTTAACTAGACTAGCTAAATGACCGGTTCCCAGTTGGACCAGTCAGTCCGGTCCGGTTCTCTCTTCCATGCAAAAATACCCACTTGGACTGTGAGGTGCTATATGCAAATTGCTATTGTACCATTTGTGCTCCAGTTCCTTTTTAAAGTGTCGAGCTTGTTCAATAAATTACCAAAAAAAAAAAACACAAATGAAGTTTTATGGCATGCTTCTCTATAACATAATTTATTAAATATTTATTTATAATTGGATATATTTGAGAAGACAAGATAATATTATATAATATAAAGTATAATATTTTATATAATGTCATATCAAAGATTGAATAGAATTTAAAGTTTATCAAGTCTTATATTATTAATCGTTGACCTATCAAACATGTTAAATGGATCCCTAATAAATATTGTCAATATTTGTAAGTTTGAGAGAATGAGAGACCTGTAAACTAATTAGTTGTACTGTAGTTCATGTTTATGGAAGGAGAATGAGAGAATGATGGGATTTTTGTAAGCTTAATATGATCAGATATCACCTTCTCCTTAAGGTGTTAATTGCCCCCACTAGTTGCTTAAGACCCAAGTGTTTATCGTATTCCACCCCTAGGATTAAGCACCTTGAAATCTTGGGAAAGCAATGCCAAATGCTACCCCGTAGAACACATATGAATAAGAGAATTTTCTAAATGTCTGTGTTGGGATTACGAGAGAGACCATATGCATAGATGTTTCGAATCAAAGTGGTTGTTACAAATATCTCTTGGTAGAGACATAAACATTTGGGGCAGCCATATCCCTTTGCAATAGATATACCCACTGCTAGTAGACTTTTTAATAGACACATTTATTTTGCAAACTACTTAATATTTCCAACAATTCATCAGTAATGATCTCGTACAATAAGATACATATTAATTTAGTATTGATAATCACGTAAAAAAAAATAGTATTGATATCATTGATGGCAAATTTTTTATTTGAATTCTTTATATAATGAGTAGATAACATTTTTCGTTCTAACATTTTTCAATTTGACATCAATTTGATCTTAATAAAAAAATTTACGACAATTTAATTATAATATTTTTAACTTTGATATCAATTTAGTCGTTTAGTTGGTTTTTCACTATAAGGAATGACTAAATTGAAACTAAAAAAAAATGATTGAATTGATATTGAAATTAAAAAAATTATAACTAAATTTATATAAAAAAATTTGTGAAAATTGAATTGATGTCAATGCTAAAGATTTTCCTTCCATACCATAAGACAAGGGGTATCATTTTATATCCAATAGCTATGATTGAAAAAAGATGTTAGATCAAGCTATCAAAATTATTGGGTTTGACTCGTTGCGCTGAGAAGACAAACCCCATAAATTTTTAGTTGGGAAAATGCTATTAATTACAAAACGCTAGAAGGAGGGCTTGAACCTCCGACCTTGTGGTTAACAGCCACACGCTCTAACCAACTGAGCTATTCCAGCTTTTTGTCGTAGGGTTTGTTCGCATTATATTTAACCGATTTCTTTTCTTTCCACTCAATACGAATATGATGATGATTAATTATAGGAGTTCAAAAATTTCTGTATAAAATAATAATAATAATAATAATAATTAAAAACTAGAACAGTTTGGGTTAATTCAGCTTTTATATTTTAAAAGCCTGATTAGATTCGATTTTTGGTTTTCCCTCAGAAATTTTCTTTTCCTATTACTAATGAGGGACATTAAAACCCTCCCTCTCTTTTTTTTTTTTTTTTTCCGTCTTTTCTGTTGTTAGCTTAGTCAAATTTAGAACCCATAATCTGTATTTTTTTTCAAGTATTAGGAAAGATTAAGGTCTTCAAATAGAACTATAGTCTCTCTCTCTCTCTCTATATATATATATATATTAATAAAACTGATAAAATTTAATTTAAATTGGCCGATATCATATAATATAATTATTTTTATTATTAAAGTAATATTTATACTTATCAAAACTTTCATCTATCACGTTTTTAATTATTAAAGTTACTTAAGTTTATAAATTTCTATTCTTAGTTTTCTTTTCAAGAATCGATTAATTTAATTTAATTCAAATTGGATAAATACTATTTAAGATTGAATTAGATTCAAAATATAAATTGAATCAATTCAATTCAAAATAATGTGACCTATATTCTTTAGGTAAGTTGACTGAATTATAGTCACTTAAGATTAATTTATATTGAACTTCGAACACCCCATTTATTCACTAAACCTTAAAAATATATTTAATGAAGAATAAATTTTTTAATGTAAATTTAAATTGTAAAATATTATAAAAATCTAAATAAGACTCTTTAAGGCAAAGTTAGGGGATTAAAAAGAAATGCTTTTTTACAAAGCTAAAACATGTTAATGAAAATATTTATAAGTATCACATTAATTACGAAAATTACAATTATCTCCTCCAAAGTCTTTCAATGCTACACTTATCCTCCTTTGGCTTTCAAATTGACACATAACTCCCCTAATTTAATTAATGAAATTACACTAACATTCATTAATGTCAATTAATTTGTTTTAGTTAATCCTTATTTTCTCTCTTTATTTTTTGATATTCCTCTATGTGAGTATTATTGAGGGGATTGTCATATTTTCCTTTGGTAGCAGCTCCCATTCTTTCTTTTTTTTTTTCATCTCCTCCGAAGTCTTTGGATGACACACTTGTCCTTCTCTAGCTTTCAAATCGACACATAACTCCCCTAGTTTATTTAATAAAATTACAGTAACATTCATTTATGTCAATTAATTTGTTTTAGTTAATCCTTACTTTCTCTCATCATTATATGATATTCCTCTACATAAGTATTGTTAAAAAGGCTGCCATATTTTTCTTTTGGTGGCAGTCCCACCATTCTTTCTTTTCATTTTTTTTATTTAGAATTTTGTGTTTTTCTATTTTCTTTTAAGTATTTACTTTAGGATTTCTTTTTTTTGGTCCCATTATGGGTGTATTTGTTTTTCCTTGTTGGTATTTCTATTTCGATGGATATATAAATGAAGAGATGTTTAAGTTTATTTAGAAAGGAGTATAACCACATATCTTTAGTTAGTTCAAAGTGTAAAATATATTTATTACTTATTCAATCTAGATTTGATCTATCTTTTTCTAATTATAAAGTATCATTAGACTTCTTCATCAATAATTTTAATTTTAATATATTATCAATATGAAAATTTTATATTATCAATAAATTATATCTTATTTTTATACAATTATTAAATAATAATCAAAACAAAACAAAACACATTTAATAATATAACTTACAATTTGAAAGATTAGATGAACAATTTATTAGCAATATATCAAAATTAGTATTTTATTATAATTAATTTAATTTCAGTTTTAAGATATTCACATTTTATTACTCTTTCTTAATACGAGTTATTGTGAATTTCATTTTCTTCACTATACATTTTCATATTAAGAAATATAATTAAGAAAAAGGATCCTGACTCTAGACTCAAATGATAATAATAATAATAATAATACGAAAATTTTTTATATAATCATTAAATTATGTATTAACATATTGATAAATATGATTAATATTCATCTCATTACTTAAAAAGTAATAAAAAAAAGGAGAGAGATTCAAATAGATAGAGGAGTGAAATATTTAATGTATCAAAATTAAAATTTTAAAAATAAATAGAAATAAAAGTATTTGTTTTGACATTCCAACAGTATCAATACCCTTTTGAATCTAAAAATTTTGATTTAATCATAATATTAGTTAATTTAGTTAGTAAAATATGTGATAATTTTTTTTATAAATTATCTAAAAAATATTGATACCTATATATAAATTTTATAATATCCGAGACAAATTTCTAAAGATGAAAAAGTCATCTTGGTTGGTTGGAGTGTTAGAGAGCACATGGCGTCATGGGTTAGACTAGTATAGGAGAGTTTTAAAAAGCAAAAAATGAGGACCGGAACGCAGTGAAAGTGAAAAGATATCAAAGTCCATCTTCGCTTGCACTTCATTCTTTGTTTTTTGATAGATGCACTTGTTCATTCTATTCCCCTTGCAGTTCCACTCCACCGCCTACCTTATTAACGCGTGCGATACGACCCCACCACCCCTAACGTGTTGTTGTCTTGTCCACTCTCTCATCAGATTCACGATCTCCACCCCTTCTCTTTCTCAACAACAAAGGTACTCCTCTCTCTCTCTCTCTATTTGTGTGTATGTCTATGTTTATAATTTCCACCTACGTGCGTTGGTTTTCTGCCTCATATACTTCATACTCTCATGACAGATACGTTAGGGAAAAAAAAAAACACTTTTTGTTTACCCTCATCTAAAATACTTTCAGAAATACATATTTCTCCACAATTCTCTGCAATTGACAAACTGGTTTACATCCTCGCCCTAATTCTTATGTCGATCTCTGTTTCCCATGTATTATTTTGAAAAATAAAAGATGAATTTTGTTAATGATGTCTTTGTATTAATCAAGAGAGGTCTCAAGTACCAAAGAAAAAGAAAATGATTATATGAATCTACTCACAGATTCGAGACACCCCATTTTTTTGACAAAAAAAAAAAAATTGGCACTCTTTTGCGTTGAACGATCCTATTGATTGATAAACTGTCAACAATTTCCACACCAAAGGTGTGGCTAGGTATTCAAACCGCGTCGTGCAACAACTCTGATTGGATTTTACTATAATTTTCCTTTGCCCCCCTCTTGTTATCTTATTATATGTGTTGATTAATTAATCCCTTTGTTAATTAGTTTCAAGATTAATGTATTGATAGTGCTCAAAAGTATATTTAAATTAGGACAAATTATATGAACCTGGGATTTGGTGAAATTTGATATGAATTCCTTCTATTTCTAAAATTTATTCTATGGAGGTCTTTGAATCAGTGAAATCATTCTATTGGCCTTCTCTAATTTATAAAAGCATTTCATCATCCCCCACTCTGTAGTACAATGAACCCTGTATTCCGGGGAAGTAGTGTCATATAGATCAATAGGAGATGAATCTCAATTAATCTTAGGGAAGGTAATTATAATTTGTCCTTTAAATTAAATTTTTTATATGAATTCATTTCATTGTCTTATGCTTGATTGATTGTTGTTGTATATAAATTATATCATTGGGTGACTCTAATTGTGGTTGGTGATTAGAATCATCATCAACAGAGAACTGGGAATTGATGGGGAGCAAGGCACCAAGTTGGTCTGACCAGTGGGGAACGGGTGGATTTGGTAGTGACAACTATGATCGTTATGAGGAGGGGGATGAGAAGCTAAAGAAGAGTGAGAGCAGCAACAAGAGGCTTGCAGGTGCAAAGGCGGCAGCATCAGCTGGGATGGACAAGGCCAAAACAGCTGCAATTGTGGGAGCTGACAAGGCCAAGGCTGCTGCTGTTGTTGGTGCCACGAAGGTCAAGAGTGGCACCTCTGCTGGCATCAAATGGGTCAAGAATCAGTACCAGAAGAGGACTTCCAAGTGATTATACTCACATAATGATCTCAACTCATTCATATGCTTGTTATATACCTTGGACAGTTTGTTTTTGTTTTTATTTTTTTCATTTCATAGCTTTTTCATAAGCTAAGAGTGAATTTCTCTGTTTGTTTCATAATGGCTATATGTGCTGTGATTTGCACTTCAGGGTAGAACAATTCAGAATAGCCTGATAATTTGTTGTGGTTTATAGATTTGTTATTACTTGTTTATAAAAGAATGGAGGATGTTGATGATTTACCCTCAATCTTGTTGTGAATGCACAATGGACGAATTTCATAGGATTGCACCATTTGTTGCGGCATGTTTTGAAATTGCTATTTGCCAATGCTACAATAACACTTTATTTTCTCAATGATATTCTTTAATACAGAATTTTTCTATATTATTATAGTTGTTGGGCAATCTTGAAAAATCAAATATGTAGTTAAACTGGATTCAAGTTTTACATAGATGTCATGTAGTAATTAACAGAATCGTTTTAAATTAGTATTGACAAAACAAAAAACTGAGTTGATTTTATCTAATCTTATTTTTTTCTCACCTTATCTATTAACTTATCTTTTCCAATAATTTGAAAGCGTGGTTAAACTACTTTTTAAATTGGTTCAAACTAAATTCTATTTAATTATATAAGCTAGTTTATTTTATTCAGTCTGACATAATTGATTCTATTTTGCATTTTGTTAAATTGATGATTTAAATTGCCAAATAACTCCTAAGAGTCAGTTAATAAAAGGCAAATTCCACTCTCTCCCTTTTTTTTTTCCTTTTGATTGAACTAATCCTTTCTAAACCAATAAAGATTAATTTAAATCAAATTAGCCTCAAAATCTAACCTAAACTACTTCAATTTTGTAACAAAGTACTGTCGTGGAAGTTACCTAGGGGGTAGGTGAAACATGAACTCCTTTCCTCTTCTAGTACCTCGCCTCCTCACGGTGGAATGAGAGTTGATGTATCTGCAAGCACTCTACCGAGATAATAAGTGCATGTTTTGAGGTTTCTTGTGCAATTGGAATGGAAAAACATACCTTGTAGTTTGGTGACCACCCTTTATATATGAGGAGGTTTTTGCCTGTTGCAACTTTCTGGGTATTTCGGATGGTGGCATAGTGGCCTTATCCCCGTTCCAGCGTTCATACTTCATGGGGTTAGGCATAAGTGGATCACTCCATGTGAAAGTAAATCGAATCCCGGGTCGGTCCACACCTAACCCGATATGCTCTCATGCTTGGTCCATGCCCTGCATCTCGTGCCTACCCTCAATTTTGACTTTGGGCCTGCCATTCGGCCTCATCATTGAGCTCGTCCAAGCGTTGGTCCTTTAGCTGTAGGTCATAACAAATTCTGAAAACTGGAATTTGTAATTTTCAGAATTTTCAGTTTTTCCTTCACAAATTCTGGAAAACTGAAAATGAAAATTGAAAACTAGAAACTCAAACCAAACAGGCCCTTAGATTTTATATATAATTGAAAAGATAAAAATAGATTTTTGTTAGAAGCTACTTTTTCCTCTTCATTTTTTTTAGATTCTGATTATTTTAAAAAATTAATCCAAAGATACGAAAAGGGTAAATTTTTCCTGTTCATGTTTTTGTTGGGTATTGAGCTCCTTTCCTATAGGGAGAAAGACCCAAATATGCAAGTTCATTTCATATCTCACTTATCTAAGTAAAGAGGGGTCAATTAGAGTTAAGAAAGTGAGATTATTTTGAATGGAAAGCTAGCCACATTAAGAGAGAGGAAGAGAAGAAAGTCATTCCCACACAAACTCAGAGCAGCTACTGTAAATCTGCATTTAAGGAGTCATTCACTATTGGATCAAGCTGAAATTTTAATAGCAAGTTTTGGACATGTGGTCCTTCGTTTTGAACGGTTGGATTGTTGAGTAAGGTCTGGAGTTTGAGATATTGATATCAAACAGTAGCTCTGTTTTTGGATAATTTTTCATTTTCTTAGTTCTCATTTTTAAGCATTGATGCTAGATTGATTTGGCTTATTGTAAGCACAATTTGTGCAATTATTTGAGATTCTTGTACCCTCATTTGATCATAGTGGAGTTGTTTCTTTGATATGGACGACGTGATTTTACCTCTCACATTGAGAGGCTTTTCCAAGTTAAAAATCTTGGAGTCTTGTTCCTTTTTTTTTTTTTTTTTGTGATTTGGTTGCCGCCACTATTTTGTGTACATTGTTGCTTCTCTTATTCTTGCAAGTGTGGAATTGTGTATTTTATCCTTATCATTTTCCATCTAGATTATTGTGAGTACAGTCATTTCAATTGCTCTAATTCGTTTTGTCAGTGATTCTTGACATTGACTTCATAACTAATAGCCATACTTCTTATGGGATTTGGCTCTTCTAAAATGATAAAAAATTTTAAGTAAGAAAGTAATTAATGGATTAATTATATTTAGATCAATAACTTATGTTACAATTGAGCATCATTAAATGATTTAAGAGTAATTAATATATTATTTTTTCACTTTTCAGTTCTCATCACTTTAGATAAAGAATAATGATATATATATATATATATATATATATATATATATATATATATATATATAGAGGTATTTATGGGGTTGGGTCAAGCCATGGACCAATGGGTTTCAACCCAATCCAACCCATAAAATACAGACCTGGTTGGAAATGGTCGATGGATTGGAGAGAATTTCTAGCTAATGAGGTACGGATTGGGTTGAGTTTGAAAATTTTCAACGGGCACAATTCAATGCAACTCATCCATTGTTTTCCTTTTTTTTTGGTGGTTTTAAACTTATGTAAAATATTGTAATGCAAAAGACTTCTTGTTAGATTTGAAGAATTATTTTTACTGGGCATAAAGAAGCTGTTTAGATCGTTTGTATGATAATTTGTATCCTGAAGACATTAGAGTGAAGTCATCATATATATATATTCTGACTTCAATTGACTCATGTAGCTTGTTAAGTTTCTAGTACTCATATATGCTTTCTTAAAAACTCCTAGGACTTTTACTATTTTCTTAAACTTCTGTTGAACTTATATACTTGTATGCTTGTTAAAAAATTGAATATTTATGTTGGAATGTATTTTATATATGTTTAGAATTTAGATTATTATATATGTTGACATGTTTAGATGAGTCATTTTTTTTAACAAAAATGTATATCAAATCCGTTTGGTTCAACAGTTAATTGGGTTAGGGCAGGTTGAAAATAAAACTGGACTCGACCTAACCTAACCTATTTGGTACCAAATCCTATTCATAAAACTGTACAAATAGTTTGAAGGTTTAAATATGTATTTCATTCTATAAATATAGTTATTTTCATTTTATTTTCTCTTAAAAATTGTTTTGGCCTTTAATTTCTCTTTCTTCGAATATTCGATCGGTTTTAGTTCTTTTCATTTGTAAACCTTACAAATATTTTAAAATATAAACCTTATAAATATTTAAGAATATATCTTCAGTACTTGAAAATTTTAAAAATTTCTTTTTAATCCTTATAAATATTTTAAAAATCTTGTTTTGTCCATATATATCATCACCAAATTATTTAGTTAACATATCAATGATCAAAACTAAAATATTATGAAAATAAAAAGAGTTTAATTTTAATACAATGACAATATAAAAAAGTTTTACACCGTTATCTACTTAAATCTTTTCTTTTACATACCTTTTCAAGTAGTAGGATAAAAAATAATCATATTTACTAATATTTTATTACATGATTGAATAATTATGTAAAACTATTTTACACACACCCATATATATATATATAAAGTCACAAAAAATTTAGAATGACAAAATCTACATTAACTTATATATATTTTTTAATAATAAAATAACTTATATTTACTAGTGACTTGCCCGGCACTGTCATGGCCATCAAGTCAAATTTTTTATTGTTTGAAATGTGAGATAATAATGTATATTCTAGAAATAGTTAGTATAATAATGACATCTCTTAAAAAAAGAGATTGTATTTTACTCATAAACAATATATACATATTTTTCTCATATAATCTTTTTATCTTTTCTATTATCTTTCTATTATATATATATATATATATTACACTCCAATTCATGTGCATTAGTGCAAAAAATCTTTAACAAAGTTTTCAAATAACAAATTGCATGATTTTAAATATATACCTATTGTAAATCATAACTCTATTGATGTGAAACTAATATTGTGAAACAAAGTGACTGCGAGCTGTGCATCATGGATGTTTTTTCTTAGGGTAACTGGTACGTAGAAACTCTTGCTACTATGATTCCAGAGGACATTTGCCTAGCTATAAATAATTTTCACATTTCTGAGTTGCTGCCTGTGGCTGATGTGGTGGAGTCTCGGATGAGAACCTGCCAGGAAAGTATTCTGCCAAAGCTGGTTATTCACGGCTTCTTAATCGTGAGTTAGGGACCACTATTGAGTATAGTTGGCAGTGGATCTGGAGGCCGCCGATTCCAGAAAAAATCAGGTTCCTTCTCTGGTTAATCTCGCACGAGGCTATGCCCAATAATGAGCTTTGTCAGGCTCGTCATTTGGCAGGTAATCATCGATGTTCGCGCTGCTCTGGTGATGTGGAGACTATTCTTCACCGTTTGTGTTATTGTGGGAAATCAATGGCTGTGTGGCAAATCTTTGGTTTTTACAACTTGCCTAATTTTCTCTCTGATGACCTGAAAGGGTGGTTCGAGGAGTTTACTATGGGCGGCAGAGGGACCCTGTTTCTCTCCATTATCTGGTGGCTTTGGATAGCTCGATCGGCCGAAGTCCTCGGGGGTGAGTCCTGGGAGCTCTGTGATTGTGCGGAACATAAATAGTTTTACGGAGTGCTTGACTTCGTCTTATGGCGGTGCCTCTGCTTATACA
This sequence comes from Dalbergia cultrata, assembly GCA_031216105.1. Lineage (NCBI taxonomy): Eukaryota > Viridiplantae > Streptophyta > Magnoliopsida > Fabales > Fabaceae > Dalbergia > Dalbergia cultrata. Next base: position 12,370,866 of record CM062345.1, read on the forward strand.
GATGCCGTGAAGTGCGCTGGACCATGCCCTGTGAAGGGTGGTGCAACCTCAATACTGATGGCAGCCTCCACCATAATCCTATGTGTGCTGGCTATGGGGGGTTGATTCATGACAACTCTGGCAATTGGGCCGGGGGCTTCTTTGGTCGATCAACCACTAATTGTGTGCTTTTTTCGGAGGTGTTGGCTATTAAACAGGGCCTTTTGTTCGCTCGAGAAAGTGGTATCAAAAGACTTATCTGCCGTTCTATCTCTCAACTAGCTGTGGAACTGGTTAATAAGGGTTTGGATTACGCCGACTCCTATGCGGGTCTTATTGCAGTTATCAAGCAAATTACTAATGAGGATTAGGAAGTGGTCATTGAGCATACTCTACGAGAAGGGAACTCCTGTGCTAACTGGTTGGCTAAAAAAGGGGCATTGGGATCAGTCTCCTATTATGTGTGGTAGTCCCCTCCACCCGAGCCCACCTTGATTCTTTTAAGTGACTAAGTGGGGACGGTGCATCTTAGAGGATAGTTTCGTTGTTTGTTTGTTTTCCCTTCCGTCCGAACGGAGAAAAAAAATGATGAGATATATCAAAATGACGAGAAACAAAATATGCTTAATATTTGTTGACTTCAATGTCATAAATTATCAAAATGATGAGATATATCATACTTGTCTTATATTATTTGACGCAATAAAAAAGGAAAATTAGAAATATTTTATAAAAAAGTACACTTTACGTAATATTATACCACTCTAATTTTTTCTCTCTCTTCCCTCTTTGAGAAAGGGATTATAGAAAGAGATCAATATAACCATCATATTGGGTGCTGGCTCGACTTCGTGGAATGAAAAGACTCTCTCGCTCCGCCGTCACTTCCTTTCCCTCAAAGGCACCATAAAAAGTGATACTAGCAGTGGAGCATTTAGCCATGAAGCAATTGTCATTTTTTTGTTTTGTTCTTAAACAAATAAAAACTATGACAATTAACTGCTCATTGCGTGATCCAAAACTGGATATGAAATGTGCTGGGAAAATGGTTGAAAATAATCAAAAACTACATATAAAATTGAATCAGTGAACAACTTCAATTTACATTTTTGACCCCACTTAAAATTGTCAAACAAATTATATATGTAAGGATAAAATTGGGAAAAAAAAAAAGCTGAACAGCAAGGATGGGCGATTCCCTTTATATTAGCCATAGATAAAGATTAAAAAACATATATAAACTTAAATATATGGCATTTTAACTCCCACAATTTCACTTTTTATTTTATAGATCCCATCATTTGCCTTTCACTTCCACTCACATATTATTGGCATGCAATTGTGAAACCTTTTTTAGCGCTGTTAGATAAATGTCAAAATCTCACAAACAATAAACACTAGTAAGAGCGTTCCATAATGCAGTTGAGAAACATTAAGGCCATTTTTATAAAGAAGCTTCAGTACACACATAAAGTGGACACAGCGGTTGTCTTACAAGAAACGGTTCAAACCAGAGAGAATTTACAATTAAGCTGACTTCTTCACATCGGCAATTTTCCAGGAAGTTCTATTCACATGGTTGTCCTTTCATGAATTGTTTCAGATCATCGCCCCAAATGTGTTCTCTCCACTGTAAGTCATGTACAAGAATCCATCTTCATCCTTATTTTCCTCATATATTGCAGACATTATAGCCGCTGCATGAATTCAAAAACACAGCACAGTTCATAAAATCAACTCTACAACAAGAAAATAACAAGTCTACTCCACATATATTACCAGTCACATACACCAAAGGAAAGCCATATATATTACCAGTTGGTGGTAAAATGTTCTTGACAAAGATGAAGATGGCCTTTTCAGGACTCAGCTTGATTCGCTTCCGCACCACATACACAAACTGTCCAACAGTCAGATCAGCAGGAACCAGATACCTACAATCACCCAAAGGGTAATAATAATCACATACACCATGACTAATGAGGAAACAAACGGGAAGGAATGGTAAAGGCTCACAATCCAAGAATCACAATAGAAAATTCATATGACTGTGAATGTTCTAAATAGTAAAGGAATTTAATACATCTAAAATTACCAATCTCAAAAGTAAATGAAAACACACACGATATAGACATGTCCATATCTATACTAAAGATCAATGTTCCAATCAGCTTACTTATTTTCCCTAAGTGTTAAAGGGCATTTTTCACAACCATTTTTGCTTTAACCTTCGAGGGTGAGATATGAGGAACAGTTTCATCCAGCCTCCTACATTTTACAATGAAGACCGTACCACTAAGCCAAAAGGCCATTGAAGACTTAAATATAATAAGCATACATAAGTCCAATCCGTACAAATGCCTAATGCAGATATACTCACTGAGGCCTTGGGGAAAAAACAAACGCTGTCACTGGTTGATCAAACTAGACAGATTTTGCCGCTTCCAATAAGCTTTCACATCAATGAACTCATGCAAAGCATCTAACAATATAATTCAGCATACCAGTGATCCTACTTTTTCCAACTCAGATCATAATGCTGCTTAATATTTCCCCGTCTTATACTACAATATTATTAAGTAAAGAACACAACAACTGGCGGCTTCTGATTCTGTTTGTAATGTTAAAAATGAAGTGTCATAAGGTTGCTATTTCAGGAACATTTTAATTTGATTCCACATATACAGAAGTGAAAAAAAAAAAAAAAAACCCTCAAATTAGACAGATTCCAGCCAAACCCCAAGCAAAACATAACCATAATGGGTGGAGTCCAAGTAAAAGTACGTTACTGAAAGTGTCTTCTTATCAAGTTTCAAAGTACAGGCTGTCTGACATTCGAAGTAATTAAGTTAAATAAACTGTAAAAACAATAGAATAACACTTTTCAAAGAACAGGAGAAAACTAACTTTTTCTTATCAATTTCAGGAACATCGCTCTTCTCTGCCCTTTCAACAATTACCTACACCGAAAGATCAATCAAATTAATAATAAAGAAATGAGAGTATAGCAATACATGCACACAGCAGAAAGCAGTTCTTTACTGGAATTCTATCGGGATACTTCTCTCTTATGCGAGCTGCCTCAGCCTGCCTCCTTTCTGGCATGTGATGAGCACAAATTAGAGAAAACGTGTAATGAGTAAAATACTTAAAAAAATGATTTAATTTCTATATATTCACAGTGTAAAATTTCTTTTCACAATCATCTAATTATGCATCGCCACATCAGTCATGATAATTGATTTTCTCAGCTCCCACCCACAACTTGAAAAGTCATACAAGTAAACAATTTTGATTGGATGAAAATATAAAAGTGTTTTATACTATCCACTTTTACAATGTCAATACATTAAAATTAAAATCTTTGAAAGAAAAAGTTAATGCACACTTAAGTATGACGTTTAGAGGATACTGAGAGTTATTTTACCATCATAAAAACGAAATTTCAGATCGCCTGTAAATGGAAAAGGCAAAAGAGTATGACTCACCATTAAAAACAACCTCCACCCCCCACCCCCAAAAAAATAAAAACAATCCCCACAAAAAAAGTACACGAATTTGGATCCTAGAATGATTATAAAGTAAAAAAGTGAGTAGTTAACCACCATCAGATCATTTAATAGAACCCACACACAATGGTAGTTATTGATCCAAAGTTAGTGAACCTCTTATTTTTTCACTTTACAACTACCTCACTTTAAAGAATTCTTATCTCCATTTCATACCGCAGGGGAACAAAAATTAACACACAATATGACCTAACAACAGTAATGAAAGTAAAATTAAGTGGTATAACATAGGTCATTGTTTATGCTATAGATTAAACTAATCAAAATAAGAAAGCTAGCACAAGACAACGGCACTTGGGTTAGTAAAAATTTCTATTTAAAAATCTTCTTTTTTTTTAAATTTTTCAAAGGAGAACCCAAACGGGGCTCAAAAATACAAATTTGACATCCCAATAAAACCCCTCAAACAAAAATTACACATCCAGTACATGGAAATTCAAATGCCAAATACAATTCAGACACGAAATACACTATGCAACAAAACCCATATAAGGAAAAATTGGAGAAACAGATAAAATAAAAGAAATAAAAAATAAAAATAAAAACCAAAATAGAGAGAATCGAACCAAGTGGGTGCTCCATCTTGAAAGAGCTCTTAGCCATGGCAATAATTCTGCAGCAGGAAAAAAAAAGATTAAAAAGACTGACAACAGAATTAGGGTTTGCAGAGGAACATTATAAACGCGACCTTGCTACGAGGGCAACGATCGATGAAGAAAAAAGAGAAGAGAAGAACGAAATTTGCAATGGAAATTGAAAAGCCTTTAATGCATCGGTTAGCGGAGGAGAGAGAAGAGTGGGGAAGAGAGAGAAAAGAAATCCCTGTACTGTACGCAAAGGAAAACCTTGTTATATTCCGTTATGTTTTACCTGTTCATCGAACAATTTTCCTAGGATTTGCAAACCTTTGCTTAACGACGCCGTTTCTTAGACTTTTGCTAAATAATTAAAATTGTGTTTGTTTTAAAAAAAAAAAAAACAGTTTTAAATTTTCATTTTTAATTTGTTTGCTTTTTAAATTTTGTATAAAAAAAAATACTAAAATTTGAAAATCAGACTTTGTAGTTTTCACTGTTTTTCATAATTTATTGAGAAAATCATGAAAATAGTAAAACAGAATAACAAAAACAAAACCTGATAATTGTTTTTTAAAACTAAATGCATCCAAAAATTGATCATTTACAAATTCTGCATCAATTTAAATAGAGTAAATGTTAAAGTTAGTACCTAAAAGTTTGTGTGAATCATTTTAGCTCTTAGAATTTAAAACTCTCTTTCCCCATGGGGTGTTTCTTCGATGGTTCATTTTCTGACAAAGTACGTCAACACTTTAGCTTTGATGGCAATCCGAAACTCGTAGCGGATCTTGAACTCAAAGAGCTTGATGGACCAGCAAATTATTGTTCTTGCAAGATCTGGCTTCTACAAGACTTGTAGGATGGGCCGGGTTGGTTGGTTTGGACTCAAATTGGTTGTGCTTGGAAGTATTGTCTTAGTCTTCTAGGTGCTATGATCAAGGAGAATGATGCCTTCTCCAACCTCTAACATTGGAGTTCAAGTCCATGTTGGGCCTTGATGGTGAAGTATATAGGTTCTTGGGTTCTGTCCTCCTCTCAAATCAACATTGCCCCCACTACCCCTTCTCCTAGTGATAGGTAGAAGATCAATTATCTCCTTCCTTCGGTTTCCTCAAGGTTGGTGGGGAGGCAAAGTATCTTTTGAAGTATTTGAATGCTTCCTCATATTGTTATGTCCATTGCGAACTCCCAATCCTTCTTCAATAATTCAAAAGGGGTAGAGACTTCCAAGCTGATAGAAGTAGGAATCTGAATAATGATGCTAACTGTCCCATGAGCCTTTGTACTTCCTTCATGTTTTTCGGGCTTCTCATCTCCAACACTGCTTGGCACTTACCCGAGTTTGCTTCTGTACTCCGATGTCTGAGCATGAAGTCGAGGAATTTTCCTGCATTAACAGCGAAAGCACATTTGTCAGGGTCAATGTTCTCAAAGGCAGTTGAAGATGGTTTTTAAGTTGAAAATAGGGTGTCTCAAGTTAGCAGTCTTGATCAACATATCATCAATGTATGCTTTCAAGGTCTTCTCGAGGTGGTTTCTGAAGACTTTTTTCATGAGTCATTGATAAGTGGAGTCTATGTTCTTCAATCTAAAGGGCATCAATTTGTAGCAGTATTTGGCTATTGGCATTATGAATGCAATATTTTCTTCATTTGTGGGTTCCATGGCGATCTGGTTGTATCTTGGGTATGCGTCCATGGAGGAAAAGAATGGAAATCTTTAGGCTGAGTCTACCAATTTGTCTATGTTGCGAAGTGGATAAGGTTCCTTCAGACATGCCTTGTTTAGATTTGTGTAGTCAACTCACATTCGCATCTTCCTATTCGCTTTTGGAACCATGACAACGTTGGATAGCCAAGTCAAATATTGGACTTCTCTAATGAATCGGGCCTAGAACAACTCCTCAATTTGCCTTATCATTGCCTATTCCATGTCGGGTGCCATCTTCAGCTTGCACTGGCTAACTAGTCTAGACCCTAAGTAAATTGAGAGTTGATGAGATGTTGTTTTTGGATCTACCCCAACCACGTCTGCTACTGTCCATGTGAATATGTCGATGTTTACCCACAAGAACTCGAGCAATTGTTCCTTTTGTTTCCTCAAGCAACTCTTTGTTTATCCTCGAGCAATTGTTTTTTTCTCAACCTCTTCATTTGGCTCATGCTTATCATTATACTTCTAGCTATGGACTTCAAGGTCCATCATGGTAATCTCTCAATTTTCTTTTTGTTTGTTATCTTTCCCGTGCCTTGCCGCCTCTTGACTTCCCCTAATCACGACTATATCTTGTCCTCATCAGAATGGAACTTCATGACAAGGTGAACAATTGACATGATGGCTCCCAAGTTGTTGATTGCTAGCCTTACTATAATGATGTTGTAAGCAAATGGTCTTTGGATGACTAAGAGGCCACCATCTTAGCAAGCAAGGAGTTCCCTACCATGGTGTGTAAGGTGATGTGGCCATTGGGCCTTTCCCTTTCTCCTCCAAATCCAACAAGATCTTCTAGGTGTGCTTTTAGGTCCTTATCTTTTAATCGTAGCTTATTAAAGGCATATTGAAAAAAAGAGGTTGGCCAAGCTACCTTGATCCACCAGGACTCTCTTGACTTCAGTGTTCATTGTTAGGATGGAAATTACTATGGGGTCATATCATGTCCCATCACAATATTGGAATTGTTGTCTTTTAAGAAGGCTATGGGTTAAAGTTGAAGGACCTTTGACTTGTTTCTACTTATTCCGTCCCCTACTATCATCACTTCCTTTGGGGCCCTTTTTCTTATAAGACCTAAAGATTCCTCCCCCGGCAAATCCACTTGCAATGGTGTTGATGGTTTTGGATATAGGGTCACGGTGTGGTTCTTCCCGGGCAATCCATCGTCAGTTGTTGGCATCCATTCGACCTATCTATCTTTTATCAACATCTCTTTGGATCGGTGAAGGTCTTATCTTTTTAGGACTTCATTGTGATACCACATATCTAGCCAACTTCCCTGTTTGGCTCAAACTTTCCACTGCATCTCGGATGTCGCAGCAGTCTTTTATCTAGTGACCGTGGCTTTGGTGGTACTTACAATATAGGGACTTATGGAAGTAGGGCATAATCTTCATGGGTGCAAGGCTTGGGCAAGCATTCCATGTTTCGAATATCTCGAAAAACTTGAGCCAATGATACCCTGAATGGTGCGCATTCGACGAAGAGCCCTCCCTTAGAAGGTTGTTTATCTCTTCGAGATCTATCTTCTTTTCTCAGGCTAGGTCTTTGATGGTCATTTCGCTTCGTTACTCTAAGAGCTTCTTCCAAGTTGATGTATTTTTATGCTCTGCTTTGAAGTTCTTCAAGTGCCTTTGGTTCCCTTTTGGCTAGGTATCTCTAAAAGTCCCCACGTTTGAGCCCCTTGATGAGAGTTATAAGGGCTATCTGGGGAGTCAAGTCCCTTATCTGGAGGGCTTCTTGGTTGAACCAGTCAAGATAGTCCAAAGACTTTTCTTAGGGTTGCTGGAAACTAAGAAGTCTGGTGACAAACTTGACTTTCATCAGGCCGGTAGTGAATTGAGCCAAAAAGCAAGAACTGAGATTGGAGCAACGATGGATAGACCAAGGTGGCAATCGGTTGAACCAAATTAGGGTCAACTTCTGGAGGGTAAGGGGAAACGTTTTGCATCTAAAGGGATCCACATTTCCTTCAAGAAGCATTCGAGTCTTGAAAATGTTGAAATGTTCCTGGGGATTGGAGGTTCCATCGTACTACTTTATAGCGGTGGATGGCTTGAAACTGGTTGGAATAGGGTATTTCATGGTTACTTCGTCAAAGGGGGGTTTCCATGTCTTCGTTGATGCTTAGGGTTGTGGTTGTGAAATATAAGGCCTCGGGTTCTCAGGTCGAGAGCTCCTCTCGTCATGGCTTGACAGATGATTCAAGTAGGAGTTCAGATGTTGAGAAGCATTGGGCTATAGCGTGGTTGGGGCTCGCCAACTTCTTGGGTGGTATGAGGCATCCTCACAGCTATGAGGGTGTTCTCTATCTTCATGCTAGGTTTCCCTCTGTTTTTCATGAGCTTGGGCTTCCTCGGTTGCCTTTAGTTTCTTTTCCATCTTGTGGATTATTTGGCACCTCCTTCTCAATCATTTTTCCATTTCTTTGGCCACCACGTCATTCCTTCTATGCCCTTTATTATGACGCTTCCTTCTCTCGAGCTAACTCTTTATATTTGTCATTCTCGTATTCTATTCTTGTAGCAAATAGAGCACTTCCTAGCACAAATAGGTGAAGTCTTCTAGCACCTTAGCTGCTGATGCTACCAGTGCTTAGTAGGGCTCAAAGAGACCTTCTTTTGGGGCCACTTATAAATTAGGCCTTGGTTCCCTAGTGGTGGAAGCAAATTCGAACGCAATGAGACTGTTCGATGGGCAAGTGTATTGAAGAGCGGATGGGCTTGGCCAGCCTGTGGCGCCGCCACCTCCTTCTAAGAGAGGCCTTTTGGTGCTTTTGAGTTGGGCTATCTGTTGAGGGATTTAGGTTAATATAGCGTCTAGATGGTCAGAGATGGTTGAGGTGGTGGTAGGTGATGTGTGAGGTATGGTGGCTGTAAGGTGTATGATTGGTGAAAAAGGTCCCTGACAATATCATCAATACAACATAAAGTTACATTGAGAGAATACTCCAGTGTATAAATGATAGATTTTTAGGGTGGCTCTTCCTTTCCACACAGTGAGTTGGGCACCAAGGTGGGTACCTACAAATGGACTTCATCGCCCAAGTTAGTATGTGCATGGCCAAAAAAGAACAGACAATTGGAATAAAAATCTTACCCATGCAAAATCTCACTGCCACTATTTATATTGCTTGAATACATCCAAAATGGTTTATCCTAAGGCTGAGCTATGTTATACGAGGTGTACGAAATACCATTAGGGGATCATTTTAGAACCTGTACTATGTCCTGCACTAATGATGTGCTTTCCTTGTGCTCAACTCGATATCAAGGCTATGCCTGTTCAGATTCTCTCGGGGTTGGGTCCTCTGACTTACCTCGGAGAAATCCCACTTCATATTCAAGCTATTATGGAAGGATTCGAGAGGATGGCCTTGATAGGTTACAATTATAAATTATCCTAGGTTCTTGAGTTGGAGTGGTCTGGCCTCCAATATTTGAGCCGCAGCTTGGGTTTTGTGATTATAAGTCCTAGGTCATAACAAACAACATTGCTAAAATCATCTTAAAGATATCCCATCCAAGTATTCTGGCAAGCAATAAAATGAAATACCATTCTCTTTATTAAAAAAAGGCAACATTTTTGCCATCCTTTTAATTCTTTCTATTGCACATGTTTATCTCTCAAACAATTTTTTTGGAGCAAATGCTTGAGAACCTGTGTTAAGTTTTTAGATTCAAAAGTTTCCTTTAATTAAGGGAGAAATAGGGTAGGCTTTATGGTGGTGTGGTGGCACAAGGTGACTGTTGCCAGGGGAGCAGTGGTTCACAATGGAATAAGGTGATGACGATGTAGTGAGGAAAAGTCACTATCGCTTTTCATTGCCTCATATCTGCACCATTGTTGTAGCCACACCTAGCATCAATGTTAGCCACCGCAAGCCATTGCCAACCCATTTGTTGAAGTCCTCTATCTGACACCTCTATGACCGCTTGCACCTTAATTTCATGTGGTAAATCTAGTGCGAGATAGAGCTCGCGGTTGAAAGGATTGGTTGTAATATGAGGAATTGATTTTGTTGCTTGGCAATCAGTAATGAGATTTGATTTTGTTGTGTTTGGGAATTGATTAGCATCTTGTTGCTGGAGAGGATGGGTGTGGGTAAAGAGGGGAGTTTTTGTCTTTTTAAGTGTGGATGAACAAAGAAGCAAGATGGTATTCCATAGAAATATAACAAATTATCAAGGGTAATAAAGTCATTTTATGGTGTTTTAAGCTTTTTAAAAATCTATAATTTAAAATGGAGGGAGGTTATTGTAATGTTATTGAAGCAATTAATGGAGTAAAATGTTAATTTAAAAACAAGAATGAGGTAAGTATAATATTAAATGCCCTCAAGGGAGGTACATGTAATTAACCCTTTAATATATTGGAAAGAAACCAAAAGTGTTAAGATGAGTTAGCTTGATTGATCAACCTTCTACATATACATTGTTATGACTTGAATTCAATTATTAGATTCTCTTATTTGTTATTTGTGAGTAATTTGTAAATATATTTGTAAGTACTCGATAAGTCCAAAGGTATATTCTAACCTTAAACTGGGTCAAACTTTCCTCTTATTGTCTTACCTAAATTATTCGTAAATAATAATCAAAGAAAGACCAAAAGCAATTATGGAGAGGCATCATTTTGATACAGAAATGATATTTGAATATTCAAAAGTGACATTGGGATATCCAATTTATCCCCATTAAATGTGATAGTGGTCCCTCTCATTCCATTTTTCTATCACATCTAAGGGTAATAAAGTGGATGTTCTATTGGTATATCCACTTTTTAGATGACACCTTGCTTGAATCCTAATTAAATAGGTGAGTTTTTTAACTAGGTATTATCTTGTTGATTGTTTCGATCTAATTTACTAATAACTATGGGTGTACAAAGGACAAGTTAGGTTAGGTTGGACCAAATTAAATTTGAACTCGATCCGATTTTTAGACCAAATCAATTTTTGGAACTCCAATATGACCTAATTATGATCCAATTAATGACCAGTCAACTTGACCTTTAAATAATATGTGAGGATTTAGACATTATACATTTATACAAAGTAATGTTATAAATTTTTTACAAGTAAGAAATAAAATTTAAAAGATATTTTACTATAAACAAGTCATATTAATATAAAAAATAATATCAAGTTACTTAAAAGTATATTATTTAAACTACAAAATCTTATAAATGTTTACTAATTATCATAAAAATATATATAACTTTACAAAATTATTTAACTTCGATTCAAGTCAAGTTAAACTGAAGTATGACCCAATTCTACTATGAGAAGTTTATTGAGTTCAATTTCAAAAACTTAAATCTGGCCCAATAAACATCATGTTGCGCAAGATTAGAAAGTCGTCAGGATATAAACACCTCTGTTTCGCAGTCGAGGCGCTGGCCAAAACGGTAGATGTTACCATCTCTGGAGTACTGCACCCGGGTTCGACACTAGCAGAGCTAGTGTTCAAGAAACCCATCCCCCCTCCCCCGACCAACAAAAAAAAAAACACCTCTGTTTCTGACTCTTGGATAGTCAACAACTAGTACTAATTCTATTCAACATCCTTTTATTTGTTTTGTTTTTGGTATGACCTAACGTGCTACGCGAACCCACGAGCGGCACGACCCAAAAAATAAAAAAACTGTGGAACGGCATGTACAAAAGATGTTCAAGACAAATTTAATTTAAAAAAAAAGAAAAAAAATAAATTTCGCCCAAACAAAAAAAGGGAACGGCATGTCGAAAGAAGGTGCTGGACCTTAATCAAACCTACGTAGCATATGCATATCTTAATATTCTCTTCATTGTAATGGACTAGTTGAAATGGGCCAACTCTTGGGTCCCGGTTTATGCTATTTCTATCATGGTTATTCTTTCAAAATTGCCCCATCAAGATCATGTAATCCTGCACATCAATCCTCATTCCATAGAGTCCCGTCAATAATTGTTTTGGATAAAATTATTTAAACACCTTAAAAAGGTAGACACCCAACACCCAAGACAAATAGAAAGGAAGATAATGAGAGAGAATAAATGGAGAACAAATAGAATTATGGGTCCCATATTTTTTGTAAAAGGGATATCTAGGGTTCTTGGGTTTTAGAGTGTTGAAATATCATTGTTGAATTTTTTATAACTTTGTTTTATTATTATTATTACTATTATTACTAATTATAGAATAAAATCTGTTATTTTATATTCTTTATGCAAGACTTATATCATATGTAAATCTACCGTGTCGGGAAAAGAATGTTAAAAACCGGATTGTCATGTAAAATTGTAATATAAATTATATGTAGAGAACGGGGAAGATTAGTTCACTAAGTAGAAATTGCAATCAAAGCACTTGACTCTATATTGGCTATACCTTAGAATGTCATTACCTCTTAATATATTTACTTTTAAGAAAAAAAAACTATGTATAACCAAGAAACTACGCCAAAATCTTAATATTCAAATAACATCACCATTTATTTATTTTTTTTCTTTCTAGCATTGAATAAACCCACAAACCTGTATCATGCCCCCACTTAACTTCCGTGACTTGCTTTTGAAAATTTGAACTTGCCTCAGCTAGAGTTCTCTGAAAATACATGCAGATCAGATAGAAGCACTGTATAGCAATAAACAAGGAGACATATATTATATGAGAAATGTTATTTGTAAATAATACTTGTGGAATATTGTACCAACCTGAGATCCACTCCTCATCTAACAGTGGATAAAATTTTATCAGTATAATATCCTATGATTGTTAGGTACGGATAACATTTCACATACAGTTCTTGTATTATATACCCAATACACACAGACGTGCCATGTGAGATTTGAACGCCTGGGGAGCAAAAGGAAATGCCTCTCTGCCAAACAACAACGTTTGATGAAGATAAGCAATATTTGAGCTTATGCGAGGAGATGTCTTGACCACGTAGAGAGAGTATAAGGGTAGGTTTTACGTAACTAAAGAGTTGTTATTTGTATCATGTGATATGGACATCATATTGACTCACACTTCATTTATCATTGGATAAGTTGTAAACCCCATTCAAATAGAGTTTATATTTTATTCAATAATAAATAAAGTGTGAGTATATTCTGTCCAAAATCCTATAAATATAAATAATGTTTTTTATACTGAAATACCTATTGCTTAGTCACGTTACTGTGCTGGACTGCTGGCAGAGAATTATGGATGGCCTCCATGAATGGGTGCTTTACGATCACATATTTAAATATGGAAAACTTTATTCCCCTCTCACTCACGTGATGTGTGCATGCTCTTCAATTGGTCGCAGCACTATTTAATGCTGTACTGCAGTCGTTCTCACATGTGGTGGCCATCTCACACCATATTTTCTCATGTTAAATCTTCGCATAATTTTATTACATGTAATTTCTTATCTTTAATTTTAAAAATAAAATTCAAACAAAATATATAATTTAAAAGAATTAATAATAAAAAATTACACATAATAAGATTGCCAGAAAGTTTAACATCGGAGTATTCGTACCCTATGTAAATTTAAGAAATTCTATCCTACCATTAAGTGGTTGGAATTTTCTTAAACAATGTGACACTAATGATCCTTAATTTAGTTTAGTTTAGTTGTATAGGTGATACATTAAGATTTGGTTTGATAATGCTATCTAACAAAATGCTACAATATTTATAAAAAAATATAAGTGAACCGTTTTTTGTTCTCTTTCTGTTTGATAAAAAGAAAAGCGGAGATGCCTTTGCTATTTGCTTTTAAAAGTCAAAGGTGTTTTTTGGAGTTAATTTACACTCTTTAAAACTTAAAAGACTAATATGGAATTACTCTATTTAGTGACAATAAAAGTATAAATTTAATCATTTTAATCTCTATATATATTTATTATAGTCATTTTAGATATTATAAGTAACTTTATAATATATTTTCCAACTATTACTATTATGACTTCTCCTTATTGAAAATGTAACTTTTATATTATTTTATCAAATTATACTGTTGTAACTTTTTAAAAACAGTTTTTAGAAAGTCTAAAGAGCTTAGCAGCTAGAGGTGGTAGTAGACTAAGCTAGGCAAGATTTTGACTTAAATAGATTTGGTCTATATTTCTAAAAGGTAACTTAAGTCTGACTCTGTTACTTGACATAGGTCTTTTTCATGACCTTAGCATTTCAAAAGTCTATTTAAATGTCCATTTGATTATAATTTTTTTAAAAAAATTCAAAATTTTTTACTATTAAATAAGTCAAAGGACTTCTAAATATGTCAATAGATTATTTTTAAATGGGATAAAAGGCTTATTAATTAAATTAAGAAATATATTTTCAAATAGATTCAATGATTCTATTATCATTATATTTTAAAAATTATATGATAATAATAATATAACTAGGTCAGCATGTTAGGTGTAATAGGTTATTTTTATTATCTGAAGTTTGATCTATTTAGCTAAAAAGACTTTTTAAAAATCCTAAATTTTGGTTGTTTACTAAATAGGGTTAGGCTAAACAAGGTTGAGTAACAGCAATATCAAACTATGTCTAAGTTGATAAATATTTTAATGTATTCAATTAAATAGATAAGAATCTAATTTTTCATTCACTATCAATATTATACAAAATATATTCAATTATCAAATAATCTTGTATATCAGTGTTTGAAGGATAAAATTGTTTAACTCTTATAACTATTGTTTCAAATCTCACTACATATATATAGTAATATAGAATTTTCATAAAAAAAAATATAGAATTAAATGACGGTATAAAATACTTTATACATGCAGTGTATCGAAATTCATCTCGATGAATAATTCATTTGGTTGGTGATTAATTATAACTAAATATTTTATTAATTAAAACAATAACCAGTGGGGAGTGCAACCATGTCTCAATCTCTCATATCGTATGGAACTGTGGATCAAAATCATCACATAAAACATAAAGGTCTACTGTGTAATGTCCTTGTTCCCACTCTTCAGTTGCCATAACTATATGCTGGATGAGTATTGAATATGGAAGGAAGTCTAAGCTATCCATGACTCTAATCTTAAGCTCTCTGTGACTATAATCCTAATTATTCATGATTAAGTAAGGTAAGTATAGTGACTGTAATAAATCAGTGGCATGTAATTATAGTGACTGTGATTACCCCAATACCTGACCATTCATAGTTTTATATTCTTAGCGCAAATATTGGTAATCTCTCTCCCTACAAACCCATTATTTAACAATCAATAGTAATCAAAATCAACAATTGAACAGTTACTATATTTTTCTGGGATAGTGCTATTACTTAAATAAAACAATCATGCGAAAATTATCCAAGATTCCTTATTGAGAAAGCTAGTTATGCTCATTTGAAAAAAAAAAAAAATGCCCCTTTTTCGTATTCTACAAAGGACTAAGCTAAGGTGTAATTATAAAAGTTGGTGCTGCTATTTGTCATCTAACCGCGCAATCGCCACGATTTGTGTCCTATTTCCTATGTTTACACTTTTACATGTCTTATATATGCATATTTTAAACCCATTATAATAATTCCTATAAATACAGAGATGTTAAATTGCATCTATATCTATATATGATATTGATTTTTGGGTATCTTACCTACAATCTGATCCCGGAGTAAGAGTACGTTACAACATATGATTAGGTCATTACGTTTCCCAATTTAAAACTAACAAGACATAACTAAAGGAAAGAATAATGTTTAGTATATAATTAAATTATACAACAAATATATACTGCATTTTATTATCATTGGATGTGATATGTGATCCCCACTCATTCCATTCATTTATCAAATCCAATAATGATAAAATGTGTGGTGTTTATTTATTATGTAATTTAGTTATACATCTAATTTCATTTTAAAGGAAACTGTATACAAAAATGAACATATACTCCTTCGCTAGTTTTGGTACAGCTAGTTCACATGCTCGGTTCTTAACCATCATTCTAGGCTTACTTCTAGCAAAGAATTGGAGGCAGCTAACCACGTGAGAAAACCAAACGGATGCATCAATTGCGTATGTAGTAGTGGAATCACTGAACCTACGAAGTGCCGCATGAGAGGTTGAGGGTAACATGGCTACGAGTGCCACAAGCCTAGACCCATAAGAGAAATGGCTAGATATACTCATTTTATTTTAAAAATTATGTCAATTTACTTCTTATTTACTATTGAAATGGTAAGTTTATAATAAATTTTTTGTGATTATTTTCGACCATAAATAAAGAGTAAATCAACACAATGATTTACACAAGAACACAATGTGTTCAAATAACACAAGTCAACTAACAAAGCAAAGTCAAAAAAAGGCTCTCTTTTACTGTGATACATAAATGCATGATAGAACAGGACCAACATCCTTCTTTCCCTCTACCCCATAGCCCATAAATGCACACATTAAAAGCCACAGGTTTGTCTCCTCTGAGCTTTTTCACGATTCCTGTACCTCCTTAAATTAATATTCCAACCTCCTTAGTTGCTAGGTGGTTGAGAATTTAATGCAACTCCTTCAATGCTACCACACCACCAGCCATATTTTGTGCTCTCTCTCTCTCTCTCTCTCTCTCTCAACTCTAATGTTAGGCACTACCTTCTTTAAAACTTGTACACACTATCTCTCTCTTTCAATCTCTTTGCTTTTGTACATGAAACTCCACTCAATTTGTCGATCCCCATTATCATGTTTTCTTCTCCATTCATAGATCACTGTCAGTCCCTTCCTGGTTCCCTTCATGTCATTTAAATCGAGATATTTATATATATGAATGTTACATTATTAAAGGGCCCCTTCTGAATTTTTGTCATCAATTAAAAAGTTTGATGTTTATATGTTTATACTTTATTGGCTATGTCTGTGAATTTGTCTTTACAGCAGACGGGTGCAAATGAAGTTTTAAGACACAGAACATGGCAGCAATGAAGGGGGGTATAGAGGGACCGGTTTAACGGGATATTGGTCCGGTTCAATAAGAAAGTAATGCTCAAAAATGTTAGGGGCCCTGCTTTTTGATTGAGCCGTGCCAATATCACGTGCCACTGCTCCTAAACACCCCTTGAAGCCTTGTTATCAAAGGTGGTTCTTCTCCTTGCATTCTTGGCCTTTTTCGATTTTTGTTCTAAGGAGATACAGGTAACACTCTTAATCATCTCTTGCTTTAAGCTTTTAGCATTTTTCTTTTCTTTTTTTTGGGTTTTGCTGGTAGAAGGGGACGGAACATTTTCGATTATTTTCTCTTCCAGCAAATGTGTTTTCCGAAATCTAAACTTGTATCCTCATCTGGGGACCAAATGGCTTACCAATCATGGTTGTTTTATCATTCGCTAAGAACAATATAAATCTTATCCTTTCTTTTCGTTTTCTTAATTATTAATAATATATTTTACGTACCTTTTCGGTTTATGGCATGTATTTAAATTCGAGTCATAAGACTTTTCATTCAATTATTCTTTCAAAGGGGTTATAAATCAAGAAATAATATAGGCATTGAAGCATATGGAATTTGGTAATGGCCTTTATGGGGAACATATATGTATATTAAGACAACTTTTCTGTACCATGCATACCATGGACACTTTTTGTAGCTCGATCTCAGACTGTGGCAATCAAAGCAGTGTAAGAACATTGAAGTTCTTCAATCGTTCTCTCTCTTTTCTTAGATGAATTTCTTTCTGCTACTCTACAGTCTAAATATATACGGTTCATTTTACGCACGATATCATTTTTATTATGCATAAAGTCACAAACACATGTATGCAAAATAGGTAGTATGTATTTGATGAACACAAAAAGACTACGTATACTTCAAAGATAAAAACAATTTTAAATTGAATGTTGGGAAGGAGCAAAGTCGTAAAAGGCAGGGCCATCTTCAAAGACATGAGGTTAATTGCTTGCTTAAATTAATGTCAATTGTCAATTCATTTATGCTATTTACCAAATAAAAATGAACACATCAACCTTAGTTTTAGATGAATAATGTGTTTTGAACAACCATCACCCCGCGCTCTCTGCACACCCAATCTACTATTATTGAATTTTATACGACCTCATCTGAAATAAAATATTTTATTTTTCACCATTATATTAGGGTGGATGTCCGTGAACATTTATAAACGAGTTGTTCAAACTACATCATTCGATACATCTTTACCATATATATTATTCCTCAAGTCTCATAAAAACTTATCTCATACTATACTTTTTTTTCTCTAATGAATCTAGGGCGTGTGTAATGTTTATAGATATCAGTTTTACCTTTAACTATGAGACCCTCTTTTTGTACACCACCATAATCAAATCATTGACTAGATGTTTAAAGAGCTCAACTATCTACGATCTATGTTAGGTTTCATAGTTATGATGTACTTGTAATTTAATTAAACTATAACTTTTCTCTTCACTCTAATGAACTTTTAAATACCTATTTCATTCATATTAAAAAAAATTAGAAAAAAAACTTCTATTTAGTAAAAGTTTGAATTTTTCCTAAAATTAATCAATTATATGCATACATGGTATTTAATGGCTATAATAACCATGCTGTAGGCAAAAAAAAAAAAAAAAAAAGTTAATCATCATCCCTTAGTAGGTGAGAAATGACACCATGTGCTTGTGTAAGGTAGGGGAAAAGTTAGACTGCAATAATTAAAATTAACATCTAAGTAACCCAATCATTGGGAAGCTTGAAAGCTACAAATTGGCAATAGTTGCCCTCCACAAACAGTGTGAAACCAAAGTCTATTCTTTTAACATTGCATTTTTTATTTTTCGGAAACTACCTTTCTGGCTTTGAGGAAATTTACAATTTCAGATATAATCTTTTGTATTTTTCTTTTTTAAAGTTGTTAAGTGAAGGATGTATCTATGGATTCTCTCTCTCAATTGTTTTATGCTTACTGAAATGTTGTTATAGCAGTTTGCACTTATGGCAGCCATTACTTGTACTTTTACCTTTGTACCTGAATTTTCCCCCATTTGGCAGTTGCTGCCTTACCTGAGTTTCCTCAGAGTAAGACAATGGATATAACTGAAGTTGCTTAAAAGATATACCATTATTAGATACCATGATTCTCGTTTTCTATTTTAAATTTTCCCTTCTAAAATACTGGTTTGAGTACAATTTGTGGTACAATCCTCTAGCAGCATTATTTAATACTGGTCTCTGCACATCTTTGTTGCTACTCACTGCAATGAATTTGTGCCAAGATCAATAATTGAAATGCAATTCTACCTATTTCCATTTGTGTGCCTTGTTTGTTACACCCATTCCCTTTGCCTTATTCCGTTTTGCTTTTGGGATTAATGATCGCAACTTGCAACATTTTTCAAACACCTTTCTCACGGTCACATCTTTGTGGCTTTGTGATTTGATTAGTACTCCATTATTACTTCCTGCATCGCTTATGATTGGAAATTACCGATGCAGAGTCTCTTTTGATCGACCAATACTATAGTCTAAAAGGATATATTTGGTGTGAAAGGTTCATTTTGGTACTTAAGATTGCATGTATACATTGCTTTAGTTCATGAAATTATGAACTTATGAGTATAAATTGCAAAACATAATTCAAGTTGGACCTTATAATAATGTTTATGGGAACTATCTTGAATTATGAAAATGACTAACTTAAATCACTTTTTATTATTTCAAAACTAAATTGATAATTTCTTCATTCCAAGGACTAAAAACAAGGCAGGCATATAATTTCAATAATCAAAATAAACTTTGACCCGATATATTTGGTTCAGGGGTAAAACAAGTGGAAAATTTTTTATGAATGAGTTTTATATGTAAAATTATTCACAAAGCTCATATATAAAAAGTTTTCTTCCAATTTTATGCCATTAACAAACACACCCTAAGAGTTTATTATGATCAATGTACTATTTAATATCAATATGCTAAATATATTATGTCATAACCAGTATGCGTATCATATAATACTTGACGTCAAAATGGTGTGTGAATAATAAAATTGGATTTTGGATTGTTAATAATTTAATATTAAAAAAAGGGTCAATTGTCACGATCATCATATTCTATATTACACTATTAGAAAGCTTAATCCATAAACTAGTTATTTGAGGACCTGGAACTTTTTCTAGCCGTTGACCGATATAAAAAGGACCGGACTTATCAATCTCACACCTCAATTAGGTGCTATATGGTCAAATTATTGGGTTTCGACTTTAAGCTACTTAATAATAATCCACGAAGCTGGATTAATTGACTTATATATCAATCATGCCTCGTGCCTTTTCCATTGAAAAGATCCTAGCAACTTACGAAAAGGAAACTTTCTCTTACTGATAGAAGGTCCAAAAGGAGTTAGACATTCCTATGGGAATCCAAACGATTGGACCATCAATTGTTTAGTACTAAAGTGTTGGCTTTTCGCTTTTAACATTGGTTCCGGATCTGTGTACTGCTTTTCTATAAAACAGCTCCTTGTTGCTTCAATTAAATTGGTATTGGCACAAATAAACAATTTAGTGTTTTCTGATATTGTATCAATTTTACAATAAGACACAACGGTAGGTATTGTATTGATACATGTAACTAGCCTCACTTAACAAGAAAAGGTTTTGCTATTGTTACGTACTTAAATTTTTTCAATGTATTTATAGAGAAAAATCACCTCTTTTTTTCACTAGATTTGACTACTTTAAAGTGAGAAAATTAATATAATGAGAAAATAAAAAATTAATCATCCTTATATCAATAATTTTTATTATATATAAAATACAATAGTTACTTTAATAAGTTCCCCCACTTTAAAGAAGTCAAAACCGCCAGCATCATACTCTTCATACTCTTTTCCATGTCATATCATTTATTTCTAGTCATATGGAATATAAGTAATATATATTTAATACCTATTTTAAATTATCAAATGTTTTTATATAGGTATAATTACTCTGTATGTCCCTATAAGTTCATTCAATTTTCAATCAAATCCCTATAATTTAAAAGTTTTTAATTAGATCCCTATATTATATGAAATTTTTTAATTAAGTCCCTACGAATAATAATCGTTATAAAAAAGTGAAATATTCTAGAAATATACTAGATAGAGATAGAATATACTAAAAATATTATATTTTTTGTAACAGTTATTACTCGCAATAACTCAATTAAAATTTGTTTACATAATATAGGAATCTAATTAAAAATTTCTAAACTATAGAGACCTTATCAGAAATTGAGTAAAATTGTAGAACCTGCAGAATAATTAAACATTTTATATACTTATCTTTGATCTGACAAAAAGTGATTAGTGGGGGAAAAAAAGGATTTGGGAATAGGTGAATTGAAAATGTAGGGCCAGTGACCAAGCTCATGTGAAATATTTGGAATAAGTTGTGCTATAGAATTGTCCACTAAGCTAAAAGATTGATCATCGAGCCAAATGTAGAATAAAAGAGAATATTAAGAATAATTTAAATCAAAACACAAAATATCAAATGTAGACAGAAGGAAAGGCAGCAACAGCCAGCCAAACATATCTATTTATTAGGAGCTTGATAGCCATGGAGCTATTAACAAAGAAAGTGGCCCTTCAAGCATCAAAGAATGGATGTGGACTATATATTGCTTCTCTTTCGGCTGCTACCATGGTCAATCTCCTCTTAAAATGTAGAATTTCCATGGTGCAAGCACTTCTCTCTCACTCTTTCTTTTTCTCTCACACTCAAGCTTTTTCGTGTAAAATGACATCTGTGTATACCTCACAAAAATATAGGAAACAAAAACAAAAATAATAATCTTGCAGCCTTGTATCGTTCATTGCTGTAGTAGTAGTAGTAATCTTCCTGAGTTAGGAAGAACTGCAAAGCCGCCTCCTAGAAAGAGGCACTCCACAAAGCATTCTCACCTTCTCCACACCTCCTGTGTACCTCTTTAATCCTTTCAGCAGACCTGCAGATTCCACTGCAGGTCCAATCAAATGAAGCAACACAAATGTTGCCTGCCTGGGCCTTCCATTCACAATCTGCAATAGTTTACCAACACAAATAATGACGTGATCATCATACAAAGAGGTTTAAATATAGGGTAAATTACACCGCGATTTGTAATCTCAAACATAAAATCCCCGCGATTTATAGGTTAACATAATGATGTGGTCACAAACAAACCTCATGATTTGTAAAATTATACAATAATATCCCCCGAAGTATTCGGGTGATATCACACCTAATACCCTCATATTTTGCAGAATGTGACATTGACCACCTCTGTAAATATGACACTGATTACCCTTGCAGGGGGGTCAATGCAGGAATGATAAATTGTGAGTTGCTGTGTGTAATATCACCTAACATCAAGGGAGGAATTTACCCTGACTTTTATGCTCAGGAAAAATATTTACCTGGAGGAGTGCCGCAGCAAAGTCTTCGATCATCTATATGCTCCACATCAAGTCCAATAAACCAAGATCCTAGTGACACATCCTCATTGGCATACTTGTGAAGAACATTCCTGAAACAAATATAAATATAGACAATTTTAGCACCCTTTGTTCCATTAACTTGATTTCATTTATAATTGATTCTTTTTTCCCCATCCTCACTGATCAGTGAGATGAAGTAGGACTTACTGGTTAATTGAAATGTAGGTAGCCAGATCGTTTGAAATGGCATACAACTGCCCTGTGGCATGACGGAAGTACTTGTTTCCAGCCTCGCCAAACTTCCAGTATTCAGGTTCATGGTACCTTACTCCTCTGAGCAACAAAGTAGCTGGGTAAGAAGCTAAAAGTGGAAAAGCTTTTTGACACTTTGATTCGATGAAACAAAGATAAAAGAAAAGTATTTCTCACTTTTGAGATAGGACAGGTCCAGATTTCATGCATCCAATGTAGATCCGTGGTTTAGGTCGGTGTCTAGCAAGAGTTTCCCCCAGAGTTGCTGAAACAGATGGAATAGAACACTAAGACAAAAAGCAACATATGAAAAAGAAAATCAAACATACTCACTACGGAAACACAAGCTCATGTGCATTTAACACAGATCTCAGATGTTTATGAAGGAGTCTTAAGAGCTAGTAGGCAAACATGTTCACCATACCAAGGCTTAAGTTAATTGCAAAATGCCAACTGCTCATGATTCTATATATAAAGTTAAGAGATTATCAGAGTTTTTCAAAACTTCAAATACCTATATTTACATGAACATCGTCATCAACTTTGACATAGAAATCAGCATCCCACAAGTTGACAGCAGTGGCAAAGTATGTCTTTGTCTTTGCTGACAATTCAAGGTATCCTTCAACATGATTCTGCATTAACAAAAAAAAAGTATGAAGAATTCAAAACCTGCGGCTTTTTTTCCTTTTCCCATAAAAAACTCTGATCTTGTTGAGCAAATATAAAAGCATTGAAGAATGAGAAAAGGGACAAAGGGGAGGGAAGCAGCAATAAAACAATAAGGATCATATATGTTAAATTACCAGTCTCAAGAAATCTCCATGCTTTCTGTCCTCTGCTTCAATAGCTCTATCTAGTATACCCCCTGATGTTGCACTATAAAAGGACAAAACACCAGGTCAAATTCATAAGTTGTTACATATATTTATCATTTATGAGATTATGACTGCTATGTGTGTGTGTGGATGTGAGTGTGGGTGTACAATGAACTCGCTGAATGGTAATGTTTTGCAGCAACTAGAAAACTATAATTCTGAAGCCTAAAAATGCAGCATTAAGAGTTGGTGATCTCACTTATAATATATATATATATTGTGGGGTAGCAAATAATGTAATTTTTAATCAAAGCATTTTCAATGGGGGTTAAAACAACATCATTGAAAAAGATAGAAGATATATCTACCTGTGTCCAATTGCGAAGCGGATAATAATGCCCTTCTCTTCCTCTAGCTTCTTTCTTTTCTCACCTGTGTTATCCAGAGAACCAATCATCATAAACCATAACCACAAAGGTAAATAAAAACCATAATGGAAAATATTAGGAAAGAAACAGATTATGAACCTTGTGGCATCCAGGTTGCACGAACCGAGTCTCTTCTTTTCCTGCTGCTAAATGCAGTATTAATACCTACAACCATTAGGTACCTTCTCTTACCAGATGATTCACTCATCCTCATATCTTCTGGAACAGGAGCACCACTTCGTATAGACTCCTGAGCAGCCCTTGCAGCAGCTAACTCCATCTCCAAATTAGAGATAGTCTTGTCCAAATTTCTACATCCAATACATTCTCATAAGTTTTGCAAGCAAAATAATACAGTAATTACACTTAGAATAGCACCATAGCATTTTACATATAGAATGACTTACTGTAGGGAACTATGACTCTTGAAGGCGTCCCTATAAATGTCTTGAGTTTCGCGCATCTCTTGCAACTAAAAGGGGATGCCGACAGACATACACATTAGAATTTAACATGATGAACATTAAAAAGGTGCTAGTCTTAAAGATATGCTCTCTTTGCTACCACGTGATACAACCAAACTCAGAATAAAATAACCGTAATTTTGTACATAATAGATGGTGGTGGTTGAATTAAATATACTGGTAGGACCTATGTATTCATCCAAAAGTTTATTATTTATGCCACGTTATTCTGAAACTTATTTTCTGGAAGAAAAAAAAAAGGGTGACTAGCATTTTCCTAACTAAAATTAATCAAGTTGGGAATATGAACCAATGCTTACAGTTCTCGGATTGCATCCCTCCGAAACTGCACTCAAATTTTCAGATTCTGCAGCTGTTGGTCGTGCAAGTCCTTTAGGTTCAGGAACAGTCCACATCCTGTTATAAAAACCACCATTTTCTCTCAGAAAAAGTACACATCTTAATATGATATATAAAAAGAACTATGCATCTAAAGAAAAATAACGCACCGACAAACAAGTTTGACTGTCCTGAATTACTAACAAGGTAGATCCAAAGTTAAAATGAACCATCTCTAAAGAACTCAAAAAGGAGTCTTAGATTAGGGCCTCGTATTACAGGAGAATAAACAGTCAATGCCATTTTACAGAAAAAAGTAATTTTTCCCTTTTCACTTGGAAAACAGAATTTAAACTCGAGGGTAGACACTTAGAAACCAGAAATGAAAATTAAGGGCCCGTTTAATAATACTGTTTTCATTTTCTTTCCTGTTTTCATTTTCCACTTTTAGAATTTGGTGAAGGAAATACTGAAAACACAGTAAAACCAACAAGATCTTATTTTCAGTTTTCATTTCCTGTTTTCACAATATCATTCGTGAAATTCTGAAAACAGGAAACACGAAAAATGAAAACGGAAACCAAACAGCCAGTTCACAAGACTGGCAGATATTAAGCAGAGCTGTTACACAAGGGACGTTGACATGTCGTTAAGAGAATAAGAGTCAACCGTGCAAGGTGAAAAAAGATAAGGAATGAAGCAATCTTAAGTAAAAAATTGGCATGGTTTAGAATGATTTATGACAATCGAGTTCAGATCTAAACCACTTCTTCTATGAACTTTGGATGAACATAAGAGAAATGAGAAAAACTCAGAAAAAGCATATTGTCAAGGCAATGAATTAAGCAAGAACTTCAAAAACCAGCAATAATTGATTAATTATAGGAAACACTTGGCGCCATAAAGAATTTAGTAACACTGATTTGAAGATTAAAAATATAAAATCACCATCTCAGAAAAAATGATGAATCAAATTCTGAAAATTTGAGGAGGAATTATCATTTATTAATTAAAAAAAAAGTGCAATGAAAAGGGAACTAGAAATGATGAGGGGGAGAGAGAGAGAGAGAGAGAGAACCTGCTAGTGAATAGCATCCCAGCACAGAAGCTTCCAACACACATCAAAAGTGCCCATCTCTGAGTTACAGCACTTCTAGAAGGAAAATCTCCTCTGCTTTTCCAACTCATTATTTTTTCCTTCTTTTTTTTTATGTTTTTCCTCTTTTATGAGAGTATCTTCAGGTTTTGGCGCTTCAGGAGGCAAAACCCACGTACAAAACGGAGCAAAAGGAGCAACTTTGAAAGCGAGGTGGTCCTTTGGAAGAAGAAGAAGAAGAACTGCTGAAGAAGATGTGGAGGGCCAGAGAGAGAGAGAGAATGAAAAACAGAGATGCTCTGTTTTTGTTTTGTTTTCTAACTTGTGGTTGGTTAGTTGCTTTTCTTTGATGCTGTTCTTTTGCTTTCTGCGTGAATTTTCTTTCTATTTTCTGTGTCTTAAGGGTGATGTGGTAAGGGACGTTGAACAGAAGTGAAGAGACTGGCTAACTGACCAGTTTTTCTCATATTACCAAACTGTCCTTGTCTGTTCACTTCCTTTCTCTTAATGGGAACACAGTAACAGTTTCTTGTCCTGACCTTAATGCCCTCCCTCCCTAACCATCAGTCATCATCACCAAACCAACCAAACCTTTCTCCTCTATTCCATGCACAATCATAATTTTATGAGTAAAGATTTACAAAGTGTTCTCACACGTTTAATTTATATAATCATTTATAAAATTTGATTTTATTTATATATTAATTTTGAGAATTTAATTTAAATATATCTTTAATGTAAACAAAAATTTACATAGACATTAGAGGTATTTAAGTTTTGGCCTGACCAGCTAACCCAATCTACCTTGAAGCTTATTAGGTCAGATTTAAGTCCTTAAATTTGACTCGGTGCACTTTTCAAGTTAGTTTTGAGTCATGTTTCTGGTTGGCCTGACCCGGCCTAAAGTCAAATTTTTTTATAGTTATATTTTTTTTATAATAGTTAGTGATAAATAATAAGAGTTTATATTTAAATTAATATATTTTAAATAACTTGATATTATTTTTATAATCAAATGGTTTGTTTTGAAATATGTATATCAAAATATGTTTTGAATATTATTTATTACTTGTAAAATTTTATAACTTTACTGTGTAAAATGTCAAAATCTTCATAAGTTGTTTAAAACCCGGTCCGACCCGGTTTGACCCGATTATTTCTCGGGTCCATATCAGGAGCTTGGTTGGGATTTAGTCCAACTCATCCCTTGTACACCGCTAATAGACATCTAATTATATGTTGTCACATAAAAAAATCACTTGATTCAACTATTTACTACTTTGAAAGTTGTACATTTAAAAGCATATAATTGAATAATAGTATTAAACTCTTTTACATAGACACTGAATCAAAATTATTCTCTGATTTTAATATATTATATAGTATAATAAAATATTGTAGCAAGAGAGAGAGAGTGAGTGAGTAAGTTACCTTGCTACTTAAGTACTTCGAAAGCCTCCTAACCAGGTCTTTTCTGAGTGCCTTGCATGCGGTTGGCAACGGTGGGAGTACCTGCAAGGACTTCACCTAGAGAATGGGTTTATATTTAAGCAGAGTGTAGATATGGTGAAAGGAAAGTGTCCATACCTAGAGTCTTCAAGGTTATTTATAGAGGGGGCTCGAGGAATGATTATCCATGACCAAGGTGCCTTCACGTTCTCGCTCCCACATTCATCGTGGTGGAGGAGGTAAGAAGTTGAGAGGATCAGACGTGGAAGTTGTTTCCACTTATCGCTGCAAGCACTTTTATGTTCCGGCTTGACCATCTCGATCTCTTTGATATGAGCCCAATGTGGAATGGGCCACATTAGGCCTTGTCCGTAACAAGTATAATAAAATGTTTTGAATTACCAATAATTCTTACGCAAATAATCTGGTGCATGTGTTGGTTAATGCAGTTGACGTTTAATCACATTTATAAGTGTAGTTAAATGCAATGAAAAGTGTCCTAAATGCACAATATCAATCACCAATGAACCATCGTAAACACCTCTTACTTTCTTCTTTCCTCCCCTTTGTGGATATGCTTCCCTGTCCCTCCTTCACTCACTCACTCAACAAAGGTGACATACATTCATAAGCCAAGGCCCTATCCTCAACTTCCTGGATCAACAAACCATTAGAAACAAGTTCACACCACGAGACTACCCTTCCACCTTTATTTGCTATTCACCCAGATACAAAGCTTACAAATCATACAACCTTCAAACTAAAACCTTTTTTTATATCTCGACATTGTGATATCCCAAATAAAGAAATTATAATTATTATGAATTATTATTATTATTATTATTATTATTATTTATTATTATTATCAAGTGCACCTAACACTAATATTATTTATCATTATAATTACTAAGTGTGGTTAGCATTAATATTAGTTATTACTATTATTAAGTCTAGATATATGCCACTAATATTAATAATAATTAATATTACTAAGTGTAGCTAGCATTAGCATTATTATTATTAAATGTACCTAGCATTATTATTATTTAACATTATTATTACTAAGTGTAGCTAGCATTAGCATTATTATTATTAAGTGTACCTAGTATTATTATTATTTAACATTATTATTACTAAGTGTAGCTAGCATTAGCATTATTATTATTAAGTGTACCTAGCATTATTATTATTTAACATTATAATTACTAAGTGTAGCTAGCATTATAATTATTATTACTAAGTGTAGTTAGCATTATTATTATTTAACATTATAATTATTAAGTGTAGACAAATAGCACTAATATTATTCATGATTATTATATTTGTGCATAAATATATGAGTGTAGGAGTGTGTATGTATAAGAAATGTTTAGTTTCATTTTGCTAAGTTTTGCTTCCACCTCCTCTAAACCAAACCTCTTCTTGGCTGAACTCATCTCTTGTCAAGCTCATGATCTTCATGGCCGAGCTTCAGTGAGCCTAGCTAATCCTCTCTTGGGATGTTGTGATGCTCCTTTCTTTTAATATGTGAGATTAGTTATTTGTACCATTCCAATACTTCAGAGTAAAGTTATTAGTAGAAGCACACTCACGACTACCAACGGTGAGTGGGATTAAGCTCATAATCATACTTTTGGTCATTATTAATATTTTTCCATATTATATAAATTATTTATGAAATTTTAGAATGATTTATGTTAAGAGAATATATTGTTATAATTATGCATGTTTTAAAAATATTATTACTTTTACAGTTATCATGAAAATTAATCATTTTAGCAAAACTCATGGGACCATAATTGATACCTTGCGTGTTATAGAATATCTTTTTCCTAGTTTATGAAATTGTGAGACCTCAGTTTAATGTTTACAGTAGAAATATTGATTATCATGTTTTCAAACTATGTATTTCCTATGAAGATTTTAGAATATTAGATATGATTTATTGAAAGTATTGAATAAAGTATAATTCATAACAATTGTCAGATACATATTCTATTGATTACTGAAATCACTATGTCTACAAGCTGGTGATCCCTTGGGCATGATTTTAGAATCTCAGTTATGCTACAGTCAAATTGTTAGAATTATATGAATTCAGAGCTTTTATATTTATTTGGTATATGAACAAATTATTTTATATTAATTAGTGAGAAACAGATCAGCTAGTTAACGGCTGCAGGATTGATCGTTAACCTTGGTACCAAGTGGTCCGCTAGAGGACTAGCTCACCCACAATAAGGAACCTAGTGAGGTGTCCATTTATGGGACCTAGTTAGGTGCCCATCAGATTAGTCATTGGCTCAGATTTAGCTATTCAAATTTCGGATAATTATGTCTGAGAATAATTCATGTTTCTCTACTAGTTATTGCCATAGATTCAATTAATTTATATGTAATTATATATGTAATATATTTCACATCAGTTACATGTATATGTTATGTATTTTGTTATTGTCCCGTGTGGGTTGTGGGTGGAGGCTCACTCACTGAGTTTTGATGAACTCACCCCTCTCTTTTCCTTTCCCTACAGATCTGACTACATTTCAGGTTGTACCACAGATCCTCCGTAGTAGTGCTTGACTTCCTTGGTGAGCTTCGCTTATGGTGGAGCTTATTGTCAATTATGTCGATCTAGTAGTGCTCCAATAAATTGTGTAAGGCGGGATCCTGACATGCATGATATATTTTCAGAATTTCTGTTAATTGTTTTGTTATGTTTGGCTTTGGCCTAGAATATGGATTTTATGCAAATTTATGTTCAGAATTTATGTTTTGAGAACAATTTTATATTATTGAAGTTTTAGTTGAACTTGAGATATTTTGAATAAATTTGGATTATTTATATTAGTCAGTTACGTTACCAGAGGCTTCCGTGGGGACCCAAATCCTCACGTGCCGGTCACACTCCGTAGGTGGGTCGTGACAAACATATTCCATGAGTCTACTTTCCCATTCGATGCCTTAACACATACTGGCCCCATCTCTGATCCTCTCCTAGACGCTATTCTCCCTGTACCAAACATTCAGAAGATTTTGCTCCTCCAATCACTAAAACTCACATTCTTGATGAGCCTGCCATTCTTCAACTTGTTAGAAGGTCAAATAGACAATCCAAACAGCCAAGTTGCTAAATGATTTCTACTTGCAGAATATTTCAGTTCAAGTCTTTCATCTCCTTACAACAACTACATCATGCAAGTTTCTTCCTCTGAATCATGGGTACACGGCTTTTTGAAAAGTACCCATACTGGGTACGTACCCAGTACGGGTACGTGTTGAGTATGCGCGGATACGTACCCAATACTTTCTTTTTTTGGAAAAAAAATCAGGTATGTTCATATATGTGTTGGGTATGTGCGGATACATACCCAATACCTTATTTTTTTGGAAAAAAAAAATCAGGTATGTTCGGATACGTGTTGGGTACGCCTACCCAAAAGTAGGTATGCAATTTTCTTCAAGACTACACCGTTTTGAATTTTTTTTTAAAGCTTCCCTCTTATATTCCTTACCCCAATCGAACTTAACAACAAAGTCACACCAGCCACTACCAGAAGTTCTCCTCCTGCTCTCATCTCTTTACTCTCATCACCGACAAAACCACACCACATCAGCGGCGTGGTGGATTCACCCTTAAAGCAGCAAGGGGCGGCAACTTCTGGGTTGTCTGACAGTGGCTTCACCCTTAAAATAGCAAGGCGCAACAACTTCTGGGCTGTCCGGCGACGATGCAGCTTCACCCACCGGCGACGACAATGACAGCTTCACCTCCAATAGTGGCAATGGTGGCTTCACCCTCTGGCGCATCCTTTTTGTGCTCTCTCGATTAAGTTATGTCTCTAGGATCTATTGCTTTTGTTTTTTTTTTTTTTGTTGCTGCAATTATTTTTTATGGCATTTTCATGATTTTTTTTTCTTCCACTTTTGATTGCAGCAATTTTTGTTGCTGCCATTTTTTGGATCTGTTAGTGGGGGTCTGGAAGTGGTAATGCCACTTCTTTTGGAGAAGGAAATGATGAGATTAAGACTATTAGAGTTTAATTTTTAATTGTTTTGTGCTTATGACTTGGACCATCTTTTAAGTAGTTTTTTAATTTTGGTAATGTTGAATAATTTAGATTTTAGACTTGTTATATGTTGAAGTTTTGATTTTTATCATCTACAAATTGTGAATTTTTTATTTTTTTTATTTTTTTATAAACGTTTCCGTACCCCACTTTTTATAAAATTGTCATACCTCGTTCCCGTATCCGTACCTGGAACGGGTACCGTACTTGTTTCCGTGCAACATAGGTTTCTTCACATGTTGTGCCACACTTGTTTCACCAAGCTGTAAAACACCCTAAATGGCAAAAGGGCCATGCAAGAAGAACTCTCTGCCATGGAAAGCACCAATACTTGGACAGCTATTGCCTTACCTCCACCAAGCCAGTATTGATTTCATGGACACTTTTAGTACAGTGCCAAAGCTCACCTCTGTCTGAGTTCTCCTCTCTATTTCAGCCATCAATCAATGGTATTTAGCTTAATTAGATGTAAACAATGCCTTCTTAAATAGGGATTTATTTGAAAAAGTCTATATGGACCTTTCCCCTAGCTCAATTAAGTTGTATAATAACTTGCATGGATTAAAGATTGGTTTTTGCAAGGTTGTATAGGAAATTTTCAATAGTATAAATGCCAAATAAGCTTATTTCAATTCAGAGCACAAAAAAAAAATTAAAAAAAATGGACAGATCGATTAGTAGCATTAGAGGGATTAAGTGTGTGCAGGAGTATCATGTAGACTTCTAGTCTCCCCTTTTTTCTTTTTACAGTTAGAAAATCTTCTTCTCACTAAGGCTTTAGTGCTGGTTGCTGCTAAGTTATTTTTGGTATTGTTTTACCATATCAATATGATGAAGAATGTTGACATCTTTGCCTCAATTTTCTTGCGACTTGTTGAAGTACAAAAAGGACATACATTGTTCTTATTGTGATAGTGTAAAAGGGGATTGGCGAGCTTGAGAAAAAATGATCAGTTAGAATTATTAAGATAAAGAGGAGAGATTTAATTTTTGAAACTTGGGACTAGGTTGACACATTTACAAATTTGAAGGACTTAGATGAACTCTTGAAATAACGTTATGTAATCTCAGATATCTAATTGGATTGCCAGGAAAGATCAATTGACAGATCAATAAAACTAGAGGGAATAAAGTAAATTATGCCTATAATTTCAGGGATCAAAATGATATTTACTCAATTAACATATCATTGTTGTGTCATATCTAAATAATACTTCCTGAATTAATTAAGCTAAAGTGTTTATACATATAAGTTAAAGACAATTGAGTTTCTGGCCATGCATGCTAGTAAAACTAGAAGTACAAACGATTACGGCAATCTAAAAATATAATAATAATTACATGTAGATATATGCGAATGGCAATGCATGTGACAAAGCACGAAAGCACGTTGTGTAGGGCAGTGACGAAGTACTCCACGTGTTTCCATTATTGAAATTAGTTTTAGTTCAGATTTTCACATGTTGTATCCATTATGGTAGCATGAGTCTATACTCGATAGCCACCATTTTGATAGAAATATTAACTACGTTACAGTTTCGTACTCAATTGCACATGGATATGGCATACGAAACATTCCAGCTGATCTGGTACAGAATGATGAGAAGAAATCCAACGTGTTTTTGGAATTGTGGGTGCCCAAATTTTAAGTATAATGATTAACATTCTTTTTTTCCGTTAATATCAAAATTTAAAAGATAATAAAATTTAAACCTAACCAACAAAGTCTGGCATAGTTGGTAAGGTGATCAGGTCCTTTAAGCATGTATTAGGGGTTCGACTCTTGCTGTGAGTATAGAAAGAGACTTTGTTGGGAGAAGCAAAATCCACTTCGATGGTCTCTAATCCTCATCGAAGTGGATTAGTCTTCGACTGCCGGTCGGGGGATATCCTTGAGTAATCAAAAATAAAATTTGAACCTATAATTTAGTGTATATTATTCATATCTCTCACTAGTCCAATTCTAATAGTTTTCATTAATATTATATTGGATTGATTGTTGTGAAAGTTATATATTGGGTTTATTTGGTTAAAATTTTAAAAAAAGTATTTCTTTAGAAATACAAGTACAAGTAGTATCATAAGCAAAAGTAGAAATTTTTAATATTTTGGATGTATTTGTAAAAGTACTTTTTATTATAATTAGAAATTGTTAAATTATTTTGATAGAATAGATATATAAGTATTTGGATAAAATTAAAATTAAGAATATGATTTGTAATTTACATAATGAGTTGTTGAGTTTTAACACAATGAGCTCGTTTGGATAATCTTAGGAAAAAAAGTACTTCAAGGTTTATGTTTGGTTTAGGCTTAAAAAATTTAAGGGTAAAAATTTGAGACAGGAACTTTTCAAGAAATAAAAAAACTAACGGAGTAAAATTTCTTTCAGATAAAATTTTAAAGATGTTTGGTATATTCAAACTCAGCATTCGCTGCTCTACCACAACTCAACTTGAATTCGGACTCCAGTTTCCGCCGCTGATGGAGGAATGTGTACTCATTTTGCCACATTGCGTCTTTAACGACATGTTTCGCTCCTAATTCAAATCTAGGGTTTTGAGGCACGCGAATTTCTTAAGTGATTCGTTCCCGATCTTTGGGGACCATTCAAGAGGGGGTATTGCTGTGACGGCGACAATGATAAGGGGTCATCGTCGATGGTGGCAGAGTTCAGCTCGAACTGGATGAAGGAGAAGCTACAGGGAAAGGAGGGCGGTGGTGGCGGTTGGGCTCCAAGGACGGCGGTGGAGGGAAGTGGCGGTGACAACCAATAATGCAAGCTCAGGAGATTTGGGGTTTTTTATCCTTCAAAGGGAAGCTGGAGAGCTTGTCAATTGGAACACAGAGAGAGCTTGTAGAGGAGTTTGGACTCTTGGTGTTGTAGTGTGAGCAGGAGAGTGGAAAAATTTACTCTGGTTGCAATGGGAGTAAAATTTCATCCCTACTAGAGGTGAACTATTATCTCCTTCAAAATTTTCAGATGTGGTTGCAAACATAAAAAAAATGTAATCTTTCAAGAAACTTTCTTTTTTTTTTGGTACAAATCTTTCAGGAAACTTTACCTTCTTAAAAATTACTCCTCATTAAGCCCAAACCAAATATAGCCTATAATTTAGTTGTGTGTTTGTTTATGCTTCCTAAAAAAAGTAGAAGTAGAAAACAATTTTTCTGCTTTTTATAGAAGCAGATAAGAGTAGAAGGAGAAGCAGTGGAAGAGAGAAAATGTTATTAGTTATTTTTTGAAATTTGAAATGTAAATTTATCCTTATAAATTTTATGAAAAAATAAAAAATAATCTTTCACTATACCATTTTCATCCCTTGTTTTATTTAAATTACATATCATATCCTTAATTGTAATTTTACCCAATAATTTAGACAACAAAAAGGAAAAAAATATTACATGAAATCTTTTTTACCACATATGTATTTGTTCACATAAACTAATTTACACGTCAATTCTTGATAATCAATATATGTCACGGATTCATTGTTATCGTGAGTATTTTTCCCCTTTTGGTGGGAAGGAGTTTGAGCATAAGAACCCTTTTTATTTTTAACATATATTTCCTAAAATTTAATGTAAAATTGTTATAAAAAGTTACTGACATTCACTAAAATTATAGAGACCTCCTTTATATTTACAATTTTCTTAATTAATTTAAGTGAAAAATGGATAATATGTGATATGTACACAATTATTAATAATAAAATTATAGTATTTTGACAATTATATATATACACACTAAAATTTCCCTTTTAACATAAATTACAATTATAAACTTCATCATCACATAATAAAAAAAATAGTGAGTATTTTAGTCTATCTACATATCAAATATATATTACCAAAATATTATAATTTTGTCAATAAGAATCATACACATATTATATGTTATTCTTTTTGTTACTTGATTAACAAATCAGTAATTACAAACAAAATCGGTGTAATTTTAACGAGACCTCAAGGACGTTTAGTGACAATTTACAAACAGAAGGGTGTTGATGAAGTTTTACAAAATATAACATTAAACTAAAAGTATATATATAATCGATAAGTTTTAATATTAATTAAGCTTGTCTTTTATGTTTTGTGGCCAAATTAGGAAGTATGCTTAGCATAACATAAATTTTTAAGGGAAATGTTAGTATAAATAAATTCAAGTTTTTGGTGAGTTCTACGTGGCATGATATTAATAAATATTTTTATAATATCTATATATTTATAATTTTAAATTATGTTTTGAATTGAAAATTTAATATATTGTCATTTGTAGAGTTTATCATAAATTTGAGATTATTATGAATACTCATTTTTCAAACCATTTAAATTTAAAATATACAACATACGATTATGAATTCTATATTATTTGCATATTTCAAGAATTGATGTGCTAGGCAAATTAACATAATTGTATATATCAAAAATTATTTTGTTAACCCTAAACATAATTAATATAAAAATTATTTTATACTAATATTTGTACGGATCTGCGTGATAGAATTGACACTTTACAGAACGACAATTCAGAGTGGGATCACATGTCGTGTTTGTCATTATTAGCAAGGATGAGGCCTAAAGGTAATTAACTGCTTTGCTTAATAACTATGTACTATCTATTTTCTTCACATTCCTTATGCAATTATAGATACGATAGATCGAGTTTGACTTTTAGAAATTAAGTAATTAAGTGGTTCCACTGTATCTCTCTTACGGTGAAAAAGATGAACTGAGAGGCTTAATAACTTTTAGGGTCTCGCAAATGACTTGTTTAAATTATTATATAAAAATAATTTTTAAAAAGTAGCTTATATATAAATTATTTTATATACGAATATATATATATATATATATATATAGTAATAAAAATAGTTTTTTTGAGGGTTTTGAAAAATATTTTTTGAGAAATTAGATATTTCGATTTATCAAAAATCACAAAAAAATTACTTTTTGAAAAGTAATAGCCTATATAGTCAAACGGACAAATGTAATTTTAACTTCAAAAAAAAAACTTAAACAATGTTATTCAAATGGACTCTTCTTTCTATTGAAAAATGATAAATAGCATTATTCAAATGAGCTCTTATTTTCTTATAATTTTTTACTTTTATTTTTCATGATATGAAATTTATTTTATTGACACATTTATTTGAAAAATCTTCATACAAGGACACTCGAGAACAATAAATTTTAAGAACAAAAATAATAAACCAGCCTAATTTTTTTATTCCAAATTTTAATGCAATATTTACTTAATTATAGAGTCTTCGCTTTTTATATTTGATTTTTTAATTAATTAGCTCATGTAATTGACAATTTTTTTTTTATTATTAATGATATGAGACTTATTTTGTCCATATAGTTCCTTAAATTTCATACTTGAATTCCCAACAAATGATGTAGCAGTGCTTAAAAGTGTTGCTATTTTCGTTATGTAGAGTGGAGATGGTAAGAGACAGGAAGAGAGATATCCGTAAGTTGCTTCTAACAGGATTCTTTAGTCCCTTTTAAGGCACTACTACTGTGACTACCCTTTCGTTCTTTCTTGAAGCAACCCAAAGCTGCCATTGCACGAGACTGTAACAACTGTAGTTTGGTGACTCTGGTGCAGGTGCTTTGTTACACAAGTTACAAAAATGCCTTGGCTCACACTCACACTCTCAATATTGGTCTAGGATTCTTTTGTTCTTTCTCAACAAGGGAGCGAGTTTCTTTTGATGTACGCACTCGAATGAAAGAGGGGCAATGTGTTAACTCTTCTTAAATGCGCCCAGCATTGTTCAATCATAATTTTCAAGAATTTAAAAACCGAACCGAGTATCGAACCGGTCAAGGTAAGACTTCAGAGATTTAGAGATTCAACCAATTCAATTGGAGGTCCTATCGGAATATAACTGGTATATAATATAACTTGTATTTATATAAATATATAATAATACAAAAATTAAATATATGTTATAAAATAACTAAAAATTAAATTAGCCATAAACAAAACTCATAGAACATAACATAATTCATCCCTTAATCAAAATAAACATTATCTATATAGATCAAATCTTTTAAGTTACTACTTCCCATATCAAAAAAGGAAAAGAAATAGCAAAAATGAGATTTTAGGTTTCCCAAAATGATATCATTTTGTATCTTTTATATATATATAAAAAAAACTATCTGACCGGTTTGGCGGTTCCTGGGAGATTCGTACCGATTCTCAGCTGGTCCTTGAAGGGGCGGTTTTTAGCCATAGGCCGGACCGGGTAGTAGGTCATTCCCGGTTCAACCAGTTCGACCAACCAATCCGGTCTAGTTTTCAGAACCATCGTAATTTTAAGCAACATTTCTTTAGATTAGCCAATTTTACATGCATTAATAGTCATAACTAAAACATAAAGTCATGTATTTTTTTTTTTAAGTGGTCACAATATCTTTTAATAATTTTTAATCATAACCATTTATATATATTTATACAGCTAGATTTGATCCACACATTCTCATATAAAATCACTTCTCATGCTATGTTAAGTTATACAACATTTTGACTTACAAAAGATTATGATGAATAAATTTATATAATATGTTATTTATACCAAACAATGAATAAGGGCATAATATATAATATTAGCTTATCCTATCATGTATAATACAACATATCAAACACACCCTAAATGTTGTATGTAATATCACCTTACTTTAAATGAGGTTAGCTTGTTATGGTGACATCACCTTATTTTAAATGACCCTTTAAATGAATTTCCAATCAATGACTCCCGTTCCATCAGTTAGCCCAAGGTATTAGGTGATAAAGCACCCCTCAAATCCAATTACTAGGCCATCCATTGGCATCACAACATATCCAAGATTTATTTTTTTTAATTAAGCACTACTTGGACATTGGTACCTAGAGCCTTAGAATTTTAATTTATTGCCTTTAACGCTTATCAACCCTACACTTATTTTATTTGCTCTTCTCTTTTTTAAAACAAATTCTGCAAAAAATTCATTCCACCACATGGATAAATTCAAAACACAAAGATAATAATTAGAACAATTCAAGCAAGTTGGGATAGTTTAAAGATTACCACCACATGCCATCAACTGCCAATTTTCAAATATCTGTCTAAATAATGGAAGAAGTGAGACAATTTTTATCTTTTAGATGACAGGTTCTAGAGCTATTCAAGATATCCCTAATAAAAAAAATCAAATCCACAAAAAATAAAAATAAAAATACATGGAAAGCAAAGTACTCCCTTGATTCTATGCGATCTCAATTATAGGTAGAGAGATGATACATGCATAACATAATAGGATAACAAACTTACACCGTAAATATAGATGGGGAAGAAGACAAAACAAGAAAACCAGGCCCAACGACATTAATATACTGAAATGATGAAGAAAAATAATGATGGTGTAAATTTGTTGTGCGATTTTATTGGACAACAAATATTTTTCTTACATACAATTGTAAAACATTGTTATTTCAACATCTAAAAGTGGATATCTAATTGGAACATACACTCTATCACCATTGGATGTGATGGATTGGTGGAAAAAGTGGGGCCACCGTCAAATCCAATAGTGATGAAGTGAGTGTCCCAATTATACACTCACTCTTAGATGTTGAAATAGCAATTTTGATAATTGTGCAATGTCAATCTTCAATTGTATTTCAAAAAGAAAGCACCACTTCATTAGTGTTGCAGCATTGTGTTTGATGCTGAAGCACGGACGTGAGTTGCACTCTAGATATAGGATGCTATAGCACTGGTGAACGTGCATCAACACTAGTGCTAGAGTCCTAATTTGCTTTTGTGGATGATAGAGCACTGGCTAAGGTGCTGCAACACTGGCATGATGAAACTCATGCATTGACCAAGAGCTATATATAGTGCATTTACTGGTCCCTTCATCAGAATTCCATATTAAAAAAATGCACTTAGATAACACAAGAAAATTAAACAAATATAATAAAAGTTAAAACTATGGAAATCAAAGAATAGACATAAAATAAAATAAAGCCTGGGTTACCTTCCTAGAAACACTTGTTTATTGTCCTTAGCTAGACTATGTCCCTTTTTTCAAGTTTTGTCCAAAGAGACAGAGGAGCCACACCTTCCTCTATACTGGTGCTGTGAATTGCCAAATGGGGAGATTTCAACTGCTCCAACCCAAAAGCTATCATATGGATCCCATCTGCTGGTGATACTTGCTTAAGGAGCCATTTCCATAAAAGGGCCATTGACATCTATTTGATAATATTGAGCTTCCTCATTAAGGGAGTCCACTGGTTGAAGGGAGTCCACTGGTTGAAAAACTATAAAATTCACACCCTCTTCTTGGACTCTCAATGTGAGTACTCCTTGTTCGATATCAATCAATGCTACGGCAATAGCCAAGAATGGCCTTCTAAGTGTATGATGCACTTTGGCATCTTCTCCATATCTAATATCAGAAAATCAGCTAGGGAGATAAATTTGTACACCTTTACTAGAACATTTTCCACAATGCCATACGGAAATTTGATGGACCAATCTGCTAGTTGTAGGGATACCATCATGGGCATCACTACTTCAATGCCTAATTTCTTCATCACAGAGAGAGGCATCAAGTTGATACTAATCACAGAGTGTTTTTCCAATGGTCATATTGGCAATGTTGCAGGGTATAGAGAAATTCCTACGGTTCTTTAGCTTTGTTGGAAGCTATCTTTGAATAATGGCATTGCATTCTTTAGTCAAAGGCACATTCTCATCTTTCTTTAGCTTTCTTTTTTTGGATAGTAGCTCTTTCATAAGCTTTGCATGGGATGACATATGCTCTAACGCCTTAGCAAAAGGGAAGTTGATTTGGAACTTCTTGAACACTTCCATGAACCTTGAGAATTGTTTCTCTTTATCCTGTTTGATCAGCTTACCAGGTTATGAGACTCTTGTATATAAGTTGTCCTTCAACTTTTCTCTCTTGCTTGCCACTTTCTTAACTTTCTTTTCTCCTTAAACATCTTTTTCTTTCTTAATCTCTTTCTCTTTCAGGCCCTCTTCTCTTAATTTCTCAACTGGCCCCACCACCTTTTCACTTCTTAATAAAATCGACATGCTGTGATGCCTCAGGTCCACGTGAATCGTGCTTTGGTGCTTTCTTTAAATCTGAAACATTTAACAAAAATACTATCAAGCATTGAGTTTGAAGTGTAGCAAAATAATGGTTAGTTATTTCATAAAGTTGATTTCTAAAGCATTTTAATAATAACATAACTTTGATAATAATACTTCAACAATTATTAAATTAAAGCATACAACATAAAAATTAAGAAATCAAGGAAGAGAGAAATAACACAAATATTTTTATACTGGTTCAGCCAACTTACCTACATCCAGTACTCAATACATGTCGAGATTCCATTAACAACAATTTTCTCAACCTGAGAAAGTAAATTGGATAGTTTTTGCATTAGTCTTCCCAAGCTATCACAATGAACAGTAGACAACTCCTACTATCACAAACTGAGTAATTCTGTACCAACCTCTCCAAGTTGAACTGAGTAGTTTTGAACTAGCCTCTCCAAGCTGAACTGAGTATCTCTGAACTAGCCTCTCTAAGCTGAACCGAGTAGTCTTGAATCAGCCTTTCGAAGCTAAACTGTGACCTACAAACAACTCCTACTGCCACATTGCAAGTAGTTTTTCCTAACCTCTCTAAGCTGAACCATGATAACAGGAATGCCTTCATCATCATGTTGCAAGTAGTTTACTCATAGCCTCTCCAAGCTAAACCGTGATGAGTAGAACACCTCTGTCATCGTGTTGCAAGTAGTTTTACCTTAGTCTTTCCAAACTATGTGTCACTTTTATTACTACTGAATTAAGGTTACAATGGTTATGGATTTGGGTTGTCACCCAAACTAGCCTACACTCATGTTTCCTTACAAATATTCAATAAAACAGATCTGGAAAACATCGGCGACTTATTTCTAATATCTCTTTCTAAGAAGAGTATACAAATCATTATAAAACATAGAAAGAGGATTTTACACTTCAAGGAGGTTAATTACATATTATGATGAACATCAAAAGAAGTGTGAAGAGATTTTTCTAGAGTTTTTACTCTTATGTCTTCAACTCTCTCATTGGCATTCAAGCATAGCATCTCTATTTATATTGGTTTTTCTTCATGACCGTTGCCCTTGATCAGATCTCCAAGTGACACGTGTAGATCATCTGTTGTGTCTTGGAAAGTTAGTTTACAGAGGTAAGCTAACAAACTTGTCACATCGGTTATAGAAGTTGTTGTATTATAGAGGTTTCTAATGTCCCTCTTTCTTTTTACTTTCTAATCATGGTTTCTGAACTCCTCCTTCTAGAAGTTAGGATGTTTGACCAATCAGGCAGAAGAGATGACGTTCCAGATATAAAACTGGGTTTAACTTGAGATTTGAATTTTGAATTTTGAATTTCCCTCCATTTCATGTAGTGTTTTGTGTTCCACAGTTAAGTGACATTTCTGACATGTGTAATTAATCCCTTGATCATTCTTTGATCTTATAGTCTCCAATCCTGGCTTTTTGGTGTTGATTGATTTGCGATTGTGATGATCGTTGACTGAGTAACAAGTTACTTTTAAAGTTGGAATGATTTCCTCATTCTTCAGTGTACTTTTTGAAGTCGCATGTCACTTTCTGAAGATCATTTCCTTTGGTTTCTTATTTTTGTATTGATCTGCTTCATTCCTTAATGCATGTAAGCGTTCTTTACATGATATAATACTCACTTCATTTAAGTTCATTCTCTTCCCATGAGATAAAATATGTTTACACATGCAAAATGAAATTATTTTCACTTAAGTCTATGTAATGCACTTCGAAATTTACCTATTAAGTTTAGTTAAGAAACTCAAGGCAGCCATTAGTCATTTTTGAAAATACTTTCTTTAAGCTGGCTTTGTTGTCATTCAAAACAATAAATCTCATACTTTCTAAAGGGTTCTGGAGCTTATACGTGTGTCCCTAGATAAGTCTAATACGATCTTAAGGTTTCCTAGGACCAACCCATGTTGTCGAGAAGGTCTCAGATACATGAAAAATAGCAAAAAGTGAAGAACATGTATTCCTGTGACAGTTATAGTGGTGATTGGTGTGATTGCACCTGTAGTAGGTCCGTGGGTGACTGCTGTAGCGATTATAGGTTGCTATGTTTTAGAGAGGACTACTGTAACGATATAGATCACTATAGCGGTTAGGCAAATTTGTTCATGGAGGTCTTATTGCTGGAAACCCATATAGTGGTCATAGACCATTATAACGGTCATGTGTATGCCCATCATGATGTTTCTCTTCTGTTAACTGCTATAGTGGTCATGCCTTGATATCAAAACACGTCCATAATAAATAAACGATATAGTTTCATTTAGTGACTTCC
This sequence comes from Dalbergia cultrata, assembly GCA_031216105.1. NCBI lineage: Eukaryota > Viridiplantae > Streptophyta > Magnoliopsida > Fabales > Fabaceae > Dalbergia > Dalbergia cultrata. The sequence goes on from CM062345.1 coordinate 12,413,442, forward strand.
TAACACTATTTAAACCCTTCCCCCATGCTTATTTTTAATCAAAATTTGAACCCTAGCCCTTCATAGTATTTCTTCCACCTTTTCACTATCTTCTTCCTTCAATCCTACCTCCTCTAAGCTTCAAGGTAAGGATTTATTCATAGTTTATGTTGGTTTCCTCTTTATTCCTCCATGTTTATGAATTACGGTGTTTATGTTCTTGATTGTTGTCAACTTTGAATAGTCTCCCAATGTTCATAGAACTGTTCTGGTATGGTTATAGTTTCTTTATAGGTTTTTTCTATTGTTCTTATAACAGATGTTGGTGTCACTCCTACTGCCTAGAGCCCCTTTGATGTTGACACCACAAGTCTCACTCCAAACGATGAACGAGCTTGAACTGATGACCTTATTTTCAATTATTATGAGTATGTTCTAAGTGTTAGGATCGCTTAACATGAATTTAAAAGTAAAAATATGCTATGAATATGATTTTGCAATGTATACCAAGTTTAGAAGTATTTTGAACCTTTGAGTAAATCTAGAAAAAAAAAATATGTTTTAGAAAATCATGGGACCATGATTGATCTGTTGTATATCATGAAAATGTTTAAAATGCTCATTAGAAGGTTTTTTGGAAAAGATGTGATTTAGTAAGTTTACCAAAATGGTCAGACATGAAATATGAATTGATGAAATTACTTTGTTTTGAAGATTTTGGAATCTCTTATTATGCTTCTAGAAACTGAGCTATGTTTTATTAAAAATATTGAGTTGAGTATGATTTATCTCCATTGACAAATGTGATACTATGATTTATGAGTTTCCAAGTTTATGAAATTCTGTCAGCTTGAAATATGATTTTAGAAATTTAGTTTTGTATTATTGAAAGTGTTGAACTCAACTCAGTATGATTCAGAACATTAGCCAAGCACATATTCTATGGGTCTTCTAAAATCACCATGACTACAAGTTGATGATCCCTTGGGCATGATTTCAGAATCCCAGTAATACTTGACAACCAGCTTGTTAGGACACATGAATATGGAGCTTTCTGAGTTTTTAAGATTTATTCAGTTATTTGTGAATTAGTTTTAGACGGTAACTATAGAGAAAAAAACAATAAGTTAACATTTGTGAGATCATAGCCTTGGCACTAAGTTGTTAACTAGAGGACAATCTCGCCCCTTCAGAGTGTTTAGAGAATGAAACCTAATTAGGTGTCTGCTTTATAGGACCTTGTTAGGTGCCTTTGTAGAGTTTAGAGATTAGAGTAACTAGATTTATTAATGTGTATATTTATCATGTTCAAGGATTCCTATTTCTCTAGTAATTACTACACTATGAATTTATAAATGTTTTCCTATGTAATTATATATGTAGATATTTAAAAATAATTTTTGCTTGATGCATGTATGTTATGTGTATCTTGTTAGTTGTCCCATATAAGTGGTGGGTGAGAATCTAATCACTGAGTCCAACGACTCACCCTTCTCCCTTCCTCTTTATAGTTGCAGTTGTAGATCCACTTATCGCTTAGTTGCTAATTCTATAGTCCCCAGCTATTCCAGTGGTGAGCTTTACTTTGTAGTGAGGCTTAGTTAATGACTGTGTTAGATTAGAGTGCTCTAGTTTTGCGCAAGTAGGATCCAAACTATGCATCATAATTTCAAATTTTGTTTTTAAATGCTAGAATTTATGACTTTATTCATATGTATTCATTTTTTAAGTATTAAGCCAATTTTTAGATTATGACTATGATCATGGAATGAAACAGTTTACGTTTTCATGAATTGTAGTAGCACATGTTAAATTTATTTATGATGAATTCATAGTTATGTATGTTGAAACATTTCAGTTTTACGAATCTGAATATTATGCCTCAAGTGAACATTTTGATGATGATTTAGATTAAATTACATTATTTTAAGTATGAAAGTCTCGTTAATCCATGCTTTTAGTAAGTCATGTTACCGATGAGGCTTATGTAGGAATCTAATCCCTCACGTGCCTGTCACGTTCCCTTATTGAGTCGTGACACTTACAATGTGCATTGGGATTGGTGATTTGTAAATTAGACATTTGTTTGGGCAACTCTCCAATATGTGACTCCAAATTCCGAATGCTTGCCATATTGGTTTCAAGCAATTGTAGCATTCTACTTACCAAAATTTTTTATGGCTAGCTCCTAATCAGCCTTCTTCTCTTTTGGGGGAGCATTTTGGTATGATTCCATATTCCCTTGATTACCCCAGGAGACTAGGATTTTTTCTCCATCCTAGGTTATATGTGTTAGAATATAGGTTTTTTTGAGGCCTTTGTGGCCATCCTAAATAATTCACCTATGCCAATGTGTCTTGACACTTTGGAATGCCACCCTCAACATTGAGTGATGAGGGTCTGAACTACTGCTAGTTGCATTTGCTTGAAATTGTTGTTCAACTCCAGCATCTATTAGCCAAAAGATTAATTGTGTAATTCATCATCTTATTCTAGGTTAGAAGAGCATCCTGAGTCTCAAGAAAGAAAACTCCCCTTTGCTTATCAATGGGTGCTTGGCGTACTGATTAGATGCCATAATTTCAATAAGTTCCATGGCCTGTGAATGAGTCTTTAAATTGAGTGAACCCTCACCAAAAGCATCCAACATGGTTTTGGTAGTGATATTAAGACAACTGTAGAAAATATGCAATTGTTGTAATTTTGCAAAGGCATGATTTAGGCACTTCCTCAGTAACTTTTTAAAGTGCTCCCAAGCCTCACACAAGGATTTGTCATCCTTTTGTACAAAATTAAGAATGTATGCCCGCAGCTTGACAATCTTAGATGGAGGGGAAAATTTGCACAAAAATTTGGATGAAAAATCTACCCAACTAGAAATACTATTAGGTGGTTGTGACAGCAACCAATGTGCAGCCTTATCATAGAGTGAAAATTCAAAAAGCCTTGGTCTGCTAGCATTGTCACTAGCTCTATTGATCTTGAAGGTCTTCTTGGCTACACCCTCTAAATTGATTTTGTTGCACAAGATTGATGTAGGTTGGCCTCATTTCAAAATTATTGGCTTGTACAGTCAGCCTCACAATGCTTGATCTGCAACTAACAATGGTAGGGATAGAGTAGTCCTCCAAAAGGTCACCAGCCATCTGTCGTTGCTGCTAAATTAATGCTCTTTCCTTTTCCTTCTTTTCCTTTGCGAATTTCTTGTTTTTCTTGGCAGTCTTTTCAATTTTCGAATAAAAAAGAAGTGAGCCTGGTGGAAAAATACCTTGCATGCATAGACTAAGAACAAGAAACTTCACAAAAAGGTTAGTAGCAAGGGTAATTCAATAATATTGAAACTTTTGATCCCTACCAACAACACCAAAAACTTAATAGTCAATTTATAAAAATCGGTTTCTAGCAAGTGCTTCGAGTCTCAAATAATAAGAGTGAGAAAGGGAATATCGTCCCACAAGGATTGAAACTCAAGTACCAATTCAATTGGATAATTTACTATTTAGGAAAAATTGTAATTAGAATGGAATGGTGATTGGAATAAAAATAAACACTAATCAAATTAAAATGGATTGTGAAACAATGGAAAGAAAGCAGCTGTTAGAGGTTGATTTTATCAAAGTTCCCTGGCTTTGCACTACCTAATTATTAAAATCCTTTCCTAATAATATTATTAGTCCCAGTCGAATTGCTCATTATCAATAGTTATTGCATGATCTTTGACTACCATAATCCTCTTAGGATAAACTATACGATTAATCTCTTGTATTATTTTAAATTTATCATAAGGATGAAGAACAATATTTCATAAAGATCATACAAATAAATATTTCTATCTCTAGCTGCTTTAACCTATGTTAAATTCTAGTTTCTCTTATTTTATAAAGTGAAATCTCTTTTGACAGAAATAAACCATATATTAGTTAATGGGTGATCTAACCAATAATAGCATTAAGATTGATAGAAAATAAGGAATAAATTAGAAGAAATTCAAATAACAAAAATTGTGCAAATCAGTTCCTAAGAGTCTATCTCCCTAACAACTAAGAGAATTTGAAAGACACAGAGAAATGAATAAAAGCAATAGTAAAAATAGCCATGGATTCTTCCCAAAAGGGTCGTTGAATCGTGGCCTTCACAATGTAAAAGTATGTAAAAGGAAAAGGCCTAAAATTGGTTCCTAATTCACTTAAATAGAAAAATAAAATAAAAATGGCAAGAGTTGAATGCCGGAGCACTGGCTTTTCTTATTATTCCCGAGTCATTGATCTACGTGAGCGTTGAAGCACTCCACTAGTACTATTGCATTGGATTTCCTGTTGAATCACTCACGAGCCTTCACTAGTGTTGGTGTTGAAACGCCCAAATGGGTGCTGGAGCACTAGAGTTAGTGCTGAGGCACTTGCTTTGGATTATCTTCAATTTAAAACAAAATCTCCAAGAACTCATCCCCAAATCAAGCTAAATTCGATTCCAAATATTTATCCAACCTCCAATATCTGATTCTACATATTAAATCAATTTAATGAGGATATTTTGCCTATAAATCTCTATAAAATCACATCTCACTAAATAAATCAATTAGAAAAAGATTTTCAATTGGTTTCTTAGAAATTTAATCAAGAATAACTCAAATTAAAAGTGATTAGGATCAGATACATTGGAGAGAATAAGTAATTTTTTCAAGTTATCACATAGTAAAATAATATGGGAAATTTACACTTTATCCTCTAAACCATAAGTTATATGCAATTTAACCCCTAAATTTTAAAAATATGCATATCTACTCTTTAAATGTTCACAAATGTATCATACCCTTAAACTTTGAAACATGTGTAAATTAATCCCTTTAATTTTCCTAAATTGCTAAAAGATACCTTAAATTTTATTAAATTCGTGATATTCCCAATAATTATTGGAAAAATTAATGGAATGATCAATTTACATATTTAAGAAAGTTTATTGGACTTAACTTCATATTTTTAGATTTTAAAATTTAAAATTCACATAATAATTTAAGGGCATAAAATGGAATTTCCCAAAAAATAATTTGCCAATTTACAACTTTAGGGCAACTATTGTGTGAATATATAAAATCCAATTTGATAGCTTACGTAAGGCTATAATTTAAGCCACCTTGCATAAAATAAAATTTTCTATTTGATGTACATCAATCAAATTACTTAGGCGGTGGTTAAACAAGTTGACACATGACCTTTCATGATGAAAATTACAAAATGATCTTGGCCTCTGCACATGATGTATTTATCGTTGTGCATGCCTGCTCCAAAGAAAGAAGGGTGAATGCTAGCTGTAACAAAGTTTTGTCAATTACTAAGCATGTAGTACTGCCAATGTACATTATAAATTGATGCGGTGGCGCCTTTCATTTGTATGAACCGTACCACAAAGGTAATAGAGTAAGAGTTAAATGGATTTGGAATAAAGCGATGTGTTTTATTATTAGATTAATAAAGATAAAAAATATCTTATTTCTAAATTTATTAGTTTAAAAGTAAAATCACTTTATTTTAATTTCTAAAGCAATATTCTCACTTTAGAATATTTTTATCCAAAATTATAAAAATGAGAGAGGTGGACTAATACAAATATTTTTGACAAAATGGGAAAATTTTACTAAGTAAAGTAATTACAAAATCTTAAAATATAAGAAAAAAAAAATAACAACACTCTCTCTTATATATAAGAATTACAAACACAAAGGAATACACTAAGAGATGACTGATACTTTTCTCCCTGGAACACTCACACAAATCTCGTTAAAGTTGTGTTACTCTTTTCATGCATTAACTCTGATACCTAACTTATTGTACACTGCGATAATAATGCCAGTATTTTTGGCAAAGAGAGCTTGCTCTATAATGATAAGAACATGATTGAATCAAATTGTACTTTTCAGTTGCCATCTTGGTGCTGCGAGCGACTCACTTTGCTATGATTCAATCTTCAAAGAGAACTGCCACACACAAATATGAAAGGGTCCTGAACAAGGCGCCCTAGGACCCACAAAAATAACTTATACCACCCAACTTTGTTTAAGATATGCTAATCATTCTAAAGGCAAAAGAAATCTAAATCGCACTTATTTTACATTTTACATGTTCATGCATTTATGTACCAAACACAGAAAAAGGTTAGCCCGTCTAGTTAGTTCTTGTACTTTTATTTTTTTATTTCTGCTTGATAGTTCTTTTACTTTATTATGCATTAACATAGTATCGAACAACTACCTAAACCAAGTAAAACACACCACAATATTGAAAATGTTGATGTGTCTTGCTCTTTTTTATTAAACTCTCGAGTTAACTCATTTGAAAATTTTGATTTTTATAAACTTAGATAAACTCATGATAAACTCTTGGATTTACTCTTTTAGTTAAAATTATTTAATATCTCAAGTGACAAAACATGAAATTTCATAATCTTAACTCATAATTAGACATTCAAAAGTTAAAATTGGGGTTAAATGTATTTTACCTTCTGAATTTTAAATTATGTGTAATTTATACTCTGACTTTTTAAAACATGCATCATGACACACTGAATATTTCAAACTATGCAAAAAACCCTACTTTTCAAACGGTGCAAAACTTTAAATCATAATAAAGAGTCATGTTGCACACAATTAAAAAATCAGAGTTAATTGCATATAAAATTCACAGACAAAGTGTTGAGTTACACAAATTAGAAACATCAGGGGGTTAAGTGCGCGTAAATTTTATTTTCATTAGTTGCCAAAATTATATTGAGGGGTGTTTTGTACAGTTTGAAGAGTTCATGGTGTCACAATACATGTTGTGTGTGATACCCGACGAGATACATGTGTCAGTAGATTTTTTTTTTTTTTGTATAACCTCAGGATCCCCCAGGATCCACCCATATTGTTGGGTCCTGAATTTCACTAAATTTAGATCCTAAGCCTCCTTGAAGGGCTATATGATAGAGCCTGATTTTTTGGATCAAAAGTTTTAATAACTGTTCTCCAAAGGAAAATAAGTTAAAGAATGATTTTTAATGAATTTTATGAAACCTTTAAGCGTTTCATTTTTAGTCTACAAGTTTAGAAAATCTTGAAGATTTGCGGATTTGAACCAAAACTCAAATTTTGGATTTTGATTGGTTGTGATTTTAATTTTTTGGATATTTTATTTAAATCCAAATGAAGGGTATTTCCTTATTTACATTATGTTTTAAACTTAATGGAGAGTAAAATAAAGGAAAACATAATAATTAAGATAACCTGGATGCCAAATGATAGAAAAAAAATGCAGAAGTTGGGTGAATTGTCACCGCCATACTGCTATAGCAGCCATGACCACTATAGTGGTCACAGTGAGCGAGTTTTTCAGTTTTAATGGTCTGTAGACCACTATAGCGGTCATAAGTGATCAGTGGGGCACATGGGAAAATGGCTAGACAGCTATAGCGATCATGGACCGCTATAGTGGTGTCAGTGGGGCAAAAACAATGTAAAACAAGACAGTTTCGTTAAGTGACTTCCCACACCCTATATATATACCCTCAAACTCGAGGGAAAACACCCTATTTCCGAAATCCTACCTCAAAACATCATTTCCTTTTCTTCTTCCTCCCCTCCACTCTCATCCTCCATCAAATCCACTTCTTCCAGGATCCAAGGTGAGTTTGGTTGTTAGTTTACGCTTCTTTTTTCTCCTTCTTTTCATATTCTATGGTTTGGGTTGTCATTTTCTTCCATTGTAGTGGGAGTGCTCTTCCAATGTTATTAGAGTTATATTAGAGCTATCTAGAGGATGTTAGAGGTTAATCTAGAGTTTATGGTTACTCTGTGATAGTTGTTGGTGACATTCCAAACTCTTAAAATCAAGTTGGTGGTGCCCACATACTCTCTATCCAAACGATGAGTGGGTTCAAACTCATGGCCTTAGTTTCATCATTATAACTATGTTTTACGCATTATATTGTTATAAATATGATAGTAGAGATGAAAATATGAATATCTATGATTTTGCAAGCTATAGCTAAGATAAAGATTTTGAATGTAAGATGAAAAATGCAATTTAGAAAACCAAAGGACCATGATTAATAGATTGTATATTATGGAGATATTTTATCTGCAGCTCTAAGAGATTTATTGCAAGAATATATGATTTAATAAGTTGTTATTTTATCATATATGTTTTAAAATTTCAAGTGATGTTTTATAATGTCCAATTAATATATTTATAGATGTTAGAGAAATATGAAACAAGAGTATGATCCAGCTTTATGAATAAATATATTATATGATTTATGAGTTATTATGATTATAAAACTCAGCATTGAACAATGATTTTAGATTTATCAAGTATGAAAAGATACGTTAGCTTAGAATACGAATTTAGAAGTTTAGTTTTATGGTACCAAGGGGTATGGAATTCCGAATGATTTATAGGAACTACTAGATACATATTCTGTGGGATTGAAATCAGAATGTCTACAAGTAGTGATCCTTTGGGCTTAATTTTCATAGCCCCAATTATGTTAAAGTCAGGTTGTTAGAGTTATATAAATCTAGAACTCTCAAAGTATTAAGAACTTAAGGGCTCTTATTCACGAGGGACTGAGCACCCACTCTTTAGTTATGAAATTTCAGCATTTTTGCTTTTATTTATTTTTAGTTAGGTTATGTATGATAGTAGTGTTAAATAGTCATGGAGGTAATAGCAATAAACAGTCATGGAGGCAATAATATTTAACAGTTATGGAGGCAAGCCCAATAAACAGCCATGGAAGCAATATTATTGAATAGCCATGGTGCCATATACAGAAAATCGGACCTGGTTAGGTGCCTATAGCTTGTTCGACAAGGACTATTATGATTTCAGCAGGTGCCCATGTTCAACAAGGACTAAGTATAATCTTTCAGTTTATAATTTACAGCTTTTATGATTATATATTTATTTATTAAGTTCAGCATATTGTTTCTCAATGCTCTACCGCACCCTTAGTTAAAACGATTTCATGCTTGATTGTGAATTTATAAATACTTGTTTATGAATCCACGGAATGGAAAGTGTTTTCTTAGCTAGCTATGTATATAAATATCAAATGATTTATGTATGCTGCATCTATATCATATTATTTATATTTTTTAGTTGTCTCATGTGGGTGATGAGTGAGAATTCACTTACTGAGTTCGTTGACTCACCCTTCTTCCTTCCTTTCATAGTTACAAGTACATATGTTATTCAGTTATCGGTCCAGTAGACGCAGTTATCCTTTGGTGAACTTTACATTGTTGTAAGGCTTAAGATTAGGCTTATGTTAGATTTAGAGTGCTCCAACAGGTAGGATCTGAACCATGCATGTATATTGAGATATTGTAGCTATCTTCAAGTTTATATATTTCCCTTTATGTTTCCAGAGTTTAAATATGTATTTGGAATAGGGACTATGATTAACAGGTTTGCAAAATGAGCTAGAGATGTATTTACCATTTAGTCTTCAAGTCTTAAACTGATTTTCAGAGCATGACAAAAGTGTTTACAGATTTATATATGTGAATATTTTAGTTTTTACAATTTTTAAATATTGTGTTTTAATTAGAGGAAAATGATAATGATTTAGAAAAAAAAAATTCATATTTAAGTATGTTACTATATCATATTATGCATTTAGAGAAACATGTCACCTAGTAGGCTTACGTTGGGATATTTTCCTCATATGCCTGTTATGTTCCCAAGTCAGGTTGTGATATTTTGAAAAGTTAGGATGTAAATTGCACATGATTTAAGGTTCAGGAGATAAAATGCATTTAATTGCTAAAGTTATAATATATTGATAAGTTATTTTGATTTTTAATGCTCTAAAATCTTCGTCTATTTTATTTCTTAAGATTTTAATTTGTAATTTATATTTATGATTTTATTTACTTAATTATGATGTTGTAACCGAATATTTTATATATTTTAATTGTAACATTAACTTATTTTGTTTTAATGAAATATAATTAATATTTTTAATATTATTTTTAAAATACGTATATTCTTACATTTGGCCACTTGAGCCGTGAGCTCGTGAGCCTCTATCTATAAACGGGATGAATCTGAAAATTTTATCGGAACTAATAAAATAAATTTAGATTAAGAATCACTTTAAACAAATATAGTACTTAAATAATATTTATTTCAAACTATTAAAAAATAAACTCAATAATTATAATGTAGTTTTGGAATTTGTGATTTTGTAACTCAAAATTTGAATAATTAATTTGGTCACTTGATCAATTTTACATTTTTAATTCATTTTTAAATATTGCACCTAAATTTTATTAATTACCTCCCTCTTTATATTTTTTTTTATTTTAAAATATATACTTACCTAAATAATTATTATAATAATTTTATTATCTAACATTATATTGTAACTGACTGTCATAAGGATAGAGTAAAAAAATTATGTTTTTTAATTTTGACCCAATTATCTAAATCAAGTTGATCCAATCCTAAATAGATTAGCTTAGTTCAATTTTAGTAAAAAAATATAAAACAAATTAATTAAATTTGATCAATTTAATTTTTTTAAAATTCAAAATTAAATTGATGCGTAAATATCCTGAACAATCTAGCTAGTCATTAATATTAGGTATTCTTTACTACTTTATGTCCTCGATCTCCCATAATAACACACAATTGACTTTCAAGTTGAATGAAAAGATTATAGAAATCGAGAAGCTGTCTAACAAGAGTAGTATTATTTTTACCACTTAAAAGAAGATATATATTAATACCTACCAGAATTTAATTGTGAAAAATAAAAGCTTTTTTCTTTAGATCGGGGCAACACAAAATTTAGTAATGTTATATTAGGTGTCAATATAAAATACGTGGCATGAGAGGTTAAAATAAACATTTATCATCAGATAAGAATGTGATTTTCATGGTGTATTTTTCATTAAAAACAGATAAAGTCAGACACTCCTCTTCGATATTAAATGAGATTTATTTCGTGCTTATTTATTTATTATTAATTGTAGACATGCGAAAGTCGGTGTGACCCGCAGTATTCATTTCGTGACTGGGCCTTCGTTCGTTCATGAAATGCCTCGAGGCTCAAAAGAATGCAATGGTCTGTTTCCATTGCCCTCTGTCGGCAAGCACCACGTGCCCAACTCGTTCTCAAGCACATTCATTCATAATATTAAAAAAAATTAGGGGTGTTTGTAACTCTAGAGTGCCCGAGTGCAACCATTAAAAATAACAATTTTGTAAATTTTTTAATATATTTATTATCTTCAAAATTTCAAAACCTCTTTTTTCAATATAAAAGTTAATATAGGATGTGTTAGAAAAATCCTAAAATTAATTGAACTTATGAATGAGTGAGTATATTATGTATGTGTTAAATAAAGTTGATAATGTTATGAAATTATTTCTTCTAAAAGATTAAGCTAATAGCTAGAGATATATGAATAATTTTATAATGGAACATGTTTCCACACAGACGAGTGCTTTTTTACACTTGAAATGTGAATAATTTATCATAATGGGGATAATAAGAATTGAATCTCTCACCTTTTAATCATGATGATTTAATTATATCATGATATGGAATCATCTTTTCTAAAACTTAATTCACGGATGCATAAAGGTATATAATAGTTTTATATTCTAACACAAACCTATTTTTATTATAAATATTAGGTTTTAGGCCTATAATCATCAATAACCTCTCTCAATTCAAAGGTTTAGAGTTCTAGTTAAGATTATATATTAGAGGTATGCAAAGGACAGGTTGGATCACGTTGAATCAACCCCAAATCTGTCCAAATAAGCTTCAAATTGGACCGTGTTTGCGAATCGGATAGAGCCATAGAGCACCCCCATTCTGTGTGTGTTCTTAAGTGAGGGCAGCAAGACATCTCATTTGTAGTTTAACCGGAGAGAATAATGAAGTGACTAAAAAGTTATGTCGGTATCAGTCACTACCAGGAAAGTATTGAGTAATTTTCAGTAAGGAACTCCCAACTGTTGCAATATGTCACTTTTAACATCGTTCTTCGTGGAAGAGAGCTACCAAAAAAAAAAAAAAAAGATTGGATTTGGCTGTGTCTACAGCACACTCGATACGGTAGAAAATAAAGTGCACTATATTATAGTTATTGATTAAAAAAAAATAAGAGAAATAATTATCAGACATTTATGATTTATTATGAAGATCAATAATGTATCTTACACAATTTTAACCTTAAATTTTTCATCATCAACAATGATTATATACTTTATTACTTACAATGCAAGTTACACTTTTTTTCCTGGGTCTAAACAAGTTACACTTTATAAAATGGTCAAAATCATTCATTATTTTTCTTACTCACTTATTCAATTGGCTCAATAAATGTTTAGCTGAAACATGAACCACTCTCACAAGTTAGTAGGTGCACAAATCTATTATTTTACTAAATTGCACAAAGTTTAATTGTGCATTAATGATTCCTTAATATATTAAGGGATTTTCTAATTAGTGTACTAAAAATCCTAATTAAGAAAAGTGAAAAGAGACAAGATTCTAAAATTTTAGGTGGGTCTTATGTAATGAAAACTTGAAAACCTATTTTTCCTATACACTAATCAGAAGATATTGGTTAGAAAAACCCATATATTAAAACTTTTAATTTTTGATTCCTTAACAAATTTGCTCAGCCACGCTCTTTATATTGCTTCAAGCAAACTTCCAAGTTTAGGGTAATGTTCAATTTGTTGAAAAATCGAAATTCAATTCTCATATATACAGAAACATCCAGCTCACCAGCCAAAGTGGGTGAATACTTAATGCAAAGGTCACAGGACGTAACATTAAATGCAGATTGATCAAGGATATCTTCCCCCAACACACATTTAGCAAAAGTCCAACCTGAATAACTATAGAAACTTCCATTGCTTTCATCTCTGTAGGGACATAAGGCGTTGGTTTTCATTTTGAATAGGAAAACAACACATGCCCAGTAATTATATTCCAATTCCATGTAAGTTACTGGATGACACTCAGTTTAATTTGGTAGTGATTTTCAAAAAATCGATATGCTCCCTAAAAGACTAATAACACAAAGTTGGTTCCAAAGTGATAATTTTATTATGATCGAACAACATCAACTTTACTCTTGTAAACAGTGAATTTCAGACTATTTAATGTAAAAAAGTTATCATTCATGGACCTCAATAATGCAATATTCTTTTAAAAACCAAATATTTGCATTATTCTTTTAAAAATCAATTTGATATTTTACAAGTCTTTTGGAAAAATATATATATTGGAAAAAAAATTTGTCCCAATTCAAGGTCAATAAATGGCTATGAACCCAGCAAATTAGTTTTGGGTTAGTTGAATAGGGCTGTAAGTTTTCGGGCCCCTTTTGTTTTTGTTCCAGATTTGGGTCCTCGCCATTTTTACAGTTACCAAAAAGAAAAAAAGGCATATGTAACTTGTTAAATTAATGATGTGACTTCATTAAACTCCATGATGACAATAAACGATGTCGTTTTGACTTAAAGACGCTTTAAGATAAAGGATACATAGGAGAATGAGGGGAGTTAAAGGTTTGATAATGCATAAACTTAATCAATGAAAAGAGAAGATCAAAATATGGTTGAAGGATTAATAATATGTCATTAGACCTTGATGAAGCGTTAAACCAACAATTTAACGATTGAGTACATATATATTTATATTATTTTTTGGCAAGTGATGGAAATGAAGAGATAGCAAAAGGACTAAAATATTCCCTTTTGTTAAAAGGGAGAGAACACATTAGAACTTTTAAATCATTAGGGTATTTCTTTTTTGATTTTTTGTCGTGAAAGGGTGTGCTTGGTTAATGGATGAAAAAGGGTGTAAACTACACATAAAATCTATCAAAGAAAATTTATACCCAACTTTTTATCCTAATCAAAATAGAACTAATTTGTTCCCGAAATATATTGGTTAGGATCGAGTTTTAGTTTTTTTTTATAAAAATTTTTGGTTATGGGGTTTGAGTTTTTTCGAGGTCCTAAATTTAGCCTACTTTTTATTTGTTAGTACATAATTCATGTAATTCCTCAAGAAAACTTCTAAAACAATTTAGTACCTAAAAAACTGAAACTAAATTCATGGTCCCTTAAAATATTAATTGTTAGATACATTAGTCACTATGTATATTTAATCCTCTAAACACTAATGAAATTGCAAAGTGACTTGTTAACAAGATGTTAAGTGACGCATGTGTCATCAAAACTAGAATGAAATTTAAAACAACTTATTTTAGTGATTGAAATTAATAAAATGGGTAATTTAAGTGTTCATTAGAAGTTATAAAATTACTCATTTTTTACAATTTTAAACACCAAAATAAGTGTAAGATGTTCTAAAACAGCATCATTTTGTTTGCATCCAATATTTTAATTGCGTGTCATCATTATACTTTGTCACATGTGTAAGTCTATTAACATAAAACTAAAGAAATGGACTAATATATTTATTATTTTCAATCTTAAAAAACCACAAGATTAATTAATTTTTTGGAAGAAAAAATAGTCTAATTCAAAAATCGGCCCATTTATTAAGTAGACTATTCCGGTTTTAATTGGGCTTTTTCTCATGAAGGCCCAATAACAATTGACAGGTGTCAACATCTGGTTTGCCACGTAAACACACAATTTTTTTTTTTTGATGGGAACGTAAACACACAACTCGACTGTCATAAATAAGACTCCGCCGCCGAGAACAGTCACCGCTCCCACCGTGCCCTCTGCTCAAAAAAAAAAAATAACGAAACTCTTCAAAATCCAAAGCTGCAAAGAAGAAGAAGAAAGTGCAACTATCAACACAATGAACAACGCACAAAAGGTGCGAGTGGCATTCATGATAGCCACCGTAGCAACTATCTGCATCTTCCTCACCGCACGGTACCGTAGACGAAGGCGGCGTAGTAACCGCAACAACAACTCTCCTTCGACTTCGTGTTATTTACATTCCGAAGCGAAGAAGCCACAGAGCCTATTTAAGTGCGTCTTAGCGGATAACTCCTACACTCCGTTTAAGCACTTGAAGAACCACAACGAGTCTTCTGGCGACGGTACCATTTTCTCTCGAGTGTTTTTATGTGTTTGGTTTCCCAAAAAAAAAAAAAAACGGAAAAATTGAATCTTGTGAAATATTTTTGATGTGTTTGAGTGATGCTGCTATTTCTCTGTCGCGGTAATCGGAGCGCTTGCTTCCGAATCTTCGAAGGCGTTTTCGTGGTTTTTGCATCTGTTAAGAGGATTGAAGTGGTTTTGTTCAGTTCAGTTTGGTTAGAAATGGTACATTTCTCAGGTGTTTTTGTGTTTGGTTGCGAGGAAAGTGAAGGAAAATGAGTCGCGTGTGAAAATTTTGTGTTTCAATGCTGATTCTCAATCGCGATAATCGTAGCGAAGGCGCAATGTTTGTTTGTTTTCGTGTTTCTGCGTGCTTTGGATTATTTTAACGAGGTTTTTGCATCAGGTTTTTGAAAATTGAAGTAGCGTAGTTCAGTTCAGATTAGTTTGCGATGGTACACTTCTCACTAATTTTGTGTGTTTGGTTTATTCCGAGGCTTAATTGCGATAATAGTAGGGAAGACAAAATATTTCTTGTTTCATGTTTTTGTGTGCTTCTGATTATTTGAAGAGGTTCTTATGGCTTTTGCGACAGGTTAAAAAATTGAAGTAGCTCAGTTCAGTTCAGTCTAGCTAGTGCCGGTGCATTTCTCGTTTGTATGTGTTTGGTTGCGTAGAAAATGACGTAAAATGAATCATTGGAAAATTTATGTGTTTATTTATCCATGATGCTCAGTTGCAACAATTGTGTTAGGGACCCTTTGTATGGAAAAGTATATGTTAGGAGGAATAAAGGAGCAAGTGGGCCACATGTAGGGTCCACTAAGGGTGTACAGCTGGACGAATGACAGTTGTAAGGCGGGTATTTTTGGAGGGAAAGACAGTTAGGGAAGTAGGTAGAGAATAAGAAGGGAAAAGGGGTTGATTGGAGAGTGTCTAGTCATTCTATCTGATTGTTGTTACAGAGTTTGAGGGCTCTCTCCTCCTCTACCCCCTGTATTCATTCCTAGGGTTCTTGAGTCAAGATACCCCAAATTCAATAAAGATTCATTGATTCACTTGGAAACAGTCCTAACATTGGTATTAGTAGCTCTGTTTTCCTGGGGCATTGGTTCAATGGCTGCCAAGGTCAAGAAGAAATTGGAAGCAATGCAGGCTTCGATGTGTGTGATGCAAGCGCAGATGGAAGAAAACTGTGAAACAAATGCTTCCTTGGTTGCGGCGATCGCGAATCTCATGGAATCCATGAAGAACCTCGGCAATAGATTGGATTCTATGGAGAAAGCTCCGAATCGAGAACTTCTACTGTCACAAAACCAGAGGCGCGGACCCTTCCAAGATGATCGGGATCAAGTCAAGGGGTCGTGCGAAGACTCCTTGAGTGTGAGATTGCACTGTGAGCGGGGGTGCAATTAAAATCACTGTGGCAACAGTGAGGGTTTTCCGACTGGTAACCAGCGCTAGCGCAACACGAAGCAGTGGAGGAAGATCAATGTATCATTGTTTCATGGAGAGGAAGTGTATGCTTGGGTTGATAGCATTGAGAGGTATTTTCAGATTTGAGAAGTTCTCTGTCGCAATGGCTGCAAGTTGCAAAGGTCGCAATGGAAGGCAAGGTGTTGATTTGGTTCCGTTGGTTGGAGGACACAGCACTAGATCCAACATGGGAGGCGTTCACTAAAACAGTGGTGAAGTGCTTTCAACTGGAACTGGTCCAGAATCCCTTCGAGGTACTGTTAGGGCTCAAGGAAGAGAACTCCATCCAGGAATATCGGGAGCAATTCGACTTTTTTTCCAGTCCTCTGAAGATTATAGACAAGAGGTATCTGTTTGGTTTATTTCTCAATGGCGTTAACGAGGAGGTAAGGGCTGAACTCAAATTCACTGTTATTCTACTTTGGACGAGTTAATGAATTTGTCTGAGCTAATAGAAAGTAGAAATAAACTGCTCCAAAAGTGTGTTAGTAGACCTTTTTCAAAATCTGCTGCTGGTTGGGGACACTCCATTAGGGGGGCTATAAGGGAGCTTTCCAGGGTAATTCAGGGACAGTGGGGGATGAAAAAAGGGGGTTTGTTTCAGGAAGAAAAGGGTTCACGCAGCTTACCGATGAGGAGTACAGGGATAACAGAACCAAAGGTTTATGTTTCTCTTGCGATGAAAGATTTACCCCTGATCACACTTATAAGAATAAAAGCTTTATGTTTATGTTGCTGGAAGAGGAACCAGAGGGTCATGGGGAGACATTTTAGCATGACGCAATTGAGGAGATAGGTGAGGTTACCCCAAAATTGTCCCTAGACTGTAAAAGCATGACAGGGAACAAAAATCACAGATCTATTTGGGCTTGGGGGATGGTTGCTGGCTGTCAGGTCAGGTTGTTAATAGATCCAGGCGCCTCTCACAATTTCATGTCCTACTTTGGTACAAGAGGCCAATTTACTCGTAGATAATGAGACTGATTTCATGTTAACAGTGGCTAATGAACATCAGTCCTTAGGAAAAGGGAAGTGTCAAAGCCTGACACTTTCCCAAATTTGGAGGTGGTGGAAACCTTTTCTGTCTTTCCCTTAGATAACTCGGAACTAGTTCTAGGGCTGGCATGGCTGGATACTCTAGGGGAGGCTCGAACCAATTTTGGGAAATTGAGACTTACCATTGAGATGGGGGCTAAATTGGTGGACTTTCAAGGTGGTCCCGAACTGTGTTATTGGGCTACTGCATTGGGGACAGCTATCAGGGAAATGCAAGGACAAGGTGAGGGGAATGTGGTACCGTTGTGGCCTATTTTTCAGAACATGGTAGCAACAGAGACAGTGATTCCAACACAGATTCAGCAAGTCCTGGAATCACATGAAGCAGTGTTTGAGCCTTTACCTGGGCTCCCTCCCTCTTGTAGTCATGATCATGCCATTACCTTAAAGGATGGGGCTGAAATTCCTAATCTTTGACCCTACCATTACCCCCACTATCATAAAAATGAGATAGGGAAGTTGGTGAATGAGATGCTCACGACGGGAATCATTTGCCCTATTATTAGCCCATTTGCTAGTCACGTTATTTTGGCCAAGAAGGAGGATGGGAGCTAGAGATTTTGTGTGGATTATAGGGCCTTTGATAGAATCACTATTCCTAATAATTTCTCCATTCCTTTCATTGATGACTTGCTAGATGAGTTAGCCAGAGCCATGGTTTTCTCTAAGCTGGACCTTGAATCAAGCTATCATCAAATATGTACGATCAAGGGAGATATTGGCAAGACAGCTTTTCAAACACATGAAGGTCATTATGAATTTCTTGTCATGCCATTCGGTCTCACAGACGCCCCTTCTACCTTCCAAGCCCTCACGAATGACATTCTTTGACCACATTTGGAAGTTTGCCTTAGTATTCTTTGATGACGTACTAGTTTGCAGCAAGGATGTCGAATCACATGCTGTCCACCTCTCTGCAGTATTTGACCTGCTTACACTTCTAAGGTACCAGAAGTTTAATTACTAGTGGCCGCAAGGGATGAGGTGTTAGCTGAGTTGAAGTCTCGGCTACAACTAGCTCAGATGATGAAATACTGTGCAGACCAGCATCATAGGGAGGTGTCTTATGAGGTAGGAGATTCGGTCTTCCTAAAGTTTCAGCCCTTTAGGATGAATTCTCTAGCTTGTAGGCCTAATGTGAAACTTTGTCCCCAGTTCTATGGGCCCTACCAAGTGCTGGAAAAGGTAGGTCATGTGGCCTATAAGTTAGCTCTCCCACCTGCATGCTGCTTACACCTGGTTTTCCATGTAAGCAAGTTCAAAAAGGGTGTACTTCTCAGGGCTGACTGAAGGAGTGTTGCAACCAACTCCAGAAGACGTTTTACAGGTCCAGTATACAGCAGAAGGGACAACAGAGATTCTGGTTAAGTGGAGAGGCCTTCCAGACCATGACACAGCTTTGGAGAACTTTCAATGCTTGCAGGAACAATTTCCAGCAGCTCACCTTGAGTACAAGGTGGTTCTCCAAGGGGAGAGTAGTGTTAGGGACCCCCTGTGTGGAAAAGTATTTGTTTGGAGGAATAGAGGAGCAAGTGGGCCATATGTAGGGCCCAGTAGGGGTGTACAGCTGGAGTAATGACAGTTGTAAGGCGGGTATTTTTGGAAGGAAAGACAGTAAGGGAATTAGTTAGAGAATAAGAAGGGCAAAAGGGTTGGTTGGAGAGTGTTTAGTCATTCTATCAGATTGTTGTTACAGAGTTTGAGGGCTCTCTCCTCTGGTTTTCATTTCTAGGGTTCTTGAGTATTTGTCAGGATCCCCCAAATTCAATAAAGATTCATTGATTCACTTGGAAACAGTCCTAACAAATTGTAGTCGTTGTTTTCTTGCTTTCACATGCTTCTGATTCAATGAAGAACATTCTGTATTTTTTCGCATCAGATTAGAAAATTGAAGTAGCTTAGTTCAGTTCAGTTTAGCTAGCCATGGTACATTTCTCGGTCATTTGTGTTCTTGGTTGCTGAGAAAAGAATTAATCACAAGAAAATGTGTTTAATCCTAATGATCTCAGTGCTTGTTAATGATAGCTTTTGTTTTTGTGTTTTGCTTGCTTCTGATTCTTTGAAAAGGTTTTGTATGATTTTTGCATCAAGTTAGAAAATTGGAATACCTTAGTTGAATTCAGTCTAGCTATCAGTGCAAATATGGTGCAATCTGGAGACGCTATTGTGAAATATTGAATGTAAAAAAATCTATTGGTTTTGGCAGAAGGATAAATTTGAAATGGAATGTTTTTGTTATCTAGTTCTTAATGATACCAAAAAAAAGGCATGAAGAAATACTGAAATCTACAATATCTGTTGTCAAAGTTTCTTTTGGATGCTTGATGATCCAGTGCACCGAGTTCTCTATGCAAGATTATTAAGATCAAGCTAAATTTAGTGATTTTCTTGCAGAGAATGCTTTGAATTCACATCCATATGAAGCAGAGATTATGGAGTTGTTAAAAAATCCTCCGCTTGAAATTGAACTTAGTACTGAGATCCTGGACTTTGAAATGAATGATTCATATGTTTGGGTCAATACAGAGCTGCAGTTAATGGAACTGGCCAATGTACTAAGCAATGAAAGATTCTTTGCTGTGGACACAGAACAACATAGCTTGAGATCTTTCCTGGGCTTTACAGCATTAGTTCAGGTAAGTTTTTACTGCATTAACCCCTCATCTCTAATTGCATTAAGGCAGTTATTTATTTTTTGATAAATTTGTTAACACCTTTTTTTAATGCTATCAAGCAGATTTCTACACTGAATAAAGATTATTTGGTTGACACGATTGCTCTGCATGATTTTATGGGGATTCTTCGCCCAGTTTTCGCCAATCCTTCAATTTGTAAAGTATGTAAGTTATCAGTATCTTATTTCTAGATGTTTAGTAGGAGTTGGAAGTTTGTGATGGAGAAAATAATTTTACAAATTGGCATTAACCACTTCAATAAGCCACTTTCCTTAAACCTAAATTTGTTTTTAATAAAATATATAGTTAGAATAATTTAAGTGTAGGTGCAGCTTGTGCGAAATATTTTGTATTAAAGCATTTATTTTTATTGAAAATATTGTAGTTGATTATCGTTTGTGTTTTTGTTGTCCAAGTGTATTTATTTCAGTTCTGTTCTCAATGGAAATTTTGTCTGTAGGTGTTCCATGGAGCTGACAATGACGTTGTGTGGCTACAGAGGGACTTTCATATATACATCGTTAATTTATTTGATACTTCAAAGGTGAGCTGTTAACGAGGGATCATGTTACCTGACCATGTACTAGGTGCCATTTACCTAACATTTCTTTCATTTCTTTCTTATGCATGGCAGTGACAGTAAAAGTTTGCCTTTTAGGATTGACTAGCAGATTTTGTTTTATGAACTTGTGTTCGTTCAGGCATGCGAGGTGTTGTCGAAACCACAGAAATCACTTGCTTATTTACTCGAAACTTACTGCAGTGTGACAACAAATAAATTATTACAGGTTTGACCTGATCATCTTCAACAAAGTTGTAGTCTTGAGTAGAAGATGCAAACCTTTTTTCATTTTTACAGTAAGGCTTTAGGATGTTTTATGGTAGTGACTAGATTTGCCATTGCTTTTATCTGCTTAATTGTAGCGTGAAGATTGGAGACAGCGCCCCCTCTCAACAGAAATGGTTCAATATGCACGAATAGATGCTCACTATCTGTTGTATATTGCAAAATCTTTGATCAGTGAGCTCAAACAACTGGACAACGGTATGCCTTCTTGTCTAATATTGCATGGAAAGATAAAAAATTAGAAACAATTTTTTCTCTCTCATAAATACCAATCATTTCCTTATTTATATCCCTCCATGCCCAAAATATAATGTGGGCTAGGGAAATAAGCAGGTTATTTTATACCTGGGCCATGCAAGATCTGCAACCCATAACTATAGTATCGTGCTAGGTATTTTTCCATTTGGGATGGGTGAACTTGATGGAAAAGCATAAGAAAATTTTCCTATGCTGCACTAACTGAAGAAATTATCACCTTCTGTCACTTCTCAAGTCAACTCAACCCTTTAGGACTTTTCTTTGATAATGTCAGTTGTGTCAAAATTCTAAATTTATTATTCTGTCAGAAAACTCTTGTGCCGATGACAAATTCCATTTTGTTCTCGAGGCTAGTCGGCGTTCGAACATAATTTGTTTGCAACTTTTCACAAAAGAAGTTGAAGCTTCTCCTGGTGAATCTGCTGCATTATCTTTATTTTCACGTCATGTGAGCGGTCAAGGTTTTTCTTCCGTTTCTGATGAAACCAAGGTTTGTCCTGTACAGATTTATCGTGTGAGATGTCTAGTTTGATATAACATTCTAATGTGGTCCTCTGATTTCAGTTTCAGAATATTGTGAGGCAGCTGTGTGCATGGAGAGATCTGATGGTAAGTTATAATATGTAAATGCTCCTTAAGTTTAGCTACCATTTAAGAACAGTGTTATTACTGTAAAATGTGGGTGTCAGTCTTCTCCCCATTTCCTTGGTTGCCTAAGTTAATTTACAAACTACGAGATGGAACAGCAATTCAGCCCCATGTTCAAAGTCATTTCAGAGAGATCTCAACATGCTTCTTGACCATATGGCAACATCTTTTCATGTCATTAAATGAAATGGATTTAGATCCTCTAAAGTGAAAATCCCTCTCAAGTGATAAAGTGAGGGTGTTTCCACCTTTGGATAAAAAAAGTGCATGGTGTATGGGGCCCATTAATTGATTTAAAAGTGGGATCACCCTCACTTTATCACTTTAGAGAATCTAAATCTGAAATGGGATAAAACCTAGGAGGAATGCAGGACTAAGAAGATGGGGCTTAATTAAATAAATTTAGGAATGTTATGATATATTGAATTTATATCAATGGAAAATACTTAATATCATGTCAGTTATTAATTAGTGATGAATTATTAAGTTTTCTATAAATAGGAATAGAAACAATTACGACCAAATCTCTTCTTGTATCCCCAAAAGAATGTACAAAACTATGTTAAACTGTCTCTATTGTGATGACAATTACAATTTTTTTTCATACTATAATGATAGTGAACTTACAGTTATAAATCAAGATTTTGTTGTTTATTTTACAAATTTTGATGGAGTGCCGAAGGCATTCTAGTTAATGACAGAGATATTAGTTACGTTAGCTGATTATTCTTGCTTGCAGGCTCGCATTCATGATGAGAGCTTAAAATATGTACTGTCAGACCAGGCAATTGTTGCTTTGGCGAGTCAGCCTTCAGTGAGTCAAGCTGAAATATATAATACCATAGCTCAGGCTGATAACAATGGGGAAATAGGTCTGAATTCTTTCACCACTTCCCCGTGTCCTGTTGTTTGCAGCCATGTGAGTGATATCAGTCATCTGCTTGCTGACAAGGTGGTTAACCATAGTGATATTTATTCAGTGATTCTTCAGAAATGCCTAGGTCCAAATGGCAGTTGTCCACTTTCTATATTTAATTATGTTTTGTTGGTTAACAGTGACTTGAAACCTACTTTATCCTCTAAACCCTCTGGCCCAAAAAATTTTAGACAATTTTCCCGCAAGGCTTCCCGAGATTTGTTTGTTCAAAAATTCTCGTGTAAATCTCCCGTTTATCATAATTGCCGGATATTTGCTAATGATGGGAGGCTGCTTTGTTATTGTGATCGGAAGAAGCTTGAATGGTTGGTGCACTTTCTACATAAATTTCATTGGTAAAAGATGCTGTTGCTCTGTGATTAATTAACAACTTTGCAGGTACATTTGTCGGGATCTCGCAAAACTTGTTGATGAGGATCCCCCAGCTATAATGCTTCTTTTCGAACCCAAAGGCCGTCCTGAGGATGAAGACAATGATTTTTATATCCAGAGCAAGAAAAATATATGTGTTGGGTGTGGTGAAGGAAATCACTACTTACGGTATCGAATAATCCCATCATGTTACAGAATGCATTTCCCTGAGCATTTGAAAAGCCATCGTTCTCATGATATTGTCCTTCTCTGCGTGGACTGCCATGAAGCTGCCCATGCTGCTGCGGAGAAGTATAAGAGAAAAATAGCTGCTGAATTTGGGATTCCTCTGTATGTTCGTAGGGTAATACATCCCGTACAACAAACTGATGTACAAATTGAGGGAGGTGTATCTCCATTAGAGTTACGAACAGCTGCTATGGCTCTTCTACGTCATGGATCAAGAATGCCTCAGAATCGCCGTGAAGAACTGACTGAGGTTGGATCATATTTCCCCCACCTGATGATGGATGCAGGAATTGTATCGCAAATAGTTAAATTGATAGTTTGGGCAGAGCTTAGATGTGGTTTAGAAATATTTTAAAGATAGATTGGGTGAACTTTAAATATGGGTTCTAAATTATACTTCTGTAGTGGTTATCAATTTAGCATTGTTCATGGTTGTCATGGAGATTTTCATTTACAGTGGGAGCTTCTATTTATCAGGTTATTTGTTAATTTGTTTTTCAGATTGTGAAGAGATATTATGGAGGAAGGGAGATATCTGAGGAAGATCTAGAAAGAGCTTTGATAGTTGGCATGAGTCCTCATGAGAGAAGACGTTTTGAGAAGAAGAGAGGTTTTTCTTTAAAACATATGGGAAGTACTACTGCAGTGTCAGAACAGGAAAATCATGCTGATTGCACAACTAGATTAGGGGATGTAGACGTATCAAAAGTTGATTCTCTTGATGGTTCAAATGCAATTGAAGAAACAATAAGTGAAGTAGATGGAGAACTTTTTATGGTAAAAGATGATTTAGGAAACCACACTATAACTTCTGATATTGGAGTTGATGGAGCTGTCTCTGCTACAGCATATCGAAATACAATCACAGTTAAAACTGTGGATTATAATGAAAGCAGTGACTCTGCTGCAAACGTTGATGATAGCTGTCTGAGCAGAAAACAACCAAATGGAAGTAATGAATTATCTGATACCCCCAAAGATGAAGAGTCGACACAAGCTAAGCATAATTCAAAACACTCCCTCTTGGGACATGGACCACATGGGCAACAAGTTGTAGAACATATAATGAAGGAATATGGTGAAGATGGCATTCGACAGTTTTGTCAGAGATGGAGACAAGTATTTGTGGAAGCTGTAAATCCGCGTTTTCTTCCTGCTGGTTGGGATGTGAAACACAGGTACGCTATCATTATTAAATTTTCTACTCGTTCAATTGTAACCACAAATGGTCATCCTTACATCCTTTAGTTACACTCAATAAGCATCTATTTCATATATTTTCTGAGGCATAGTTTCATTACATATGTAGGTTACAACTAACAAGAATTAAATATGTAGTCATTTTGAACAAATTAGAGGCACGAAAAATGACAGTCGTTTTCAAGTTAATTCAAAGAGACTAACGCTAGGTTCCCATCTTAAATGTAGACATATTTCATGAACAAAAATCCTCCATTCCCCTTTTTCGTGTGTGTGTGTGTGTGTGTTTTTTCCCCCTTTTATTTTTGTAATTTTTCAATTTGAGCAGTTGCTAAGGTAATTAATATTGCTTAAAATTGTCATCAAATTCGTAAACATTGTTGTTGGTTAACCTCCCAGAAGAAAAATCTATTGATACTCGTTTTACTGCCATTAGATAGTTATCTATAGTTCACTTGTAATAATAAATTGTATAGCAACTGAATTATTATTCCTTTCCCCAAGGCTTTGATTATGGACACTGTTTTTGCCAGTGGAAGAAGGGACTTTGGCGAGTTTAGCGTATACAATCCTGGCAGAAGAGTGGTTGATGCTAGTACTCAGTGACTCCGGGGAGCTGCAACACATGTTGGGGTTTCAATGACAACACATGTCGGGTTCAAAAAGCTACTGAGATATGTTAATTTCATTTTGTCGTTATTTTTATGTGAATCTTGTTTTTAATTACAGCAAAGCAACCACAAGTTGCTTCTAAAGATAAATTTGCTCATGTTTTTATTATTCGAGCATCAGAAAACGCGAGCCTTTTTATTGAATTACAACCAAAAAAACATTTAACATGTATGACAGATTTCTTATTGAATTACAATGAAACAACATTAACATATATAATCTCTGACCCACGTTACACCTTTGGATCGCCTTAGAGAGCGACCAAGTAAAACGACAGTCTGCTGTGAAGAACGAAGCATTTTGTATGCCCATGATATCATTCCCAAACCCTGGTATAGATAAAACATTTTGCTTTAATTTATTTATTTTATAATATTTTTTATTAATAAATTTTATTTTATGTTACCGAATAAGACAGGTTTTAAAGACTTTAAAGGAGTGAAAAGGTCTATAAACAGAGAGTTTCTTCTCTGAATTAAGATATTAAATATATTTGAAAAAAATCATAACTACTGTACCAACCAAAAAATAAAAATCATAACTAGATTAAAAGGAGGGCATATTGCATCCTCTCCCCTAAAGTCTATCTAAAATACACTTATCCCTTATTAGATTTTAAAATTGCACTCATCTCCCTTAATTTTTAAACACCCATTATAATGACATCCTTTATTTTTCGTACATACAAGTTACACTTTTAAAACTTATCAAAAGACATTTACATCCTTGATTATGTTTTAAATTTTCTAACGAACGTTACTCTTAACTGTTGTCACTGTCTTCTTACTTACTATTCAAAGGCAAGAACCACGCCAACAATGACCACTACCACGGCTCCACTATTTCAGTGGCCCCTCCTTCGCCTTCTGCGCTTATGAGCCCAACTCCAATCTGAATGCTCGACCCCGCAAGTTCGACTCCAAGCCATCCAAAAACCGATTCGCAGAGTCCACGATGACGCTGCTTTCAGCGCCAATTAAATAATTAAACACGAAAGTTGAAATAAAAGGGCAACACCTAATCATTATAAAAAAAAAACCATGCCAAAACAAACTTCAACCAATATCCTAGTTGAAATGCGTGGAACCTACTAGGTTTGCATCAATAAGTCATTTACTCCCTTCATTTCAATAACTATAAAAAAGCAAACAATGCACATATTATGGAAAACAAAAAAAAATCTTGATAAATGTATAAAACTACGTGAATTACTAAAATTGTCCTTATATCGTCATTATTACTGATATTAATAAATGTGTTGATTATTTAATTAATACATTAATACTAAAGGTATAAATGAATAAAAAAAAATTAATACTACCTAGATAACCTAAATGGAAAAATATTGTGAAATATCGAAAGGTACAAAATCGACAATCATTATGAAATGGAGGGAGTATATAGCAAAATGTAGTACATACTTCCGTGTCACCGGTTTCAATGATATAATAAGAGTTCCATTTCAATATGCTAGAAAGATGCATGTTTGATTATAGGTTTTCTTTTCTTTTTTTTTTTCCAGTTTCCAGAAATTAGCCCGATAAAAGTAAGATGGAGGGGACAACCAATATTTGTTGTCAGACTAGCTTCCTTTATGTGATAACTCCATTTTTGGCTAATGTGGTGTCTTTGAGTAGTTTAATTGGGGTTTTGGTTAGTCTTTCTAGAGGGGTGAAGGTTGAAGAAAGATGAGTTGTTAGTTTTAATTAAGGGTAATTTTGAGATTTTAAAAATCATTTAGAGGTAAGGGAGATGAGTGAAATTTTAGAATCTAAGATGGGATAAGAATATTTTTAATAGACCTTGAGGGAGCTTGCTAAAATTTACCCTTGAATTAAAGATTTTTCACTGAAAAAGAAAGGTTCAAGAGATTTTAAAAATATTAATGATTTTCCCTTTTTCATCCTATTAAATAAGCATCACTTGGATCTAATGTGTAATTATCTATTGGATAAGCAAATCCCCTAATATCAACATAGAAAGCTTCTTCTCCAAGTATATATGTGTGTGTGTGTGTGTGTGATTTTTGCAATTGTTTTCCTTGTGATCGATTAACATTGCAAATTAATCATATCACCCGCAACAATTGAATAATATAGAAAGATCAAATTATAATTGCCAGATTTAATAATTAATTTTATAATACTTCATGTAAAATATGTTTAATTTTTTCATCAAAACCTAGGATATCCATTGAAATATAGAGGTAACATATGTGAATTTTATTTGACCTCAAAACCCTCTCAAAATGTAGAGCTCACAAAATGTCTAATTAATGTTTCATACTTTTAATTCAAAAGTCAACATGAGTTTATAGAACAACCTTTATTTTTTCATTGAATCAAGTAACAACTTAGAATCTTCTTTGATACTAAAATCTAAAATTATGTGTCGTAGGCACGACTATGTACTCCCTCTGATATTTTACACTGCTCGTTGCAGCTTGGAAGGGATTTCAAATTACAATAGTATCCACCCAACAAAGTTGACAACTGAGTTTCGTAATTGAATATCTCTTCCACTATGCAATCTTTTCTAGCCGATATCCATTTCCGTATTAAGTTAACAAAAATTCCGTCTTGTAACAAAAATCCACTTGTGCCACCTAACAAATGAAAAATGCCCCATAAATGTGCTGCCGTAAGTTGCAAGGATCCGTAGCTATAGAGATTGTCCACTCCATCAAACCAAGGAATGCAATAAAAATCTACATCAACAATATTGCCCGAGGGGTCATGAAGCCATACCATACAGGCAGTCAGTATTCACCAAAGGAAAACCAATTACAGTGACAACAGCTGTGATTTGTGGTCAATGCCGTTGAAGATGTAGGTCCCCGACATTGGTACAAATTGCCTTGTTATAAGCTGCGAGGAACAGAAGTTACGTGATTCCCAAGCCAAAGCTAAAATTATAGAACAGAACAGTAACAAGAATTATTTCCTTTCTTAACACCCATTTGAGACGATTTTGCCAGGTACTGCTATTTAAAACTACAACATACTATCATCATATAGAGAACAAAAGCCTCAAGTCAAATGCATCGGCCATTGCAACAACAACAATAATTAATTATAAAATTGAGTCTTGTCTCACTAGGAGTAATCGGCAAGATGGATGAGACGACACCATAATATCCTATCATTGATCATATTTATGTATAGAACACTTAAAACTTTTAATTGTTTTACCCATAGTTTTTCCAAGTTTCCCTATATCTCTAGTTACTCGACTACCATCTACCCCAACGTTCTTTCTAACGCACTCATTCCTAATTCTATCTTGTCTAAATGTGTGTGTTTATCCAAGGCAACATCCTCTTCATTGCAACTTTACTTATTTTCTTGTTGAATTTCTATCGCCCAACATTCAATCCCATACCACATTGTCAATCTTATAGTTGTGATACAATTTACTCTTAAGCTTTAGGGGTTCACAAATAATACTCGAAGGACTCCTCCACCTTGACCACCCAACTTGAATACCAATGTCTCCTTTTACTTCTCGATCACATCGGATAATGGAACCAAGATGGCAAATCTTGTGACTCTGGTATGCTATCATTCTCAACTTTCCAGTGTTATCAGAACCAAAATGGATCGGCTGGTCTGGACTGAAAACCGGTGAACTA
The DNA here is from genome assembly GCA_031216105.1 of Dalbergia cultrata. Lineage (NCBI taxonomy): Eukaryota > Viridiplantae > Streptophyta > Magnoliopsida > Fabales > Fabaceae > Dalbergia > Dalbergia cultrata. Next base: position 12,442,513 of record CM062345.1, read on the forward strand.
GCCACCAGTCCGGTTTGGTTCGCTAATTGGATCGGTTCTACATATGACTCGGTCAAACCCGATTAGAACCAACCGAGTTTGGCTGCAAGGTGGTGTGGGTTGAACCAATTGAGTTTAAATTCATCAATCTCAAAAATGGAAGCATGCAAGAATCGAGCTTGGAACATGTGGGAAGGAAGTTGACTCCACCACCACCAAGCCATGTGTTCTTATTATAAATTGTGTAAACAATAATACATATTTTATACTTATCTGAAGTATTTTGTATTTTAATATATTTATTTAATTAAATCTGGTTCAATAGGTTGAACTAGTAACCCAGTGGCATCAAGTCGATCACCGGTCCGAATTTAATAACTATGCAATTTTCACTTTTAAGTTAGAATTTGTGCACCTTTTGCCAAATTTGCATTTCATATACTCTGTCTTGTACAATTCTACTAATACAAAAACCATACGCTTCCAAAGCCTCTCTGTAACTAACTTCTCATTTATTTCTTCTCTAGATTCTCTTGCTAGGACTAAATGCAATGGGTCATTGCATGGAAGGAAAAAATCTTAAGTTCTCTAATATGGATTGAACATGGATTATATTCAATCCGTCCTGGGCCATGTCTCTTTCCATGCGACTTGATTCAAAATCACGAGGTTCATTCTCTATATTTATTGTTCAGAGGGTAGATCAAGATTCTCCATACCTAGTGTTCATAGCGTATAGTAAGAATAGTATCTAAAACGATAAGGAAAACTAAATTACAATAATGTTACACTTCACTCGAGTATAAAGACAGGAGTGTGCTAAAGGCAATTTATGCTTCAGCTTAAAACCTTCTTTACATTGGTTCTGCCACTCCGTGCCTCCAAACCCCTGTTTTCAATATATTTCAACAGTATTGACACATTCGCCATTCCAAGCCCCTTGGCAAGCAATAACCATATTCACATTGCCATAACCTCCCTCACATAATCCATTGCTAGTCCTGAATTTAATTGCTGATGGATTATTCTTTAGAAGCTCGTTCTTTCATAAGAATTTTAGTAGATGGTCTCATAATATTCATTTTGGGTCCATACCAATAAAAAATTTAATCTATTTTATAAAAACCATTACTAATTTCATTAGTTACAAATCTATTTTTTATTTTTTATTTTTTTTACTGAAAATTTAAGGGGAAGACTTGAATCAGTTCAGGGTCATAGCACGCTTTTGAATTCATCGAGCACATATAATGTACTTATAGATGACCTTCCAAACAGGAGAACCTAAGATCCAAGCCAAAATCATGGCAATACATGAGTCAAAATCCGTCCAGGTGAGCCAATCCCTGTTGGCAAAAATTTGACTGTTGTGTTCTATTTTAGTTTTCTTAAGACAAGATCGCAATTTGGTTTATATAAATCAGCATGGGAATTGAGTAGATAACGGACCTCGACAAGGATTAGGGATTGGGAATTGAGCAAGTATGGGGATAGGCTTAAATCCTATGTTTGTTTGGATCTGTGTGTGATATCTCAGGCCCACGTGTCCCTAGATAAATCTTGTTTTAGGTTTCCCCTGGGACTCACCACGTTACTGGGAAGGCCCCGAGCTTATGGAATCATGAAAAGTGTAGAATTAGGATCCCTTGATATAGACTGCTATAGCGGTCAAGCTATTCGACTAGCATGGCTTTTGGTCTTTGGAGACTGTTATGGGACCACTATAGCGGTCATCCTGATATTAGTATGCGTCAAAACGACGCAGTTTCATTAAAACACACCCCAACGCTATATAAACACATCCATTGGCTTGGGTTAGACACCCTAGCCGCCACTAATGCTCTCTATGTGTCTCTCTCACATTTTCCTTCCATTCTTCCTCCTCAAGCTTACGGCAAGTGATTTACATAGATTTTAGCCACTTTTCTTCCTATTTTTATCTAGTTTATGACTTGGGGCATCATCAGGCATGATTTTCTCACAACATTATTCCTCTCTATCAATCCAAATTCAATTTTTAGCAATAATATAATTTTTTACATTTTCATTATGTCCTTTGGCAATTACCGGTGCAAATCCTACTCCCCTAAGTCAAGTTGTCAATGAAAGCACATTCCTAGTTATCAACGGCAGTGGGTATGCTCATAGCTATTATCATGAAAATTATTATTATCGCTGTTATCATGAAAAATCATATTTGGAAAACTCATAAAACCATTGTTTGTTGCATGAATGTCGGAAGGTGCCATCAGTTCAAGTTATATTATATTTTACCAATATGTGATTTGTTTGGCATGATATGAATCTTCCCATCAGAAAATAGATTGGCAATTATCATGATTTCACTACCAAAAGTATTAATTAATGATCAAATATGAACAACAGGCAAGACATCATAGAACTACTTATATGAATATTAGAACACATTATCATTCTCTATCTAGCACAATATGACCCAGCTAGTTACTATAAAACAGTTAAGGAGATAAAATAGTTCATAACTATTTGATAGTTACTATATGAATAACAATTAAAATAGCAAGAACAGATATGATGTTGTGTAAATTTCAAATTATATATATAGAGCTAGAACTCAGTTAAACAATTAGTACAATGCCCAATTAAAATAAGAAATAGTAATGTTTAGTATGATAAGATTTAGCCACTTGATGGAGAGTAGTTAACAGCTAAGTTATACAAATACATACTTATTATGTATTGTAGGAATAATAGCCAGAATAATAAAAATGGCCTAAGTAACAATTATAGTTTAATTAATATTATTAATTAACATGGTAGGACTCAGTCAATTAACAAAAATTAACTAATAGTTTTTGCAACCGCTACGATTAAATTATGAATTAATCATTAAAGCATAAGAAGTGTTCAGTATAGGAAGATTAGCTTCAGTTTTATGGGTATTATTTAAATATTATCAATTTCTAAAATTAATTTGCTTATAAAGCATGAGGAAACCCAAATTTTTAGAAATAACAAAAGAGGTAAATAATAATTAAAGGTTTGCAGTTAAATCATTGATATTATTAACATGACTGTTGATGTTACAAATGGTTAGTAGACAAAATAGCATGAACAGTTTCTACGACATAATATTTAATATCAAAATTATTATCTTACAAGTAGCAACTAGGATACAGGGAATAAGATTCAATGTCTGAATTTATTGTTGATTCAGTTAACTTATGTATATTTGAGATCAATCTAGTAGAATTGCGATTTGTGTCAGAAAAGTCGTTAACCTTGGTATGCCTGGCTGCCAAGAAGGCAGTGTACCGAATGGCCATGGAGGCAGTCTTATGAGATGTTAGCCTTGATATGCCTAGCTGTCAAGGAAGCGATATACCAAGCGGTCATGGGGACAATCTTATAAGTCATTAACCTTGGCATACTCGACTGCCATGGAAGCGGTATGCCAAGCAGCCATGGAGGTCGGCTTTTAATCAGATATACCATAGGATACGGTCCTCACGAGGACAATCCCATAAGTACATGTTCATGGTGCAAGTGAAAGCTTATGGAATATGAATTCAGTTTTTAAGTTAATTTCCTTTAAGTTGGAATTTATTTAGTCAAGACAAGGGTCGAATTGCATGTATGTAAATATTATTATTATTATGTAATTACTTGCATTTTTATGTTGTATGTATTATTATTATGTAGTTCCTTGTCCCATGTGAGGTCATTGAGTTTTGATGAACTTACCCCTCTCTTTTTCTCCCCTACAAATACAGTTACAAGTTCAGTTGCACCACAAGATCCACTTCAATAATGGTGCAGCATCTTTTGGTGAGCTTTGCTTCAGAGTGAAGCTTATTATAGGTTCATGTGGTTATACTAGTGCTCTAGTAATTGTGTACGCAGGATCCCAGACCTGCATAGTATTATATTTAGTTATTTTATAAATTTCAACTATTTTATTAATTATGTTTGGTTTTGGCCCAGATTATAGTTATTACATAGTTTTATATTCAAGATTTATGTTTTGAAAATACTTCCGGATTATGGACTTTAGCTAGATTTGAATTATTTGGATTATGTATTTTATTAATTATGCTTATTAGTCAATCATGTTACCAGAGACTTCTATGGAGACCCAATCCCTCACATGTTAGTCACGTTCCCTAAGCGGGTCATGACATTATGTTATATAGGTAGCAACAACTTAGAAATTATATTTAAAAAAAAAGAAAAGGAAAGGAAAAAAATACCTCTCTAGGCCTTAGAAGCAAGGGGCAGGGATCCTTGCAAAAGATGATAAATTGCAACAAATGGCCTAGTTTAGTTGAATTCATTTTATGCACATAATCTGTTGTTTCTTTTATGTTAACTTCCCATAGCTTGAGCTCATAAAAGCTCAAAAGTGAATGAACCAAGAGAAGAGACCTTTAAAATTTTCATATAAAAAATTATATCTATAGAAGCAAAAATGTCTTAGAATAAAAGCTTGTAAACAAAACTGTTCAAGATGAGCTAGAACGGCAAACCTTGATCACTTCTTGTGATGTAATTCCTCCAACCAAAGCAGCCACAGCATGAAGCTCTGCAGCACCAAATCGACACATCTCATTGATAAGGTCCTCAGCCAAAATGGCTCCATTGCATCCCAGGTCACTGAGGAGGCCAATAGCTGTGCTTTTTAGTCGAGGTATATCCTCATCCATTGCACTGCAAAAATATTACCACATAAACAAACACCAACCTAAGTATCAAGTCCCATTATAAAACACAGGAATATATTTAGGCCTATGGGGCATTACCTGTCAAACTGTCCAGGAAAACTGTTGTAATTAGCAGCAAACCGATCCACAGCACGAAGCAAAATATAAATTCCTACAGCAATGCTGCGCCATATATATACAGGAAACCAGCTTTTCAGCAAGAGAATCCTATCCCCACAAATTAGTTCTTAAAATGAATACCCTCCCCAAGCATTAATTATAAAATAGACGTAACCTGTAATCCTCATCAGTTAGGTACTTGTGCAATTCAGGTAGGTTTGGAGAATTAAACTCATCTTCAATCGGGCGGTACCTGCAAACCTACAAAATAAAGATTAGTATCTATACAAAGGACTCAAGAAAACACGTCTAATTGCCCAAATGTTAGACAAAGAGCTGGAGAAAAATTTTGGGAGAAAGTAAGCATTTCTAATTATTTGAAATATTGTCAAACTTAAATGAGATCCATTCACAACATAAGTAATAATATCAGTAAGACGGTGATACAGCTATATCATTAGCAAATTTTCAATATATTGCAGAACTAGGGAAATTGTGAAACATTGACATTTGGTCACATGACAAATTAAAGAAAATCATTATTCAGGAAAGCAGAGTATTATACTTTCATTATTTGCAACCAAAACGAATTTTATCTGTAACTTCACAAGCTTACTTTGAGTTTTCTTGCATTTTTGCAGAAGCTTTTAATTGTTGTCCTTGGAATGCTATTTGAATCTCTACCAATCTTCTTCAAAGTACTTCTCACTAGTCGTTCCATTACAAAAAAGTCAGCCTCTGCCTTAGCTTGATAGATATTCTGCAAATTCACATATTGCCTGCAGGATGGTAGATATAGCTAAGGTAAATCAATTCATGATCTTTATTTTCTCGAGGGGAAAAAACTATCCTGAAAGCACACAAAAATTGGCTACTAACTCAGTAGAAGAAGTCATATCCGGTATAGATCCTTCGAGAGGTGCCTCGCCACCACCTTCATTTGCAATGAATTCCTGCAAATGATTAATAGCATGGTTATTAAATCAGGATACAAATCATGAATCATAAAGACTAATTTCCAAATCATGAATTGAATCGAATCATGAATTGAATCGAATCGTGAATCGCAAGATTCATTATCACTAATAAAATATAGCACGACAACATTTTCCTATAAAGAAACATAAAAAACAATATTCTCATGTAACATCCTTCTTTGTTTTCTTAGTCTTAGGAGCAACATAATGTAACTATGTGAATTGTGAAATTTTAATTTTAGAAGAATGGAATAACCAAACAAGATGCACATAGAGTGAAGGAGTAACTGTAAAACCTTAAGTTTCTTTGACTATTTAATTCTTCTTGGGAGAATTGATGAAAAAAGTTCAAAAGAAAAGGAAACTAAAGAATCGTTGAATCGCTAAATCATATTCGAATCATACATGTATTGTATGATTCATGCTTATTTTAGACACATTGCATGATACGTATCACTAACATATTAAATCGTATCGAATCGTGAGATTTGAATCGTGAATCATAAGATTCCAACTACTATGATTAATAGCACCATCAAACAACAAAAATACAAGCAACCAAGAACATTGACATGAATTATAGTTCTCCAGTGTTGGTGCTTTCAGACTCAAAACCCAACAAGTCAAAGTTCAGTGTGGCAAATTAGATAAACTCTTAACAACTTTCTATTAATCCTTTAGTCTTTCCATTTCACATGTTCTAATTACCACCCAATAAGATAACCTATTTATCAAATATCATAAGAAAGTTTCTCCACATCAAAGTGAAGCAAAACTATATATGAAGCAAGGCCAGTAGCGGAATGTCAGTAGCACAAACCTTCAGAGCAGCCACCATCACCCAAAAATCTGATGAACTGGAATCCACTTCAGCAGAGCTATCATTCAGTATCTGTTGCAAATCCATACCTAAGAAAGTGCATAGCCTTAGAGAATAAGCCTCATAATTTTGATTGAACTGGGGCAATTAATGTTGACATAATAGGTAAAAATCGCTAGATGAAAACAACTTTCTTCATGGATAAAAAATAATAATAATGAGAACTTGAAAAGAATTTATCTTACCCCTGACCAGTGACAACACATTCTTCCATAGCAAGGTATGGATTTGTCAATTTTCAGAGACCATGTAACAAATTTCTCAATTGAAAATTTCAAATTAATTTCAATGGAAAGCTCAATAAATAGTTTGAGTGACATTTAAAAGGTTCAACAGTTTTGTTCATCTCCCACCAACTCCCTCAAAGGATCCTATAAATTTTAACCTACAACCTTGCAATTCATAACATTATTCTCTATATCCAGAAACACAGAAGAACTGTGATTCAAATGAAGATTGGCATTTGGCACAACAAAGGTTATAATCAATGAGTATTAAATTATCTACTTACTAATTCCTCGTGGAGCAAATACTTTGAATGAGGCCTCAATTGCTTCTTTATAATTATCTTCATCTTGTGCTACTATCTTGGCCTTCAGAAGATCCTATGTTGTCCGCATCCAAAGCTCATCACATGACTAGAGCACCAGCAGTATAAATAGCTAAAACAACTCGGCAAATGATTAAGCAACAAACCTTGAACTCCTTTTTTTGTTCTCTTGTTGAAGGAAGCTTACCACCATGGCTTTTGGCCCACTCATCAGCCATCTTGACGAGAATGACAACATATGGTATGTGCTTATGGGCAACAGGATCTTGCACATTCAAGTCAATGCCGTCTGCAAACCTGTGGGCACACATGCAATTAAAACATCAAGTGGAACTGTGGAAGGACCATGCTTGTGGTCTCAGACAACACTAAATCTTAGTATACCAAGGAAATTGGCTGAAAAAAAATTTTAATAAAATAAAACAAATTTATACCCCTTTAGTTCAGGCCAAGGATTATTTAACCGGAGGTCATCCAGAAAATGTTCAGGCTTTGACTCAATCACAGTATGTTCCTGATGGAACCAATGAGACGAATCAGCCAAAGCATACAAATCATGTTGGTCTTCAATAACATTTTGATTATTTCTAATGCAGATATTTTCAGCTTACTAGTTCATACATATGACTAGAAAAGAAAATTACCCAACCTGATAGTCAATCTATTGCAATTCCAGCCTGCACTTCCCTTCTTCCAAATGGCCACTTTCCATTATTTAATTTATTTTTACTCTCTTTCTCTCTCCCTTATAACTTGTTTTGGACAAATATTTCTCTTTCATGTATTAAATATCATAAACGAATATTATGCTTCCTTTGGCATGAGATGATTTATTTGACTGGTAGTTTCAATTTCAAATATACAGTGAAAACAAAGTTATCCATCACCAAATTACCTTCAAACTAATTCGAACAAACCCTGTAAGGCCATAGGAGCGAGCAACGATCAAAATAACATTCGCTTCTCGGCAGATTCGATCAAGCTTTATCATTGAACTTTCCACAAGCTGAAAGTTTACCACAGAGTACCACCAATGATATTGCATGTAATGAGCATATATATAATACGCTTACAAACAATTATATTTAAGTCATAATATCAATTGATAGCTTTTTCCCATGCAGAATAACAACTATCTGTGTTTGGGATTAACTAATTTTGGGTTCACAATAACTTGTAATCAAAAGCTCCCCAGATTTCTATTTCTATTTTTATTTTTCTTTATGAAAGAAGAACTTAGATGGAGAGGAGTGGTATACAAAAAGATAGAAGGACAGTAGATCCTCCATACAAGAACAAGAACAAACAAGAGGAAAGACTATCAATGAGGTCGACCTTTCCATTCTCTATACATAATTATGCCTAGAATCATAATTTACACCAAACTCCCTAAGTGAAATGCCTTTATCGTATAAAAGTAGATAGCATTACAGTGGAATACCTGTGTGGCAACAACCAAAGTAAATTGAGAAAAGAATGCCGGATTTGTTTCAATCAATGCATCTGGACACTCCTCTACAAATTTTGCTTTAACAGAATCATTCAGCTCTTGAAGAAATGAGCATACACATTTTGCCTTTGATTGCCCAACACTTGATTCATCAACTGAAAAATAAAATATAAACTGAGGAATGATTAAGACACACAAAAATCGAAACAAGAAAAAAATCAGAATGCAACAAGATACTGTACCCAAAAAATTGTTCCCAAGGTCACCCACTTCAACTTTTGATCCATCAACTACGGTGATACTTCCAATCCCACCAAGAACAAGATTCTTAAATGTTTCAGAGCCAGTAGGACCACAGTTAAGTAGGCAAATACTAGATTTCTCAAGGGCTGCCTGTCCTTGGTCACCCCATATTCTGCATTTTCAAATTAACATTGCAATATGGATGAGATGTCGTAAATATGATCAAATAGACAGTAGGATAAGCAGATAGATAAGAACTGAAAATCACATCTCAGGATTACATCAAATTCGAAAGGCGTGCACGCACACACAAAAAAGTGAAACTTCACAACAAACAAAGAGCTACAAGTGAAGACAAAAAACAACAGGAATCAATTGCATGAGCATATAATGGTGCATTGGTTTCAATTTTTTTTAACACAAAAAAGTGATTTTGCAATTTTTGTTAACTAGAAAAATCACTTTTCTTAAAAAGTTACTTGACTTAGCCTTTAAGTAAACAACAACAACAACTTAGCCTTGCCCCACTAAGTGGAGTCAGCTACATACATCAAACGACACCATATTGCTCTAAAATATATCATATTTATGTGTAACCCATTAACACTTAATTCCCTTCCAATTGTTCCCCTTATAGCTTTCCTAGGTCTTCCTCCACCTCTAGTTATGGCACTACCCTCCATCTGATTCATTCTCCTAACTGGAGCCTCTACTTTTCTCCTTGCTACATGTCCATATCACCTAAGGCGAGATTCTACTATCTTCTGTATAATAGTTGCTACCCTAATTTTTTCTCTAATATATTCACTCCTAATTCTATCATATCTAGTGTGATCACCTATCCATCGCAACATCCTTATCTCGACCACATCCTCATCTCTCACATGTAGCTTATTTTTATGTTGACTTTTTACCGCCCAACATTCAATCTCATACAATACCACCATCCACAAGTTCAACAAGCACATCCAAGACCATTGTTAAAAGATGTGGGTTCAAATTTGACGCTTGGTGCAGTCCTATACTTAAAGGAAAATCATGTACTTTTCCACCTTGAGTCCTCATGCTAGTTGTGACTTGTGACCCCATCATACATATCTTGGATTGCTCGGATATAAGCTATTCGAACCCCCTTCATCTCCAAAACTTTTCCATAGAACTTTCCTTGGCACCCGATCATACACCACAAGCAAAAGCTAAAAAAAATCCGTTTGAAGTTTTGGAGTACAAGTTGAGATAAGTATCTTCTATGAATAATTTTTGGTTAAAAAAAAAATAAAAATACACACTCCCCCAAAGAAAGATCCAAAATCCAAAAACTAATATCAGCATTAATAAACTTTCTTCATTAACAGCACATGAAGAGTACTAATTATCCTGCCACTGGATTCCTAGCAAATGAAATAAAATTGCTCTGGAGTAAGAGCAGCTCCAATTCCAGGATGCATTTCAGACACAGCAAAACCCCGGTTGATTCCTAAGTTCTCAATCAAATTCACCTAATCATCGAATCCCTAACATCCTCCAATAGATTCCAACAGGACTATAAACAAACACTGAGGGGACTCTCTCAGCCCTAAGAATCTACACAATCGTGAGAAAATACTTGACTCGTTCAAGCAATAGTCCTCTATTCTCGTCGAATAAACACGATATGTGAATGAAATTACACAACAATCGGTAATAATCCAATAAAATATGTCATACAATTACTAACAGGAAAAAAAAAATAGAGTTTGCAGCGTAATCAATGATTCTGAGAAAAAATAGTTAGGGCAGTGGAAAGTGGGAGGGGCAAAAGAGGAAGAACGCGAGAGATAGAGAGATAGAGAGGGAATGGTACCTGAGCTGGCGATCGTATTTAACTTTGGGTTCTGCCATTGTTGAAGTGTGTGTGTGAGAGAGAGAGAGAGGGCTTTGCTTTTTGGCTTCAACTTGGCTATTTGTATTTGCTTGCTTATAACCAACGCTGAGTTGAGAATTGAGTTTTGAGTCACTGTATGTGTGTGTTTTATCAGTAGAGAGACGCAGAGTGTGATTGAACTGGGGACGGAGGACTAGGCCCACTCACTGTCTTGACATTCTGAAATTGTTTTACATTATATTTCAATTAAAATATTAAAATAATTTATTTCCATAAAGTTTTAAATAATAAATATAAAAGTTAACTATCACATTTTATACTATTAATATATGATAATTACATCCAAAAACAAAAAAGGAAATAATCAAATCATTTTTTTTGGGTAATGAAATCAACTTTTTGGAATTGAAAAAATGTAAGAAATTAATTGAATTAACTTTTTTTAAAAAAAGAAATGAATTTAATTATAAATTCATGAAATTTCATCCATTCTTTTAATTTGAAAATCCATTCATTTTTTTTATATGAATTGATTTTAAAGTATAAACACAAATTAAATCATTTTATTTCCTTTTTTAATAATTCCAAACACAATCTTATGTTGATAGAGCTTAGACTCACAAAATAAATTTTGAAAAAAACGAAGGAAATAAACAAACAAAAGAAAAAAGATACGAAATAAAAACTCATCCTAGAACCAAAACAAAAAAAATCACCAGTCCCGAAGTGAATGGACCTTCTCCTTCTGGACATTGTATCACTAGACCTTGATCAACCATGGTACCCAACTAGATCGTATGATAATTGGGGTGAATCTTGCACCATTATCATGTGTTCACCTTGTGAAAACTAATGGATTGGGTTATTCCAAGAGGCCCAAGGGGGCACATGATGTGCTCTGCAAAAAGGGGATCTCATTGGCTCCGTGGAGAGTATGTGATCTGCTCCTTTGTGGGGTAGCACCTGATCTGCATTGTGTGGGCAGTGCTTGTGGGACTACCTCTTCTCTTCCATTGGGGTACTAGAGTGGACAATTGCAGAGAACTTATTGTATGGGAAGCATATCACGCTCAGTACTCATTGGAAAGGATGATAATCAACAATGAGAGATTCGTGCATTCTTTTGTTCATTTGATCAACCCATATTTCCACCTACCATGCATATTTTATTCATCAGATGCTTGTCTTTTCTCTTAAATCTTTATTATGATATCCCGTCAAATTAGGGGGCTTGGCAGGAATTATCTGTTGATATCCAAACTATCGCATAACATGATGATCAGCTGGGTGCCACTCTATTATCTCAAATCACAAGAGTGGTACCATGGTATACCACTGTTGACGTTCAGCTAGCAGATCATCTGGAATAAGTGTATCAACAACAGCATCTTGATAAGGTTGCCACACAATATGCACCAACAAAAAAAAAAATGATATATGCAATTATTTTTATAGTAAAAATTAATATATTACAAAATATCAAAAACTATTTTATATATAATACCTCATTTTCCATGTTATCAATAAGTTGTTTTAGAGTTTCAAGATCTTTGAGTGATTTGTTTCTTGGATACTGTGCTTGGTGCCAACTATGACATATTATGTTAATCATGTACAACTTCAAAAATAATATATTAAAAATTAAATAAATTTTATCTCATTAAAAGTGAAAAATCCAGTGTTTGGGAATTGGAGCAAAAAATAGGAGTCGTTTCCATGCCGATACTTGTAATAGTATCATGCAGTTATTGATATCAATTTTTTTTTTTTTTTTATGAGATGCACGACACAATGCCTGATATAGCACAACTAGACAAGGTGATCCCCAACTGTACGACCCGACTTGCTCTAAATTCTCAAGCAATTGGAGGTAATTTGTATGGACCTCATAATTGCTCTTGTCGGACATGATAAAATTGGCCAACAATAAGAGTATGAAGCCTCGAGCATGGAATTGTGTCTCCATATCAGTCGTAATAGGAAGAAGTGCAAGATGGTTCCTCAGCTAACCTAATCTAAGTGTCATATCTTCAATATCTCATGGTACAAGCAGATCACCAAGCAGATGATTATAATACCAAAGTAATGTGTCAAAGTTGTCGGTGTTAGATTCAATGGCAGTTTCACCATGGATAGGGAGTCTAAGTTAAAATACAACATCTTCCATTGTAATTGTGCACTATCCACATGGAAGTTGAAATGTATGTCTCTCTGATTGGCACCTTTCCACTAGAGTACTGATTAAATGCTGATTTAATTCTATATCCACTAATAGAAAAACACGTTATACACAGATACGTTGAACGTGGTGAACTATTCCCCACCTCATTACAGTAATAAACAAATGACAGGGGTACAATACTCTATTTATCCGTTATAAACACATCTTTTTAGTACAATTGTAATACTAATAAAGCAATTACAATATAAAATAATTACTAATTAATTAAGTTCGAGAAATTTATGTTTTCAACTACAATATTAATTAAAAAATTTAGATTTTATCAATAAAATATAATCCTACAATCAGGAAAAATCAAAATAAATGTTAGCATAATTATAAATTCAAATGCACTAATCACATTTTATTTATTTTACTAATACAAATGTTATAAACATAATAAAAACATATAACTTTTTTGTAGTTCCTGCACAATACGAAGCCTTTGATCCATTGGTTCTTCTTTTTTTTTTTTTTTTACCACTTTCTTCTTCTGCATTGAAAAAAAAAAAAACTCACTCCTCAGTATCATAGCCTTCTCCCTTCTCACTTCCCTTCATGGTTCCTTCCCCCTCCTCTTGTTACCTACTTATGCATATCCGCCCCTCCCCTCCCTTCAATTGTTGGAAAATAACTTCAAACGGTTAATGAAACACTACTACCCAACGCACGCATGGCTGGATGGCAGCAGAAATTCCCACGCCTTTGCACAGATTCGCACAGCATACAATGTTTCTTTTCGATTTTCTTCACAAATCGCTACATAGCGATTTGAGTGAATCAAAATCACTCTGCTCGCACTTGCCACTTGATAGCCATGCATGCTCCCCATCAATCTGTTGTCACTTCTCACAAATCGCTAATAGTGATTTGAGTGCAGTAGGATTTCCATGTAGACTCGTCACTTTCTGTTAAGTGTTGGTTCGTTTCTCACAAGCTGCTAATAATCAATTTACATGTAAAAACCAGTAAAACACACTCTCAGTTCAAATCTTCCCATAACTCCATATTATACCATTACATAAAAAGAAACCCCATTATAAAAAAAATTTCGCACGAGACACTGCATCAAAATTAGTATACGCAAGAAATTATTCTGTAATGGCTCTTGATTGCCTCCCATAAGTCCAGAACGCACACTCAACATGAATGCCATTGGTCAACATCAATAGCTACTGAGCCAGTGATCAAGCACGGCACGCAGCCCGAGTTCACATCAGCTCTCCATAGGCCCCATACCACAATCCATCATTATGGTGCCGTGTATTCTTGTGGGACATTTATTTTTATTGAATATTTCATGATACACCGGTAATATATATTTGTAAAAAGGTTATAAAAAGGCAATAGTTTATAATATTTTAAATTTTTAAGAAAATAAAATATAAATATAATTTATATAAATAATATTTTAAAATTTTTTTAGTTAAATATATGTCATTTTCTTGTTCGTAACTTTTTAATTTTAAAAATATTATTTATATTTATTATGTATGAGATACCATATTAATTTATATTTCATCCGTTATTAGATTAGATATGAATTTTACTTTAATAGAATTTATATCTCATTTTATAATAAATGAAATATGAATTCATATAATACATATCATTACTTATAATTTTAACGTGTCACTTGTGCTGCGTAGCGGGCCCTTAGTCGTTCTCTCTCCTCTTCCCCTTCTTCCCTTCCATTGTCCAATTGCACAACGCGCCACAAAAGCCGTTATTGCCTCCTCCATCCCCTTTCGCAATCACACACTTTCTTTCTGTCTCTTTATCCATTCTTCTTCTTCTTCCTCCCTCTTATCTTGTTTGTTATGAGTGCGTGATCGCCATGTATAAAACCACCTCTTCGCTTCTCAGAGCAACCAGGTCCAAGCTATCTTCCTCTTCTTCTAGAACCTTCGCTTACACTCACACCCGCACCTCTCCTTCTCTAACTACCGCGTCTTCATCACGGGCCTTCTCTTCCGCCGCCGCCGCAGCGCGTTCCTTCCCGCGGTGGAGCCACCGCCTCGACTGGAGCTCTCCGCTCAGCCTCCGCGCCCAGATCAGAGCCGTCGCTCCCCTCCTCGAACGCTTCCACCGCAACTTCGCCTCCATGGGTATATATAAACACTATTTTCACTCCACCAATCTTGGAATTTTTCTTCGCTACTTTCAATTCATTGTTTTTTTTCTCCCATTTGATTTGAGCTCAAATTCGTTTGTTTTCGCTGCGTTTTCTCGTTCTTCATGTTCAATGATGTGTTTTCAGAGTAAAAGATTCGTTTTGGTGGTTGAAATTGGATGGATGCTTCGTCTTAGCCGTGAAGTTAAGAAATTGTCAATTCAGCTCCTAAAATGGTAAAAAGGTGATTCAAATCGGTCCCTGTATTTTCAGTGATTAACTTGAATCACGAATAGGAATAAATTGAATCACTTCTTATGATTTCAGGGGATCAAATTGACAATTGACAATTTCTTAAATTTCAGCGACTAAAATGAAGCATTGATGCAATTTCAAGTACTAAAATGAATCTTCACTCTGCATTTTCATGTCCATTTGTTACATATTCTGTTAACCTTTCACACATGAACATCGTGTTGAGCTGCGTTGGTGCTTGTGGATCAGTTTATTATTATTATTATTATTTTTGGAATTGGGGATTTGGATATTTTATATTTGGTTGAAGGGATTGTGTGATTCACTGATTTGCTTTATCGAGTACTGTGTTTGTATGAAGTTTATGTTATGTATGGTGGAGTCAGTGTTTCTGATATACCTGGTGCTGAATTATTGTGTACTGATTTGTCGTTTCAGCTAGCGAAAATCCTTTCAAGGGAAACCTGATTAATCTCCCCAAGCCCAGTGGCGGCGAGTTTGGAAAGTTCTACAGTCTTCCTTCTCTCAACGATCCAAGAGTTGGTAATTCGCTAACTTTGATTCCTCTCGTGATTTAAGCCATGTTATTTGTTGAATGTAATCGAATCTTGGTTAAAATATGTGATGTTGATGATTTTGTTCAATTATTAACTGTTTGATTGGATTAGTTTACTGTGCATTTGTCTTTCGGCTAGTTTAATTACTGATGATATCAATGCTTAATGTGTGATCGCAGACAGGTTGCCGTACTCTATCAGAATTCTTCTTGAATCTGCTATTCGAAACTGTGACAATTTCCAAGTCACAAAAGAAGATGTTGAGAAGATTATTGACTGGGAAAACTCATCTTCGAAGCAAGTTGAGATTCCATTCAAGCCTGCTCGTGTCCTGTTGCAGGTACATTGTTAACTACTGCAATCTGGATGCAGTGCAAGAGTTGTATTAGGGATGGGTGATATCAAGTAATATGTTCTATTCTTTTGAACTTGTTTCCTCTCCCCAGGATTTCACCGGAGTCCCAGCTGTTGTTGACCTGGCTTGCATGCGTGATGCTATGAATAAACTTGGAAGTGATTCTAATAAGATTAATCCTCTGGTATGATGTCTTACTTATCATTTTCTATGAAGTTATGGATGGCATTCACCAAAGAGGTTTCAAATTTTTGACTATACATCAAGGAGTTATATATATCCTTTTATTTTATTGGAAAAATATATGTCCCTGTAACTCATAATTACTTCTGTAATATATCTTATTTTTTATGTGCACCAAAATACAAAAGAATAGAGTTTTAAATCTCATGTATAGAAAAATTTAGGTTTATACTGTAACTTTGACATAACTAGATGTTACCATTTTTGGCTTCTCTACAACAGATCTGCTAAAAGTTCTGCAGTCATATGACTAACAGGGGTTTCCACATAGGATCTGAAAACTATTTGTCAATATAACTAGTGGCCCTGGCTCCATGTCACAGGATTTGGGGGAGTTCGGCAAATTTAAAATATGGGTTAGAAATGTTTACTGGTTTCTTAAAGTTATCTGATTGTATTTGGTCTGTCTAAAATTGGATTAGTTTAATGACAAATATTGTTTGTGAATTGTTTTTGAAATCCTACAGAGTAAAATAGAGAGTGAGTATTTGATTTAAGTAAAACTTGATTATCATGTGGGATTTCTTTTAAACTAATGTAGTAATGTTGACTTTAAAGTAAAATTCATCATAGTAAAATTGGTTTGTCAATGTGAGCGATAAAATTTGAAATCTAACTCCATTCTACATGGTTATTGAGTTTTTAGAGTTTGAATAATATCCTCTAAGACAAATTCCTTTTATTATGTTGGTTGTAAGTGGTTTCTGAGCAATATTGTTGGCAGGTTCCTGTTGATCTTGTCATTGATCATTCAGTTCAAGTTGACGTAGCAAGGTCAGAAAATGCAGTGCAGGCAAATATGGAGCTTGAATTCCAGAGAAACAAGGAGAGATTTGCTTTTCTCAAATGGGGGTCAACTGCATTCCGTAACATGCTCGTTGTTCCTCCAGGTTCTGGTATAGTACATCAGGTAAGTTTGGAAGCAAACACACAAAGTGACTTCATCGAAGGTAAATGTTTTTTTTTTCTCTCTTATTAATACTGGGCTGGTGACTTGTGATGTGATGGCTTTAATTCCAGGTCAATCTTGAATACCTTGGACGGGTTGTTTTCAACAATGAGGGCTTATTATATCCTGACAGTGTGGTTGGGACTGATTCACATACAACTATGATAGATGGGCTTGGTGTTGCTGGATGGGGTGTTGGAGGTATTGAAGCTGAGGCAGCAATGCTTGGCCAGGTACATTGCTGTCTGATCTTGATATATAAACATCAATTTTAATGAATATTGATTCTATACAAAATATAGCAATGATTGATGGATGTTGATGGCATATTTAACTCTTTAGAATGACTTGTATATTTGCTTTATCTTGAAATATGCATGTGGAGTCATGTAGTTTAGATACAGTGTGATGATTCTAATGCTACGCTGCAATTGTGACAGCCTATGAGCATGGTGTTGCCAGGTGTTGTTGGGTTCAAGTTATCTGGAAAATTGTGCAATGGTGTTACAGCAACCGACTTAGTTCTAACCGTGACCCAAATTCTTAGAAAGCATGGAGTTGTTGGGAAATTTGTTGAATTTTATGGTAATCAAGTTCTCTTGAAGCGAACTGTCAAATATTATTTGTTCTTTACTGAACTCATGATTATCTGTCCCTGCTAATGAATGATAATCATGTTTTTGTTCTCTAGGTGATGGTATGGGTGAACTATCATTAGCTGACAGGGCCACTATTGCTAACATGTCTCCTGAATATGGTGCTACCATGGGCTTCTTCCCAGTCGATCATGTTACATTACAGTATCTCAAGTTAACTGGAAGAAGTGATGAGACTGTGAGTACTGTATTTAAATCGGTTATTATTTGCTGATATCAAATGCTCCTAGAACTATTTGACCTGGATTTTATCTGAATATAGGTGGCTATGATAGAGTCTTATCTCAGGGCAAACAAAATGTTCGTTGACTATAATGAGGTATAATTAGTAAATTGTCCAATGCGATTCTCTCTTGAACATGGAATGCGTATATATGTTGTAGGTATACAATGCTAATGTAGTTTCCATAAATTCAGCCACAAAAGGACAGAGTTTATTCGTCATATCTTGAATTAAACCTTTCTGATGTTGAACCATGTATCTCCGGACCGAAGAGGTAATATCATTTGCTTTTTAACTGGTTGCCTTGTGTGTCAATGTAGGCTTTTTTAAATTTCTATCCTGTTATCTTTATGATAATTCATAGTACATTATACTCTTTCCAGGCCTCATGATCGGGTGCCTTTGAAAGAAATGAAGGCTGACTGGCATTCCTGTCTTGATAACAAAGTTGGGTTTAAGGTTGGTAATACTGTGATATTCAAAAACATTTTCTCATGTTTTGGTCATATATGCTGAAAACACTGTTTCATAGTTAATATCTTGAATTAGCTCTTGATTGCTAATTTTAGGCAAAACTGCCATTTCCTTAGCCATTTGGTTCTTTATCTGCTATATTCATGGCAATGCAAAGTTGAAATCTTGCCATTTGATACAAATTGGTTTCCCAGTACCTTTTTTTTTCTTCCAGTTGAATGTTCACCTCTACCAAATTAAATCATTTTGTATCAGCAATAGGCTTGGTTGTTGTTTGGTGTAATCTAATACCATCTAACATCAATATGTTTTAATATTTTCATTCTAATTGTTTAAAGTCATAGACCTGCAAATGGCAGATTCAGTTCCATTCACAAAACTGGTAGAATATAAAAGGTCCATTCTTGTGGTTGTTACTGCTGTTTACCTGTTTCATCAACTCTCTGTATAGCTAAAGTGACAATGCTCTATTAATGATATGATTAATCTTCATTAACATCACTTTCGTTCCATTCACCTGCTGATTATAATTATCAAACAGTTGTTCATCACTCTCACCAGCATGAGCACTAGGCTATCAGTGACCACTTATGAATGAGATGTTCTCTGGTCTTCGAGAAAATCAAGATTTTCCACCATTCTTAGTTGCCATTCATTTTCCAACTTTTGTAAAAGTTTGTCCTAGGGACCTTACCAGCAGAAACAAGGTGAAAGCCTGTGTTTGGATTAAATATGTGTGATTTCTTATCTTGTAACTAAATGCCTGGGAGATCTTATGAATGAACTGGAGGGTATCTCACTCGGTGTAAGATTTTTCTAGTTCTTACTTGTAATTGAATATGTAGGAGTGAAGTCATTCATATTTCATTGACTGGTGCTTGATGAGAACCCTTTATGAGCTTATTTTTCTCAATGTTTTATTTAAATACAGGGATTTGCTATACCGAAAGAGGCACAAGGAAAAGTTGCAAAATTTAATTTCCATGGGCAGCCAGCAGAGCTCAAGCATGGCAGTGTTGTGATTGCTGCAATCACAAGCTGTACAAATACATCCAACCCAAGTGTTATGCTTGGGGCTGGTCTTGTTGCAAAAAAGGCTCATGAGCTTGGTTTGAAGGTTAGGCACTAATATAAGAATATCAGAAGCTTTTGCGAATGCTACATGTCTCCCTTTTAGCATTAAGTCCTTACTTAGTGTGATCTGCTTTTGCTGCAACTAATAAAAGGAACAGTTGACGTCTTTTCCGTGGTCCTTTTCTTTTCCTCATACTAACTGTTTTCACTATTTGCCAGGTCAAACCTTGGGTTAAAACAAGTCTTGCTCCAGGCTCAGGAGTTGTTACAAAATATCTACTCCAGAGGTATTTTGTGCTTCTAAGTTATAATTAAAGCACTAATACTGTAATTTGTATTATAATGTACTCACTTCCCCTCTACACAATTTATGAATATGGATTCTGAATTTGGATTTGTTTCTACTTTCTGGCAGTGGACTGCAGAAACATCTGAATGAACAAGGTTTTAATATTGTTGGATTTGGCTGTACAACATGTATTGGCAATTCTGGGGATCTGGATGAATCTGTTGCTTCTGCCATCTCAGAAAATGGTAATATGTCTTAAATATTTCTTATCTGAATCCTATTTATGTGCAATTCTCAGCTTTCTTGCATAACTCCATGGGGTTATCCCGTACATGGAAGAAGAAGTAGAAAAAGGAATAAATGATAATTTGATTCTTCGTAGCTGGAGTAAATAGTAGAGTGGACAAAATTAGTTTTTCTTGTTTATAACTTTTAGATATCCTCCTATGCATATTCTGCATTATATTTACCTTAGAGTTAATTTTATGTTGTTTTTGCAGACATTGTGGCGGCTGCTATGTTGTCTGGGAACCGTAATTTTGAGGGCCGTGTGCATCCCTTGACTAGGGCTAACTACCTTGCCTCACCTCCTCTAGTTGTTGCTTATGCTCTTGCTGGCACGGTATGTATGTCAAATTCTTATTTCTGATGTGTTCTTTCTTCATCTATGTTATTATTATGCCGTATTTACAAATCTCTTTGTAAAGGGCAATAATTATCCGACTTCTTAATATTTATTTAATTATTATATTATTAAGGTGCCTAGGATTTCTTTGGAAGTAAATAACATAGATCAACAGACAAAAGATAAACTTGTTAGAGGATGGGTAATGTGTTCAGACTCAAGTAGAGTACAAATTCGTTGTAGATTTCCTGTCTTTTCTTCTCAGTTTCTGTCGTACCACATGGTGGATACTCATGTTCAGCAGTCTGATTAAGGATTCAGAGATACAACAACAATAATTGCATGGCTATGCATATGAAATACATTCTACATTGGCCTTGTTTTTGTGTAACAAAAAGTATTTGACTATGGGGTTTGGACCTTGGAACTTATATTTGAGTCTAATTTTTATGTGCCGACGGTGTCATAGTTTTACAGAAAAAGTTTGATAATATTAGTGCATCAAAATTAAACCATCTATATTTTTCCTTATAGAGGATGTGATGAAACAATTTCGAAAGATTTATATTCTTAATAGACATATAGTCTATGGTAGGATACAAGGATGGCACTTGATCCATGTAATTGACTCATTTAGTGGGATAAGTCTTGGTTATTGTTGTATAGTTCTCCTACTTGTGGATGTTCTCCTATTTCCTGACTACTGAATATAAGCTTTATCTAGATCCTTCTTTAATTGGTAGAATTTTCATTTAATTTATTTATTTTTATTAGAATGTGGATGAAATTCAATTTAAATAAACATCAAGACCCTACTTGTTTTTGGACCTTAAATAACTTTAGGCCAAATTTCCAGGTTGACATTGACTTTGAGAAGGAGCCAATTGGGAAAGGGAAGGATGGCAAGGATGTCTACTTGAGGGATATCTGGCCTTCTACTGAAGAAATTGCAAAGGTAAATGATGTCTAGTTTGCATACTATATGAAACTTAATATATATTTTGACCAAGTGTATGGCAAAATTAACTTTGGGTGACTTTATTCTTAGGTTGTGCAATCTAGTGTGTTGCCTGACATGTTCCGAAGTACATATGAGGCTATTACCAGCGGTAACCCTATGTGGAATCAACTACAAGTTCCTGCTGACAAACTTTACTCATGGGACCCCAACTCAACATATATTCATGAACCCCCATACTTCAAGAACATGACCATGGATCCTCCTGGAGCTCATGGCGTCAAAGATGCCTATTGCCTGTTGAATTTTGGTGACAGTATAACCACTGATCACATTTCTCCTGCTGGAAGCATTCACAAGGACAGTCCTGCCGCTAAATACCTGCTGGAGCGTGGGGTCGAACGCAAGGACTTCAATTCTTATGGAAGTCGGCGTGGCAATGATGAGGTGATGGGAAGGGGAACTTTTGCCAACATTCGCCTTGTTAACAAGCTCTTGAATGGGGAAGTTGGCCCCAAGACAGTTCATATTCCCACTGGGGAAAGGCTATATGTGTTTGATGCGGCAATGGTGAGTTAGTCCTAGTCAAGTATGACGTTTTTTTTTTTCTAACTGGTTTTGAACGTTTCAAGTGGCAAAGCATAGTTTATTCTATATAATGTTTTCTAGTGCTGATGTTTTTCCTATATTTCCTTTCAAAATACTGGCAGACACAGTATCTCTTTAACATTTTTTTTTTCCAAATGCTATATTTCTCATGAATTGCATTTATCAAATATCAAGTTTTGCATACTCAAATGGATAACAGTGACTTCTTATTGCTTGGATTGCAAAGCTTGGTATTCTGCCAAGGTTATGGAAACATTATCTTTTGGTTTAGTGGGATGACCTTCTTTGATGACATGTTGAAGGGTATGAATGCGGTTTCTAAATCCACTGCGATCTGTTTTGCATCAAATACAATTTCCCTTTTTTCTCTGAAGGAAAAAAAGGAGAGTTAATGACCACAATTGTGCCAGAGAATGCGACATACAATCATTAATTTTAGCTCTGTTAAGTTTTTAATCCCCTCTTACTGTTCTCTTATGTCAGAGATACAACACTGCTGGGCAAGACACCATTGTGCTTGCTGGTGCTGAATACGGTAGTGGAAGTTCTAGAGATTGGGCTGCCAAGGGTCCAATGCTATTGGTGAGTTGATTGAGTTGAGTTGAGTTTTCTATTTAGCTTTCTTAAAATGTAGAATTCAATATTCCTGACATGGCTGATGACACTTGAATTTCAATAGGGAGTCAAAGCTGTGATAGCCAAAAGTTTTGAGAGAATTCATCGCAGTAATTTGGTAGGAATGGGTATTATTCCTCTTTGCTTCAAAGCTGGGGAGGATGCTGAGACATTGGGGTTGACTGGTCATGAACGTTATACGATTGACCTCCCAAGTGAGATTAGGCCTGGCCAAGATATCACTGTTAAAACTGATAATGGGAAATCCTTCACCTGCACAGTTCGCTTTGACACTGAGGTAATTTAAGCTTTTCATTGAGTCACAAATATTAGAGCTTCTCTATCTTTATTCCCTTTGATTTGTGGTGCATTCACACTGTTGTATTGTCAGGTGGAACTTGCTTACTTTAACCACGGAGGCATACTTCCATATGTCATAAGGAACCTCATTAAGCAGTGAAATCATTGTTGATGGAGAACTCCCAAGACCATTGCCATTGCAAGCTCTCCGAGTTGTAAAATGTGGGAGAGAATAAATTTCCAATGAATTGGAAAAGATCCTCTTCGGGGGATGTAAATTTTTGATGCTTTTCCAAGTGTTTATTAATTTATTTGGCCTGTAAACCGTGACTAAATTGAGTTCAGTTTCCCAATTCAGTGCGATAACTCTGCCCATTGAAAATGGGTAACAATTGTATAAAGAAAATGAATATTGAGATTGTATTACTTATCGCGGAAAGTTCGCGAGATGTGTGTATGGGTGTAGCCGCCGCTCAACGAAAATAGTATTTTGTTATTTATCGCTGAGGATTGAACAAGGATTAAGAAAGAATAGACGAAGAATAAAATCAATTGCTAGAGAACCGTCACAACATTTGTGTACAGTGCCAGGCCTAGCACCCATTGAAAAGACGCATTTTTCACTTACATAAAATAAGAAAAATATTATCTACACATATACTAACTTGCATCTTTAACGGTATAAATACGAAGATTTGTTTATGTAGGAGAAATTGCTGCAACTTATAGCAATTTCATTGCAAGCACCAGCAACTTCCAGCGCGGCAAAGAAAGAGCAGACGTGTGGATTTACACGTGTCCTAAATGCTAGAAATCGATGTTCATTACGAAATTGCTTTCCAAAAATTATATAGTTATTTATATAGTTAATAATAATAAATGTAGTTAATTATATTTTACTACCAATCGTGTAGAATAATTTTTGATTAAATCATTATTTAGAGAATATAATATGTTAATTTTCTAAATTTGAACATTTTCATAGCTTTGAATTTTAAATTGAGATTAAATAATTAGTAATAAATATATAATTGATTGATTATACTTGATTATCAATTTGATTTGTAATTTGTGGTTAAATTGGAAGTAATAATTTCCTTTTAAATTAGAGATTTATTTTAGGACTTGGAAAATTTAAGCCATATTTTTTTTTATTGTTTAAAAAATGTATCATTTATAACAATTTTAATAAATATAATAAATTATATTTTATTAGCAATCACGATTTATAATTATTTTTATACAATATAATATGGCAGTGCGTCCAAAATGCTCGCAGGAGCAATGTTGCGTGGTAGGTAGCCCTAGTTCACCTTCGCTTTCCACACGCCCCGTTCCATCTCACTCCTCTCTTTTCTTCTAACCAGCTCCTCTCCTCTCCTCTCCTCTCCTGCGATTAATTATTACCCATTCACGATCACAGTCTCTCTCTCTCTCTCTCTCTCTCACCATGTCTTCTTCACTCTTCAGATCTAGCACTAGCAGGGCCAAGCTCTTCTGTTCCTCTCTTTCTAGAACCTTCTCCTCCGCCCCTCCGCCCCAGATCGGAGCACTCCCTTCCCTCTTCCACCGCACCTCAGCCACTCTCTCTCCCGGTACCCCATTTTCCTTCTTTTTCTCTAATTTTCATTTCTTCCTTAATTTCATTCCTCTATAAGATTCGTTCATTTCCATCGCAATTCGACTTCGATCACGAGAAAATTAATTGAAACTTATATAATCGAATCTGTTTTTTATTTTTTTTCCTTCAATGTTGTGATTGTTCATTTCGTATGGCGTACTTCTATGCGACTTTCAGGGAATGAAAATGCTTCCAAGCGGAACTTGACTGGTCTCCCCAGACCTAATGCCAGCGAGTTTGGAAATCTCTACGGTCTTCGTCCTCTCAGCGATCCAATTAACAAACTTGGCACTGATTCTAATAAATTCAATCTTCCGGTATGTGCCATTCTCATAGCGTTCATGTGCTTTTTTTTCCCCTTAAAGTTTATTGTTTATATATGATCTCACTGATGGTGGTCATCGAAGGGGGGTTTCAATTTTTTTAGATATAATTGATGGAGTGGCATAGGTTGTAGAGATTAATTTTGATGCACTATTAGTTTTTTTTAAGACTTTTAGGATAGGGGATGGTTGAGTCAAACACTTCGACTATGTTTGGATTGATCTAAAGTAGTGGGATGGAGTGAAATGAAATCAAATGGAGTGGAGTGGATCCCGCTTACATAATTATCCCACTCTATTGTTATATATATATAAACTTTTTATTCCTATCATACCCTTAAGCTAGAATATATTATAATATTAGCAATTAGTAGTAGGGGTAGATTGGTAATTTTATTAAACAAAAACTCATTCCTTCCAATTCCCCCCAATTTGGAGGAAAGAAAATTAGGTATAGTGATGTTGATGGAATGAACTTCATCCATCTCCATTTCACTCCATCCAAATTTTACATACCCAAAACAATGGAGATAATTAAAATTCCAATCTCATCCATAGTTTCATCCCACTCCACCTTCTTTCACCGACCCAAAACATACTTTTCTACTAATGTGACAATACATAATTGGATGCTCGTGTGAAATTTGTTTACACTGATATTGTATCTAAATTAAATTCTATGTTATATCTACTTTGGTATCATAATTGCTTATGTAATGTGACATCTTGTTTGTTATGGGTTATAGAAAAGTTTTGACTTTTATATTTTCCCCCCTATAAGAAAGGTTATCTTTTTGTTAGATAACTAGACTAGAATTAAAGGAAAAACTGAACTATATCTTGTCTACTGTATTGATTTCAGAGAAAATAGTAATACCAGTGACAATGGAAGTGAATGGTGTAAGATAGATGAGCAAGAACAGAAAAATGCATGTAGCTTTGGCAATATCTATCAAGATTGCCTGATCCTCTCCCGTTGTAAATCTTGCCCACTCAAAGAAGTCCTGATGCCGTCAGATTCCAATTCCACCCTAGGCCATCCCAGAATTCGCATTCAGAAATTAAAGAACTTTGCTATAAGGAAATAGAATACGGCCTAGGAAACAATCTATGAAGCTGATAGAACCTACCCATATATCTTCCCTCAGCCGGGTGTGCAAGTCATGTCAGTTTAGGTTTTAACTTCTAAATATTAGAAGACTGACAGAATGGGAGAGTAACGGGGAAGCTCTGGTTAGAGTAAAACCTAAGAAGGTAGCAAATAACTTCATGTTACTAGTTTCAACTAAAACATTGAATATCTTACAACAGGTTCTGTTAAGTTTGACTGGTTTAAATGATTAAGTAACACACAAATTCTAAACTAATTCTACTGAAATAGTTATAATGTTTTTTGAGTTTGAAAAAAAAGGGAGGGCCTTTGGACATCTCTTATGAATTATGCCTTTTTATTGTGTGTGGTTCAGAGCAATAATTATTGACAGGTTCTTGCTGATCTTGTAATTAACAAATTCACCTTTTGCTGTGCCTTTTACATGATGCTTACTATTCTGTGATTTCTCTTGCTTCTTTCTGTGCATGCATCGCTTATGGAGTCTTGCTTATTTAAATACTCCCTCCTGTCCACAACACAAATCTATTAAGGTTATGCATGGGAATTAAGGTGATGAATGCATCTCATTTATCTTTTTGAAAAATACAAGTAAAAGACGAAAATACCTTTTATCATTCATCATAAATTATCTTTCCATTAAATAATTATATTCATATCCACTTATTCTCACTCATCATAAATATCGGGATAAAATAGACAAAAAGTAATTAATGTTTCTTGAAATGTAAAAACAACTTATGTTTTAGACTGAACAAAAAATCCAAAAATGATTTATTTTTTGGACCAGTGGGAGTACATAACACTTCTAATTGCAAGCTTTGCAAAGCATGATATTCTGACAAGGACATGTGAAGTTGTGAAGTGTGCACTGTATCTATAGGTTTAGTAGGTCTTCCTGGACATGGTAGAGTGCATGATCAAAGGATATAAATTCACCGAGTACCATTTTGCATCAAATACAAATTCCTTCCTTTTCCCCCTTATCCTTTTCTTAAAAAACAAAAATGTGATCCAATGCATTCCATTGTGCCAGAGAATGTGATAGATAATCATTAATTTTAGCTCTGTTAAGCTTATAATACCATGGAATTGTTCTTTTATGACAGAATTACAATGCTTTAGGACGGGACATCCTTTCGCAGGCCAGAGCTGGAAATGGTCTTGGAAGTTCCAGAGTTTGGGCTGCCAATGGCCCAGTGCTATTGGTGAGTTCCTTTATTATAAGTTTATGTGCAATTGAGTTTTGTATCTGGCTTCATGGACGAGACTGATAAACATTGACATTTGCCACAGGGAGTCAGAGGTCAATATGCTGACACATTGGGACTGACCGGTCATAAACGTGTTATGAGTACTGTCGCGAGCACAACCAATGAGACAAAGTCATATAGTCTTCGCCCATTATCTCCTCATCTTCCCATTTATCAGCCACAGCTATCTTCAACTCTTTCAATTTTCAATAGAATCTCTGGAGCAATCCTAGCTGCTGTCATCTTGCTATTTTACATGATATATATGAAACTGGGTTTGGTTAGCCTCACCTACGATTATTTCTACCAGTTCTTATTTTATTCATCATATTCAAAACTCAACCTGCTTGTCCTTGAGATTTCTGGCTTAGCCCTGACCTATCACCTGTATATGGGCATTCGCCATCTACTGCATTTACTATAATGTCAGTCACAACTGATACCTGAACAGTACGGTTTGAACCCCAGGTAATTTAAGCTTTCCTCTATTCAGTTTGGTTTTCATGGTTGCAATTTAGAACCATGTGTGGCCTATTATATGGGTTTACGGTGAACTTTCAGCCTCTCGAAAAACTTGCTTCGGAATATTTTTTGCCCTGGTTTAGTGTATAACATGTCGTATTTTCAGGTGAAACTTGCTTACTTGGACCAAGGAGGCATACTTCCATGTCGTAAGGAACTTCAATCAGCAACGAACCTCATTTTGATGTGAATGTGCATTTCTGTAGTTGTGTTTCTTTCAACTCAATAATGTTACAGTTTGAGCACTAACTTCATATTTAAAGCTTAGCATAACTACATCTATTTGGCACCTGAAATGTCAGTGACGGTTATTTTCAAATTGCGTGTAAGTAACTGTTGCATCGAATAAATGAATGAGTTTTGGTGACTCCCTTTTTATACATTAATTCATTCTCTTCATGTCAAGAAATTAAATCTTACTAGTAATTTACATACTCAAATTGATGTGGTACTTGCAGTTCAAATACATGTGAATGAGTGTACATATGGCCTTTACTGATAATAATGTGGATCTATTCCTAATTAATATCATACTCAAATGAAATTCACACTTATTCTCTCTCTCTCTCTCTCTCTCTCTCTCTCTAATTTTTTAACTTTGGTCGTGACTTATTCTCTTTAATACACATTGTATGCATCTTAAGAGGGCCTTTACATTCTTCCTGCTCTTTAATGCCACCAGAAGCAAATTAACTAACACCTCAATCGTTCAGACTGCACTGCCGAAACAATTTCAGTGGTCTCTTCATTCACTGTAATTTCATAATGATAAAGCAGCGTTTTCGTATGCCGTCAATGTTGCATAGATAACAAAGCACAATCACAGCAGCAATCAGTGGCGATCATATTAATTTCGATGATAGCTTGCATTACTTCATTTAAAAAGTTTGATAGCACTGGGGGACTTGAGAAAGGGGTTGAAGTAAGTCGTCAGTAATTTATTTAAAACTTCTGCATACTAAATAGACAAATCAGTGTGCTCAAGACAATAGATATCTGGTAGATATTTAGATTTCTAGTAAGTTTGCACTCGACAATCCTCATAAAGAGAATAGATAACCAAAAATATCAGAGCAAGCTAAATATGCAATCAGATTAAAGTCAAAATAAAATGCGCAATGAAGAGAGTAAGGCAGAGAGAAGTTTGAACAAGGAATTTATCCCGATTTGATCTTCAATTTGGAGTCTGCATTCCCTGCTATCTGAGAAATTTTTCTACTATGTTTGAGTATTATTTACAAACAAATCGTTTTTAGATCTCATTTACAATGCTCAACCTTAAACTTTACAATCTATCAACCTAGGAACCTTTCAAGTTGGATTTTTGTCACTTGTGTACCTCACAAGAATTTTCAACCCAGGTTTCACTCACTTGATTTAAAATGTATCAAAGCATAAAGAGAGGAAGAGAGAATGCACACAACTCGTGTAATTCACTAAAAACATTGTCACGAAGACTAGTTCTAAAGTGGTAGAGCTAGGTTATTTATAGAAGAAGTTGAGCGATCTCTTGTTCTCCATTCTGGGGTTTGGACCTTCCAAGAGGTTTAGGATGTACCTTTTTTGTCTGCAAGTTCTTGATGATTGTGTCAAGATATTTTCTCTTTCACGGGATAGTTTTTTGTCCTTTTTCTTCTTGAGATAAAGACATCTTTGCAAAATGCCTTTTGCTTTGCCATCTAAGTGCAAGTTGACCTTGATGAGAGTGAATTTTCAGCTTTTATGCAACTCCTTTTTTTGATTTAGCTGTTGATTCAAATAGCTTGGTCAATTTCTTGATTTTCAGTCAGTTGATGGATCTCTTTCTTGTTCTCCACTCCAGATTTTGGGTCGTTGATACACTTCCAAGAGGTTTAGGATGTGTCTTTTTTTTTACTGTAGGTTCTCGTCGATTGTGCCTTTCTCTTTCATGGTATATAGTCTTTTTGTCCATTTTACCCTTTAGACAAAATGCCCTTTTGCTTTGTCATTTAAGTTCAAGTTGACCCTGGTGAGGATGAATTTCCAGCTTTTATGTAGCTCCTTTTTCTAATTTACTCACCAGATCAATTTCTTGATTTTCGTACTTTAGGGTGTGTTTCATAGATGGGCAAGTCAGGGAGTGGGAAAGAAATGCAATGACACTTTAACAAAATATGTGTCTGGGAGTTGAAAGGTGGGGAGTCAAGGAGTGGCAACGGAGGCTATACCACACGGTGTTGTTCTCTTCTCTCTCTCTCTTTTAATTTCCAAATCTTTTAGCTTCTGTGATTTTTATCCAACTATCCAAGAATCAGAAAGCAAACAGCTTCCTCTCCCCCTCTCCAAAAATTCTGTCTCCTCTTATTCATATGCTAAAATTTGTTTTACAATTAAAATTTTATTTTTGTGTTGTCCTTGGGTTGCAGGAGGACAAGGCAGCCTTGTCTCCCACCTAGTGCATTGCTTGTCTCTGCATTCCCATTTGCGTATTGGTGTGGTTCATTGTTTTTATCTGCTGAATACTGCCTATGGTGCATTGGCTTAAAGAGGAAAAAAGGGTTCAGCAACTCATGAAATTCGGATTTGGCTTGTGCCGCATATAGCTGTTTTCGGCTTTTCGCTTCTCTCTTTTTTCCTTTCTTTTTTCTTTTTGGCTGATATGCTCTGCTGTCTCTCCTGTTATATTGGCCTAAACAAGGGAAAGAAGACCCGGAAGTATGAAAGTAGTATTTGGCTTATACTGATGTGAGGGTGCAAAAGCGCACCCTTTCTGTTCGCTCTTCTTCTTCCTCTCTCTCTCTTTCTCATTTTCATTTTTTCATCATTCTTTAAGGAAAGAAATTAAAAAGGACAAGAGGCACTAGCTTGAAGGCTATGGGCCTAATCTGAAGAAAACTCTCTATGAAAAGAAAATGGCTAAAGACAATGCAAAGAATAAACAAAACTGAAAAAATAGATTGGTAGGGACTAAATATAAGTTGGACAAAATTGGGTGTTAGAATATTTGCCCTCCAAATTGTAGAATTTGGAAAGGACCATTAATGATAATTCCTTGCCATTAATGACCATTCCCTTCCCTCTCCATTTGAAATCTTCCAAACATAGTCTTAAGCCGATGTTGTGGCCACTTTTTTTGGTGCTTCGTTACTGGATTTTTTTTTTTTTAAAGTCAGATTCTATTAATAATCTGTTCAAGTTTTTTTAGTTCAATTCCTTTACACATGGAAGTAAACATTTTCAAGATCAAATGCTTAACAATCACATGGTTTGTTATCCTCATTTATCCATAGATTCAAAAAAGTAAAAAAAATTAATTTTACGCTTGCTACGTAAGTGTAAGTGGTTAGATTCGTTAGAATTAGTTATGAGTTCACATAATCAGTTGAAGCCGTAATAACTACTTCGATTTTTTTTTTTTTAAATAACGCTACCATTTCCATGGATACACACATCGAACATAATTAAGAATGATGTGATCTCTGTTTGCACCACTAGTGTCAGCGCCAAGATACACAGCATAATTAAGAATGATGTGAATTATTGTATGTTTGAATTAGAGTTTACAAATGGAGGGTTTACTCCAATTTTATTCTATCAAAATTAATTTTTGTCAAAGTTGAGTTCGTGTCAATGTTATTTATGTTTGAAAATTTTATATCAAAAGTGATTATGGTAGAGTAATTGTAGTTGGGATAATATTGATAAAAAAAAATTACTTTCGAATGTGTAATTACCACAAGGACATATGCTTTGTGATATACTTTTAATATTATTTTTTATTCATTTTTTATTTTCAAGAAATATGAATAGAATATATTAATTAATTTTATATTTAAGTAAAAATAAAATTAAAAAAAATGAAAAATAATAAGTTGCAAAAATATTATAAGCTGAGTGTATGTTTCAAAAGATAACAACAATATGAAGATTATATATATACACATTTAAAACATAAAATAATATAGAGATCGATGTACAATAGAAATCAATAAAAAAAAAAAAGTGCGATGTGGTTTGTTTATAAAATGTAAAGAAATAATGAAAAACTCACCAAAAGATATGGAATCTTTCTTAGATAATGATGTGCAATCTATATGTGCAATTGGGCATGTGAAAATTTGTCAAAAGTCAACATATTTTGAATATTTGATTATGCTTTTTATTAGGATTTTTTTGTTATTTTTAGTTTTGCATGTTTAGTAATTTATTTTGGGTTCATTTTCATTTTAATTTGAGTTTCACTTATATTTACATGTTTTTAGGTAGCTCATATTAATTAAAATGTTATGTTTGCTACCCTCCAGGGAGCACCTAAGCGCTGTGATTGCACCACCCAAGCGCTCAAACATGAAAATTGAGCCGCTACTGCTTGAGATTCATCGCATGAGCGCTCAAAAAACACCACCTAGGCAGTGATGGAAAGGAACCTGTATGTGAATGTTCACTTAAATAAAGGAAAAAAGACATGACTTTTAAGTTACCTAGGCAGAGGAACTCAAAAAGATACACAGGGAAGGAAGTTTTGACGCTATTAGAACATCTTAGTAGACCTGTCAAAATGAACCCAGTCCGCCGGGTTGGTCCACTAAAACCACCGATTTTAGCAGGCTGGGCTAACACAAAAAAATTCCAACATGTCTATCCTGACCCGCTTAACTCGTCGGTTTAGGCGGGTTAGGGTGGGCTAGGCCGGCGGGCCAAGCTTTTTTTTAAAAAAAAATTAAATTTATTTATTAGTAAAAACATTTGAGTATGTGAAAAACTACAAAGCCTGTATATTGAACACCATCAGACAAGCCCAATTGCCCAAAGATTTAAAAGAGATTTATTTTCCGGAGAAAAAAAAAACACAATATCGCTACATTATTTAAGTAACACTATGACAGTGAACAAAAGCCGAAAGGTTAAAACTTAAAGACTCAATTAATAATAGAACAATGTTTGGTATACAACTAAATTGTATAACAAATTCATACCACATAGCTTATCACCATTATATGTGATGTGTGGTCCTCACTCATTCATCAAATCCAATAGTGATAAAGTATGTGGTGTGCATTTGTTGTGCAATATAGTTGTACATCAAACATTATTCTTAACAATAATTTAGTTAAAGTTGGTGCATATTTATTATGAGCCTTGAAAAATTAGGTATACATAAATAAAAAATATTCTTTAAAAACTTTTTTTAAAAAGAATTCATCAAAACATTAAAAAATATTTTTTTAATTTTTTGGCGGGTTGGTGGGCCGCCCTAAAATGGGTTGGGATAATTATTTTAACCCTTTTTTTTTGGCGAGATAGGCTTTAATGGGACGGGCTGGCCCGTTTTGACACCTCTACATCTTAGGAACAAGAGAAAGAGTGGGGATTGAAGATTCATCTTCCATTTCTTGGGTTCTTCATGAGTTTTTCTACACTTTACTTTCTTTGCTCTTCAATAGGATGTGTTGTTAAACTCCGTAGCTAGGGTTTAGGGGTTTGGTCTGAGATAGTTGCAATATTGGTTTGAATTCTTAAATTTATATTGTTGGAATTATGAGATTGATGATTTATCTCTTGTTTTTTTTGCCAAATTTTATGAATTCCGGTCATAGAGTGATTTAAAGTTTTTGCATAATTTGGGAAAGTTGTGTATGAACATGATATAGAGATACACATCATAATTTTCAAAGTTTAGGAATTTATCTTGAATTTTGTGTGAATCGTGGATAAAATTTCATACCTAATCCGTTTTTCTTGTTGAAATATAGTTAAGGAATTCACATGTTCTATAGAATGAGCAGAGTTGATTAATTAAGAAATTAGCATCAACTATTTAAAATCCTTTCATTAGTATAGTCATTCCAACTCATGTGATTTATGAATTCATAAGATTGTAAAGAAAAAATCATACCACCCCAATCCCCCAATGTTTTAAAATGTTGAATTATCTCTAAGTTGTTACGTATTTTGTTAGTTTATGCTCATTGCTCACTTATAGTTTGTTTTTGGTTATTCCGTCTCTTTGTTGATAGCTGTCTTCAATCCAAATTAATTTGATATAATTTGAATAGAAATTTAATTAGTAAAGTATGGTTTGATAATATAAATTCTTATGAGTCGATATCCACTTTTTGTTGTTACTACATAAACGATTCAACGTACTTGTCGAAGAGTTATCAAATAAAAGGAAAAATATATCATGAAATAACCATGTGATTTTAGTTCAACGGAAAAGCTTCAAAATGTTACTTCCACTTGAACGGAGGTATGGCACCTAAATCCCGTTGAACCAACTTCAACTGAGAAACACCCAAACACTGCAACTGCAGCGTTCTAGTAGTTGAAGGCGCGTTTGAGGGATGAAACGCGGAAACAAACATGCACTTACTTGGCAGTGGAATATGATCTTATACCAATTATTAATCATGCTTTTGTTGATGGTTGTTAATGTATTTAAAAAAAAAAATACAAACATTCCAAGGGCAGAAAGTTATTGAACAGATCTACAAGCCATATTTCTTATTAATGTCTCATCCAAACAAAATGAGCCTTTTCATGAAGAACATAGAGCCATACCCACCAAAACTCACATGATTAATTCCACACGTCTAATTCCCTAGTCAAATTAAAAATACTTCATTGATATATATGAAGTTCAATACATGCATACTCCTACATCAAATGAAAAAGAAAAAAAAAACAAAAGTTGTCATTGTTTACATAAATATGTATTGTTAAAAAAAAAAAAAAAACTAATTGATCAAGCTATTCTCTGGAATGCTTTCTAAAGCTGGCCTCCAAGAACTAATGCCCCCATCATCATAATCACCAACCTCAGAAATTCTTCCTCCTCTCAACTTCACAGCACTTAGTAATTGCTCCAATGTAGTGTTGTGCTTGGAATCATCATTGTTGCAGATCAAAATCCTCTTCAACTCTTCCTGAGTCATCACCACCCTAATCCTCACAGTCCCACTTCTAGAACCACCACCATGAACATCCTTCTGTGTGTTGAACCTTACCTTCTTCTTCATGCTTTGTTCCTGCAGTGGTGGTGCCTCCAACTTGGATGATGATGATGAAGAAGATGTCTTTGCGTGCTCAACTTTTGCTTCAAACGGGCCTTCATATTTCTCATCATGATCTTGTGCTGATACTTTGTTTGTTCTCAAGCAGTTCCCCATGTGGTAGTGTTATCTTCTTAAGCAAAAGCAATGAGTCAACAAGAACAACTCATATGGGGTGGGAGAAAGAGAGTTGACACAAAGTGAAGCATAAATACAAGGTAGGGGGAAGAGGAAGCACATGGAGTATCCGGTTGTTGCGCCGGGTATTTGAAATAAACAAGTGGGGGATTCTTTTCTTGCTTGAGATCAACACCACCATCGATCATGCTTGTTCCATACCCCTTTGTTTCATACTAAGTTATGTATGAA
Organism: Dalbergia cultrata; assembly: GCA_031216105.1. Lineage (NCBI taxonomy): Eukaryota > Viridiplantae > Streptophyta > Magnoliopsida > Fabales > Fabaceae > Dalbergia > Dalbergia cultrata. Next base: position 12,477,983 of record CM062345.1, read on the forward strand.
CAATTTCTTATTTGTGGAGCCGCGGTTACCCTCGAGGATAATAAATCTATATATGTTTGGAATTAAAATAATTTGGATTGATTTGAGTCGCATATGAACCTTTTTAGTTTGAAAATTAATTAATAAAATAATTCTGTTTTATTAAGATTCCTTTGTTTTAAAATTTATGAAGTGAGGTCTTTGATTGAAATCATGTGACTAAGAAAAGAAGGCTTAAATATATCTTTTATTTCTGTGAATATAAATCACTTTGCTTTTAATTCTTCTTAAAAATTTGTTGGCTTGATATCTCTTTTTTTCAATTATATTTTTTGTCTCTATTTCCTATGTCTAGGTCCTTAATAATTATAAGTATTTTGAAATATGTACATAGTTAATCCTCAAGAATATTAGACATTTTGTTTTTAGTCATTATAAATATTTTAAGAACTTTTCTTTCTATCATTCTAATCAAACACCACCACTTAATACTGCTAGATAACGTTAGGGGCAAAAACATAATAAGTATATTTGAATGAAAAAGAGATACTAAAATCCAGAAAAGAAAAATAGATGGGGTAAAATCAAAATGACTTATATCCATATAAACTAAAAATATATTTAAATAAAAAATTTAATATTGAAAGATTTTTACGTCTAAAGTGAACTGCCTCCCTCGAATCAAATGGAGTCTGAAATACGAATATTAGTAATTAAGATAAACATATATAAAAAGAGAAATAATTGGTGTATTTACACTTCGGGTGTATTAGGGATTTTGGTATAAAAGTCATTATAATTTATCTAATGAAGAGGAATTTAAACAGTATATATAAGATTTTAGGTTCAAACCTTATAACAACTAAAATAATTTCGTAAGTACTAGAAAAAAGTATCATAGGTATAAATTGCAGAGAATCTATCATAAATTATCTCTATATGATTTTAAATATAAATTTTATTCATGAAATTTTCTTTCGTTTTTACACGACTTATATCAAACACATCTTTAGAGGAGTTAATGGAATATTATTACGATTCGTGTTATTTGATTATAAAAATAAAGACAAATTAAAAATAAAGATTAACTTATAATATTTTGTTAAAAATATCCCTTTTAGTCAAGTTTACCTATATGGGTAGCCTCAAATAGTGTTAAAAGCTCTTAATGTCCCCTAATCACTGCTAGAAAAGCGGCAAACCTCATCAAGTATTGAGAGCTGATGACATATTAGCAACACACGACAAAGTTAAATGTCAATCTAATGACTCTGTTTAGCGCTTTAATATTGGCAGCTCCTACGATGCACTTTAATTTAGTTGGGGGTCAAATGCTGCCATCTGTTAAAATAGTCAACCGTGATTTCAGTACTGTTCATAATAATGGCATTTCAATTCCACCGAGAACAGAACCACCCAAAAAAAAAATAAAGCTTGTCTTCGGATACTTTTATGGCAATTAGCTATCCGCTTTGAATAATCAACATTCACGTTTTCAACAACTATACCTTAAGCATTTTATTTCCTTTGTTTTCCAATGACTATACCGTAATCATTGGATTTCCTTTGTTTTGGGTGTGTTTTTACGTCCATATATAGTTTTAAATTAAGGCTCACAACAGTAATTACAGTCATAATATTACTATTATATACCCTCTATAGCCATATTTTTTTGTTTTTAATTTCTTTTCAAATTTTTATTTCAACGCAACCTTGTCTGCTACCATTTAAAACCATGAATCCCTACATCCAGCCGACTTCACATGCAATGAGGAGTGGACTATTCTTTCATGCAAAATCAAATCTCATTTGTCTACAGCTCGGTATTTTTCAATCTACATGTGATATGTCCATTTTGACACCTATCAATCTAAGAATAGAGAAGATGAATAAGTAAAATTTAGTGGGATCCACAATGTCATTCAACAATGAGAGGATAGATGTCTAAACGAGACATCCATTTTTAGATGTCTAAATATCATTTCCCATATATTAATGTTAAAATGTTAAATGCACCAATTAAAATAACTCGAACTTGCTTAAAGAGAACCAAAAGTTGTTAAACCATTGAAACAAAGGTGTCATGATAACCAAAACAAATATAGAAGGAAATTTCATCTATGGGTTACCTACAATGAATGTATCCATAATTTAAGAGTCAAGGAAAATTTTGCGTGCCCTTGTGATAACTAAAATGAAACCTCACCTGCTGAGGAAGGATGGTGGTGCAAGGAGGAGATTTATAGCACAAGAAATCTTGGGATCAGGACTGTTCCTAATTTCATTTCTTGTTTTCAACTTTTGTGTTTTTTGTTTCTAAAGATTTTATAAAGGACATAATGAAAATAAAAAAATAAAAACAGAAAATTCTTTTTATTACTTTGACTAATTTCCTCATAGAATTTTAAAAGTACAAAACACAAAAATTAAAAATAAGAAATGAAAACAAAAATAAAAAAGCCCATTAGGTTGAGGACATCATTTATTCCACAAGCACTGTATTGGTCCCATTTAATGAGAGTTGTTGATCTATGTAAAGGGTCTTGCGTGTAGCAATGGCAGGAGAACCTGGCCACATGGGGCATCTCTTCACATGGGTTAAGGACTGTGTGCGCCCACTTGTGTTTTCTAACTTTTCTTCCGTAGTTTCATACTTCCGCTTGTAGCTTGATTTGCAGTAACTGGGAGACAATCTCCACTTTTCTTTCAACTTCGTGTTCGGCAAAGTGAAAATTTTAATTTTTTTGGCAGCATTTATGGGAAAAATAATTTATATATGGTGTTTGTATAGGTGATTTACATTGATATTATAAAATGGATAAATTTATTTGTATATGGTATTTTAGAATCTGTCATTGGCAGATTCAATAAAAAAAATATTATTTTGATAGGTTATGAAACTGATTTTGGCGGTGGGATTTTGTTTTATATTATTTTATTGAATCCGCCATTGACGGATTCAATAAAATAATATTAAAACAAAGTGTTGAATCCGCCAAAGGCGGATTCTATATTGAAAATATCATATTGTGTGAATTTTTTTCAAAACACCATATTGATGTAAATACACTACTCAAAAATCATATGTAAAAAAAAGACCCGCATTTCTGCCTGTTGACACTACAGTAAAGACCTACACTTAAATTACTACTCTATCCCTTGTAAAATATCTGTTAAATTTAGATAAACATATGTAATAATATAGTAATAGAATATTCCTATGTAAAATAATGGTTTATAAACTAATATACTCTAATAGTCATTAATTATGGAACACATTAAATGATTGAAAATGAAATGTTACACTAATGATTATTAATTATTTGGAGGTACTTTGAAATAAAAGAAATTTATTTTATTAGAATATGAAACTGATAGATATTTAAAAAAATAACTTTATCTAAAAGTGAACATATATTCTAAAATAAAGGAGTATCATAGAGACGTGGTACATTCGAAAGTCAAATTAGTTCACCTATAGGAGTATGTTGACTAAATTAAGTCTTAATAAATAAGGGGAGGAGGGTTGAAACAATCAAATAATTAATGCTTCTACTAGCAAAGTCATGGATCATTGAATTCGAAATATTACGTTATGCTTGTAATGATTGCAAACCTATTAAAATGAGAGTAACATATATCTCCTTCCCTAAGAGATGCGTGTTTTTATTATTCATTCCTTTATTTTATTTTTAAAATATATACTCTTTTATTTTTAAAGATAATAAATATAAAAAATGTACTACATTTTAATCGATTCTCTTGTGTTTATATTAAATTTCCATTATCTTTTGTTTATTACCCTTTTTTTGGCCATAATTTGCATTATTGATTTTTTGTTACATAATTTCCGTTACTAATTACGGGGTATTTGTTTGGAATAAGTAGTTGGGAATGATGTGTTCCTACATTTGTTACAAGTTTTATAAAAATTTTTCTGAATATTAATTATTTCATGAAAAAAAATTTTCTTATAATTTAGTGAAATCTTATTCTCAATTTAAAAGGTGGGAAATAAAATTTTTAATGACTTGTGAATCACAATTATTAAGTATAATTATTAAACTAACCCTCAATTATTTGACTTTTTCTCTTTTTATGATTGCGTTAAGTGTATTTGAAAATTATGACATATATTATCAGAAATATAGGTTATAAAATAAACAAGTTTTAAATTTATTCCCAAAAATATTAATAAATAAACTCATGAATATTTAATGCTAAACAAATAATTTTTTAAAGATACCCAAGAATAATATTCCCATGAATATCATTTCCAGAAATGTGATTCCTGATAACCTAATTTCAAACATTGAAACAAATGTCCCCTTAACATTTAATTATTAGACATATTATATGAATCCAAAAATGATCAAAAGCAAGAGTCAAATATATCGAATGATAATCATATTATAAAATAATATATGTTAATATATAATTTTTTCTTTGCATATATATATATATATATGTTAATCATATCATATTTGATACAATATATAAAAAAATTTTTTAATTAGGTATTTATAATTTACTATTTGTGTCTCCATCATAATCTAACTTGCAATTTAGTTATCAATAAATAAATATCATATGTAACATATTTCTCTCGAGAATATTACAGTACAAATTTTTTGTAACAACTTTCCTAAGATATATTTAGAAGGAATTAATAAAACTGGATCTGAGTATGTATATGTAAAAGAATAAAAAAATGTGATAAATCTTCTATTTTTTTAATATATATGCGTATAAACATAAATATTGTTTTATATTTTTAACTTAAATATACACGTGTGTGCACGCGCACATAAGTGTGTGTGCAAATGTATTATGGTAAAAAAATCGAGGGAAGCGAGGCCCTCCATCAAAATAAATTTCTTTAATCGCTCATAATATCATCTTACTCGATCACTAAAGCATTAGTGAGGACCTCTTCCAACTATATTTTCTTCATACATATAAATATTAGGATCAAACCCAACACTACATGCTTAGAGGGCCTAAGCATTTTCCATAGACATAATAATGAAACTTTTTGAACAAAATAAAAGATATATATGATTGATAATAACAACAATAGAGAACAACCATCATAATGTAAGAAACAAATAAATCCTAACCAGAACATCAAGGGCAACGCTCATAACTGTCTATTTGTTCATCATCTTCCTTGCTTGTGCCTTGTGTGATTTCTGCTGACCTTTTTACTTTTGTTGAATTACATTGGTTCATATGTATGTAAAATTTAGAGTAATAGATAATGCAAAGAAATTATTTGGTGAAAAATTTGAAAGGAGCAAAATTTATAGGTTGCATTTACTACTAATGTATTTTCACACGTACAAGATATTATCTGGAAGCTGGCTTTCGCAAGTTGTTAAATTAGATATATTTTGAGCAAGTTTTGAGAAATGAAAAGTTGCTATCAATGTTTGAGGTGTAAGGAGGCAGCGGTCGGGGCTGGAGGTGGGGGGAGGGGGCAATAGGTGCTAGTTTTTGTTAGTTTTACATTTTCGTTTTTGGTTCTACCAATTATGTAGAAATGGGAGAATGAAGGGATTTGACTTTAGATGGGGGAATAGAAGTTTTTTTTTTTCTTTTTATTTTTTGGATCAGGAATAATTTGATTTCATTTCATAAACATGAAAAGGGACCATCTACTACAGCAGCAATCTATGGAACAATAACTTCCAACACAGACAGCTAGCTAGAGGTTAAGCAAAAACAATAGACTGATTTCATAATATCAGCCAAAGACTCAGACTTTCTAACACACTGATAAAAATTTATAACACAGATGAAGAAACTGCTTCTTCTTTTTCTGTGAGCACACAGAACTCTATCTTCTTATACAGACTTAGGTTGATTCATCTGGATTCTATAATAGGAATTTCATCAGTTTGAACCCAAAGATAGAATCAATAACTTGCTTTTTGTAGTTCTCCGTAAGCAACTTAAATGGTTAGAACTTCAAGTCCAGCTAAAAAAATGAACTGCCATGACAATCTGAAGTGCAATAACATGTATAACTTTAAATTTAAGATTAGAACTTGAAAAAAATCTATTAACAAATAATAAGATTATAAAATTAGTTGACCAAAAAAAAGAAATAATCAAATAAAAATAGATTCAAATTACAAAATAAGATAAAAACTAACGAAAACAAAAGTTAATTAAGAAAACTGGATCGAAGACTGAGCTGGATAAAATAATGGTTCAGAGGTTCTTTGGTTTGAATTTAACAAAAATACAATAAAATATATACTTATAAACATAACTGAGTGTGTATCTATATATATTCAATAAAATACATAAAAATTATTACATAATATATATATGTATAACTTCTTTTCAAAATAATATAAGCAAAATCAAAGTAAATAGCAGTTTATATGAAAAACTGAAAAAACCAAGACTGGTGACCCAAGCCCATTTATCATCGTCAATGTAAACTAGTTATAATGGGGGTACCAATATTTGAATTGTGAAAGAACACAAAAATATAATAAAAAAAACATGCTAATGAGATACTTGATTTAATTAATTAGAGATATAATAACTAAGGTCTTTTAAATGTCTAATGTAGAATACTTCCATTTAATAAATTAAAAATAGTTAATCTTTTATATTTAATATTACTTAAGATAATTATTAAATATAAGATTTAATATATGGTGGCAATAAATAAAATTCTAACTAAGGATAGTTAAGAAATATTAAAATAAAAGCATTAGAAAAATAATGACAATAAATAAAAGAGAGTGGCAAATAACAATAGCCTCCCCCATATACCACAAAAGAAAAAAGATTATATGGTGGTGTTTGACTGACATTATCTATATAATCCTCTTTAAAAAGAGATTATATGGATCCCCCACCATTGTTGGTTCATATACATTAAGTTTAGCAAATTAAATCTGAATAAATAAGAGGGTCGATGGTATTAAATTGAGTAAAATACGATTTTTTTCAAATGACTTTATTGCATTATATTCTTTTCTTTTTTATGTATAGAATATGCACTCTTCTCCTTAAAAAATAAAAATAAAAATTAAGATAAGTCAAAAGTTTTTTCCCTATTTCTTAATTAGTAAAGTCTTATATTGTTTCAGTGGAAGCAAGTGATATCTCTGGCAATAATAAGATTCTTAAATTAAATATTTAAAAAAAATACTGTATTACTTTATTTTTAACTTGAAAGAAATTAAAATCTTAAAACAAGCGGCAGTCACTCATGAGAGTTTATAATTCAATTTTTAATAAAGAATTTAGAAAACTTGCACCTATCATAATATTAACTATTGCATATAAATTATTTTGAAACTTATCAACGAAAAATTGTCTATTATATTATTAATAATTTTTAATCACATAATATATAATATTAATCAAAATTTTATATATATAATTAAAAAATTAATTTTCAAATCCATATAAGAAATTATTATATAGATATTCAATCATATATTTTTATAACAATAAAAATATTTCATTTTTATAATTATTATCTAAACAATTATATATATATATATATATATATATATATGATTAAATTATAGCCTAAATTTTTCTTTTACATCTATAATATATGAAAATCTATTTAAACTAAATAATAGAAGCCGTTAATAGCCACAATTTTAGTAAGACTCTATGGAACGGAGTGATGCGTCCAAGTGTGGAGATACTAACTTGATTTATTGTCATAGATAGGTTTAATAATAGAGCTAGACAATATAAATTTGAGATTTCGTAGCAGAATCATGTTTCCTGTGTCTTGTGTGACAAAATTATGGAGGATGGTACCATTTATTCTGTGTAACTGACAACAGAAAAAGAATGTAAAGTGTGTGGCCCCACCTAATCCAAAGTCTTTTTGTTTTTCTCAAGTATAGATGCATATAATGTTAGGCCAAGGATTAGCTGGTCCCCTATGTTGGGGACCAACGTTAGTCTACCTTTTCCATATCACCAGATATAGTACTAAAATAAATGAACGGATGAGATTAGATAAATAAAAATATAAAAATAAATTATTAAAAACTAAGTAAATTTGTAAATTTTTAAATCTAACCATCTTCTCTTTTTCTTCAACCCAGCCCTCCAACCATCACCTATTGCCAGCAACTATTGATCCCACATCCACCCTGCCAGTGGCTGCTCACCCCATCACCACCAGCCACCACTGGCAAGAGCCCTAACACTATTGTTGTCAACTAGAGCCCCAATAGAGTTGCCTCCCGTGTTGCCCTATTGCGCACCACCTCATCCTTTCCTATCAAGCACTCATTTTTGTTTGGTTGGTTGTATTGAAACACAAAATGCACAAGATTTAAGTGACTATTGCTTAATTATTTTCTATTTTTTTTTTATTCCAAGCAAGTCAAAGATAGGTTACTGTGAATTTGCCCTCCAAAAAAAAAATCATTGATGAAATTCATACCTCTTTTGATAGGTTAAAAACTTGAACTTGTTTGGTATAGGACAAAAAAAAGGCTGATAAAAAATACTATGGCAAATCATATCAGTTAGCCATTTGCCATATATCACCAAGATTAAGAATTGCAATTGTAGATGTATGTTGGTTTAGAAATATGATTAATTTGTACGGTGAACAACATCTTATTCCTCAAGATGCTTCCGTTTCAAACTTTTATGTCAACTCCAGTCTACTAGCCAAGCAATGGTTTATGGTTGACCATGGCTTTTACAAAGATAGCATTTGGATTGGAAGTATATGGAAGGGTTTGAAAGTAGGTGGACTGGGAGGGGGCGTGCTGGGAGAAGGGTGAGTTATAGAGAGAGGAAAAGAAAAGGTTAAAATGAAAACAAAAAATTACAATAAGGTTAAGTTCATATTCCGCATGTGTTTTGGAGTGAATTAATGTTGGTCTCCAACATAGGAGGGACCAACTAATCCTTGGCCATCACGTTAAGGTAGAGAAAAGAGGGTGGTGGTTGAGATTTTTTATGTGTGACAATTTGGACTATCTAGAAATGCCAAAATAATTATATCTTTGATAAGAAGAAAGTAGACAAAAGAGAAGCGTTAAGAATGACAATGTTTTGGCTTGGATAGTGGATAATGAGGTGGGCCAAAGATGTTCTACATGGTCATAATATTTGCATGAATAATATGTATGTGTGCTTGTTTATGTCAACCTGCATTATGTGACTGTGTCTGTTTATATTACTTTCTAATTATGTCTTGTGGCTAGGATTTTTGTTTTTTTGGCTGTGCAAGATATCTTTCACTATGTTCATATTGTTTTTGTTAAGCTTGTAAGAATTTCCCTAAAGAAATGCATATAGAAATCGGTACAAGGAGTTAATCAATGTAAGAGATGGAGCTTATCTATAATTATAGTGAAACACTGTAAGAAAGGGAAATACATGAGGAGGAGGAAAATACTCTTGAGAAAGGGATTGACACACTTATGAGAGATTAATTTGAGCAAGGATAATCCTTGAAATATGGCAGCTATATTGTTTGTATTTCTTTCTATTTTGTAGGAATTGTGGAATTGGAAAATAGGAAGCAAGTGATAAAATTATCATGTGAGAGGAGTGAAACATAGATATGATGTGGAGTGAGGAATAGAGCGGAGTGATATACTTTGAGGGCAAATACTAGATAATCAATGCCATTTGTTGTAGTTGCCTAGGTGAAACCATAAGGGTGTGGCACATCATTAAAATCCAAAAGCACATAACCACACTTTGGAAATGTGGTTGAATGAAATTAAATATGTGGCTAAACAATAACACCCTCATTATCATCCCTCCTCAGTTTCACTCTCTCACCTCGCCACCACCATAACCACCATCTCCTTAATCAGTCCCCTACTCCCAACAAAACAAACCCTTATTTTCCATCACCATCTTCAAAATCAATTCTCGATTTGGCAAACCATTGAGCTAGCAAGCTTAATAATTGAAAGTTCAATTTTTTATTAAACTAAATTTCAAATCAGAATAACAGCATATAAAGGTTCAATTTGACCTAGATCGTAGAACTTCACTATGTAATTAGAGTAGCTATTTCCTATGTGATAAAGGCTCCTTAACTTTCAAAATATTGTATAACTCAATCACAAAATTACTTAAAAAGGCAACAACTACAATCAACGAGAAAATAAAGCAAACGGAAAAAAAATGATTACTAATAGGAAGTAGTAATCAAAACTCCAACCTAGAAAGGGAGAAGGCCACAACTAAGAATTTGGATGGCAATAGCATTGCCAATGACCTCTTGAATGTTGACACCAATGAGTAGCCACAGTAGGGAGTACTCGGCGATGGCCCCAATCTGGAGTTCCTTTTCCAAATTACCTGGATCTAGAAACGTTATGCTCATCAGGAGCCTTGGCCCAATGAACAACCACAACTTCTTCCATGAGAATAGAAAGGGCACACTCGAGTCAATGTTGTTGTCCCTTGAGTTAAAATCTATGACCTGGATCTTCTCCCCACCCTCGTATGCTACCTCCTCATCCTCATCTCTTGGCGATGCTGATTGCTGTAAGCCGTTCGCCTCTTTATCCTTGTTGACGTTGGGATAGTTTGCTTTGTTGGAAAATGTGGGTTTGTTTCGTTGAGAGTGGGGGAGGACTGAAAAAGCGGTAGTGGTAGTGGTAGCAAAGGTGGGACAATGATACTGAGGAAGGATGGCAGAAAGGGAGTTGTTGTTTAGCCATATATTAAATTTCATATAACCACATTTCTAAAGTGTGGTTAAGTGCCTCTAGATTTTAATGATGTGTTGCACCCATAAGCTTCCACCTAGGCTACTGCAGCTGATGGCATTGACCATCAACTATAGGTTTGTATCCGTCATACTTTGAGTAAAGTAAAGTGATGTAAGCTAAGAAGCACGGATACTCCAAAAATCTTGTCGCGCTCGTGTTGGACACTTTTGCGATAGACACTGGTGATACCCGGATACCCCTAGGTAAGAGGTGTCTTGTTATTCCACTTCATCTCTCGATCTCGAGAGCCTCTTACATAGTTTTGACTCAAACAAACATGGCAACAAAGTCCAGTTTCATTGTGCAAATATTTGTTTATTATTTTTTATGGATAAAAACTTGTGTAGATTTTTTTATTCTTGTAATTTTTTTTTTGTCAATTCTTAGTTATAGGATATTTTTTAGCCATAAGAGTGCTTAGATTTGGGTTTTCTTATCATAGCCTATTATTTTTATGTTTTATTATATCACATATCCTAACCGTATCGTATCCTATATTTTGTAAAATCATAATGTCTCTGTGTCTATGTCGTGTCATATCCTTATTGCATATTGTATTGGTGCTTCCTCGGATGTAAGTAAGTGATACATTGAGTCAAAGTAAAAAGTAAAGAGTGATGAATGATATACTAAGAGGTAGAATTGAGAGCTCAATATGTTGTCCAGTGTGTGTGGGGGGTGCCATTGGATGTGATAGGTGTTACAATGCAACGTGTGAGTATCTACTGTATGTATGTGTGTGTGTGTGTGTGTGTGTGTTGGTGATACAATGCAGTTTATATGTACTAAATACATTTGATGAGATATGAATCAAAGGGAGGTATAGGTTTGTGGTTCACTACTATATACTAAAAGTTCAACTTTGTTATGGATCTCATGAGACATGCAGTATTGGAGCAGGATTGGAATGTGGTTTCAGTTTCTAGCATGCACTAGTTTGGTCTTAATGGCTATGCCAAAGGGGCTATTCTGTAATGAACTAATACCATACGATTTGGTTCACAATGGGGCGGATGTCTTTATATGTGATCATGTAATTGAAAGAAGCTAACCAATCCAGGGGTATGCAAAAAGGCTATACGAAATTGAATAATGGTTATGATTTTATGATAAAATTAAGGAAATGGCTCATATCTTATAAAAGGAAAGGTGATGCTCCACTTAACATGGGGGGAGGTTCTGAGCTCAAGACTATAATTGGAGGGGTTGTCAGGGAGAAGATAGTATGCAAGGATAAGCTATGAGGAGAAAGGAAGATGAATGTGCAACTTGGATAAGCTTTTGAGGCGTATGGCTTAAAATTTTTTTTTGTAGACATTGGTAGAATGAATGATGTAGTAGTGTTTTATTGTGGTCCATAGGTATATTGGATGTTCGGGGGCATGAAAAGTGTTGATGCTTTTATACTTTCTAGGCAAATTTTGCCATAGTCCTTGCTAAGTTAGTGACTAACTTGGTCATGGGTGGAAAATGAGAGAACAAAAGAGTTGTGGGGGTTGAATTAGAATTTTAAATGCATTAAAAATTTCTAAATGATTTTTCAATAATACAAACTTCAAGGTACATTTGAACTTCATTAACATTCAAATGTTTCATTAAACTATTTTCTAATGCTCACCTTTTTAGATTTGATCAATAAAAGAAAAGAAAAGGTCTTTTCAAATCTATAAATCTTTTTCGCAAGGCTCTAACAACAAATTCACGGAATTCATCCCTCCACCCATCATCCACGCAATAAGCTTCAATACTAAATTTCTTATAAGAAAGAGCTTGCCTCATGACATCAATAGCAATTCCCATAATCCATCTTATCAAAATTGATCTCATTGGCAAGAATCTCCTGTTGAATGCAGTCAAACATAATTGTATAACATAAGAATCTCTTACTTCCTCATCCACCATCACTGCTCCTCCCCTTTGAATCGCCAACATCCTCCACCAACCCTAACACCATGAACCTCTCGCATCTTGCTCATCCATTGGTCCATGGACACTTTCAATCATGGCAAAATTGCTAGGCCCTTGAAAGCACTGTTGGTGGAGGAAGTGATGGTGAAGATTGAGATGGAGGGGAAGAACGACATGTTGTGGTAGTGTGGAGCATATCAATGGAGTCATTGGATGTGTTATGCATGTTCATTTGTTTATGTGATCTTGGCACAAATTTAGGAGCACGCACATTGAATTCAAAATGGTAATGAGCAATTTCTCAAGCTTTCTTTTCTGAGTTTTGCTTGCACCATTTGCCTGTTTTTCTTCAATTTTTTCTTAGTTTGTCGTTTGTTTGATTGTGATTCTAAATGAGAATTTGATTATGTTAATATTAAGATAGAAAAAAGGATCTTAATCTATGTGGATTGGATGTGAAAAGCTATTGATGATTTGATTTGGTTAATGCTTTGCTTTAACTGTGTTCCCAGCTGAATTATTGATGCTAGCTATAGCTACCCGCAACAAATTAAAAATAATTAAAATGCTAAATTGCACCAAAAATGTAGTAAAGGGCACAACTCAGGTCGTCTCACAAGGAAGTGTTCTAATTGATTCAACAAATTGGGGAATTTTTGGAATTATTCAAAGCAAAATTAAATTGAGGAAATATGATGAGAAGAATTACCTGCACAAGGATTCCGTCAAATTAAGAGTTGTTCAATCCAGTGTTTTAAAAACCAACTCGGACCGGCCGGTTAGACCAATACACCGGTGAACCGGTCTATTGACCGGTCCGAGTTGTATAAAAGACCGGACAAGCAATTAAACCGCCACAAACCGGTCGATTTCCTTCAAAACTGGCAAACCGAACCGATTATTGAAACCGGCCGAGTCATATAATCAAAACTTTGAACTTTTTCAAATTAATTTGAGCCCATTTTTTTTAGCCCAATTTGCGACAGATGAGCCCATATCCAAAATTGACTTGGCCTCAATCAGTGTATGTAACTGCTGCAATGCTCTTCTTTTATAATGGGACCAGTAGCTTTTATTTTTGCTTCCCACTCGATGTGGGACTTTGGTATTAATTTTCCCCTGCACCATTGATTTGAGTCCAGCGCTTGTGAAGGCTGTTCCATTCAGCATTCCAGGTTCCATGTTCCAACATGAAAACCTCTTGACTATGTGGTTCCATTGCTAATCCTTCATGTACTTTCGTTGTTGCCTTTACTAGAGCCTTGCATTCCTTTGCAAACCCCTCAACAACCAAGGTTTGGGGGTTTTGATGGTTCAAGAACAAGCAGAGGATGGGGAGTTCATTGGAGTTGGGTTCCATTTTTGTGTGCTGGAAAGGGGGAAAAGGAAGAAGAAGAAGGAAAGTGAAAAAGAAACCAGAAAGGGAGAAGAAAATTGAGACGGGAGGGAAGAGTGTGGAAAGGTGCAAGAAGGAAGCTCTAGGGAATAGGGACTTGTCTTCTTTTCCTTCCATTGACCACTGTTTCGGAATAGAGCAGGAGTGAGTGAGTAGTAATGATGGCCTTCTAACCATGTCCTCTCCTTTGGACATGTGTCTTATTCATAATTATTATTATTTGATTTTGCTAATCTATTCATTCATTATTACTTGTATTTTATGGCACGTTCTTTTGTTCCTTTGCATTATGCATGTTGTCTTATGGTGCCTGGTTTAAGTGGCCTCATTAAAGAATTATGGCTCATTATATCTGGGTAAACCGGTTCAACCAGTAACCCGCCAGTTCAACCAGTGACCCATTGACCCGATGCCTAGACCGAGTTGAGCACCGGGTCGAGTTTTAAAACTATGGTTCAATCATTGACTCAAGAAATAAATTCATGGTGGTGGTTACTTTCATTATTCATGCTATCACACAATAATGATGTAATTCTACTTAGCAATCATACAATCGCATTCTCATTAAGGGTTTGGCTAACATATGAACTAGTAATTCACAATCGTGATTCTATGAACCTATGAGAGTCTGATTACCAATTACAGCAACCTAATTCCTAACGGAGTTAATTTCAATCCCTTACCAATTTGGATGTAATTAAATCAATCGATCCAATACCCCAATGGTATCTAAATTATACACGCAAACGAATGCACAATCAAACCATCCTAAAAAATACAATTGCAATAATCATCACAACCAATATTAAAGAGAGAAGATAAGAGGGAAAGAAAAACCAACCACGAATTGCAAATAAAAATTGGAGTCTCAAGAACAATCTTAATCTTCAGTCATCCATGTGCATGGTAAGGAAATTACTCCTTCATAAGGGGAGTTCACAGCCAACGTCAAAGAAAATTGATAAATTCTAACCCAAAAAATACTGAAATTCAACAATGATTGGAAACCCTAGCTTAGAGAGAGAGAAAGCTAAAACCTAAAAAATAAAAAATGTTCTCAATGCCTCCCGTCGTCTCCAAAATGGAGTTAAATTGAAAAAAAAGGTTCAAAACACGAAACGAAGTCACGTGCTCGCTGAAGCTCCACTCACTTATGACCGCTATAGCGGTCTGGGACCGCTATAGTGGTCCTGGTCATTTGCTCATGAGCGCTGCAGCCAAGTTGTCTCTCCGGTGACTGCTATAGTGGTCATGTGTTCGCTCAACAACGCTTCATATACTTCCAAACCCATTTTGAGGCCTAAAATGTTCGAATTAGCTCTTATCTCTAGAAATAGAAGTTGTAGCTCTTTGAACAAGCTTTCCAACGCCGCAAGAATCATGTCAATTGGACATCTATACCTCCAAATATTGGCAAAATACCAACTGAGGATAAAATTGGACAGCATCACAACATCAAAAACCTTTAATCTTGCAACCTGGAAAGTCTCTGCAAGCAAATAACACTCACAAAAAAGGGTTAAAAGTATAGGAAGCTCTAAAATATATTTATTCATCAAAATGGTGCAGAGAACCATGATTTTATTCAATGATACACCGTTAAGACCAAATACAAATATACTAAATGTTTACCAATTAAGCACATAAATAATGCAATATGCCTAGAGTTGAATAGGAAATGGGATGCATGAATGCAACCCATCAATTATCCATCAACCTCGACAAACTCATATCATTTGGTTAAATTTCCAGTGTCTCTAAGGTCAGAAAAGGTGACCGACTATGGTTACAATGGTTGAAGTAGAATGTTCTATATCTTTGGGAAAAGTAGGTAGTGAAAATGATATTTAGAGGACCAAAGTGGTGTCTATGTGGTGTTTAACAGTCTAAATTAGCAATTAGCATGTCAAGCTAACACAATTTCAAATGGTGGCTAACTGAAGATAAACATGGCAACAATTTTTTATCTTTGAAGAACTTATTTGGTGACAAGAATCTTTGGAAGATCCATGTGATGACCCCCAAATCTTTTGATGACAGAAATAAGATCTTACTCAATCTTTTATTAAATAAGATGAAAAACATCAACACTAGATCTAGAAGTTTCTACATTTATAAAGAACTAAAGTATTAACAAAAGATCTAGACACTTCTACATTGAGCACCAACTCTAGGGAAACTTCTTACAATTAGCATTGGAAGAAATTTCTAGATAATGTAATAATTAATTACCACACCAAATGAATCTAGATGTAAGCTACTAGAACTATAGGCAAGTTGCTAGAATTTTTAATTAGTGATACACTTAAAGAAGTGTCTAGAGAAAATAAGGAGCTAGAAGTTTCTAGTCATTGTGTGGTCATTAAAGTGACCGACGTTGAAAGCCTATAAATAGGCAAGAGGAGTATTTGTGTAGTTTGCATTAGTGAGTGTATTAATGCTTGTGAGAAGCAAGTGAGTGCTCAAGAAAGCAAGTGTTAGTGAGAAGCAAGTGCGTGCTTGAGTGGAGCATTGAGTGAGTGCTCTAGTTAGTGTGCTCTACTGTATAAAATGTAAGATTATTTAATAAATAATAAAGAGAGTTTTATTTTTAGTGCCTCCTCGCTCAATATAAGAGGACTTATGCCATGTTATCAATGAAATTAATTTTTAGCATCACTTGTATATACGAGCTTCCATAAAACATCTACAGTAAAGTCTTCCATAAAGCATCTTGGATTTATTTAGATCCTTTGAAGAAAAATGAAACAAAAATATCGTAAATGGCAAGAATTCTTTAGAAATCTTCTTAAGACTCGGAACTAATTTTGCTTTTTGGCTATATACTTTAGCCAAATCAATAATACTATCATTTGGGGACTTCTATAAGGGTGGATAGATTGCTAGACACTTAAATTTAGTGCCCTTGAAAATTGTGCACCTTGATCAAATGAGGTGCTTATCTATGTTGGTTCTTTCCCACATGAGCACTCATGGATGGATATCCATGCATTCACATTGACCTATATATAACTTGAATTTGCATTTTTTGAAGGTCTTTACATCAATAACTTGGTTTCACTTCACCTCTTCACCTCTTTTTGAAGAGGCTTCTATAACCTTGAAGTTCTTTATGGCTAAGTTCTTTTTGCTATAAGGGAGGACTAAAATGTCCTCATTTGTGTGCAATCATAAAAAATGTTTATATTGTCAATTGTTAGAGTATAGAATTCCTTCTCTGAAATAGTCTTTCTAGTACATTATTGATTGTATTGCATTACCACATCATTGTTTCAATATTCTTTTAAATTGTAATAAGTTTTTTCATTATTATTTACAAAGAAATACTATGAATTTAAAAATGGGATTATCTTCAAGTTCATTCTATGTACAACTCTGTTATGTGATTTGTTGTCCTTTTGCACTTGATAATGATGATATTACATGGTTTGCTGGTTGAAAAAATGAATAGAGTAAACCTGCATTTTGATCCTTGAAATATATACTTGACATCAATCTAGTTTGAAAGTTTTTTTTAACATCAAATAGGTCCCTTAAAAGTTCAACTATAACTTGACATTAGTTGTTGAAAGTTTTTTATGTCAAGTAGTTCCTAAAACTTAAAATGTGACATTATTTTAGTCCACGAAGTATGCATGTGACATTTATCCGATCCCCACCTTTTGATAAATCATGGGTTTTCAAAAATTTATTTGATGCTAAATGCACCTTTAAGAACTAAAAGGATATTACATATTAACTTTCATGTGCCTATTTAATGTCAAAATCCTTCAGGTAATAATATTCCAGGACTTGATGCCAAAAAAATTTCAATCATTCAATGCTTGGATATATGTTACCTTCAAGGACCAAAATACATGTTTATAGGATTGATTTTGTGTGGTGCTGAGGTTGGCTCCTTTCTTTACAAAAGCATTAGTAATGTCCTACAATGCAATGGTAATGTGATATGACAAATATCTTGTTTTCCTTTTGTAGACCTTTAACATTGTATTCACTGATCAAATTTAGTAGCTTAGCAACACATATGCAGTGACTCAGGCTCACAATTTAGTAATTGAATATGTAGTTGATTATTGTGGTGAAATTGTTCTACCCTTCATTACAAATTTCCATAAGGGGTGCTTGTAATAAATACCATCTAAAAAGATGATTCTGTTAAACGAGTGGACAATGATGTGCCAACCATGGCCAATGTACTAGTAGCCAGGGTCCATGATGGTTGTTGCTTGACATGGAAGGCAATAGTCAATTGATGGGGACACAGTATGCGATACAAGGCTACCTTTCAATTCTTTCTCTACTTTCATTGTTTTGGTTGGAACAAGCTAGGTTGGATTGAAAGTCTCCCACTTTGAAGAACTAATTATTTGATCACAACACTTAACAAATGCAATATAGCTTTAGTAACAGATTCCTTGTCCGTGACTCATTTTATCTTACTTGGTACTACCTCAAATCTCTTATAAGCGTTAATTTTCACTTGTGCATATATATTAAAAAAATAATTGAATGAGCTTAAATGTATGGAAATCTTAGGTATATTTTACAAAACTATCATCAACATTCTTCCCTCTCCTTTTTCTCTCTTCTATACATATTATTTAATAAGAGTATAAAAGGTTAAGTGTAATTAATATTGTCTAAATTTCTTAAATTAATAGATAATTTAAAAAAAATTTAAAAAATAAACTCTTATTAGAAAATAGAGGTAGTATATCATATGGATTACTAGATAATATATATTTTTATTAATAAATTAATAATAATCGTACTAATCCTTATTAATATTATAAATTATTATAATTAAATAATTAATAATAGTAATTAATTAATATTATTAACTACTAATATTAATTATTTAATAACTAATATTATGAAGTATAAACTAGTAATGACTAATTATAATAAAAACTATTATTTATTAATAATATTTAATCATTGAATGTCAAATAACAAATATTATTAATTAAGTAATTAATTGTTATAAATATTAATAATTAATGATAATAATAATTATAACAAATTAAGTTTAATAATTTTTTGTTACTAATAATTAATAATTGTTAGTTATTATTGTTTTGATGATGATAATAATAATAATAACAACAACAATAACAATAAGAGGAATGCCTAATAGGTGGCAACATGGATTGTCTTGGTAATCTAAATTGTTAGTAATAGATTACCCCATGCCAAATTTCTTCTAAAATATAAGCGTAGCATAATTTTCATCCTTGAAAATGCATGTAACATATAGTTGAACCATTTTTTCTAGAAACTGATGGACTTATTTGGACGTTACATGCATTTTTTCAAAAATCAAAAGTGATCTCACATGTACTTTTTAGGGATTAAAATAATGTGAAACTTTTTTCAAAGACTAAATGTATCTTCAAATTAAATTCTTTTGAGATTAAATTAATATCACATGTATATTTAAAAAACCAAATTGATAATATAGTATAATAGTAATAAGGCTTAAAAATTTAAATCGTGAAGAGTAAGCGTATATTTGGGAAAGAGTAATGCTTAACAACAAGAATAAACTAGCCAGAATTTTGTACAAAATACATGGGTGGTGGCTAGATTAAATGTTATGGTAGGATCCATTTGTGTAATCAAAGGTTGTTATTTATATCACTGGCACTGATTTTCTAAAAAGAAAAGTAATGGTATGCAACCAAAATTTTACATAGAATACGATGTGATGATTGAATTAAATATGGTGATAAGACCACTTATTGTATCAGTATTTTGTGGTGCTCACAACAAAAGTGCTGCATTTTGTTATGATAGTTGAAACCTTATAGGCGGTGTTCACAATTTATGATTTTAGATGTTGACTATGGTTGAGAGATAGGATACTTTTAATTAGCTAGGTGAAGGTACTGATATGGTTGTAATGGATTTTAACTCGCTTCTTGTTCTTGCACCTCTATGTTGAGGTTGAGTTTTTCATTGTCAATTGTAAGGGGGAAAATGTATATTTGGGAAAACTTTTCTTTTCCATAATGTTTTTTCCTTTCTTAATAAAAACTATTGAGATAAGTTTCACATACTATTGGGCTTAGAGACTAATTCACAGTGTAATTAAATGATGTGAATGTGTGGCAATGAGTACCAAAAATAAATCTGATAGAATTAAATCAACCAATCAGTGCAGTGCAACAAAAAATAAGTATTTGTGGTGAATAGTAATTTTTTTTATGGTGGAACTTGCTTGTCAGTATTCATGATTAGGCTTACTAGTTACTATTCATTGTGGGCCCATTGTTTACTGTTCACAGAATAGTACTATTAACACCAGATCAAGAAATTTGTACACTTAATTTTTAAAGTGGAAACCCCTAAATACCGAAGGAAAAACCACGGGACAAACTCTGAAAAATATTCCACTATATTCAGGATAATTACAAAATATCCTTTCCATACTCTTCAACCTAAAAGGTAAATATAGTGTATCTCGGTGAGAACCCTCTTATTCAAACACTATAATTTTGCAGTATCAAAGAGTAATAGATATGATACCCAAAATATTCCTGGTGTATATACCTACACCGTACACTCTCTGAGATTTACTCACATTCTCTATTTTTTCCTCTCACTCTCAGGAAAATAATACACTATCTGTATATTTTTGTTTCATTGCAGCTGTTATTTGTTCGTTGCTTGTTTTGTCTTCAACTGAATCCTTCACCTCTATTTATAGAGGCTCTTGCAATGTAAATGTGATTTGTGTATTATAGCTGCAGGAGAGATTTTTTTTGCATGCGCTGAAATCTAACTACTCTTCACTATGCACTTTGAAATTTTTCATTCCTTTGTTGTTCCAACATTTCGGCTTTCTCTCTCTCTCTCTCTCTCTTACATGGTGGCTGGACCCTACAACTCTCCGCCTCCAGCCAATAGTAAATAATCTGGGAACAGTTATCTAAGATCCATGCCGATCCACTCAGTACAAAGTTGAAGCTTATCTCGTGCTAGAACTTTTGTCATCATATCAGTAGGGTTTTTATTAATGTGAATATTCTCCAACTTAAATTGCTTTTCTTCTACTGTTTGATGCAACCAATGATACCTGACATCAATGTGTTTCGTCTGCGAGTGATACATTGCATTCTTACTCAAATCTAAAGCACTTTACTTGTCGCAATGGATAATGGATCTACTCTGCTTAATTCCCAATTGTTCAAGGAATCTTTTCAACCAAAGCATTTCTTTTCCAGCTTCAGTCATAGCAGCATATTCTGCCTTAGTAGTGGACAAGGCAACACACTTCAGCAGTTTTGATTGCCAGCACATAGCTCCACCTGTAAAAGTAAACATGAATTCGGAAATAGATTTCCTGCTATCCAGATCACCTGCCATATCAGCATCTGCATAGCCTTGCAAAACTAGGTCTGGTCCTTCAAAGCTCAAGCACATTCTTGAACTACCCTTCAGATATCTTAGGACCCACTTCAAAGCTTCCTAATGGTATCTACCAGGATTGGAAAGAAACCCACTAACAACTCTAACTACATGAGCGATATCTGGCCAAGTATAGACCATAGCATACATCAAACTCTCAACTGCAGATGAGTAAGGAATATCAGCCATAGCTTTCTTTTCTTCATCAGTAGTAGGACAACTCTTGTTGCTGAGTTTGAAATGATTGGCCAATGGTGTGTTAACTACTTTAGCACTCTTCATATTGAAACTGTCTAGAACCTGCGTCACATATCTTTCTTGTGACAACCAAAGCTTTCTAGCCAGTCTCACAAAATCTGCATATCCAGAATTTGCTTTGTAGGGCCTATGTTTTTCATATCAAAGGACTTTGATAGCTCCTTTTTCAAATCACCAATCATCTTTGCTTCCTATCCTACTATCAACATATCATCTGCATATAGTAGAAGAATGATAAACTTATCACCTAGAAATGTTTTAACATACACAATGACTTGCATATGTTCTGGTATATCCATAACCCACCATGAATGAGTCAAACTTCTTGTACCATTGTCTAGGAGTCTGCTTTAATTCGTACAAGCTCTTCTTTAATCTGCAAATCATTTTCTCCTTTCTAGTCTCCTCAAATCCTTTTGGTTGATCCATTTAGATTTCTTCCTCCAAATCACCATGGAGAAATGCAATCTTTACATCTAACTGCTTAAGCTCCAAATCCAAGCTAGCCGTAAATCCGAGTATAACTCAAATAGAACTCATTTTGACAACTAGAGAGAAAATCTCATTAAAATCTATCCCTCATTTTTTACCAAAGCCTTTTACAACCAAGCGAGCCTTGTACTTCACTAGCTTTTTGCCATCTTTCTTCAGCTTGAACACCTATTTAATCTTCAAAGCTTTCTTGCCTTCAAGGAGTTTTATCAGCTCATAACTATTGTTCTTCTGCAGGGAATCCATATCTTTTTGAATGGCTTTGATTCATTGAACTTTATCCTTATGAGTTTAAATTTCTTCAAAACTCTCTGGCTCCCCCTCATCAATGAGAAGGACATACTCCGATCTGGGGTACTTGCTTGATGGTTGTCACGGTCTATTAGATTTTCTAAGCTGGTGTTCGAGCTTGCTCTCCCTGCTCAACACTTCCTCCATCTCCAGTATCCTCAATTGTTTGCTTGTTATCAACCCCATGGTCTTGAACCTTTCCCCTAGCTATGACATTTTCTTTAGGAAGAAAGACTGGTATAAAATCAACCCTACCACCAGATTCATTAGTTTTCTCTGGAATAGCAGAAGCTGACATAGTTTCTTGCTCACGAAACACTACGTCTCTGCTTCTCATAATCCTCTTCTTTTCCGGATCCTATAGCCTGTAGCTAAATTCCTCATCTCCATAGCCCACAAATATGCAAAGAATGGCTCTATCATCAAGCTTCTGTCTTTGCTCCTTATTTACGGGAGCAAAGGCTTTGCATCCAAATACCTTCAAATGAGAGTAACTAACATCTTCTCAGGTAGCATGCCATTTGAACCGCTTCACCCTAGGATGGCTTAGGCAGCTTAGACATTCTTAACATACATCTGACTTTCTCCATAATGGTTCTGCTAATTCTTTCAGCCACACCATTATGCTGTGGGGGTGCCAAGAACCGTCTTTTCATGCCTAATGTCATGTTTAGAGCAATAGTTCTTGAATTCATGGGAAGTAAACTCTCCTTCATTATCACTGCGAAGGCACTTCAAATGTTTCCTAGTTTTTCTCTCCACTATGGCACGAAACCTTTTGAATTATTGAAACACTTGATCTTTCCTCCTTAGGAAATAAACCCACGTTCTCCGTAAAGCATAATCAATGAACGTTATAAAATATCTGCTACCACCCAGAATCTCCACCTCCATGGGACCGCATACATCAGAGTAAATCATATCCAAAATAATCTTCTTCAGCTTTAACATTTTCCTGAAAGAAACTTTATGATACTTGCCAAATAAACAATGATCACAAGGATTTAACTTTGTACCTTTGGCATAAGGAATAAGGGATTTCCTAGCCAAAATCTGCAATCCTTTTTCACTCATATGAGCTAGTCTTTTATGCCACAAGTTTGGCGAAGCATCATCCTCAACTTCATTCAACCCTCCAGTATGCTTACTATGGTATCCTGCTAGATCCAAAGCATGCACAGAGATCAGATTCAGGTGTAAATCCGGCACATGTCACATGTTCTTCAATGTCAATGGACATCCTATATTTGTTTGAATGCACACGTCACCAATTCCTACAATGTCAGAATTACTTTTATTACCCATATTTACTTTGCCAAAATCTCATTCTTTGTACACAGTAAAGAATTCCTTGTTGGGAGTTGGATGATAAGAAGCTACTAAGTCAAGACCCATTCAACACATGAATATGCAACATAACCTTCTTCATCTACAAAAGAGAGCAACACCACTTCCCCATTTGTTACAGGGGTTGTCGTATTTTCATCATCAGCCACGTCTTGATTTCTCCGATTTTTGTTGTCTCTGTTCTTCCAAGCCTTACACTTCCTTTTGATGTGCCCTTCTTCACCGCAATGGTAACATTTAAACTTTCTTCTTGACTGGGACTACGATTGATCTTTTGATTTTCTGAACCACCTTCTGCTCTTGCTTTTCCCTCTGTTCACTGTGACTAGGGCCTAGGAATTATCTACTCCCACCAAGTCTTTTCTTTTCGTTTTCTCACTGAACATACTGTCTTTTAACAGGATCATAAAGATCCTTATAGAAAAAGTATATCCTCCATTTTTGGCTTCCAGATGGAGTAATTTACTACTGTTAGCTTGATCATGGTACCCATATTCTTCGCCATTTAATTTACACAGCATAATCCTAAGCTCAACTTGTGCTCTGATACCATTTGTTGGACTCAAATACTGATTTACAATGTAATTAAATAATGTCAATGTGTGACAATGAGTACCAAAAAATAAGTATCTGTGGTGAATAGTAATTTTTTCACGGTGGGACCTGCTTGTCACTATTCACAATGGGGCTCGCTGGTACTATTCACTATGGGCCCGTTGTTCACTGTTCACGAACTAGTACTATTCACGAAATAATACTTTTCACGGAACAGTACTATTAACACTAGATTAAGAGTTTGCACATTGAATTTTTAACATAAAAACCCCTAAATACTAGAGGAAAAATCATAAAACAAATTCTGAAAAATATTCAACTGTATTCAGGATAATTACAAAATATCCTTTTCACGCTTTCCAGCCCAAAAGGTAAATATAGTTTATGCCAGTTATAATCCTCCTATTCAAAAACTATAATTTTGCAGTACCAAGAAGTAATAGAGATAATACTTAAAATATTCCCGGTGTATATAACCATACCCTACACTCTCTGAGATTTACTCACACTGTCTATTTTTTTCTCTTACTCTCTGAAACATAATACACTCTCTATATATTTTTCTCTCATTGTAGTTGTTATTTGTTCACTGCTTATTTTGTCTTCAACTGAATCCTTCGCCTCTATTTATAGAGGCTTCTGCAGTGTAAACATGATCTACAGCTAGGGGAGAGACTTTACTTCGTGTGCATCGAAATCCAACATCTTTTCACTGTGCACTTTGAAAATTTTCATTCCTTTGTTGTTACAACATTTCGGCTCTCTCTTTTTCTTTCACATGGTGGCTAGACCCCACACATACACGTTTGGAAGGAAAAATGAAAACCGATTATAATCATATATGAAAATGATTATAAGAAAAAATTTTGTGAGCATTATTGATTATAACCTTTGTTAATTATTTTAAAAGTATCACTCTTTTACCATTTCAACCTTACTAACTACTTTCGTCAAATTATTTCATACTCTCTAATTTATTATATAATTAAAAAACTGTTTCCAAGTAATTCAAACCGGACTGATTATGTTAATACTATTTTTCAGGTAACATATTCCAAGATAAAATGAATGATTATAATTAAATAAAAATAATCAATTGTAAAATAGTTTTCACAGCTAGTTCAAACTTACTCTAACAAAAATTTTCCACAAATTTTAGTTAAGCTAATTAAGGAAAATGCTCTTAAAATTTTTTAGGTTTAATTAATCAGTTAGTCCCTATAGTTCCACTGAATTTTTAATTGGGTTCGTACATTTTAAATGTTTTCAATTGGGTCGCTATATTGAAAATAAATGTTTAATTGGGTCCTTGACTCCATCATCCGTTAGAAAAAAAATTAGAACTAATAGAATATTCTCAGAATATTCTTTTTCTATAATTTTAAATTTAAAAAAATGAAAAACCATATCCTTTTCCCTTTTCCCTCCCGTTCCCGTTTCCCACCACCACCATCAACTCGAACATCATCACCATTATCCTCTTCTTTAAGCCACCCATCAAAGTCTCAAACTAAACCTCCCGTGGCAAACCCATACCAGCTCCATCACCCATAGTAGCCTTCCTGTCCACATCCAAATTCAACATACCAAGCCTATCACTATACTTTTCAACCCAATTTCATCATCCTCAACCTTCAAAACCATCAATTCAACCTATTACAACCTATCACAATCACAACCCCATTAAGCAAAAACCAAAGCCACAAGGCAAAAATCATAAAAAACCAAAGAAGAAAAAAAATCAAAACCACCATCACCATTAAGTTCAGTCGTCCTTCACTGCATAGCCCCGCCACCGTGAAGCCCTTCGCTGCAAAGTGAGCCTAAAAAATCCACCTCTCCCTTCCCCTTTCCTTCCCTTTCCTCTTCCCCACCACCACAATGACACACAAAAAAGGAGACAGAAACCAAAGGGATGAGGTGGCAGTGCTTGCAGTGACGGCAGATCGCAGAGCAAGGGTGGCCGTCTCAGGCAGAGGAAGCTGGGGAAGAAGCCAGCCAATGCGCAGCAGTAGGCCAGTCCACTGCGGCCAGTGTGCGATGACAGCAAGATAGGCGGCAATACCCCACGATGCGCACAGGAAAATGCGAACGAAGAGAGAGAAAAGAAGCGCGAATAAGAGAGGGGGTGAGGCCAGAGATCTTGGTACCAAGCTTTTCGATCTTCTCGGGGACGATGAAAGTGGTAAAAAGGCAAAGGTGGGTGAAGCGGTGGGAGATGCTGGGGCAGAAGTGGAAGAAGAAGAAAAAGAATAAGAAGAAGGCGGAGGGGGGAAGCTGGGTAAGATGAGGGGCTTTGTTGTAATTTTATAATATATTAATGAGTAATTTTTATATAGATTATATTAAAAGAGTGTATTGATAGATATGCTATTTTTAGCCATAGATTTCAATTCTACATATATTGCATGATTTAGATCAATGAATTTTATGGTACATCTGACTTCATTAGATGCACCATAGCATTACTGACAATGTTTTTTTTTTGTAATGGTGGCTGACGGCATAGACCCAATTAAACATTTATTTTCAGTTTTAAGGATTTAATTGAAAACTTTTAAAATATAATGACCTAGTTAAAAATTCAGTGAAATTATAGTGATTGAGCAGATTAATTAAATCAATTTTTTACCCCTTGGTACTTAAACTGATGAGTGATGATGTGACTTGGCTTGGTCCTCGGGAAAATTCTTTAAAAAATTTTACTCAAGGATGCCATGACATTCGGTTCTTTGATTTCTTTCATCAGTTTTCCCGACAGAAATTTGATGGTACAAGCAGATAAGAATATCGTCAATATTGTTTGTGGCACAAAAAAATCTATGGTCTAGCGAGCTAAACTAATCTTCATCAGTATCGTCATCCGATAAATTATAAGATGAATATTAAATTTTTAAGTTTATCATAGATCATTTATTATTAATTACTGGATGAATATAATTTTTATTAGATAATTTGATCTAATAATAAATAATATAAAATCCATAATGGATCCTTCCTTGACAACTTAGTGGTGTGTGCAATAAGATAGCAATATTCTACATATTATATTATAAAGTAAGAATCATTAAGGAATAAGAGTTTAATGATAAGGCAAAATAATTTACTTTGATGTTGTATTAAAGATTAAGATTTAAATTCTTGAAAAGATTATTAAAGAATTAACACCATCATGTCTAATAGGAAAAGTAGAAATGGACAATTGATCTGACCCGCAATTTCAGTGGATGAAAATTTTCAGTTAAGCAATCGCTGTCCAACTTAAACAGTTTGATCATTAATTATTAAACCTAATCAGTTTAATGAATCACGACAGGAAAAAAAAAGCTTACTAAATATGTTTTAAGTTTTTCAATGTAAATTGAATTATTTGGGAAGTTCTCATAATGTGCTGAGTTAGTCTAATGAAAATATAAGACGTGTATATAATATGATTATTAAATAATTGAGTTTAAAATATTCTTTAATAATTTTTAAATTTTAAATATCTCTAATAAAAATATCTTGGAATTTTATGTGATCATAGGAGTGGGAATATAATTGTTTTCAAGTGATAATACGTTTACCTTTCTATCACTAAGAGTATGATTGTGTGTTTGCATTTTGGAGGCAAATAGAAGAAAATGGAGAAAGAGTCTTATAATATAAAATTATATTATAAATCCTCTATTTTTCTTTAAAATCTAAGCTCACAAACATATCTTTAGTAAATTAAAACCGCGATACCCTTCACTGAAAGTAAAGGTGGATGCACTTAAAGGGGTATTTAGTTTACTTTTTAATTTTATTTTTTATTGATACTTTATACTAATGAATTATAATTATAAAATATTATGTTCCTTTATTTTACCGTATTTTTTACTTTTTGTTCGGGGAGTACCCAAAGGCCCAAACAACATAGAAACTAGAATATATGATATTTTACTGTATTTAAAATATTGTGAAAGAAGTGAAAAAATTAACTTTTTTATTTCAGGTATATTATCGATGGCTTTACTGGCGAAACTTTTGCTCATCGATATTATTTTTACTGGTGGCATCTCCGACGACAATGGGATCTTGGTTAATTACATTGTACGTCAGTGACTTTCGACCCATTTTCTGACGGCCTAATTAATTAAATGTAGTTTGGTGATAATATAAAATTGGTTTCATTTAAATCGTCAAGGTATTAATATAATTACTGACGGATATATTCATATAAAATTACCTATAGATTATTTGATAGAAAATCTATATTTTAATTTTTATATTATCAATATAAGTAAATAATAAAATATGTTTTATATTTACCGACGGTGCCATCCGTCAGTAAAAAGAATTTTTTTAAAAAAA
The DNA here is from genome assembly GCA_031216105.1 of Dalbergia cultrata. Lineage (NCBI taxonomy): Eukaryota > Viridiplantae > Streptophyta > Magnoliopsida > Fabales > Fabaceae > Dalbergia > Dalbergia cultrata. Next base: position 12,506,702 of record CM062345.1, read on the forward strand.
TTCTAATACACACACACACACACACACACACACATATATATATATATATATATATATATATATATATATATATATTCTTTTATTTTTGTGTTATGAATTAAAGTTTCCATGTTCATTATACAATTTTGTTTGTTTAGTATTCATTCCTTTCATGAATATATTACATAAATAAAATTATATAATGAACATAATAATAGTAATCCATAACATAAAAATAAAAGATTTTTTGACGTGTACGCATATATATGTATTAGTCCTTTTATTTTTATGTTATGCATTAATATTACTACTTCATTACATGGTTTTGTTTGTTTAGCATTCATTCATTCCTTTTTTATTATAAAAGAAAAGAATTAATACATATACAGAATTCAAAAATACGCTAAAAGAACAATAAATGGAAGAGGGACAAAAAGCAAAGGTCCAAAGAAGGTAACTATGCATGTTTGGAGCAACTTTTGAACTTCTTCAAAAGGTGTCTAAAGAAGATAATTATATATTCTCTTCGTGATAATGCTGTTACTGAACATGATGCTATCAAATCATTTGATTGCGTATTTGTTTTACATCTTATGAAAGATCTCTTGGGGTATTAGCCATTGTCTTTGTCAATCTTTACAATGTAAAAATCAAGATATCTTAAATGTCATAACGTTAGTTTCTACTACAAAAACCTTGATTCAAAGAATGAGAGAGTTTAGATGCATGGGATAAATTCCTAAATATAATGAAGTCATATTTTGTGAGAAGCATGAAATTGATGTTCCCGGAATGAATGCTATTTATGTTCGTGGAAGAGGTTAATGTCGTCCAAATGTTGAGTATGTTTCAATTAAACGCCACTATTGTGTTAATTTATTTATTGCAACTATAGACACACAATTAGAAGAGTAGTAGGTTCAATATGAGAAATATTGTGAAGTTGCTTGCTCTTATTGCTGCAACATTATGACAGAGAGAATATATCTTAAAATACAAGGACAACATTATGAACCTGATGTACCTCAACATTCTTTTAGCATTGACTTTCCTGTTTTGGTAGCTATAGGTGAAAGATCATTTTTAGCTATGAATATTGTAAAAGTTATGCTCATAAATAATATGGAGGATGCTTTTTTGGCAGATTGTTTAACAACTTTTATTGAAAAAAATTACTGACAAGTTTGACACTAACTCTATTATTGATGAATTTTATGATATGGAGTCTCATGCTTGACTTCAACACAAGTATGATGTATTTAATTTTTAAAAATATAAATTCCTATTTAAACATTCTAATTTTCAATTTTATAATTTTGATCCTTTATTAATCCGATCCTAAATTCATCCCTGTTGGTGAACATGGTGTATAGCACTTTGGATACAGACAGAGATGGAGGTTGTTATCACTGGAGACATTCTCAGAATCTCAGCACAGCATATTTTAGTTGTATTAGTTTTAGGCAAATTAATTTTGGAGTTAATATTGAAATCCAGGGTTACAAAAATTACTGAGGGGCAAGCCAAGGTTGTCAACTCGCATGTGTGATCTCTCTCTCTCTCTCTCTCTATATATATATATATATATATAAAAGATGATATATTATGGAAGTGAAAAAGGTAAATTTGTATTGTTAGATCTTATCATTAATAACTTTTAATTTTAACCATTCATATATAGTTGTACGGTTTATAATTACTACTCTCACTTTTATAATAAATGACTCCTCTGATTAGAATTATTCTGTATGTATAAATTTTTGGAGATAAAAAATGTGATATAAATTTTTTGAAAATACTCCTCCCATCTTTTATTTTTCAATTACCAATAATTTTTATCAAGCTACTCATAACTTAGCACATTTGTGCCAACCGGATCTAACACTATTTTCTGCATGAAAAATTCGGGATCCTCTAAATTTTTATAAATGCCCTCTATATATAAACTATATTATAATAATAATTCCACACCGTCCACACTAATTTAAATTTGTCCTCTTGTTATGCACCGTTTAATTCTTGCCACAGAGACATCGTGAAGGCAGTGATTTTTTTTTTTAAAATTTTTTTTTTGTTAAATTGTTAAAACAAAAACTAACTATGGTTGGTCTAACCTAACCTGATATGTTTCTCTTCTGGTAACAAATTAGCTGCCATTTGTCATTGAACCATACAAGCGCCTATTGAGGTGAGGACTGTCTGCACAATGGACGCTCCACGATAGCATTGATGAGTTGTGACCCATCCATGTTGCTCTGCAGTGGCTGGAAACAACGACCGACACTCTGCGACCCATTTCTAGCTAGGCTGCGTCCACGACGTCCTTTTTGGGAATGACAGAGACATGCATGGTGTGGAGTACATATGGGTGAAATCTTGCAAAATGGACAAGGGAATTCTTGAAAATCCATGCCTTTCTTTTCTTTTTTCTATTTTTCCCTTTTTCGTATCTACGACATTCCACCTGTCCTTCTCCTTTGATTATTGCCGCATTCTCTGTCAACATACAACTTATACTTCCTTTTGTTCCCTCCTTTTGGGGATTGATAAAGAGCGGAAGGGAAGAAGAGGAAAAATTGAATATTTGAGATTGTGATAAAATTACAGGCCAGGTTAAGTGCAGGATTTTGCTTAACCATAGTTAAACTTTTCAATAATTTGAGAAAACATTGCTGGCCCACCCTGTTTATGTGGCCACAATTAAATCGTGCAGAGCAAGGGAGTCATTTGCTCTCGTTGCACACAAGAATTCCTCTATATATAGAAGCCTCTCCAAGATCTATCTCCATTCTCCACCCAAATAGCTAGCAGCTGTTAGTTCTCAAATATTTGCTTTACACTTCCTACTTGAATCACTGAGAAAAAGATGTTTCGTTATCTTCTAAGCACTTCATTTTGGGTTCTTCTATCTGTAAGCACTTTTTGTTGCTCTTAAGCCGTTATTTTCACGTCATATGCATGTATCATCTATAACAAGGTTGTCCTTTCAACTATTGTTTCTATAAATTAAACTGAAAGTTCATGTACATATTACTTTGGAGTGAAAAAAAATATGACACTATATTCGTTGTGGCAACATTCATAAAGTAACCGGATAAAATTAAGACCCTAACTTTGACTTGGAAGAGTTGCGAGTCAACTCTCCTTTTCTTCTTCTTCTTCCTCTCCTCTAACTCGTAATGTATCTATGTTTGACGGTGAATATAAATCCTACTCTAAAACTCAAACACAAATTTTAAATTACATACAAAAAATTATTAGAATCTTTTACGTACAAAGTTCATTACACTTCTTTCTCACATAACACAGTCCATGATACTTGATTTACGTACATAAAGTAAATAACTATATAACTAGTTTTTTTTTTTTGCGTCGACTTTTAACTAGTTTATCGATGCGACCATTTATGTAATTATGATCTTTCCTTCCGAATATATTGCGTAGCTCGCTCTTGTAGGAGCAAGCCAAGCACGTGGGCTGATACCAGATGAAGATTATTGGCAAGCAGTTTGGCCAAATACTCCGATCCCTGATGCTCTGAAGGAGCTTTTAAAGCCTGGAGCGGAAGGTTATATTTATGCCATATATTATATTCGAGAAATGTTTTATGTAAAATATTATTTTACAACAGCTTTACACCTCTTGTGTATAAAAATATATGATTGACGTGTGCAAAGTTGTTTTTAAAAAAATATTATATACTAAACATTTTTCATTATATCCTGTCAAATTATAATAATAAAATATCTCTTTTTCTTTTTTTATGTCACAGATGCTGAAATGGACAATCTTCCCATGAAAATCGATGATACACAGTACCCAAAAACCTTTTTCTTTGAACATGACCTTTATCCCGGGAAAACAATGAACGTGCAGTTCAGCAAGCGCCCCCTTGCTCAACCTTATGGTGTTTGGGCATGGGCACCCACTGTCAAAGGCATTGAAAAAGAGGGGTATACTTACGAGGAGGTTTGTGTAAAGAACCCAGCTGGCAAGGGAGAACACAGGCACTGTGCAAAATCTTTGGGACCAGTGATTGGTTTTGCCATTTCAAAGCTAGGAGGGAAGAACATTCAGGTGCTTTCAAGTTCCTTTGTGGACAATCAAAACCAATACACAATAGAGGGAGTGCAAAATTAAATCTTGGAGACAAGGCAGTTATGTGTCACAGGCTGAATTTCCGTAAGGTTGTGTTCTATTGCCATGAGATCCACGAGACCACATCTTACATGGTTCCAATGGTGGCAGGTGATGGGACTAGAACTCATGCACTTGCAGTTTGCCACCATGATACATCTGCCATGAATGCTGAGATACTTTATGGACTCCTCAAAATCAAGCCTGGAGCTGCCACTGCTTGCCACTACCTTGGCAACAAGGCAGTTTTGTGGGTACCCAATTTGGCAGCAGATAATAATGCTCCCTATAATAATGCTAACATGGCAAGTTAAGTCGTATGGTCTCCTGTGTTTTTGGAACCTCCAGCTTGTGTTAAAAAATAAAGAGAAAAACTATTTAAACACCTAAAAGTGGGTGTCTGACCCACTTTATAACCATTGGATGTGATGGATGTCCCCACTTATTCTTAACATCCATCACATCCAACGGTTAAAAAGCGGGTGTCTGTTTCAGACACCCATTTTTGGGTGTTCAAATAGCACTTCTCAAAAATAAATCCTTATCTAGTTTGTTGCTCTTTGTACTACTAGTACGTGCCAGTTCTAGCCGAGCTGCACTTGTGTACTTGTACTTTAGTGGTGTATCCTATTGAAGTACTGATTGCATTCCATGTAGTTATCACAAGTCACTTATTCTATTCTCATTGGACTTATTCTATTATCATTGGATGCGATAATAGAGTAGAGACGAGGATATGATGCGTAAATAAAATGCGGTGTGCTTCATGTTTTAATACAGCTGTTCCTTGATTAGTTTGACTTTGGACTTCCAGCATCATGCTTGTAATGAGAAGTAGACATCAACAAAATTTGGACAGGGATCGATATATATTATACAGGCACAATAATATAAAAAATTTTAAATTATAATTTAGCCCTCATATAATGTTAATTAAAATGTTTAGTTATTAAATTAAAAATATAGTTTAATTTTTATGCTGTGAGTGGAATTTTTTTTAGATGATTATCTAATTATGTATTGCTATATAAATAAAAATGATTAAGTCTCACATCTACTTTGAGATCATTTAATTGGATGATAGTTTTATAATGTTAATACATCAAAATTAAACTCTTAACAATAATATTTTTGAAAAGTTTATATGAATAATTGTAATCATGAAAAAATATTGTTAGTTGAAAATTGTACTTCATTCATTATAATAATATATATTTAGAAGAATAATCTCAATTATTATTAAATTAAAGCTAACATAAAATTTTTAAAAAATACTAATAAATCGTAACTCATATAGTTTTTTTTTTTTAATCACCACTTATCCTTACTAACATTTATGTTCTTTTATTCAAAACTTTCAGGAAATAAGGTTTCATCTCTATCCTCATTCTTATAACCATTTGTTGCAGGTCTTCACATCAATAACTTGGTTTTACTTCAACTCTTTACTACTTTTGAAGAGTCTTCTATAACCTTGAAGTTTTATATGATTGAGTTCTTTTGGCTACAAGGGAGGACAAAAATGTCCTCATTACTATCCAATCATAAAAAATGTTTATAGAGCATCTCCAGCAATAGTCCAATCTTAAATCCCATTTTTGGCCCCACTATTTACTATATCAGCACTATCTAATAAAAACATAATAAAATATGAAAGTGGCATAGAAGTGGGACTCTTCTCTCCAAGAGAAGATTCCAATTTGAGTTCCAAACTTTGATCCCCACCTATTTTTTAAATTAAAAAAATATAATAACATATTTCATCAAATATTTTTTCCATGTGTCAATATACTATGGCTTGACTACAAAATGGGATCAGTCCTACCAACAAGGGATGCGTCCCACTTGGTGAGCAGCCTAATTTCCTGCTCTAGCAACTATCTCCAAAATAGGACGACCATGTAGGCCTTGTAATAGTGGATGGGACTCCAAAATGTCATTGCTGGAAAGGCTCTAATGTCCCTTATTATTGATGAGTATAGAAATCCTACTTTGAAATAATCTTTCTAGCTAGTACATTCTTGATTGTATTGCATTACCACATCATTGTTTCAATATTCTTTGAAATTGTAATAAGTTTTTTCATTATTATTTACAAAGAAATACTTTGAATATAAAAATAGGATTATCTTCAAGTGCATTCTATGTGCAGTTCAGTTCTATGATTTGTTGCCTTTTTGCACTTGATAATGATGATATTACATGGTTGGATGCTCAAAAAATGAATAGAGTAAACATGTGTTTTGATCCTTGAAAAATATACTTGACATCAATCTCGTTTGAAAGGTTTTTTTACATAAAATAGGTCCCTTAAAAGTTCAACTTTAACTTAACATTAGCTGTTGAATGTTTTTTTTTATGTCAAATAGGTTCCTAAAACTTAAAATGTGACATGATTTTAGTCCATGAAGTATGCATGTGACATTTATTCGATCCCCATCTTTTGATAAATTACGGGTTATCAAAAATTGATTTGATGTTACATGCACCTTTAAGAACTAAAATGATATTACATATTAAATTTTAGGTGCCTATTTGATGTCAAAATCTTTCAAAAAATAATATTCTAGGACTTGATGCCAACCCTATCTACATCCAGTTCTCAACAACTTGTTGAGTTTCACTGAGTACCTTTCTCAACACAAAGAAGGAACGATAGGCTTTGTATAGTCTTCTCAAGCAATTTTGTATGACCAATAGTTCTAATTTACTGTCACTTCCAAATAGTTTTTTATTAGCCTTTCCAAGCTAACCTCACAATGATCACTAACGGATTAGGGTACAATGATATGGTTTAAGGTTGGTTTCTTTTCATAAATGAACGCTCAAGTTTTTTTTGTAAATGAAACAGCATATGTTTTGAAAATTTTGAGTGAATTCTTTCTAAATATTCTTCCTAAGAAAACCATATTATCAAATAAAACCTAGAAAGAAGATTTTGACCAAAACCCAGAAACTGATTGCAAGATATAATGTATTTTATAGAATAAGAAGAAGGATTTGTGGTTTAGCATTTTTTTTTTCAAACTGGCAAAAATCTTCCAAAAAATCTTGAGTTGTATATACATGACATCCTTTTCTGTAAATTAGACCATTGCCCCTTGATTTCACTTTCTCTTGACATGTGTTGATCATTTTTTGTGTCCTAGGAAATGCCAACTAAAAGACTAGCTCAGTTGTGTCAGAGCTACTTTTATAGTTGTAGAGACCATTGTCAAATAAGGTTTCTGAGTGAAGATTCAGAAACAACTTTTTACTTTCTGACCATGGTTTTTGAACTTTTTCTTCTAGAAGTTGAGACAATTGATCAAGTGAAAAATTAAGGTGTCACTGTTAGCCCTTTTTGAGAGTTGAATCAATTTGAAATTTGAATTTTTCGTCATTTTCTGCAAAGCGTGCACGATTTCTGGATATGTGTGCTTTCTTATGAGCTTTTTTAGTTTTTTTTATCTTCATTCCTTCAATCTGAGCTAGACAAGAATCTTCTCATCAAGATTGAAGACCATAATCATAACTTGCTTCAGAAAAAAAAAAAAAAAAAGATAAATTTCTTCATTGAGTAGCACTTTTTTAATGCATGAATCATTTTCTGATGATCTGAACTTGGTTTCTGAACTTGAAGTATCTTTCTTGTGTATATAATAGGCTCAAGTTCACTTTTAGAACTATTTTTCATATCGTTAGAAATTTGAATCTTTATGAATGAGATTAAATCATGTTAAAACATGATATTGTGAAAAATATCTCGTTGATCGAACTTGTATGTTTACGAGAGTGGTCCTATTAAATGCTATAGATGCTCAAGTAAACTATTAGTCCATTCTTCAAACTATTTTAACAAAATTTATTTTGTTATCACTCAAAACTTGAAGCTTTAAACCTTTTTGAAGGGTTCTGGAGCTAACAACCTCCCCCCTTTTTTATGATGACGAACCAAATTTTGATAAAATCTTTTGCACTCTATCAAAGCTCTTGTATATAAAAATCATACTCAAAGAAACAAGTTAAACACAACAGGCTCTAATCCATTATTGCAAAATCTGTGCAATAGTCAATGATTCTATAAAAAATGCAAAATGAAGAACAAGAAAAATCCTAATGAATTACATCAATAACTCAATTAATACTCATGCGAAAAGTTAATAATTATATGCAAGATAAATGGTATAAATGTCCTTTAATTTATTAGATGGTTGACCAAGTGAAAAAGTAAGATGTCACCGTCAGCTCTTTTTGAGAGTTGACTCAATTTGAAATTTTGAATTTTCCCTCATTTTCTACAAAGCGTGCACGGTTTCTGAATACCCATGATTTCTGTTGAGCTTTTTCAATTTCTGATCTTCTTATTGATCTTCATTCCTTCAGTCTGAGCTTAATAGGAGTCTTCCCATCAAGATTGAAGACCATAATCATGACTTGCTTAAGAAAAAGATAGATTTCTTCATTGAAAAGCACTTTCTAAAATACTTTTCTCGTGTATATAACATACTCAAGCTCACTTTTAGAACTGTTTGTCAAATCGTTAGATATTTGAATCTCTTTGAATGATATTAAAATCATATTGAAATACGATATTGTGAAATGTATCTCGTTGATTGAACTTGTATGTTTACGAGAATGATCCTGTTAAATGCTATAAAAACTTAAGTAAACTGTTAATCATTTTTCAAAATATTTTAACAAAATTTATTTTATTGTCACTCAAGACTTTAAGCTTTAAAACTTTCAGAAAGGTTCTCGAGCTAACAAAAGGTACAAGGCTACCTTTCAATATTGTCTCTACTTTCATTGTTCTGGTTGGAACAAGCTAGGTTGGATTGAAAGTCTCCCACTTTGGAGAACATATTATTTGATCACAACACGTGACAAACGCAATGTAACTTTGGTAATACATTCCTTGACCGACTCATTTTTCTTGTCATTTGTAAGAAAATTCCTTTATAATTTGCCTTTTACGTCTTCTTTAATACGTAGCTATTTATGCAATTGTATGCACCAACTTTATGCAATATGCTTTAAGACAGACTATATGGCAGCAAAAAAGTGCATTAAAAAAACAAATAACAATGCCCTAAAATTAAACTTCAGTAATATACATGATATCGATTCAGTTATGCAAATATTAATTTTCATATTAATTCAGTCTCTGAAAATTATATGTGACATCAATTTAGTCTCTAAGATTATGTTTGGTGTATTACCTATAAGATTACTATTAATCCAGATTACTTCTTAGAATTTAGAAAGATTATATTGTTACGTTTTAAATTATTGGTAATGTTACATTGCAACATTTGGTGTATACATGTAATCTAATTGGTGATTCATATTATCTTGTTTTATACTATCTTCATTCTCTAATAAGCATTGATTTTCACTTGTGCATATATATTAAAGAAATAACTGAATGACCTTTAATGTATGGAAACCTAGGTGTATTTTACAAAACTATTATTAATTAATATTCATTCCTCCCTGACTCTCTCCTATACATATTATTTAATAAGGGTATAAAAGGTTAAATGTAATTAATATTGTCTAAATTTCTTAAAGTGACAGATAATCATAAAAATTAAATAAATAAAAACTTTTAAAATGGATACATATTAAAAAATGGAGATAATATATCATAATAACGATTACTAGATAATAAATATTTTTATTAATAAATTAATAATAGTAGTATTAACGCTTATTAATATTATTAATTATTATAATTAAATATAATTAATTAATATTATTAACCACTAATATTTTTAATAACTAATATTATGAATTATAAACTATTAATTACTAATTAATAATTATTAATTCAGTAATTAATTGTTATAAATATTAATAATTAATGATAATAATAATTATAGCAAATTAATTTTAATAATATTTTGGTTACTAATAATTAATAATAAGTAGTTATTATTGTTTTGATGATGATGATGATGATAATAATAATAACAACAACAACAACAATAGGAGGAATGCCTAAAAGGTGGCAATGTGGATTGTCTTGGTAATATGAATTGTCAGTAATAGATTACCTCATATAAAATTCTCTCTAAAATATAAATGCAACATAATTTTCATCCTTGAAAATGCATGTGACATATAGTTGAACCATTTTCTATAAAAATTGTTGAACTTATTTGATGTTATATGCATTTTTTCCAAAACCTAAAATGATGTCACATGTACTTTTTAGGATTAAAATAATATGAAATTTTTTTAGAAATTAAGTTGATGTCACATGTATCTTCTAAAGACTAAATGTGTTTTCAAATTAAATTCTTTTAAGATTGAATTAATATCACATTTACATTTAAAAAACCAAATTGATAATCTAGTATAGTAATAACAACGGAAACTATGAGGTGTGTTATGGTGGCAGCTCACTTTATCCCTTAATCATGTGGTCGGGGGTTGGATCCTCACTCATGGAAATAGAGTGCATTTCGTGGCCAACCGTTTGCTTCTTTGGGAGAGTTCTCGCAGCGAGAGGATTAGTTACTACTGTCAGATGTGGATACTTTGGTTTCCATAAAAACTAATAATAATAAGGCTTAAAAATTTAAATCATGAATATTAAGAGTATATTTGGGAAAGAGTATTCTATACAACAAAAATAAACTAACCAAAATTTTGTACAAAATACATGGATGATTGTTGGATTAAATGTACTAGGAGAACCCACTTATTCACTCAAATGTTATTATTTATGTTACTGGCACTGGTTTTGGGGAGTGGCTATTACCACTCCAGTTTAGCTGTTTCACTCCCATTATCACTAATATTTATTTAGGTTCACTAAAATACATTTATTCTATTATTGATTTAACTATTTGACAATAAAACATATCTTACATTACATATAAGTTGGCTTACCAATCCTCTTTTCTACTTGTATAGTATAATCATATAAGTTCAATTTTATATCTTTTATAAATGGATATGTCATATTTTTAGAAATTTTTTAAAAAGATACATTAGTTATATAATTTTTTAATAAGCTAAGATTCGTTATATTTAATATTGTCATTTATATTTACATATTATTTTTTTCAAAACTTTCTTAAAACAAGTTACCTAAACAATATACCAATAAATGTGTTAGAAAAACATAAGTAAGAATAAATAACAATAAGAGTATAATATCTGTATACTGATAGTGAAAATTATTAAAGTATAAAAATATCTTAATTTTATGTTTCAGACTACCTCATTTTTTAATTTAACAATATGAACAAAGAAAAAAAGTATAATGAAATAAATGATCAATAGTTGTAAACTATGGCACCATTTATTTATTTATTTACTATTTTTTTAAACTAAGATATTAGGTAATACGGGGTAAGGATAAGAGTTGAACACACGACTTCCCTTAACTCATTGAGACATATAAAATTCTATCTGTCTATCACTATATCATGGGCTCACTTTCTTATTTATTTACTAGTTTAAAATTATAGAAATGCTATGTGTTATAAAATAAGATATGTAATTATATACCACAATATATTATTTCATCTTTGTCGTCATTCATTTTATTTATTGTTTTATAAAAAATACTCAATATTATATATTATTCAAATAAATTTTACAAAAATAATGAATTCAACATTTTAATTTAAATTGTTATATTTAATAAATTAATTCAAAACATATAATAACTAGTAACTACCTTTTTTTATGCAATATGGACCTCAACGGCTAAACCTCTGATATTTGAGAAAATATGGCACATAGAATTTTTATGCTTCTATTATTTTTTTCATTAACAAAATTTGGTTGGAGAGAAAATTAATTCTATTTCAAAATTAGGTTCTTTTTAGTTTCATTAAATACTTGCAAAAGTATCTATAATTAACGTATTTCTTTAAAAAATTTCTCTGATTTTATAATTAAGACATTTTTGTTTTTAAGTTAATTGAATGATTTATAGATATCCATGTGATTAACATGCACATTTATAAAAAGTAAAAAATTAAAAAATTGATTTATGATTATACTATATAAATTGAAGTGGGATTGGTAAGTTAGCTTATATATAATGTAAGATATGTTATATTGTCAAATAGTTAATTTAATAATGGAATAATAATATTTTCGTGAATCTAAATAAATATTAATGATAATGGGAGTGGCAATAGCTAAAAAAGAGTGGGCTCTTCCGATTTTGCTGGAAAAGGTAATGCTATACAATCAAAATTTTATGCAGAATACAAGGTGATGGTTGAATTAAATACAGTGATAAGACCACTTATTGTATCAGCATTTTATGGTGTTCACAGCAAAATTGCAATATTTTGTTATGATGGTTGAAATCTTACAAGTGTTGTTGTTCACAATTTATGATTTTAGATGTTGATTCTGGTTGAGAGATAGGGTGCTTCTAATTAGCTGGGTGATGGTACTAATATCTTGTTCTTGCTCCTCTCTGTTGGGGTTAAGCTTTTCATTGTCAATGGGGCCCGGGGGGGTTGGGGGTGGGGAGGGGAGTATGTTTGGGAAAACTTTGCTTTTTCATTATAATTTTTCCTTTCTTAATAAAAACTATTGAGATGAGTTTCACACACGTGTTTGGAGGAAAAAATGAACACCGATTGTTATAATATATAGATAAGTGAAAATGGTTATAAGAAAAAAATTTGTTGGCAATACCGATTTTGTTATTAATTATTTTAAAAATATCACTCTTTTACCATTTCAACCTCACCAACTACTTTCATCAAATTATTTCATACTCTCTAATTTATTATATAATTAAAAAACTATTTTTCAAAGAACTCAAACCGGACTGATTATCTTAAAATTACTTTTCAGGTAACATATTCAAAGATAAAATGAATTTTAATTATTATAATTAAATTCAAATAATCAAGTGTTAAAATACTTTTCACAGCTAATTCGAACTCACTCTAACAAAAATTCACCAAAAATTTTAGTTACAGCTAATTAAGGAAAATGCTGTTAAAATTTATTACCCCTTTGGTACTTACAACAGACAAGTGATGATGGACTTGGTTTGGTCCACGGGAAAATCCTTAAAAATTCTGCACTTACGGATGCCATGCCGTTTCGGTTTTTTAGTCATTTACCCCTACAGAAATTTGATTAGCACAAGCAGATAAGAATATCATCAATTTGTTTGCAGCACAAAAATATCTAATTTGGATTATTTGGTCTGGCGAGCTAAACAAATCGTCATCGATATCGTCATACTATCAATTATTTGAACAGGTTTGTCCCCGTCGACAACTAAGTGGCATATGTAATGAGATGGCAATATTCTACGCAAAGTACATATTATATATTATAAAGTAAGAATCGTCAAGGAATAAGAGTTTAATGTACTGAGAAAGCAAAATAATTGACTGTGATGTTGTATTAAAGATTAAGATTTAAATTCTTGAAAAAGTAATTATTAAAGAATTAATCACAATCGTGTCTATCATATTTTATATTTATATAATTTATTGAAAAAATAAATATTTATAAAATATAGAAATAAATAATAATATTAATATAAATTAAATTTTAATTAAAAATATTTACATAAATATAATATTTAAAAATATTTTTCAATAATTAATAATAATTTCTTGTTTATTATTATTTTATTTTAATTAACATTTAACTATAATATTAAAATTATTTATAAATAAATAATACTATAATATAATATAAAATATAATATTTTATATATTATTACATTAAATATTATATAACATTAAATATCTATCAGAGCTATTGGGCCTTACCCTAATGGGCCTTTCATATTGACCCTCACCGTCACGTGAGTGGTGGGAGGTCGATAAATTTAATTGTGTGGACATTAACATCTGTCTCTTTGCGACCATATAATTAGATATTTATCCACTTAGCCTGGTACTCTGTGCGTTCATCGACTCTGGCAATGGCTGCAACCATCGTGTTCAAGCTTTCACTTCTCCTGAGCCTTCTCTCAGTTTCAATCGTGGCTGTGTGCTCAGATACCCATCAGAATGTAGGAACGATTCCCCCAACATGCAAGCGCATAGAGTGTCCCAGCTATGACGTTATTCAAGTCGGCAATGGCTATGAAATCCGCCGCTATAACTCAACCGTGTGGATTTCAAACTCCCCCATTCAAGACATTTCTCTGGTTGAAGCTACAAGAACTGGCTTCCGGAGGTTGTTTTCTTTCTGTTTTCTTGAGCTATTTTTCGGTAAATAATGAACTGTTTTCCTGGCAAGTTAGCTAATACTCTGTTGGTGTATTGTGTGTGGGCTATTCTTTATGAAATGATTGACAATACAGAAACATATCTTTTCTCGATTTACAGTAATAAGCGCACATTGGATAGTAATTATGTAAATTTAGAAGATTATCAACACAACTTATGCCACAAAATTCATCCTCACACCTGTGCTGGATAGGTAAGGTACGACTTAAGAAAATTTTACAAAAATTAAATGGGAGGATATATCATATATCATATAAAATATAACAAAATTGTATACGATAAATTAATTGAATCATAAGATAAACATAATTCTTAAAATATTCTAACTCTATGATTTTATCAAATCACAATAGAGTATAACTAACGAGTAAAAATATGTAACTATGTAAGGAGACATGATTTGAAGGGGTGAAATAATAATTCGTTTTTACTGAATCTACAAGCCAATCGATTAATTTAAATACAGAAGTTTATTTCTCAGTACTAAATTGTGTTTTAGTGAGACTGCATATTGCTATACTTGACCAATATGTACCGAAAAAGATCAATAACAAAATTCAATAAACATAAATTACTATATACTTATTTGTATCCAACAAGTACAGCAATTATTTGAGAGAATAGATACTTCCTAGTTTATCACATAGCTAAATTTTAGCTCACTTTTGTACGAAAATCATTTAGATTTATGAAATGCTTATTTAGTTGACTTAAAACAATGTTCATCAGTTAACGTACACTGCAAAAAAATTTTAAATTTGTCCTTTTGGCACTGGATAGTCCTATCCAGAGTTAATAGCTTGAGTAATCTTTATGTTTTTCGCAGGCTATTTAATTATATTCAGGGTAAGAACGACTACAAGCAAAAAATTGAGATGACAGCGCCTGTGATCACTGAAGTCTCACCTAGTGATGGACCCTTCTGTGAATCTTCATTTGTTGTCAGCTTCTTTGTGCCCAAAGAGAACCAAGCAAACCCTCCCCCTGCAAAGGGGCTCCATGTCCAGAGATGGAAAACTGTGTATGTAGCAGTTAGACAGTTTGGTGGTTTCGTGCGAGATTCAAACGTTGGGGAGGAAGCTGCTGCCTTGCAGGCTAGTCTTGCAGGCACAGAGTGGTCAGCTGCTATTGAGAAAAGCCACAGAGCTGGTCATGCTTCTGTTTACACAGTGGCACAGTACAATTCGCCTTTTGAATATGATAATAGGGTGAATGAGATATGGTTCTTGTTTGATATTGACAATGAACTGTTCGCAATGTATATATAAAAAAAAAAAAAAAAAAAGAGAGAGGGGAAATTATTCCCCAATCGGTTGTAGTATGTAAGCCTTCAACAAGAAACCAGCAAGCAGAGCAGCTTGAGATGTTAGAACATCTTGAATTGATAATTTTAGAAACCAGGAATTGGAAAAGGAGAAAGACCAAAACTGGCTGAATAATGTGTATGTGTGAAGTGTATTTCTGTACAACATGGAGGTGCCTATTTAAAGGCCTAGAGTAATAAATACAACAAAATCAAAATCAAATCAACCTGATCCTATACACACATAATATCAAAATTGTATCAAAATTATATCATAACATCCCCCTCAAGAGTCCTAATGGAGATGAGCTGAGGAGAACTATGAATAATGTGTTGGTGATTAAAGTAACAATTAATCTCAATGTGTTTAATGAGCTTATGAAAGACATTATTTTGAGCAATCTGAATAGCACTACTATTGTCATAGTAAAGATTTGTAGTGGAGGATTCAGCGAAACCTAAATCGTCAAGGAGCTAACAAATCCAAAGAACATCAGAAGTAGTGTCAGCAAGAGCTTGATTATACTCAACTTTAGTATTGGAGTGAACAACCAAAGTCTATATATTGCTGCGCCAGGAGATAAGAGAGTCTCCAAGAAAGATACAATAACTAGTGCTAGAGCGACATTCAATCAGATTTCCACCCAATTAGCATCAAAGTAAGCTCGAAGAACCAGGGGAGAATGAGCAGAGAAGTGAAGTTCATGGAACAATGTTCCCTTGACATAGCAAATGATGCAAAGAATAGTAGCATAATGAATAGAGCACGAAACAGACATAAACTCACTAACCAAATGAACATCGTAAGAAATGTCAGGCTGCATAATTGTTAGATAGATGAAGCTCTCAATTAACTACCTATAAAGAGTAGGATTATTCAAGATGGTGTTATCCATAGGAGTAAAGCGTACATTAGGCTCAAGATGTGTGGATTCTATGCGGCTATATGTGAGACTAGCTTTGGAGATAAGATCAGAAGCATACTTGGTCTAAGATAAATAGAGACCATCATCAGAGGAGAGAACTTCAATACCCAAGAAATAATTGAGAGGATCAAGATCCTTCATCTCAAATTGCCTGCTTAGGGAAGCCTTAAGATATGTGATGCCAGAGGTGTCATTGCCAGTAATGGCCATGTCATCAACATAAAGGAACAATAACACAGTACCACCATCATTTTGATGAATAAAGAGAGCAAAGTCATGAGTATTGGATGAGAACTCAAGTTGATGAAAAATGGAACATGTTAAACCAGGCACGAGGATCCTACATAAGGTCATACAAAGCCTTACAAAGGAGACAAACTTCATTCCGTGAACAAGTGTAGCCAGGATATAGTTGCATATAGACTTTTTTAGTCAAATCACCATTGAGAAGAGCATTCTTTACATCCATCTGACTAAGAGTCCACTTCTGAGTGGTTGCAATAGCGAGCAGAGCTTAAACATATGTGATATGGGCAACAGGAGAAAATGTCTCCTTATAATCAATACCATACTCCTGATTAAGAACCTTAGCTCAATTGACTTGTCGAGATGAGTCTTGATCTTGTATACCTACTCACATCCCACAAGTGTCTTATCAGAAGGAGGATCTAACAAATCCTAAGTGTAAGTTTTCTAAAGTGCTTGTAATTCTTCCTACATAGCAAGCTACCAATGGGGGTTTGTAAAGGCTTCTTTATAGGACTATGGTTCATGTAAGTGAAGCATGGTAGAAAAAAAAATGGTAATCGAGAAGATAAGCAAGAGGTTGTATTATCCAAGGAAGAGAAAATCGGACCAGGCATTGAACCGGTCAAGGTATTGGTTCAAAGGTTTACAGGTCCAATCGGTTTAACTGGAATATAATAAAATATATATATTTAAATATAGACATATGATTAATTAGAATATAAAAAATATATTAAATCATTAACATTAACATAATCAACACAAAAAAATATATTAATAGGTTTATAAAAATAAACATAATCCATATAACACTTCTCTAATATTAGTCTCACAACACGGTCACAAAAGTATTTGAAAATAATATTTGTTGATGACCAATCCAACAATCTTTGTTAGTGTCATTCTTTGGTTCTATTTTCTTCATTTTTGCTCTATGACTACCATAAGATATCAGTATTTAAGCTTTGAAAAAAAAAAATAGCTCCGACTGGTCCAACTAGTCCGGTTCACCGGTTTTCCCCAGTTTTGACCGGTTCTTGACCGGTTTTGACTTCCTCTATTTTTTTTTATGTTAATCAGACCGACCAAGTGACCGGTTCCTAGTCAGACCAACCGATCCGGTTCAATTTTCTCTTTAATGGTATTACCCTAACCAGACGCTCAGGAAGAAGAGGAGCAACGGGTATAGAATCTATATCTGGATCTATATTAGGAAATGTTTAAGCATAAGAAGAAATTGTGAGCTCATCAAAGGAACGTGCATCAATGTCACGAGGGCATAGATCAACAAAGGTGTTAGTAAAGAAAGGGCTTGAGGTGGGAGGAATGGATTTGAAGGAAGATAGAGATGAAAACTTGTGATGTTCTTAGAAGACGACATGACACTAAGACATCAATGCACTGAGAGATAGGATCCAACAATGGTAACCTTTATGCTCTATCCCATACCTAAGAAGCAATAAAGACAAACAAAGGGTTCTAGTTTAGTATACTAATGGGGTTAAATAAGCACAAAACAAGAATAACCAAAATCTTTGAGAGAATTGTACTTTAGAGTAGTATGATACAGATGCTCAAAAAGGGAAGCATTATTGATAATAGAGGATGGAAGACAATTGATGGTGTAGACAGCAGTTAGGGAAGCTTCACCCTAAGCATGCTCAAGACAAGAGAAAGAGACAAGCATAACACGAACAGAGTCAAGAATGATGATGTTTTCGCTCGGCACAACCATTTTGTTGAGAGGTACCCAGAAGAAAGAATTTGAATAAGGTTCCTTGATTAGCAAGAAAAGTCAAAAGCTTTGAATCACTGTATTCCATGGCATTATCATGGTGAAAAAATTTAATTACCTTAGAAAATTGTGTTTTGATCATTTCAGCAAAGTCAATATAAATCTAAGGCAACTTATGGCGATTTTTCATTAAATATATCCAAGTAAAGCGAGAATAATCATCAATGAAAATGACAAAATACTATGATCCCTTTATTGTGGGAGTCGAACCTAGCCCTAAATGTCAAAATGCACAAGATCAAATAGAGAACTAGACCTTGTTGTTTAGCAATTAGACAAGAAATTGATGAAGACCAAGGAACCAACCTAAGCTTGGAGGCAATGGAAGGACTTCAAGATTACATGACTAGGGCGAAGAAGAGAATGTCAAGAAAAGCTTTGATGGTTGCCATATTTGAAAAGGAGCCTATTCCAGACTTTCCAGACTTAAAAGATTTGGAAGTTGCAAACATTGTCAATTGTGTACAATTGGAGGAATAAGGTGTAGAATATAGCCCATTTCAAACTAAATAAGGGCTATATATTTATGGTTTATTAGAAGTTTATTTTAGTTTGCTTACTTAGGCACTGTTTACTTTCAGTTTCCATTTTCAGTTTTTATTTTCAATTTTTCAGTTTTCCAGAATTTGTGAAGGAAAAATTGAAAATTTTGAAAACTACAAATTCTAGTTTTCAATTTTTTCAGTTTTTCCTTCACAAATTCTGAAAAACTGGAAAACTGAAAGTAAACAGCCCCTTAGTATTTTAAGAAAAAAAAACCATTATATGGGATTAGATAGCTGCACAACCCAAAGATGGCTTATGCTTAACTTTAGATAACTTATCTATTTAAGTTTGTAAATACTTTTGTATTAGGGATGAAAAAAACTACAAAGTCAAATTGAGAAACTCTGTGAGAGTGTTCTTCTCTAGGTTCTTGGGTGAGCCAGAGTCTTTGATCTTATCAAGAGACTATACTCTTGTGGTGATCTTCAACAAAGGCTTATCAATTCCTCTTATTGTGGCACCTTCCATCCTCTATCTTATCCATCTTCTTATGTTCTTTTATTCTCACTTTTATCACGTTTCTATTTATTTCTTATTATTTTTCTTTAGGAATCTGTGTACATATTTTGATCCTAGTTCCAACTCCGATATCCATTTTTTTAAACTCATAGAACCTGAGTTTTCATCAATTGGTGTTGGAATAAAATTGTTTTAATTCCTGAGTTTGCAGAATGATCTAAGTGCTACATACTTTTGATTTCATTGAATTTCACTTCAATTCTTGTTGCTGGACTTGTTTTGATGTTATATCTACATTTATGAATATCTTGATCATCTAAATTAATCATCAGCTACTAAAAGGATTATGTGCTTATTGCATTTGTGTTCAAGTCTATTCATCTCTTATATGTAAAAAAAATGTGAAAAAGATGCAAAAAAATGTGAAAAAAGGACAAAAACAACAAACAAACAAAAAAAGAGAAGAAAAAGAGATTTAAAGAGTGGCTTCATCATCTCTGTTTTGGTCACAATAGTTTTGTCTTTCTATTTCCTTTCTATTGGTATTCTTAGATAGCCTTGTTGATTGTAACTTTGATGTATTCCTTGATAACCTTGTTGATTGGTTGTGGTTGATAGAAATGTTTGATTTTGACTTCCTTAAGAACCATTGAGGGAACCAGAGAGGAAAAAGGCAAGAGAGTAATCATTGCACAAAAGCCAATATTGAGTGAAACATGAGTGATACCATCAATTGAGTGAAACACTTAGTTGAATGGAGAGGTCCTTTTTCTGTCTTATTTAACTAATCCTTACTGTTTTGTAGTTATGGCTAATTATAGAAGATCGCCAACTCCGCCCACACCCAGAACATTAGCAATAAGGCTGCAAGTGGAGGGAATAACACAAAGATTTGAGAGAATGTTTGAGAGGCATAATGAAAAGATAAAGGTGATACATGAAAGATTGGAAAATAAGGAGGAAAGATCTCTCCATGGGGGCACTAGCCATGGTGCATCTTCTTATGATGATGAACAATTTGATGGAAGAAGAGAAAGAATTAATCATAAAAGGGATGGCATAAGGGAAACCATGAAAGGAGAGAGAAAGAGGAAATGAGAGAATCAGTGTGGTAAAAATAAAAGTTCATACTTTTCATGGGAGAAATGATATTGAGGCTTACTTGGAATAAGAGTTAAAGATTGAACAAGTGTTTGCATGCAACAACTATAGTGAAGAAAAGAAAGTTAAGGTGGCTTCTCTGGAGTTTCATGACTATGCTTTGGTATGGTAGGATCAACTCCAAAAGGAAAGAAAGATGTTTGAAGAACAATCAGTAGTCACATGGGAAGAAATGAAGAGGTTGATGAGAAGGAGATTTGTTCCTACATATTATACTAGAGATCTTCATGCCAAGCTTCGAAACTTGAAGCAAGGAACAAGAGCTGTTGATGAGTATTATAAAGAGATGGAAATTGCTATGATAAGAGCATATGTTAATTAGGAGAGGGAAGTAACTCTTGCACATTTTTAGAATGGTTTGAACCATGACATCTGCGACATCGTACAGCTTCATCATTATATGGAGCCTGAAAATCTGGTTCACCAAGCCATCAAAGTGGAGCTACAACTCAAAATTAAAGAAAAAGGACTTTGAAGAGAACTAGCACTTCCTACAATTCTAAAGGATGGAAGGAAGGTGTTAAGAAGGAAGGATCCTCATCCAAGGAAGCTACTCAAACTGGTAAATCATCTTCTAATTCTATTTTTAATCCTAATAACGCTTCTAATTCTTCTCCAAAGAAAAGTAGCATCAAGTGTTTCAAGTGTCTTGGCAAAGGACATATTGCTTCACAATGTCCAAACAACAAGACTATGATCTTGCTCAAGAATGGTGAAGTTACAAGTGAGAGTTCATCCTCCTCATCATCATCATCAAGTGATGAAGGAAGTGAAATTGAAATCTACTGTCAAGAAGGTGACTTACTCATGGTGCGTAGACTCACGGGAAGCTTAGTGAAAGAAAATGATGAGTCACAAAGAGAAAACATTTTTCACTCAATGTGCTTGGTGAAGGGCAAAATTTGTTCTTTGATCATTGATGGAGGAATTTGTGCTAATGTGCTAGCACAAGAATTATGGAGAAATTGAATCTTGGTAGTACTCATCCAAAACCACATAAGCTTCAATGGCTAAGTGATAAAGGAGAATTGGTGGTCAAGAAGCAAGTTCTAATTCCTTTTGCTATTGGCAAGTATGAAGATGAGGTGATGTGTGATACAGTTCCCATGGAGACAGCACACATTCTCTTGGGAAGGCCTTGGAAGTTTGATAAGAGGACACATTATGATGCTCACACAAATAAGTTCTGATTTGTAAACAAGGGCAGCAAAATCACTTTTGGTGCCCATGACTCCTAGTCAAGTTTGTGCTAATCAAGTGGCTATGCAAATGAGAATAGAGTAAGAGAGAAAAGATGAGAAGAGAAATGTCAAGAATAAAAATGCTAAGAGTGATTCAGCGAGTGATAACAAAAAAAAAAAGGAGTGAGTTTGAGAGCAAAGCTCAAAAGAAAGAGGGGGGAGTGAGGACACTTAAACTGAGTGAAAATAAGTGTGAAGAAACGAGAGAAAATTTGTTTATGAAGAAAAAGAAGTAAGGAAAGTTTTGTTGGCTTCTAGGCCCATGTACTTGCTGTTATGTAATGAACGTGTGACTAATGAGTTGATTGATCCTTTGTTACTTAACTCTTTGCCTAGAGCTATTTATTCTCTTGTGCAGGAATTTGTTGATGTATTTCCTATGGATGTACCTTATTGCCTACGTCCTCTTAGAGGGATTGAGCATCATATTAACCTTATCCTAGGGGCCAAATTGCCAAACAAACCAGCATATAGGAGCAATCCAATTCAAAAACAAGTTGAAGAATTGATGGAGAAAGGGTGAGTGAAGGAAAGTCTTAGTCCATGCACTATGTCAGTCATTCTTGTGCAAAAAAAGGATAGGAGCTGAAGGATATGCACTGATTGTCGTACCATTAACAATATCACTGTAAAGTGTAGACATCTCATTCCTTGTTTAGATGACTTGCTTGATAAATTATTTGGTGCTTGTTGTTTTTCAAAAAATGATCTTAAAAAGTAGATATTATCAAATCATGATAAGAGATGGTGATGAGTGGAAAATTGCCTTTAAGACTAAATATGGTCTTTATGAATAGTTGGTTATGCCATTTTGATTGACAAATGCACCTAATACTTTCATACGTTTGATGAATCATGTGCTTAGGAATTTTTTGGGAAAACTTGTTGTAGTTTAGTATGATGATATCTTGATTTACATCAAATCTTTGGATGAACATGTGATGCATTTGAGGTGTGTGTTGGAAGTCTTAAGGCATGACCAATTGAATGCTAACATTGAGAAATGTACATTTTGTAAAGATCATGTAGTTTTTTTGGGTTTTGTGATTAATTCTAAAGGTGTACATGTAGATGAATGAATAATAAAAGCAATTCGAGAGTGGCCTATCCTAAAAATAGTGAGTGAAGTGAGGAGTTTCCATGGATTAGTAAACTTTTAAAGGAGGTTTGTGAGAGTTTTTAGTACCATAGCTTTACCATTGAATGAGATTGTCAAGAAAAATGTGGGATTCAAATGGGAAAAGGAACAACAGGATGCATTTGACTCTTTGAATGATACGCTTATGCATGCACCCATATTGTCACTTCCTGATTTTCAAAATATTTTGAGTTGGAGTGTGATGCATCTAATGTAGGGATAAGGGCTACTCTAACGCAAGAAGGACACCCTATAGCTTACTTTAGATAAAAGCTTAATGGTGCTTGTTTGAAGTATCCCACTTATGATAAGGAATTGCATGCTTTAATTAGGGCACTTCAAACTTGGTAGCATTACCTTCTTCCAAAAGAGTTATGATACATAGTGACGATGAATCATTTAAATACCTCAAGGGTCAGGGAAAATTGAATAAGAGACATACTAAATAGGTTGAGTTCTTAGAACAGTTTCCATATGTCATAAAGCATAAGAAAGGCAAATTGAATGTTGTGGCTAATGCCCTACCTAGAAGGAACAATTTAATTTCTATGCTTGATGTCAAATTGCTGGCAAAAAGTAATAGTATACAACCAAAATTTTACACAGAATATCAGGTGATAGTTGAATTAAATATAGTGATAAGATCACTTATTGTATTAGTATTATGTGGTGTTCATAGCAAAATTGTTGCATTTTGTTATGATAGTTGAAACCTTACAGGTGGTGTTCACAATTTATGATTGTAATAGATGTTGATTCTGGTTGAGAGATAGGATACTTTTCATTAGCTAGGTGAAGTCACTTATTTGGTTGTAATGGATTTAACTCTCTTCTTTTTCTTGCTCGTCTCTATTGAGGTTGAGCTTTTCATTGTTAATTATAAGGGGAAAAGTATGTTTGGGAAAACTTTTCTTTTCCATAATAGTTTTTCCTTTCTTAATAAAAACTATTGAGATAAGTTTCACATACGTGTTTGGAAGGAAAAATGAAAACCGATTATGATCTTGTATAGATGAGTGAAAATGAGAGTTTTTTACACATATAAAATAAAAAAAATGTGATATTATATATGTATCCAGAATTGAAAAGAATTACACGTATATCTTGTTTTTAATTATATGGAAATCGGTTTAAATCGATTTTAGTGTTAAATCATCAAGACAACTTTACATTTTTATTAAAATCGAGTTAAATCGTTTTGAGTAAAATTGGTTTAAACTGATTGCTGTAGGATGTCAGAGTGTGTCAAAAGCTCTAGAAAATTGATTCAAATTGATTCTAAAATCGATTTGAGCCGATTTATGCATTGGCATGACTAAAAAAATATTGTGCAAGAAATATTGTGTTGTATAAAATCGAGTTAACCCGATTTGTGTAACGTGTGAAAAGATTTCAGTCATCGATTGAAATTGATTTCCGAACTACCATTCTGTCCCCACTTTATTCTCTCTCGCCCCTCCCTCTCCCATCGTATCACTGCTAGCCCTCCCTCGTTCTGCAATTCCGCCACTCTATCTCCCATTATAGGAAAGCTACAACATCTCAAGTAAATTAATATATCTCCCAATCATTTTTACTGAAGGAAGTAAATCATCCCTTTCCTTTGCTTATTTTCTTGTTCAATTTAATAGTCATATTGGACTGCCACATATCTTATGAGACCTTCTATCCACACCTCTGATGCCCAATAATACCATAACCCCATTGTTGTTTCCATGACAAGTGCCAAGCAAAGCAAAAGCCCAGAATCCAGAAAGGAAAAAGAAAAAATGCAAAAGCTAATTTTCTGTGCATACATCTGTTGAGTGAGCACAGTATCCATGTACCCAAAGAAGAAAAAATTGGATGGTGGGGTGATGCATAGGTGAGGGACAGTGGGGCAATGGTCAGGGTGTGGGAGGGTGGCAATGAGAAAAGTGAAATTTTGCTAAAAGAGATCGAGTAAAATTGGTATATCAAAACATTTTCTTTTTGTTGAATCTGAACCATTCATTCAAATTTTTATGGTTGGGATTCAAGGACCATGATGGTCCATAACATAACTCGGACCATCATAGAAGGCTCCAACAAACCAAACAAAAATCAAAACAATACTCACGTTATTGGGTTTGAAAATCGATTTCAATCGATAATTGAAATCTTTTCACACCTTACAAAATTGGGTTAAGTCGATTTTATATAGTACAATATTTCTTGTACAATGTTTTTTTTCAATCATGTGAGTGCATAAATCGACTCAAATCGACTTTAGAATATATTTGAATTGATTTTTCAAAACTTCTGACACACTCTAACATTCTATAGTAATCGGTTTAAACCGATTTTAGTCAAAACGATTTAACTTGATTTTAATAGAAATGTAAAGCAAGCCTGATGATTTAATACTAAAATCTGTTTAAATTGATTTTCATATAATTTAAAACAAAATATATGTGTAATTCTTTTCAATTCCGGGTACATATATAATATCATATTTTTTTTATTTTATATGCGTAAAAAACTCTGAAAATGATTATAAGAAAATTTTTTGTTAGCATTATTGATTATAACCTTTGTTAATTATTTTAAAAATATCACTCTTTTACCATTTCAACCTCACTAACTACTGTCATCAAATTATTTCGTAGTCTCTAATTTATTATATAATTAAAAAAAACTGTTTTTCCAAATAATTCAAACTGGACTGATTATCTTAATATTATTTTTCAGTTAACATATTCAAGATAAAATAAATTTTATTATAATTAAATACAAATAATCAATTGTTAAAATAGTTTTCACAGCTAGTTCAAACTTACTCTAACAAAAATTTACCACAAATTTTAGTTAAGCTAATTAAGGAAAATGCTCTTAAATTTTTTTACCCCTTTGGTACTTAAACTGATGTGTGATGATGGACTTGGCTTGGTCCTCGGAAAATTCTTGAAAAAATTTCACTCAAGGATGACATGACATTCGGTTCTTTCTTGATTTTTCCCGACAGAAATTTTATGGTACAAGCAGATAAGAATATAATCAATTTTGTTTGTGGCACAAAAATATCTATGGTCTGGCGAGCAAAACTAATGGTCATCAATATTGTCATATGGCAAATTATAAGATAAATCTTAAATTTTTAAGTCTATTATCAACTCCTTATTATTTATCATTAGATGAATATGATTTTTGTTAGATGGTTTGATTCAATAGCTAATAATAGGAACCATCAATAAATCCCCTCTATCGACAACTTAGTGTTGTGTGCAATAAGATGGCAATATACTACATATTATATTATAAAGTAAGAATCGTTAAGAAATAAGAGTTTAATATACTGATAAACCAAAATAATTTACTGTGATGTTGTATTAAAGATTAAGATTTAAATTCTTGCAAAAGTAATTATTAAAGAATTAATCACAATCGTGTCTAATAGGAAAAGTAAAACTGGACAATTGATCTGACCCGCAATTTCAGTGGATGAAAAATTTCAATTAAGCCATCGCTGACTTAAAACTGTTTGATCATTAATCATTAAACCTAGACAGTTTGATGAATCACGACAAGAAAAAAAAAGTTTGCTAAATAGATTTTAAGCTTTTCAATGTAAATTGAATTATTTGGGAAGTTCTTATAATGTGCTGAGTTAGTCTATTAAAAATATAAGACGTGTATATAATATGATTATTAAATAATCGATGAGTTTAAAATATTCTTTAATAATTTTTAAATTTTAAATATCTCTATCTAATAAAAATATCTTGGAACTTATGTGATGACAGGAGTGGAAATATAATTGTTTTCAAGTGATAATATGTTTACCTTTCTATTACTAAAGTATTTGTAAGTTTGAATTTTAAAGAGAAACAGAAGAAAAAGGAAAGGGGACTTATAATATAAAATTATATTATAAGTCTTCTTTATTTTTTTTTCCCTTCAAAACCCAAACTCATAAATATACCTTTAGTAAATTAAGATCACAATATCCTTCACCGAAAGTAAGGATGAATGCACGCTGACGGGGTCTTTAGTTTACTTTTTTATTTTTATTGATACTTTTTACTAATTAATTATAATTATAAAAATATTATGCTCCTTTATTTTACCGTATTTTTTATTTTTTGTTCGGGGAGGGCCCAAAGACCCAAACAACATAGAAACTAGAATATATGATATTTTATTGCATTTAAAGAATTGTGAAAGAAGTGAAAAAATTAACCTTTTTATTTCAGGTACATTACCGACGATTTTACTTGTGAAATTTTTTCTATTTTGCTCATCGATATTATTTTTACCGGTGGCATCTCATCTCCGACGGCAATGGGATCTTGGTTAATTACACTGTACGTCAGTGACTTTCGACCCATCTTCTGACGGCCTAATTAACTAAATGCAGTTGGTGATAATATAAAATTGGTTTCATTTAAATTGTCAAGCTATTTATATGACGGATATATTCATATAAAATAACCGATAGATTATTTGATAAAAAGCAATATTTTAATTTTTATATTATCAATACAAGTAAATAATAAAATATGTTTTATATTTTTTGATCGGTATCACCCATCAGTAAAAAGAATTTTTTATTGATATATACGCATATATATAGTATAATACAATTTTTTTAATGTGTGCCTATATATATATATATATATATATATATTAATTCTTTAAATTTTATGTTATAGATTAATGTTACCATGTTCATTATACAATTTTGTTTGTTTAGTATTCATTCCTTTCATGAATATAGCATAAACAAAATTATATAATGAACATAATAATATTAATCCATAACATAAAAATAAAATCTTTTTTACATGTATATATATATATATATATATGTTATGAATTAATATTACTATGTTCATTATATAGTTTTGTTTGTTTAGCATTCATTCATTCCTTTCTTATTATAAAAGAGAAGAATTAGTACATATGCAGAATCCAAAAATACGCTAAAAGTACAATAAATACAAGAGGGACAAAAAGCAATGGTCCAAAGAAGGTAACTATGCATGTTTGGAGCAACTTGTGAAGTTCTTCAAAAGGTGTCTAAAGAAGATAACTATTCTCTTCGTGATAATGCTGATACTGAACATGAGGCTATCGATCAAATCATTTGATTGCATATTTCTTTTACATCTTATGAAAGATCTCTTGGGTATTAGCCACTATCTTTGTCAATCTTTACAATGTAAAAATCGATATCTTAAATGTCATAACTTTAGCTTCTACTACAAAAACCTTGATTCAAAGAATGAGAGAGTCTAGATGCATGGGATAAATTCCTAAACGTAATGAAGGCATATTTTGTGAGAAGTATGAAATTGATGTTCCTGGAATGAATTCTATTTATGTTCCTAGAAGAGGTTAATGTCGTCCAAATAATGTTGAATATGTTTCAATTAAACACCACTATTGTGTTAATTTATTTATTGTAACTATAGACACCCAATTAGAAGAGTAATAGGTTCAATATGAGAATACTGTGAAGTTGCTTGCTTATTGCTGCCTTGAATTCAAGAGATAATTATAAATTGTTCAATGTTGATTATATTTGTGAATTGACAACTAGATTTTATCCTGATAATTCCTCCGAGCTTAGAGAGAATATATCTTAAAATACAGGCACAACTTGACGTACCTCAACATTCACTTGTTAACAATTTTTTGAGTTTTGCCAAGAATTAGTGAAAACAAGAAAATCAGAGACTTATTATTCGATTGATCATTTACTTCTTTTAGTATTGACTCTCCTCTTTTGGTAGCTATAAGTTAAAGATCATTTTTAGCTATGAATATTGTAAAAATTATGCTCGTAAATAATATGGAGGATGCTTTTTTGGCAGATTGTTTAACAACTTTTATTGAAAAAATAATGCTGAAAAGTTTGACGTTAACTCTATTATTGATGAATTTTATGATATGGAGTGTCATGCTTGACTTCAATACAAGTATGATGTATTCAATTTTTAAACATATAAATTCCTATTTAAACATTCTAATTTTCAATCATTAATCCGATCCTAAATCCATCCCTGTTGGTGAACATGGTGTACAGCACTTTGAAGACAGTCGGAGATGGACGTTATTATCACTGGAGATGCTCTCAGAATCTCAGCACAGCATATTTTAGTTGTATTAGTTTGAGGCAAATTAATTTTGGAGTTAATATTAAAATCCAGGGCTGCAAATACTACGGAGGCGCAAGCCTAGGTTTTCAACTGGCATGTGTGGTCTCTCTCTCTCTCTCTATATATATATATATATATATAAACGTAAATTTATATCATTAGATCTTATTAATAATAATTTTTAATTTTAATCATTCATATATAATTATATGGTTCAGATTTACTATTATCACTTTTATAATAAACGATTCCTTTCATTAGAGTTTTCCTATATGAATAAATTTTTGAAGATAAAAAATGTAATATAAATTTTTTGAAAACACTTTCAATAATTTTTATCAAACTACTTATAACTTAGCACATGTGTACCAACCGGATCTAACACTATTTTCTGCACGAAAAATTCGGGTATTGTGAATTTTCATAAATGCCCTCTGTATATATGTATATACACTATATGAGGATTGCTATTTGAACACCCAAAAGTGGATGTCTAAGTGAGACACCCACTTTATCACTATTGGATGTGATGGATGGATGAAAATAGTGGAGACTACCATTTCATCCAATGATAATAAAATGGGTGTCTCACTTAGACACCCACTTTTGGGTGTCAAAATAGCATTTTTGAAACTATATAATAATAATTCCGCGTGGTGCACGCTAATTTAAATTAGTCATGAAAGCAAATGACTCACTTGCTCTGCACCATTTAATTGTTGCCACATAGACATTGTGGGGGCAGATTTTTTTTAAATTGTTAGAAACAAAAACTTACTATGGCCAGTCTGACTTAATTCTATTGTCTTCTGGTAACAAATTAGCTGCCACTTGGCATTAAACCACAAGCGCCTATTCAGGTGGGGACTGGCTGCACAATGGACACTGCACGACATTATTGATGAGTTGTGACCCATTCATGCTGCTCTACAGTGGCTGAGAACAACTACCACTCGACGTAGAAAGTGGTCGAAGAAACCGACACTTCAACCCATTTCCAGGTTGGTAGCATTACGTGAATAATACAATTATATAATAAATATATATAATATATTTTATTATTATTAAATATAATAAGTGAATAGAATAAATATAAGTTATTCATTATATTTAATAATTATAAATTATGTGGTGTGTATTTTCTATATAATTTTATTATATACCAAATATTTTTTTTTCTAGGCTGCATTGACGACGTCCTTTTGTGGAGATGACAAAGGCATGGCGTGAAATCTTGCAAAATTGACAAAGGAATTCTTGAAAATCCATGCTGTGAATGGATAGCAATACCCGAAATCTGAGTCCACTATAGCATCTCCCTTTCAGCATTTCTTTTCTTTTTTCTTTTTTTTTCCCCTTTTTCGTATCTCCGCCATTCTACCTGTGTCCTCCTCCTTTGATTACTGCCGCATTCTCTATCAACATATAACTTATAGTTCACTTTTATTCCCTAATTTTGGAGATTGATAAAGAGCGGAAGGGAAGAGAAAAAAATTGAACATTTGAGATTGTGATAAAATTACAGGAGATTAAGTGCAGAGTTTTACTTAACCATAGTTCAACTTTTCAATAATTTGAAAAAACATTGCTGGCCCAACATGTTTATGTGGCCACAATTAAATGGTGCAGAGCAAGGGAGTCATTTGCTCTCAGTGCACCCAACTAAGAATTCCTCTATATATAGAAGTCACTGCAAGATCTCCATTCTTCACCCAAACAGCAGTTGTTAGTTCTCAAATATTTGCTTTACACTTTCTACTTGAATCACTGAGAAAATGATGTTCCGTTATCTTCTAAGTACTTCATTTTGGGTTCTCCTATCTGTAAGCACTTTTTACTGCTTTCAAGTCTTAAGCCGTTATTTTCACGTCATATGCATGTATCATCTATGACAAAGTTGTCTTTTCAACGATTGCTTCTATAAGCTGAAATTTCATGTACATATTATTTTGGAGTGAAAAAAAAATATAAGACACTATATTCATTGTGGCAGCATTCGTAAAGTAACCGGATAAAAAGACCCTAACTTTGACTTGGAAGAGTGGCGAGACAACTTTCCTTTTCTTCTTCTTCTTCTTCTTCCTGTCCTCTAACTCTTAATGTATCTATGTCTGACGGTGAATATAAATCCTACTCTAAAACACAATACAAATTTTAAATTACATACCAAAAATGATTAGAATCTTTTGACGTACAAAGTTCATTACACTACTTTCTCACATGACACAGTCTATCATACTTGATTTCCGTACATAAAGTAAACAACTATATAACTAGTTTATATTTTTTCGTCGACTGATAACTAGTTTATCAATGCGAACATTTATGTAATTACGATCTTTCTTTCCGAATATATTGCGTAGCTTGCTTTTGTAGGAGCAAGTCCAGCCCGTGAGCAGATACCAGATGAAGATTATTGGCAAGCAGTTTGGCCAAATACTCCGATCCCTGAAACTCTGAAGGAGCTTTTGAAGCCAGGAGCTGAAGGTTTTATATATGCCGTATATTATATCCGAGAAATGTTTTATTTACAATATCATTTTACAATAACTTTACACCTTTGTATATAGAGACACATGATTATACACTAGAGGTGTGTAAAGTTGTTTTAAAAAATATTATATACTAAACATTTTTCATTATATCCTGTCAAATTATAATAATAAAATATCTCTTTTTTCTATGTCACAGACGCTGAAATTGACGATCTTCCCA
Organism: Dalbergia cultrata; assembly: GCA_031216105.1. Classification (NCBI taxonomy): domain Eukaryota; kingdom Viridiplantae; phylum Streptophyta; class Magnoliopsida; order Fabales; family Fabaceae; genus Dalbergia; species Dalbergia cultrata. Next base: position 12,538,687 of record CM062345.1, read on the forward strand.
TGAAAATCGATGATACACAGTACCCAAAAACCTTTTTCTTCGAACATGACCTTTATCCCGGGAAAACAATGAACGTACAGTTCAGCAAGCGCCCCTTTGCTCAACCTTATGGTATTTGGGCATATGCATCTACTGTTAAAGACATTGAAAAAGAGGGGTATACTCACGAGGAGGTTTGTGTAAGGAACCCAGCTCGCAAGGGAGAACACAGGCACTGTGCAAAATCTTTGGGAACACTGATTGGTTTTGCCATTTCAAAGCTAGGAGGGAAGAACATTCAGGTGCTTTCAAGTTCCTTTGTGGACAATCAAAACCAATACACAATAGAGGGAGTGCAAAATCTTGGAGACAAGGCAGTTATGTGTCACAGGCTGAATTTCCGTAAGGTTGTGTTCTATTGCCATGAGATCCACCAGACCACATCTTACATGGTTCCAATGGTGGCAGGTGATGGGACTAGAACTCATGCACTTGCAGTTTGCCACCATGATACATCTGCCATGAATGCTGAGATACTTTATGGACTCCTCAAAATCAAGCCTGGAGCTGCCACTGCTTGCCACTACCTTGGCAACAAGGCAGTTTTGTGGGTACCCAATTTGGCAGCAGATAATAATGCTCCCTATAATAATGCTAACATGGCAAGTTAAGTCGTATGGTCTCCTGTGTTTTTGGAACCACCAGCTTGTGTGAAAAAATAAATCCCTTTCTAGTATGTTGCTCTTTGTACTACTAGTACGTGCCAGTTATAGCCGAGCTGCACTTGTGTGTGTACTTGTACTTTAGTGGTGTATCCTATTGAAGTACCGATTGCATGTAGTCCTCACAAGTCACTTATTCTATTATCGTTGGATGCGATAATGGAGTGGAGACGAGGATATGATACTAAATAAAATGCAGCGTGCTTCATGTTTTAATACAGCTGTTCCTTGATTAGTTTGATTTTGGACTTCCAGCATCATGCTTGTACTGAGAAGTGGACATCAACAAAATTTGGATAGGGATATATATTATACGGACACGATAATATAAAAAAATTTTAAATTATAATTTAGCCTTCATACAAATTCCCTCTAAAATATAAATGCGACATAATTTTTATCCTTGAAAATGCATGTGACATATAGTTGAACCATTTTCTATAAAAATTGATGAAATTATTTGATGTTATATGCATTTTTTCGAAAACCTAAAGTGATGTCACATGTACTTTTTAAGGATTAAAATAATATGAAATTTTTTTTAGAAATTAAATTCATGTCACATGTATCTTCTAAAGACTAAATGTATTTTCAAATTAAATTCTTTTAAGATTGAATTAATATCACATTTACATTTAAAAAACCAAATTGATAATCTAGTATAATAATAACAAGGCAAACTATGAGGTGTGGTATGGGTAGCTCACTTTATTCCTTAATCATATGGTCGGGGGTTGGATCCTCACTCATGGGAATGAAGTGCATTTCGTGGTCAGCCGTTTGCTTTCTTAGAAGAGCTTTTGCAATAAGAGGATTAGTCACTACTGTCAGAGGTAGATACTTTGATTTCCATTAAAAAAAATATAAGGCTTAAAAATTTAAATCGTGAATATTAAGAGTATATTTGGGAAAGAGTAGTTCTATACAACAAAAATAAACTAACCATAATTTTGTACAAAATACATGGATGATTGTTGGATTAAACGTACTAGGAGAACCCGCTTATTCACTCAAATGTTATTATTTATGTTACTAGCACTGGTTTTTGTGAGTGGCTATTACTACTTTAGTTTAGTTGTTGTCACTCTCATTATCACTAATATTTATTTAGGTTCACTAAAATACATTTATTCTATTATTGATTTAACTATTTGACAATAAAACATATCTTACATTACATATAAGTTGGCTTACCCATCCTCTCTTCTACTTATATAGCATAATCATATAAGTTCAATTTCATATCTTTTATAAATGGATATGTCATATTTTTCATTTGATCAACATGTCTTAATTATAAAATTAGAGAAAATTTTAAAAAGATACGTTAATTATAGTTTTTTTTTTTAATAAGACACGTTAACGTAACATTAGTGAAATATTTTATAAACAAAAACATGTATTGATTATTGAATTAGAGAAATTTTTTAAAAAGATACATTAGTTATATAATTTTTCTTAATAAGATACGTTATATTTAATATTGTCATTTATATTTATATATTATTTTTTAAAAACTTTCTTAAATCAAGTTACCTAAACAATATACCAATAAATGTTTTAGAAAAACGTAAGTAAGAATAAATAACAATAAGAGTATAATATTTGTATACTGATAGTGAAAATTATTAAAGTATAAAAATATCTTAATTGTATGTATTAGATTACCTCATTTTTTAATTTAACAATACAAACAAAGAAAAAAGTGTAATGAAATTAATGGTCAATAGTTGTAAACTATGGCACCATTTATTTATTTATTTACTATTTTTTTAAACTAAGATATTATGTGATAGAGGGTAAGGATAATAGTTGAACACATGACTTTCCTTAATTTATTGAGACATACAAAATGCTATCTGTCTATCACTACATCATGGGCTCACTTTCTTATTTATTTACTAGATTAAAATTATATAAATTAAATATTATGTGTTATAAAATAAGATATGCAATTATATACCACAATTTATTATTTCACCTTTGCCGTTATTCATTTTATTTATTGCTTTATAAAAAATAATCAATATTATATATTATTCAAATAACTTTTACAAAAGTAATGAATTCAACATTTTAATTTAAATTATTATATTTAATAAATTAATTCAAAACATATAATAACTAGTAACTACCTTTTTTTATGCAATATGGACCTCAATGCCTAAACCTATGATATTTGAGAAAATATGGCACATAGAATTTGTATGCTTCTATTATTTTTTTTCATTAACAGAGTTTGGTTGGAGAGAAAATTAATTCTATTTCAAAATTAGGTTGTTTTTAGTTTCATTGAATATTTGCAAAAGTATCTATAATTAACGTATTTCTTTAAAAAATTTCTCTAATTTTATAATTAAGACATTTTTGTTTTTAAGTTAATTGAATGATTTTATAGATATCAATGTGATTAACATGCACATTTATAAAAAGCAAAAAATTGAAAAATTGATTTATGATTATACTATATAAATTGAAGTGGGGATTGGTAAGTTAGATTATATAATGTAAGCTACGTTATATTGTCAAATAGTTAAATTAATAATAGAATAACAGTATTTTCATGAACCTAAATAAATATTAATGATAATGGAAATGGTAATAGCTAAAAAAGAGTAAGCTCTTTTGATTTTCTGGAAAAGGTAATGCTATACAACCAAAATTTTATGCAAAATACAAGGTGATGGTTGAATTAAATGTAGTGATAAGACTACTTATTGTATCAGCATTGTGTAGTGTTCACAGCAAAATTGCCATATTTTGTTATGATAGTTGAAACCTTACATGTGGTGTTCACAATTTATGATTTTAGATGTTGATTCTGGTTGAGAGGTAGGGTGCTTCTAATTAATTGGGTGAAGGTACTGATATGGTTGTAATGGATTTTAACTCTCGTCCTGTTCTTGCTCCTCTCTCTTGGGGTTGAGCTTTTCATTGTCAATTACAGGGGGGAAGTATGTTTAGGAAAACTTTGCTTTTTCATTATAGTTTTCCCTTGCTTAATAAAAACTATTGAGATGAGTTTCACATACGTGTTTGGAGGGAAAAATGAAAACCGATTGTAATCATATATAGATGAGTGAAAATGGTTATAAGAAAAAAATTTGTTAGCAATACTGATTATAACCTTTGTTATTAATTATTTAAAAAATATCACTCTTTAACCATTTCAACCTCACCAACTACTTTCATCAAATTATTTCATACTCTCTAATTTATTATATAATTAAAAAGCTATTTTTCAAATAATTCAAACCGGACTGATTATCTTAAAATTACTTTTCAGGTAACATATTCAAAGATAAAATGAATTTTAATTATTATAATTAAATACAAATAATCAATTGTTAAAATACTTTTCACAGCTAATTCAAACTCACTCTAACAAAAATTCACCACAAATTTTAGTTACAGCTAATTAAGGTAAATGCTGTTAAAATTTATTACCCCTTTGGTACTTACAACAGACAAGTGATGATGGACCTGGTTTGGTCCACGGGAAAATCCTTAAAAATTATGCACTTACGGATGCCATGACGTTTCGGCTTTTTAGTCATTTACCCCTACAGAAATTTGATTAGCACAAGCAGATAAGAATATCATCAATTTGTTTGCAGCACAAAAATATCTAATTTGGATTATTTGGTCTGGCGAGCTAAACAAATCGTCATCGATATCGTCATACTATCAATTATATGAACGGGTTTGTCCCCGCTGACAACTAAGTGGCATATGTAATGAGACGGCAATATTCTACATAAAGTACATATTATACATTATAAAGTAAGAATCGTCAAGGAATGAGAGTTTACTGTACTGATAAAGCAAAATAATTGACTGTGATGTTGTATTAAAGATTAAGATTTAAATTCTTGAAAAAGCAATTATTGAAGAATTAATCACAATCGTGTCTAAGAGATAATAAGTACCAAAACAAAAAAACAAAAAATCATGTCTAAGAGATTGATCTCGTAAACAATATTATATTTAGAGAGATACATCAAAAAGAAAATAAAATGTTAAAGTTGTTAACCTACTAATCTAACATAGCTTATTAATTTGCTTGTAATGAAAAAACATATATTAATTTCTATGAAATGATAATATAAAATGTATCTAATCATATATTATCATATTTTCACATTAATAAAAATAGTTAAATTTTAATTTTATCTATTATTTTACTCAGTAAAATATGATGATTTAATTAGAAAACTAATGACTTATTAATATTAAACTATAGGAAAAAAAACATAAAGAAAAGAAATATTGGTTACGGCCTGCAACAATTCAAAACAAATTTTGTCAGTTTGAAGCATTTAGTACCAGTATAAAGCCAACGTGACTTACATCCACATGGAATGAATATAATCCACATTTTCATCAACGTCGATGATAGAGACTTGGTCTTAGATAAAAGAGACGTGTTCATGCAAGATTCATCACTCTAAACACCTCAAGAGCCGGAAAATGCGTACAAAGGTTTAATATCCCAAGCCACAAGTTTTGACATCATAGGCAAGGTAAAACTGGACAATTGATCTGACCCGAAATTTCAGTGGATGAAAATTTTCAATTAAGCAATTGCTGTCCAACTTAAACAGTTTGATCATTGATTATTAAACCTAAACAGTTTGATGAATCACGACAGAAAAAAAAAATTTGCTAAATAAGTTTTAAGTTTTTCAATGTAAATTGAATTATTTGGGAAGTTCTCATAATGTACTGAGTTAGTCCAATAAAAATATAAGACGTGCATAAAATATGATTATTGAATAATTGAGTTTAAAATATTCTTTGATAACTTTTAAATTTTATCTATATAACAACTAAATTTTATAATTTATATTTAAAATATTTTTTGAATGAAATTTAAGATAATTTACGAAATATGAACTCATTATAATTGATTTTAGATCGGTTGAATTTTGATTATTAATAAAAAAATCTTATTTTTAAGAAAAACTACCTTATATTTTTCAAATAAAATATGTTCAAATCAAGGTAATGTAATTATTTCACTCAAACAAAGTATTTTACAAATGAAGCAAATATAATTATCTGTCCAAACAAAAAAATTTAAAATTAAAGGAAATTTAATTAAGACATTTACATTTCCTATCATTTTAAATTTCCTTAATTATATATTTTAGAAATACTTCGTCCAAACGCACACTTAGTGGAAACAGAAGATAGGCTTTGTAGTTTGGCATTATCCAAGAGGAACAAAATATATGTCCAATGTGTAGTACTAAGGGATAGGATTTGTGCCACCTCTTTCTAGCATGTAAGTTTGTATGGATAGTGTAGGGAATATGATTGAAAAAATGGAATGTGGCATCGGTTATTCCATTTGACATGAAAGTGAGGAGGGATGAGAGAAAGAAATGGATAAGGGATTTCTTTTTTTCCAATTGGTTGATATGGAAATGTAGAAACAATACCATATTTGAAAAAAAGATGTGCAGCCATGAAGAGGGCGTGAATATGGCTGAATTTTGGTTGAGAATGGTCCACATAGGAGCCTTAAATGTTAAGCTATGAATATGCGTGTGTATGGAATCAATTGGATGCTTTGTTTTATTTTTCTTATGGTATCAAATTATGATGAAATTATATGTTCATAAAGCTTTCAAATGCAGGAACAATGCTTTTGTGCATTGATGAACACCAGAAGCATACAAGCCATGTGCTATGGCACATGGGTGGTACATTGTGAGGGTATTTGATTGAGTGTGGTAGGGTCTTAAGGAGTGATATACGTACATTAAAGTGATACACATTGCTAGTATAGGAAACTATTGAGAGTAGTAAGGTCAATCAAAGAATAATGCAGCTTCAAAGGTAAAGAGTTTATCATCAACTAATAGTCATGTTATTATACAAAAGTTTGTTTTTTGCAAATTGCAGGTTCATTACTGCTTGGAGGTGGCGTAAAATGATAACAATAGCTTCAAGCAGAATTCGAGTGATACATTGTGAGGAGTTATACACAATATTGAGTGATACATAGTGAGGATGTAGTGATATATTGTGATAAGTGACACACAGTGCTAAATGATACATAGTGAGGAGTGTAGTGATATATTGTGAGGAGTTATACACAAATGAGGAAAAGAGCAATACACTGTGAGGATTTTCCTATTATTGTTTGAATATGTGACTTAATGTGTATATCAATATTAGAAAATGTACTAAGGTACTAGTGTTTAGTGTGTATAAGACAGTATAAACTTCGGTGTGTGTGCAAAAGTATTGTCCATATATGTGACTTATATGTGTGTCAATGCAAAGAAGTGACATATTTGATCGACACTACTCTATAAATGAGAGACTGTGATAATGAAAGTATTGGATGAAATTTCTAAGTTATGATGTGAAAGAATAATATGTATGCTCTTTGGTTCTCTAAGTGACCTTCATGACTATGCCATAGGATTCGACTTGTGGACATGTTATTGAAGACTCTACCTGGCATAACCAACTGTGTTGTAACGTTATGTTGTGGCAAGAATTATGACTTTAGCATGAAGGAGTTTTTTCTTTTTTAATCATAGTGGATTTGAAGGCTTGATCATAATTTTGTCAATTTGTCTTGTGACACGAGCTGGTTGCATATGATTTAATGATTTTAGCCTTTGATGTCTTGCGAGTTGGATATAATAGAAGGTATTTTTGTACTATAAAGGCCATATATAGGTACAATGAGGATTGCTGTATCTTGGACCTTATGTAGATATTGCTATTATTTGGTTGTGTACATCTCATGTGAAATTCCTTCTGATCCACATAGAGAGTTATTAAGAGTTGTTTTAATATTGATTAAGTATAGCTGGGTTATATGTTTTGATGATTTTTTATATTTTTATTAGATAGTTTCAGCATGTGCTTTCATTAATATTTTATGGTTGAGACTATTGTTTTGTTGTTTTATGTCTTCATCCCTGTTTTAGTAGTGAATAATAATTATTGAAAAAAAGAAGAAGAAAAATCTGAGACTTATTATTTAATTGATCACCTACTTCTCTTTGTGTTGACTCTCCTGTTTTGGTAGTTGTAAGTGAAAGATCATTTTTAGCTATGAATATTGTGAAAAACATGCTCATAAATAATATGGAGGATGCATTTTTGGCAGATTGTTTGATCATTTATATTGAAAAAAATTGCTGAAAATTTTGACACTAACTCAGTTATTGATGAATTTTATGATATGGAGTGTCGTGCTTGACTTCAATACAGGTATGATTTATTTAGTTTTTAGACATATAAATTCTTATTTAAACATTAGTTTATAATTTTATAATTTTGACCCCTCATTAATCCGATCCTAAATTCGTCCCTGTTAGCGCATATAGTGTACAGCACTTTTGAGACAGACGGAGATGGAGGTTATCACCACTGGAAATGTTCTCAGCACAGCATATTTTACTTGTATGAGTTATATATATTAGTTTTAGGAAAATTAATTTTGGAGTTAATATTAAAATTCAAGGTTACAAAAATTATGCAGTACAAGCCAAGCTTTTCAACTCACATGTGTGGTGTGTGTGTCTCTATATATAAGGATCAAGTTATAGGAGTATAATTTTAAGAAAATGTTACATGATTATATAGTTTTTTATTGATGTAAATTTTTACAAAATCTACGTTGGATTAGAAGTTCATATCATATAGATTAAGTCTGTAAAATTTTAAATTAATCAAAAATTATTTGGTACAATTTTTATATATATCAAAATTAATGTAATATATATACTTAAAATGAATAAAAATAAGAGCTATATGATTGCATTGTTATTAGTATTTTATGAAATTTAATACCAATAATCTTTATGATAGGTAATTAAAATTCAATGGTTGGATTGACAAAACAATAATTTCATTGAAAGTTATGAGTGGTGTAATTTTATATGAGGATTGCTAATCCCCACACATTCCTGTATAGGTTAGTAATTTACACATTTTGTTTTGGACAAAAGTGCCCATAATACTCTTTTCTTAATCAATTTATTGTCATGGGTGTTTTTGTAACTTTCTTTTGTCTACATTAATAATTGTCTCCATTCTTTCTCTCATTTAGTTAATAATCTATTTCCACTATTTCTCTCACCTTAACAATTTTTTTTCCCTTCTCTTTCATGAATAATAAGCTGAAAAATTATGTTGGTTATATAAAAATTAAATATTTATTTATGAAACTTCTATTACTTTGTGTCCTTGACTTTTCTTAAAAAAGAAAAAGAAAAAAAAACTGCATTGGGTGTAATAAAACCTGTATTTCTTTTGGAGAGAATAAAACCAGTATTTTATATGCATAGCAATAAAATCTATATTTATATGCATTGCAACAAATGCAAAATGCATTTGCAATAAAATTAATATTTAATTTATATATAATTATCATAAAGCTATAGGGGAAGGGGGTTAAAGCAAAAAATCATACTTGCAATGCATTTCATTGTAACGCTACAATTTTTTTTAATGCATACAATTTTTTAAACACATACAAGTATTATCTTTTAGTCATATGCGTGCAATTACTATCTTTTTCCAAAAACGTCAAAGTAACAAATTAAAGTGATAGAAATTTCATAAATAAATATTTTTTTACATAACCAACATAATTTTTTAGCTCATAATTCATGAGAACAAAGAAAAAAAAAGAGCACTGTTAAGGTGAGAAAAATAGTGAAAAGTGGAATATTAATTAGGTGAGAGCAAGAGTTAAGACAATTATAAATATGAACAAAGAAAATTACCGAATTACCTATGATTATAAATTGATTAAGAAAAGAAAATTGTGGGCACTTTTGTCTAAAATAAAATGTGCAGATAGCTAACATATACATGCATGTGTGGAGATTAGCAATCTCATATATATATGACTCAAGTGACAAAAGTGATATATTGTGAGAATGAGAGGAGTAAATATGTATTGTTACATCTTATATAAACGATCAAATTAAAATATGAAATCACATGTTAGTTTTGAATGATCATTAATTAACATTAATAATTTTCAATTCTGATTATTTATATATGGCTGTACAATTCAGATTTATTATTCCCACTCTCATAATAAATGACTGCTCTCACTATAGGTGTTCTCTATATATAAATTTTAGATAACAAAAAATAGATATAAATTTTTCAAAAGTACTTTTTCAATCTTTTATTTTTCAATCACAAAGTAATTTTTATCAAACTACTCATAACTTACCACGTGTATGCCAACCGGATCTAACACTATTTTTTAAAGAGTTAATGATCAATTTAGTCCCTCACATTTCATGTGTGAGTCAATTTAGTCCCTAACTTTTAAAATGAGTCAATTTGATCCCTCACATTTGCAATTGTGAGTCATTTTTGTCCTTCCATCAACATCTTTTAAAAGTGATCTCACATGACAGAGGGACTAAAGTGACTCACAATACCAAATTGACTCATTTTAAAAATCAGGGACTAAATTGACTCATGCGTGAAATGTGAGGGACTAAAGTGAGCATTAACTCTTTTCTAAATGAAAAATTCAGGATACTCTAAATTTTTATAAATGAACTCCATGCATAAACTATATAATAATAATTCCACGCGGTCCACACTAATTTAAATTAGCCATGCAGGTTTTTTTTAGTATAACCATGATATATAATCCTACTTGCATGGTGGACGGCAAACACCTGGCCTTAACGCACTAATGTGCTTATCATGCAATCCAACACGTACGAGTCAACAAACCTACTGAGTTGTCACAATCGGAATGAGGTGGTCAGCATCCAAGATAACCCCTTAACTGAGATTCTGAGAATATATATATAGGCCACTCCAAGATCTCCATTCTCCACCCAGTAGCAGCTGTTACTTCTCAAATATTTGCTTTACACTTCCTACTTGAATCACTGCGAAAATGATGTTTCGTTCTCTTCTAAGTACTTCATTTTGGGTTCTACTATCTGTAAGCACTTTTTGTTGCTCTCAAGCCGTTATTTTCACGTCATATGCATACGTCATCTATAACAAAGTTGTTTCTATAAACTGAAATTTCATGTATCTATTATTTTGGAGTGAAAAAGAAAAAATACAAATAACTAGTATTCTTTGTGAACTTTATGGGCGTTGTAAATGCCCAACTCATAAAATGGCTCATAAATTAAAGCAATTGGATAAAAGGAACCTAAGTTTGGCCTGAAAGAGCCCCGAGACACCTCTCCTCTTTCTGTTCCTCTTTCTCTTCTTTGACTCTCAATGTATCTATGCCTGACAGTGAATATAAATCCTAATCTAAAACACATAATACAAATTTTAAGGCAAAGTTCGTTACACTCCTTTCTCACTTAACACAGCTTATGATACTTGATTTGCGTACATAAAGTAATTAACCATAACTAGTTTTTTTTTTTTTTCGGTTGACTGTTAACTAGTTTATCAAGGCGAATATTTATGTGATTATGATCTTTCTTTCCGAAAATATTGTGCAGCTTGCTCTTGTCGGAGCAAGCCAAGCCCGTGAACTGATACCAGATGAAGATTATTGGCAAGCAGTTTGGCCAAACACTCCGATACCTGATACTCTGAAGGAGCTTTTGAAGCCAGGAGCTGAAGGTTTTATATATGCCATATATTATATCCGAGAAATTTTTATGTATAGTATTTTTTCATAATAATTTTACACCTCTTGTGTAGATAGAGATGCATCATTATACACTAGAGATATGTAAAGTTGTTGTAAAAAAATGATATATACTAAACATTTTTCATTATATCCTGTCAAAATATAATAATAAAATATCTCTTTTTTATTTTTGTGTCACAGATGCTGAAATTGACGATCTTCCCATGAAAATCGATGATACACAGTACCCAAAAACCTTTTTCTTCGAACATGACCTTTATCCCGGGAAAACAATGAACGTGCAGTTCAGCAAGCGCCCCTTTGCTCAACCTTATGGTATTTGGTCATATGCATCTACTGTTAAAGACATTGAAAAAGAGGGGTATACTCACGAGGAGGTTTGTGTAAGGAACCCAGCTCGCAAGGGAGAACACAGGCACTGTGCAAAATCTTTGGGAACACTGATTGGTTTTGCCATTTCAAAGCTAGGAGGGAAGAACATTCAGGTGCTTTCAAGTTCCTTTGTGGACAATCAAAACCAATACACAATAGAGGGAGTGCAAAATCTTGGGGACAAGGCAGTTATGTGTCACAGGCTGAATTTCCGTAAGGTTGTGTTCTACTGCCATGAGATCCATGAGACCACATCTTACATGGTTCCAATGGTGGCAGGTGATGGGACTAGAACTAATGCACTTGCAGTTTGCCACCATGATACATCTGCCATGAATGCTGAGATACTTTATGGACTCCTCAAAATCAAGCCTGGAGCTGCCACTGCTTGCCACTACCTTGGCAACAAGGCAGTTTTGTGGGTACCCAATTTGGCAGCAGATAATAATGCTTCCTATAATAATGCTAGCATGGCAAGTTAAGTTGTATGGTCACCTGTGTTTTTGGAACCTCCTGGTTGTGTTAAAAAATAAATCCTTATCTAGTATGTTGCTCTTTGTACTACTAGTACGTGCCTGTTCTAGCCGAGCTGCACTTGTGTACTTGTACTTTAGTGGTGTATCCTATTGAAGTACTGATTGCATTGCATGTAGTCATCACAAGTCACTTATTCTATTCTCATTGGACTTATTCTATTATCATTGGATGCGATAATAGAGTAGAGACGAGGATATGATGCGTAAATAAATGCAGTGTGCTTCATGTTTTAATACAGCTGTTCCATGATAGGTTTGATTTTGGACTTCCAGCATCATGCTTGTAACGAGAAGTAGACATCAACAAAATTTGGATAGGGATATATGTTATACGTAGGCAACAATATAAAAAATTTTAAATTATAATTTAGCCTTCATATAATGTTACTTAAAATGTTCCATTATTAAATTAAAAATATAGTTTCATTTTTATGCACTATGAGTGAATTTTTTTTTATACAATTATCTAATTATGTGTTGCCACATAAATAAAAATGATTAAATCTCATATCTACTGTGAGATCCCATTATTTAATTGGATGATAGTTTTATGACATTAATCCATTAAAATTAAACTATTAAAAATAATATTTTTGAAAAGTTTATATGAATAATTGTATCATGAAAAAATATTGTCAGTTGAAAATTGTACTTCATTCATTATAATAATATATATTTAGCAGAATAATCTCAATGATTATTTAATTAAAGCTAACATAAAATGTTAAAAAAATACTAGTAAATCGTAACTCATATAGTTTTATTTTTTTAATCACCACTTATCCTTACTAACATTTATGTTCTTTTATTCAAAACTTGCAAGAAATAAGGTTTCATCTTTATCCTCATTCTTATAACCATTTGTTGGAGGTCTTCACATCAATAACTTGGTTTTACTTCACCTTTTTACTACTTTTGAAGAGGCTTCTATGAAGTTTTCTATGAATGAGTTTTTTTGGCTATAGGGGAGGACTAAAATGTCCTCATCTGTATCCAATCATAAAAAATGTTTGTAGAGCATCTCCAACAATAGTCCCATTTTAAATCCCATTTTTGGCCTCACTATTTACCATATCAGTATTATCTAATGAAAACATAATAAAATATGGAAGTGGGATAGGAGTGGGACTCTTCTCTCCAACAGAAGATCCCAATTTGAATCCCAACTTTGATTCCACCTATTTTTTAAATTAAAAAATATAATAACATATTTCATCAAATATTTTTTTATAAATATTTTTTAATATTTCTTCCATGTGTCAACATACCATGGCTTGACTGCAAAATGAGATCAGTCGCACCAACAAGGGACGCATCCTACTTGGTGAGCGGCCCAATTTCCTGCTCTAGCAACTGTCTCCAAAATGGGACGACCATGTGGGCCTTGTAAAAGTGGATGGGACTCCAAAATGTCATTGCTGGAGATGCTCTAATGTCCCTTGCTATTGAGTATAGAAATCTTGCTCTGAAATAATCTTTCTAGCTAGTACATTCTTGATTGTATTACATTTCCACATCATTGTTTCAATATTCTTTGAAATTGTAATAAGTTTTTTCATTATTATTTTCAAAGAAATACTTTGAATATAAAAAATAGGATTATCTTCAAGTTCATTCTATGTACAGTTCTGTTCTATGATTTGTTGCCCTTTTAGCACTTGATAATGATGATATTACATGGTTAGCTAGTCAAAAAAATGAATAGAGTAAACCTGCGTTTTGATCCTTGAAAAATATACTTGACATCAATCTAGTTTCAAAGGTTTTTTTTACATCAAATAGGTCCCTTAAAAGTTCAACTATAACTTAACATTAGCTGTTGAATGTTTGGGAAAACTTTTCTTTTTCATTATAGTACTTCCTTTCTTAACAAAAACTATCGAGAGAGTTTCACATACGTGTTTGGATGGAAAAATGAAAACCGATTGTAATCATATATCACTACTAAAAATGCGGTGAAATACCACGGTTTTTTAACCACGCCTCTGCAAGCGGGGCTAAATGTATGATTAACATACACAAAATTCACTCAGAAGCGCCTCTCATCTCTCACTTTCGACGAGTATCGTGCGTGAAGAAGATTGGTAATTAAGCAAAACACTCTTCATTTCACTCTGAACGGAAACACACTCCATTTTCACAGCAAAGCCCTTTCTCCATATCGCTAAGGTTAGGGTTCATCATCCGTGAAGCTTTTCATCACAAAGCTTTTCATTTCAAATTCTTTCCTCCATTGAAGCTTCATCTCTTCGTCTTCCTTGAAGCTAATTTTTTTTTCTTTTTCTCAGATTTTGAAATTCATTGTTTTCAGATTCGATTTCAATTTGTGAACCTGATTTTTCGTTCATTGTTTGTGATTCTGTAGATGTAATTGCGAGTTTGAAGGAGATCAAGAACCGATTGAGCAACTTGAAGCTTCATCCATGGCCATTGGCAAGCTTCTTCTCCACAACCTGAAGAAATCCATGGCCGTTAGCAAGCTTAGCTTAGTTTCATAGCTCCGCAAGCTCAACCTCGCTCTCTTTCACAGTGCTTCACTTGCCACTACAATTCACCTTCCGTAACAGCTTTTCGACACCGCTACTCACTCTCGATGACTGTCTATTCTCACTTCTCATAGTACGAGAGTCATTCAAATGTTGTTTAGATCTATCTTTATTTTTTCATTTTACAACCTCTTTGATCCACTCATGTTGATTTTGGATTTGTGATGATTTGACCAGGCTAGTCAAATCTACAATTGTGCATCTTCAGGTAGAGACTTTGTTCATCGCTAGTTATACTATGGAATTTATGTTAGACGTTTCTGGAATTATGGGGATTGGGATGATCATTTGCAATATATAAGTATTTACCCTTTTCACTGCTCTGCGTGGGATTTAAACAGAGATTGTAGTCATTTTAAAACAGAGATTGCATATATGGCATGCTTTCTTAAAGTTTTATGAATCCTTGAACTGCTGTTACTAAGTTATATAAAAGGATGTTTTATAAAGTTAATTCCCCAGCCTTTTTCACTTTTCTGTGTTTTAATTTGTGAGTCCTCTTTTGCCTTTCTAAAACCTAATTTTCTGATTAAGTTATTTATATTCTGCAGGCCATATTAGCTTCTTTGGAGGAAGCAGTTCCGGAGGGAAGGGATTTGCTTCAAGAATGGCTAGTGAATAGTGATCCTCACAGCTGAATACAATGATGCTTATAAACTTACTCAGTATAATAGTGGAAGAACCAGAAGACAAGCAGCGGCCTCGTCATTTACATGAAGTGTTCACCAGCATATGAGAAAACCAAGATTGTGTTTTCTAGTAACGCCTTACTAAGCATTTCTGAGTTCTTGCAATATACTATCCCTTCTGGACTAATGTTTTGGTAAATATATAACATAAACTTTGCATCTTTCATAACACCAGTGCATAATGTTTTGTTTCATTTTGGTGTTTTCTTTCTTTTCTTCTCTTAATTGATTTTCTTATTTGAATGTGCATTGTTTTGAATGGTGGTCATTTGAGCTCCTTACATTACTTGCCGGGCTTTTACCTAATCCACAACTAGAACAGCAGTTCCCTTTGTCTGGTGAGTACAATCAATTTCTCATCAATTATTGAAATAACTCATGAAGGGTGTTTTCCTAAACTGATCTCAAACTTTTGCAGCCTTAACGCTACTACATTACACTACTTCATTCCGTAAGCTGTTGGTGCTTCTGCAAGGTTTGTTGACCAAATTTGTTTGTTTATTTTTATAACATAATCATCTTCTGGCAAAGCATGATCCTATGAACTTTTGTTTGTGCAGTACTTGCGTTTCAAATGAATTAGGAGCAGGGAATCCGAAGGCCGTGAAAGGCGTTGTTCGCGTTGTTGGGGTTCTTGGAGTTGCTGAGGCAGTTATTGTCAGCACTTTCTTCATTTGTTTTAGGAGTATATTAGGATATGCTTATAGCAATGACAAGGAAGTTTTAGACTATGCTGCAAACATGGCTCCCCTTTTGTGTGTATCTGTCACTGCAGATAGTCTAATAGGAGCTCTTTCTGGTGAGTATCTATTTACTCAAACAATATCTGTTCTTCTAAATTTGAGAACAAATCTGAGCAAACTAAACCTGAATTTGTATTTGCAGGAATTGCAAGAGGTGGAGGATTTCAGCAAGTATGCTCTCATCCACCAATTTGATATTTATGTCCTCGTAATCTATTAATTGCCTCACCTTGTTCACATCTTTCATGATTAGCTTAATTAAATAAATATATGGTTACAGTGATGGTGTCCTTCACTTCATTAACCAAAGAAGAGAATCATAAGGCCACCAGCATTAGATCAGTCAAGCCATATTTATGGGAAGAGTTTTTGCAAATGGTTAGTCCGTAAGAAATCTATCACATTGAATAAATCATACTTGACATGTCATTATGGGCATATACAGATATCTATATTCTTTAATGTACCACTAGGTTAAATTCTATACAGTTGTAAACTTCTGGTTTTTTTTTTTTTTTTTTTGCCTTTACCGTTGATTGAGCATTTTCGTTAGGATTTAAACTTTTTTTATTTTTTCAATTTGTAAATAACTATGTTTATGATGTGAATAATTAAACTTCTCAGTAGCTTGTATGTATGCAGTTCCCTAGGTTTTAAACTTGTCATCATTTGTAGGCTAATTAACATATGTTTTTTCTTTTTTTAAAAAAAACTTGAAATTAGCCACACTTTTAAACTGTGGATAAATATGATTGTGTGGCTAAACAATTGGAACAACCACGTTTAGGAAGCGTGGCTACACTAGACCCAAAAGTGTGGCTAAACGAAACATTTCCCACGCATGTAACAGCCACGCCATTCATAGGCGTTGAAGATCATTTAACCACGCTTTAGAAACGTGGTTAATTGTATTTATCGAATGTGGCCAAATGTCTCTCTTTTTGTAGTGTATAGATGAGTGAAAATGGTTATAAGAAAAAAATTTGTTAGCAATACTGATTATAACCTTTGTTATTAATTATTTTAAAAATATCACTCTTTTACCATTTCAACCTCACCAACTACTTTCATCAAATTATTTCATACTCTCTAATTTATTATATAATTAAAAAACTATTTTTCAAATAATTCAAACTGGACTGATTATCTGAAAATTACTTTTCAGGTAACATATTCAAAGATAAAAATGAATTTTAAGTATCATAATTAAATACAAATAATCAATTGTTAAAATACTTTTCACAGCTAATTCAAACTCACTCTAACACAAATCCACCACAAATTTAGTTACAGCTAATTAAGGAAAATGCTCTTAAAATTTATTACCCCTTTGGTACTCACAACAGAGGAGTGATGACGGACTTGGTTTGGTCCTCGGGAAAATTCTAAAAACTTTTGCACTTACGGATGCCATGACGTTTCGGTTCTTTAGTCATTTACCCCAACAGAAATTTGATTAGTGCAAACAGATAAGAATATCATCAACTTGTTTGCGGCGCAAAAATATCTAATTTGGATTATTTGGTCTGGCGAGCTAACCAAATCGTCATCGATATCGTCATACTATCAATTATTTGAACGGGTTTGTTTATGTCAACAACTAAGTTTGTGAGTTTAAATTTTGAAAGGAAGAGAAAGGAAAAAGATGACTTGTAATACAATTTTATACTATAAGTCTTTCCCTTCTATCCATTCCTCTTTAAAATTTAAACTCATAAATATGCTCTAAGTGGTGTATGTAATGAGATGGCAATATTCTACATAAAGTACATATTATATATTATAAAGTAAGAATCGTCAAGGAATAAGAGTTCAATGTACTGATAAAGCAAAATAATTGACTGATGTTGTATTAAAGATTAAGATTTAAATTCTTGAAAAAGTAATTATTAAAGAATTAATCAAAATCATGTCTAAGAGATAATAAGTACCAAAACAAAAAAAGAAGAAATCATGTCTAAGATTGATCTCGTAAACAATATTATCTTTAGAGAGATACATCAAAAAGAAAATAAAATGTTAAAGTTGTTAACCTACTGATCTAGCATAGCTTATTAATTTGCTTGTAATGAAAAAAATATATATTAATTTCTATGAAATGATAATATAAAATTTATCTAATCATATATTATTATATTCTCACATTAGTAATAATAGTTAAATTTTAATTTTATTTATTATTTTACTTATTAAAATATAATGATTTGATTAGATGACCGGTAGTTTATTAATATTAAACTATAGGAAAAAAACATAAAGAAAAGAAATGTTGGTTACGGCCTGCAACAATTCAAAACAAATTTTGTCAGTTTGAAGCATTTATTACCAGTATAACGCCAACGTGACTTACAGCCACATGGAATGAATATAATCCTCATTTTCATCAACGTGGATGATAAAGACTTGGTCTTAGATAAAAGAGACGCATTCATGCAAGATTTATAACTCTAAACACCTCAAGAGCCGGAAAATACGCACAAAGGTTTATCCCAAGCCACAAGTTTTGACATCATAGGCGAAGTAAAGCTGGACAATTGATCTGACCCGAAATTTCAGTGGATGAAAATTTTCAATTAAGCAATTGCTTTATTATCGATACAAGTAGATAATAAAATATGTTTTATATTTATCAACGGGTATCACCCATCAGTAAAAATAATTTGTCAAAAAAAATTCTGATATATATAATATAAAATATTTTTTAACATAAATATATATATATATATATATATATATATATATATTAATTAATTGTTTTATTTTTATATTATAGATCAATGATACTATCTTCACTATACAATTTTGTTTGCTTAGTATTCATTCCTTTCATGAATACTACATAAACAAAGTTATATAATGAATATAATAATATTAATCCATAACATAAAAATAAAGGATTTTTTTATGTGCCCGTGTGTATATATATACACATATTAGTCATTTTATTTTTATGTTATGGATTAATATTAGTATGTTCATTATATAGTTTTGTTTATTTAGTATTCATTCCTTTCTTATTATAAAAGAAAAGAATTAATACATATACCGAATCCAAAAATACACAAAAAGAACAATAAATATAAGAAGGACAAAAACAAAGGTCCAAAGAAGGAAACTATGCATGTTTGGAGCAACTTGTGAGGTTCTTCAAAAGATATCTAAATAAGGTAGCTATTCTCTTTGTGATAATGCTGATGATGCTATGATAGACAGCTGCTATGATAGAGAGCACACATAAGAGAGTTAGTTTTCAATTAGTTTTAGTTAACAACTTCTATTATAGTAGCTAAGCATCAAAGCGGTTATAACAGATTATTGTTAATCTAGAAGTTAACTCATTTAACACATGCTGTAATTCAAGATGTATATAAACTCATATGTATGCTCTCAGTAATTCATTCATTGAAGCTTAATCAAATACTTTCTGCTTCAGTTCTTTCTCCTTCTTGTTTGCTTTCTCTCATTCTCTCAAAGTCACAAACACTTTTTCCAGATCAGCTTTCTGATACCTACATGGTATCAGAGTTGTGAAGAATCCATGGCATTTGATAACCGCTACTCAACAACCAAACAACAACTTCATGGCAAAATCTTTTGCAAACCCAATCTCCATCAAACTCGATAAAGATAACTTCCTAACATGGAAGCATCAAACTTTGTTTGCGATAAAAGCTCACAAGTTGGGAGATCATTTGGTGAAAGAAAAGGTTCTAGAAAAGTTTGCATCAGAAGAAGATCATGTACTTGACAATGTATCCTCATCCTACTTGGAGTGGGAAAATCAAGATTAACATTTGGCAACCTGGCTTCTGGCATCACTCAATCCAACATTCTGCAGTAGAGTGGTTGGATGTGAATATGTACATCGGATATGGAGCAAAATTGAAATCTACTTTGCATCAAAGACACTATCAAAGGTCAAGCAGTTGAGAGTCTAGCTCAAGGCAGTAAGAAAGCAAGGTAAAACAACTTCAGAATATTTGTTGAAAATCAAGAAAATAGTAGATTCATTAGCTGTAATAGGTGCTCCAGTTACCATTGAAGAACACATAGAGGTGATATTGGATGGACTAGAAGAAGAATATGGTCCCTTCATCACAAATGTAATGTCAAGAGTGGAACCTTTCTCAATTGATGAACTAGAAGCTCTCTTAATGGCCCAAGAGAATATGCTGGAAAGGTTCAAGAAACTTGAATTTGGGATAGTTCAAGCTCACTTTGCTAGAACATCTCTAGGTGATTCCAAGTCTGCTAAAAACCTCAGAGGGGGTTTCAGAGGGTCCTTTGGTGGTCGAAGGGGCAGAGGCAGATTCATGAGAGGAAGAAGTCGCTCCAATTGGTCTAACAATGGAAGAGCTCTGTAACACCCCCTTAATTACAGTATTTTACCTAGGATGTAACACCGTAACTAAGAGTGTGGTACTACGTACCATTGCGTATGCCATGTAATAATCGACTTATTTATCTTTAAGCTCTTATTCTAGTAAGTTTTTCCTTATTCGTATTCATAGTCAGGAGGAATAACGTTTTGTGACACATAGTTTTGAACATTGGAAATAAAGGGAAAGTAATACATAAACGAGTCTTATTGGATTTCCTCGAAGTACTAATACTATCAGTATATTTGTTTACATATAACTAGGCAAACATGCCTTATCAGTACATTTATAATATACAGTAATCCCATAATAATATGGCATATGTCACAAACTGCGAAATACATATTATAACTCGTTCTAGTGTAAATCCATCCAAGAGTACATACACAATGATCTATTCATTTCAAGTATACTAGTGGCAGATATCTTTGGTACAACTCCTAACATAGTACGAACAGATGTCGGCTTCGGAGTGTCACTGAATTATCTAATGAAGATCATCTCCTGTATCTGAGGTAAACATGGAATGCAAATAGGGATGAGAATTCTAAAATTCTCAGTAGGGTGTTCCCTTAAACATACAAATGTCATCATTATCTACCCCATTGCTCAGGTTTATTTTAAAAAATTTCATGTAAATAATGTATCCAATAACAGTCATCATAATTTGTAAAATCTTTATCCGAAGCAGGTTCATTTTATTCATCCATTATTCTTGGAACTTAAAACATCAACTTAGAATACAAGTATGGGACCATAATAGAATAATAAAACTCATCCTCATAGCACATATCATAACTTAAGATAAAGGACTACTTAGAACAATTGCTATTCTTGTCTTGGCCCTTGACTATGGTAGTTTATTCCACTTCTGGGTAATAGACTGCTTTTCAGGACTGAGCTCATTCCTATACATGATCATTGGATTTACTTTCTCCAATTCTCATACAGATCTATTCCTAGTCAGGTTCTTTTACCTGACTCATTCAAGGGTAGTCAGTTTACTTTCCCCAGCAGACCCAGCATTTACTTTCTCCAGCCCAAAAATCATAATCTCATACTTTCTTTCACATGTAAGCAATTGTAATAAGTATTCACATTCATATGTGCTTCACATAATTTCATAGATCCATATAGTATAATTGAGATCAAATCATTAATGTTTCATCACAAATTCAACAATTCAGCATGCTGTCCAGAATTTCAGTTCTAAAGAAAATTATGAATCAACTACTAAACTTCATGAAAACAAAGCAAATTAAATTTTTAGAGTCAATTAATCATGTCTAATAGATCCTGTAAAAATTTCAAGGTATAATAATGTCTCTAGCTATATAAAAGAAAATCTACAAATTCAGAAGTCAGAAACTGCTTATTCTCATCCAACAACCAAAAGTATAAATTTTTCTATCCCATTAAATGAGCCCAGAACTTTGTATAAAAATTCAAAGTTGGACCTCAATATGTTCTCAATACCCTGTAAAAATTTCAAAGTATAATTCGATCATTTACTATAATAACAAAATTAGACAAATTTAGTGCTTTAGAATGGACTATTCTGGCAGCAACCTTAACTACTTCGGTTCTTGAATTTTTAAATATAGTAAAAGTGCCCAGAATGACTCAAAATTTTTACTAGAGATACCTTAACATGTTAGCAACATCCTATAAAATTTTCAGCTCAATCTAAGATCTCTAAATAGATCATAAAATTCGAACAAACTATCTGCCTGCTTAAAATCGGGATTTTCCAGCAACCAGGTTCAAAACATATTTTTGAAAACAATGAATTTTACCATCATCCAATCACTTCACCAAATTAAACACATCTATATCTATCTATCATCAACCAATATGTCCAGAAAGTTTCAGCCAAAATAATTAGAAAAATTTAGAGAAAAATTGGAAAGAAAAGAGGACAGATAAGGCCCTACTTGACTCTTATGTGCTCTTGCTCTTCTTCTTGGTTGTTCTCAAGAAATCCTACACCCAATAATGGATCAAACTCTCTTAGTTCCTCTGATATCACAGCAAGGATAGTAGCAAGGTTGATAAGATGTTGAGATGAGAATTGTTTATGAAGACTTGAATTGAGGATAGCAAGAACTAGTATGAAATTTGTGTCCAAATCTTGGATATTTTGTATTGAAAAATGGAGTTTGAGCAAGTTTATAAGGTAGTTGTGTATGGAAGATGAAGAAGCTGAAAATGAAGAAGTTGGCAGAAGCTTTGAGAAAGATACGTGTAAGAGATGTGATTATTTCCCTTTTTTTTTTTTTATTTATTTAAGGTGACATGTGTATAGTTTTACTACTATAACAATTATTTAATCAAAATAAAATTACAATATTTGTGCAACTCTCATTTGTTCTTGCAAAGGTGATGGGTGTTTCATATCAGGTCATTCACTCATCATACTAGGTGGCAAGTTACACTGTAAACTTCATACAGTGTAAAAACTACACATCATAATTTAACCAAATGTGTAAAATACTATGCCTATACAACAAAATTCACACAAAATTAAATTTTGGGTCTAAGATTTTCATTTCTAACATTAATCCTATATTTTCTCAGTCTTAGGCATTTTCGGATCCCAGTGCAGGTTTCACATGTCTCAACAAGCTTGTGGGGCCCACCAAGTTACTATTCATCTTTAATATATATATATATATATTTTTAACTTGTCCGCCAGATCGTCCTTATTATCATTACATCTATCAAAGTGTTGAAATTTTTATTAATAAAGCTTAAATTAATTTTTAATTAACTTTAGGGTGTTACATTACCACCCACCTTAATAAAAATTTTGTCCTCAAAATTTCATACCTGGAAATAGTTCTGGATAATTCTTCTTCATATTTGACTCTAATTCCCATGTGTACTCTTCATTCCCGAGCCTTCCCCAAGCTACCTTTACCAATGGCACATGTTTAT
This sequence comes from Dalbergia cultrata, assembly GCA_031216105.1. Classification (NCBI taxonomy): domain Eukaryota; kingdom Viridiplantae; phylum Streptophyta; class Magnoliopsida; order Fabales; family Fabaceae; genus Dalbergia; species Dalbergia cultrata. The sequence continues at coordinate 12,562,223 of CM062345.1, forward strand.
TTCTAAGCTGTTTAACTTCTCTTCCAATGATCTGAATCGGAAGTACTTGAAATGTAAGGTCATCTTTTATCTGTATAAATTCGGGTTCTAGTATATGACTCGGATCTGGATGATATTTTCGAAGCTGAGATATATGAAAGACGTCATGAAGGTTTGACAAGTGAGGGGGTAAAGCTATTCGATATGCAACTGCACCGACACGTTGAAGGATTTGGAAAGGACCTATGAATCGGGATGACAACTTCTTAACTTTTAGAGCTCTACCTATACCTATGGTGGGGGTGACCTTCAAGAATACATGTTCTCCCTCTTGGAATTCTAGAGGCTTTCTCCTAACGTCAAAGATAACTCTTTTGCCGACTTTGGGCAGTGAGAATCTTGCTTCGAATTTTCCTTATTTGCTCAGTGGTTTGGTTAACCAAGTCAGGCCCTAATAATTTTGCTTCTCCCGAGTCATACCAACATAAAGGAGATTGGCATTTTCTACCATACAAAGCTTCATATGGAGCCATGCCAATACTAGTGTGGTAGCTATTGTTATAGGCAAATTCAATCAGTGGCAACATTTTATCCCAACTCCCTCTTTGTTCAAGTACACATGCCCTCAACATGTCCTCCAAGGTTTGTATGGTTCGCTCTGTCTGTCCATCAGTTTGAGGATGATAAGCAGTACTTAAGCAAAGCTTAGTTCCAAATGACTTTTGAAGGGCTCCCCAAAACCTTGAAGTAAATCTTGGGTCTCGGTCAGAAACTACAGTAGAAGGGACACCGTGCAACCGTACTATCTCTTGAATGTACAGGTGAGCTAGTTTCTCTAAAGGATAATTGGCTCTAATGGGTAAAAAATGTGCAGACTTAGTTAATCAGTCCACTATAACCCATATGGCATCATATCCTGAGGATGTTCTCGGTAATCCCATTACAAAGTCCATCGAGATACTTTCCCACTTCCACTCAGGGATGTCTAGAGGTTGGAGTGTTCCTGCAGGTTTCTGATGTTCTATCTTGACCTTTTGACAAGTCAAACATTTTCTGACAAACTCTGTTATGTTCGACTTCATTTTTGGCCACCAAAACATCTTCTTAAGATCTGCATACATCTTGCTTGTTCCGGGGTGCATAGTGAAGTTGCTTTCATGAGCTTCCTGTAGAATTCTTTTCCTGAGATCATTATTTGCTTTGGTACACATATTTTACCCTTGTATCTCCACATTCCTTGTTCATCCTGATCAAATCCTATCAACTTTCCTGTGTGAACCAAGTTCAAGGTCTCTTGGAATTCTTGGTCATTATGTTGTGCCGTTAGAATTAGATCCTTGAATTCACTTGTCACCCTTATCTGGTTCAAGGAGATACTTTGGGGAGTTATAGAAATTCCTAAATTGAGATTTTTAAAGCTCTCCATAAGTTCTTCCTCTTTAATCATCATCCATGCCACACTTAAAGACTTCCTGCTTAATGCATCGGCAACAACATTAGCCTTGCCAGGGTGATAATTCAAATTAAACTCATAATCCTTAAGGAACTCCATCCACCTCCTTTGTCGCATATTTAGTTCTTTCTGATCAAAAAGGTACTTTAAACTCTTATGATCAGAGAAAACTTCAAATCTTACTCCATAGAGGTAATGTCGCCAAATCTTTAAAGCAAAGACTACAGCTGCGAGTTCCAAGTCATGAATTGGGTAATTCACCTCATGTGGTTTTAATTGTCGAGAAGCATAGGCAACTACATTCCTGTTCTGCATTAACACACACCCTAATCCTTTACTAGAAGCATCACAATATACTTCAAATGGTCCATGAGGATCAGGTAGTACTAACACTGGTGCTGTGGTTAACCTTTGTTTCAACTCTTGAAAACTCTTCTCACATTCAGCTGTCCATTGGTATGTGGCATTCTTCCTAGTCAGTTTTGTCAAAGGTAAGGCTATCTGTGAAAAGCCCTTGATAAACCGTCTATAATATCCAGCTAACCCTAAGAAACTCCGAATTTCAGTAACCGTGTTTGGTCTTTCCCAATGAAGTACTGCTTCAACCTTACTAAGGTCTACTGATATACCTTTTCGGGACACCACATGTCCTAAGAATTTGACTTCTTCCATCCAAAACTCACATTTGGACAACTTGGCATAGAGCTTCCTTTCCCTTAGAATTTGGAGTACTATCCTAAGATGCTCAGCATGCTCCTCTTCGGTCTTTGAATAAATAAGAATGTCATCTATGAAAACAACTACAAACTTATCCAAGTAAGGCCGAAAAATCCGATTCATATAATCCATAAAAACAGCAGGAGCATTAGTTAACCCAAATGACATTACTGCATACTCATAGTGTCCATAACGAGTTCTAAAAGCTGTCTTAGGAATATCTTCATCTCGAACTCTAATCTGATGGTACCCTGACCTTAAATCAATTTTTGAGAATACTGCTGCCCCTCTTAATTGGTCCATAAGGTCATCAATTCTCGGCAAAGGATATTTATTCTTCACTGTTACTTTATTCAATTGCCTATAATCAACACATAACCTCATGCCTCCATCCTTTTTCTTGACTAAAAGGACAGGGGCTCCCCATGGCGAAGCACTTGGTCTAATAAATTGCTTCCTTAAAAGCTCTTCAAGCTGCGCCTTCAACTCTGCTAACTCCAGGGGAGACATTCTATATGGGGAAATAGAAATAGGACCTGTTCCTGGCACCAATTCAATTGAAAACTCAATTTCTCTTTCTGGAGGAAATTCCGGAATATCTTCTGGGAAGACATCAGGGTATTCCTTCACTACAGGAATTTCATCTAGCTTCTTCTCACTTTCAGCCTCACTTGCCAAGAGGAGAACATATCCTTGACTTTCAGCTTTTCTTGGGTTTGACTCAATGGAATTTAAGTAAAAACACATGGAGGCCACAGGTTTAGCAGATAAGGTTGAACAAAATGAAACAGTCTTGTCACCACAATGTAAAAGTACTCGGTTGGTAGTCAGCCAATTTAAACCTAGAATTACATCTAAACCTGACATGGGAAGACATATTAAATCAAACACAAACTCCCTATCGTCTATTCGAAAAGGAAGGTCTTTACATACCTGACTGGTTTTAATGAGACTTCTTATCGTAGGGGTGGAGACTATCGGATCATAGGGTAGTATAGATACAAGTAGCAGTAACTTATGTACACAATCATGGGATATGAAAGAATGAGAAGCTCCCGTATCATACAGCACATTTAAGATGTGACCATTAATTTCACACTTACCTTGGATCATATCTTTAGATTGAGAAGCTTCTTCAGCATTCAGAGTAAAAACGCGCCCTTGGTGTTGTGGCCTGGAGCTAGGTCTTGGTTTCGGGTAGGGCACTCATAAATTCTATGTCCCGGTTTACATAACCAAAACAATCATTCTGCCCTGCTAAACATGGCCTGTTCCCATGATTCTTTCCACACTTCACACATAACTGTGGCTGTTGTTGTTGCTTTCCTCTACTGTTGTTTGGTGGAAATCTCCCTCTTGGTTGGAATGCAGGCTTAAACCTTTGGCCTTGTGGTGCCAATCTTCTCTTAGAGTCATCCTTTGTAGACTTGGAGTTTGCTAACTTCCTATTATATCCATCCACCAATCGACATTTGTCCACCAATGCTGCATAGTCCCTAATTTCAAGTCAAACAGTGACTTCAATATCCTCTCGTAATCCACCTTCATACTTGATACATTTCCAAGTCTCATCGGGATCACGTTGATAAATAGTAGAAAACTTACACAACTCCTCAAATTTTGCAGTATACTCTACTATGCTCATATTTCCTTGCTTAAGCATCATAAATTCCAGCTCCTTTGCGTTCCTCACTGAAGCGGGAAAATACTTCTGATAAAAGGCCTCCTTAAAAGTATCCCAAGTGATTTACGCCTGAGAAGCCTCAAGCAATCTCCTAGTCCCATTCCACCAAAACTCAGCATCGGCCTCTAACATGTAGGTAGCAAAGGCCACCTTTTGATTTTCTGTACAGGCCAATACTGAGAAAATCTTCTCCATTGCCTTAATCCATTCCTCTGCCTTGCCTGGATTAAAAGCTCCTCTAAAAGGCATTGGGTTAGCCTTTCTAAACTCAGCAAATTTCCGGTATTCTACATCCATCTCTGCTCTTCCTGGGTTCCCAACTGGATTTCTATCAACAGTTCGGTCCAATCTTTCCATCATTCTATTGGCCGCCGCAGTCTGTTCTCTCATTGCTGCAGCCATTTCACGAAAAGTGTCCATTATTCCTATTTCATTTTCATTCACATCGCCTCCATCATTCCCATCGTGCCTGTTGGAAGCCATTAGTTCCTGTCACACCAAACAAAAGTATTGAGTTGATCAGGCTCAACATTAAGCCAAGTGCGGCAGTAGCCCATAACATTCACAACTGGCAATCATGCATACCAAACCTTGGATCTAACTTACACAATCAAAATTTAAACTGCATGACACTCTCTAACATGCTCAAAGTATACTGAAGCATAGTCGGTCCATTCCTTAGGCCGTACTAGGATGAACTGCTCTGATACCAAATTGTAACACCCCCTTAATTACAGTATTTTACCTAGGATGTAACACCGTAACTAAGAGTGTGGTACTACGTACCATTGCGTATGCCATGTAATAATCGACTTATTTATCTTTAAGCTCTTATTCTAGTAAGTTTTTCCTTATTCGTATTCATAGTCAGGAGGAATAACGTTTTGTGACACATAGTTTTGAACATTGGAAATAAAGGGAAAGTAATACATAAACGAGTCTTATTAGATTTCCTCGAAGTACTAATACTATCAGTATATTTGTTTACATATAACTAGGCAAACATGCCTTATCAGTACATTTATAATATACAGTAATCCAATAATAATATGGCATATGTCACAAATCAAGCTAAATACATATTATAACTCGTTCTAGTGTAAATCCATCCAAGAGTACATACACAATGATCTATTCATTTCAAGTATACTAGTGGCAGATATCTTTGGTACAACGCCTAACATAGTACTAATGAGATGTCGCCTGGAGTGTCACTGAAGTCTCTAATGAAGATCATCTCCTGTATCTGAGGTAGACATGGAATGCAAATAGGGATGAGAATTCTAAAATTCTCAGTAGGGTGTTCCCTTAAACATACAAATGTCATCATTATCTACCCCAGCTGCTCCGGTTTATTTTAAAAAATTTCATGTAAATAATGTATCCAATAATGATCATCATAATTTGTAAAATCTTTATCCAAGCAGGTTCATTTTATTCATCCATTATTCTTGGAACTTAAAACATCAACTTAGAATACAAGTATGGGACCATAATAGAATAATAAAACTCATCCTCATAGCACATATCATAACTTAAGATAAAGGACTACTTAGAACAATTGCTATTTACTGTCTTGGCCCTTGACTATGGTAGTTTATTCCACTTCTGGGTAATAGACTGCTTTTGGGGCCAGAGCTCATTCCTATACATGATCATTGGATTTACTTTCTCCAATTCTCATACAGATCTATTCCTAGTCAGTTTTTTACGACTCATTCAAGGGTAGTCAGTTTACTTTCCCCAACGGACTGCATTTACTTTCTCCAGCCCAAAAATCATAATCTCATACTTTCTTTCACATGTAAGCAATTGTAATAAGTATTCACATTCATATGTGCTTCACATAATTTCATAGATCCATATAGTATAATTGAGATCAAATCATTAATGTTTCATCACAAATTCAACAATTCAGCATGCTGTCCAGAATTTCAGTTCTAAAGAAAATTATGAATCAACTACTAAACTTCATGAAAACAAAGCAAATTAAATTTTTAGAGTCAATTAATCATGTCTAATAGATCCTGTAAAAATTTCAAGGTATAATAATGTCTCTAGCTATATAAAAGAAAATCTACAAATTCAGAAGTCAGAAACTGCTTATTCTCATCCAACAACCAAAAGTATAAATTTTTCTATCCCATTAAATGAGCCCAGAACTTTGTATAAAAATTCAAAGTTGGACCTCAATATGTTCTCAATACCCTGTAAAAATTTCAAAGTATAATTCGATCATTTACTATAATAACAAAATTAGACAAATTTAGTGCTTTAGAATGGACTGCTCTGGCAGCAACCTTAACTACTTCGGTTCTTGAATTTTTAAATATAGTAAAAGTGCCCAGAATGACTCAAAATGTTTACTAGAGATACCTTAACATGTTAGAAACATCCTATAAAATTTTCAGCTCAATCTAAGATCTCTAAATTGATCATAAAATTCGAACAAACTATCTGCTTGCTTAAAATCGGGATTTTCCAGCAACCAGGTTCAAAACATATTTTTGAAAAAAATGAATTTTACCATCATCCAATCACTTCACCAAATTAAACACATCTATATCTATCTATCATCAACCAATATGTCCAGAAAGTTTCAGCCAAAATAATTAGAAAAATTTAGAGAAAAATTGGAAAGAAAAGAGGACAGATAAGGCCCTACTTGACTCTTATGTGCTCTTGCTCTTCTTCTTGGTTGTTCTCAAGAAATCCTACACCCAATAATGGATCAAACTCTCTTAGTTCCTCTGATATCACAGCAAGGATAGTAGCAAGGTTGATAAGATGTTGAGATGAGAATTGTTTATGAAGACTTGAATTGAGGATAGCAAGAACTAGTATGAAATTTGTGTCCAAATCTTGGATATTTTGTATTGAAAAATGGAGTTTGAGCAAGTTTATAAGGTAGTTGTGTATGGAAGATGAAGAAGCTGAAAATGAAGAAGTTGGCAGAAGCTTTGAGAAGGATACGTGTAAGAGATGTGATTATTTCCCTTTTTTTTTTTTTATTTAAGGTGACATGTGTATAGTTTTACTACTATAACAATTATTTAATCAAAATAAAATTACAATATTTGTGCAACTCTCATTTGTTCTTGCAAAGGTGATGGGTGTTTCATATCAGGTCATTCACTCATCATACTAGGTGGCAAGTTACACTGTAAACTTCATACAGTGTAAAAACTACACATCATAATTTAACCAAATGTGTAAAATACTATGCCTATACAACAAAATTCACACAAAATTAAATTTTGGGTCTAAGATTTTCATTTCTAACATTAATCCTATATTTTCTCAGTCTTAGGCATTTTGGATCCCACCTGGGTTTCACATGTCTCAACAAGCTTGTGGGGCCCACCAAGTTACTATTCATCTTTAATATATATATATATATATATATATATATATATATATATATATATATATATATATATATATATATATTTTTAACTTGTCCGCCAGATCGTCCTTATTATCATTACATCTATCAAAGTGTTGAAATTTTTATTAATAAAGCTTAAATTAATTTTTAATTAACTTTAGGGTGTTACAAGCTCAATGTCAGCTATGTAGGAGAGTAGGCCATACAATATGGCAATGTTATCATAGGTTTGATCCCAACTTTACCAGTCCGGTAAAGACAGCAACTAACTCAGCAACAGCCTCAGCCTCCACTAGCATCATTCCACAACCCTCAAGCATACTTGGCAACCCCAGCATCGATCTTGGATCCGGATTGGCACTCCGATAGTGGAGCCACAAATCACCTCACATATGATCAAAGAAACCTGCTCACTAGCACTGAATTTGAAGATTCAGATCATGTGGTAATAGGAAATGGCCAAGGTATGGAAATTAGTCACATCGATAACTCATTGTCACAATCAAAACTGTCTCAAAAAGCCTTTGTTCTTTCCAACCTTAAGCATGTCCTTGACATTACAAATAATTTAATTAGTGTTTCCAAGTTTGGTCAAGATAACAATGTCTTCTTTGAATTTCATCCTCATCTTTGTTATGTTAAATCTCATGCTTCCAAGGAGACACTACTCAAAGGCAACCTTAAAGAAGGACTCTACACCTTTGATAATGTAGCTGTCCCCAAGTTTTCTTCCATTATGTTTCCTAGACACAATGTTAGTTCAATTTCTGCTTATCACACACAATGTAAAAACTCAACATTAGATTCCTACAAGTTGTGGCACAATAGGCTAGGCCACCCTTCTGTCTCAATTGTAAATCAAGTACTCTAAGATTGTAATTGTTCAATGAATAAATGCAATAAAATGTTAATTCCAGCTTCATTCACATGTGATTCATGTTGTGTGGCAAAGATACACCAATTACCCCACTTTCTTGTCTTTCATGCATACACTAAACCACTTGAATTGATCTATTCTGATGTATGGGGTTCAGCACCCATAATTTCCAATTCTGGTTTTCGATATTATGTAGTGTTCATAGATGCTTTCACTAAATACAACCTGTCTCTATTTTTTTAGAAAGTAAATCTCAAGTTTTAAAAGCTTTCCTACAATACAAGTCCATGATTGAACTCCTAACTGGTAACAAAATAAAATCCTTCCAATCTGATAATGGCATGGAATATCTATCAAACAACTTCACCCGTTTTCTAAAAACTAATGGAATCTCTCACAAATTGTCCTGTCCATATTTCCATCGGCAAAATGGATGTGCTGAAAGAAATCATAGACATGTTACTGAAACTGGATTAGCTATGTTAGCCACTGCTTCTCTCCCATTAAAATTCTGGGATGAAGCCTTCACTTCAGCTGTCTACATCATCAATAGGTTGCCATCACCAAATTCCAACCACAAATCTCCATATGAGTTAATTCATGGTAACAAACTTGACTATTCCTTCCTCAAAACCTTTGGCTCAACCTGTTTTCCAAATCTCATACCTTATAATCAACACAAATTTGACTTCAAATCTCATAAGTGTGTATTCATTGGATATGCCCCTAATCACTAAGGGTATAAATGTCTGTCCCCCTCAGGTAAAGTCTATGTCTTTAGGAATGTTATATTTGATGAAAATTAATTTCCATATAATGATCTTTTTCCTAACCCATCTCAGCCCACAAATAGTTACCAATGCACCTAATTTACCTACTGTAACTGATTCAAATTACTCATCTATTGGTACTTCTAATCCTTTGCTCAGTGATACACAGGTTTCAGGTCATCATGTTGACAACAACGAGGCTATTGCACCTGCTGCACAAATTGAAATATGAATTCTAGTGGCAGCTTCCAATGTAACTCAGCCTGCTAGAGTTGTACTAATAAATAACCACAGCATGACAACCAGGGCCAAATCAGGCGTTTTCAAACCTAAAACTTATGCAGCAGCACTAATGCCTCTATCCCCAAATCTGCAAACTAGTGACCCTAAAAATGTGCAGTAGGCTCTCACCTTTCCTCATTGGAAGAAAGCAATGCAAGAAGAATATAATGCTTTGATGAGAAACAACACTTGGTAGCTGACCTCTCCTCCCTCTAATGCTAAACCAATTGAATGTAAATGGGTATTCAGGATCAAAAGACACCTTGATAGCTCCATTCAAAATTATAAAGCTAGGCTAGTAGCTAAGGGCTTTCACCAAAAAGAAGGCATTAACTATGATCATATTTTCAGTCCAGTCATCAAGTTAGCAACCATCCGAATTGTTCTAACTGTAGCCTTGTCAAAAGGCTGGAAAGCAAGGATATTTGGCTTCAATAATGCCTTTCTTAATGGTGACTTACATGAGGATGTATTCATGATTCAACCTGAAGGTTTCATCTTTTCTAACCCCACCTAAGTCTGTAAACTAACCAAAGCTTTATATGGCTTAAAACAAGCCCCTAGCTAGAGCTTGGTTTCTAAAGCTCAGCTCAACTTTACAGTCCTTTGGTTTCATTAACACCAAATCAAACACTTCTCTCTTTACCAGGTTCACATCAACTTCCACTACATTCATACTAGTGTATGTTGATGATATCTTGATCACTGGAGACAATGCAGATGAGATTTCAAAACTGATCAGTCAGTTGCATAAAGTGTTCTCACTAAAAGACCTAGGAGAAATGAGTTCTTTCCTTGGAATTAAAGCCACAAAAACCACTAATGGTAATCTGCTGTTGAATCAAAGGAAGTATATATCATATTTGCTTCAAAAGGCTAGAATGGAAAGTGCAAAATCCATGCCTACACCAATGATCAGCAATCTGAAGCTTTCTGCCATTGGTTCCCAATTTGCTGACCCTGCCCTTTACAGATCAATGGTGGGAGGACTGCAATATGCAACTCTAACACGACCTAACATTTGTTTTGTTGTGAACAAAGTCAATCAATTCATGCATTCCCCCACTAAGACTCCGATTGGGCTTCAGACATGAATGATAGGAAATCCATTAGTGGCTTCTGCATCTTCCTAGGCACCAATTTAGTCTCATGGATAAGCAAAAAGCAGCATGTGTTTTCATGGTCTAGTACTAAAGCTTAGTTCAGGAGTATAGCAGCAGCACTAGCTGAAGTTACTTGGATTCAATCCCTCCTCTCTGAGTTGCACATCACTTGTATCTAGCCACCTTCAGTCTACTGTGACAACCTTAGCACAGTCTTACCTGCTACCAACCCAATCCTACACTCTAGGACAAAGCACTTTGAATTGGATCTCTACTTTGTAAGAGACCAAGTAATTCAGAAGAAAGTTTTTGTCTACCATGTACCAACCGAAGATCAAATTGCAGATATCCTCACCAAGCTAATGTCTGCAACTTTGTTTGAGAAGTTCAGGAACAAATTCAGAGTTGTCTTACCTCCCTCTGAGTTTGCGGGGGGATGATAGAGAGCACACATAAGAGAGTTAGTTTTCAATTAGTTTTAGTTAACAACTTCTGTTATAGCAGCTAAGCATCAAAGCGGTTATAACAGATTATTGTTAATCTAGAAGTTAACTCATTTAACACATGCCGTAATTCAATATGTATATAAACTCAAATGTATGCTCTCAGTAATTCATTCATTGAAGCTTAATCAAATACTTTCTGCTTTAGTTCTTTCTCCTTCTTGTTTGCTTTCTCTCATTCTCTCAAAGTCACAAACACTCTTTCCATATCAGCTTTTCGATACCTACATGCTGAACATGATACTATCGCATCATTTGATTTCATATTTCTTTTGCATCTTATGAAGATCTCTTGGGCATTACTCATTGTCTTTGTCAATCTCTACAATGTAAAAAATCAAGATATCTTCAATGTCATGGCTTTTGTTTCTACTACAAAAACCTTGATTCAAAGGGTGAGAGAGTCTAGATGCATGGTACAAATTTCTAAATGAAGTCATATTTTGTGAGAAGCATGAAGTTGATGCTCCTAGAATGAATGCTATTTATGTTCCTAGAAGAGATCAATGTCATCCAAATGTTGAATATATTTCAATTAAACACCATTATTGTGTTAATTTATTTATTGCAACTATAGATGCACAGAAGAGTAATAGGTTCAATGAGAACACTGTAGAGTTGCTTACTCTTATGCTGCCTTGAATTCAAGAGATAGTTATAAATTGCTGAATGTTGATCACATTTGTGACTTGATAACTAGATTTTCTCCTGATGATTTCACAGAACTTAGAGAGAATACATCTTAAAATACAAGCACAATATCATGAGATTGATGTACCTCAACATTCTAAATTGAAGCACTTATCAACAATTTCTGAGTTGTGTCAAGAATAAGTGAAAACAGGAAAATCTTAGACTTATTATTTGATTGATCATTTACTTCTCTTTGTATTGACTCTCCTGTTTTGGTAGTTGTAAGTGAAAGATCATTTTTACCCACGAATATTGTAAAAAAAATGCTCATAAATAATATGGCGGATGCTTTTTTGGCAGATTGTTTAATCATTTATATTGAAAAAAAAAAATTGCTGAAAAGTTTGACACTAACTCAATTATTGATGAATTTTATGGTATGGAATGTCGTGCTTGACTTCAATACAGGTATGATTTATTTAATTTTTAAACATATAAATTCTTATTTAAACATTTTAATTTTCAATTTTATAATTTTGAACCCTCATTAATCCGATCCTAAATTCGTCCTGATGGTGAAAATGGTGTACAGCACTTTGGAGACAGAGGGAGATGGAGGTTATCACCACTGGAAATATTCTCAACACAGCATATTTTAGTTTGTATGAGTTATATTAGTTTTAGGAAAATTAATTTTGGAGTTAATATTAAAATTCAAGGTTACAAAAATTACGGATCCCAAGCCAAGGTTTTCAACTTGCATGTGTGGTGAGTGTGTATATATATATATATATATATAATGAGAATAAGAGGAACAAATGTGTATTGTTATATTTTATATAAATCAATATTAAAATATAAAATCGTATAAGTTTTAAATGATTATTAATTATTATTAATAATTTTAAATTTTGACCATCAAATATGGTTTTACGATTCAGATTTATCACTCTTACTCTCACAATAAATGACTCCTTTCACTAGAGTCGTTCTATATATATAAATTTTAGGTGATAAAAAATGGGATATAAATTAAAAATACTTTTTCAATCTTTTATTTTTCAATCACCAATAATTTTCATCAAACTACTCACAACTTACAAGGTGTGCGCCAACCGGATCTAACACTATTTTCTGCATGAAAAATTCAGGATACTCTAAATTTTTATAAATCACCTCTACATATAAACTATATAATAATAATTCCACGCGGTTCACACTAATTTAAATTAGTCATGCAGATTTTCTAAGCATGATATATAATCCTACTTGCATGGAGGACGGCAAACACCTGGCCTTACGCACTAATGTGATTATCATGCAATCCAACACGTACGAGTCAACAAACCTACTGAGTTGTCACAATCGGAATGAGGTGGTCAGCATGCATGATAACCCTTAACTGAGATTCTGAGAATATATATATAGGCCACTCCAAGATCTCCATTCTCCACCCAATAGCAGCTGTTAGTTCTCAAATATTTGCTTTACACTTCCTACTTGAATCACTGCGAAAATGATGTTTCGTTATCTTCTAAGTACTTCATTTTGGGGTCTACTATCTGTAAGCACCTTTTGTTGCTCTCAAGCCGTTATTTTCACGTCATATGCATACGTCATCTATGACAAAGTTGTTTCTACAAACTGAAATTTCATGTATCTATTATTTTGGAGTGATATATATATATATATAACTAGTACTCTTTGTGAACTTTATGGGCGTTGTAAATGCCCAACTCATAAAATGGCTCATAAATTAAAGCAATCGGATAAAAGGACCCTAAGTTTGGCCTGAAAGAGCCCCGAGACGCCTCTCCTCTTTTTGTTCCTCTTTCTCTTCTTTGACTCTCAATGTATCTGTGCCTCACAGTGAATATAAATCCTAATCTAAAACACATAATACAAATTTTAAGGCAAAGTTCGTTACACTTCTTTCTCACTTAACACAGCTTATGATACTTGATTTTCGTACATAAAGTAATTAACCATAACTAGTTTTTTTTTTGGTTGACTGCTAACTAGTTTATCAAGGCGAACATTTATGTGATTATGATCTTTCTTTCCGAAAATATTGTGCAGCTTGCTCTTGTCGGAGCAAGCCAAGCCCGTGAACTGATACCAGATGAAGATTATTGGCAAGCAGTTTGGCCAAACACTGCGATCCCTGATACTCTGAAGGAGCTTTTGAAGCCAGGAGCTGAAGGTTTTATATATGCCATATATTATATCCGAGAAATTTTGATATATAGTATTTTTTTCACAATAATTTTACACCTCTTGTGTATATAGAGATGCATGATTACACACTAGAGATGTAAAGTTGTTATGTAAAGTTGTTGTGAAAAAATGTAATATACTAAACATTTCTCATTATATCTTGTCAAATTATAATAATAAAATATCTCTTTTTTATTTTTATGTCACAGATGCTGAAATTGATAATCTTCCCATGAAAATCGACGATACACAGTACCCAAAAACCTTTTTCTTCGAACATGACCTTTATCCCGGGAAAACAATGAACGTGCAGTTCAGCAAGCGCACCCTTACACAACCTTATGGTGTTTGGGGATGGAGACGTACTGTTAAAGACATTGAAAAAGAGGGATATACTTACGAGGAGGTTTGTGTAAAGAACCCGCCTTTCATGGGAGAACACAGGCACTGTGCAAAATCTTTGGGAACACTGATTGGTTTTGCCGTTTCAAAGCTAGGAGGGAAGAACATTCAGGTGCTTTCAAGTTCCTTTGTGGACAACCAAAACCAATACACAATAGAGGGAGTGCAAAATCTTGGAGACAAAGCAGTTATGTGTCACAGGCTGAACTTCCGCAAGGTTGTGTTCTATTGCCATGAGATCCATGAGACCACAGCTTACATGGTTCCAATGGTGGCAGGTGATGGGACTAGAACTCATGCACTTGCAGTTTGCCACCATGATACATCTGCCATGAATGCTGAGGTACTTTATGAGCTCCTCAAAATCAAGCCTGGAACTGCCACTGCTTGCCACTACCTTGGCAACAAGGCAGTTTTGTGGGTACCCAATTTGGCAACAGATAATAATGATGCCTATAATAATGCTAACATGGCAAGTTAAGTTGTATGGTCTCCTGTGTTGTTGGAACCTCCGGCGTGTGTTAAAAAATAAATCCTTATCTAGGTTGTTGCTGCTCTTTGTACTACTAGTATGTGCCAGTTCTATCTGAGCTGCAGTTATGTACTTATTCTACTTTAGTGGTGTATCCTATTGAAGTACCGCTTGCATGTAGTCTCCACGACTCACTTACTCTGTTATCATTGGATCTGATCAGATCTGATGATAGAGTGGAGATGAGGATATGATATATAATGAAAATGCAGTGTGCTTCATGTTTTAATACCGCTGTTCCTTGATTAGTTTGGTTTTGGACTTCCAGCATCATGCTTGTAATGAGAAGTAGACATAAACAAAATTGGATAGGGATATGATACTGACATATAATTTTTCAGACTGTAATCTAGCCTTCATATAATATTAATCAAAACGTTTAGTTATTAAATTAAAATAGAGTTTAATTTTTATGCAATGAGGGTGAAATTTTTTTTTACATAGTTATTCAATTATATATTGTCATATAAGTAAAAATGATTAAATTTCATATTCACTGTTTTAAAAGTTAAGTAAATGAGATCATTTAATTGGATAACAATTTTATAATATCAGTACATTAAAATTAAATTCTTAAAAATAATATTTTTGAAAGTTTATATGAATAATTGTAATCATGATGAAAACATATTGTTGGTTGAAAATTGTACTTCATTCATTATCATAATATATATTTTGTAGAATACTCTCAATTATTATTTAATTAAAGCTAACATAAAATGTTAAAAAAAATCCTAACCAATCTTAACTCATATAGTTTTATTTTTTCAATTACAACTTAACCTTACTAACATTTATGTTCTTTTATTCAAAATTCGCAGGAAATAAGGTTTCATCTTTATCCTTTACAGCCTCCAACAACTCCAACCAATTAGTTAATCAATAAAGTCTGTTATCAATCATTAATTATAGTAACCAATATTAGTTAGTTACTCTATTCTTTGTATACAAAAACACAAGTCATTCACTAAGTAAAGACACTTCTTCGATAGTTCTCATTCCAATCTGTTGTTACTTTGCTGTTATTGCTTTTACTGTTATGGTATCAGATTAAACAGAACACGTTTTCGCTTTCCCTTTCCTTTTCTTCCTCTTCTCCTTCTTGATCTTTCAATGGCTTTTGAGCAATATTTCACTCTTGCTGATATGCAAGACACAAGCAACCCATACTATCTTCATCCCAACGGAACACCTTCACTGCAACTTGTCACTATTCTTTTGGATGAGAAAAATTTTCATCCATGGCAGAGAAGCATGAAGATGAGTCTTACCAAAAACAAATTAGGCTTCATAAATGACTCCATCAAAGAACCATCAACTTCTAATCCTATTAATCCCTTTTGGGAAAGGTGCAACACTATAGTACTTGCATGGCTAAATTGGGCTATCTCTCCTGCATTCGCTCAATCACTCTTATGTATTGAAAATCCAAAAAACTTATGGAAAGAATTGGAAGAACGCTATTCTCAACGGGACATGTTTCGAATTGCTGATCTTTAAGAAGATATCTTCTCCTTCAAGTAGGGAAACCTCTCTGTATCTATGTACTTCACAAGTTTGAAGGCACTTCTTTATGAGTTAGATGTTTTCTTACCTATTCCCTCTTGCACATGTAATTCCAACTACACATGTGGAGCTTTAAAGAAAGTTCGTGAACAAAGAAATCTGTTACATGTAATTTGATTCTTGAAAGACTTAAATGAGCAATACTCATGAGTAAGATCCAATAGCATGTTGATGAATCCTCTTCCTACACTTAATAAAGCATATGGATTGGTGGCTCAGCAAGAACGCCAATTTGCAAATGAAAACCATGATTCGATGGCTGCTACCTATTCTACTGATTCAAGAAAATTCAACTCAGAAAAAGGAAATTCTTCCCAAAACAAAGGTGCTGCTTCTATTAGTAACTTCAAGCAAGGACCCAAGAAACAATGCACTTATTGTGGCTACTTTGGTCATATAGTTGACATATGTTACAAAAAGAAAGGATATCCTCCAGGATACAAACCCAAGAACATGAATCCCAGAAATCATAGAGTAAATAATATCTCTGTTGATCATGCCACTCTTGAGAATTCTCTCATTTCCTGTCAGAACGAAGAAGCCAGAATTGGACTCATCACCATTGAACAATATCAAAATCTACTTACTTTACTGCCTTCTAGTGATACTTCTAACAACTCCACAAATGCACAAGTTAACATGCCTTCATCCAACCTCAATACCGATTTAGCCTTACAAAATGGTAACCTTCTTAATTTTCTTTGGATTGTTGACAGTGGTGCTACTAATGACCACATATGCACTTCCATGCCTTTATTCACATCTTTTAGAGTCAACAAACCCATTAATGTACACTTGCCTGATAGAACAACTTTAACTTCAAAATATTGGGGAACAATACATTTATCTCCTATCTTAGTGTTATCTAATGTGCTATACTTACTAGCATTTCACTGCAATATCATTTCTGTTAGTAGAATAACTGTACACCTCAATTGCCAAGCTATTTTCTCACAAAATAATTGTATCATACAGGATTTGAGTGCCTTGAAGATGATTGGCAATGCTAAATTGGCCAAAGGACCATATTTTCTACAAGCCTCACTAGAACAATTACCTGCAATAGAAAATAATTCCACTATAAACACAATTTCTCATAATCTTGTCATTCAAAACAATGTATTATGGCACATGAGGTTAGGACACTTACCTACAGATAAAATGAATAAACTCCAAAAATTGTTTCCTTACATATATGTTAATTCTCCTCTTATATGTGATGTGTGCCACTATGCTAAGCAAAAACAATTACCATTCCCTGTCAGCACATCACACACTACACATTGTTTTGAATTGATTCATGTTGATATTTGGGGTCCTACATCTACTATTTCTCTTCATGGCCATAGATATTTCCTAACTATTGTTGATGACTTCTCTAGACATACATGGATATATCTTATGAAGTCAAAATCTGAGTCCCCATCACTTGTACAAAATTTTTTTTCCTTTGTTGAAAATCAGTTTCAACAAAAGATCAAAATCTTGAGAAGTGACAATGGCCCTGAATTTACTTTAAAATCTTTCTATGCTAGCAAAGGAGTAATACACCAAACTTCATGTGTTGAGACACCCCAGCAAAATGCTGTGGTGGAAAGAAAACATCAGCATCTCCTCAACATAGCAAGAGCTTTATTATTTCAAGCAAATCTTCCAAAATGCTTCTAGTCATATATGCCATCAACCAAGCAACTTTTCTCATTAATCGAACTCCCTCTAAAACTTTAAATTTCAAAACACCTTATGAATGCTTACACTCCACTTTACCTGACTTATCTCAAATAAAGGTTTTTGGTTCCTTTTGCTTCAACCTTAAAGAACAACAGATCAAAATTTGACCCAAGAGCTAGGAAATGTGTCTACATTGGTCATCACCCTAACACAAAAGGTTTCATTCTTTTCAACTTACAAACTAGAGAAACTTTTGTCTCTAGACATGTCATTTTTTATGAAGGGACTTTTCCCTTTCACAACACACTACACACCCTTGATCTAAACACCTCTCTTACTGCCATACCACAGCCTACATTTGAATCATCTTCCAAAATTGATTACAGTCATCAAAAAGACACACCTGACAACAATCTATTACAACATGAAGTCATTGACATAATTCCCAGCATTGAACCAAACATACAACCTGCCCCCACAATTACATCCAGACATTCAACTAGAACCAGAAAACTTCCCACTTACTTACAAGATTACCATCACAACCTTTTCACTAACAATCACACATAAACCTCAATAAATCACTCCAAGTCAAATTAAAAATATCCTATATCATCTGTCATTTCTTCTGATTGTCTATCAGAAAAACATAAAGCATTTATTCTCAACATCTCTTCAAGCACTGAACCAAAAACATACAAAGAAGCAGCAAAATCCAGCAATTGGCAAGCAGCCATGAAGGCAGAAATTGAAGCTCTAGAAAGAAACAACACCTGGAAACTTGTAGATTTACCACAAGGAAAAACTTCCATTGGCTGTAAATGGGTTTACAGAATTAAAAACAAGTAAGATGGAAGCATAGATAGATACAAAGCAAGACTCATTGGCAAAGGATTTACTCAAATAGAAGGTGTGGACTACAATCAAACTTTCTCTCTAGTTGCCAAAATGACAACTCTCATAACTGTCCTAGCCCTTGCTGCTGCAAAACAGTGGCACTTACAACAATTGGATGTTGATATTGCCTTTTTACATGGCAGCCTTCAAGGTTTCCACTCCAGAAAACCAAATCAAGTTTGTCATCTACAAAAGTCTTTATATGGATTGAAGCAAGCAAGTCGTGAATTGTTCATAACCCTGTCCACTACTCTAAAGTCTCAAGGATACACACAATACAATTCAGATCACACCCTATTCACTAAGAAAAACTCATCATCTTTTACTGCTTTGTTAATATATGTTGATGATGTTGTGCTCACTGGAAATGATCTCAATGAAATCAGTTGCATCAAAGAACATCTCCATTCAAAATTCAGAATTAAAGATACTGGAGATTTGAAATACTTTCTTGGATTAGAAGTGTTAAGATCTGAGAAAGGAATTGTTTTATCTCAAAGAAAGTATGCACTAGAGCTCTTATCTGATTTAGGCCTTCTAGCATCAAAACCGTTCTCAACCCCAATGGACCCTACACTTAAACTTTCTACTACATCTGGCTCACCTCTTCAAGATATTTCCTCATACAGAAGATTGATTGGAAGATTGATTTACCTAACCACAACCAGGCTGGATATAGCTTTTGCTGTCAATCGCCTCAGTCAATTCCTATCAGCACCAACGGATGCTCATCAAGTTGCTGCAACAAGAGTCATTCGATATATCAAAAGTTCCCTTGGTGCTGGCCTTTTCTTTTCTGCCTCATCTGACCTGAAACTAAAGGCCTTCAACAACAGTGATTGGGCAGCTTGCCCTGATACAAGAAAAATTGTATTTGGTTTTTGTGTTTACCTTGGTAATTCACTAGTATCATGGAAGTCTAAGAAACAAAACACAATTTCCATATCATCAACTGAAGCAGAAAATCGTACAATTGCAAACACTACTTGTGATATGCAATGGATTTCTTACCTCCTACAAGATCTAAAAAAACCCTTTACCCCTACCTATACCCCTATATTGTGACAATCAATCAGCCATACATCTTGCTCACAATCCTTCCTTTCATGAAAGAACCAAACACATTGAACTAGATTGCCAGCTCATCCGAGAGAAAATAACTTCTGGTCTCGTTCACCTTATTCCTATATCTACACATCTCCAATTAGTTGATATCCTCACAAAACCTCTTCAACATGCTCCTTTCACTTTTATCTTAAACAAGCTGGGAATGTTAAACTTGCACTCTCCAGCTTCCCGGGGGGGGGGGGGGTAACAACCTCCAACAACTCCAACCAAGTAGTTAATTAATAAAGTCTGTTATCAATCATTAATTACAGTAACTAGAATTAGTTAGTTACTCTATTCTTTGTATATAAAAACACAAGTCATTCACTACGTAAAGGCACTTCTTCGATAGTTCTCATTCCAATATGTTGTTACTTTGCTGTTATTGCTTTTACTATTAATCCTCATTCCTATAACAGTTTGTTCTGAACTTCACGATTTTAACAAATATAGGAGGTTAACATAATTTTTTTTAGCATAATATAAACAAACTATGAATAGGGATTTCATTCGTGATGTAATTGAAAA
The DNA here is from genome assembly GCA_031216105.1 of Dalbergia cultrata. NCBI lineage: Eukaryota > Viridiplantae > Streptophyta > Magnoliopsida > Fabales > Fabaceae > Dalbergia > Dalbergia cultrata. The sequence goes on from CM062345.1 coordinate 12,582,532, forward strand.
CTCAAAGAATTACGATATTTGAAGGTTCAATTTTTTTTTTTGGAAACACTACTAGAAATACGTGAATTGTTGTCGAAGTTATTGTTGAAATTATTGATAGATTTTTTAGTTAATTGCTGATGAATAAATTACTAAGCAGTAATGCACCTTAGTTAACTTACCAAGCTAGTGATGACATTTTGAAGCTTATGGGAGTCACTGAGAATGAAGCCTAAATATTCAAGATTGAAAGCTAGTGATGACAACATTCTCATGCTTGGGTTAGACTAGTCGAAATCAATGTTTGTTATTCAGGACTTGGAAAGTTGTGAAGATCTATAAAATGGTGTCATAGCAGTCACTAGGAGACAAAGATGGGTCAATCGACAGTTAATAGCAGTTGTTAGCGGTTGCTGACAAAAGCTTAGTGAAGACGTGACAAAGCAGTAATTGCTCAATGATGAAGGCATGTGATAAACTAAGAAACTATCAAAGACACATGGACGACATCCAAGGGTGTATCCAAAAACAAGTGTTAAGATCTTAAAGTCTTATGATGTCTATAAATAACAAGTCTGTACATTTGTAAGGGGTTGGAATTTTTACTCTCAAATTCACTCTATAAACGTTACCCAGATGACAAAAACAAAGTCCAGAGTCCTTTAAATAACTGTTCTCAACCTCATTTCTGGCTTTTTTAGGACTAGATTCCCTTTATTTCATTTACAATTTCTGTACTTTTACTTAGGATTGTCAATCGAGTACCTTACATTCTACAATTCTTCTATATTTCAATAATCTGTCAAAACATTTCATTCACATCACACTACATATTCCATCTTCACATTAGTACATAACCTACACATAAGTCAATTATCTCTAGTCTCATTTACGCAACTTCTAATGAAGTCCAAAACATTAAATCTCATGATCACATCATCACAAGACAACTTCTTATTCTGAGAACACTAATAGCAACAATACAAACATAAAAGGCAAAATATTTGACAGCAACAATACACTTGTTTTCTTTCCCTTTTAAAGCCAATACAAAGCAAGTAAGGTGCCCAATCAACAAAAATTATGACAATAGGAATGAAGATGTAACAACAAAGAGAAGAAGAGAAGTGGCAATGAACCAGTGATTGAGAATCAGTGAACCACTCACCTGAGCTGGCGACGAGGTGGCAGCAGTAAGGTAGCTCGAAGTAGCGTGCGGATAAGAGGAGCGGAGCTGCGAGGACCAGAGGGTTGCATGCGGAGAAGCAAAGCAAGGAGCAAGGGCGGAGTAATGCGCGGCGTAACATGAGGAGCAAAGGGAGAGAGGAATGGTGTGGAGCAACAAGCTGAGGCGCTAAGCAGAAGTGGTGGAGTAGTGCTGTCTTGCCGATTTGAGAAGTGTTTAACGCTTTGAGCTCTAACTTTCTAAGTGAAGTGAAGCAATAACCCTAAAGTCCCAAGGTCCAAACGGCAGCATATTGGCATTTCCCCTTCTTTTTTTTAATTAAAATAATCGAACTGGAAACCTTTAAAAATCAGATCGGTTCCCGATTTTGACCGATTCTTGATCGATTCTGAGGGCTTCCGATTTCAGCTACTCAACTAGACCAGCTAGGCGATCGGTTCCCAATTAACCCGGTCGGACTGGCCGGTCCGGTCCAATTCTCTTAACTATATATATTTTTACTTAATTTTTATTATTATTTTCGTTTATGTCATAATTATTACTTACAATGTGTTTTATCTTTTTTCCTTTGCAGTGCAAGTTTGAGATCTCTGGGAGCTAACACAACCCAGTACCAAACCCAGGTGGCTGAGGCTGGGCCTGATGCTAACATTTCTCCTCTTCCTCTAAACAAGGAAGATGTCTGGACCCAGGTGATTGGTGGCCCTTACAAAGGCCGCATATAAGGGATGGGGTATTATCCCAAGAGTATATCCCCATCCTCCGCCACTTGGTCAGCTATTAGAGATGATGCCCTGAGAGAGCGTATGCACGCCCTTAACTAGGAATTGTAGCAACAGGTGGGCTGAGCAGCTGTGGAGCAGGAGTTGAGAGAGATCCAAGAGCTTAAGCTCTCCTTGGAGCGGCAACAATAGGAGAAAGCAAAGAAGGAGAAGGATTAGTTCCAAAAGATGCAGCAGAAGATCACTGCGAACGTGACCGATGACTTTCTTCCGAGACGTACAGGCTTCTAGATCCTCCAGCTCCGGCAAGACGCTCTCCCAAACCCCAGACCCCATTCCCCCATATCCCACTCTCCTCCATCTCTGAGGGCCACTCACAATCTAATGGTGCTGATGACGATGATGGTCCAGATGATGATGATGATGATGATACCAGGGATGATGTAGACACCCAGGAGTTCAACTAGTTTTTATCTAACTTCTTTTTGTTTTTTCCATTTTGGATATTTTTACATTTATTGTAATTTTTATATATTTTATTGTCATAATTTGATATTTTATTTAATTCTTTTAATTTATTGATTTTATTATTTTCTTATTCAATATCAATTTAATTGATGATTAGGTTATTATATATCAATTAAATAAATAAGAAAATTAATAATGAAATAAATAAAAAAAAATTAATTTTTTACCAACTGGTGTAGCCATTAGTACTAATTAATATTTTTACATAAAATTTTTCATATTTAATTATACCTGTACTAAAGCCGTCGATAAATTATTTAAAAAATTATATTATTTAGTTAAATATCCATCGGTAAAATTAAATAAACTTGTCAGTATAGATATGTCTCTGACAGCCTTGGTAACACTTTTTATTTAATTTTACCGATGACTATATTTCTTAATTCTAGTAGGTAATAAGAGTAAAAAATAACCGACGGGTTTTTCTTTACCGTTGATAATATTCATCGATGGCCTTTGAGCCGATGCCCCCGTAACCATCAATAGACCCGTCGATATAAATCACCCCTGTCAAAAAACCCGTCAGTAAACGAGTCGATATCTTGCTCTTTTCTTGTAGTTATTACTGACAGGTTTGATTAGCTATCTGTAATTTCCATTGACGGCCAAAAAACTATTGGCCCGTACCTGTAAATAAAATACTTGCACATTGATAAATCCCTTGGTATGCTATGTATTTCTTGTAGTGTAAATTATAGAGTCACTGGGACACGTAACCTGTTAGCAATAATATATATTAAAAAATGGGGCTCCTGCCAGCGAACCCGTTGAGAACTAATCAATGCCACGTGGTAGAAATTGATAGCACATATTGTCAATAGGTCTGGTGGTTGTGCGAGATCCATTGGTGAGACCGTCAGAAATAAATGCACACGTTGCGGTGGGAAATGACACCAAATATTACAAGTGTATTTACTAACAACATATTGCTTCAATTTCCTTTTTTTTTTTTTTACATTTTTTGGAATGTAAACTCTGTCTCTCGTGAGAAAACCCGTTGATGATACTGACTACAAATATGTCGATGACAAGTGTCGGTAATCTGAGTGTTTCTTATAGTGTTTGCCAATTAATCTAAGTTTTTGTCGACTTTCTGAGGTTGGGTTGAATTTAGCTAATTCCGCGTTTGATATTTTGTTCAAATCATGACTGGATTATTGTTCAAAATGCGATTGGATCGATTTGAAGTCGGATAATTATATGAATTTAAACATAATGTATAGCTACGTAGCAAAATTATATAAGTAAAAAGTTCAAATCTATGTGTTGGCACCAAATTTCACCAAAAGTCAGATTATCGAACTGGTATTCGAATTAGATTGCTCCAAAGGCTAGTTAAGAGTTTGACATGATAGAACTGACAAAATTATACAAAACCGACGAAATTATGGGTTTATCAATCAACGCGTCGAAACTTATGGGAGTTACTTGTAGCGAGGCCTAAATTAGAGGCTAATGATAGCAAACTATCATGCCCGAGTTCGATGAATTGAAGTTAATGTTTGTCATTTATAGACTTCGAAAATTTTAAAGGTTTTGAGAAGATGACTTCAAGATAGATATACATCGGTCAATGGTTAACAACGATTATCAACAATTGCTGACAAAAGCTTAGTGAAGGCATGACAAATGGTAACTGCTCAATGACGAAGGCGAATGGCGAACCAAGAAACTTTCAAAGCCACGTGGACAGTATCTAAAAGCAGCCAGAGACAAGTGTCAAAATCTTAGAGTCCTAGATTATCTATAAGTATTGGTTATGTACAATTGCAAAGAGTTGGAATTTTTACTCACACACTCACTCTACAAACATCACCCAAATGACAAACAGAGTCTAGAATCCACTAAGTATTGTTCTCAACCCCATTTTCTTACTTTCTCAAGACTAGACTGTCTTTAATTTCTTTACAATTTCTGTATTCATTTATATTTGTCAATCAATTTATATTATGCAATTCTTCTACATTTTAATTTGTCAATCACAGTTCATACACAACACACCAATCGCTTCATTCATTCCATCCTAATTCCATTAAAAAATAGTTTGACACTTGAATCTTTTGATGTGGAATCCAAGAGAAGTAGTTTTTCACTTCCTGAATCGAAATCTATAAAAGTAAAGGTTGACATCTAAACTCTTGAATTTGTTGATAAACGTTTGGTTGAAAGCAATTTGACCTCAAGCATAAGGAAATTGTCAATTATTTGTTGTTGATGTAGAAATGTTAGATTCTGCAATAAAAATTATGTAATGATTTATAATATATATTTCCAAAATTACATTATGCAGAAAGCATTAGTTTAGTTTAATTTTTTTAATTTATCCTCAATCTTCGAAAAATTACAGGTTTTAAAGTATATACTAGTGGGTCAAGTGATGTCAATTTAAATTATAATTTGAACCCAAACCCAAAAAGATACATTGAACCAACTTTTAAGAATCCAATTTGACCCAATTAGTTACGAATAATTTGCTTGGTCAAAGTCTAATTAGGTACTAAATTTAAATTTTTTTGTGACTAATATAATTTTCAAAGTATAAAAAAAAAGAGTAAATACCCAATATATAATTAAAAAATATTATATGAAATGATCAATTTGTCCTATATTTTAAAATGAGGAATCAATTTGAAATTTTTAAAATTTGAGATATTAATTTATCCCGAATATATGTTTTAGGAACCACTATATATATATTAGCAACGGGGCTAATTTGGTCTTTACAATGATTTACTTGAACATTTTTTTATTAATTTTTATTGAGAGACTTCTTAACATGGAAAATGTTAGTCGGTCAAAAAATTTTATTTGAATTTATTTACAACAATTATATGTCAAATATGTTAAATCTTTTATAGTAAGTAACTAATATCACTTGATTCCGTCAAATAATTACGTTTATCTTACATTAAACATTTCTGTCAATTAACATTACTCTTTCAATATTCAGTCTCTCCCTTTCTTTTTTCTTTAACTAAATAAAGACTAATATTACACATTCATCATAAAAGTATGTACAAAATCTTTTATATAAATTATATTATTTATTGAATGAAATATGATATAATCCACTAATTAATTTAAAAGCTAATAATTATGCCATACCATCCTAAATATAAAATTTTTGATAAATCTTTTATTTTCTATTATTTTTTTAAACAACATATATGCGTCAAAACTCAAACCAAAGTGAAAAAAAAAATGATGAGGAAAATGTGGCTGCCGAACTATCTTCAAGTTATTATAATTAGAAGTCACAATCGCAGCCCTCAACTTTGGCTTTGGGGATAATTGTAGTCGCCAAGTCGTACTTTTGCCGCTGCCTTGCTTTCCAATGCCCTGACACTACCCCTGACACATATTTATAACCCCATCTGAGAGCACTGAAGCCCTTTTCATTTGTTTTGAGTTGGTGGCTCAACCACAAAGCCTCAATATCCTTCTTCACAAAATTGAAAACAGAGAAGGCTTTGAGGCTTTGTCCACAACTCACAAAGCTCCACACAATTCACAAAGCAGGAAAAATTCCCATATGGGTTCCCCTTCAGTGAACCATGATGTTGATCAACCTTTGCTTGAACCTTCCACCCCACCACCACCACAACCATCTTTATCATTCAGCTCAAAGTATCATGAATCAGATGGTGAGCTTGAGAGAATACTATCAGACACAAGTGTTCCTTTCATGAAGCGCCTTGGACCAGCTACATGGCTTGAGTTCAAGCTCCTATTTCACCTTGCTGCCCCTGCAGTCATAGTGTATCTCATCAACTATGTCATGTCCATGTCCACACAAATCTTCTCTGGACACCTTGGTAACCTTGAGCTTGCTGCTGCTTCCCTTGGAAACACTGGCATCCAAGTCTTTGCTTATGGCCTCATGGTAATATACTCTGCCTCTCTATGTCTCATGCTTCTCTTCTTGAATGCTCCACTCATGTTATATAGCACAAATTAGTCCAAATTTCCAAACAACAAGAATTAAGCCATATTCCACCAGATGGAATTGGTCTGGTCACATGGATCAGACGATGCTATAGTGTTTTTAATCAAAACCCTTCTCCTTGGTTTTGTTTCCGATTTGTTATTTTATTATTTATACTAGATACTAGATATTCTCTTCAAATGATTTTCATACAATTTGTAGTGTTGTATATTTAAGTTAAAATTTATATGGCATGTTTTCCATGTTCCAATTCACTGTATAATTTTCATGATTTTTTTTATTTTTGTTATTTTGATTAACAGTTGGGTATGGGGAGTGCTGTTGAGACTCTATGTGGACAAGCATTTGGAGCACGAAAGTTTGAAATGCTAGGCATATACTTGCAGAGATCAACAGTCCTTCTCACACTAGCAGGTGTTGTTTTGACTGTGATATATGTCTTCTCTGAGCCAATTTTGGTCTTTCTAGGTGAGTCCCCAAGGATAGCATCTGCAGCAGCACTTTTTGTCTATGGCCTAATCCCACAAATATTTGCCTATGCTGTGAATTTCCCAATTCAGAAGTTCCTTCAGGCTCAAAGCATAGTGGCTCCAAGTGCATACATATCTACAGCAACACTAGTCATCCACCTTGTGCTAAGCTGGCTGATTGTGTATAAGGTAGGGCTTGGCCTATTGGGGGCATCATTGGTTTTGAGCTTGTCATGGTGGATCATTGTGATTGCACAATTTGTGTATGTTGTGAAGAGTGAAAGGTGTAAGCACACATGGAAAGGGTTCACAGTGCAAGCCTTTTCAGGGTTACCAGAGTTCTTCAAGCTGTCTGCTGCATCAGCAGTGATGTTGTGCCTAGAGACATGGTACTTTCAGATTATGGTTTTGATTGCAGGGTTGCTGCCTCACCCTGAGTTGGCTCTGGATTCCCTCTCTATTTGGTAAGTGATTTTCCAATTTCCCCCTCTATTTCTCACATTGATTATTCAATAATCCCTCCATTTCAAAGTATCTATCATTTTGGACAAAGTGGTATATTAAAAAAATTAATGTATCCAAACATAATTACACAATTTGTCCAGTTACATTGATTTTTTAATGTATCACTTTATCGACAAAACTACTTATGTTGAGTTTCCAACATCCTACCTTATGCTATGCCTTATGGAATCACATTCTAGTAGTTGATTCTCTTTGCAAAAAGATTCCACTGTTACTTTGTTTTAAGGGTAAAAAGTTTTTCCGGTTTAATCTTTTGGTTGTCATGAAAGTATTTCAATTTGAAAAGAACAGTTTATGGAAATTAGAATAGCCATTATGAAATACAGTAAAGGCAATTATAATTGTAACCATTCAAGAGTTAAGACAAAAAGATCAAGTCACTAAAAATATAAGATGGAAGCAAAGACTTTTGTGAAGCGAAACGGGAGAAACAATGCCAGTAGACTAATCAATTGGCGATTGATTCAGGAATTTATTTTGATAAGATTTTGTATACATAATATTTTTTTTGTTGAATTAGAGTCATCCTTACATAGGATTTTGATTTGACGGAGGGATAAATGCCTTAAAAAGGAAAAAAAAAATTGAAAATTAGATTGTGTGGTCCTGCACTTACTACCCTTGGGTGTAGTGCGTGCTTGTTTGCTTTGTTTGTGTTTTCCTTTTTCTACAGCACTAAAATAGATTGTGTGGTCCTTCGCTTGCATCTCTAGTGGGAATATACAAATAAGAAAGAATGTCACTCAAACCACAGAAAATTCTTGACATAATTAGAGCTTGTTTGGTTTGCTATTTTTAATTTTTAAGTTTTAATTTTTTGAAGAAAAAATTAAAAAAATTAAAAATTAAAAATAGTAGATATTCAGTCAGAAATTATAAGAGGTGAGTTAGGTATATCTAGCTCGTTTGGTTTCAAAGCCAAGGGCATTGAGTATAAAAATTAACAAAGTTTAGCTTTAGATAAACTTGAGTTTAATTTTTATGTATCAATAGCATAAAATTTACACTATAAATTAACAGAGTTTAAAAAACTATTAAATCATAATGAATAGTTTATCTGTAATTATTTAGCATAATTTCATTTTTTAATTTCTATTGATTATCAATATAAAATAGTTTTATATTATTAGTGTAAATTAAACTCTATAAACTTTCAGAAAGTGATAGTTTATATTGGAAAGTAATTTTTTTTCTGTTAGATATAAAGTAACTAGACGGAATGATAATTATATATGTAATTGGATCAAGGTTATAATATTATACTAGTAATTTTTAGATTAAATGTCAACATTTTTTTGGAAAACTATTTGTCATATATGTTACTAATATCGTAGAATTTCTCGAGAAATATATTATCTTGGACTCTATCCTGTAAGAGGAATCCAACAGGAAAAGGGGAAAGCCAGAACTGAGCTAATCCAATCCAACAATGCGACAACCTTCATAGCAGACAGGGCAGAGACAATAATTGTAAAATTGTTTTATTTTCAGATAAATTTTGAACCAATTTTTGCTCTTTTTAGAGACATATTTTTAGGATATAAATTTAAAATTATATTCTCAATAATATTTCTTTAGACATTTCTCATCATGTCCTATATACCTCTGTAAAACATAGTTTTATTTCTATCTCTACTATCGTCTTCATTTATATTGTATCATTCTTTTCATTCTTTCTGTCTCAACACAAGTACTAAATGCAACTAGTTTATTTTAATTTAAATAATTTAAAATTAAATTTTTTAAAACGCTTTTGAAATAATAATTGTGTTTTGATAATTCCGAATATACCTACAGTTTATTGAAATATTTCTTTTAAGAAGATAATACTATATCAACAGAAAAAATTTCAGCCTTAGAAATAAGCTGTACGTGAAGTCTTTTTTGCACAGAGAATCACATTCTAATAATTCAATTTTCGTCTTCCCTAGAACGGGAGATACGTCATGACATACATGACCGCAAAATTTGGCTTTTTGTACTCTGCTGAGTTGTGGTGGTTAGCGCACGGGAAAAACACTGCTGCATGTCATTGTCAAGCACATATTCAATTATTCCTTCCTTGATGCTAGTTAGGCACGGGCTTCGTAATTCAACGAATAAGATGAGATTTTGCCTGTTACTTTTAGGATTTTTCTAACTGATTTCATTAATCACTGATTAAGAAATTAAAAGAACAAAATTTTGTATTAAAAAATGAATTTTTATATTTTGCACACATGAGACCCACTAAATTTTTTTTTTCCAATAAAACCCTTATTTTTATTATTATGTTATTCATGTTTTATTTTATATTTAATTTTAATACATTGATAATATAATTATATTTTAAATACATTAATATTGAATTTTTTTAATATTTTTTAATTGCTGAAATAAGAGAAATATGCGTTCTGACACTGCTTTCTGGTTTTCTTACCAAGCGATGCACAACATTGATTGTATCACCATCCTAAGCATCATATGAAAATTATTTTTCCACATTGATGTGGAGTGATTGTCTTTGCCTACGCCTCCTAAATGTCAATGTTGCGTTTCAAAACAAATTTCTCTTGGTCTAGAATTAGCATATAGTTCGATTTGGACTCTAGAATCAAGTCGTGGGCCTATATAAACTAGTTCTAGTTCAGGCCAAAACATAAAGAACTCAAATTTTTGTAGGCTACATGTCTCTTGTCTTTTACGATCAAGAGGAGCGTGGTCCATTTTGACCAAGTCCACTGTTCCATTTAACTAGTTCTAACTAGTTCTGAGTTCTCTGTTTAATTAGGACCGAGATTTCCTATAGTTTATCTTACAAGGACTAACATTGAAAAAAAAAAAAACTTGGAAGGAAAAAAAAATCACGTATATAATATAAATAAATTTAAACGCTGACCAAAAAAAAAAAATTAAACCATTGGATGTATCAAAGGAAAAAGAAATTCATTGTATTAAGAACTGCGCCTTCTTGCGCCATTTTGTCAAAAAAAAGTTTTAGATTATCTAAATCAGTTTGTTAAATTAGACTATGGTGACTTTCTTATTGCAGTACCACAGTGTCTGGATGGGTGTTCATGATCTCAGTTGGATTTAACGCTGCTGCAAGGTTAGACACTTTTATAGACTCTCATTCTTTATTTATATTTATTTTTCTCATGTTATTTTTTCAATTTGCGATTGGAAATTCCATGATGCATGTTGCTGTCGATAGAAGTACGTATTTTTCTTTTCCATTTGCCTTTTGTGCTGTTTATTGCTTTATTTTCAATCATAAGCGCTGGTTGAAATATACACTTTGAAAAATGCATGTCAACTTCCTCGGGAGTCATATAAATACAAACATACGAAAATCCATCAAAAATACTTTATGTTATTTACGCTTTTATATATGAAAAATTCTTATGTTCTCTAATAGTAAGACAAAATATTTATTATATCCTATTTAGTAATTGACACATTAATTTTATGAATCATCATTAGTTATCTCTCAATTTCCATATATTTTTAATGTAATAACCAATACTGCAATTAATTAATGAAATAAAGTAAATGTTTTATCTTATTTTCAGAGAACATGAAAATTTCTCTTTATATATTTATTTTGAAAGCAACAATTGATAATGATTGAGTATAATAATGAGTTGCGCTTTTAGAGGAAAAATTAGAGCTCAGCTCAAACCACGACTGCTGAAGAGTTTTCTAATCCTAACAGTGATAGAAAAGCCAGTCCTACAGTACTCCATCATTTTCAAGATAATTATTAATTTATAATTTTATAAAATATTTATTATTTCAATTATTTTATTCCAATTTTATTATTATCTTTATTAATAATAATTTTCTCTTGTTTTTATCAGCTCATATATATTGCAATTCTTTCTTTTTAAATTAGTCAATGAGTTCTTAATTATTCAAATCTATCAAAAGAAAAATTAGTAAAAAATTAATTCGGTCTTTTGCAGTTTTTTAACCCAAAAATCGTTATCAAATTATCTTCTTAATCGTAGTGTCATTATTACTTTACAGAACAGTTATTTTGAGCTAGAGGGAGGAATAGTTATGAAAATATCTTAGTCAATTTTTTTAAAAAAATTAATTTGAAAAAAATAGTAATGTAGAAAATATGTTAATGGTATTCATAGGGTGTGAGACACAGTACAAACTCACATCCCACCCACCATTGGATGTGAGTGTGAACATTACTTGAATGAGGTCCACTTCCTATATATCCAAAGGTGAAGGAATGTAAGTCGACATGATGTCCTGTGTTTTATGAGTGTAAATAACACAACTCAATCACACAGAGCATATTCTTCTTCCGCATCAAACCATACACTTACTTTTCTCCTTTCAGCTTCAGCAATTTTCTCTCCCTTTCCGTTGCAAGTCTCAAGCTAGATAACGTACCATACATAATATAATGAAGAGTAATATGAATTACTAGTGCTGGTCTGAAATATATACATGCATGGATGTATGCAGTGTGAGAGTGAGCAACGAGCTAGGAGCAAGAAATCCAAAATCAGCATCATTCTCGGTGGTGGTGGTGACAACGATTTCGTTCATATTATCGGTAATCATAGCACTGGTGGTGCTTGCATTGCGTGATGTGATTAGCTATGTCTTCACAGAAGGCGAAGAGGTCGCTGCTGCTGTCTCAGATCTTACCCCACTCCTCGCTCTTTCCATCGTCCTCAACGGCATTCAGCCTGTCTTATCAGGTAATTTGAATTACATCGATCAATACTGACGCAAATATGTATATTATGACCACACAGCAATGTTGTTTATTAAGTGTGTATATCTTTTAAAATAATTATTTTAAAAATCAAATAATCTAAGTGACATAATAATATAAAGATTAAAGAGTAATGCTCAGTGGTGCGAATTAATGACCATGGTGCGAAAACTGATGAAACACATATTATCCAATAGGATATTTTAAAAATTTTCATAGGGTACCTGTTGGTGACAATCCACCAGTGTGAGTTAGTCATTGAAAATTTCGTACTTTATGTTAGGTCTTAGAGTTGAAGAACAGAATAAAGTAATTAAAATTTGAAAATGAGAACCATGGAATTGACACAAATATCTTCAGCAAATAAATGGGGAGATTTTTACAAGTCGGAATAATTACAATATGTTAAAATATAAGGAGAGAATAACATTAACACTCTCTTTTTATGTATGGAGATTATAAATACACAAAGAAATACACTATAAGAGACCTAATATTTTTCTCTTTCTAGAGCACTCACTCAGCCCTCTCTAACTTTCTCTCAGACTTCGTTTTTGTGGTGCATTACAAAAGAATAGCAACCCACCTATATATAGAATTTGGGTGCACAACATGCTTCACTATTAAGTAAAACAACAATTTGATTTGGTTAGCTAGCATACATGGTTTGCACGAGTCATAATTATTGTAGTAAAACTTATCTTAACTTGCAGTGAACAAATTCAACTTGAATTCTGTGCAAATAAATATTAGAAGCTGGAGTATTCTCTTTGACTTTTTGACCACATATGCACCTCCCAACTATCTTGATGTAGAAAAATTTAACTTGAATTTTACTCCATGCAAGGTGGCATGAATTACACTCTTGCATTCATTGTTTTAGCCACCAAAATTAACTTTATATATTTTTACAATATCGCACTTAAAGTCATTTTTGGTAGGCTTCTCAATTTTATGTTGCCTATATTTCTAATAGGCTAAGAGAGGATGTACGTACACCATGCAAATTTATCTGCAATGATTGGCCTTGTTAGGATATCTACTAGATTATCATTGGTGTGAAATTTTTGTATATCCACGTTTCCTTTCTCCACTACTTCACGAACAAAATGATATTGTACACCTATGTGTTTTGTCCTTGAATGAAAAGCTGAATTCCTTGCAATATGTAAGGCATTTTGACTATCACAATACACAAGAATTTTAGCTTGCATCCAAATTGCTTCCTTGCAAGCCTATGTAGCTGTCATATATTCAGCTTCTGTAATTGATAATGCTACTACACCTTGTAATTTGGATAACCAATCCACTGCTCCCTTTACAAGTGTGAACACATAACCTATAGTGGATTTTCTTTTATCAAGATCACCTGTAAAATCTAAGTCAACAAATTCCCTCTAACAATGAAATTAGGTCCTCCAAAATATAATGTAGCATTAGAGGTTCCCTTAATATATCTTAGGATCCTCTTAGCAGCATTCTAGTGTTCTACTCCTAAATTTGCCATGAATGGATTGACCATACCAACTAATCGAGCAATATCGTGTGTCATACAAATCATGGAATATATAAGGCTTCCCACCGTTGATGTATATGATACTTGAGACATCTCCATCTTCTCTGCTTCATTGCTATGACTCATACCTTAGGATAATTTAAAATTGACAGGGAATGGGGTAGAAATCGGCTTACATTCTTGCATGTTGAAGCGTCGCAAGACCTTCTTCAAGTAATGTTACTTAGGATAGACAAATCCTCCTATCTTTTCTGTTTCAGTGAATTAGCATCCATAAAATCTTGTTTGTTGGTCCCAAGTTCTTCATATCAAACTCTCTAGCTAATTGTGCCTTCAATTCTTGGATTCAATCTTTGTTAGGGCCTATTACCAACATGTCATACACATGAAATAGCATAATGATAAAATCATTATTGCCAGACTTTTTGTAATAAGTACAATGGTCTGAACTAAGTTTGTTGCATACATGGCTACTTATGAAGGAGTCAAATATCTTGTACCAACATCTTGGTGCCTGTTTTAAGTCATTTAGAGATTTGGTTAACTTGCAAACCAATTTTAATTTGTCTTGTTCCTTAAAGCCTTCTGGTTGGAGTATGTATATTTCTTTTTCATGTTATCCATGAAAAAAAGCAGCCTTTACATCTAATTACTTAAGATGTAAATCAAATGCAACACACAAAGCTAGGACTACTTGGATTGTTGAAATTCTAACCACCGGCGAAAATATCTCATTAAAATCATACATTCTTTTTGAGCAAATCCTTTGGCCACTAGTCTTGCCCGATATCGTTCCACTTGATTGTTGCCATGCTGTTTGATCTTATAGGCCCATTTATTACCAATGGCTTTCCATCCATTTGGGAGTGGAACAAGTTCCCATGTCTTGTTTCTATGTGTAATGCTTCTATTTCTTCATGTATTACGTACTATTATCCATAGAGGAGCATGCATACTATTTAGAGCCCCTTGAAAGATTGATGAATCTCCTTTTTCTATTCGAAAATAGTATGTATCGTGGCTAGGTATCACATAGTCTGAGTGCCATGATGGCGGTCTTATTTGACATGATTATCGCTGGACCTGTTGGCATCTTCTAGTCCTTGTATCTCATGCTCTAGTCCTACTTCAGAAGAATCCTTTTCTCCATATTTATCATATATATTAACTGTAGTAGTCTTTCCAATTTTGCTGTCATATTCTCCTACTCCATTTACAATTTATTTTATGCAAATATTATATCTCTACTGACAATAATCTTGCGAGCACTAGAATCCCACAAGTACTGGGGTCCCCTTAATATTATTAGCATAACCCAACAAAATACATTTCCTAGATTTAGTATCAAGTTTTGCTCTTTCTTGGGAGTTGTATATCATGTACACAGGACATCCAAATACACATAGAGAAGAATAACCAATTGGCTTTCCTTGCCACATCTTATAGGTGTCTTTCACCTTATCACCGTTGACAGTGACTGATTTATTACGCAGCAAATAGTTTTAACAGCTTCTGCCCAAAAGGACTTGACTAAACTTGCAGTCTACAACATAGCTTGAGTTATTTCAAGGAGAATTCTATTCATTTGCACTACTACACCATTTTGTTGAGATGTATATGCAACTGTGAATTGCCTTTGAATGCCCTCATACTTGCAAAAATGCAATGAAATCACCATCTATGTATTCTCCTCCATTATATGTCCTCAATCACTTGACTTTCTTCCCAATTTCAAGCTTCACTTGTGCTTTGAATTGCTTGAATACTGGAAACACATCTAACTTCCTCTTGATTGGGAACACCCACAATATCCTACAGTAATCATCAATGAATAAGACAAAATACTTTGCCCCTCCTAGATAGGGATGTTTTCGGTGACTCCCACACATCAGACTGAATCAAGTCTAAAATGTGTTCGTTTTTTGCAGTAGATCTTAGAAACTTCAATCTATGCTGATTACACTTTACACAATGCTCACGAAAAGGTAGTTTTACTGACTTGAGCTCTTGAATGAGATTATGTTCTGCGAGAACCTACAAACCATGTTCCTTGGCATGTGGGCTAATATGTGATGCCACATCATCTTTGTGTCTTCATCTTCATTAATTGAATCGACTGATGTGTTTTCTCCCTACAGTGTATTTCCTAAAGGCTTGTATAGATTGGTTGCAATCTTCCTTGTCTTCATCACCATAAGAGCACCTTATCCTCGATATAGGTCTTGCATTCGAGGCTATCTAGTTTCCAATAAACAACAAGTTCTTCTTCAAGCCCTTCATGTGTCTCACCCCTTGAATTATGTGAATAGAACTATCAAAGATTTTTATTTTGACAATATCGATTCCATCGATTTCTAAGGTAAAATGATTTCCCATGAACATTGACCCTTCTATGACAGGATCATAAGTACAAAACCAGCTTCGATATGGAGTCATGTGCCATGTTGCTCTTGTGTCCACAATCCAAATATCAGTGAGCTGTCTACCATCTTTAGAAATTGTTGCTTCGCCATATAGGATTTCTCCATCATCAGAGGTACTTGCAATACATCATTGAAAGGTTGTTACTTCTGGAGCCTTCCTCATACTCTTCTTTATATCGACAATCCTTCTTTACATGCCCTTTCTTGCCACAATTGTAGCTAGTATTCAATAAACAACAAGTTCTTCTTCAAGCCCAGCATGTGTCTCACCCCTTGAATTGTGCAAACAGAACCATCAAACGTTTTTATTTTGATAGTACCAACTCGAACAATTTCTAAGGAAAAATAATTTCCCATGAACATTAACCCTTCTATGATAGGTTCACAAGTACAAAACCAGTCACGGTGTGGATTCATGTGCCATGTTACTCTTGTGTTCACAATCCAAATATCAATGAGCTATCTACCATCTTTAGAAATTGCTGCTTCACCATGTAGGATTTCTCCATTATTAGAGATACTTGCAGCACATCCTTGAGAGGTTGCTGCTTCGAGAGCCTTCTCCATACTCTTCTTGTTGTATCGAAAATCCTTCTTCACATGCCCTTTCTTGCCACAATTGATCTACCATAATTATGACTTCCACTAGGGCCATGTTCTATTGATCCGCCTCTCATCATCCACAAAGCTTATGCTTGCCTTGAGCCCTCTGTCGATCATCTATATTTTTCTTCCTGCTTTTCCTTTTTAAGAACAACGACAGCAACATCATCAAATTGAAGGTGATCAACAATATTATTTTGGTGATGTTGATGATCAATTGATCATATGAATCTGGTAAGCTCTAAAGTAGAAGTTTCGCACTCATTTTCTACTATATAACATTCCATAACTGCCAGTTACGAAAATATGGTATTCATATTGTTTATGTGATCCGTTACTAAGGTGGATTCATTCATTCAAGGTGTATAGAGTCTCCGCTTCAAAAATATTTTGTTGTGAAGTGACTTGGCCTCGTACAATTTGGTGAGTGCATCCTATATATCTCTTTTGCTGTGTTTTTCTCTGAGGCACTTCACAGCATTGTATTTGCCATTGCCATATGCAAAGTAGCAACAACATTGTCATCCATCTCCTTCCACTTGTCATCATGGATCCCTGGGAGTCTCTATTTAATTGCATCTAAGCAATTTTCCTTCCTCAAAATTGTCTTAATCTTCAATTTCCACATGTAGAAATTACTCACACTAAACTTCTCAATCTCAAATTTTGCTGCCATGGTTTTGATATCAATCTATTCCTCTACAGCGAATAGATCAATAGCCTGGTTTTAATACAACTGTTAGGTCTCAGAGTTGACGAACAAAGTAAAACAACTAAAATTTGGAGATGAGACTAGCACAAACATTTCTAGCAAATAAATAGGAAGATCCTTCCAAGTGGGAATAATTACAATTTCTCAAAATATAAGGAAAGAACAACATTGCACTTTCTCTTTCACATGGAGATTACAAATACACAAAAAAAAAAAAAAAACATTAGGAGAGAGACCTAATATTTGTCTCTCTTTAAAGCACTGACTCTATTCTTTCTAACTTGCTCTTAGACTATATTTTTCGTGGCACATTACAAAAGAATAACAACCCACCCATATATAGAACTTAAGTGCATAACATACTTC
Source organism: Dalbergia cultrata (assembly GCA_031216105.1). Taxonomy (NCBI): domain Eukaryota; kingdom Viridiplantae; phylum Streptophyta; class Magnoliopsida; order Fabales; family Fabaceae; genus Dalbergia; species Dalbergia cultrata. Next base: position 12,600,228 of record CM062345.1, read on the forward strand.
ACTATTAAGTAAAACACAACAACTTGATTTAGTTATCTAGCATACACGATTTGCACAAGTCATAATTTAGCAAAACTTATCTTGACTTGTGATGGACAAATTCAACTTGAATTTTGTACAAATCAAGATTAGAACCTAGAGTATTCTTTTTGACTTTTTAACCACATATGCACCTCCCAACTATCTTAATGTAGTAAAATTGTACTTGAATTTCATGTAAGGTGACATGAATTACACTCTTGCATTTATATTTTTAGCCACCAAAATTGACTTTATATATTTTCACACTTTAAAGTGTCGCGCCATTGATCTTTTAGCTAATATAAACAATTCAATGATGCTGTAATTTGTTTACATAACATAAATTAAAACTGAATCCTTTTATTTCACTTCTAGAAGCTAATTCTTATAATGACTGAAGGGGTGGCCGTTGGATGCGGATGGCAAGCCTTTGTTGCGTATGTAAACGTTGGCTGTTACTATGGAATTGGCATACCATTGGGCTCCGTTTTAGGCTTCTATTTCCAATTTGGTGCTAAGGTATGTTTCTTGTTTGATTGGAGAATAAAAATGAACGTAAAAATTTATATTTATATAAAGTTCATTTATGTAATCTTTACCCCTATAGGACCTGTCAACTAAACATACTCTGGCTATATTTCTCACCCAATGCTTTGATTTGGATTCTTGCATTTTTATATTGAAACTCGTGTCTTTGTGTAGGGAATATGGATTGGAATGCTAGGTGGCACGGTTTTGCAAACACTTATTTTAATGTGGATCACATTCAGAACGAATTGGAATAAAGAGGTAAAGATTATAAAGATCTGGTCGCAGTAGTAATCATTCTGTCATACAATATATATATATATTTATAATGCAAATTTTCTTGATTGAAGGTTGAAGAAGCATCCAAGAGGCTGAACAAGTGGGAAGACAAGACGGAACCACTGCTCAAGAACTGAAGCACGTACTTCATACCTTGTAACTTATTTTAGGTTGAAAGCCAAACATCAGTTATAAAGAATTGATGTTTAGGAGAACTTTACATTGTTTCCAAAATCTTTTTTGAGAGTATCCGTGTTCACAATTTTTTTCTTCAGTATTCTTGCTAATGGGAAATAATGTGTAAAAAACTGAAAATTTTAATTATAAAACATCAAAGAATATTATAACATCCCGTAATTGATTCCAAAATCCTATGTTGAGAATTCCAGTTTGGTGACATTGGAGAATTCTCGCCCAATATGTGAAAATTTGGAGTATCCAACTGGAAATTCTTGATGATGACATTAGATTTTCCCATCTATTGAAACTTCATGTTGAGGGCATGTTTGGTTAAAAAGTAAAAATGAGGGTAAAATTTCCTCAAAGGAGTTAAAAGTGTAAAATTATATATGAATCTTATTTGGAAAATTTTTACTTTATAACCAAACACGCCCTCAATGTAACTATAGTTTACACATAGTTTCTCATTAGTTTAGGAAGCTTTCATCTTGGTGACATGGATCCTCCAATAAATATTTTTGGAGCATGTAAACTTCTCATTGATGTTTAGTCACATTTCACTTCTTATCTAATTCATGTTAAAAAAAAATATAAAATAAAAATAAAACTATCACGTGTTGTCAAATTAATATAATTTTGACCTGCTCCCTTTATTATAGTTTGTTGTAAATTTTATTAAAAAAAATAGTTTGCTGTTACTTGTCTAGAAAGAAGAAAGTGTTTTTTCTGAAGCACCAAAAAAAAAAAATAAAGAAGAAAGTGAAATTAAGTTATTGATTTTAACTGTGTCAACAATTACTTTTAATATGAAAAATTATTTGCTTCTTTCAAAGACATACCTCCTTGTCCACAGTAGATATCATGATACACCTTCCAACTTTTCTCCCCTCCTCTGCTATATCTCTTTCCTCTTCCAATAGTATTTAAAAAGGATATTATTGAAAAGAAATAATTAATACTACTTAAATTTTTTAAATAAATAATTATTTCTAGATAAAAAATTTTTTAAAATAAATAATTATTTAAGGATGGATAGAATAGTTAATTGATATCTTTCTTAGATTTTTTTCAAATATACTTAATTATCTATTATCTATTCCCCGTATTAAAAGTATCCGGTGGTATCTATATTAAAGGACAACAAATTTTTTCTCCAAAAAAGAAAGGCAACAAATCTTAATTATTCACAAACTGATTTAGTTTTTGTAGAAATATTTTTCAAAAACCAAATGCTAACATCAATAAAATGTGATTTGGATTGGCATATGAATAGTTTGGATTTGAATACCCTAAAGTGAGGATCTCATTTTAGAAAGTAAAGTGAGGAATTTCACAGTTAAATTAATAGAGTTAAAAAGAGTTCCATCTTTTAAAGATACTCCCTGAAAAGTTCCTTGCCAACATTCCTAAAGTCTTTTTTCCTTTATTTATTTTTTATTTGTTGGGACAAGTGATGGGCATGCCATTGGAGGTGAAGAGAAATATGGGCATGTAACTGTAGGTCCCTAATGCCAGCATATTTATTTACTAATAAATTTTTATCGACAATTATTACATATTAAAAATATATCTTTTGAGTGTTTTTGACATATACTAATTATCGATAAAAGTCTATAAGTATTTTTAATGGTCACTTTATGTTGAAATTACTTTTCTTCACGATATTTTTATTGGCACTTTAATTATTGAAAATCATTGAACATACTCATTTTTTTATAGCGTTGCCATTTGGACTTAGACAGTGAGAGCTACAGTGGAAGAGGGCACTATTGGTTCGTATCGTGTATAAATAGATTGATAGATATAGATAAATTATCTGTCACTTTAAGAGTTTTTTTTTTCAGTTTATAATACTCATTATTCTCACATACTAAGGAAGTATTTATGATTAACTTTACAATTTTATCTGCCGCCAAATTTTAAACATACCAATATTTGAGAAATACAGTATGACATTAACAAAATAAATTAATTAAATGTTAAAAATTATGTAAGGATATTTTGATAAACATATTTCATAATCAAGTCTTGATTTTGGTTTCCTTATTTCCGGAGCATATGGCTAAATGACAAGTAATAAGAAACAAAGAAAGCATCTCATAATAAGGATGGCATCCGGACATAGTCTTGGGAAAAAATTCCCCTAGCCTCGTAAATGAAACGGATAAACAAAGTGTAGGATCGCAAGATAATTAATGTGGTTAAGCCTTTAATGCCTACATCCACATTTTGGGAAGGGGAAAAATTCATTAATTTCTTCCAAAACACAATTATGAATTGTTTTGGAGTAAAAGATACACAAAAGTACTCTTTTGCGCCTCATAAAGACCCAACCCATAAAAAGAATGCCATCACACCACAAAGAAAAATACACACCGCTTTAGGGGTTTGAAGAATCCTAATTTTTTCTCAGATCTGCCCCCCCCCCCCCCCCCCTTTTTCTCTCTCTCTCCTCTTCTCACTCTCCCTTCCTCAACTCTCTCAGTCTCTCATGCCTCACAGTGAATATGAACTCCACCCGAAAACACCAATCTTACAACTTTTGCATGGAAAAACTGCAAATCCTTTACCAATGTAATTTTTGAAGATGAAGTTGCAAACTCTCCATTAATTCAACTTTTGAGGATGAAGTTAAACCCCTCTGCGATGACAACTATTGAGGATAAAGTTAAAAATCCTCCATAATACAACTTTTGAGGATGCAAACCCTCTATCATTACAAAATCTGTGTCTAACTTCATAATTGTCATTTTCCACCCAATGGTGTAACTAGCATAACAAAATCCAAGCGAAAATTCAATGATGTAATAAATTAAGTTTCCACTACTTTTAGGTACACAATTTCAAGCAGAAAATTTAGTAAATAAGGATTGTCAGCTGTCGAGCTAAGGCTAAGTATGTCAAATTAACTTCAAACATTCTAGTATTACAAAATGTTTTAATATAGAGAGAACTATATGAACTGATAATAACCATCCAACTACTACGAAGATTAATCATTTGCTGAGAAAATAAGCATAAATTTTAAAGAACTAACAACCAAGGAAGCACCGATACGACATGTTATAGTGATACAACATGACACGGACACAGGGACACGACAATTTTGACAAAATATAGGATACAATACAACTAGGATACATTGTATAATAAAACATAAAAATAACATGTTATAATGAGAAAAACCAAATCTAAGCACTCTTACGGCTAAAAAAATTACAAGAATGACAGTTGTATCAATTTTTAATCTAAGCACTCTTATAATAAAACCAATTTTTTATTCTTGTAATTTTTTTGCCAAAGTATCGGTGTCGCAAAAGTATCCAATACGGGTGCGGCAAGGTTTTTAAAGTATCTATGCTTCATAGCTAACAACTAGACTAAAAAAATGTAGGAAGTGTCAGGCTCTTCTTACCATAACGTTTTCAGGTGCACAAACTCACAAAATTGGAAGAAATAGTAGCCTATAACGATTTTACTGCAAGAGTGTCAGGAAACCTGGAAAGCAATTAGAATACTTCCTATCCACATGTTTGGTCTCACAGGATCAATAGGAGGAACAACAATACACCTGTGACCTTCCTCGTGTTGAATTGTATGTTTTTATTCTTCCAATAAAGAGAGAACTAGAGATATAATAACTGTAAGGAACTGTCTAGTCTAATAGCAGATCATTAACAAAAATGCCACATATTTTAGTTTGTACTACGAAGGGAAATCAAATGTGAGTATATTTGTCAGGACTACGTAAAATAAGTGCAGAAGGAATACACTTTGGAGCTACTGTCTCAGTGTGGAAACACTGTTTCAAACTGACAGATGAAACTTTGATTGAACATCGATATCAACTTATTTAGGTGGAAACAATATATGACTTACAAATAAGTGTACAATACTAATATATAAACTGGTTCCAGTTGTTCTCACCAGACAAAAAGATGGCAATTGAATCCAAAAGCCCTCTTCTAAACCACGAGAGGAACCAACTTTTGATGGGCTGATGCCTAATTTAAACTTTCAAATTAACCTGTGCAAGAGGAGAAATACGTGCATGCTCTTGAAACACTAGCTGGATGTACTCCACAGTCCACACTCATTAATAAAGTGACATTTCGGTTAAGAGACACTTTTAACTTTCACTTAAAGGTGAAATATCATTCTATTAATGCTATGAAGCACATCCGGCTGGTACTACAAGAGTGTGCAAGTATTTCTCACCAGCATAGCCTGGTTGACAAGAAAATGATGTGCAACTCTTCTAGTATGAATTCAATGGTATAAATGAGATAACTTTTGTGTCAATCCCGCATACCAAGTTCCACCTCAAGTTCATCATCATCTTCAAACAGCTTCAAAAGACGAGCATGCTGCTCTTCCCTCTTCTTCTTCTGCCATAATTTGAAAAGAAAAGCACAAAATGCTATGACAGCCACCACACCAAGGCAGATTATAACTATCTTAATCCCCACAGAGCTTCTTGAAGCAGGAGGGTGATTCACATCTTTATCTTCATTTGTAGTTCCTGATGGGTGATCTAGTCCTGTTAAGATCCATGGCAGATCAGAGAAAATAATGAAATTGAAGACTTTTTTAATGGAATTAGAAAATGAGGAAAGGTGGTTTATGGCCTTATATAGGCTAATAAGTACAACTAATCATCAACTAACTCCTAACAAGCTCCTAGCCAAATCAACTCATTCAAATTAACTACTAATAGCAACCATAAACTCTAAAAATCATTTAAAAGCACAAAATTTTTCATGAGCAAAACCCTCTCCTGCTTCCTTAAAAGAAATTGGAATGATCACTAAATGAAACTATGAATAAGAAAGTTAGCTGATTACAAGGGGGCATTATGTATTATCATGTATATATAATGTAGTAAAGCAACAACCCATAAGGGTAAAAGCTTAGCTATAAAATTATTATGAGACAGAATCATAGGGTTTCACTACCTTGCCAAAACATTTTTATACCATAAGGACAAAAGGCTTATAAAATTTTTATACCAATTGATTTTCAGATAACTAACAAAATCTCAAATTTCTTATTAACCCAATAAGGAAAGGCATAAATAAATAAAATAAAATAAAAATAAAAGGGAGAAAGAGATACCGGAAATGAATTGGAGATGCAGAGAGATCAAGGCCAAGAGAAATGGGTATGGCAGAGATCTTAGGGCTGCTGGCATCATGCGTCGCTTCTCTTCTCTGCCCCTCTCTCTTTATTTCTTTCTCTCCCTAGCAAGTGACAACAAAACAACAAAGAGAGCAAGGTGGGGTGTCTCACTTCAATTCAAGTAGTGCCCAACAGCTGACTGCGATCGAACATCAAACTCATTTACCACAGTTACTGCGTTTCGTTTGTGTCTTTTTTATTTTATTTTATTTTTTATTTCACACGTGAAAACCGTTTCTTCTTTCTTAGCTAAGAAATGAGATTTATACTTACAACTTATATGATATTCTTTGAATGAAATCTAAATTTTACTTAATTTAAATCTCATATCTTATTCAAAGATATATAAGAGTGTGTCGACATGATGTTTTATAAATTATAAATATAAATAACATTATTTTTCTTAGTTTGTGTCAATGACTCAATGCCTATAAAGCATAGACACCGACACCAATACAAAGTCACATCAAACTTAAAAAATTAAAGAACACATACATGGGATATATAAAAAATTAAAGAATACATACACAGGATATATATATATATATATATATATTGTTATATGATTTTTTTTTGTTTGGATTTATTTGGTTGTGCTTATATAATTTTTTTATCTAATTAATTTTTCTTTTTATTTTTTGTGATCAATTAAAAAATTTTTAAAATGAAATAATTTAACAGCACAGGTCCTACTAAACAACTAAGGTTAATTTTGCACTCATGTTGGTATAAAAAAAATTTTAAAAATAAAGAAATCAACTCAGGTGTGTCCGCAGCGTGTTCAAGCCCAATTCAACCATGTCTAGTGCGTGTCCAAGTTAAAAAAATTATTTTTTTAATTGAACATCTACTATACATGTCCGACATGTACGTCCATTTCCGACACGCGTTCGTGCTTCTTAGCTCAATGCTAAATTTTCATGTGCTTATTTTCATATTAGGCAGGAAAGCACCACTAAGGTTACAACTACTGTGATAGGACCAAAATATTACTACCTTTGTGGGTTTGTCGGTGACATACTAATGTACTAATCATATATTGGGATATTAGCAAATATTACAACACACGGTGCTTGAAATTTTGTACAAAGAATACTATATTAGAATTTGATTTCAGAGTGTAAACAAGTTTATTTGGTTTGTGTTTGAATGAAAAATGAATCCAAATTGATTAAGTTTAATTGAGTTAATTTCGTTTGATTTTTAAAATTTTTTTGATAAAATTTCATTCAACTTCTTCACGTTTATAAAGATTTCAACATGTCCTTAATTTTTTCTTTTTTTGTCCTAGTTACATCTTTAACATTTCAAAGTGATTTAATTTTGCCCTTTTAATAGATATCATCCAAATTATAAAATGAAAAAAATGTTGATGTATAGGTCAAATTATGATGGTAGGAAATCACAAGAAAACATAAAATGTCAAATTTTCCGTAATAATTTGAATGTCATTTATATTTTGATATATGTAATAAAGTAAACATAAGAATACAAATAAATTAAAGACTATTATTTACTCCTTTAATTTAACTTCGTAATTTATCTCTATTGATATATGTAATCAAATGCCAACCTAACATCCATCCTCACAATTTCTTATTTTTAAAATGATAAAAGTTTTAGATGATTATTTGCATAGTATAAACTGATTTATTTAAAACTAATGTTATATTTTTTTTTAATAAAATACACTTTTATTATCTTATCAGGAAACTTAAAATGCAAGAAAATTTTATTAAAAAATAAAGTGTATTTTATTGTTAAAAAAATGAGGGGTGAAATGTATAATAAAATACACTATTCCTTACAAATACTCTTTCCAAACGCAAGGTTAACTCCTTTGTTACATACATTTCACTCCATACCACAATCAACTATCGAACAAAGTACTAAATTAAAGGTTTACTTGTTCAACTCGTACTTCACGTTAAATCTATGACAAATTGGTTAGAGTTTGTTTGGCCTGTTAATGTTATTTTGTGATCTATTGTGACCCATTAATCTTCTTTTTTTTTTTTTTCTTTCACCAAAATAGATACATTCATCATAGGGATAGATGTCAAACAATATTGCGTAACACCAAAATAGAACCATTCATCTTAGCAATAAACATTAAATAGATTAATGCATATTGTTATCAAGTCGCCATGATCTAAATTAAAATATGCCCATTTTTTCACTCCTAAATGCTGATTTAACTACCTTTCTGGTCCTTCATTTTAACTAGTTTCCAGAACATTTGATTGGGGATACTATGTACCAATGCAAAGCAAACTAAGGACCGACGAGCAAAAACCAATGCAAAAGCAAAAATAAGAAACTACTATAGAAGGAAGGATTTTTCTAACCTGTGCCTCGCATGCAATGGTTAAGAAAAGTGGGGCCTAACACTAATCAGAAAACAATACAATCAACGCTGAGGTCTAAAACTAATCAGAAGACAATCATTTGGATGGTGCATCATGTTTAGAAAATTCCCAAGATGGCTGCTCAGAACCTGACAATGTAACCCCAAAATTCAGTAGACCCCTTAACCATTTAATCCTATTTACAAGCTCCTCCAAGTCCAAAATTGCAGCTTCTGTTGTATTAGAAGACATGGAATTCAGACCAAGGCTTCCATTGCTTCTAAACTTCTTTGAGGGGTAATTAAGATCATATCCACCATTTAAGGCAGTCCATTCCATATTCCCAATTGATGCATCCATACTGCATGAACTTGAAACACTGTCTGGGAAACAAGTTTTTTCAATTTTATTGTCATTCTCCATAACCTTTCTAGTAATGCTAAATTTCTTTCTCTCCACTCCCCAACCAGCTGTAGAGTCTAACAGGCCCTCAGAATCCCGAGAAGAAGAATGGTCCTGAGAAGAAGAATGTGTCCCTACTGTAGACTGACCAACCTCCACTGCTCCATCTGTTGCATGGACGTTCACATTACCCCCTGAATTAGTAAGTTGTTTGAGGTGAAAACAGCAAAACTTGCTAAGATCAAATTGAAATCTATCAAAAAGTAATAATAACAATGCAACAGCCAGAACAAACTGCAAAGTGAATAATTAAAGTCTGCCTTTTTTATTTTTTTCGGTTTCAAATAAGTATCCTCCAACTAAAAATAATCCTGTCAGAGCATTTGAAGTCTCATAAGAGGCATACCTCCGCCAAAACTGGTTACTCCAACTGTTTAATTGTCTAAATTATCAATTTTAATCTTGTTCATTCATCTATTAGGAACCCTAACAAATCACTTCAGATGTTGCCCGTCCTTCCCGGAAAAAGAAAAAAGGACAGAAAGTCCTCTAAATTTTTTTATTTGGATAGCAAATAACTTACCCAAATACTACAATACTAGGTTTTGCTCCTGCCGGTTTTCCTTTGTTTTCTCCTTCCTCTCTCCGTTTGTTCTCCTGTCTCCTATTTCTTTTTCACCCCCGTTTTTGTCTCTATTATCATCTGACCTAATGTGCCCCTCAGCCCCCAACCAACATTAGCATTTAGCAAAATTAATCTTCAACTCAGCAACAAACTTACAGTTTTCACCTTCTTTGCACTCTTACAAGTAAGACATAGTCAACAAATATGCCATTAAACAAGAAGTCAAAACAGAAATATCTTGATGCTGTTACCTGAATTTGCTGGATTAATTATCTGAGCACAAGGATATCCATATACACCCTCCTGCAACTTCTGCAAGTAAACAAAGCTTTGAGAATGCAAACTTACAATGTGAATGATCTTAACTAAACTAAACAATCTTCATGCAAAACAGAAAAACCATCTACACATGAAGACACAGACATACTTAACAGTATTCACAAATCAATGAGGTCAAGTCAGCAAAAAATTACAAGAAATCATGAGATTAGTGGGAAAACTACAGGGTAATTGCATACGGAAATAATTTCAACAACTTTTATTTTTTTTTACACTCCCGTGTAACATATCCCAGCTGGTGGGAAAAAAGGCTATGGTGGTTGTTGCCACTGTATTTCAGTTTCCCTTTTCAAGTATTCCTTGTTTAGATTTTGAAAAATGCATTTTGTTCAAAGCTGAATTCCGTCCTCATTTTCTGGTCATACACCCATAAGAACATAACCCACCCATAGATATTATTTTGAAAACAAATGTGGAAACTGTGCGAAAACAAACACATTTTCGCACATTATTTTCACTTTTAATAAAAATTTAAACAGAAAACAAGCAAGTATAGCTCTCATTAGTATTTGGTGTCTTATAGCAAACTAGAATCCACAAAATGCCTTTAAACCATACAGATGCATACTACGAATACAGATGTTTCACGGCCAGTTTTCACTGTAAACCAATGGTTATTAAAACTAAGTCACTAAATTCAAACCCCACATACTCCCATTATAGTTTTTGTACACACAACCCCTGCTTTCTCATTTTTAGAAGAATCATTTCTCTACTAAACTTCTACTGAATAACAAGAATTGACAAGGCAGCATTCAGCACATTGTCCAGTAGTTTATTTGTTAATATATATATATATATTATAGAAAGCAAGAGATAGAAGTACTGGAGGACACAATATACTCAACATCGGAAAACGTAAAGAGAGAATCATAACAAAAGAAAGGAAAGTCCTAAAAACTAGTAATAAAAGGAGAATTGTTCAAGCCCTCAAGAAGACCGTGTGCTGAGCAACAAAGTGAAGCCGTGAAAAGAACTCCATCGACAACAAATTCAGAGGAAAGAAGAAACCCTTAGAGATGTGAGCAATCCTCCCCCCCAAAACAGCACATTGCCACAATATTTTACTTTCTAGAAACCAATTTGTGTACAAACAGATACAATGAACTTGGACAGACCCAAGGCTCACCAAAACAGGCAAACAGATTATTCTAAAATCTAAAGAAAATGCAAGGTGAGCAATGACAAAATAACTAAGGCAGAGTTTCAGTTGCAGCTCTTCACATGATACAAAATCTCTGCAACTGAAATTTTATTCCAGGCACTTCAGGGCATTTAATCAGATCTACAAAATTTGACGACCCAAACAAAAATTGAAGAGTAAAAATTAATAATACATTGTAATATCATACTACGCATATGGAGGAAATATCATTTTATTTATTAAGAGTTAGTTTTGACACAAAATTCAACTAGAAAAATACATACATGTGCGAACATAAATTATGATTTATGAATAGAAAGACAACTCAAATTATGGGATTATAACTACATACAAGGGGCATAGGCATTGTCCAACCATTTTCTGGGCACCAGACCAACGACGGGCGTAGGTCCTTGCTTAAAACAACATAAGATGTCCCTTCACCCAATGGATGAGGTAGCAAATCAATCTAGAAAGAGAATTCAGAAAAGTTAGATATAGTAAGCTAGATATATTAACATGCATGCAGGATGCTTAAGTATTTCCATATAAGTAAAAGTTTCATAGACAAAATTTGAAAGAGAAATTCTTTGAACAAGAAGATGAGTATGCGACAGCCAAAAGTGGAGTACATAATTTGTCCATTTTATCTATAATAATGTGTTTCTTCTAAGACCAGTAACAACATACGAACCAAAACTACATAATGCACCAAATTAGATGAAAGACAAATTAAGGTGGGGGGACAAAATTGAATCACCCCTAATCCATAAATACTACTGATTTGATGAATTATAAATGTCAAACCCAGAACAAATAAAACTTTAAGGACAAATATAAAACTCAAAAATAAGTTAAAGGTTAGTGTTAGAATATGTGAATATCTGTAATTATGAATATTATATTTGTAATTAGGAAAATATATATTTGTAATTATGGTGTACTTATTTGTACTTATTGCACAGTGTCTATATATACTCTCTCTGTTGTGTAGTTATGACAAAAGGATTCCTCGTGACTTTCTCTTTCTCTGTCTCTCAACATGGTATCTAGAAGCTAAGAAAGAAAGAAAGAAAACCCTACTCCATGCCGTCAGGAGGGCCCACTGCCCTCTGGTGAAATTCTTTTTTTGGCCAAGTCATGTTTCCCTTCCGGTTTGCCGCCTTCCCCCTCCACTGGGTCTCCTTTCCTGCGAAAAAACCCTCGTCCGCCTCCTCTCACCACCGCCGGCCATTTTTCTGACGCCGATTCACACTGCCGACCCCACCCCTGGCCTCGCCCCGCCCTGCCCCCCAAAGCCGAACCCCACCGACTGCACCTCTGGATCTGCTGTCACACTCCGCTTCTTCCTTCTACGATGTTTTCAGCCGCCGCACCTTCTGGCCGTGCGTGGCAGCGCGTCAAGCCTCTGTTCTTGCGTTAGAGTCGCGCTACTCTCCTCACCCCAAATATGTCCTTGGTTTCGCGATCCGTGCTCTCCGACCACATCACTTTTTGGTAATTCCAATTCTGCTTTTGGTAATTCCAGTTCTGCCCCTGCCTCCTTGAGCCCATGGCTGCCACCGACTCTTCCTCTGACAATAAGAGTGTTCTGAAGATCGAGCCTCCAGCATTCACTAGTTATGTCAGTGTGCCTCTTTCCACTGACAAGCTTAATGGCAACAATTATGATACTTGGGCATCTGATATCCAGTTTTGGCTGTTGGGACAGGACTATGCCGACCATGTCACCAAGACAACTGCCGACATCTCAGTGGCTGAGCGCCCCCGCTGGGTTAAGATTGATATCCAGCTGTGCAACAATCTCAAGTCCACCATTGCTCCTTCCATCAATAGATATTTCGGGCTCATATTACTTGTGACTCTGTCTGGACGCAGGCAAAGACCTTTTTCACCAATGACACTCAACATCTCTATCGGGCTTGCCAAGATCTTATGAGTGTTATTGTTCCTCACCAGCTTGATGGTTCTATATCATCTTATTTGGGTAAGATTCACAGTGCTCTCCATGATTTCAATGAACTCTTACCCCCTACTGATACCTCGGCGAAGGAGTTGGAGCAACGTAGCTCTTTCTTTATGCTCATGCCCTTATATGGTTTACCTCCAGAGTACTCTAATACCCGTGATTAGCTTCTGGAATCACCACCTATGCCTACTCTCTCCATGATGTCTACCTCTCTACTTCGGGTTCCTACCAAACCGCCCACTAAGTTGCTACTTCCTCCGCTTCGGTTGATACCTCTGCCCTCGTCACACAGAGTACCAGTTGTGGCCGTTCTTGAAAGTCCCGGCCCAAATGTGATCACTGTCATAAGTTAGCCCACACCATTGATCGCTATTACACTTTGCATCCTCACCTCCGCCCTACTGTTGATGTTGTCCAGGCCAGTGTTCCAGCTACCTCAGACTCACTTGTTTCACATCAATCGTCTCCAGCTGACTATACTAATTTTTTGAGGTGGTTTGAGCAACGTCAGAACTCTGGTTCCACTTCCTCAATTGCACATTCTAGTAATTCTTTTGCTTGTCTCTCTCAATCGGCCTCATTGGGTCCTTGGGTTCTTGATTCCGCAGCCATTGATCATATCTCCGATAATAAAGCTTTATTTTCCACTCTTTCTACTTCTAGATATTTACCTACTATCATTTTGGCCAACGGTTCTCACACAGTCTCACGGGGTGGGCGCTGCCAATCCCCTACCTTCTATGTTGGTTGATTTTGTCCTTTATGTTCCTGGTTCTCCATTCAACCTACTCTCTATTTATCAGCTAACTAAAGCCCTTAAGTGTATCATTTCATTCACTAAGGATTCTGTTTACTTGTAGGACCGAAGCACAAGACGGATGATTGGCACAGGATGTGAGTGTCATGGCCTACACTGGCTCCGCCCCCCATCAAGTGTTTGCTACCTCACCACCAATCCACTCACCCTCCATGCACAATTGGGTCATCCCAGCCTTGCAAACTTGCAACGCATGGTGCCTAACCTGTCTAAACTATCCAGTTTGCTTTGTGAATGGTGTCAACTTAGGAAACACACACGGAGTCATTTTTCCAATAGTGTTAGTAGTCGAGTTGCGTCTCCCTTTACTTTAATTCATTCAGATATTTGGGGTCCTAGTCGCACGGTATCTAGTTTAGGATTTCGTTATTTTGTTACGTTTATTGATAACTATTCTTGTTATACTTTGTTATTTTTACTGAAAAACAGGTCTAAGTTGTTTTCTATTTTTACCAATTTTTATCAGGAAATAAAAACTCATTTTGGTGCTCCTATTCGCACTTTACGTAGTGATAATGCAAAAGAATATTTGTCTCATGATTTTCAACAATTTTTAGCTTCAAATGGCATTCTTCACCAGACGTCTTGTGCTCTTACATATCAACAGAATGGGGTTGCTAAGCGCAAGAACAGTTATCTCATTGAAACAACACGTATTCTTCTTCTTCATAATCATGTACCTTTTTGTTTTTGGGGGGATACTGTTTTAACTGCATGCTATTTAATCAATCGCATGCCTCCTGTGTTTTGGGTTACCAAGTTTCCCACTCCATCTTATTTCCCCATGACCCCTTGCATTCCCTTCTCGCGCATGTTTTTGAGTTAACTTGTTTTGTTTACAACTTAACTCCTAGTCTTGACAAACTTTCTGCACGTTCACTTAAATGTGTTTTTCTTGGTTACACTTCGTTTCAAAAGGGTTTTCGGTGTTTTTCTCCTACTTTGCGTCGTTACCTCGTCTCCACGGACGTTACCTTTTTTGACACTATTCCCTTTTTTGAGTCATCTAACCATTCCACCTCTCCTACTTCTGAGGAGCCCTTGTTTCCCGTGATCCCTATGCCTTTGCCACCCATTATCCCTACCCCTACGCCCTGCCCCCTTCAGGTTTACCATTGTCGAGCCCGTTCACTAACTGAGCCTGTCCCACCTCAAACACCCATTGCACTTAACCAACAGTCGCCGCCCGCTCCTATTCCTTCCTCTGAGCCTGTCTTGGCTGATGTGGACTCTCCTCCGGTGCCCGATCCTTTGCCGCCTTTGGTCCTGCCGTTGCGCCTGATCTTCCCATTTCCCTTTGTAAAAGTATTCGTTCCACTCGTAACCCATCTCCTCACTATACTGCTTTGAGTTATCACCGTTTATCTTCTCTGCATTTTGCTTGTCTGTCTTCTTTGTCTATTCCTAAGACTACAAGTGAGGCCTTTTCCCATCCTGGGTGGAGAAAAGCTATGATTACTGAGATGTGTGCACTTAAGGACAGTGGTACCTGGGAACTGGTGTCTCTCCCTCTGAGCAAATCTGTGGTTGGTTGTCGATGGATTTTTACGTTTAAGGTGGGGTCTGATGGCCAAATTAATCATCTTAAAGCCCGTCTTGTTGCTAAACGGTACACTCAAATCTTTGGTTTGGATTATCGTGATACTTTCTCCCCTCTTGCCAAGATAGCTTCTGTTCGTCTGTTTCTTTCTATGGCTGCTATGCGTCATTGGCCTCTTTATCAGTTGGATATTAAGAATACCTTCCTCCATGGTGATCTTGAGGAAAAGGTTTATATAGAGCAAACTCCTGGGTTTGTTGCTCAGGGGGAGTCTTCTGGTCTTGTTTGTCGTCTTCGAAAATCACTATACGGTCTTAAGTAGTCTCCTCGGGCTTGGTTTGGAAGGTTCTCCATTGTGGTTCAGCAATTTGGCATGACTCGGAGCGAAGCTGACCAGTCTGTGTTTTATCGCCATACTTAGAGAGGTTGCACCTACCTAGTTATGTATGTTGATGACATTGTCATTACAGGGAGTGACACTCGTGGCATAACACAGATCAAACAACACCTATCCAATCACTTCCAGACTAAAGACCTTGACAAACTCAAATACTTCCTAGGTATTGAAGTAGCACAGTCCAAAGATGGCATAGTTCTCTCTTAGAGAAAATATGCCGTTGACATTCTAGAGGAAACAGGTTTACTTGCTGCAAAACCTGTTGATACTTCTATGGATCCTAATGTTAAGCTCTTGCCAAATCAGGGGGAGCCACTATCTAACCCTGGGAGATATAGAAGATTGGTTGAGAAATTGAACCATCTCATAGTTACTCATCTAGACATTTCTTTCGCAGTAAATGTGGTTAGTCAATTCCTAAACTCACCGTGTGAAACTCAGTGGGATGCTGTTATACATATTTTGAAGCATGTCAAAGGAGCACCGAGGAAGGGCCTTATTTACAAAGATAAGGGGCATACTGAGATAGTTGAGTATTCTGATACAGATTGGATAGGATCCCCTTCTGATAGGCGTTCCTCTTCGGGGTAATGTATACTTATTGGAGGCAATCTCATATCCTGGAAGAGTAAGAAGCAAACTGTAGTTGCACGGTCTAGTGTTGAGGCAGAGTACCGTGCCAAGACCTCAACCACATGTGAGCTTATCTGGCTCAAGTAACTCCTCAACGAACTTCAATTTGGGGAAACCAAGCACATGACACTTGTTTGTGATAATCAAGCCACTTTACACATTGCCTCAAATCAAGTTTTTCATTAGAGGGCCAAACACATTGAAGTTGATTGTCACTTCATCAAAGAGAAGATTCTATCTGGAGACATCACCACAAGCTTTGTCAATTCAAATGACCAACTAGCAGATGTTCTCACCAAATCATTGAGAGATCTTAGAATAAGTTGCCTATGTAACAAGCTGGGGCATATAGAACAAGCTAGGTGCATATGATCTATATGCCCCAGCTTGAGGGGTAGTGTTAGAATCAGTGAATATCTGTAATTAAGAATATTATATCTGTAATTAGGGAAAACATATATTTATAATTATTGTGTACTTATTGCTATATGTCTTTATATAATCTATTAGTTGTGTAGTTGAGACACATGGATTCCTTATGACTTTCTCTCTTTACCTGTCTCACAACGGTTAGAACTTAGGCTAGGATATGTTTGTGTTAACATTAGTCTATAATACTACCGTAGATGTCACAAGCAAATTATGTTAGTGGATTGGACAAAGTCATCACTGAAAAACAGATTGACATTTCAAACATAAAGGAAAAATGTATAACAAAACGTAAGAGATGAAAATGAAGCATAAGAACAATTTTACAGGACAAAGAGTCTATTAAGATAACAGAAAACTCCAACTTAATACCTTCATCTTAGTTTTCTTTAATAGAACTTAATCCATTCAGCTTAGTGTTATGTGCACTTTGGTTCTAGAATTTAAGAACCGCACAATCCCCAAATGTCCAAACGTGTCCATTTCAATCCTTTCAGCTGACTGTTTTCCTCTCTCTAACAGAGAAGGACACATTTCACTCATAAAAACAACTTTGTAAGCAAGACTGACCTTGCTTCATTCACAAAATCATATTCTACGGAGTTCCTCCCAAATCACAATCTAAATTATCGCCCAGGTTATTTGAAGGACCCTGACTTCATTTTTTGCAGTGTGACACAAATGAAGAACAAGGACTTGGGTGCCCATAAAAAGCTTAGTCCGTTAGCTTGAGTGCAATTCTTGCACCTTTAATGGCAGATTATTAGACAAACAAATCATGCGGAATAAGATTAGACGTTTGACTCTATTTGATGTAAAACACATGATCTTTCTAGAAGAGTTTCCCTCTTCGATATGTTGAGATATTGGAAAGCTACGCTTCATCAATAGTTTTTTTTTTTTTCCTCTTCTCTCTTGTTCCTATAAAGACATCTCTTATCCTCCCGTCTCTTTCTATTCATCTTTTTATCTTAATAAAATTCTTCTTTACAAAAAAAAAAATAAAGATAAGAAAAGAAAAGACAGCATTAAGATTCCCCAATTCAAACTTTTGTGATGGCCGCTAGAGTAGAGAATGCCATTATTCATTAAAAAATGGATAAATTACTAAAAAAATGGACAAATATTTCTGGAAATCCGAGGACCAACTTGGATTTTCTCAAAGTTCACAAAATTGGACATGACCTTAAGTTAAATGGAATAAATTGGAGTATGGCCATAGGGAAAAGTAAGGAAGTACATCCTAAACTGAAATCATTAAGCAACAAGGAGGCAAAAAATTCACAGCTTTCATTAAAGTAGGATAAATCCCAAAATGACAGATCCCTTCCAAATAATTCCAGCATTATATATAACTAGACAACATAAAATGCAACTGCAAGACAGCAAGTATTACCTTAGCTTGATCATCACCCAATATATTAGCCACTCTTCCCGACCAATAGCAACCATCTGTCCACCAATCTACCAAATCCCCCACCTTCCATTTATTATCAACAATAACTATCACATCTGCGATGGTATTGACATCAGGCTTTTCACTTTTGTGACAGACAGTAGGAAATGAAGGTCGTACCATCAACTCCCAAATGACTCCCTTTGACTTGCTAGTATTAGTTGGAGACCTCTGATAAATCTGGATCCAAGATGGCTCTGCAAACAAGTTTAGTAACAATAAATTTAAATAAGTTGATCTTGCAAGTTGCAACTACTGCGGTGTTAATTCCTAGGAGATATAAACTCTACCATTTAAAAGGGCAAAGGAAGAAGTTTGCAATTCTACGACACATGACAATAGGGATTAAAGAGCTCTCTTGAACACGTTAAAGTATCCTTGTAATAAATGTATATGCATGAAGTCAATAAGTTATTCAGTTGATAATTGCTCCTGTAATTAGCCTTGTAACTAACAACTGCAAGTATAATTTTGGTCCTTGTTTAGACCCATCTCTTATCCAATAAATCCCACCCTGCGATATCCATTGCCCATCAAAGAAATCACAGCCATACTTTAATCTCAACATTTACCATCCCAATCATGCTCAAATTCCAACAAACCCCATCCCCATCATGTCTTAATTACAGAAAATCCAATTGTTGTGCTTCATCCTCTCAAAGCATCAAGTATTGTTTCATTTTCTGACCATATCAAAAGTAAAAAGGAAACAATCACAAAACCTTTGAGATCATCATACATGACAAACTTTCCTGTAATGCTGATATAATCCTTCCCATGAAAAACCATATCATCTCTGCCAAAACAAACTAATTGACAAGTAAAGTTGCATTTGAGCACCTTTCAATGACATATTTCGACTTCCTTTTAGATCATTTTGTGGGGGCCCCTGGGTTCCTCAATCTGCACAACCCTACTCTTGTTTTCTGCAAGTTCCTTTGATGTTCTATATATCAAGACATCAAGACCTAGCCTAGTTCATTTTCTCCATTCTTTCAATCGTTTCATCTTAATTTTCCATCATGTCACACAATGGATTTGGCATCTTCATTCATATCTATTATTCAATTTGTCCACAAAGTGTTCCATTTATTACCACCAAGTTAGGCCAACCACCTACTTGTCCAAGGAAACTGTAAAGATACAATTTCCTAGACAAGGGAAGAAGGTAAAGCACCTTACAAAGATGAAAGATGTCCTAGGCTCCCTGTAATTGCTACCTACAAAGATGAAGGTTGATGCATTGAGCAAGGTTGATATTGGACATCTTATAGCTTTTCAAGACATATTAGGTGTCACACAAATAAAGATCATTACACCAAAAACACAACTCAAGCTCCATTGTTTCAAACATGATCAGTTTTAAATAAGTCAGCTCATGCAGTGACATCCTTTGGAAAGGCCTACAGTATTTTGTTAAGCTTTGCAGCAAGAAGCCCAATTCCAACGATCAAGTCAAGCACAGGAAGAAAAGTACAACACTTCATGATTCTTAGACTCTCTGCTATTTCACCTGAACTAGAGCCTTATCCACCACAAAACCCTGACTAATATCAACAATGATCATCCCTTGTTTACTAAGACTTTTCAACGTTGATTGCATATCACTAACATGACACTGCCCGCAATTTCACCCTTCATCCTAATAATAGAATATCTTACCATAATATTACAATATAGTACTTTTGATGATCATGCAGATGCACATAGTAGTAAAAGAAAATGCTGCCCTTTTTGCAACAAGTCACTCCAAGAGGTGTTGCCCTTTTTGCTTCTTTGGGACACCTTGTCCAATATCTGCAGGAGTTATAAAGGGCCAAGGAAAGAGGATTGAATTCTTTGACATTCTTTTGACAACTATGCAGAAAGATTGGAGAACTCTCAAGTTTATGGTTATTTCGAGGCCTCTTTACCTTTAAAATTTATTTCTCCAGCGGACTCATTTTCATCTCTCTTTTCCCCTTCATTTCTCATTATAAGGTCTAACTTATCTCTGGAAAAAAAAAACGCTTCAATTGAGTGAACATCAAAGAATATCTTTTCTTTTCAACCTAAGTACCTAACTACATTACACTCGATCAGAAAGAAAATGTTTTCATTACACTAGGCATCACATGAACAATCAATAAGTTGATTGAACTCTGTTTACAGTTTTAACTCGGAGCAAAGACTTACTTTGGTCGGGGTAGTCAATGTACTCCAAATGATACTTCATCATACCATTTTTCTTTCGGATCTCTCTTATCTGAAAGAATAATACAAAACAATAAAAGGTCTTACCATGTATAAAATTCTATACGCAAAAAATCTAGCATTTTAAACTCTATTTTAGACATACCCAAGAAAAAAATGATGGGCGCTAATGAAGCATCCTAGAACCTAGAACCTAACAAGAAATGCTTTGGGGAAAATTGCATGCAACAGTTTAAGTGTTTAACCAAATGATGCATACAGCCTGATTTTAGATTACCATGTTGCTACGGAATCTGTCATGGACTTATTTTGAGAGCCACAACTAATATTTAGTCAAACATATAATGCAGCTGGAAAGGTTTTCAACAGAAAATGACAATTGAATTTCACTTGAAAAGTATGCAGCATAAATAAAAAATAAAAAGAAAATCATGGCTTAAAGTTCTATTTATTTAGGATCCAACTAAGCCAAACCCTAGATCTATTGGGAACTAGAATTCAATGCTTACAAAAACAAAAAGCCCTTTTAATTTCAAAAAACATTTTTTATTTTCGTTTCTTAATTTCAAAATGAGTTACAAAAATGCTACCTTGTTTTCATTTTGTTTTCTATTTTCAGAATTGTATGAAAAAAAATGATAGAAACACCAAACTCAGTAGAACACGATATTTGTGACAAAATGAACATTCGGTAAATGTATCTCATAGCTAACATTTTTGCAGTTTGTCTCTATAAGAAACAATCCAGAGAAGAGGAATACACCTTGCATCGAAACCATGCACCACGGTAACCACGCTGAAAGGATCTGGACTCAATCATCTCCCCAACTTGCAATTTAAGGTGATGACGCATCTTTAATAGAGGCACTTGCAACCACACTCTTCTACACTTTTTCAATACGAAAACTTGACACTATAAGGGCTCTAAAAATCACTACCTTGCCAAAACATTTTTATACCATAAGGACAAAAAGCTTATAAAATTTTTATACCAATTGATTTTCAGATAACTAACAAAATCTCAAATTTCTTATTAACCCAATAAGGAAAGGCATAAATAAATAAAATAAAATAAAAATAAAAGGGAGAAAGAGATACCGGAAATGAATTGGAGATGCAGAGAGATCACGGCCAACAGAAATGGGTATGGCAGAGATCTTAGGGCTGCTGGCATCATGCGTCGCTTCTCTTCTCTGCCCCTCTCTCTTTATCTCTTTCTCTTCCTAACAAGTAATAACAAAGGAAAACAACAAAGAAAGCAAGTCGGGGGGGTCTCACTTCAATTCAAGTAGTGCCCGACAGCTGACTGCGATCGAACATCAAACTCATTTGCCGCAGCTACTGCGTTTCGTTTGTGTCTTTTTTATTTTTTTATTTTTTTTGTCACACGTGAAAACTGCTTCTTCTTTCTTATAAGACATTGTGTCGACGTATATCTATTTATCTTTGAATGAGATGTGAATCTTATTTAATTAATTTCATATATGATTCAAAAATATATAAGAGTGTGTTGGTACGGTGTTTTACACATTATGAGTACAAATAATATTATTCTTCTTAATTTGTGTCAATGACTCAATGCCTATAAAGCACAGACACTGACACAAATACAGGGACACATCAAACTCAAAAAATTACAGGACACATACACGGGATATATATATATATATATATATATATATATATTGTTGTATGATTTTTTTGCTTGGATTTTTTTTTATGCTTGTATATTTTTTTATCTAATTAATTCTTCTTTTTATGTTTTTTGTGATCGGCTGAAAAAATTTTAAAATGAAATGACTTAAGAGCATAACTCCAACTAAATAACTAATTTTAGGCTTATGTTAGTATTAAATTTTTAAAAATAAAAAATGAAAAAAACTAATTCAGATGTATCCCTAATGTGTGCAAGCCCCGTCCAATGGTGTATGGTGTGTATCCGAGCTTAACAAATTTATTAATTTTTAATTAGACACCTATAACTACATGTGCAACATGCGTCACGCGTTCGTGCTTCTTAGCTCGATGCTAAATTTTCATGTACTAATTTTCATATTGGCCAGGAAAGCACCGCTATGGTTGCAGCTACTGCGATAGGACCAAAATATTACTACCTTTGTGGGTTTATCGGTGATATTCTAATATAGTAATCATATATTGGGATATTAGCAAATATTACAACACCTGGTGCTTGAAATTTTGTACAAAGAATACTAGATTAGAATTTGATTTCAGAGTGTAAACAAGTTTTTTGGTTTGTGTTTGAATGAAAAATGAATCCAAATTGATTAAGTTTAATTGAGTTAATTTCGTTTGATTTTTAAAAAAAATTTATAAAATTTCATTCAACTTCTTCGCGTTTATAATGATTTCAACTTAGTCCTTATTTTTTTTCTTTTTTTGTCCTAGTTACATCTTTAACATTTCAAAATGATTTAATTTTGCCCTTTTAATAGATATAATCCAAATTATAAAATGAAAAAAAAAAGTTGATGTATAGATCAAATTATGATGCTAGGAAATCACAAGAAAACATAAAATGTCAAGTTTTCCATAATAATTTCAATGTCATTTATGTTTTGACATATGTAATAAAGTAAACATAAGCATACAAATAAATTAAAGACTATTATTTACTTTAATTTAACTTCTATTGATATATGTAATCAGATGCCAACCCAAGGGGCTTTTTTTTTTATTTGATATTCAAAGGGGTGTTTTACACATATATGATCTATTGTGGGGAAAAATTTTGGTGTGGTGCCGATCAAAGGAATCTGCCACAGGCGGAGAACAAAATTTTCTTAAACAAAAAAAAAAAAACTGAGAAAATGGATCCGCCAAAGGCAAAGTATGGAAAATTATAAAAAAAAAAAAAACAAAACTGCAAAGGTCTCATCTTTCTGACAAAAAGTAACGTGAAAGGTTAAAAAAATAGAGAATATTACAATTTCCAAAATTTGAAAAAATGGAAGGCTGGGCCTGACAAAAAGAATCCGGGAAAAATAATTTACATATGGTTGTTAGGATGGTGATATATATAGATATGTGATTATCAGGTGATTTACCTTAGTATGATCTAAATTATTCCGCCTATGGTGGATTCAATATAAAAGGGGTCAAAGCATCAGAATCTCTGTGTGCACAACTGCCATGGATGGAACCCGCGCCTGCCACCTGCAGTCCGCCTTCGGCGGATTCCCTCCTGGCTGGACAAGACACGATGAGCACGGAGAAGGCAACAGGGGAGACACGTGGGGGGAGGGCTCTGCACGGATGCAAACTTGCTCAACCTGCTGCCTACAGTCCGCTTTGGTGGATTCCCTTCTACCCTGGACCAGCTGGCTTGCACGGAGAAGGAAGCAGGGGAGCGACGCGTGGGATGAGAGGGAACAACACCTTCTCAAGCCCGAAGCCAAGTTCACATGCGAGCCTCCTGTTCACTTGCATGCGTTCCAATTTTTTTGAATGCATTCAAAGTGAAATGATGCAATAAGGGAATATGAAGGCAGTGTATTATTGAGGGAGAGTGAAGAGATTCCAGATGGGAGGATGATGGGAGGACGGGTTACTATAAAAGCGAGATGGGGGAAGGGGTGCCAACCTAGAAGAGAAGCGAGAAAAAAAATACACACACAAATTGTTGAAAAAAAAAAAGAGATAGTTAATTGAGAAAATGGTGAAAACCGATAATACAATGGATCCAAGCGGTCATATTGCTGTTGAAGTTTTAGAGAAAAATGTAATGTATTTTTATTTTATTGTTGAAATTTATATTGTTTATATTTTCTGTATGTTAATATATCTGTTTAGTTGATTTTTTTAGCAAAATTGAATTAGTTAAAAGCTTAGTTAAATATATTTATGTGTTGTTAGTGGAGATGTTTATTTTTTCTAAGTTGACATATTTTATTAGAATATATATTATTTTTAATGTACTGTTGAAATCCATTTATTTATTGGGGGTTGATTTTTTTTTTTCAATTTAATGGAAAGTAAAACATAAAAATTGAATTAGTTAAAAGATTATTTTAATATATTTATGTTTTATTAGTAGATAAATTTATTTATTTTTCTGAGTTGATGTAGTTTGTTAAAGGATATATTAATTTAACTTCTTGTTGAAATCAATTTATTTAGGAATGATTAATTTTTTTTTTAATTTAACAGAGAGCAAGACGCAAAAGTCAAATTAGTTAAAAGATTAGTTTAATATATTTATGTTTTATTAGTAGATAAATTAATTTATTTTTCTGAGTTGATGTAGTTTGTTAGAGGATATATTAATTTAATTTGTTGTTGAAATCAATTTATTTAGGACTGATTAATTTATTTTTTAATTTAACCAAGAGCAAGACGCAAAAGTCAAATTAGTTAAAAGATTAGTTTAATATATTTATATTTTATTAGTGGACATATTATTTTTTTTTTTGGAGTTGATCTATTTTGTTAGAGAATATATTAATTTAATTTGCTGTAGAAATCCATTTATTCAGGTTGATTAATTTATTTTTTAATTTAATAGAGAACAAGATGCAAAAGTCATACTAGTTAAAAGATTAGTTTAATAAATTTATGTTTTATTAGTGGACATATTAATTTTTTTTAGTTGATCTATTTTATTAGAGGTTATATTAATTTAATTTGCTGTTGAAATCCATTTATTAGGTTGATTAATTTATTTTTTTAATTTAATAGAGAACAAGACGCAAAGTCATATCAGTTAAAAGATTAGTTTAATATATTTATGTTTTATTAGTGCACATATTAATTTATTTTTTAGTTGATCTATTTTATTAGAGGTTATATTAATTTAATTTGCTCTTGAAATCCATTTATTAGGTTGATTAATTTATTTTTGAATTTAATAGAGAACAAGACGCAAAGTCATATCAGTTAAAAGATTAGTTTAATACATTTATGTATTATTAGTGCACATATTAATTTTTTTTTTTAGTTGATCTATTTTGTTATAGGATATATTAATTTAATTTGTTGTTGAAATCCATTTATTCAAGTTGATTAATTTATTTTTTAATTTAACAAAGAACAAGATGCAAAAGTACAATTAGTTAAAAGATTAGTTTAATATATTTATGTTTTATTAGTGGACATATTAATTTATTATTTTGAGTTGATATACTTTGTTAGAGGATATATTAATTTAATTTGTTGTTGAAATCCATTTATTCGAGGTTGATTAATTTATTTTTTAATTTAACAGATAGCAAGACATATGAGAGCTCGGCATTTAAAATTGCCTTTGATGAGAAATGAGATACGAGCCTACGTGCAGCGTGCTAGCCTACTCCGCTTTGTGGAAATTGGTGACATAGCAGTAAATCAAAAGCGTATATCAACACTGGTTGAGAGGTGGAGGCCCGAGACTCATACTTTCCACTTTCCATGTGGGGAGTGCACTATCACGTTAGAAAATGTTTCTATTCTGTTAGGGCTTTCGGTAAATGGTCGACCTGTGATTGGATCTACTGTTAATAGCTATGAAACACTCCCTGATTTGTGTCAATATCTACTGGGTGTTCGTCCTTGGCCACATGATTTTAGTGGAGGTGCAATAAATTTAATTTGGTTGAACAACAGTACTGGAATTCTTGAGGCCAATTCTGATTTGGCAATACAACAACTTGCACATAGTTTCATATTGGCCTTGTTGGACCAATGTATTCTGCCTGACAAGAGTACTGCTGAAGTACATGCAAAATACTTGCAATTGCTTGAAGATTTGGAGCAAGTAGGATCATATAGTTGGGGCTCAACATGCCTTGCTGTACTTTTTCGAGGGCTTTGTCGTGCTACTCAAATTGAAACTAGAGAAATTAATGGGTGCGTTGTTCTATTGCAAGTATGGGTCTGGCAGCGGATGCCCTTTTTGGCTCCCATACCCTCCATGCCTTTTGTTTTTCCCCTTTGCCGGAGGTAATATGTTTTCACTTGAAATTTAAGATTGTTCTTGTTAAAGTAATAATTAATCTTTAATTAAGATAATATCTCATAGATGGAAGCGACCACGTTACCCGCGTGATGTTAATGTAAAGGACCATCATAATATAAGGTTGCTGATAGACAATTTGGGACATCAGGTAAACATTTGAAATATTATCCAATTTTTATGTGGTCTATAAAGTTATCATGATTTGCATATCTGATATATTTGTGTTAATGCAGTTTATATGGCAACCATATCTAGACCCTGTGATTGATGTCCTTATTCCAGACGATGTGCGGGTTGAGAGCCAATTGTTCTCATCTGTTACTTCACTTTTATGTTTTGAGGTGATGGAGTTGCACCCAACCGATCGAGTAATGCGATAATTTGGGTTGAACCAAGAAGTTTCTCTCGACCAACCAAATCTGCAGGGATTCCGCAATCGAGACTTAAGGGGATTTCCACCCACCAATTGGGAAAGACAACATCAACAATGGGTGGCAATGTGGTACCAACGTGCAAATCAGGTATTAATTGGAACTCCTACCACTGATTATCAGCCCTCCAATTTGTATCGATCTTGGTATTTATCTCACACTAGAGTTATACGGTTGTCTCCTGAGGAAGCAGATCATCCACCTGCCCAAAAAGAAAATGAACCCCCACCAGATGAAGAAGATCAAGTACCCCCCCAAGGAGAAGATGGAGCAATGCCCATCCAAACAGAAGCTCCTCATGGCCATCAACCTTTGTTTCTGCAACAGAATAACATTTTTTATTGGGATGCAAACACATTACAATTTCCTCATGGCCAATTCACTTGGTGGATATAGCAAACTACATAGATCCAAGAACCACCACGACATTCTGTTGGTGTTTTGGGCCGCCACAATGGTGTTCCTGCAATGTCTAGTGGATCCTCATCTAGAGGGAGAAGGTCTGTTCATTTCTCCCCTGGTAGGCCACAGCTATCAGCAGCCATTGGAGGAAATTTTGATTTTGCCCATTTTGGGGGTCAATCATCTACACAAGTTAACCTTGACCTCAATACAAATCCAGCTAGTCAACTTGATGATGTTTATCGGCCACAAATGGGTACATTTGATATGTCAATTCCACAGATGTTATCCCCAGGTACACATTGGGCAAACTTCGAGGTGATGCAAAGTTTGCAAGATACTGCTATATCTGCCCGACAAACAGTGATAGGAGGTGGGAAAAATGTAGACAGAGATGAGGACATGGATGATCAGGGTGGCACATATCAGGGCATGGGTGATCAGGATGGCCAAGTTAAAAAGCAATCACGTGGCATAATTAATGTGTTAGGAAAGGCTGCCAACCAAACTGTAGGAACTATACATGATGCATTACGGAACATGTGAAACCAGCTAAAAGACTAATCTATTCACCATTTGAACCACCACGGCCAGATGGGAAAGGGAAAGGTCGTAAGGGAAGTTGAGTGTACAGTACCTTTTTTTCATGTAACGTGTTATGCATTTATGTATGGACTTTCTAGTTTGTATTTGTATTTTCTTTTTTATGGAATTGTTATGATGTTTCTTTTTATGTGTTTATGTATAGACTTTGTAAAATGCATTTCTATTATTTTATGGACCTTGATGTATTTTTTGTTGATGGACCATGAATAAAAAGTAACACAATAAGTAACATCCATGAAACACAATAACCTCAATTCAAACATTAAATTAACACAATAAGTAACATCCATGAAACACAATAAAATGACACAATAATATCCATGCAATAAAATAAAATGACAAAATAACATCTAACAAACAAAATAAAATCATACATTAACATCCATGAAATAGAATAAAACGAAACACGATAAAGTGACATGACTATGAACTTGGTCTAGGAGTGTGTGGACAGCGGCTGCGACTATGACCTTCACCTCGACAAAGACAACAACGTCGAAGACCTCGCATATCACACATATCCATCTCATTAAGGAAGCGAGGTCCTCGACATTGTTGTCTTTGTCGAGGTGAAGGTCATAGTCCCAGCCACTGTCCACACACTCCTGGACCAGGTTCATAGTCATGTCACTTTATCGTGTTTCATTTTATTCTATTTCATGGATGTTAGTGTGTGATTTTATTTTGTTTGTTAGATGTTATTTTGTCATTTTATTTTATTGCATGGATATTATTGTGTCATTTTATTGTGTTTCATGGATGTTACTTATTATGTTAATTTAATGTTTGAATTGACGTTATTGTGTTTCATGGATGTTACTTATTGTTTTACATTTTATTCATGGTCCATCAACAAAAAATACATCAAGGTCCATAAAATAATAGAAATGCATTTTACAAAGTCTATACATAAACACATAAAAAGAAACATTATAACAATTCCATCAAAAAGAAAATACAAATACAAACTAGAAAGTCCATACATAAATGTATAACACGTTACATGAAAAAAAGGTATTGTACACTCAACTTCCCTTACGACCTTTCCCTTTCCCATCTGGCCATGGTGGTTGAAATGGTGTATAGCTTAGTCTTTTAGCTGGTTTCACATGTTCCCGTGGCTGTAATGCATCACGTATAGTTCCTACAGTTTGCTTGGCAGCCTTTCCTAACACATTAATTATGCCACGTGATTGCTTTTTAACTTGGCCACCCTGATCACCCATGCCCTGATCTGTGCCACCCTGATCATCCATGTCCTCATCTCTATCTACATTTTCCCCACTTCCTATCACTGCTTGTTGGTCAGATGCAGCAGTATCTTGCAAACTTTGCATCATCTCAACGTTTGCCCAATGTGTACCTGGGGATAACATCTGTGGAACTGACATATCAAATGTACCCATTTGTGGCCGATAGACATCATTAAGTTGACTAGCTGGATTTGTATTGAGGTCAAGGTTAACTTGTGTAGATGATTGACCCCCAAAATGGGTAAAATCAAAATTTCCTCCAATGGCTGTTGATAACTGTGGCCCACCAGGGGAGAAATGAACAGACCTTCTCCCGCTAGATGAGGATCCACTAGACATTACAGGAACACCACTGTGGCGGCCCAAAACACCAACAGAATGTCGTGGTGGTTCTTGGATCTGTGTAGTTTACTGTATCCACCAAGGGAATTGGCTATGAGGAAATTGTAATGTGTTTGCATCCCAATAAAAAATGTTATTCTGTTGCAGAAGCAAAGGTTGATGGCCATGAGGAGCTTCTGTTTGGATGGGCATTGCTCCATCTTCTCCTTGGGGGGTTCTTAATCTTCTTCATCTGGTGGTGGTTCATTTTCTTCTTGGGCAGGTGGATGATCTGCTTCCTCAGGAGACAACCGTATAGCTCTAGTGTGAGATAAATACCAAGATCGATACAAATTGGAGGGTTGATAATCAGCAGTAGAAGTTCCAGTTAATACCCGATTTGCACGTTGGTACCACATTGCCACCCATTATTGATGTTGTCTTTCCCAATTGGTGGGTGGCAATCCCCTTAAGTCTCGATTGTGGAATCCCTGCAGATTTGGTTGGTCGAAAGGAACTTCTTGGTTCAACCCAAATTGCTGCGTTACTCAATTGGTTGGGTGCAACTCCATCACCTCAAAACATAAAAGTGAAGTAACAGATGAGAACAATTGGCTCTCAACCCGCACATCGTCTGGAATAAGGGTATCAATCACAAGGTCTAGATATGGTTGCCATATAAACTGCATTAACACAAATATATCATATATGCAAATCATGATAACTTTATAGACCACATAAAAATTGGATAATATTTCAAATGTTTACCTGATGTCCCAAATTGTCTATCAGCAACCTTATATTATGATAGTCTTTTCCATTAACATCACGTGGGTAACGTGGTCGCTTCCATCTATGAGATATTATCTTAATTAAATATTAATTATTACTTTAACAAGAACAATCTTAAAATTCAAGTGAAAACATATTACCTCCGACAAAGGGGAAAAACAAAAGGCATGGAGGGTATGGGAGCCAAAAAGGGCATTCGCTGCCAGGCTGATGCGAGCTGTCGCTACCCGCAACAAATTTAAAATAATTAAAATACTAAATTGCACCAAAAATGTAATAAAGGGCACAACTCAGGTCGTCTCACAAGGAAGTGTTCTAATTGATTCAACAAATTGGGGAATTTTTGGAATTATTCAAAGCAAAATTAAATTGAGGAAATATGATGAGAAGAATTACCAGCACAAGGATTCCGTCAGATTAAGAGTTGTTCAATCATTGACTCAAGAAATAAATTCATGATGGTGGTTACTTTCATTATTCATGCTATCACATAATAATGATGTAATTCTACTTAGCAATCATACAATCGCATTCTCACTAAGGGTTTGGCTAACATATGGACTAGTAATTCACGATCGTGATTCTATGAACCTATGATAGTCTGATTACCAATTACAGCAACCTAATTCCTAACGGAGTTAATTTCAATCCCTTACCAATTTGGATGTAATTAAATCAATCGATCCAATACCCCAATGGTATCTAAATTATACATGCAAACGAATGCACAATCAAACCACCCTCAAAAAATACAATTGCAATAATCATCACAACCAATATTAAAGAGAGAAGATAAGAGGGAAAGAAAAACCAACCATGAATTGCAAATAAAAATTGGAGTCTCAAGAACAATCTTAATCTTCAGTCATCCATGTGCACGGCAAGGAAATTACTCCTCTATAGGGGGAGTTCACAACCAACGTCAAAGAAAATTGATAAATTCTCACCCAGAAAATACTGAAATTCAACAATGATTGGAAACCCTAGCCTAGAGAGAGAGAGTAGAGAGAGAGAGAGGGAGAAAGCTAAAACCTAAACATAAAAACGTACTGAATGCTTTTCCAGTCTCCAAAACG
Organism: Dalbergia cultrata; assembly: GCA_031216105.1. Taxonomy (NCBI): domain Eukaryota; kingdom Viridiplantae; phylum Streptophyta; class Magnoliopsida; order Fabales; family Fabaceae; genus Dalbergia; species Dalbergia cultrata. The sequence continues at coordinate 12,631,540 of CM062345.1, forward strand.
GAGTTAAAATAACAAATGGTTCAAAACACGGAACGAAGCGTGTGCTCGCTGAAGCTCCACTCACTTATGACCGCTATAGCAGTCTGGGACAAATGCATACACCAAGAGCACAAGTGCTTAAGAGTACGCTTTTTCCATCTTAATCACAATTTTAGGCCTTTAATTTCAATGTGGTACACCTTCAACTAAACTTTTTTTTTTCAGATTTTTTTTTTAATATCAACCATGCAATATTTTTTTTTTGTGTGCCACTTACTAAATTTTGGATACACATTGTTCCTCCCCCACACTTAAATTGGAGCATATCTTCATGCTCTCCCCCACACTTATGCTCAAGCACATATATGAATTTGCACAAATGCTCTCCTAAGCCTAAAAGGTTAGGAAGTTTCATGGTTTTTCACTTTTGGCTAAGGATGTGCTAAAATAAAAGAATGGGCAATAAGGCTCAAAAGGGCTAAACAATGGTAACATGCAAAAGGTGGCTATATGGGCAAGTGGCTAAAAACAAGAAAAATGCCTCAATCATATTTAAGCATGCATATGGAAACATATTTTCAAACAAGACCTTAAGCAAGTTCTAGAACACAAATCCAAAGAGGGAAACACACATGAACAATTAGCATAGCACAAGATAGTCTAAACAAGAGGCTCAAAATCTCACAGGTAAAAGTGTATGTACTCAATCCAAGCAACAATGAATCCACCAAGCATGCAATACAAGATAGAGTCAATGCCAAGCAAGTCAATAAGGTGCATGTGGTGTAAGCCTATTCATGTGATCTCTAAGGTGTCAAAGGAATGGTGTAGGACACAAATAAAAATACATATGATGCATGACTCAAAACTAAAATGAAAATAAATAAAATGCAAAAAAAATAAAAGAGAAGAGGAAAGAAAAACCTCACGGTGGGTTGTCTCCCACCCAGCCTTCGCTTTAACGTCCCTAAGTTGGACGGTCAAGACCCTCATGGAGGGTGTACAGCTTCAACCCAAAGATAGGCCAACTGAGCCCTTAGATCTGTTGGGGGCTCATGGAGGTACATCAGCCGATGCTCATCAATGGTGCACCGAACCATCTTGGAGTTCTTTAACTCAATTGCACCATCGGGGTGCACATGGTTGACCAAGAATGGCCCCCTCCATCTAGACTTCGGGTCTCCAGCCATCAGTTTTTCCAGGGCTTATGTAGCAAGATCCACTGTCCCTCACAATGCTTCTTATCCAACATGGGCTGGTCATGGAGCACCTGGCAAACTGATGATTGCTGCCTGTGAGGTGTACCTGTATCTGAAAGGTTGGGACATTCTAAAACAACAGGTGCATCATATCCCATGGAAGAAGAAAAAGTGGAGAATGGAGGATCTGGATTCTTTCAAAGTAAAGTATCATATGCATCTTCCACTAGGGAGTCAATGACATCAATGCCAAATACAGAGTGTTCCTCAAGGGGGAATTTCATGGCATCAGATAAACAAAATTGGGCTTTCAAATCCCCGCACTCCATGGATAATGTACCAGCATAAACATCAATTTTGGTTTAAGCAGTTTTCAAAAAGGATCTACCCAAAATTAATGTATGCTGGTTGGCATCAGTGTCATTCTCCATCTCAAGCACATTAAAATCAGCAGGGAATATTAAATCATTTACCTTGACCAGGACATCTTCTAGTACCCTCTCTGGCTTTGTGATGCTGTGGTTGGCAAGTTGGATTGTCAACCCAGTGGGCTTGAGCTCCCCAAAGTGTAAGGACCTGTAGAGTGATTTTGGCATAACATTAATGCCAGCCCCGAGATCAGCCATGGCTTGCTTGATTTGCAGGTTCCCAATGGTGCAAGGAACATTGAACACGCCTGGATCTTTACACTTAGATGGCAAGTTGCCTGGCTTGATGATGGAGGAAGCATTCACCCCCATAGTCACCTTCTCCTTTTCATTGCCCTGTGGTCTCCTTTTGTTGGTGCATAAATCTTTCAAGAACTTGGCATACTTGGGAATCTGCCTAATTGCATCCAACAGAGGAATGTTGACTTCTACCTTTCGAAAGGTCTCCAAGAGGTCTTTTTCCAACTCCAACTCATTGGACCTCTTGGGTCTTGTAACTCTTTGTGGAAAAGGCAATGGAATAGGTCTTGCTACCTGCTCTTTTGCTTCCTTTTGTTGGGGTGCAGGCTTAGCTTGTTGCATCTCTGACTGAATTGTCTCTTCCTCCTGGCTCTCAACCACAACCTGCTCTGAAGGACCAGCAACCTCAGGTAAAATTGTACCAGACCTCAGAGTAATAGCAGAAACGTTCCCTTTGGGGTTGGGAACTGTATGAGAAGGAATAGTAGATGCACTTCCCTGCTGGGATTGGGAATTCTCAAGCCTCACAATTGCATTTCTCATATCTTGCATGGCTTGTTCCTGTTTCCTTTGTGTTTCTATCATCATCTCTTGCCATGGTGCATCTGAAGGAGCAGGAGGGGCAGGTAGTGCTAGAGGCTGTTGAGGGCTAGGAAGCTGTGGGACAAGTGGTTGCTGGTAGACATGGGGGTTGCTCTGCTGCCTTTGTTGGGGTGGAACATACTTTTGCTGTTGCTGTGATGAGTTGTTCCACCTGAGGTTGGGGTGATCTCTCCAACCTGGATTATATGTGTTGCTGTAAGGATCATACCCGCCGGGTTGTTCTGATTTTGAGGTCTACCAGGAAACACATTACTAGCAGCAACTAAAGTGGGGTCCTCCTGTAGCTGTGGACATACATAAGTGGTATGGGTATTACAGGAACAAATAACACAAGCTGTCTGAGGTGAAGGAACTTGTCTCAACTGATTCAGGGCTATCTGTTTGAGAAACTCTGTCAGTTCATCCAACTTCTTCTCTACCCTGCTACTCTCAACTGAAGAAACTTCACTCACATGATGAGTACTACTACCAGCTCTGGACCCAAACTGCTGAGAGTTTTCTGCCATGTTCTCAATCAGAAGTCTAGCTGCAGTAGGAGTCTTGTCAACTAATGCACCCCCACTGGCAGCGTCAATCATGCTCCTCTCCATAACCAGCAGTCCCTCATAGAAATACTGAATGAGAAGCTGCTCTGAAATCTGATGTTGGGGGCAGTTGGCATATAATCTCTTGAACCTCTCCCAATACTCATAGAGGGATTCACCCTGCAGCTGTCGGATGCCACAAATGTCTTTTCTGATGGCGGCTGCTCTGGAAGCTGGGAAGAATTTTTCTAGGAAGATGCGCTTCATGCCAGCCCAACTGTCAACTGTTCCATGGGGAATATAGAAGAACCAGTCCTTGGCAGCTCCTTCAAGGGAAAACGGAAAGGCCCTTAGCTTGATTTGGTCCTCCGTTACCCCCTGAGGCTTCATCGTCACACAAATCACATGAAATTGCTTGAGGTGTTTGTGTGGGTCTTCCCCAGATAACCCATGGAACTTGGGCAAGTGGTGTAGGAATCCTGATTTGAGCTCAAAGTCACCTCCCTGATCAGGATAAATGATTCCCAATGGTTGGTAGTTTAAGTCTTGGGAAGCGAGCTCCTTCAAAGTCCTTTTGTTATCAGCCATGTTTCCTGAAACACTAGCAGCAGGATCAGAAAGTTCAGGAGAAAAATAAAAAGAATTATCAAATTCTCTAGTTGTATCAGAAGAAGAGGGGTTGTCTAATAAATTAATTCTCTCCATCGCGACCTTCCTAAGCCTTTTGGTAGTTTTCTCAATTTCCGGATTAATCACTAATATGGGAAAATTAGGAAGGGAGCGGGTCATAAAATTAAATTATAGCAACAATCAAATACACTAGGAAACAAAGATAAAATAAATAAAATTTAAATGAAACAAACTAAATTTTTTTTTTGTGGATATAAAAAGAAACAATCAATAATTGAAACAAAAAATAAAATAAAATAAAATAAATAAATAAATACGAAAATAAAATAAAATAAAATAAAAATAAATAAAATAAAATAAAGAGTAAAAAGAATCAAATAGCACACTTCCCCGGCAACGGCGCCAAAATTTGATACGAGCTGTCGCTACCCGCAACAAATTAAAAATAATTAAAATACTAAATTGCACCAAAAATGTAATAAAGGGCACAACTCAGGTCGTCTCACAAGGAAGTGTTCTAATTGATTCAACAAATTGGAAAATTTTTGGAATTATTCAAAGCAAAATTAAATTGAGGAAATATGATGAGAAGAATTACCTGCATAAGGATTCTGTCAGATTAAGAGTTGTTCAATCATTGACTCAAGAAATAAATTCATGATGGTGGTTACTTTCATTATTCATGCTATCACACAATAATGATGTAATTCTACTTAGCAATCATACAATCGCATTCTCACTAAGGGTTTGGCTAACATATGGACTAGTAATTCACGATCGTGATTCTATGAACCTATGATAGTCTGATTACCAATTACAACAACCTAATTCCTAACGAAGTTAATTTCAATCCCTTACCAATTTGGATGTAATTAAATCAATCGATCCAATACCCCAATGGTATCTAAATTATGCATGCAAATGAATGCACAATCAAACCACCCTCAAAAAATACAATTGCAATAATCATCACAACCAATATTAAAGAGAGAAGATAAGAGGGAAAGAAAAACCAACCATGAATTGCAAATAAAAATTGGAGTCTCAAGAACAATCTTAATCTTCAGTCATCCATGTGCACGGTAAGGAAATTACTCCTCCATAGGGGGAGTTCACAACCAACGTCAAAGAAAATTGATAAATTCTCACCCAGAAAATACAGAAATTCAACAACGATTGGAAACCCTAGCCTAGAGAGAGAGAGTAGAGAGAGAGAGAGAGGGAGAAAGCTAAAACCTAAACATAAAAATGTACTGAATGCTTTTCCAGTCTCCAAAACGGAGTTAAAATAACAAATGGTTCAAAACACGGAACGAAGTCGCGTGCTCGCTGAAGCTCCACTCACTTATGACCGCTATAGCGGTCTGGGACCGCTATAGCGGTCTGGGACCGCTATAGCGGTCCTGGTCATTTGCTCATGAGTGCTGCAGCCAAGTTGTCTCTCTGGTGACCGCTATAGCGGTCATGTGCTCGCTTAACAACGCTTCGTATACTTTGAAACCCATTTTGAGGCCTAAAATGTTTGAATTAGCTCTTGTCTCTAGAAATAGAAGTTGTATCTCTTTGAACAAGCTTTCCAACGCTGCAAGAATCATGTCAATCGGACATCTATAGCTCCAAATATTGGCAAAATACCAACTGAGGATAAAATTGGACAGCATCACAACATCAGAAACCTTTAATCTTGCAACCTGGAAAGTCTCTGCAAGCAAATAACACTCACAAAAAAGGGTTAAAAATATAGGAAGCTCTAAAATATATTTATTCATCAAAATGGTGCAGAGAACCATGATTTTATTCAATGATATACCGTTAAGACCAAATACAAATCTACTAAATGTTTACCAATTAAGCACATAAATATTGCAATATGCTTAGAGTTGAATAGGAAATGAGATGCATGAATGCAACCCATCATAGGCCCATACTTGCAATAGAACAACGCACCCATTAATTTCTCTAGTTTCAATTCGAGTAGCACGACAAAGCCCTCGAAAAAGTACAGTAAGGCATGCTGAGCCCCAACTATATGATCCTACTTGCTCCAAATCTTCAAGCAATTGCAAGTATTTTGCATGTACTTCAGCAGTGCTCTTGTCAGGCAGAATACATTGGCCCAACAAGGCCAATATGAAACTACGTGCAAGTTGTTGTATTGCCAAATCAGAATTGGCCTCAAGAATTCCAGTATTGTTGTTCAACCAAATTAAATTTATTGCACCTCCACTAAAATCATGTGGCCCAGGACGAACACCCAGTAGATATTGACACAAATCAGGGAGTGTTTCATAGCTATTAACAGTAGATCCAATCACAAGTCGACCATTTACCGAAAGCCCTAATAGAATAGAAACATCTTCTAACGTGATGGTGCACTCCCCACACGGAAAGTGGAAAGTATGAGTCTCGGGCCTCCACTTCTCAACCAGTGTTGATATACGCTTTTGATTTACTTCTATATCACCAATTTCCACAAAGCGGAGTAGGCTAGCACGCTGCATGTAGGCTCATATCTCATTTCTCATCAAAGGCAATTTTAAATGCCGAGCTCTCGTATGTCTTGCTGTCTGTTAAATTAAAAAATAAATTAATCAACCCCAAATAAATGGATTTTAACAACAAATTAAATTAATATATCCTCTAACAAAGTATATCAACTCAAAATAATAAATTAATATGTCCACTAATAAAACATAAATATATTAAACTAATCTTTTAACTAATTGTACTTTTGCATCTTGTTCTTTGTTAAATTAAAAAATAAATTAATCAACTTGAATAAATGGATTTCAACAACAAATTAAATTAATATCTCCTCTAACAAAATAGATCAACTCAAAAAAAATAAATTAATATGTCCACTAATAAAACATAAATATATTAAACTAATCTTTTAACTGATATGACTTTGCGTCTTGTTCTCTATTAAATTAAAAAAATAAATTAATCAACCTAATAAATGGATTTCAACAGCAAATTAAATTAATATAACCTCTAATAAAATAGATCAACCAAAAAAAAATTAATATGTCTACTAATAAAACATAAATTTATTAAACTAATCTTTTAACTGATATGACTTTGCGTCTTGTTCTCTATTAAATTAAAAAATAAATTAATCAACCTGAATAAATGGATTTCAACAGAAAATTAAATTAATATATCCTCTAACAAAATAGATCAACTCCAAAAAAAAATTAATATGTCCACTAATAAAACATAAATATATTAAACTAATCTTTTAACTAATTTGACTTTTGCGTCTTGCTCTTTGTTAAATTAAAAAATAAATTAATCAGTGCTAAATAAATTGATTTCAACAACAAATTAAATTAATATATCCTCTAACAAACTACATCAACTCAGAAAAATAAATTAATTTATCTACTAATAAAACATAAATATATTAAACTAATCTTTTAACTAATTCAATTTTTACGTTTTACTGTCTGTTAAATTGAAAAAAAAAAATGAACCCCCAATAAATAAATGGATTTCAATAGCAAATTAAAATTAATATATATTCTAATAAAATATGTCAGCTTAGAAAAAATAAACATCTCTACTAACAACACTTAAATATATTTAACTAAGCTTTTAACTAATTCAATTTTGCTAAAAAAATCAACTAAACAGATATATTAACATACAGAAAATATAAACAATATAAATTTCAACAATAAAATAAAAATACATTACATTTTGTTCTAAAACTTCAACAGCAATATGACCACTTGGATCCATTGTGTTATTGGTTTTCACCATTTTTCTCAATCAACTATCTCTTTTTTTTTTTTTTCAACAATTTGTGTGTGTATTATTTTTCTCGCTTCTCTTCTGGGTTGGCACCCCTTCCCCTATCCCGCTTTTATAGTAACCCGTCCTCCCATCATCCTCCTATTTAGAATCTCTTCACTCTCCCTCAATAATACTGCCTTCATATTCCCTTATTGCATCATTTCACTCTGAATGCATTCAAAAAAATTGGAACGCATGCAAGTGAACAGGAGGCTCGCATTTGAAGTTGGCTTCGAGCTTGAGCAGGTGCTGCTCCCTCTCTTCCCACACGTTGCTCCCCTGCTTCCTTCTTCGTGCAAGCCAGCTGGTTCGAGGCAGAAGGGAATCCACCAAAGCAGACTGCAGGCAGCAAGCTGAGCAAGTTCACATCTGTGCAGAGCCCTCCCCCCACGCGTCACTCCCCCGTTGCCTTCTCCGTGCTCGTCGCGTCTTGTCCAGCCAGGAGGGAATCCGCCAAAGGCGGACTGCAGGTGGCAAGCGCGGGTCGCATCCATGGTAGCTGTGCATGCAGAGATTCTGATTCTTTGACCCCTTGTATATTAAATCCGCCATAGGCGGAATAATTTAGATCATACTAAGGTAAATCACCTGATAATCACATATCTAGATATATTACCATCCTAACAACCGTATGTAAAATATTTTTCCACCAATCCAACATCTATCCTCACAATTTCTTATTTTGAAAATGATAAAAGTTTTAGATGTTTATTTGCATAGTATAAACTAATTTATTTAAAACTAATGTTATATTTTTTTAATAAAATACGCTTTTATCATTTTATCAGGAAAATTGAAATGAAAGATAATTTTATTAAAAAATGCAAGTGTATTTTATTTTGAAAAAAAGAGGGGTGAAATGTATAATAAAATACACTATTCCGTACAGATACTCTATCCAAACGCAAGGTTAACTCCTTTGTTACATACATTTCACTACATACCACAATCAACCATCGAACAAAGTACTAAATTAAAGGTTTACTTGTTCAACTCGTTCTTCACGTTACATCTAAGACAAATTGATTAGTGTTAGTTTGGCTTGTTATGTTATTTTGTCATCTATTTTGAGCCATTGATCTTTTTTTTTTTTCCCACCAAAATAGATACATTCATCATTGGGATAGATGTCAAACAATATTGCGTAGCCCCAAAATAGAACCATTTTTTTTTTTTTGATAATTTAAATAGAACCATTCATCTTAGCAATAAACATTAAATAGATTAATGCATATTGTTATCAAGTCGCCATGATCTAAATTAAAATATGCCCATTTTTTCACTCCTAAACGCTGATTTGACGACCTTTCTGGTCCTTCATTTTAACTAGTTTCCAGAACATCTGATTGGGGATACTATGTACCAATGCAAAGCAAACTAAGAACCGACGAGCAAAAACCAATGCAAAAGCAAAAATAAGAAACTACTATAAAAGGAAGGATTTTTCTAACCTGTGCCTTGAATGCAATGGTTAAGAAATCGGTAAAAGTGAGGCCTAACACTAATCAGAAAACAATACAATCCACGCTGAGGTCTAAAACTAAGCAGAAGACAATCATTTGGATGGCGCATCATGTTTAGAAAATTCCCAAGATAGCTGCTCAGAACCTGACAATGTAACCCCAAAATTCAGTAGACCCCTTAACCATTTAATCCTATTTACAAGCTCCTCCAAGTCCAAAATTGCAGCTTCTGTTGTATTGGAAGACATGGAATTCAGACCAAGGCTTCCATTGCTTCTAAACTTCTTTGAGGGGTAACTATGATCATATCCACCGTTTATGGCAGTCCATTCCATTTTCCCAATTGATGCATCCATACTGCATGAACTTGAAACACTATCTGAGAAACAAGTTTTTTCAATTTTATTGTCATTCTCCATAACCTTTCTACTAATGCTAAATTTCTTTCTCTCCACTCCCCAACCAGCTGTAGAGTCTAACAGGCCCTCAGAATCCCGAGAAGAAGAATGATCCTGAGAAGAAGAATGCGTCCCTACTGTAGACTGACCAACCTCCACTGCTCCATCTGTTGCATGGACGTTCACATTACCCCCTGAATTAATAAGTTGTTTGAGATGAAAACAGCAAAACTTGCTAAGATCAAATTGAAATCTATCAAAAAGTAATAATAACAATGCAACAGCCAGAACAAACTGCAAAGTGAATAATCAAAGTGTGCCTTTTTTTATTTTTTTCGGTTTCAAATAAGTATCCTCCAACCAAAAACAATCTTGTCAGAGCATTTGAAGTCTCATAAGAAGCATAGCTCTGCCAAAACTGGTTACTCCAACTGTTTAATTGTCTAAATTATCAATTTTAATCTTGTTCATTCATCTATTAGGAACCCTAACAAATCACTTCAGATGTTGCCCATCCTCCCCGGAAAAAGAAAAAAGGACAGAAACTCCTATAAATTTTTTTCTTTTATTTGGATAGCAAATAACTTACCCAAATACTACAATACTAAGAGGGCGTTTGGTTTGCATGTTTTCCGTTTTCATTTTCACTGAAAACAGAAAACTGTAGTGAAAATGCGTTTGGTTAGATTACCTTGACAATATTTTTAGAAAATATTTTCTGAATTCATTGAAAATTTGAAAACAATATTTTCACGTTTTCAACCTTTTCAACAATAATTTCATACATTGGTGAAAACGTTTTCAATTGAAAAGGCGGTGGCTTCTTTGTAATTATAGAGAAGTTGTCCTTCTTTCTCAACAATCACAACACCAGCCAGAAAGTTCCTTCTCAAATCCATCTTTCATGTCCAGCGTAGCCACCCCTCACCCCTCCCGATGCTCATCCTCACTCAACAACGAATCCCTTTGCCCATTCATGTTCTCAAAGGATACAAATCCAATAAATCACAGCCACACAAATAGGCAAGTGAGGGATAAAGAGAGAAAAAACCAAAAACATCAAATTGACAAACTGATAGTGCCCTCATAAAGCCTCATTCGCAAGATCAATTAGTGGGAACCTTTGAAAGAGAAGGAAACCAGAGAAAGGGCAACTAGCCATCGCCGGAGCAGAACATGTCAACGAAGCAAATCGCAACATGACGGACTCTACGGGAGCGGCGCGTTGTAGAAGGGTGACAGAGCGTGCAGCATGGGCAGCCAGTGGTGGTGTTGGGCAGAACCGTGATGGCAACGCTGTGGCAGTGGAGCAAATCGCAACATCAAACCAACTCAGTGGCGGAGGGAGCAACGCACTGGGACAGAGGAGTGATAGAGTGATAAAATGGGTTGCTTTATTATTATTATTATCATTAAAATGACTAGGGGAATTGAAGGGATTGCATTTCTTTTAAAAACAAAAACAACTGGATTTATAAAATGGGTTCGATGTTGTACATCGTAACGAAATTAAGTGCCTTTTCATGGGATCTATAATTATTCAAATTTTAAAATACAAACAAACGGTTATATCATAAAATAAATAAGATTCAGTATAAATTATAATTATACAAAACAATAATAAATATTTAAAATGTAAATTTAAATAATTAATAGAATTTTTTATTTTCATATATTGTATTTTTTAATTTTATATATTTTTCTTATCATTAACGATTACAATTATATTTTGGTTATCATTAATCATTGGTCATTATATTATATTAAATATAATTTTGAAAATGCTATTTGAAAACAAACACACCAAACACATTTTCATTATTTTCTTCATTTGAAAAGAGGATCTAGTTTTACAAACCAAACACATTTTCTAAAATTTGAAAATGAAAATCATTTTCAAGAAATGGAAATAGAAAATGAAAACAGGAAACATTTTCACAAACGAAACGCACCCTAAGTTTTGCTCCTGCCGGTTTTCCTTTGTTTTCTCCCTCCTCTCTCCGTTTGTTCTCCTGCCTCCTATTTTTTTTTTTCACCCCCGTTTTTGTGTCTATTATCAGCTGACCTACTGTGCCCCTCAGCCCCCAACCACCATTAGCATTTAGCAAAATTAATCTTCAACTCAGAAACAACCTTACAGTTTTCACCTTCTTTGCACTCTTACAAGTAAGCCATAGTCAACAAATATGCCATTAAACAAGAAGTCAAAACAGAAATATCTTGATGCTGTTACCTGAATTTGCTGGATTAATTATCTGAGCACAAGGATATCCATATACACCCTCCTGCAACTTCTGCAAGTAAACAAAACTTTGAGAATGCAAACTTACAATGTGAATGATCTTAACTAAACTAAACAATCTTCATGCAAAACAGAAAAACCATCTACACATGAAGACACAGACATACTTTTCAGTATTCACAAATCAATGAGGTCAAGTCAGCAAAAAATTACAAGAAATCATGAGATTAGTGGGAAAACTACAGGGTAATTGCATAGGGAAATAATTTCAACAACTTTTATTTTTTTTTACACTGCCGTGTAAAACATCCCAGCTGGTGGGAAAAAAAGCTATGGTGGTTGTTGCCACTGTATTTCAGTTTCCCTTTTCAAGTATTCATTGTTTAGATCTTGAAAAATGCATTTTGTTCAAAGCCGAAATCCGTCCTCATTTTCTGGTCATACACCCATAAGAACATAACCCACCCATAGATACTATTTTGAAAACAAATGTGGAAATTGTGATAAGCAATTTTTTTTTTTTGGCTTAATGGGATTTCATAACCTAACTGATTGATAAATGAATCATTGAAAGAGTATGAGATCACAGAAACGTAAGCACTGGCAAGGAGAAAATAACAAAGAAACAAAAAGAGCTAATAGTACAAGTCAGCAGAGAGTCTCATTCTAAACGAGGAGGAAGGACTCCTATTTTTCAATTAAGTGGAAATGGAGAAATCCCAACAAACACATTTTCGCACATTGTTTTCACTTTTAATAAAAATTTAAACAGAAAACAAGCAAGTATAGCTCTCATTAGTATTTGGTGTCTTATAGCAAACTAGAATCCACAAAATGCCTTTAAACCGTATAGATGCATACTACGAATACAGATGTTTCATGGCCAGTTTTCGCTGTAAACCAATGGTTATTAAAACTAAGTCACTAAATTCAAACCCCACATACTCCCATTACAGTTTTTGTACACAAAACCCCTGCTTTCTCATTTTTAGAAGAATCATTTTTCTACTAAACTTCTACTGAATAACAAGAATTGACAAGGCAGCATTCAGCACATTGTCCAGTAGTTTATTTGTTAATATATATATATATTATAGAAAGCAAGAGATAGAAGTACTGGAGGACAGAATATACTCAACATCGGAAAACGTAAAGAGAGAATCATAACAAAAGAAAGGAAAGTCCTAAAAACTAGTAATAAAAGGAGAATTGTTCAAGCCCTTAAGAAGACCATGTGCTGAGCAACAAAGTGAAGCCGTGAAAAGAACTCCATCGACAACAAATTCAGAGGAGAGAAGACACCCTTTGAGATGCGAGCAATTCTCCCCACCCATAGAACCCCAAAACAGCACATCGCCACAATATTTTACTTTCTAGAAACCAATTTGTTTACAAACAGATACAATGAACTTGGACAGAGCCAATGCTCACCAAAACAAGCAAACAGATTATTCTAAAATCTAAAGAAAATGCAAGGTGAGCAATGACAAAATAACTAAGGCAGAGTTTCAGTTGCAGCTCTTCACATGATACAAATCTCTGCAACTGAAATTTTATTCCAGGCACTTCAGGGAATTTAATCAGATCTACACAATTTGATGACCCAAACAAAAATTGAAGAGTAAAAATTAATAATACATTGTAATATCATACTACGCATATGGAGGAAATATCATATTATTTATTAAGAGTTAGTTTTGGCACAAAATTCAACTAGAAAAATACATACATGTGCGAACATAAATTATGATTTATGAACAGAAAGACAACTCAAATTATGGGATTATAACTACATACAAGGGGCATAGGCATTGTCCAACCATTTTGTGTGTACCAGACCAACGACGGGCGTAGGTCCTTGCTTAAAACAACATAAGATGTCCCTTCACCCAATGGATGAGGTAGCAAATCAATCTAGAAAGAGAATTCAGAAAAGTTAGATATAGTAAGCTAGATATATTAACATGCATGCAGGATGCTTAAGTATTTCCATATAAGTAAAAGTTTCATAGACAAAATTTGAAAGAGAAGTTCTTTGAACAAGAAGATGAGTATGCAACAGCCAAAAGTGGAGTATATAATTTGTCCATTTTATCTATAATAATGTGTTTCTTCTAAGACCAGTAACAACATACGAACCAAAACTACATAATGCACCAAATTAGATGAAAGCCAAATTAAGGTAGCGTGGACAAAATTGAATCACCCCTAATCCATAAATACTACTGATTTGATGAATTATAAGTGTCAAACTCAGAACAAATAAAACTTTAAGGACAAATATAAAACTCAAAAATAAGTTGAACGTTAGTGTTAGAATATGTGAATATCTGTAATTATGAATATTATATCTGTAATTAGAGAAAATATATATTTGTAATTATGGTGTACTTATTGGTACTTATTGCACAGTGTCTATATATACTCTCTCCGTTGTGTAGTTATGACAAAAGGATTCCTCGTGACTTTCTCTCTTTCTCTGTCTCTCAACATGGTATCTAGAAGTTAAGAAAGAAAGAAAACCATACTTCGTGCCGTTAGGAAGGCCCACTGCCCTTGGGTGAATTTTTTTTTTTTTGTCTAAGCCATGTTTCCCTTCCGGTTCACCACCTTCCCCCTCCATTGTGCCTCCTATCACGTGAAAAAGCCCTTGTCCGCCACCTCTCACCACCGCCGGCCATTTTTCCGACGCCGATTCACACTGCCAACCCCACCTTTAGCCTTGCCTCGCCCCCCGAGGCCGAACCCTACTGACCGCACCTCTGGATCTGTTGTCACACGCTGCTTCTTCCTTCTACAATGTTTTCAACTGCCGCACCTTCTGGTCATGTGTAGCAGCGCGTCCAGCCTCCGTTCCTGTGTTAAACTCGTGCCACTCTCCTCATCCCGAATCTGTCCTTCGTTTCGCATTGCGTGCTCTTCGACCACATCACTTTTTCGTAATTCCTGCTCTGCCCCTGCCTCCTTGTGCCCATGGCTGTCACCGACTCTTCCCCCTGACAATAAGGGTGTTCTGAAGACCAAGCCTCCAGCATTCACTAGTTATGTCAGTCTGCTAAGCTTGATGGCAACAATTATGACACTTGGACATCTGATATCCAACTTTGGCTGTTGGGACAAGACTATGCCGACCATGTCACCAAGACAACTGTCGACATCCTGGTGGCTGAGCACCCCCGCTGGGTTAAGATTGGTGCTCAGCTCTGCAACATTCTCAAGTCCACCATTGCTCCTTCCATCAAACAGACATTTCAGGCTCATATTACTTGTGAATCTATTTGGACGCAGGCAAAGACCCTCTTCACCAATGACACTCAACATCTCTATCGGGATTGCTAGGATCTTATGAGTGTCATTGCTCCTCACCAGCTTGATGGTTCTATGTCATCTTATTTGGGTAAGATTCACGGTGCTCTCTATGATTTCAATGAACTCTTACCCCCTATTGATACCTTGGCAAAGGAGTTGGAGCAATGTAGCTCTTTCTTTATGCTCATGCCCTTATATGGTTTACCTCCAGAGTACTCTACTACCCGTGATCAACTTCTAGAATCACCACCTATGCCTACTCTCTCCATGGTGTCAACCTCTCTACTTCAGGTTCCCGCCAAACTGCCCACTAAGTTGCTACTTCCTCCACTTCGGTTGATACCTCTACCCTCGTCACGTAGAGTACCAGTCGTGGCCATTCTCGGAAGTCCCGCCCCAAGTGTGATCACTATCATAAGTTAGGCCACACCATTGATCGCTGTTACACTTTGCATTCTCACCTTCGCCCTACTGTTAATGTTGTCCAGGCCAGTGTTCCTGCTATCTCAAACTCACTTGCTCCGCATCAACCATATCCAGCTGACTATGCTGATTTTTTTGAGGTGGTTTGAGCAACCTTAGAACTCTGGTTCCACTTCCTCAGTTGCACATTCTGGTAATTCTTTTGCTTGTCTCTCTCAGTCGGCCTCATTGGGTCCTTGGATTCTTGATTCCACAGCCACGGATTAAATCTCCGGTAATAAAGCTTTATTTTCCACTCTTTCTACTTCTGGATATTTATCTACTATCACTTTGGCCAATGGTTCTCACACACAGTCCCACGGGGTGGGCACTGCCCATCCCCTACCTTCTATTTTGGTTGATTTTGTCCTTTATGTTCCTAGTTCTCCATTCAACCTACTCTCTATTTATCAGTTAACTAAAGCCCTTAAGTGTATCATTTCAATCACTAAGGATTCTATTAACTTGCAGGACTGGAGCACGAGACAGATGATTGGCACTAGATGTGAGTGTCGTGGCCTCTACTGGCTCCACCTCCTGTCAAGTGTTTATTCCCTCTCCGCTGATCCACTCACCCTCTACGCCCAATTGGGTCATCCCAACCTTTCCAACTTGCAACCATGGTGCCTAACCTATCCAAACTATCCAATTTGCCTTGTGAATCGTGTCAACTTGGAAACACATACGGAGTCATTTTTCCAATAGTGTTAGTAGTCAAGTTGCGTCTGCTTTTACTTTAATGCATTAAGATATTTAGCATCCTAGTCAAGCAGTGTCTAGTTTAGGATTTCATTATTTTGTTATGTTTATTGATAACAATTCTTGTTGTACTTGGTTATTTTTACTGAAAAACAGGTCTGAGTTGTTTTTTGCCTTTACCAATTTTTATCAGAAAATAAAAACTCATTTTGTTGTTCCTATTCACACTTTACATAGTGATAATGCAAAAGAATATTTGTCTCATGATTTTCAACAATTTTTAGCTTCTCATGGCATTTTTCACCAGACGTTCTGTGCTCTTACATCTCGACAGAATGGGGTTGCTGAGCATAAGAATCGTCATCTCATTAAAACAACACGTACTCTTCTTCTTCATAATCATGTCTCTTTTCATTTTTGGCTGGATGCTGTTTTAACTGCATGCTATTTAATTAATCCCATGCCTCCTCTGTTTTGGGTTACCAAGTTCCCACTCCATCTTATTTCCCTATGACCCCTTGCATTCCTTTCGCCTGCATGTTTTTGGGCTAACTTGTTGTGTTCATAACTTAACTCCTGGTCTTGACAAACTTTCTGCACTTTCACTTAAATGTGTTTTTCTTGGTTACACTCGGTCTCAAAAGGGTTTTTGGTGTTTTACTCCTACTCTGCGTCATCACCTCATCTCAATGGATGTTACCTTTTTTGACATTATTCCCTTTTTTTGAGCCATCTAACCATTCCACCTCTCCTACTTCTGAGGAACTCTCGTTTCTTGTGATCCCTATGCCTTTGCCACCCATTATCCCTACCTCTACGCCTCGCTCCTTTCAGGTTTACCATTGTCGAGCTCGTCCACTAGCTGAGCCTGTCCCACCTCAAATACCCATTGAACCTAACCAACAGTCGCCGCCCACTCCTATTCCTTCCTCCGAGCCTGTCTTGGCTGATGTGGACTCTTCTTCGGTGCCTGATCCTTTGCCGCCTTCAGTCCTGCCCATTGTGCCTAATCTTCCCATTTCCCGTTGTAAAAGTATTCATTCCACTCGTAACCCATCTCCTCACTATACTGCTTTGAGTTATCAGCGTTTATCTTCTCTGCATTTTGCTTGTCTGTATTCGTTGTCTATTCCTAAGACTACAAGTGAGGCCTTCTCCCATCCTGGGTGGAGAAAAGCTATGATTATTAAGATGTGTGCACTTCAAGACAGTGGTACCTGGGAATTGGTGTCTCTCCCTCGGAGCAAATCTGTGGTTGTTTGTCGATGGATTTTAACGGTTAAGGTGGGGCCTGATGGCCAAATTGATCATCTTAAAGCCGGTCTTGTTACGAAATGGTACACTCAAATCTTTGGTTTGGATTATCATGATACTTTCTCCCCTGTTGCTAAGATAGCTTCTGTTCGTCTGTTTCTTTCTATGGTTGCTATACATCATTAGCCTCTTTATCAGTTGGATATTAAGAATGCCTTCCTCCATGGTGATCTTAAGGAAAAGGTTTATATATAGCAACCTCCTGGGTTTGTTGCTCAGGGGGAGTCTTCTGGTCTTGTTTTGTCGTCTTCAAAAATCACTATATGGTCTTAAGCAATCTCCTCGGGCTTAGTTTGGAAGGTTCTCCATTGTGGTTCGACATGGTATGACTCAGAGTGAAGCTTACCAGTCCGTGTTTTATCACCATGCCCAGAGAGTTGCACCTACCTAGTTGTGCATGTTAATGACATGGTCATTATAGGGAGTGACACTCATGACATAGCACAGATCAAACAACACCTATCCAATTACTTCCAGACTAAAGACCTTGACAAACTCAAATACTTCCTAGGTATTGAAGTAGCACAGTCCAAAGATGGCATAGTTCTCTCTTAAAGAAAACATGCCGTTGACATTCTAGAGGAAACAAGTTTACTTGCAGCAAAACCTATTGATACTCCTATGGATCCTAATATTAAACTCCTGCCAAATCCGGGGGAGCCACTTTCTAACCCTGGGAGATATAGAAGATTGGTTGAGAAATTGAACTATCTCATAGTTACTCGTCTAGACATTTCTTTCACAGTAAGTGTGGTTAGTCAATTCCTAAACTCACCGTGTGAAGCTCAGTGGGATGCTGTTATACATATTTTGAAGTATGTCAAAGAAACACTAGGGAAAGGCCTTATTTACGAAGATAAGGGACATACTGAGATAGTTGAGTATTCTCATACAGATTAGGTAGGATCCCTCTCTGATAGGCGTTCCACTTTGGGGTACTATATACTTATTAGAGGCAATCTCATATCCTAGAAAAGTAAGAAGCAAACTGTAGTTGCATGGTCTAGTGTTGAGGCAGAGTACTGTGCCATGGCCTCAACCACATGTGAGCTTATCTGGCTCAAGTAACTCTTCAACAAACTTCAATTTAGGGAAACCAAGCACATGACACTTGTTTGTGATAATCAAGCTGCATTACACATTGCCTCAAATCCAGTTTTTCATTAGAGGACCAAACACATTGAATTTGATTGTCACTTCATCAGAGAGAATATTCTATTTGGAGACATCACCATAAGTTTCGTCAATTCAAATGACCAACTGGCAGATGTTCTAACCAAATCATTGAGAGGTCCTAGAAAAAAGTTACCTATATAACAAGCTAGGTGCATACGATCTATACGCCCCAGCTTGAGGGGGAGTTTTATAATAAGTGAATATCTGTAATTAAGAATATTATATCTGTAATTAGGAAAAATATATATTTGTAATTATTGTGTACTTATTACACAGTGTCTACATATACTCTATTCGTTCATGGCTTTCTCTCTCTCTCTGTCTCATAATGGTTAGAACTTAGGCTAGGATATGTTTGTGTTAACGTTAGTCTATAATACTACCATAGATGTCACAAGCAAATTATCTTAGTTGATTAGACAAAGGCATCATTGAAAAACAGATTGACATTTCAAACATAAAGGAAAAATGTGAAACAAAACATAAGAGATGAAAATGAAGCATAAGAACAATTTTACAGGACAAAAAGAGTCTATTAAGATAACGAAAAACTCCAACCTAATACCTTTATCTTAGTTTTCTTTAATAGAACTTAATCCGTTCAACTTAGTGTTATGTGCACTCTGGTTCTAGAATTTAAGAACCGGACAATCCCCAAATGTCCAAACGTGTCCATTTCAATCCTTTTAACTGACTATTTTCCTCTCTCTAACAGAGAAGGACACATTTCACTCATAAAAACAACTTTGGAAGCAAGACTGACCTTGCTTCATTCACGAAATCATATTCTACGGACTTCCTCCCAAATCACAATCTGAATTATTGCCCAGGTTATTTGAAGGACCCTGACTTCATTTTTTGCACTGTCACACAATCAAAGAACAAGGACTTGGGTGCCCATAAAAAGCTTAGTCCGTTAGCTTGAATGCAATTCTTACACCTTTAATGGCAGATTATCAGACAAGCAAATCATGCGGAATAACATTAGATGTTTGACTCTATTTGGTGTAAAACACATGATCTTTCTAGAAGAGTTTCCTTCTTCAATATGTTGAGATATTGGAAAGCTACACTTCATCAATAGTATTTTTTTCCCCTCTTCTCTCTTGTTCCTATAAAGACATCTCTTATCCTCCTGTCTCTTTCTATTCATCTTTTCATCTTAATAAAATTCTTCTTTACAAAAAAAAAATAAAGATAAAAAAAGAAAAGATAGCATTAAGGTTCCCCAATTCAAACTTTAGTGGTGGCCACTAGAGTAGAGAATGCCATTATTCATTAAAAAAAGGATAAATTACTAAAAAAATATTTCTGGAAATCCGGGGACCAACTTGGATTTTCTCAAAGTTCACAAAATTGGACACTTCCTTAAGTTAAATGGAATAAATTGGAGTATGGCCATAGGGAAAAGTAAGGAAGTACATCCTAAACTGAAATCATTCAGCAACAATGAGGCAAAAAGTTCACAACTTTTGTTAAAGTAGGATAAATCCCAAAATGACATATCCCTTCCAAATAATTCTAGTATTATATATAACTAGACAACATAAAATGCAACTGCAAGATAGAAAGTATCATCTTAACTTGATCATCACCTAATATATTAGCCACTCTTCCTGACCAATAGCAACCATCTGTCCACCAATCTACCAAATCCCCCACCTTCCATTTATTATCAACAATAACTATCACATCTGCAACGGTATTGACATCAGGCTTTTCACTTTTGTGACAGACAGTAGGAAATGAAGGTCGTACCATCAACTCCCAAATGAGTCCTTTTGACTTGCTAGTATTAGTTGGAGACGTCCGATAAATCTGGATCCAAGATGGCTCTGCAAACAAGTTTAGTGACAATAAATTTAAATAAGTTGATCTTGCAAGTTGCAACTACTGCGGTGTTAATTCCTAGGAGATATAAACTCTACCATTTAAAAGGGCAAAGGAAGAAGGTTGCAATTCTATGACACATGACAATAGGGATTAAAGAGCTCGCTTGAGCATGTTAAAGTATCCTTGTAATAAATGTATATGCATGAAGTCAATCAGTTATTCAATTGATAATTGCTCCTGTAATTAGCCTTGTAACTAACAACTCCAATTGTTGTGCTTCATCCTCTCAAAGCATCAAGTATTGTTTCATTTTCTAACCATATCAAAAGTAAGAAGGAAACAATCACAAAACCTTTGAGATCATCATACATGACAAACTTTCTTGTAATGCTGATATAGTCCTTGCCATGAAAAACCATATCATCTCTGCCTAAACAAACTAATTAACAAGTAAAGTTGCATCTGAGCACCTTTCAATGACATATTTTGACTTCCTTTTAGATCATTTCGTGGGGACCCCTAGGTTCCTCAATCTGCATGACCCTACTCTTGTTTTCTGCAAATTCCTTTGATGTTCTATATATCAAGACATCAAGACCTAGCCTAGTTCATTTTCTCCATACTTTCAATCATTTCATATTAATTTTCCATCATGTCACAAATGGATTTGGCACCTTCATTCATATCTATTATTCAATTTGTCCACAAAGTGTTCCATTTAGTACCACCAAGTTAGGCTAACCAACTACTTGTCCAAGGAAACCGCAAAGATACAATTTCCTAGACAAGGGAAGAAGGTAAAGCACCTAACAAAAATCAAAGATGTCCTAGGCTCCCTATAATTGCTACCCTCAAAGATGAAGGTTGATGCATTGAACAAGGTGGATATTGGACCTCTTATAGCTTCTCAAGACATAGTAGGTGTCACACACATAAAGATCATTACACCAAAAACACACAACTTAAGCTCCATTGTTTCAAACATGATCAATTTTAAATAAGTCAGCTCATGCAGTGACATCCTTTGGAAAAGCCTACAATAATTTGTTAAGTTTTCCAGCAAGATGCCCAATTCCAACGATCAAGTTAAGCACAAGAACAAAAGTACAACACTTCAAGATTCTTAGACTCTCTGTAATTTCACTTGAACTAGAGCCTTATCCACCACCAAACCCTGACAAATGTCAACAATGATCATCCCTTGTTGACTAAGACTTTTCAACATTGATTGCATATCACTAACATGACACTGCTCGCAATTTCACCTTCCATCCTAATAATAGAATATCTTACCATAATATTACAATATAGTACTTTTGATGATCATGCAGATGCACATAGTAGTAAAAGAAAACATTGCCTTTTTTGCAACAAGTCACTCCAAGAGGTGTTGCCCTTTTTGCTTCTTTGGGACACCTTGTCCAATATCCAAATGAGTTATAAAGGGCTGAGGAAAGAGTATCGAATTCTTTGACATTCTTTCGAAAACTATGCAGAAAGATTGGAGAACTCTCAAGTTTATGGTTATTTCAAGGTCTCTTTACCTTCAAAATTTACTTTTTCATGCGGACTCATTTTCATCTATCTTTTCCCCTTCATTTCTCATTATAAGGTCTAACTTATCTCTGGGAAAAAAAAATGCTTCAGTTGAGTGAACATCAAAGAATATCTTTTCTTTTCAAGCTAAGTACCTAACTACATTACACTCGATCAGAAAGCAAATGTTTTCATTACATAGGCATCATATGAACAATCAATAAGTTGATTGAACTCTGGTTACAGTTTTAACTCGGTGCAAAGACTTACTTTGGTCGGGGTAGTCAATGTACTCAAAATGATACTTCATCATACCATTTTTCTTTCGAATCTCTCTTATCTGAAAGAATAATACAAAACAATAAAAGGTCTTACCATGTACAAAATTCTATACCCAAAAAATCTAGCATTTTAAACTCTATTTTTAGACATACCCAAGAAAAAAATGATGGGCGCTAATGAAGCATCCTAGAACCTAACAAGAAATGCTTTGGGGAAAGTTGCATGCAATAGTTTAAATGTTTAACCAAATGATGCATGCAGCCTAATTTTAGATTACCATATTGCTACAGAATCTATCATGGACTTATTTTGAGAGCCACAACTAATATTTAGTTAAACATATAATGCAGTTGGAAAGGGTTTCAACAAAAAAGGACAATTGAATTTCACTTGAAAAGTATGGCATAAATCAAATGAAAAAAAAAATCATGGCTTAAAGTTATATTTATTTAGTATCCGACTAAGCCAAACCCTAGATCTATTGGGAAACTAGTATCCAATGCTTACAAAAACTAAAAGCCTTTTTAATTTCAAAAAATATTTTTATTTTTGTTTCTTAATTTCAAAATGAGTTACAAAAATGCTACCTTGTTTTCATTTTTTTTTCTATTTTCAGAATTGTATGAAAACAATGATAGAAACACCAAACTCAGTAGAACACGATATTTGTGATAAAATGAACATTCGGTAAATGTATCTCATAGCTAACATTTTTGCAGTTTGTCTCTATAAGAAACAATCTAGAGAAGAGCAATACACCTTGCATCGAAACCACACACCACGGTAACCATGCTGAAAAGATCTTGACTCAATCATCTTTCTAACTTGCAATTTAAGGTCATGATGCATCTTTAATAGAGGCACTTGCAACCACACTCTTCTACACTTTTTCGATACAAAAACTTGACCCTACAAGGGCTGTAAAGATTATTGCAATAGTCAATGGTCAAACAATCATATCCAAGCCCTCTAACTTTGGAGTTTAGAAACGTAACTAAGTAGAGTGAGCTAGCAATGGAATAGTGATTGATGCAAATCATATTAAGTCAGGAATTGGGGAAAATGACACATTTGGATATCAATAGTTTTTGTTCAAAATTCAAATACTTAAAGGAGGTGTGTGGTTTGCGGAATGTTTTGACATTCTCAGAATTCTAAGAATGGGAATGGAAGATTCTCATGTTTAGTTTGCGGATTAAAAAAAAAATCCAAGGAAAGTTGTATTCCCTAGAATGAAAGTTAGCCTATTTATAGTCTCACCCTCCCCGATGGGAATGTTGGATACCCACGAGAAAGGAATGTTTCAAAGAATGAAATTGCCCCCAAACCCTAAACCTTGAATAACCATTAGAATTGTCAGACCACCAACGGTCAACACCGTACCACTATCAATCAGGCACAAACCAGCACCGATCGAGGTCGGACCACCACCAATCCAAGCCAGGTCACCACCGATCAGTATCGAACCATCGCCAACCGACACTAGACCACCTCTAATCCACACTGGACCATCGTCAGAGAATAACCACCACCAATCGAGGCCGGACCACCTCGATCGAGATTGAACCATTGCCAATTGACGTCGGACCACCATCGACCAACACCTGCACCATTGTTGGTCGACAGCACTTTGTGATGGGTATTTTTGGAAAAATAAACTATATTCGTGGGAATGTCACTTAGTATTCAATATGCATACCAAACACCTCTATATCCCATTAGATTTCCTCGGAATAGTATTACCAATAATGAAAAATCATTCCACGAACCATGGGCCTCCAGAGGAAAAAGAAGTCGAGTAAACCCCCATATAGGTCCTTGATCATTTCCTCATCAAACAACTTGATCCCTAGCAAAAATCAATTACTCATTTAATCCTTGACAATGTCAAACAGACACTCACTAGTCCCTGGATGGAAAACATAATAGAGAAGCTAACGTGGCACTTGGGAATAGTAAGAAGGATGACAAATTAGTCCCTCCACTCCCATCTCCTTCATTGGCCACACCCACCCCATCTCCTAAACCATAACCTTTCCATTGTTTGCATCTCATTTCTGCCATCCATGACCACCATCACCAGCCCAAAACCACAGCTACCATCACCTTCGACCACCACCATCATAAGAACCATCATCACCATTACTCAAAGTTGTAGCCAACCATTACCCTCAACCACCATGAAGCCATTTCTCTTAGCCAAAGTCAAACTGTCACCACTGTGTACTACCATCTCCTAGCCACCCTCAACCTTCAACTTAAAAACCAAAGTCCCTTGGCCGCCACGATCACACCCATCGCCACTTTGAAACACCTTGTTTGTCCTCCTCAACTGCTGCGGCTCACAACCTTCAAAACCACCTTGGTCACCAAGAAACGAACAACTCACCACTACGATGCCACATCGGAAACCTTGTCACCCTTCACTAATTCGCACATCCCCTAGATTGTGACCATTGCCATATTGTAGAGACCTACTACTAGAAGTCTCTATCTCTCCCCTCTCACGAGTTCACCCTCTCTCTATCTCTCTATTTCTCTTCCCCTCTGTGTTTCCACCATAACATATAACCAAATGTGGGTTAGATGGGCAGGAGAAATGAAGTAGATGGGTGTGGAAGGACCAAGTGGGGGTATAGATAAATGTTAAGGACTTATTTGTTGCCATACTCACTGTTCCCACATAACACATCATCTCCTCTATTACATTTTCCATTCGAGGACCACTAACTGTTCAATGTTTGGCATTGTCAAGGACCAAGTGAGTAATTTATTTTTTCTAGAGACCAAGTTGTTTGATGAGGAAATTATCAAGGATCCATTTAGGGGTTTACCCCAGGAGTTATAAATGACCTAATCTCCAATATGGTCTCAGGAAATATTTTGGGGGACAAACTAGTTCTTCAATTGAAGGACAAACTAGCCCTTACCATTTAAAAATTGAGACAAATTGGAAGTTCATACAATTATAATCACGATGGACCAATTTGTCCCCTGAAATATTTCTCAAGAACCAAAATGGGTATCCAGTTTTTTGTAAAATTAAAATTGAATGAAATTCGACAAAATTGCGCTATAAATCAAATGGATGGCTCTTACTAAATATACGATCTGGATTTGACTCTTTTAAAATAAGGAGGTTGGTAAAGTGAACCAGTGAGAGATTAATCACTCTTGGATCATTTAGTGAGATCCATATATTATACAACATGATAGAAGTTATTGATCTAGAGTGATTAACCCCTCCTTTGTTCACTTTACCAACCTCTTCACTTTAGAGTAGCCAAATCCATATGATGTATGCTCTTAACACAATTCTTTTACAATCTCAAATATAAATACGAGAGAGATTGGCTGAATTGTTCTCCTTGAATCTTCAGATACCAGAAGAGGGCACAAGATTCAACAGAAGATACCACCAACACAACGCGAATCACAGTAAGGGAATACATCCACAAAAAACCCTTAGGTTACTATTAACCCCCTCACTACCAATGCACAATTTGAGATAAGATGAAAGAGGACTCACCAGGAACACTCATTCGCGAGTTGCAACGTAGGCCCTGTAGGGTACACTTCAATGAAGGAGAAAGAACAGGTCGATGCTGCATGCAAGATGATCTTCAACATAGGGAGGGTATAGAGTTGAGCGCAACGCAGTAGTAATAGGAATTACATGAACAGGGTGGAATTCGAATCAATTCCTTAATTTGGAACAAAAGTAAACTAAATTCTGATTTGTTCCAAGATTTGAGGCGAAAATTTTCCTTTTTAATTGAATATTTGTGCTAAACATTCAGATACCTGAAATTGACACACCTTGGATTTATAGGGATAGCATCATACCAAGGAAGAGAAATGTAGCTCGATATTGAACCATCAAAATACTAGTTTAAAGGTTTACTGATTTAATAAGAGTTTAATCAATTCATCAGGTATATATATATATATATAAGGAATGTAAGGAATGATAATGAAAAATATTTTGTTGGCCATTATTAAAAATATTTTATTAATCATTATTGAAAATAAATAATAATTTATTTAAATGTATTTTTTATAGAAAATTGAGGATGTAAATTTATTTTAAAAATAAGTTAATAATTAAATAAATAAACAAAATATAAAAGTGACATTATATTTTATATCTTATTTTAAATATCATATTCATAAGGTTGTAAAAATCTTGGCAGATGACTTTTAACTAACAATAAAAATCATGTTTTATAAAAATCTTACACGTTTTGAAAGCTGAAATAGTTGAATAATAAAATAGAATAAATGGATACTTTTACTATATCTGGATCTATTTATACAGATGATAATGGGTATTTGTAAGGAAAGAGACACGTACCCATCACCGTTTAGAATTTTACCTCTGATTCTCATCCTCATCACTGTCATATATTCTCACTCCTCATTCTTTGTAGGGATTTGAATCCCTATAGAGATTCGTGAGTTTATTAAAAAATTAAATAAGAGAAAAGTTTTAAAAATACTTTGAAATTCAAAGTATAAATATATAATAACAAATACTACTAATACAATATAGTCCAACTTAAAAATAAAAATACATACATAATACAAATTCGATATATATATATATATACACACACACACACACATATACATATTAGTGGATATTTAAATTATTTATATAAATGGGAAATTAACGGATTTCATGGGGTAGAGACCTTATTCCCCATCCATGCCTAGTTAATCATATA
The DNA here is from genome assembly GCA_031216105.1 of Dalbergia cultrata. Classification (NCBI taxonomy): domain Eukaryota; kingdom Viridiplantae; phylum Streptophyta; class Magnoliopsida; order Fabales; family Fabaceae; genus Dalbergia; species Dalbergia cultrata. Next base: position 12,658,382 of record CM062345.1, read on the forward strand.
GGGACTCCCCCTTATTCCCATGAAGACTAAATATGTCCCCATTCCGTACCCATTGTAAGTAACCCCCGCAAGTACCTGTTTCGGCTATTTTTTTGTCATCTCGAATCATTTATATCTTTTAGTAAATTAAAATATTTAATTTATAAAAGTATAAAAATATACTTGTAATTAATAAAAAATAATGAATAAATTTAATTTATGTGATTTTAATTACATCTCATTTCCTTGTACATCCTTTTGGTAATTTATAATAGCAATTTAAAAATATATGTTATAATTAATGTGCTATAATTAGTAAAACAAATCATGAATAATCCTAATTTATGTCATCTCAATTATTTGAGTAGTGCATCAATTACACAATTATTTTTAATTAAAAAATTAATGTAACTACTTAAGTTTTGAAAAATAAAAAATATTTAGTATCATTATTAAAGAAGTATAAATTGTGAAATTTATTTTTTCAACATCAAATGTTGAAAATTTGATGATTTTTTTTCTTCCAAAAAGTTAATATGAAAAAGGTATGGAATTGATAAGTTAGAATGTTTAAGTCAAATATGATGTTGTGAGATGGATATGGATATAGTTTATATTTATTTATTTTATCATTTTCAAAAATTTTAGATTAAAAGTTAGAAAATTTTCAGAAAAGATGAATAATTGAAAAATAGATTGTTGATGTAATGTTTTAGAAAAGATGCTGATTTAGGAGAAAATATGCATTGATTTGGAAAAAAATATACATGTAAAAATTAACTATGCAAAATAAAACCAATACATAAAAGAATGAATATTTTTTAACATTTAAGTTGAGGAATGAATTTTAAATTTTTGGTTTGATTTATTATTTTTTATGATGGTTTTTGAAAATTATATTTATACAAAGATGACTTTTTTTTCTTCAAATTTTTGAATGTGTTTATTTTTTTTATGCTTTTCAATATATTTCTATATTTTATTAATAATATTATAATATTTAAATATTGTAATACCTTTCATTGCAGTGTCAAATATAAGTAGTTACAAATTTCAATTATACTATTTTAAGACTTATGATATTTTGAATGTTTAAAAATTGTAAATTTGATAATTGGCATAATATTCAATGTAGATCATGTGTTAATAAAAGAGACATATGAAAGTATAATTTGAAAACTATATAATAATTACAATGCAAATAAAAATTTAAAATCTTTCTTTAAATAAAAATATTGAGAAAATAGTGGGGTATAAATTTATCAATGAATGACACATATTTGATAAAACTTTTCTTAAAATGAATCTAAATTATTAGTAGTATAGATGCATTATACATAGATTATAGATTATTGGATTTAACAATATATAAATAAATATTATTAGATAAATTAATGAAATTAATATAAAATTAATAACAATTGATTAAATTTATGTATCATTTATGTTCCTAGCTTTTTATTCTTGCTCAACAAAAACTATTTAACCTTCCCACTCATCTTCTCTACTTCATACAAAATGTATAATAATCTTTTTGCATTCCATATGAATTATATATTTATTCTTGTTTCCTATTTTAGCTCTATGTGAATTAAATTGCATAACCATCCTTCCCATTCCATGTCCTTATGACCCAATTTTCTTTGTCCCCATTGCTAATCTGGTCTAGCTACAGGGATTTGAAAAAAAAAATTCTAGAAAGCAAAATTTTTTTTTCTAGAATTTGAAAGTTAAAAAATAATATGACATGACTATAATTATAATTGAATTAAAATGGTATAACCCAGGAATCCATTTAGCATCCAACATGATTTTTATGAAATATTGTACTAGTATTTGCTTACTATATAGCATTTCTGATATACATACACACATATATATAGCATAATATCAAAAAAATTTTATTTAAATTTAACTACATAGGGAAACTCTAATAGGGACACGTGTGATGGCAAAAATATTTAAATAATTAATACAATGCCATATATATCCTTTGTGGGTTAAACTAGGATTCTACTTTAAAACTTATACCATATTCTTTTGCTTCTCGTATCATATAATTGTGTATAACATGATGTAATGAATCTTTTTTTTTTGCTTCATGATGTACGCATTTAATATTACCTATGTAAAGCACATATTAAATAACATTGTTTATAATTTTTAATCAAAGAATAAAAATGATTTACTATAAGATCACAATATATATATATATATATATATATATTGAAAAAAATAATCAATTAATGTCTATTGATGTTAATAAATATATCAACAAATTTTGAACGTTATGATTGATTCTTATATAAAAACATCCTCTCATTGTTATCAATTTGAATTTCATTTCCCCTAATTACCCCCATGTAAAATTAAATTATTAATATCATTAAATATCAATGGAATAGTAGTTTTTCAATTTCAAGTGAAATACAAAGAGATATTGTAGTACAATATATGTTGATTAAGAAAAAGATTTAAAATATTGAGGTAATGTATCAGTTTTGAACAGTCGCTACATAACAAACCAATTATTATAATTATAGTGTTTGGTCCATTGAAGTAGAGTATAACCCATATTATTTGGTATAGTCCATTGAAGTAGTGTATCAGTTTTAAGAAACATCCAATTCATAACAATGTCTGAACAATAGATTTTGAGTACCTCCCCAAATTTTGATTTGTAATATTTGAAATGCTAAAAATTTGTGAAACTGATTAGTAATATAATATTCAATATAGAAGAGAGATATGAAAGTATAATTAGGAAAAATAATTAATGATTAAAATATAATTTAAATTCAAAAGCTTACTTTAAATAGAAAGATTAGGAAATGGTGGGACCTAAATGATTAAGAAAAACACGTAGAGAACTTTTCATGAAATGAGTCTTGAATATTACTATTATTAATTAATATTATACCATAATTTATTCCACAATATAGTGATTTGATTGGTTTTAAACATCACTTATTTGATTGGAAAGGATAGTCTAAATCAAATATATAAAAATTGATATTTATTCACCATTAATTAATATTCAATTTTTAAAGCAAAAATTCAAATATTGATGGGAATACAACATATTGTTATACCTATTTCTATAATTATAATAGTTACATACGGTCAATTTTCTTTAATTATCATTCATCACAGTTATGCATCGGTAGTAGAAATTAAACAAATCATAATATGAAAGAGGTCAATAACAAAGTCAAAGCAACCATGCGTGCATCGCTGTTCTCACTTGTCCTTGACACTATTAGAGAGCTCCATAATCTCAAGCTTGGTAGCAATTTTGGGCACAAAGGCCTTCATTATATTATTCAAACATATCATTGTTGTTTTTTCAATGAGTTGTGCCTGCCAATAGAGGAACAAAAAAAAAAAAAAAAAGAGACAGAACCCAAACAAATTAAGATTCTATCAAATGATAAATTCTCGTGTATGAAAAATAAAATAAGGATCAATAACATAATTGAAAAATTCAAATCACTAATAAATAATGGAAAAGAAGAGGGAGAAAGAAAAATTAAAACTTAAGAAGAAGAATGAGATAAATTATGATTAAAAATGATGGATACAAAGAAAAACAAAAAATGCTTATCCCTCGCCCATTCCTATGGCCCAAACCTTTGTGTTTCTATTCTAATTACAATATTCTACCTTCAATGGGTAATTCATGTAACTCTCTCACTAAGAACTTGACTATTGCCGCTGACACTACCAAGAAGAAATCTTCTCTGCTCATTGTCCATCCCAATGAAAAAGACATGTATGAAAACAATAAAAAAAAAATTATTAGAAAAGACATGAATGAGAGAAGAATTGTTCAATGAAAAAGATATGAAGGATTCTCAACAATGAAATCCAAATATAAAGTGAATTTTTATCATGAGAAAGATAAGAGTAAAGTGAATGAAATAATATTTTAGAAATCACATGAAAAATGAATATAAATGATAATTGATACTAATATACTATTATAATATTTGAGAGTCATTTCATGGAAAGTATTACACGTGTCTTTCAAACAGATTTTTAGGGTACACATGTCATTCATATAGTGATTTAGGGCCCACTTTTCTCAACATTTATATCTATAGATTTTTTTTACTTAATTTACAATTAAATTATTAATTATTAATAAAATCAAATCTACTATGATTACGTAAATCAATAAAATTAGAATCATTAAAATAAATTAATGGGATTACAAATCATTAAAATTACGATTTACATTTAAAATTAAGAATCATTAAAAATGAAAAACAAATATAGAATTAAGAATCATTGAAAAATAGATTAGATATAAATGTATTGAGGTGATTAAAATATTATTGGAGTCATTACAAAAAGAAAAACCTTTTGATATGAAAAAAATAAAAATAAAAAAGGGAAATGCCTTAATCTGATCAATAAAAAAGTCTCCATTACAACTAAAAATCGTGTGATATGGAGGAAAAAAAAAAAACGGGGAATGTCTTCATCAGATCAATAAAAAGGTCTCCTATTTGCCATGCGATTATGGCGTGCAAGATCTTTTAGGGGAAAATCTTTCTGTTTTATTTTTTATCCGTTGTTATTAGATTTGATTTTGTTATATCCATGAGATTCCTTGACCTGTCATATAACCGTAATATCGAATAAAGCAAGACATGACCACTATTATTGCCTATTGAATCCCTATATATATTTAATCATTGATTTAGGTGTAAAGTAAAAATTTGTTAATGACATTTGGATTACATTACTAATAATTAATAAGTTAAATTGACAAACAAATTCATTTGGCTAAAATAAAAGGTAGTGAACCAATTCATGATTATCTATTCTAATTTGCCTGATACTTAATGAAGGATTTCGTTAGGCTGATAATAGAAAAGAAAGGAATTTGTCTCAAAATTTTATAGAGGAGCATTTTTTTTTCTATCAATCTATTTCAAATTGAAATGAAAGCAAACATTTGTCATTTCTAAAACTAAACTATGTAAATAATCACCTCTTAAAATACAAGGCGTCCTCTGTGACTTGCATATATGTAAAAATAACAAACCCAGTCGTTTACTTTTTTTTGGAGCTAGACATTCATTTATACAATAATATATATCAATTGAAAAATATACACAATATTATATATTATATGCAAATTATATTATTATTATTATTATTATAGATTATAAATCTACTATACTAATATTTCATATTCATTCATGGAAACAATTACACGTGTCATTCATATAGTGATTTAGGCCTCACCTTTCTTAATCTTTATGTCTAAAGATATTTTTTTAAACTTAATTTACAATTTACTTATTAATTATTTTTATATGAAATAAATCAAATATTACATTCATTAAATAATCGAATATTACAATCATTAAAAATTACAATTTGCACTTAGAAAGAACTCATGTCAATATAACTATGATTTACAATTAAATTAAGAGCCATTAATAGCCTCACATTATGAAGGTAATATAAAAAATTATAAAGGAAATATTTCCAAAATAAATAAGCTTTAAAATTAGTATTTTTTTTCTAAAGAAAATGGGCAAGTCAATTTATTAACAAATTACTAATTGATTGATTTTGATATGATAATAATTCAAAATTCAATATCTACGAAATTTATTCTTGATAAAATATTTAAGACTTATTATAATACAAATAATGGTAATTTATTTTTAATCAAGTATGATAACAATTGATATAATACTAATATTTAAGACTCATTATATAAAATTTTCCATATGTTATTTATAGAAAAATTATACCCCATCATTTCATAATCTTCATACTTAAAGTAAGTTTTTGAATTTAATTTACCTTCTAATTATCTATTATTTTTTCCAATAATACCTTTATATCTCTCTACCATTAACAAAAGTAATAAAAAATAAAAAATAACATAAACAAAATTATAATTCAATATATTATACCATATATATATATAATTATAGTATGAATGATAATAAAGCTATTATATTTATGTTGTATTAGTAGTATTTGTTATTATGGATATTTATACTTTAAACTTCAAAGCATTTTTAAATTTTTTAAATAAACCCATAAATATCAATAGGGATTTAAATCTTCTGGTGGAATGAGGAATGGAGACCCATGACGAGGATATGGATGATAATGGAGGCAAAATTCTAAATGAGGATAGGATTACAAGAAAATTTTCTAACTTCAAATTTAGCACTTTGAAAAATCATAATAAAAAAATTTTCTATCTACCTATATCGCTATATTCTATTTAATTTTTTATAACTTGAATATTCCAATCTATGAATTCCATAATTTTTTCATACTAATTTTTTTTGAAAAAAACACCTTTAACTTTTCAACAATAAAATATTTTAAAAAATTAATTCCACAATTTTCATTTCTTTGATAATGATACTAAATATTTATTAAATTAAAAAATTATATGACTTTTTTATTCAAAATAATATTATAATTGATATACTATTCTAATAAGTGAGATTATATAAATTAGAATTATATATTTTTTACTAATTATTACACATTAATTATAACATATATTTTAAAATTGATATTTTAATTTATCAAAAGGATGTATAAAGAAAAGATGTGTAATTAAAATCATATAAATTAAATTTATTCATTATTTTTAATTAGAAAATATATTTTTTTATTTTTATAAATTAAATATTTTAATTTACTAAAAAGATATAAACGGCTAAAGATGGTAAAAAAAAAATTGAAAGTGGGTATATGCGGGAATTACCCATAATGGAAAAGGGAGTTGAAACATATTTTGTCTTCATAGGAAAGATCGATGGTGCTAGATCCCTGTTTGTTAAATGAGTTTCATTTTTTTAATTATTTGTTATTGTATTTGCATTATTTATGCATTTTAATTTTAATTTAGATTATGTTTCATTAATAGTATTTGTTATTATAGTTTTTTTTTCAAATTATAAAATATTTTTAAAGTTTTTCTCTTTTTAAAATTTGTTAATAAACCCCTGAATATCATAGGGATTCAAAATTCCTACAGGAAATGGGAAATAGGGACCCATAATGGAGATGAGGGTGAGATTGAGAGGTAAAATTCTAAACAGTGACGGGAGACATGGGACATGTCTCTTTTCTCATTGATATTCATTGTCCTCCCTATAAGTGGCTTATGATATAGTAAAATTATCCATTTATTCTCTTTCTTTATTCAACAATTTCAACTTTTAAAATGTGTAAAATTTTCATCAAATAGACTCTTTATTATTAGTTATAGGTCATCTATCGAGATTTTTTCAACCTTATAAATATGATATTCAAGATAAGATATAAAATAGAATGACACATTTATATTTTGTCCACTTATTTAATTATTTAAATATTAACTTACTTTCAAGATAACTTTATATACTCAATTTTCAATAAGATATATTTAAATAAATTATCATTTATTTTCGATAATGGTCAACAAACTATTTTTAGTTATCTCCCTGTGCTTCGCACGATCCAATGACTAGTTACTATATATATTAAAAGAATATGCATTAAATTTGAAATTTAAATTTAAATACTGTAATTGATTATATTAACTTATAATATACCTTCCATATTTTAATAGAAAGCACATTCCATATATACCATATAAATTCAAAATTGAAATCAAATTCCAAAATCATAGATCCATATTAATAATAATCTTCAATGATATTCCAATTATATATAATAATTAAAATTATAATTTTTTCTAATTATTCAAATTATGAAAATTATGGGCCCTAAATTTCTCTGTAAGTGACACCTGTAAAACTTTCCTCTAAATGAGTCTTGAACATTAGTATTATAGATTATAATAAGTTTTTCTACTATCTTTTTCTTCCTTCTTTTTTGGTATGAGATACTAATATGAAAAAAAGCCTGCCCATCAAATCCTCAAGCAAGAAAAAAGATACAAACAAAGCCCATCATGCTTAAAGGGCATGAGGGGAATTAAAAAGATTTGGATAACAAATCTTTGAGGTTGTTTGGAATTGTTTTTGTCTGTGTTTCTAAAGCTGTTTTGAAAAAAATATTTTAAAAACTATTTTGGATAGTAAATAATAAAACCAATCAATTACAAATATGCCACCACATTCTTTCTTGTTTTAAAAAAATAGAATTCTAAAAATATTTTTCAGTTGTTTTCTAATTTTTGCTTTTAAAATGCAAACCCCCTTTTTAGTTTTTAAAATCAATCTAAAAAAAACCAACAAAACAAATTTTTTTCATTTTTTTAAAACTAAAAATTATTACACTTTTCAAACAGCCCATTATCTATTGAGAGCAATCTAAAGCACCAATTAGAATTCCTTAAGGCTCTAATAGCTAGCTAGACACTGCACCACATTTTTACTAGTCCAAGTGACACACATTGGGATGATGATTCATGAGGGCGCAATGGTGACAGAACCAGTGGCATTCCAGAGCGCAACAAGGATGGCAGACAGTGTTGCGATGTCATCCCTTCCTTCTTTGGCAGTGAGCTGTGGCCTGCAAATTAGAGAAAGGAATAAGAAGACCAACCCAGTAAAGCAACCTTGCAAAAAAGTGGCATCGTAGAGGGGAGGGTAGATTAGAGCACAAGTGATGTCGCGAAAAGAGGGAAGCATAAAGCCAGACCGGCCAACTCGAAAAACTAGCTGGTTCACCATAATCACGGTTTTGCCCGATTTTGATCGATTCTGGACTCCAGTGGTTGAAGGCACTTGACCAGACCAACTGAGTATTTGGTTCTTGGTTAACCCAGTCGGACCGCCCGGTTTGATCCGATTTTCTTTTACTTTGTTGCACCATAGAAACCTCCTGCATATATTTCATTTTGGAAGTGGATTGTTTTTTATTATTTTTATGGTAACATGGAAACCCCATATTAATAGGTCAAAATTATTAAAAATAAATAATCTAATTCATTTCGTAGAAATTATAAATAATATAATTTAATTTAATTTTAAAATTTACTATTTTATTTCAAATAAATGAATTCAAATCATAATAGAATTGATTTCAATTACCAATATGATTGAACTAAATTGTATCCATTTTTTTTTTTTATCAAAAATAGATTTTTTGCAATTTACCAACTTCCATGAGTTGGGATACAACTTATTCTTTTTTCTGTTAAAGTTTCATTTTGTAATTTTGGAATTACATTGTTTGTAATGAGATTTAAATATTGTACCTCATTCATATTACTCAAACCCCTCTTCATTAAACTAATTCTAGTGGGTTTGATAAAAGTTTTAATTTAAAAATTTTAATTTTAATACTTTAATAGTATAAAATATTTTTACATAGTTATTTAATCAAAATATTTCATTTATATTACTTTTTAAGTAGTGGGTGAGATTGAAAAGGTCAACTATCATAGCTGATGCACAATTAGATGAATTTGTAAAAAAAAAAAACTTTTATATCATTAATATATAAAAATTAAATTACTTATATGGATCGATACCATAATATAGTTTTATATTATCAAATATTAATTATTAATTAATAAAATTTAGTTAATGGTTTTTACGATGAATAGTTATTTATTATAATTTGTGAAATCTAGGCTCTTGATGAAAATTGAGGTGCAAGATTAAAGGTTATTGATGTTCTGATACTGTCCAGCCTAACCATCAGTTCATATTTTGCCACTATCTTAAGTTACAGATGTTTAATTGAGGTGATTTTTGCAGTATTGAAAATCTTATTCAAAGAGATACAACTTATATTTCTATGTCTAAGAGCTAATTTGAATGTTTTAGGGCTCAAAATAGGCTTGGAAATATGTAGAATGGTGTTGTGTGAGTACCATGCCAATGGTCCTGGGCTGTTATAGAGGTCACTAGAGAGCAAAAATAACTCAATAAGTGGCCCCTAGACCACTATAGCAGTTCCCTATTGTAGTATCAGTTCATAAAACATCTTTTTTTAAAATTATTTTTGGGCCTATTTTTGACACTGTGATGAAGTATTATTATACCCACTTAGTCAAGGTTAAAAAGGGATATTCCACGTTTATTCTAGAGTTGCCTCCATTCTCTCTGTATACACTTTCTCTATACTTTTTGTCTCCTCATCTCTCTACTCTCTCTCTAGATTTTGTGAGCTACCAATTCTTGTTTTGACTCCCATTTAGGATAACGATCATATTCTCTTTAACATTGATTATGATCCTCTGCCTATGGAGGAGTAATTTTCTTCACCTTGCATAATGATAATTGAGGATTGAGAGTTATGCTTGAGATTCCAATTTTTAATGCAATTTGTCATTGGTTTTTCTTTCCATCTCATTATCTCTTCTTAATATTGATTGTGTGAATTATTGTAATTGCTTTTTTTTAGAGCTGCCTGATGGTGTGTTAATTCACATTGGAGTTATGGTTGTGTGCATAATTAGAATTCCATTGGGTATTGGTCAATTGATTAAATTACATTCATTTGGTAAGGGAATGAGATAAACTCTATTGGGAAATTAGGTTGCCATAATTGATAATTAAACTGACATAGTTCATAGAACAATGATTGTGGATTACTAGTGCATGTGTTAGTCAAACTCTTAGTGAGAGTGTATTCGTGTGACTATTAAGTAGAATTGTATCATTATTGTGTGAAAATATGATTAATGAAAGTAACCACCACCACAAATTAATCCTTTGAACCAATGATTGAATGATTCTTAATGTAAATGACTTATTGTACAGGTAATTATGTCTATATTATTTTCTTCATTTAATTTTTGTTATTGCAACAATTTCAAACCCCCCTCCCCCAATTTCTTGAATTAACTAGAAACACTTCTATGTGAGACAACTCGAGTTACATCCTAACTATATTTTGGTGCAATTTACTAATCATTATATTTTTAATTTTTTGCGGATAGCAACAATATGCATCAAATTTTGGCACTATTACCAAGGAAGTGGTGCTAGTTAATTTTTGTAAATCATTTTTATTTTAATTTTTGAGTTTCCTTTTTATTTATTTTATTTTACTATTTTCCTCTTCTATTTGATTTTTCATGTTCACTAACATATGTTTTAGTTCTCAACGATATAGATCTTGTAATGTTGCAGGTACTTAAGTTGTTGATGTGGCCTATATCAAAGACTGGAGTCCTAGCTAGGTTAGATGAAATATATATTAGAGCAATAGGTCATGAAGAGCCATACTTAGTAGTCACAACATGGATATGATGCTTGTTCTGTGATATCCTAATCTTATTGATATGATTGTATGGATTAAGGATATGGGGATGTTGAACTATGTCAACCCTCAAATTTCCAATAGCAATTCTAGCCGGCCTCACCTTTCTATTAGCAGAGCTTGCAACCACTCCAACAATTGGAGGTCTATGACTTGCAGTATCAGCAACATCCAAAATTGTCTGCTCCTCCTACCAACTCTATATTGCTATAGCAAAAAAAATGATGACAATAATAATGGAGCATCAAAAGAAAACTAATGATGCCTTGTATGAGATGATGAATAACATAATTGAAATGCAAAATTCACAGGTCCAATAGTCAAGTTCTTTTCAGATTCCTAATGATATGTCGAGTTTTGAGCAGAGTAATGATATATCTCAAGAAGGCATGAAATATATGGATGAAACACCACAAAAGGATTTGGTTGAGGGGATATTTAATGTTCCTTGTACTCCACTAAACACTTTTGATGATCCTAATTGTGGTAAAGCTATAGAAAGTGTTGATGTCAATGATGGGAGTGATTGTACATCAGACAAAGGCCCTTCAGAGATTTCAGTTGAGGAAATTCAACACCCCACACATGTTGAGTATTTGTGTGTAGAGTCCCCTAAGACACCTGCTTTGGAGAGTTCAACTTCTATTTCTAAGGACTTCCATGATTATGAGACTGTTGATACTGCAAAGGAAGATTCTATGGCCACATTTCTTTCCTTTTGGAATTTCGAGAATGCATCAATATTTTCAAAACTTGGGCTTAAGAAGCCTAATAGTTTCAAGGCCCATGGCATGATCTATATATGATGGGATCTAGGTGGAGTCAAAAGATGCAAGCCCTAGTAGAAATTCTTGGATCAATTCAAACATAAGCCTCCATGCTGGTCATGACCATCCAACTTAGTGACATTAAGGCAAAATGCTGGGTAGGAGATAACCCTAGGATGAGAGAGCTCTTTTTTCCTTTTTCACTTTTATGTTTATGCATTTTTTTATCTTTATTTTTATTTGTAGTTTTGAGTCTTGTATCATATTTTATTTTGTTTGTGCGTCTTATATTATTCCAATACCTTAGAGGTTACATGTATAGGCTGACGCCACATGCACAATATTGACTTGCTTGGCATTGACTTTATTTTTTATTGCATGATTGATGGTTCACTGTGTAGTTTGGATTGAGTACATGCACTTTACTTATGAATTTTTTAGCCTCTTGATTGGTTAGGACTATTATGCACCATTCTTGTTTTTCATAAGTGCTTCCCTCTTTTATTTGCATTCTAGAACTTGCTTAGTATCTTATTTGAAAATAGTTTCCCATGTGCATGCTAGAAAGTAATTGAGACATTTTTCTTGTTTTTGACCACTTGACTATATAGCTAACTTTTACATATTGCCATTGTCTAGCCCCTTTGAACTTTATTGTCCATTCTTTTATTTATACACATCCTTAGCCAAAAGTGAAAAACTATGAAAATTCCTAACGTTTTAGGCTTAGGAAAGCATTTGTACATTTCTTATATGTGTTTGCGCATAAATGTAGGGGATTGGAGCCAAGAGGACATGCCCTAATTTAAGTGTAAGGGAAAGACAATGTGTATCCGAAAGTGGCCAAAAAAAAAAAAAAATCAGCATGTGGCACACCAAGAAAACAAAAAAAGAAGCAAATGTGATTGAAAAAGAAATAAAAAAGCAAGGAAAAAAAAAGGAAAAAATTAAAAAAAAAGGTTTGGATGAAGGTGTGCTACATTGAAAATTGAAGGTCTATCAATGTTGTTAAGTTGAACAAAGTATACGTTAGATATTTATGCTCTTCGTACATGCATTTGCTTTTATTTAACTAGAGATTTAGCTCTATTGGCCTATATATTTACTCACCTTCACCTAAGCCTCATTATAATCCAAGACAAGTCCTCTCGATTCAGTATGTATGTTTGTGTGATGGATAGAGAATAAGACCCTTATAGCAAGCCTATGGTAATGTATTTTTATTTGAGGTGATTTGAGTATACATCTTAGCCTAAAACACGAGCAAATTAGTGGCAAACACTAGTCTTGTGAGGATTTTTGTATCTGATCGATATATCATGTATTTGGATTTTACCTTATGTGTGATGCTCTTATTCATGGTTTGCTTTGTTGACATCCTTTTTTTATTATTGGTGTGATTGCTTGATATTTGTGCCTTTAGGCCTATTTGATTGATGTATTGTCATTTTTTATGTATCATGCATTTCTAGAGTTAGTAGAGTTTGGAGTCTAGTCTTTTTTATGTTGAATTTGAGTTCCTTGCATGAGGACATGCAATTGTTTAAATGTGGGGGAGTTTGATGTGTTGCATTTATACACCTTTTTTCCTTTATAACTCTAGACATATTGCATAATTTGGTATTCTAGAATTATTGACTTTTGGTTGATTTGGGTTTAGTACTCATTGTGCATCATTGAGTAAAATCATGGTTAAGCATGCTATTTTGATGAGCAGATATGTGTTGGAGCTTCCTATGCTTTTATTCCTCTCTTGTGAGTGTAATTTTGTTGCAGGAACTTCTCATGTTGGTGTATGAATATCATATGGGTGCATGAAGCTTGAAGTAGTTCAACATGGGAGAATTTAGGTAGCCAAATAGAAGAGTTTTGAACCTCATTTGAGTACTGTGAACACCACATTTTGTCCGAACATTTTATTCTCATTTTTAATTTCATTTCCTTATTTTGTTTTCCTCATTTTTATTTTTAGCCCAATTCTTTTCTTTTTTTAGGTCCCTAGCCATTTGTTGCTTTTGGCCCAATTGTAAAAAAAACCAAAAAACCCCAAACTAGCCCATTCTGGTTTCTCAGCTTATGTTAGTGTTAGCCCGTTAAAAAACTCAATTCAGAATCTGTCCATGACAGATTGTGGTCAAATTAAAGAAAAGTGAAATAATAATTAAACAAGGCACACGGGTCCAGTGCATTTAATTCCCAAGCAATACATTTAATGCCTCAAGCATGTCAGAGTTGACAAATTCAACATTCCAATACTGAAGGGACAATAATTCTTTGATTACGGATCAATATATTTAATGTTGATCATCTTATTCAAAGCTCCAACAGTAAAAGGAATTACTATATTTAATGCTTGAGTCAGATCAAGTTGACAATCTCAGTAGCCAAGGTTCAGAACATTAATTCCTCAATTGTCAGGATCAAGGATTGCAAGGTATAAATGAGAAAATTCAAAACCATAGACGGGGGTGAATGGGAGAAAACATAGAGAGAACTGAGACAGGGAGCAAATTTTTTAGCAAGAGGGGACAGAGCCAATTTTCAGCAAGAGAGCACAGAGAACTGATACTGATAACTCCCATTATCACCATTCCTAACCTCTTACCTGAGGAATTAAACCACAACTTTTCATCCAACGGTGTCATCATCATCATCATCATCTCCAAATAAGCACTCACATCATCAAACTGCCACTTTCATTGCCACTGTCGTATTTCATCACGGCCTCCCTCACCCATCATCACTGTGAACCCATTACCATTATTATCATATAACTCACTCAGTAAACCATAATTCTCACATTACACCTAACCTGACATTATCATCATCAGCAATATCCATCATATATCCCTTCATCGTTCACCATCATTCTTCAGTCCAATTCCCTTTCACCAACATTGCCATCATATATTTTAAAACCAACAGCAAGACCACAACCTCACATAAACCTTTATCTCACTCTCAAACCCAGTATCAATTCTCACAAGCCAAGAACAAACAATATATATATATAAAACAACACAGCTAACAATCAATAAGAATAAGAGAAAAAAAAAAAGAACGAAAGCCATTTTCGAAGTTCCTCCCACAGCCACCGTCGTGGATCTCCACCGTGAGCACTGCCTCCAGATCGCGGAACCTAACCATTGCACCTTTGCCGCGTCAAGCCCAGCAACAAGTAGCACCACCGCCAAACACCAACCACGAAGCCTCCATCATCAAAGTCATATAAGCTCCACTCCCAAACTCAAGTCAAATTCCAGCAAAACAGCATCTCAAAGGATACAAACCCAACATTTTGTTCACATCTCAAACAAATAAAACAAAAAAAGCCAAAAATAGAAGGAAAACTTGAAGTCTGATGGTGTTGTCCTCTCCCTTGGTTCGCCGCGGTGCACTTAGCTGCTGCCACTGCGAGCTTGACGTCGGCGATCCTTTGGTTCCTTTGCGCCAACACCCGGTTGAAGTCGCGACTCGAGACAAAGATCATCGCCCTGCCGTGATCTCGCGCTTCCGCATTTTGGCTCCGAACCTCATTGACAGTTCACAGCCCACCGCCTAACGCCGTGAAACTAGCATTGCACTTGCACCGCGCGTCCACAGCCATCGATCTCCCTTATTGCAACTGCTGCTGGCAATCTCGTGAATTCCACCACGAAGTGAAGTGCAGCCCAGTTGTGCAGATCGTGACCTGTCGCAGGAAAAGCTTCTCCATCCGCTATCATCTCCGCCCCTATTCCTTGCGCGCTTCTCCACTGTTCAGATCGTGTCACCTTGCTCCAGTCGCCGCCACCACACGCAGCGCCTCGTGAAGTCGGCCACGAAGCTTGCTGGAGGTCCCCTTCATCTTGACGCCTCCAGCCCTTGCCACTGTAACAAAGATTGCCTTGAACTCCTTTTGCACACTCATTGCCCTTTCATAATTCCATTTCTTCCATAGCCTCACATTACTGTAAGTGAGTAAAGCAGATTTAGCTCCTTCTTCTTTTATTGTTAATTTAATTTAATTTTCTTTTTTTGGCTAAAGTCCTGCTTTGTTTATTATTAGGTTTTGCTTGGTCATCTTCCTAGGCTTTTAGGAATTAGGTCGATTTGGGCTAATTATATCATTTTAGTTTGGGTCAATTTTAAAAGTCTTAAGTACACTTTCGAGTTGTCTATTTTGTTTTGGTTCCTTGTTGTGGCAACAGGTTATATTTTTTGGGCTAGCATTTAGGAATTTAGTTTGGGTTTAAATGATAAGAAATGTTCAGTTCTTTTAAGGAATGTTAGTTTTCTATTTTATCACATTTGGGTTTATTTAGTTTGGGTAAGGCTGGGAACTAGTTCAGGCTAATGTTCATTTAAAAATAGCAAGTTGGTGTCCTCTTCGTGTTTTGGGCTGAAATGTTTTTTACAGCAAGGGGTTAGTTAGCTCATTAACATGGAACTAATTATTTTATTTTCCAATTTAGTCTTGGTGGCAGAATGTTAACCTTTATCTAAAAAATAAAAGAATCTCTTTATTTTGAATCTTTAAAAAATAAAAATAATAAAATACAAAAAATATTTTAGTCCGAGCAAAATCAATGATTGTGATTGAGGAGTTGGTACTTCCTTCACAACTTTGAATTGTAAAGGATTTACTAAGTAGTCTAGTGCTGCCTTGAATCTTGTGCATAGTTGGATGTTTCTTTGTTCAAATCCCTTCAATTAAGAATCTCTCATAAATACAATCCATCAACACACTTTATTTTTTTTCTTTTAATTAAAAACCATCAACACATAATCATTTTCTATAGAACGACGTGGTTTTGAGTTCCTCATTGCACCAGAGGATACGTCGGCGTAGCTTACAACTATCAAACCAAAATTAATTTTTCATTAAAATATGTTCCCTTTCAATTTAATTTCTTTTCATTTATTTTATCTTATTTTTCATATAATTGTTAACTTCTGGGGAAAAAAATAAATATTTTAAAGTCATAATTAATTTGTATAATAAGCTCTAGGGTAACTGTATTTATACGGATAAATTAGAGGTGCAGTGGGATTAAGTTTCCACCCTTCTCTAATCATAATCAGACTCCCAGACTCAAAACTCTTAAAAGACCAGTTTGCAAACTAAAAGGTTTTCCAATTTTAACCAGAATTAAAATTGGTAGCGACTCCCAATTTATTTTCAAAAAATATTGTCATTTGTGTTACGGCGCCCTTCGGGTACGTTGTGACAGTTTGGTGACTCCACTGGGGAAAACTAGAGAGTCAAGCCCATTAGAGTTCATTATACAAAATAATTATAACTTTATTATATTTATTTTTCCCCTCATAATGTATTTGTTTTACTTTCCTCTTTGTAAATATTGGTTCATTTACATTTGTTTTGCTTTTGTAAATATTTTATTTTATTTATTTATTTTTAAATAATTTTTTTATTTTATTTGTAAATATTTTTATTTAAACATTAGGATAGAAGCCTTTTATTTCTGTATATATTTGGAACCTTAGGATAGATGACTTTTGTATATATATATATGCAATTTTGGTTTTATTTTGCAGGGCTGTGTATAGTATATAGGGTTTAAAAGGTTGGTATGCTCCCTACACACACTCTCACTAACACTGTCCTCACACACTATTTGGGCTCTATACCCGAGCCTTGGAAAACCATAGGGCAAGAAGGGGTTTTGACGTTGTTATTGTGAGGCTTATGCTTCCCTGACAGTCGTTGACTCACCGCTCAGGTTGTTACTAGAACTATGGGTTGCCATATTGTGACTTTCACGTTCCTGTGGTTTGACTCATAGAACTAGGTCTTTATCTTATTGGTAAGGGCAACCTGGGGACCATAATCTTTTAGGGATCTAAATCTGTCCAAAAGTTGTGCACTATTAGAATGACCTTAGTTGGCTAACCTCAAATAGGGTTGACCATAGAACCATTAAGTATTAAGTCCCACCCTTTTAGGATACAAGGGAGCATATTTTTTTCTTCTTTTTTATTTTTTTCCCTCTTTTATCATGCATCATGCATCCTTGGTATCTTATAGCATTCAACATAGACATTATAACATGCATAATCATTTTTTTTCATTTTTGCATAAATACTACGTATTGCAATCATGCAAAGCACATGTACTTTTTTTTTTCAATCAAGCACATTTATTTTATTTTTTTTTCAAACATGAGAAATATCAACCACATTCTAATTGCACTTTACCATGTCACATGCATTCTCTTCATGCAACATGCATATTTATTTTATTCATGACATGCATCACATTCATTTTTCTTTTCTCTTTGAAAGATCTATTGGTGGTCGAGGAATAACATCGTATTTGACAGTAGATGATGGAAAGAGCATAATACACTAGCAATGTGAAGAAACATTTCAATGTGATGGGAAATACCAGTTCTCTAGAGAAATTGTGCCGGTTGAGTCAGTTGTTGCCTCATGAAAATAAAAGAGCTTTCTTAAATAAGTATGGATCCATTTTGGATCTATTGTTTACATCAATGGATACTTCTGCCCTCACTGTTCTAGCTCAATATTGGAGCCCGACCTTGAGATGTTTTGAATTGCCAAACATTGATATCACTCCTACCATTGAAGAGTATGCTTGCATGTTAAAATTACCAGTGAAAAGAAACACTTCTATTTATTTCTATCTGGAACAACATCCTTCAGATGCAAAGATAATAGAGCAATTCGGGAATTACTAGGGGTATCAGTGGCTCAAGTGAAATTGATAGGGCATGCAAATTCAAAGGGGGTGACTAAAGCATTCAAAGAAGAACATTTGAAAGACTTAGGGCGTCAAAAAGAATGGACTACTTTTGCAAGGGTATTGGCGTTTGCTATTTATGGGCTGATATTATTTCCTTCTGCTCCAGATATAGTTGACCAAGCTGCTATGGATGTTTTCTTTGCCGTAGAAAGTAAGAAAAGAAATCCAGTTCCTGCTGTATTAGCTGAAACATTTCTGACCCTAAACTTCTGCCAACAGAAACAAAAGGGAAAGCTTCGATGTTGTCTACACCTCTTATACGTGTGGACCATCACACACATGTATGCGGAGAATCACATCAGAAATGTCTCAGACCCACTAAGAAGCTTTCATCGTATCCTAACCAAGCCAAGAGGAGTCCATGAATGGAGGGTGGAATTTGATAGCATAAAGGAACAGTCATTTAAATGAGTTTGTCCATGGTATGAACATGAAAGAGGTGACATCATTCTTAGCTGTGGAAAATTTCATAATATACCACTGATAGGTCCTAGAGGTTGCATATCATACACACCGACAATAGTACTCTGACAACTTTGTTGGACTCAAAAGAAACCACAGGAAGAGTAACTTGGAGGACTCTATTTCTGGTATAAGGAAGGTGAACACACTAAGACGTTATCACAAGAAGTCAAAGAATCATGGAGAAACATTCACATGGTAGGAAGAAATGAGTTAGGAAAATCACTTGTGATTAGTACGCATGAGTATGTCACATGGAGAGAAGCAAGAAAGGTACATCAAAGTGTTCCTAGCTTTCCTATTGAAAAAGGGAATGATCCTCAGTTGGCTGAACAGATAGAAGTCATGAAAGCACAGATGAAGCTCCTAGAACAACAAAAACAAGCAGCAGAACTAAAAGTTGTTATTACACAAAGTCAATGTGAGAAGAAAGAAAAGCTGATTGAGCAATTGAAAGATGAACTTGCTGATGTCCCTAGTCAAGAAAGGGAAAGACAGATGATCCATGATCTTGAAAAGGAGGTCCGAATGATGGCTATTGAGAAGAATAGGTTTTTGAAGCATATTAGCCAATTGAATAAAGCAAACGAAGGATTGAAGACAAAGCTTAGCCAACAAAGACAAATGAAAGAAGAATTGGAAGTTGAAATGCAAAAGCAAAAAGAAGAATTGGAGCCAAAGATAGAAAAGTTAAATGCAAGTCTAGCACAGGCTAAAGATGAATGTGACCAGGAATTGGCCCATTTCACGCAATCCTGAAATCAGCTTCTCCATACAGAAGATGCAAGTAGATTCTGGAAAAAACAAGCTGGTGACTGGGCAAGGAAGACTGAGATATGGAAAGAAAAACATGCAAGATTAACTGAGGAATTGGGTCATCATATTCCAAAGTTTATCTATCATTTTGAAAGGGCAGAGAACGAAGTTCTAAACAATCTCAAGCTTCATTTACCTAGGGAAATGAATGACTTCATGGACATGAGTAGGGGTCTTGCTAGAGGTCTTAAGAGAAAGAAATTGTCCATTCTTGACTCAACCATGATGTAATTGTACTTTTTTTGAATAAACGAAATGATTCATGCTTTGATTTTCTCCACTTCTCCTCAAATAAACATACAAGACTATATCCATTCTGAAGTAAAATCTCCCTTGGATATTTTGTCAATTACATTTCCGCCTTATAGGAGATTTTCCTTCTGTGAGAAATGTAAGAAAGAAGATCAAGTTTACATTGCTAGTGTGCTTCTACCAAAGTATATTGTGGAATGATAATCCCCTATACTTTTGACCATCACATACCCTGTCTTATGGACAATATGCCCTCTGAACAGCATATGAATTAAGTCTGTAACCGTCAAATACAGATCTATATTCCTCGCCATCAAAGGATTTTTTTTAAGCCTTTATTTTTATTTACCTACCATCTGTTTTTGTAAAAGGTCATCAAACATTGCTCCTTCAAAGAAAGCTTTGTCTGACAGTAGTGCGCCGGCTAAAGAGCCGTACGAACTTCGATCCAGAGTTGAGAAGAAAAAGGCCAAAGATAAAGAACAGACCATGGCTGCAGAAGGTGATAACCAAGGAAGGAATCTGAGTCAAGAAATTGACGAGCTTAAGGCCATGATGAAATCCATGCTCGGGCCAGAATTCAAAAAGTTCATTGTGGACACTATGAATATGGCCAAAGAAAACGAGGAAAATGTTGAGCGACTAGGATATGACTCAGATGGGAATAACAACAATGGAACCCCGCATAATGATGCCAACAATGCAGCCTCCCATAACAATGCAGATAAGGAAGCAGAACGATTGAAACTCAAACGGGAACTGCAAGAAAGCATGCAAGAGCAGTTCCGAATGCTACGTGGACCTAGCCCATATGGTTCAATGAGTATCAGCGATCTGTGTTTAGCGTCGAGCGTGATTATTCCCAAAGACTTCAAGATGCCCAAGCTCATCAAGTTTGATGGAAGCACCAATCCCCTTATGCATTTACGAATGTACTGCACAAAGATGGGAATGTGGTCCAAGGATGAGAACTTCCTAATCAGCTTTTTCCCTGAGAGCTTGGAAGGCGCTGCATGGGAGTGGTATATACAGATGGACCGAACACAGATTCGGTGTTGGGAAGATTTAGCTCAAGCTTTCACTAACCAATACATGTTTAATCTGAATGCTACACCTACTAGAGATCAGCTGAAAGGAATGAGGAAGAAGGAGAATGAGTCTTTCAAGGAATATGCTCAAAGGTGGAGGGCTATGGCTGGAAGGGTTGTTCCACCAATGTTAGAGCAAGAAATGTGCTCTTACTTCATCCGTACATTGGAAGGTCCTTTTTTCAAGAATATGCTTGGGACTCATGTAAAAGAGTTTGTGGATTTGGTCGAGATAGGAGAAAGAATCGAAACCAATATCCAAGAAGGGAAGGTGGAGCTAGCAACAGGAGAAACAAGTGAATCCAAGAAAGGCTCCCATTTTAAGAAGAAAGAGAATGCTATCAATTACATCCACCCCTAACTTTATCAATCCACTCCTCGGCCAAACCATTACCCATCTTACTCACACCAACAATACCCACCTCCAAGAACCATCCCAACTCAAGCCCAAGCACCATATACACATCAACCGCACCAGATTAACCATGTCTCCCAACCATAACCTTATACACCAATAACACCTAGACCCCACCAAACAGTACCTCTGACCTACCATAAAGCCAACTCTTCCACAACAACCCCACTATTTAACATCAATAATAGACCCCCAATGGAAAATCGACCATTACCTGATTTTCACATGAGCAATGCTGAGTTATTTAAGCATTTATATGGTGACAACCTGCTCGCTCCACGTCCTGGAAAATCCTTGGTGCCGCCATATCCTCGGTGGTACAATCCAAACCAAACATGTGATTACCATTCCAACTCTCCTAGGCATTCTGTTGAAGACTGTTATGGTTTCAGGAGTGCAGTATGGAGCTTAATTGATCCCGGTGCCATTAAGCTAGAACAAGAACCAAGACCAAACATAAGGAACAATCCATTCCCCAATCATGGTGGAGGACAGGTAAATTCCATTTGCAATGAGAATCGTGCAAATCAGGGAGTAGAGAATGTTAAACTCCCAATGAATGAGATCCTGGAAGCCCTGAGGAAAGCAGGCTATGAGATGGAAGTCGAAGGAAGGAAAGGAAAAAGAACAGTGAAGGGAGATGAAAGTGATTTATTTTGTGAGTGTTCTGGAAAGAAGCATCACATAGAAGAGTGTCCAAAGCTAAAGCTTTTTGTTGAAAGAATGGTCAAACTAGGGGTGCTCGAGATACCAAAAGGCATCAAACAGGGCATCAAACAGAGCATCAACATGGTTCACCAAGCGCCCTTTGTTTTTAAGGTTTATAAACCTGAGTCGGCACTTGTTTTCAAAGTACCTAAGCCATTTTCCTATGAGAGCAATCACATGGTTCCATGGAAATATGAAACTGGCATAGAACCCTGTTCTGTGATGTTCGGAGAAATAACCCCTGAACAAGGAGCAGTACCTATCTTCAAAGTATTTAAATTGCCTTCGCATCTCACAATCCATGCAAAGCTTGATCAACCAGAAGCAATTGAAGAACCAAATCATGAAGTATGCTCAAAACTCCTTGCATCAGAACCCATAAAAAATTTCACAGGAATAGGAGGGATCACTCGGAGTGGTAGGTGTTATACTCCAGGGAAACTATTAAAAGACCCTCAAGTGATATTTGAAAGCAAAGGAAAAGGCCACAAAGATGAAGAAGAAGAGTTTCTGAAAATAATGAAACAAAGTGAGTATGATGTGGTGGATCAGTTGAAGAAAACACCGGCAAGGATCTCACTTTATTCATTGATATTATCTTCAGAGGCTCATCGGAACGCGATCAAGAGAGTATTGGATCAGGCATATGTACCTAAAGATGTGACCCTAGATAAGATTGAAGGGATTGTGGTTGCAATCAGAACCACAAATACCATCATCTTCAAGGAAGAGGAAGTTTTTCTTCATACAGTGGGATGTCCGAAGGTGCTCCACATTACCCTAAAATGCCAGGGTTGCAACATTGCAAAAGTATTGATTGATGGGGGGTCAGTTTTCAATGTGCTTCCTTACTGCACTTTACAGCAATTACCGATCGATCCTTCCACAATTGCACCAAGCGAGACAATCGTCAAGGCATTTGACGGATCATTGCGGGAAATCACGGGTTCCATTGACCTTCAGTTGGAAATTGGGCCAACCACATTCCTGACCAGATTTCTGGTGATGGACATTGAACCAGGGTATACAATGCTGTTAGGAAGACCCTGGATTCATGAGGCAGGTACAGTTCCCTCTACTCTTCATCAGAGGGTGAAATTCATAGATTGTGGAAAGCTCATTACAGTAAAAAGAGAAGAGGAGTTGTTGGTGACCAAACCAGTGGCGGTGCCGTATATTGATTGTGCTGAAGACGCTCTCGAGGTTTCATTTCAGAATCTAAAAATAGCTGAACCGGAGAAACAAAAAGGTGACACACTTCCAGTGGCCACTCGAATCATGTAAAAGAGCGGATTCAAAGAAGGAAAAGGACTAGGAAGTCAGTTACAAGGAATCAAGGATCTAATTTTCCTCCTTGACAATCCTGGGAAGTTCGGCCTTGGATATGAAGCTACAGGAGAGCTCCAATCTGTTGAATCTGCCAAGAAGAAAATTCCACATATCAGGGACATATTTCCTGCGCCTGCAGCAGTGGTAATGATAGAAGGATCTGAAACCATTAGCACTCTCGAAGGAGCCAAGGAGATGCCTCTGCTAGTCTACCCAAGCTGCGAGCCATTGAACAATTGGGATTCTGAGCCCTTAGATGATTTGTTGTATCTTGAGTAATGAACATTTTAGTCACCTTTGTTGTACTTCAATTTTAATTAAATAATTATGCATGGGTTTTTCTTTTCCATTCTCTTTTCGTAATTTTTTTCTTTTTGTTTATTTTTTTTCCTCTTATTTATTTCGAGTCTCGTCTCAATTCCAGGGACTCATCTCTTTCATAATCTCTATCTTGTGCAAATGAATGTGAAAATCCATTAACTGATTATTGTGTTACAACGGACTTGAATGAAAATGAACAAGATGAAGATCCTGAGTTGTGCCAACAATTTGCCCAAATCATAGATTCAATGGAAAAGGGGATAAATCCACATGATGAGATTGTTGAAATTGTGAATATGGGTACTGATGAGGATAAGAAAGAGGTGAAAATAGTTGACAACCCAGAAAGAAAAGAGATGATTGCACTGTTCCATGAATTCATAGATGTTTTTGCTTGGTCTTACAAAGATATGCCTGGTTTGGACCCAGAGATAGTGGCTCATAAAATCCCATTAATTGAGGGGATAGAACCTAAGCGACAGAAGTTGCGGAGGATGAGTCCAGAAATGTCACTCAAGATCAAGGAGGAAGTCAAGAAGCAACTTGATGCAGGCTTTCTAGAGGTCCCGCTATATCCAAAATGGATAGCCAATATAGTACCGGTGCCAAAGAAAGATAGAAAAGTCAGAATGTGTGTGGACTATCGAGATTTGAACAAAGCTAGCCCAAAAGACAATTTTCCCCTTCCCCATATAGATGTCCTAGTTGATAGCACAGCAAGAAGTCACCGATTCTCCTTCATGGATGGTTATTCCGGCTACAATCAGATCTTGATGGTAGAAGAAGATAAGGAGAAGACATCATTCATCACTCAGTGGGGAGTATTTTGCTATCGAGTGATGTCGTTTGGGCTTAAGAATGCTGGAGCAACATATCAGCGAGCAATGGTGACCCTTTTCCATGACATGATCCACAAGGAACTAGAGGTGTATGTGGATGATATGGTAGTAAAGTCATGAGAAGGAGAAAGTCATGTTGCTGTGCTTAGAAAATTGTTCGAGAGGTTGAGGATTTACAAGCTTCGATTGAATCCAGCAAAATGCACATTCGGAGCATCGATTGGAAAGTTGTTGGGGTTCATCGTTAGCAAGAAAGGTATTGAGGTTGACCCAGACAAGATTAAACCCATCCAAGGCATGTTAGTGCCCAAGACAGAAAAGGAAGTTCAAGGTTTCTTAGGTCATTTGAATTACATAGCAAGATTCATCTCCAATTTGACCAATACTTGTGACCCGGTATTTAAACTATTGAGGAAGGATAATCCGAGTAGATGGGACAACAGATGTCAAGAAGCCTTTGACAAAATCAAGAACTACTTGTCAAATCGACCTCTCCTGGTTCCACCCACACCAGGACGACCGTTGATACTCTACCTCACGGTGTTGTACGGGTCAATGGGAGCGGTGTTAGGACAGCATGATGAGTCCGGTCGAAAGGAAGAAGCCATTTACTACTTGAGCAAGAAGTTCAACGATTGCGAATCTAGGTATCTAGCTATTGAAAAGACTTGTTGTGCACTAGTATGGACGACGAAGAGGTTACGACAATACATACTCCATTACAAAACTTTGCTTATATCACGGATGGACCCCATGAAGTACATTTTTGAAAGCCCACATATCTCCATAAGAATGTCCAAATGGAAAGTGGCTTTAGCAAAATTTGACATCAAGTATGTGACCAGAAAGTCCATAAAAGGAAGCGTGATAGCAGACCACCTGGCTGAGAATCCACTAGAAGAATATCAGCCAATGGAGTTCAAATTTCCTGATGAAGAAGTCCTAGCAACTGTAGAAGAGGATAATGAAAGCGACTAAGAAGGAGACCTAATGTGGAAAATGTACTTTGATGGTGCCGTCAACATTCACGGGAATGGAGTTGGAGGAGTACTAGTGTCCCCCAGTGGAAAACAGTTCCCGATCGCTGTCAAACTAGCATTTGATTGCACTAACAACACGGCTGAATATGAAGCGTGCATAACAGGTCTGAAGGCGGCAATAGCCCTTGGTGTAGAGTATCTAGAAGTCTATGGGGACTCAGCTCTAATCATCTTTCAGGTTAATAGAGAATGGCGAGTCAAGGAGCACAGATTGTTGTCATATTATGAACATCTCTTGAGCTTAAAAGATGAATTCAAGGATGTTAATTTCCATTACTTACCCCGTGAACAGAATCAATTTGCAGATGCTTTAGCTACCTTGGCTGTAATGACCAAGCTCGATCTGGAAGTAGAAATGCGACCTTTGCAAGTGGTTGTCAGAAAAGAACCAGCATACTGTTCTAACATTGAAGAAGAGCCTGACGGTCGACCATGGTTCTACGACATCAAAAAGTTCATTAAGGAGAAAGAATATCCAGCATCAGCAAATGAGAATGACAGAAAGACACTCAGACGACTGTCAATGTCCTTCTTCCTTTCGGGTAATGTGTTGTATAAAAGAAACTATGGCGGAGTCTTATTAAGGTGTGTTGACGCTGTGGAAGCTAACTCCATCATATCAGAAGTCCATGAGGGTGTTTGTGGAACCCATGCTAATGGGCACACATTATCCCGACAAATCCTCAGACAAGGATACTATTGGCTCACTATGGAGAAAGATTGCATAGATATTCTTCAGAAAGTGCCACAAATGTCAAATCTATGCTGATCGAATCCATTCTCCTCCTGTGTCACTGCATACTCTGACATCACCTTGGCCGTTTGCAATATGGGGCATGGATGTCATAGGACCAATTAGTCCTAAAGCTTCTAATGGGCATCGATTTATTTTGGTTGCCATCGATTACTTCACTAAATGGGTAGAGGCTGCATCTTACGCCAATGTAACACTGAAAGTGGTGGTGAAGTTCCTGAAGAACAATATCATTTGTAGATATGGGTTGCCAGAAAGGCTCATCACAGATAATGCAACTAATTTCAACAATACAGAAGTACAAAAATTATGTGAGCAATTCAAGATCAAGCATCATAACTCAACTCCTTATCGACCAAAGATGAACGGGGCTGTGGAAGCAGCAAATAAAAACATCAAGAATATCTTGGGGAAAATGGTGGTCACGTATAAGGATTGGAGTGATATGCTGCCTTATGCATACCGTACTTCTGTTAGATCCTCAACTGGGGCAACTCCGTATTCACTGGTATATGGAATGAAAGCAGTCACACCTATAGAAGTAGAAATACCATCTTTAAGGGTCTTGGTGGGAGCTGAATTGGATGAAGCTGAGTGGGTAAAAATGAGACACGAACAATTGAACATGCTTGAAGAAAAATGGTTAACTACAGTTTGTCATGGTCAGTTATACCAAAAAAGGATGGCTAAAGGATTCAATAAGAATGTTTGCCCTCGAATTTTTCAACCAGGGGATCTCGTTCTAAAGAAGATTTTGCCGAACCAAGAAGATAACAGAGGCAAGTGGGCACCCACACATGAAGGCCCTTACGTCATCAAAGATGCATTTTCTGGAGGAGCTTTAATTTTGACTGACATGGAAGGCAAAACGCTTGCCAAGCCAGTCAACTCAGATGCTGTGAAGAAATACTTTGCCTGAAGATTAAAAATGCTCGCTAGGTTGAAAACCCGGAAGGGCTACCTAGGCAAAAAAATTAGAGCACAAAAAGAAAAGAGAAGAGAAAATGCTCGCTAGGTTGAAAACCTGGAAAGGCAACCTAGGCAAAAGTTAGAGTAATTTTTAAGTGCTAGGTTGAAAACCCGAAAGGGCGGCCTATGCTATGGTGAAAAATCGGACCAATGACCAAGGAGCTATGGGGAAACCGAAACCGGGGCAATTTGAATTCTAGTGGATCATGGCATATTTTTTAAAATGCAATAAAGGATTGCATGTGCTATCATAGATTTCAAGTTTGGTGTAGCCAATGAATCAGTAAAGTGGGTTAATCACATGAAAGCAGCACTACTAGTCTTGTCTTTATTCCTTTCGTGTCTTTATTCCTTCCGTATCTCTTGATAATTGTTGAAATACTATAAATACTCTTCAGTTTCAAGTCTAATAAAAATATTTTTGTCTTCCTCTATGTCTCTATTTATCTTTCCTCTTCTACCAAAATGTTTATTTCATACTTTCTTTTATTACCATGCATACTCATGATATTATAATTGAAATATAATCAAGGGACTAATTTGCTAACAAAACTCATGATTGATAAGTCAAATAAGGAGTTTGAGGATAAGATGGGCTCACAAAGGAAAAGAAATGGGGGTCAGAACAATAGATGGAGTAATGAAGAATACCGAGGCAATAAGGAGAGGTTAGAACAACAAATGGAGTAATAAAGAAAACAGGGCAATAAGGAGTCGTTCAACTGTCATCAAGTGAAGATGTTTGGCAATTAAAAAGGAGAAGCTCATGAAATGGATCACCTGAGTAAACAGGTCATTTTCAGACAGATGAAAACTTTCTTGAAGGACAATGTGAAGACACCTCAAACTGGGGCAATTTTAGTTTTAAGGAATATTTTCATCATTACATCAGTTTTACAGCAATTCCTTCATCATTCATCGTTATACTAGTGCCATCATTACATCAGTTTTACAGCAATTCCTTCGCCACTTAGGCATCATTCATCATATGATCACATCAGCTTTACATCACAACATCATTACATCAATCTTGCACTATCAATCATTGGCATTATTCACTCTCACAAGTCTTTTAAATTTTACAATTTTACAAGCTGTCGATTTTTATAAGTTTTCACATTTACTTACTCTCACAAACTTTTATTGCTTTCACAAACTTTTACATGCTTTCACAGATATTTATTGCTTTCACAAACATTTACTGCTTTCATAGACTTTTATTGCTTTCACAGACTTTTACAGCTTTCACAAGCTTTTATTGCTTTCACAGACATTTACTTGCTTTCACAGATATTTATTGCTTTCACAAACATTTACTGCTTTCACAGACTTTTATTGCTTTCATAGACTTTTACAGCTTTCACAGATTTTTACTTGCTTTCACAGATATTTACAGCTTTCACAGACATTTTACATGCTTTCACAGACTTTTACATGCTTTCACAGACTTTTACTTGTTTTCACAGACATTTACTGCTTTCACAGACATTTATTGCTTTCACAGAGATTTACTGCTTTCACAGACATTTATAGCTTTCACAGAGATTTACTTGCTTTCATAGACATTTACTACTTTCACAAACATTTAATTGCTTTTACAGATCTTTACTTGCTTTCACAAACTTTTACTTGCTTTCACATTTACTACTTTCACACTTATAGCTTTCACATTTATCAGTTTTCACATTTATATGTTTTCACATTTACACGCTTTAACATTTACAAACTTTCACGTTTACAAGCTTTCACATTTACATCACAGATTTTAAATTTTCACATTTCACAGGCTATCATTGCTTTCATATTCACTTTCACTACCTTCACATTCATTTTCTCATTTTCACGTACTTCACATCTTATACGCATTCCACATTCGCAAGCTTTTGAATTCCTCATTCTCTTCCAGTTTCCATCAGATTTTGCATGCATATAATGTTCATATAGGTTTCATTCCCTACTTGACATTAGCAATGCGCATTCAATCGTCTAGCATCACTCATTAAAAGCATCAGCATCATACATTCAACACCTTCATGAAATCATCTATACACATTATTTCACGCTATCATCATGCTTTCGTTGTCATTGCGCATTGATTCTTTAGCATCATCTGTTAAAGCTTTTGCAATGTGCATTTATTTATTCCCATCATACATCTGTCATCGTCAATATCATTCTCATGCATCATGCATTCGGATAAAATATGTGTTCATATCTTTACTTGTCCCTTACAGCAAAATGTCAAAGCCATGGTTTTTTAATTTTTAGTAAGAGACAAGTAAAGAGGGGCAACTGTGAACACCACATTTTGTCCGAACATTTTATTCTCATTTTTAATTTCATTTCCTTATTTTGTTTTCCTCATTTTTATTTTCAGCCCAATTCTTTTCTTTTTTTAGGTCCCTACATTTGTTGCTTTTGGCCCAATTGTAAAAAAAAAAAAAAAACCCCCAAACTAGCCCATTCTGGTTTCTCAGTTTATGTTAGTGTTAGCCCGTTAAAAAACTCAATTCAGAATCTCTCCATGACAGATTGTGGTCAAATTAAAGAAAAGTGAAATAATAATAAAAAAAGGCACACGGGTCCAGTGCATTTAATTCCCAAGCAGTGCATTTAATGCCTCAAGCATGTCAGAGTTGACAAATTCAACATTCCAATACTGAAGGGACAATAATTCTTTGATTACGGATCAATATATTTAATGTTGATCATCTTATTCAAAGCTCCAACAGTAAAAGGAATCACTACATTTAATGCCTGAGTCAGATCAAGTTGACAATCTCAGTAGCCAAGATTCAGAACATTAATTCCTCAATAGTCAGGATCAAGGATTGCAAGGTATAAATGAGAAAATTCATAACCATAGACGGGGGTGAATGGGAGAAAACATAGAGAGAACTGAGACAGGGAGCAAATTTTTTAGCAAGAGGGGACAGAGCCAATTTCCAGCAAGAGAGCACAGAGAACTGATACTGATAACTCCCATATTCACCATTCCAAACCTCTTACCTGAGGAATTAAACCACAACTTTTCATCCAACGGTGTCATCATCATCATTATCTCCAAATAAGCACTCACATCATCAAACTGCCACCTTCATTGCCACTGTCGTATTTCATCATGGCCTCCCTCACCCATCATCACTGTGAACCCATTACCATTATTATCATATAACTCCCTCAGTAAACCATAATTATCGCATTACACCTAACCTGACATTATCATCATCAGCAATATCCATCATATATCCCTTCATCGTTCACCATCATTCTTCAGTCCAATTCCCTTTCACCAACATTGCCATCATATTTTTTAAAACCAACAGCAAGACCACAACCTCACATAAACCTTTATCTCACTCTCAAACCTAGTATCAATTCTCATAAGCCAAGAACAAACAATATATATATATATATAACAACACAGCTAACAATCAATAAGAATAAGAGGAAAAAAAAAGAACGAAAGCCATTTTTGGAGTTCCTCCCACAGCCACCGTCGCGGATCTCCACCGCGAGCACTGCCTCCAGATCGTGGAACCTAACCATTGCACCTCTACCGCGTCAAGCCCAGCAACAAGTAGCACCACCGCCAAACACCAACCGCGAAGCCTCCATCATCAAAGTCATACAAGCTCCACTCCCAAACTCAGGTCAAATTCCAGCAAAACAACATCTCAAAGGATACAAACCCAACATTTTGTTCACATCTCAAACAAATAAAATAAAAAAAAGCCAAAAATAGAAGGAGAACTTGAAGTCTGATGGTGTTGTCCCCTCCCTTGGTTCGCCGCGACACACTTAGCTGCTGCCACTGCGAGCTTGACGTCGCGTCACTGGTTCCTTTGCGCAACACCAGTTGAAGTCGCGCGACTCCCGAGACAGCATCATCGCCCCACCGTGATCTCGCGCCTCCGCATCTTAGCTCCGAACCTCACTGACAGTTCACAGCCCACCGCCTAACACCGTGAAACTAGCATTGCACTTGCACCGCGTGTCCACAGCCGTTGATCTGCCTTACTGCAACTGCTGCTGGCAATCTCGTGAATTCCACCACAAAGTGAAGTGCAGCCCAGCTGTGCAGATCGTGACCTGTCACAGGAAAAGCTTCTCCATCCGCTATCATCTCCGCCCCTGTTCCTCGCGTGCTTCTCCGCTGCTTAGATCGCATCACCTTGCTCCAGTTGCCGCCACCACACGCAGCGCCTCGTGAAGTCGGCCACGAAGCTTGCTGGAGGTCCCCTTCATCTTAACGCCTCCAGCCCTTGCCACTGTAACAAAGATTGCCTTGAACTCCTTTTGCACACTCACTGCCCTTTCATAATTCCATTTCTTCCATAGCCTCACATTACCGTAAGTGAGTAAAGTAGATTTAGCTCCTTGTTCTTTTATTGTTAATTTAATTTTCTTTTTTTGGTCAAAGTCCTGCTTTGTTTATTATTGGGTTTTGCTTGGTCATCTTCCTGGGCTTTTAGGAATTAGGTCGATTTGGGCTAATTATATCATTTTAGTTTGGGTCAATTTTAAAAGTCTTAAGTACACTTTCGAGTTGTCTATTTTGTTTTGGTTCCTTGTTGTGGCAACAGGTTATATTTTTTGGGCTAGCATTTAGAACTTTAGTTTGGGTTTAAATGATAAGAAATGTTCGGTTCTTTTAAGGAATTTTAGTTTTCTATTTTATCACATTTGGGTTTATTTAGTTTGGGTAAGGATGGGAACTAGTTCAGGCCAATGTTCATTTAAAAATAGCAAGTTGGTGTCCTCTTCGTGTTTTGGGCTGAAATGTTTTTTACAGCAAGGGGTTAGTTAACTCATTAACATGGAACTAATTATTTTATTTTCCAATTTAGTCTTGGTGGCAGAATGTTAACCTTTATCTAAAAAAATAAAAGAATCTCTTTATTTTGAATCTTTAAAAAATAAAAATAATAAAATACAAAAAATATTTTAGTCTGAGCAAAATCAATGATTGTGATTGAGGAGTCGATACTTCCTTCACAACTTTGAATTGTAAAGGATTTACTAAGTAGTCTAGTGCTGCCTTAAATCTTGTGCATAGTTGGATGTTTCTTTGTTCAAATCCCTTCAATTAAGAATATCTCATAAATAAAATCCATCAACACACTTTATTTTTTTTCTTTTAATTGAAAACCATCAACACATAATCATTTTCTATAGAACGACGTGGTTTTGAGTTCCTCATTGCACCAGAGGATACGTCGGCGTAGCTTACAACTATCAAACCAAAATTAATTTTTCATTAAAATATGTTCTCTTTCAATTTAATTTCTTTTCATTTATTTTATCTTATTTTTCATATAATTGTTAACTTCTGGGGAAAAATTAAATATTTTAAAGTCATAATTAATTTGCATAATAAGCTCTAGGGTAACTGTATTTATACGGATATATTAGAGGTACAGTGGGATTAAGTTTCCACCCTTCTCTAATCATAATCAGACTCCCGGACTCAAAACTCTTAAAAGACCAGTTTGCAAACTAAAAGGTTTTCCAATTTTAACCAGAATTAAAATTGGTGGCGACTCCCAATTTATTTTCAAAAAATGTTGTCATTTGTGTTACGGTGCCCTTCGGGTACATTGTGACAAGTACATTTGTAGGAATTATTGCAATGAAAAATTCATATCTCTCTTTACAAAGACCGGATTGAGACAACTACAAATTTTTTAGAAAGCTCAAGAAATCTTCTATAACTTTCATGTTTAGCTTAAAACTTAGTTCTAAGAGCCTCTTCACAAAAATCAAGTTCCAAGATTAAAGGTTGATGATATTCTAATACTATTCAACTTGACCTTCAGTTCATATTTTTGCCAATATCTTGAGCTATAGATATCCATTTGAGGGATTCTGGTAGTATTGGAAATCTTATTCAAAGGGCTACAACTTCTATTTATAAGTCCAAAAGCTAATTCAAACGTTTTGGGGGCTCAAAATGGGCTTCAAAGTGTTTAGAGTGGTGTTGCATAAGTACCATAACAACGGTCCTGAATCGATATATATAGTAGTCACTAGAGAGCAAAAATGACTCAAAAAGTCGTCCTAGGCAGCTATAGTAGTCTCGCATGACAGTATCAGTTTGT
The DNA here is from genome assembly GCA_031216105.1 of Dalbergia cultrata. Lineage (NCBI taxonomy): Eukaryota > Viridiplantae > Streptophyta > Magnoliopsida > Fabales > Fabaceae > Dalbergia > Dalbergia cultrata. Next base: position 12,692,202 of record CM062345.1, read on the forward strand.
AAAACAATATTTTTTATTATTTTCGGCCCTTTTTGATATTATGATGATGTATTATATATATATCCACATAGTCTAGATTAAAAGGGGATATTCCACACTTATTCTGAGGTTGCCTTTACTCACTTACTCATTCTCTCTCTCTCTCTCTCTCTCTCTCTCTCTCTATATATATATATATATATATATACTTTCTCCTTCTTCATCTATTTACTCTCTCTAGGTTTTGGGAGTTTACGTCCTTGTTTTAGCTCTCGTTTAGAACAATGATCGTACTCTCTTTACAAAGATAACTAAGGATTGAGAATTGTGCTTGAAGTTTCATTTTTTAATGCAATTTGTGACTGGTTTTTCTTTCCTTCTTGTTAACTTTCTTTAATATTGATTGTGTGAATTGTTACAATTGTGTGTTTTGAGAGTTGCATGATTGTGTGTTAATTCACGTTGTGAGTTGTGTGCATAATTAGGATTCCATTAGGGTATTTGGTCAATTTATTAAATTATGTTAATTTGATAAGGGATTGGAATTAACTTCGTTGGGAGACTAGATTGCTATAATTGATAATAAAACTAGCTAGACTCATAGAACAATGATTATGAATTACTAGTGTATACGTTAGTCAAACCCTTGGTAGGGGTGTGTTCGTGTGACCATTAAGTAGAGTTGTATCATTGTAATGTGAAAACATAATTAATGAAAGTAATCACCACCACAAATTAATCCTTTGAACTAATGATTGAATAGTTCTTAATATAAAGCGGCTCTTTGTGTAAGTAATTCTTCTTTTATTATTTTCTTCATTTAATTCTTGTTATTGCAACAATTTCAAAAAGCTTCCAATTTCTTGAATTAATTAGAAAAACTTCCACATGAAACGACTTGAGTTGTATCCTTACTATATTTTGGTACAATTTAGCAATCATTCTATTTTTAATTTGTTGCAAATTACGACAATCCGCATCAATATCACCGCAAAAAATTTACAAATAACATAACAATAAGCAATTGTATTTCAAAATCTTAGCACAGTCTTCCCACAAAGTAGGCCGAGGAAAGAAATGGGGAAGGAGAAATGCCTTAAGTCACTAATTATCAACATATTAGCAAGGGAACTTCTATCAGTAATATGAAAACTAAAATGAATTCAGCACCAATGTTATGAAATTTAAATATTGAGAGATTTTCTCTTAATAATTAAAGTTTTGTTATTAATTTTTATGTCAGTAAATTATCGAGAGAAAATATTTTAGTAATATTATTTTAAAAAAATGATTTTATGAAGGATTTGGCTCGATAAATATTATTTCATTGACGCTGTCTTCATTTTTCTCGTTATATGTTTTTTTCATCAGTAGGTTGCACGTTTCTAATAAGGAATAAAGAAATTATTTGCCATGGGTATTATTCTTTTTATTTTTCACTCAAAAGTTAAAAAAAAATTATGTGTTATTAGTTTTTATTAAAAGTAAAGATAAATAACTGTTGTAAATAGAGATTTTAAGAAATTAAATAAACACATTTTAAATAGGATAATTCTTTGATTGACACAAATTTAACATGCCAAATTTAGGCAAACTCATAGAATTTGGTATGACTACTACAAATAAATGATTATATCTTGAATAAAGTTAGTGAAACCCACTTTTATTATAATCATATATATTTAAATATGAATTGTTAATTTTCCATGCAAGAATATCCCTTTTAATTAGTTTTCTACCCGTGCTACACACAACAATATACTATACTAAAAGCTTGATTTAATTTTTGTAGATGAGTATACCCTTTAATCATGTATGTCATTTTAATTTTGAAAATTTTTATCACTTAAAACAAATATTTAAATATAAATTATTTGATTTTATTTTAAATATTTTCTGATAATCAAATCAAATTACAATAGTCAAATAAAATTTATTTTTATTCGTAAAATATATAATAATTTGTGGTCATTTTTTAATTATATAACACAGTTTATATTTTTCTCTTTCCACTCTTAATGAATAATACACTTTGATAATAAAAGTTGTATTATATTATGCAGAAATTATATATTTTTTAAAATAATTTTGTACTATATGGGAATAATTTTATATTAAATCAAAATATAAGCACACCACCATCAACTTATGAGTTTAATTTTAATAAATTAACAAGCCATACATATGGCTTTTCAACCTTATTTTTGCTGTGATGCTTAGGTGGGGGAATAATAGAAAAATATTATTTATATTTATAAGGAATAAGATACTAGGCTAACTCATATTTTATTCATCATTAAATAAGATATAAATCCTATTTGAATTAAATTCATACCCTATCTAATAATAGATGATATATAAATTGATATAATTTATCATATATTATAAGTACAAATAATATAACTCACGAATAACATGATTTCACATGCCCAAGTGGAAGGTGGGCTCTATTATTGCCATGCTTATGGTTGAGGTCGATGATCTTCGGTATGAGAGGGGATAGTGGATCGCTGGGAGAGGAGTCCTTGTTGCTTGCTAAACTTGTGGCTATCTGCGCTAGTGTAAATGGAGAGTCAGCATCAAAATTACATCCATCTAGTATAGTACCCGTGCTTTGCATAGGGAAGTTTAATAGAATTCCATCCTAGTTTCTTAACAATATATATGATAAAAGTGATCAAAATAATTTTACATTAGTATAAATGAACAACTAATGTATTCATGCTTTTGAATTCTGATGTAATAAAAAAAACTCAGTATGAAAAATATAGTCAAGTAGCTCAAATAATGTAATCACATATTAATATATAAAGTTATATATAAAATAAAATATTAATTAAGATTAATAAAGAAAATGATATTACCAAATTGCAAAGAAAATAAATTATAAATGTTATTAGATAATATAAAATACTATAATCCAAGGCAAGCACTTGAGAATATTGTCTTCAGTTGCAAAGAAAGCAGATACAATGAGGTGTTCTTTTATTAGAAAATAGAATACATACAACTGAATATTTAATATTAGATATATGAAACAAATTTTAAAGAAGAGTTAATAAAGTGAATAATATCACTAAAATATATTATTACAAAATGATTAAAATATAATGTCAAAACAAACTTTATAAGTAACAAATAATGGTAAAAAACAATTATCCCCTTCCTCTTTTTTTTGATAGAATAAGAAACAAAAACTGAAAATTCATATTGAATAAAATGATAAAAATAATATGAATTGATCATAATCATATAATATGTAAATTATTACTTGTATAATGACATACTTGTTAATATATTTTGGGCTCAAAAAATTGCACAATGTAAATGTTTAATATCACTTGTTAGATATCAATATTAATACAAAAAAACTATTCTATGACTAATTTCTTTTGTCTTATAAAAATAATGTTTACCTACTTTGAGCTACATTCCCATTGTAAGAAATATTTGTGCAATAAATATATATAAGTCTAACAACACTCGTTGGGTACCAATTTTAATTAAAAAGATCATTAAATAATTTATTTCTTCTGACATAAAAAAAATGTGAACTTATTTTGGGGTTAGGGCCCCATTATAAGATTTATCTAGAAGCAAAATAAATAAATTTTGTTTTCAAATTAACTGGATATCCAAATGATTAAAAGTAGACACATGTCCAAATAGAAAACTACTATAAAAAAAAAAATCATTATCGTAACCAAAAAAAAAAAAGAAAACCATTACAAAAAGGACTCAATGTTCCAAAACAATAAAAGAGGACTCATAGTCCCTAGTGACATGATTTGCAATCTGTACTTGTTTTTGAGAATGAATAATTGGAAGATAGGATGTCATGCCATTTGCTTTCTGAATTTCAACCCGGAAGAAAACTTCCAGATCAGACTCATGTTGTAACTTTTGAAGTGACCCTTAAATTTCAACCCTTAAATTTTGTTACAGTTGAAGTGACCAAATTCATGATTGATATAGATCTTCACTTCTAATATAGAAGCCAAAGCTATTGATAAAAGTGCTATCAATTGACAAACAGAAATAGTGGTCTGTTAGTGAATTCGAGTCAATTTAAATACAAACTAATGGATTATGATCCAATTTGAGTTAGATTATGATCCAATTTGAGTTATGATTTGTTATATGATAGTAATACATTTTAGCAATTGAAAGGACAACAATAGACTATTTTTGTCCAATTTTTTTTACCATGTAGAGGCTGGTATAGAATAATTTAAGAATAACTCTTCATCATCCAAAAGTCTTGAATAATTTTTAAGATTATTCTGTATCAACTTATCCACTGCCAATATAATCCATTTTTTCAGAAAACATCCTTCATCATATTAGACTCAAAAACTAATATCAGAACTCAAATGGCAGAAAAACTCATCACTGGCTATTATACAAGACCTAACCACTTCATACATTGAATACAAATCAAGTGCACACAGGGTGATTGCATGGGGACCATAATCCACTTGAAAATGAATTACAATTATACTGATTTAGTATCACTGTCAAATTGTATAGTTTTCTTCATGTAGCAAAACCTATTAATGCCATTAAACTTCCTTCTTCTAGGAACATGCCAAATTCTAATCTTTTGCAAAATATATAATGTCTAATGTATGGTGCACCAGATTTGCATGCTTTAGTTCACGTAGCAGTAGCTATCCAATGCCACTAAGCTTTCCTTTTTCAAAAAATGTCAGTTCCAAATCCAATGCATAATCTATAATGTCCAGTGAAAAAAAGAATGAGTTTAGTGAGTAATAAATAATCGAAATATCAATGGGATCAAAATCTATTCTCTACCCATAAGTAAACCACAATCTTATAAAGTGGTTTTAAAATTCAATAATGCAAGATCTTAAAACACCGATTAATAGATAAATTGAGTTGTGTCACATCCTCACGAATCAAAATTAGAAATGAATAACATTTATAGTGCTTTATAACCTAAATTAGTAGGTTAGACTACATGATTAGCTAACAATAACAAAAGGGATTCCACACATACCTCCAGTCAATTGATTAAAAGGAACAATGTTGTAGGATATCGTTAAAATCACATTTTAAATTTGAATGATATACCACCAATAACCTTATAGCAAGAATATTTGAATTTTAAGTGCTACACTATTAGATATTGTTCAATCAGTAGGTCTATAATGAAGATAAGTTTCCTTTCTTCAATTCAAGAGAAAAAAGAATGACTATAGAATGTAATGATTAGAATTGCTCCTGAGTCCATGATAAAAAAACTTACACCATGCTATTTTCAAAATCCAAGTGAAAGTCCCATATGTCCAATGAATGAGCTCATATAAATATGAGTACAGGATAAAGAGTAGAAATTGAATTGATCTTCGAGGGGGGAAAAAAAAAAGCTTCACTTAGAAAGTCAAACATGTAAACACGGGAGGTTCAAAGGATAAATGGGGAGAGCCATAGTGAGACACACACACACACACACACACAATTATACATACATAGAGAGGAAGGGGAATCAACTATTGTTAGGCCAAGTTAAATGAAAAAAGAAGTTCAGAGGAGTTCAGCCAAAGCATGAAATCAAAGACATGCAATCATAGTCAAGATACACATGCTCCAGTGGGTTCCAATGGGTCCAATGGAGCGAACAACAATTCCAAATAGGCTTTGTTAAAATCTATTGTGGCATACCTTTCATACATTCCATTTCCCTAATGACTATCTGCTCTCAGCCATGTTGATGTATACCACAAAATTTAAGACAAATTAATAGTTTCATTCATGTAGCTAACCTCAGCTAGTCTGAATAGGCTTTGTTGTTATTCTTGGGAGATTTTGGTTCCTAAACATGAAAGATTGAGGGGATAAAAGTGTCTTATTTTGTATGTTTAGGAATTAAATTGTTCCCTATTTTGAGTGGCGAGGCACCTCTATCGTAGTTTTAAATCTTCAAAGAAAAGACCAAATTCAGGTACAAAATTAATTAAGCTTTCATACTCATTGGACCATAGTCATATCAACTTTGATTACCTTCCCATGAAGATGACCAAAAGCTATCTCTCTTGTGAACTAACTTCGAAAGATTCAGCAAAGTATCTGAAAATCATAGCACAACTGAATAAACCTCATTTATTATAACATTAGTATTCTATTCAGAAGGGCACAAACGAAGTGAAAGAAGTTATGTAATAAAAAAGGATCATAGTTAATAGATAAAATAAGTAAATTAAGTTTTGAAGATTAAACAAAAAAAATTGAAAATTCTATCCTAAAACCCAATCACATCATAATCATTTGCTCCCCTAATGTACTCATAACTCTTTCAAAAATTCAAAGTTCCATGTTTGAAGCTGAAAATGAAAAAAACAAATAAATTGAGTTCCTATAAAATTAAAAAGAATACATTGCACAAAGTATGTATTGCCGTTTGTCATCAAAGTGCAAAGAGCCATGGTTAAGGACCAAACAGTTATACTTATACATGAAATCAAAAGTACAAAATAAGGAAAATTTTGTTGAATAAAAATTGGATACATCTCCTTAGTGGATGCTTGGACTCGCAAATCTCGACATAGTAAATAACAATGTGCTCTTCTCACCAATTCAAATAATAATTATCAAACTAGTGAGACAATTGCAATTCCAGAAACAATGACAACAAAAGACACAAAGCACACTCATTTATATTGCTGGAAACACAAAGGTACAAAGACATGTTATTCTGCATAAATAAAAAGATGATATTCTAGACCAAAAAAATAAGATAAAATAAAAAGGTCATAAAATAAAATAAAAAATTCATAAACAATTGTTCAAGATTCCAATGTTCGAAAGAAACAAACCACGTATTATTCTAGTTTTCGAAACTACAGAATCACAGTTAAATCAGAAGGATATTCCTTATATGTTCCATCTGTAATGAACAATACAAAGCCAAAAAAGGGACTTAGTAATGAATAGATCAACCAAATATCAATATGCAAATAGATCAAATAACAATATGCTGATACTATGACCAATAGGAAGAGACATCATTGAAAAGGAAGAAGTGTGATTTGTACGATTAATTGATGAAACTTCCAATGTCATCGTCTAGAACAGATTTGCAAACCCTATTGAAGACCTGAAAAACAAAAAAATAAGAGTCATCCTGAATCAGAAAAAAGAAACAAAATACAATCAGAAGAAAAAATACAATAAAATTAGAGAATCTGCAATGACCCATCCTCCAGCACCGTCAGCGTCATATTGCTTCTCGATCACAAACAGCCTCCCCATACTTGAACCACCGCAAATTTGCATTCATCCACCATGAACCGCTGCCCCTCTGTCATCTTCAGCAATCGTCACACTCTCACCATCTTCAGGTTTTGCCTTGTTGCAGATCACCATGACGAACAGCACCCGTAAACGCCACCAACCCAGCGAACCCAGTGCTTAACAATCGCACCAACGCACATCAACGCGCGTCAGCACCATCAAACTGCCGCACTCTACCACCAATGCTCACCAAGGCCCGCCATTCTCCTCCACCACCGAGGACCACGCCGCCGAGCTATCCTGCCACCAAACAGCCACACTACATGTAGTACTTCAAAATTGAGCCTGCAAGAGGAGAGGTTGTCGGGATCTATTCGCTTCCAGAGGTTGAAGATTAAGAGAGGGGAAATGGAAGGATAGGTAGGAACTGAAAGGGAAATAAAAGGGATAATAAAAGAAGAATGGGTTGCATGAAGTGCTGATTTAAAATTAGAGAAAGAGGAGAGATTGAAGGGTTTTTCTTTAGCGGGGAGAAATTGAAGGGTTCATTGAAAATTAGAGAGAGAGAGAGAGAGAGTTTGCAATTATGAGCTAAAAGCCTAAAACTAGTCTAGAGCCATGTGCACCGATGACCAAATTCTTTGAATTCATTACCAATTACCAATAATCCAATATAGTCAACGGTTGATTATTTAGATTGGTTGATTCTTATGAATCAACGCATTGGAACAAAGCAATACACGTAATGGAGTAATTATTATTACTGCAACAACATTAAGAAATAATAATAATATAACTAACCAACTTGGAGATTGATTATGTGAACATTCCTTGGCCCTTTTATTATTACTATAACAATGAGTAATACAGGACACAGGATGACCATTTAGTTCTCAGGTTTGATTGGTTTTTTATAATTAAGTCTTAAAATATAATATAATAATAATAATGTAATAAGTACTATAGCAAAAAGAATGACCATTCAGTTCTCACGTTGGAGAAGTTCTATAATTAAGTGTTGGGAAATGCAATAGATTAAATGCAAGAGCTGCATTTCTATACATCATTAAACAAATAATGCTCCCACATACTTAATTGGTGATCAACATATTGGAACAAAGCAATATGCATAATGGAGTAATAATAATACTAATAATAACAATAATAATAAAATACCTTATTAGCATATTTGTTATCTAATAAGATACAACCACTTGACAGAATTATTTAGGCGAAAAAACTGAATTGCCAAGTGGCAATTGATAGTGCATGCTATTACCCCTCTTTTACAGAAATAGATAGATAGATTATAGTAAATTACGATTCATAGTAACTATTTTCTATAGGCTTTATACGCTAGAGAGATTTTTTTTTTCTTTTTTTTGTCAAAATTTTCATAGTGTGCTTGTTGATTTGATATTATAAAGAGGTGTGTCTTAGTTAGAATATTTTTTGTTGCATGATATTTTATTTATTTATTCATAAAGACCCTTAATTTTCATATGTATACTCTCATTTTCTATGTTTTTAAAAACTAGTTAAAATAAATAATTTTTTAAATATATTGTGTGTCTATATATATATATATATATTTATATTTATAATTTTTAAAAGTAATACTAGTAATTTTTAAAATTTAACTATTTTGGTAAATAATAGTTTAGAAATTATTTTTTTAAATAATTTAACTATTATGTAACATTATTTTGATTTACTTGCTTTTACTTAGAAAGATATATTTTGATGCTATTTTTAAAACAACTTGATGAAAAGAAAAATTTTATTATTTATATTCGATTAATTTTTATTTTACAAAGTAGATTTAGATCTCAAGTGTTAATTATATTATAATAATTATTAAATTTATAAAAAGTAAAAGATGATGAAGAACCAATATTCACTATAGAAAAGAAAAGTTAAGAGTTATATCAAAGGTCAAGTAATGATAAGTAAAAAAAAAAGAGGGGGGGGGGGGGGAATAACAAGTAATAAAATTAAAAATAAAAAAAAAAATTGGAAAAAAATGCCTTGTGACAATTTTAGTGGAACACTTTAACATTAGAATATAGATTGTCTATGTGAAATACTTGAATAAAACTACATTTTAGTTCTTAAAAAAAGTAAATGTATATATTTTAATCTTCAAAAGATTTCACATTATAACATATCAATTCCGTAACAAAAAAAATCATACAAATACAAGTCTTTAAAAGATGAATAAAACAGAAGCAAATTTTTCCAAAGATTAAATATTTTTTATTCATAAAGATTAAATATTAGTATGTTAAAAGCCAATTCTTTCATGCACTAATAGGTTTAAAAATCAATTTTTCAGAGATTAACGTGTGTATAACTTTTTGGTTATATAGATTAATGCGTTTAACATGAAATTTTCCGACGAGTAAAGTATATTTATCAAACCATAACTGACATGTTAACTTAAAACAAAAAACTTGCAAAGATTTACTCAAAATACTCTTACAAAGTTATTACGTATTGAAATAAAATTCGTAAATCAAATATCTTCCGCAAGGCTGGGCCCACTAGAATTTGAAATTAGAGGAGCCGAGCACGCTAAATGCGAGGAAGTATTGCCGTCATATTTTTGTGTATTTTTCATAACACGGGTTCTTCTCAAAGTGTCTCCTTCCTACTTTCTTTATAGGTGGAAATATCGTATCCCCAAATATAGTCTCCTCTCTGTCGCTCAATTTTTTATTGATACTTATAAAAATAAAAATAAAAATAAATTTATAAATAATCAAATATATAATATTTATTTATCACGTGTTAAAAAATATCGAGGACACACTATTAAGGTAGCATTTGTTTACTATTTTTTAGATAGAAATACAGATATATTGAAGACACAAACCTATTTGGTAGTAGAGATAGGAGCAGGGGATAGAAAAATTTTCTGTTCTCGAGACAGAAAAACACAAAATTTTTGTACCTCCAAAATGTGAGGACAAGATACTGAAACAGAAATTTAATATTTTCTTTCTTTTCATCATATTCTTATATATATTTATTATTTATGTCTTCAGCTTCACTGTCTCTATATTTTTATCCGGTAAACAAATGCTAAGAGAACGATTTCCATCCCTTTGTTTATATAACATAAAATAATGACTTGCGTGGCTCTCGTGGGAAGTAATGCATCTCGGTTCTCTTTAAAAAAAATGAAATGAATTTAAAACTTCAACATTTATAACATATAACATATAGTAGGGACGCATGCACACACATAGTATCAAGTGGAGATCATGGGAGGGCAATTAGGAATAATGTTAACACTGAATTTGGGTGCCCCATCATCATCATCATCATCAGCAATGACAATTGCTATGAGCAGCGTGATTGCTGTGGTGGTGATATGGTGGGTGTGGAGTGCACTGAACTGGGTGTGGCTGAGACCAAAGAGGATAGAGAGGCGTCTCAAGGAGCAGGGCTTTCAGGGCAACTCATACCGGCCATTGATTGGGGACATAAGGGATATGGTTAAGATGATCAAGGAAGCAAAATCCAAACCCATGGATCCTTATTCTAACGAGATCGCACCACGAGTCTTGCCTTTCGTTGTCCACACCATCGATAAATATGGTCAGTCCCTCACTCAAAACATATACCATGCATCATCCATACGTGATGTATCCTATGTAATTTCCCATAATTTTGCTGCAGCAGGGTATGGGGAGTATAATTTTGTTTTTATTGGGTCCAAAAGGTTCTATATTTAAGATGAGCTATATATCTTTTAATCGTCCCTTGCATCAAACACGGATAATAAACTAGTTATTATTGCTATCGTTGGCACAATATTTATAGGGACAAATTCTCAATTGCTCTCAAACTAAGGGGAAAAAACATGTTTGTGGATTATATGTGTTAATGGAGCGGCACATGAACATGTTCCATGTTCATTAATTGAATGATACTTCAATTAAAATAAATATTAAAGGTAGATTCTAGTTGAACTTTCACTCAATTATTGAGTGTGGAGTATATTCATGTGATATCCTAAGAGTCCATAAGAATGTCTTATTTCTGATGCAATAGTTGATATATTAAACAAATTGTAGAGAACAATATATTTTCGCATCTAAGGATGTCTCCTTCGAGCATTTAAGAATTTCTTTTGCTTAGAGGTGAGAGCACCTTTTCGAATCAAAGGAAAATGTTGCTAACCGTGTGAAAATAAAAATAAAATACATACAGGGAAGAATTCGTTCATGTGGCTAGGTCCAAGACCAAGGCTATTCATCATGGATCCTGACAGGATCAAGGAAATCGCTAATAAGGTCTATGAGTTTCAAAAGCCTGACACTAGTCCACTTTTCAAGCTTTTAGCATCCGGCTTTGCAAATTATGATGGCGATAAGTGGGCTAAACATAGGAAGATCGTAAGTCCAGCATTCAATGTCGAGAAATTGAAGGTCAGTTTGTGATTCCTCTCTCTTTCATTCTCAAAGTACTTATGAATCGGTTTATCTCATAAAAAGAGAAATATTTGCATGTTAATTAAATGCTAGATGGCCTTGATTCATATCCAATAACAAAATGACATTTTAGTTAAGCCTCACTCTTAATTATTTTTTGGACGGATATGTAGAACATTTTCACCTAGTACTCATGAAACACACGTATTTCACCTCTCAAAATGATGTGTTAACAAGCATAAGCATGAATTTAGAATCTTAAATTTTATGTTTAACTTACTAAAGAATTGTAGCATGATTATTAAAAAATAAATAAGAAAGAAAAATTTATATAAATTTTAGAATAATAATTCATATTATATATGTGGAGAATTAAAAGTAGTTTATTTTAGTTTTTTTAAAATTTGATTGTGAAATTATGATTTTAATTCTATTTTACTCAAAAATTGAAATTGGGGTGTCCAATTTCAATTATAAACTCTAATTTCATATTCAATTCCGAACATGGAGGGGGCAAAAGGAATTGGCTATGTATATTTATTTATATATTAATTTTGACTTGTAGTTTCCTCTTTGATAGGAAATAAACAGATATTTATGTTTGTTTATGCACTCATGTCGTAAGTGAACATTCTCATGGTGTTTTTGATTCATGAAAATTTCCGCAGCTCTTGGTACCGATATTTTGTCAGAGTTGCGATGACATGATAAGCAAATTGGAGAGTGTGTTGGCTTCATCAAATGGGTCATGTGAGTTGGATGTGTGGCCTTTCGTACAAAACGTGTCAAGCGATGTCCTCGCTCGTGCAGGCTTTGGAAGTAGCTACGAGGAAGGAAGAAGAGTATTCGAGCTTCAAAGGGAAATGCTTACACTCACTATGACACTCTTTAGGTTTGCTTTCATTCCAGGATACAGGTAAAGACCACATTGCATATGCAACTCACTCAAGTTCATTTAATGTTTTCGTAAACAAAAAATTGGCATATGTATGTACTCACCAAAAAAATGAGTCGGATCGATCAATAGAAAATGCATGTGTTAATAATGGGGGATTCACTTTTAGGTAATCAAAAATCGAGAAGATTGCTATGTCGAATAAGAATGTTATCATTTGATTGTCCTTAATCAAATATATGAAATTCTCAATCATTTGCACAAGAATTTCCAATAAGGTGACAAAATTACTATTTTTAAGACGTCAATTCCCTCGTCTATTTCCCCTTCATTAGTGTGAATTCCCCACAATTAAAACTTGCATTTCTTCCATGGTCGATTCCATTCACTTTGACTAAATACAAATAACATGACTCTTTCATAAAACATATTCAATTCCATTGGTGTAGTAAGAATTTCACACACGGTACATCCATTAAGATATATTTGTACAAAAGATTTATTTCAATGGCTATTAAATTTACAATTAAACTAGAAAGTGGAGATTTTTGGCTCTTATTGATTACCTGCATAGAGATTTGTTAGTGACTTAGTAATCTTGTCATCAATTGCACTACTAATTCTGCTTTATCTTGTAGGTTTCTGCCAACATATACCAACCGAAGGATGAAAGCAATTGATAAAGAAATACGAGGATCGGTTATGGGTATCATCAACCGAAGATTGAAAGCAATGAAAGCAGGGGAGCCTACTAACAATGACTTGTTAGGCATACTTTTGGAATCGAACTTTAAGGAATCCGAGAAAAACAATGGTGGAGGGATGAGTTTAGACGATGTAGTTGAAGAAGTCAAACTATTTTACTTAGCAGGGCAGGAAGCCAATGCAGAATTGCTGGTTTGGACTTTGTTGTTACTAAGCAAGCATCCAGAGTGGCAAGCAAAGGCCAGGGAGGAGGTTTTCAAAGTGTTTGGCAATGAAAAGCCAGATTATGAAAAGCTAGGCCAACTAAAACTTGTAAGTTTTCACCTAATTAGCAACACAATTTTGATTTATCCTCTAACCCAATAGCCCTCTTCAATGTGTTTGGTCGGAGACAAAAATAAGGAGTAAGTTTTTATGGATGAACTCGATAAACTTATCCCCATTATTACTCCCAACCATATACACTCTTAATAGAAAGTAATATCTATGGATAAGAATTCTATCATCATTTAGTAATAAGGGAAATTGTTAGGTGGATTGATTAAGCATATTTTAGGTATTGATAGTAAGAAAAAACATTTGTCCTGTATGTTTATTATATGACACATTGGTTTTCTGGGTCACATTGTATCCCACTTGGTTAGAAGCTTTGTCTCTAGCTCATGTCTTCTTCTCTATCCAATTAATCAATTCTTGTCGCATAAAAGATAAACATTTAATAACATTTAAAATGATTACTAGATATATATTACTTATCTTATACGTAGTAAGTAACTGGTGGTATATTGAAATGGACACGAATTGAGGACCGATCATTTTTGTCCCTCTCACTCTTCCTATATTTTTAATGTTAATATATGACATGTCAAATATAAATGGTATATAGCAAACATTTTTTTTTTCAAACCAAGCATGTAAGAATTTTTGTTTTCATTTAGCATTATTGTTAATGGCATCACCACATTTGACGATGGATATAACTTGATTTCGGTGCTGACATTCACCCCTAATAATCAAATTTTCCATCAATCAGGTGTCAATGATTCTGCAAGAGAGTCTCAGGTTATATCCACCAGTGGTTATGTTTGCTCGATATCTTCGCAAAGATACAAAGCTTGGGGACCTTACAATCCCTGCAGGGGTGGAACTTGTAGTGCCTATATCAATGCTCCACCAGGACAAGGAGCTTTGGGGTGATGATGCCAAGGAGTTCAAGCCAGCCAGATTCTCCGAAGGAGTCTCAAAGGCAACAAGCGGCAAAGTTTCATACATGCCGTTTGGATGGGGTCCTAGGCTATGCATTGGACAAAACTTTGGCTTGTTAGAGGCAAAGATAGCTTTGTCAATGATCCTGCGGCAATTTTCCTTTGAACTGTCTCCGTCTTATGCTCATGCTCCTTCCTTTATCATTACCCTTCAGCCTGAGAAAGGGGCTCACCTAGTGTTACATAAGCTGTAAAATGCTGTGCATGGTCGCTAGCAAATAAATTTATTAGGCTTCTGTATTTGAAAACCATCGTGCATGGTTAAGGAGTCTGTTTGCTTTTTGTTTCACTTGCTAGTATATAGTATGCTATGACCATAAATTCCATGAGGAGTTGGATGTATAATTGTTAGTATGTGACAGTATGCGCAGTATTATTCATTATGTTTTTTATTTAAGCCAAGCTTTGATCCAACGAACAATGTGGTGAGGGCCTATGAAGCTTACTAAAGAAGTCATAATTGTGTCGTATACTGTTGTCTGGGCCTTGGTTTGTTGGATCAATGAAGTGGTTATGGCATTTGGGTTGAAGACGAGTAAATGTGACCACATTCTGTGATGATGGATGGTGGTGACTTTTTGTTTTCATACTGCAAAATATGGGTCCTATCCCGAGTATGAGTGCTTTTAGGACGATCAAGACAGGGCAGGATTGCACCTTGGAGGCCAGCACAGATGGTCATAGGCAAGATGCCTCTTGGAAAAATCTATTAGATTCACCATTGTTGATACTAATATTTATAGATATTGTTAGAATTAGAAAAGATAAAGTACACCACATCCTTTTATCAAGTATTCTCTTTAGAAGTTAGTTTTAATATAATTATGAGATTATGCCGAGACTTATTTAGGTATCTATCATTTATACTTTTGGTGAAAATATCAAGTAGGATTTGAAAATATATATGTAATATGTAATTTATTTCATACTGATAATTAATTATATTTTATAAAGCTTTTCAATTAGTTATAAAAGAGTCTAATTCTTTCAATAATATAAGTATATGTAATTAAATGAATATTTTAGAAAAATAAAATCACAATGATAATGAATCAAAATTAAACATATTTATTTTAGTATGTTTCTATATTTACATATCATTTTCATGAAGATTTAGATATAGATAAATTGATACATTTTATATTGAATAATATTGTTCAATATAATTGCTTGGCCATTTTTTTTCAGATTAGCAATTAATCAGAATCATGAAAATTATGTTTCGGAAAAGATTTTCAACTTGTCATAAATTAAAATAAAAAAATATTAGATATTATTTATATTCAATATGTATAACAAAACTGATTTGTTAGATATTTATTTAGGAACATATTAATGATTAAAATTGAGTATAAAATTTAGTAATCGCTTAAATTGTTATAAATAGCAGTATAGAGAATTGTTTATCAATTATAATAGAGGAGACGAGAATAAAATTAAGAGAGTAAGTATGGAAGGTAGTAAGGAAGTCATCGCTAAGGGTAATGAAACTCCAATTTACAAATAAAGGGTGATGTCATATTCTCTCCACCTTGTTAATGTTAGAGGTCTCCGTTGGAGACACCATTTTAGTCCCTATGATCACGAGCCCGTGGTCAGGGGCTCTTGGCAACACACGGTGAGTAAGATTATTGCTCATGGTCATATTTTAGTTATTAGAAATTATTCGGAAAAGTTAGTCATCATCTTAGAATTTATTCAACATGATTATAATCTCAGAATTTTGTAAAACTCCTAGGATAGACGATTGCTGATAAATGGGCATGAGACCATGTTTGCTTTACAGTTCTTGAAATATTTATATTTATGAAATTACAGCCTTTGAGACAAGAATTTTAGAATCTCAGTCTATGTTCAATAGTTAGGAATATTATAATTTTTTTGAATTTAAAAAATTTCCATATTTACTCAATGGAACTTGCATGTTAGTTTTCAAGATATGAATTAGAGAGAAATAAAACAGTAAGTTAATGACTATTAGAATCGTTAACCTTAGTATCAAGTAATCCACCAAAGAACAATCTCATCCTTCATATTATACATTACGGAACCTAGTTAGGTGCCCATTTAGATTACAAATAACAGATAATGGTGGGACCTTGTTAGGTGTCCATTAAGAGTAAGATTCCAATAACAGATAAAGAGATCTTGTTAATTACACATTAAGATTGACAAGACAGATAAAGTGACCTTGTTAAATGCCTATTCAAATAGCAGCTTAGGATATTTCATGATTAGATTCTTTGTTTCTTTACCAATTACCTCTTTCAAAAATAGAACAACTTTTAGCAGAAAATACACGATCTTTCTATCAATATATGTATTGGACTAGAAATTTAGGAACCTTGGCCTACCTATGGGAGCTTGAACAAAGGGTCCCATAGGTCAATCATATTGCATAGAATCCTCTTATAATTCGTCCATTGATTTAGCCTAGATGATGTATCTCTCGCTAATAATATATGGAGCTTATCTGCTGCCTCTTAAATCTCATGACAAACCCCTTATGCAAGGAAGATCACATCCTGATTTATCTACCAGGGTAACCTAGCTGTCTAAGGGACTTAACACCTTCGTGTATAATCATCTCACAATTTTACCAAGCAAGTGTCGGAGTGTCTTTATAGGTACCCCACCCGGCTCGCACAGACTTTTGGAGGAGACTTGCACCCTTGCTGATTTTGTAATAAGAACATTGACAACTACCATGGGGCCAGTAAACAAGCCTACACACCAAGGTCAATAGAACAAACCAAACCATAAATAAACAACTAGAAAGGAACAAATCCTTGACAAAGAAATTTTTACCCGAGTACCTCTCTTAATGACAATTAAATCAAATTTCCAGGTGATATCCCACCATTATTCGCGTGTATTCATACACCAAATTGTACAAAGCAGCACATATATGCTGGTGCCATTCACAATATACATTCTCTTTTATCAAAAAGTTTCAAAGGCTTTTACACAGGCAGATTGTCAGTTAAATTAAGTTTTCTTTTGATTTTTCCTTTGGCATCCAAGGTCTTGATCAAGGACCTATCGAGAGACTCCGGTATCACGCAAGTTTTCTTGGTCATCCATAACCTACAAAGGAAATCACCAATAAGTTCTAGAAATCCCCCACATAGGGGTGGCCAAAGCATTGGCATTCAAAGAGGTAGAGAAGCGCATACCTCATCAGAAAATGGCAAAGCCATCCTTCCAAAAGTATGGAAATGGCGCAAATCACCACAAGTCACGAGGGTATGCAGAGTTCCCATGTATCTACTACCCGCCAAAGTAATAGACAAAGGCAAATTGGCCCAAAGCTTTAGCTAAAAGATATGAAAACCACCACCAATGGTGACCAAAGGCTTTTTGTGAAAAACATCCAACCAAAGAAAATTGAGGAAAATAAAGAAAGAAAATGAGAAGAAAACTCAATGTAGTAATAGATGGAGGATGAAGATGGTGAAAGAAGCCTTGGAATGTAGGAGATAGCGATAGTGATAAAAAAGAGGAGGTGAAAAAGACTTAGAAAACAAAAAGTTGGAAAATGAAGAAGTAATAAGCTATTTATAGAGCTAAGCGCAAGAAAATGAAGGGATGTCAAGGATAGGCGCAATATTTCACCATATCCTTTTGGGGAACAAAGGGAAAAATCACGACCTTGAAAACCATTACAAATGAATCAAAATTCGCACCCAAGCACCACATGTCACACTCCAAAAGAAACAAAAGGGCACCTCGTCAGACAATGTGACATGCCATAAGAGTTCAAACGTGTCGGGGAAGCTAAAAAATATCTCAGAAAGAGCGCGGTTTTACATCAATAAAAGTGATTTCAACCTGGAAAGGAAATAGTTAGCCTTCAAAGAATGCTCGACTTAGAAAGACGAGAAGCAGATCAACTCCCCCTAACCCCTTCCGAGCCCATGGTCCTTTAGTGACAACAAAGTCAAACATTCCTTAAAATGCCATAACTTAAAAGAACAAGCTATGAGGTCGAACACGATGCCCGATGTTGGCACTTCTGATGATCGGTGAGGGGCACCATCACATGTTGAAACCCTGGAATTAGTTTAGGCCTGAGGCTAGAGAATGCCACCTCAATGTAGTAATCAGATCCTAAATGTCCCCAACCCAAGAAGGAAAATAGGTAAAAAAGTTTATTCGACCTCTCTCCATGCTTCTGTCAAAAGTTCTCCTAAGCCATAATTGTCTAAAAGCATGATAATTCACCATAATTGTCTTTGCAAATTGTAGAAAGGACACACCTTCTAGAAGGGTGCTGACTCATCCTTAGGGTTTTAATTTAGGGTAAATCCTAAGATTATAAATAGAGAAAAGGGGCCTACCATAAAAGGTATGTTATGACACCTCCCTGTTACTCTTAGATCTTTGCTGACTTAGGTATTGGAGTCCTTGCAGGTATTGCTCCCCCCCCCCCCACCCCACCCCCACCTTACCCCTTACACAGGCATTTTGGAGTACGACGGCAACAAAGAAAGCAAAGCAAGATTATTCGATCACTCACGACAGACGGAGAACACCCCAGGTGACCCTACTCTTGACAACTAGAGGTGTCAAAATAGGCTGACCATCTCGGTTTAGGCTGTCTCAACAAAAGCTTGCCAAAAATAGGGCGGGGTGGGCCAGCCTGCCAAAATAAAATGGGTTGAAATAGTCATCCCAACCCATCCAAAAATGAAAAACTTCCCAAAAAAAAAAACTTTTTAATGTTATGATGAATTTTTGAAAAAAAAAAGTTTCAATTTTTTATTTATTTATGTATACCTAAGTTTTCAAGGTTCATCACAACTATACAACAAACTTTGACTAAAAAATATTATTATTAATAGTGTCGCTTGTGATTTATGACACTGTTTTATTTTTAATTTTAACTTTAAGTGAATAGTGTCAACTGTAAAATGTTACTGTATTAGTGAGTGTACATATTTTTTACTTTTTTCTTTTTTGGTCACCCATTTCTTATTTTTTTTACTAATAAGTTATGAATTTTTTTAAAGCAAAAAAAAAAAAAAAGACTTGGCAGCCTACCCCAACTCGGCTAAACCCATGGGTTAGGTGGGGCGGGTTAGAATTTTTTGGCGATTTAAAACTTCAATCGAATCTGCTAAAATTGACGGTTTTGGCAGATCAATTCGACAGCTCAATCAATTTTGACACCTCTACTGCCTACAGTACAATAATCAATTAAAACTTCTATTTGACTATAATTTTGCTTGTTATTTTTTTTTTTTGGTTTAAAAGTTATAATTTTATATAGGAATGTTAAAGAGACTAGCCTGACCTATTTTGGCTCATAGGTTAAACAAGTCAGCTCATTTATTATTTTCTTTGGAAAAAATTCTTGGTTGCCAGCTTTGAATTATATTGTTTCCCACTTGATAGATCCCAAATAAAATTATTCACATTGAGATTCAAACTACATCCAAATAAAAATTCAAAAGTTAAATTAAATTGATGGCTTTTAAATTAAAATTAAAATTAACTAAAAAAATAAAATTACAGGCAAATAGAAATTATAATTTATTATTTTAAAAAAAATGGGTAAATGATTTGCCCTGTTTATGCCTGCCGCGTTGATATGCTTAACTACAGAAACTAGGTAGACTAAACTATACAATTTTTCATTTCTTTAAAACAATTTTATATACTCATTACACTTTTAAATATAAACTATTCTCTTTTGTTTGAATTTGAATGGTTTAAATAACATCTAACGGTTAAAAGTAAATAGATTCCAATGATTCATAAGATGGAACAAGCCACCTTATAACTACGTCCCAACCTTTTATATATAGCAGCCTAAAAAAAAAAAAAAAAAAAAAGAACACCTTATAACATATGAAGCATGGACGGTGACATAGATACAAGACATAGATATGGGACACGATATGACACAAAAATGAATGACATAACAAAGTTGAAAAATTATAGGACACAATATATATAAATAAAAATTATATATTATTCAAAATATTATTTATATAAGTTTCACTCATGTCTTATTTTTTTATAAATTTAAAAATTTATGTATTATTTCCTTTTTATAACCTTGCTTATATTTTATTTTTCTATGTTATAGTAAGAAAAAAAAAATACATTTTAAATCAAATATATACAAACTTGTATCATGCAAAATCCAACACAGATACGTATTCGATATATGGACATGACACCCAATTAATGTGTTCGTGCTTCATAGCTTATAACTCACTATTAATTCTATGATTGAGTTTAGATTCCTGTTAAAAGTAACCCATCCTTAGGGGGGAAAAGACCATGCAATATTTCATTCTTAACATGTCACTTCTGTCCTGCCTGAGGTTTGATGTAGATAAATTTTTTTTTAAGTCGAAACACGGTATATTTAAAAATGAGGAATGATAGACAACCATCATAATATCTACACCCAATACTTATACTGCACTGCTAGACAAAAGTGATGTATGGAGATGGTATGAGATACGAAGGGGCAATTTTGGGAAGCAAAGGAAAAGAAAAAAAAAAGAAAGAAAAAGCAACGTCCTTACTTCTTTACTCTCTTTTTCTTTTCTTTTTTTTTTTCTTTCACCCATCAAAGCTTTCATTTTTTCTCTCTTTATCACGTTTTTCTCTCTAGTACTTCATTGTTCACAGGAGGAAGAAGAAGAAGGACAATCAAGATTTTTTGGCAGAGCACAAAACTTATCCTCACTCATGAAGGATTAATTCATTCTATTTGATTTTTTTATGTATTTGTGATTTTTTTTTTAGTTTTTTTGGCATCAAAACGAATTGAGAATGAGTCTACTAGAAATTGAGATTTACTGTTATTATTAAAAACTGGAGTTGAAAAATTATAAATGCGTGTTACGAAAAGTTGTAAACCAGTGACAAAATGTTATAAATCAATTAAGGACACATACTAGATAGGTTCAGAATTAAATGTAAAATTATATTGCGAAAAGTTATAAATTAGTATGCAAAAAGTTTTAAACCAATTTATAATTAATCGTGAACCTGTTTAGTATTTGTTCCTGATTGGTTTTTAATTAATTGTAAACTGGTTTACAATTTTCTGCACACTGATTTAAAATTTTTTGCATACTAGTTTATACCTTTTTGTAATATGATTTTACGTTTAATCCTAAATCTGTTTATTATATATTCTCAATTGGTTTATAATATTTTGATACTGGTTTACAACTTTTTGTACACTAATTAACTACTTTTTGCATACTGATTTATAACTTTTTGCATATTAGTCTAGACATTTTTGTAATATAATTTTATATTTAATTTTGAACTTGTTTAGTATGTATCATCAATTGGTTTACAATATTTTACTACTGGTTTACAACTTTTTATGCAATGGATTTACAATATTTTACTATTAGTTTACAACTTTTTATGTAGTAGTATATAATTTTTGTATACTGGTTTACAACTTTTTGCACATTAGTATACATACTTTCATAATATAATTTTATATGTAATTCTGAACCTGTTTAGTATGTGTTCTCAATTGGTTTACAATATTTTACTATCGGTTTACAACTTTTTGTGTAATGGTTTTACAGTTTTTTGCATACTAATTTATAACTTTTTGTAACATGCATTTATAATTTTTCAACTCCAATTTTCAATAATAACAACAAATCTCAGCTTCTGGCAGAGCTATTCTCAATTCATTTTTTTGCTAAAAAAATTGAAAAAAAAAATCCATGTTTTAGGACATAAACCACAAACACATGAAAAATAAAATGGAATGAGCTAAGCCTTCATGCATGGGGATAAGTTTTATATGCTGCCAACAAATCTTGAATCTCCTTCTTCTTCTTCCTTCTGTG
The DNA here is from genome assembly GCA_031216105.1 of Dalbergia cultrata. NCBI lineage: Eukaryota > Viridiplantae > Streptophyta > Magnoliopsida > Fabales > Fabaceae > Dalbergia > Dalbergia cultrata. Next base: position 12,714,580 of record CM062345.1, read on the forward strand.
AACGATGAAGAACTAGAGAGAGAAACATGATAAAGAGATAGAAAATGAAAGCTTTCGTGGATAAGAGAAAAAAAAGAAAGAAAGAGAGAGTGAACAGGTAAAGATATTGCTTTTTCTTTCTTTTCTTTTCTTCTTTTCTCTTTCTTTAATTTGTTTTGTGTTTCTTTTCCCTTGCTTGGCAAATTTGCTTCTCCGTATTCCAAACCATCTCCATACGCCACTTTTGTCTGATAGAGCGGCACAAGTATTGGGTGTAGATATTATGATGGTTGTGTATCATTCCTCTTTAAAAATCTTGCTTGAGCTAAAACCTGCTAACAATGCCTTAAACAATTCAACCAGATCAAGTCAATTTATTAGGTTCGACAAACATAATCAATCCAATAAAAATCATAGTTAAAATAAAAATTTGCCATGTCAACTTGTTGAGTTTTTCGAATTTTTTATGAAAACGATTTAAAATTGCTTCATTTAGCTCTTTCACTGGTTTACTAACTTGGTTATTGACCTAAGCACCAAATTCTAACTTATAAATATGATAATCAACACTTCCCTTTATACACTTTTTTATATCGTCATACTTTAAAGAGTTATAAATATGATAATCAATGAGTCTTTTTTCTACATATGGGATTTTGGTAGTGTATTTACATCAATATGATGTTTTTGGTATAGAATCTACAAAAAATTGATATAATACTAAATTCGCCAAAGGCAGATTTAAAGTAAAATAAAAATAACACAGAATTCACCACAGGGGGATTCTGTGAACACCATATATAAGTAAATTTTTTCATTATCTCCTATTAATGTAAATCACCTTCAAAACATCATATACAATTTATTTTTCCATAATCAACACTTTTTCTTGTACACATTTTTTATATCATCATACTTTAAGAGCAATATTATTTAATTTATGGGTATAATTTGTGGGATATCATATAAATATATTTTCATTTATTATTGAGTAAGATGTGAGATCTGATTTAAATAAAATTCATACCATATATAATAATAGATAAAAATATATTGTCACGATATCTCATAAATTGTGTGAATAAATAACATTTATCTATCTTAAATTATAGGTCCAATTTTCTTCTTTTCATGCACACTGCACGTGTATTGCATGACAAATTGAAAATTTCTCCCACATCGAATACGATCGAAAAGTGAAGCTATGATAATGCCAACAAAAGTGGAGCAAAAAACCGAAGGGAGATTCACACTTCTGGTGGTTGGAAACCAAACATGATGACGGCATTTGTGTGATTAAAATTAAAAATAGATGCTGGTGGTATTTGTGTAATCAAAATTAAAAATAGAAAAAGAAAGTAAAATTAAACATGACCGTTCTGAATTTGATTGTGAGATTCAGGGGTATAAATAAAAATCATGAGGCTTTATAAGATTAATTTGTCACATGTCAAAAATAAAAAAAATTGGTTACGTTGTTCTATTTTAAGTAGAGATTTTGGGATTGAGTTCTGGATTACTATGGTATTCAAAAGTGACGTTACTTTACTATCCAAGCAAAGTTGTTACTTAAAAAATAATTTTAAAAACATCATTCTTAAACACGTATTAGTTCTAACAAAATTATTGCTTTCTAGAAAAAAAATTAAACATAATTTTTAAAGTACAGTTTAATGGACAACGATGTAATTAAGAGTCTACCCCAGTTGGCAGACTCTTAAATCGAGTCTACCCCAGCCAGAGGGCCCTCACTCCTACGGTCATGCATGTGCTCCATGCCTCCATTATTTTTCAGACTGCAAAGTTGGCGTCAACTAAGTCAATACAAGCAGCAGTGATGGTCATTGACTTTTTCATCACTTGACTAGAAAATCCTCTAATTATAGATTATTTTCTTTTGTGATCGAACGGTATAGGAGGGAATGATCATGACGGGACCTTTATTACATGGTCTAGTATAAACAAATCCGTGAAACTGCAACTGTCATGAGAGTTATCTTATTTATAGTCATAATTGTCAAACAATATGCTAACTCACAATCATTTTATTATTAGATAGGAAGTGGACTCTATTTAAATATAGTCTATATTCTATTTAATAATAAATAGAATATGAGTCTTAAAATATTTTATAATCTATTAATATAATTAATATTTCTCGCATAAAAAAAAATCTTAAGGGTATAGGGACATCTAGCCAAAGATATCAAGAATACTTGTCATATAGCAACCATACATCTCACTGTCCCTACGCGCTGTTCATACATTAATGTGAATTCATTGACCACCCCAGTTAATGCCTCTGCAGTTCTGCTTTCTTATTACGTGGATTTGTCCAGACATCATGTTAGTTTGGGTTTGATTAGGTTTCTGGTAATATAAATTAGTTTTCGTACGTCTTATATTATTTTATGAGATTAATTTTTTATATTAATAATATAAAATAATTTTAAATTTTCAATTGATAAAATTTATTTAAAATTACAAATTATGATAAATAATTATAATAATGAATAATTATTTTCAATAATTTTTCACTTTATTAAAATTTATTAGTTGATAATATAAATTTTAATGGATAAAAATTAAATTCTTATTTTACAAGTGAAACTTGATTCAGTTAAAGCATACATATATTTTAAATGTTAAAGTACTTAATATTAATTTATGTTTGATTCTTTTATTTCTATGGTTTTTCAACTAAAAAAAAATGTGAATTAATCATATTTATCAACGTAATAACATATAATTCTACAATTTTATTTTCGCATTTAAAAAGTTAGTGGTACTCATAAAATAGGTGAATATATTAAATAGAATTGATAAGACTCAGATGTTTCAGCGTATTTTTAATTTCTTGTTTACATGTTATTTTTTTTATAAACTCTTTTTTTTTTTATAAACTTCTTGTTTACATGTTATATGAAATGTTTTAATGATATATGACATAAAAAAAACATGTCTTTTAATTAGTATATGAAATGTAGTTACGTATGCTGACTATTTTGATTAGCTCACATATTATATAATTATTTTATTTGGAAGTTATAAATATAAACAAAATTACAGGTATACAATGACAAAAAAAAAAAAAAGGTCGCCGAACAGGTAATTTAAAAAGGTAGTCTCCTTCAATACGCAATCCAGGAGGCATTCTTTCATACACCGTGAGGAAGAAAATTCTTCCATGAGCGTCTTGACCCTTGGCTTTAAGGAAAGAGAGTGAAAAAGGAATTTCTTCCTTTGTCGGCATTCAAGAACTTTTCCACATAATAGAAAAGAAAACCTGTCCTATCTACCGCACCTCTGTAAGATTGCAATATCCATCGGAGTTCATTAGTTCTGCATGAATTGGAGAAAGTCTTGGACCAGTTTAGAGGTTGATTTTAATATGTTGAAATGTAATTTTACATTCTCATCTAATTATATTTTGTTTATGTATAATTTTAAAGAAAATAATTATAAGAATTAAATATTTTTATTAATATATCAATATTGAGTTAAAAAATCATATCAATAATTTTTAATTTGCACAAACAACATGCATGTTAAAATTAATTTATTTATTTTAACATTTTTAATTACTTTTTACATATTTTAACTATGTCCTACATTTAAAACAGAAAATAATTTTAATCCATCTTACTTTAACTATATATTATACATATTTACCTACCTTATCTGCAGTTCTAGCTGCACTTGGTCTCTAAATTTAGAGTTGTTGCTTCCCAACAATTTTTTCTAACTTAAAAACAAAGTTTAGGAAGACTCAAGTGAAGAAAAGAAATAATAATAATAAAAACACACTCAAAGGGTTCAATGAAACATAGAAAAATAAATATCAAAGAGTGATCAATGTTCACTATAGTTTTTAAATTTGTATGCAAGAGCAATTTTGGTTCTTGAAATTAAATAATTAACTTTTAGTTCCTATAATTGTAAAATATAAGTCAAATTAATTCCTTAAATACAAATGAATCAAATTAGTCCATCAAATATACTTTATCAAGTCAAATTATTTCATAAAAAAATCAAATTATTGCTTCAAACTTTTAGTATTATTATTATTTTTATGAATTAGCTTCACTCAAAATTTAAAATTTCATATATTACTTTGATTTATTTGTATTTTAGGGAGTGATTTGACCTATACTTCACAATTTTATATACTAGAAGGCTAATTTCTTGATTATAGGGAATAAACTAACTCGAGTTTACAATTTCATGGAAGAAAATGAATATGCATTAAGAGATACTCTTTCTTCTCAACTATGGTTAAGACATTATATAATTTTATCTTAATTAAAGAAGTATTCTTTCCCTGTACCAAACAAAAGTGATATTCTCATATTCACATCCAGAAAGAGAAAGAGAAAAAGAAAGGAGAGATTCGTTCTATTTTTTTTTATCGAAAAAAAAGAGATGTTCTCATGCTCATACAAAGTAAAAAATGCACATTTATAACGAGCATTGCACATGAGAAAGATGCACAATCACGAGTCATCACCTCTACTATGTATGCAAGAAAAGTCCCCATGTCCTTCAACATTTCGATGACAGAAAAAGAATCTCACGGGTCCCACTTTCATTATCTGATTGACGTTTGGAACTGTACCGACTACACCAAATAAGAACTGCACCAGAGAAAACCACCTACTTAGAGCTAAGTAAGCCAAACCCACTCCTTAGAAACACCACTCACCATTTCTTTTTCCAGTGGCTTGAATTCAACCGTGCAATGTGACAAACTCAATCATGGAAAATGAGGGGGCATGGCACAATCAAATCAAATCCAATCAGATTCATGCCCTTCCAAATGTTTTTTTGTTTTGATCATACTTCTATAATGTTCATAGCAGGCATTATAGTAATTTACTAATGGGAAATTAAAATATCTCTCGCCAGTGCTGAACTGATAAAAAATGAAAAATAATAAATGCTTGGATATAAAGCTAGTGAATGAGCCTTTTCTTGAGGTTAAAACAGTTAAAGCACGGCAGCTATCACCCTCCTTTTTTAGCTGGTTGTTGTAACACTTTGCTTCGGACAGCACTGTTCCTAGCTTTTATCCTTATGTCTGTTCTTGAGGCAATCTCAGATACTCTTATCTTCCTTACTTGCTCTTGAGGTTTCTGTTACATAATAGTGATATTATATTTTTTTCGTGTTTTCATAGTACTATTAATAAATTAAGCATGTGGCTTTTATTTCTACTGGACAATTCCAACCTCCCTTTTGAATGGTTTCAGTGGCTTCTTTAGGGAGCTTCTAAGATTGATTGGTTTCTTGTGGTTCATATATCTAGACTAAAAGTACGGATATTGTTCATGGGAAAGGCCCTTTTTTTCCCCATCTGGGGTAAGAGGGTATCAATATTTAGAGTCAAATTTTTTAGGTACCGTGTGGATAGTTCATGTTGAGTGCTGAATTGGTTTTCTGGGGTGTTGAGTTTTGTTTAGTGCTGAATTTCTTGTTGATGCTTTGCTTTCTCTTGTTCTTCCATTGTGCTGCTCCTGAAACGGTTTGGCACTTTATAGCAGGTGCTGTGCTTAGTTCTTCTATGCTGATGTTGGTCCTGTAAACTGAAGAACTGAAGCTGAAAATTGGAAGATTTTCAAGGTTTTGTGACTAAAGGGAAGGCAATCTTGACAAAATGGTTATTGGCACAAGGTTATTTTTCCTCTTGGTTTTGTGCCTGTGGATTCTCACTGAAGTGATGGGAAGGACAGAAGCTTCATCTACCACTGTGAATTCCACCGTTTCCTCAAGACGAAAGGTGGTGAAAATTGGAGTCTTGTTTACTTTTAATTCTGTCATTGGAAAATCAGCTAAACCAGCTATTAACGCTGCCATAGAAGATGTTAATTCTAATTCAAGCATTCTCCCTGGCATTGACCTGCAAGTTATTCTACATGACACAAATTGCAGTGGGTTTCTTGGAACAATGGAAGGTATTTGCTAAGACTTTGAAATTTCAGTTTAAGTAAGCTGCTGTTTCTTTGTTCAATTGAAGACTCTTTTTGGCTCCAGAGATCAAAACTATCAAGGAAAAAGATATTTTTTGCATAGGAATATGTTGGTATCCAAAATCTGGTTTGTGACTTGTTTATCAAGTACAAGTTAGTCTCTTTCTTTTTATTATTTTTTGTGAGTCCCTCCCTCGATGTCCAAGCACTGATACGGATATAAACTTCCTGTTATGTTGGACCATTTCTCCATAGTTTGCTTCATTTTGAATATGGTTTGAATTTTGTTGCCGTAGCTTTTATCAATTACAACGTTAAAAAGCATGTCTTTTATTTTAACTTTTAAGAGTATCAATCAGTTTCTTGCAGAATTATTTTGCTTCTCAATCTAGTTAAATCACATCCTGCTTAACTGTCTATACTCTATACCTAACAACAAGGGTCTGTTTGGTTTTTATTTCCATTTTCTATATTTGAAGATTTTGTGAAGCAAACAGCGAAAATAATAAAATCATGTTTCATTTATTCATTATCAGTTTTCATTATTTCCTTTATAAACTCCTAAAACTAAGAAATAAATTGAAAATAGGGAATGAAAACAGAAACCAGATAGACCCTAAATCATTACTTGATTAATATTTATATTTCTTATTATCATCCTTTAGAGTTTGTCTATGTGGAGAAGTAAACAAGCTTGATTAATCTTGTTGTTCATGTAGCTTTGCAGTTGATGGTGAATGATGTGGTTGCTGCTGTTGGACCAGTGTCTTCCGGTATAGCTCATGTCATCTCTCATGTGGTTAATGAGCTTCATGTACCCCTTGTATCATTTGGTGCAACTGACCCCACTCTATCTGCACTGCAATACCCATATTTCATACGCTCTACCCATAGTGACTATCATCAGATGTATGCAATTGCTGACTTTGTTGAATATTCCAGATGGAGGGAGGTGATTGCCATTTTTGTAGATGATGATAATGGAAGGAATGGAATTTCTGTGTTGGGCGATGCGTTGTCAAAGAAACGCGCCAAGATCTCTTACAAGGCTGCCCTTCCTGTTGTGGCAACGAAAAGTGATATCAGTGACTTGTTAAATGAAATAAACTTAATGGAATCAAGGGTCTATGTTGTGCATGTTAATCCTGATTCTGGTTTGTCAATCTTTGATGCTGCCAAGCAGCTAAGAATGATGAGCTCTGGCTATGTTTGGATTGCAACAGATTGGCTTCCTTCAGTTCTTGATTCTTCTCAGACACCAGACAGTGACACATTGGATCTTTTAGATGGGGTTGTGGCTTTTCGCCATCACATTCCTGATACTGATCTCAAAAAGAGTTTCCTCTCTAAGTTGAAAAACCGGAAGGACAAAGAGACTTCAAGCTTCAATTCTTATGCATATTATGCATATGATTCCATTTGGTTAGTAGTGCACGCCCTCAATGCTTTTCTCAATAAAGGCGGGAACATATCTTTCTCCAGTGACCCTAGGTTGCATGACACCAATGGAAGCATGCTGCATTTAGCATCACTTCGTACCTTTGATGGTGGCCCTCAATTTCGGGAGACTATTTTGGGAATGAACTTCACTGGTCTGAGTGGTCAAATCGGGTTTGACACGGATAGGAATCTAATTCGTCCATCATATGATGTTCTAAACATTGCTGGATCTGGATCCCGAAGAATCGGTTATTGGTCTAATCACTCTGGTCTCTCAGTTGTAGCTCCTGAGATTTTATATGCAAAATCATCCAACAACTCTTCAACAAGCAATCAAAAACTGTACAGTGTGATATGGCCTGGAGATACTACTACTCCACCAAAAGGATGGGTATTCCCCAACAATGGAAAGCCACTGCGAATTGCAGTGCCAAATCGAGTAAGCTACAAGGAGTTTGTTTCTAAGGACAAGAACCCTCCAGGGGTACAAGGCTTTTCCATTGATGTCTTCGAAGCAGCATTAAACTTGTTGGCTTATCCTGTCCCAAGAGAATATATATTATATGGAAATGGTAAAAGGAATCCTAGCTATGATGGGCTTGTGGATCAGGTTGTAGAAAATGTGAGTTTCCAACCTTATGTCACAATTGGTAAATTTTTGGTAGTATGGTCTAACTATGACTACAAGTAGCAATAATGTGGATTCCAGTTGTGGATAATTTTAAATGTAGTATCTAAAAGATCAACTCATAAAACATTTAGATCCTTGCTATGTTTTTCAAATTGTGGTGGTAATACTGATTTGGTACTTTCCTTGTTTCAGAACTTTGATGCAGTTGTTGGAGATCTTACAATTGTCACAAATAGGACAAGGTATGTGGATTTCACTCAACCTTTCATTGAATCAGGGCTTGTTGTTGTTGTTCCTGTCAAGGAGGAGAAGTCAAGCCCCTGGTCTTTCCTCAAGCCATTCACTGCTCAAATGTGGTGTGTCACTGGTGCTTTCTTTCTTTTTGTGGGAACTGTTGTGTGGATTCTTGAGCACCGGATCAATCATGAGTTCCGTGGTCCACCAAGGAAGCAACTTATAACAGTCTTTTGGTTAGTATCTTTTCCGTTGATAAATATCCCTTTGTGGTGGACTTGGTTATTGCCAGGGTGTCAATGACATTGCTACCTTTGTTTATCATAGTATATCATTATACCATATGCAATAGGAGTAGGAGATTGCAGTCTATTAGGCAGATATTTTGCTAAGAATAGTTCCTTTTTGCAGGTTTAGTTTCTCAACAATGTTTTTCTCACACAGTAAGTACCTCAGATTCTCATTCACACATTTTTTAAATCTTAATTGCGACAATCCTCATTTTGTATTTTACATGGTAAAAATCTGACTTGTTTTCTTCTTTGGCCTGGCGCAGGAGAGAACACTGTGAGTGCTCTTGGGCGATTGGTGCTAATCATATGGCTTTTTGTGGTGTTGATCATCAATTCAAGCTACACAGCTAGCTTGACGTCCATCCTCACTGTGCAGCAGCTATCGTCACAAATCGAAGGGATTGATAGCTTGATTTCAAGCAGTCAACCAATTGGAATTCAAGATGGGTCATTCGTGCGGAAGTATCTGATAGATGAACTCAACATAGCTCAATCTAGGATAGTTACATTGAAAACCATGCAGGACTATATTGATGCCCTTCAGCGCGGCCCGAAAAATGGAGGAGTTGTGGCAGTTGTCGATGAGCTGCCTTATATTGAGGTCTTGATGGCCAGCACTGACTGTAAGTTCAGAACAGTTGGGCAGGAGTTCACTAAAAGTGGCTGGGGATATGTAAGTATATCTGTTTGCAAGTTTTCAGAATTAATGATGTTTATTCATTAGCTAAGTTTAGGACTCAAACTGGTTTTTGTTTTTATGAAACACTAGACAGTTGGACAAAGGGCAAATTACTTAACAAATGGTGACTTAAAAACTTTTTATGTATTCTAGAAAAGACATAAATGAATAGAATGATCAATATTTATCTCTCCCTCTTCCCTTCCCATTTTAATATGCAGTGTTTCATTTCTGTTGGGACTGATGACTATTCAGAAGACTTTTAAGAATTGCAGGTTGCTTTGCTATGCTTTCTTGCTGTTAAATAAGAAATCTCTTATTGCTTGAAAGGCTTTGTTAGTGCCTCATATTTTATTAAACTAGAGCACAGACAGATATGAATGAGATATTTTAGTTTTCTTTCTGAACATTAATATCAGGTGATTGAGTATAGGCTGTAATTTCGAAAATAGAGAGGAACTCGGAAATTTGATGATGGTCCCATTGTCTCCTCAATCAATCATTTAGCTATTAAAATGGCACCCCTCTTGATTAACTCCCATGAATTTTTCCTCTTCTCCCTCCACTGAAGGGGGAAAAAAACTTTTCATGATTTTATTTGATAGTTTACTGTCATATTCTTAGGGTCTATTTGGTTTTTTGTTTTCATTTCTTGATTTCATTTACTGTTTTTCAGTCTGATTTCCATTTATTTTAGATTTTGTGTGAAAACATTGAGAGAAAAACCTTATTTCCTATTTTTACTATTTCATTCACAAAAATCTTAAAAACAGAACACATACTGAAAACAAAAAATAAAAATAAGACATGAAAACAGAAACCAATACTAACGCTTAAAAATGCAAATGGTTTGTGATTTAACTTAAAACATAAATGTTCTATTTCTATGAATGAGCTTTTTATGTCTATATATTGAACGATCTTGGGGGGACTGTAAATATGACTAGAAATTGAACTCATTTTTGTTTTCCTAATTGCAGGCATTCCAGAGGGATTCTCCCCTAGCCGTTGACTTGTCAACTGCCATTCTTGAACTCTCAGAAAATGGTGACCTGCAGAAGATCCATGACAAATGGCTTAAAAAGAAGGATTGCGCAAACAACGACGTTGATTCAAACGAACTATCTTTGGCAAGCTTCTGGGGCCTCTTTCTCATATGTGGCATTGCGTGTGTCGTTGCATTGATTGTGTTCTTTGTTAGAGTGTTGGGTCAATACACCAAGTTCAGCCCCGAGAATGGAGAGGTTGATGAGGAGATTCAACAACCAGTGAAGCGGAGAAGGGCAATGAAAACTCACAGCTTCAAGGACTTGATTGTTTTTGTAGATAAAAAGGAAGCAGAAATCAAAGAGATACTTAGGGAGAAGACTAAAAAAAGGAGGCGCAGCCAAAGCTTGGATGATCAGTCCATTTCACCAACCTCAACTAACATGTGAATTTTGGTTGGTGATTTCTTTTGTTATCTCTTTTTGGCTATCATGTTCATAGTATAGCGGTGACAAATTGACAATATTGGCATATACAAGTTAGTATACGCTGGAGCATGAAAAGTTTCTACCCTCTTGGCAAGGAAATTGTGACTGCAAGAATGTCATTAACACAGTATAAGGAATGGCTTAAAGTCTATTGGTTTAATTATCAAGTTAAATATACTGAATTTAGACACTTTGTATGTTTTGTACCTTTGCTTGGAGAAAATTTAAACGCCCTAACAGCAATTACCATCCGTGTGTGCTTCAACTTGCCAAGCCTATAGGGGTCCTTCTGTAAAGTGATGGTTCATGACTATCCTGCTTCAATGTCTTAAGTGAGGTTGATGTGTGCTCATAAATTTTGCCTCGATGGGAGAAATTCTTAGGATCACCATATGCTAGAGTATTTTATATGTACTCAATTGAAGTATGTTTATATACACACTAGTGTTTTGACAAAAAAAAAAGTTTAAAATTAAGTATATAACAAATTATTTTATAGTTTGTAAATTAATAAACAATAAAAGTAGATAATTAACAATAATGTTACAATTAAAAGTAAATACTCCACATGAGCATTGTAGAAAAAATAAGGGATTACAAAGGAATTTTGTTTCGCATTTTGATATGCATATGCCACATTGCATAATATAATAAAAAAATATACTAGTAAAAAAATATATAAAGACTTCATCACAAATGCATTGGATATTTTGTTTAATAAAATAAATAAAGAATATAAAACGCATATCCAAATCTGAAATTCAAATTTTTTGAAACATCTCTGGATAAACAATATTTTTTTATCATATTATAAGGTTTTCTATTATAATCCAATATCAATACTTTCAAACCACTCCTTGATTTTACTACGAGCGAAAACATGTTTGGGTAAAAACAACCCAACAAATGATAAAGATTAACCTTGGCTTTTATTAATGGTCATAGCAAAGTAAAGAGTAATTGGAAATTGTCTTCTTTAAAACTTGAGATGTGTACTTGGATTAGAAGGTATTAAATTCATCTGAGGTATGTAAATCTGTTCTTCAATTTTATTGCCAGTCACAACAATTGCTCCAATGACGTTGTTTCCTAATTCTTCAACCGTTAACCTTATTTCATTATATAATCTGAAAGATTGATCAATATTTCTTAGTAGCATAGTTGGGACTCCCTTTTTCAAAACTAATTTATGATTTGGAATGTCAAAACACCTTATTTCATTTAAAAACTGAGCAGTTATCCAATCACCTTCAATGTCAACATCTTCATCAGCTATGTAATATGAATCAGAGCTCAGATACTCCTTTTTCTCACCAGGAATTTAAGAAAGCACAAATTCATTAACCATTTAAACTACTTCAAGAGTAGGTGCTAGCAATGCTCTATCCTCAAAAAAGGCATAGTTTTTCAAATTATCCAATAAATTTGGATAAGTGAAATCTATAATACTCCTTAGAGGTGAAGGTGATTCAAAAATTAAGAATTTTGTTGGAATTTCACTTTCTGCAATTCCATCATAGTCAATTCCTAGCTTTCCATCTCCAATTTTAACTATCTAGTCAGCAAACAATCTCAATTCTGGATCTATAGAGGAAAAGCTTGTTGCTTGTAACCTCATATTTTTTATCAATTAAATACCTTGCTATGCGGCCACAAATTTGATGAGTTTATGGTCGCATTTACAATTTCTTCTCTTGAAGCTCTTGGAATTACTGGAAGTATTTGACGGAAGTCTCCTCTAAGGACAATAGTTTTTCTACCAAATTGTTCATCTTTAAACTTATTGTTTGTGAATCTTAATATATCTCTCATTGTACGATCCAACGCCTCAAAAACAAATCTATTTACCATGCATGCCTCATCTCATATAATAAGACTTGCTTGTTGAAACAGTTCTGCTTTAGGACTTCCTTGCTTGATAGTACATGTTGACAACTCAGTAAGCGTCAATGGAATTAAAAATCTAGAATGAGTTCTCCTTCCATCAGTAAAAGCAATGAAACAATCCCACTAGATGCAATATTTAGAACAATTTTGCCATTGGATCTAACAGCAGCTGACAATCTTTTCCAAATGAATGTTTTTCCGGTTCCTCCATAACCGTATACAAAGTAAAAACCTCCTTTCTCAGTGGTTATTGAGTCTATTATACTATCATAAATTATCCTTTGATCTTCCTTCATTGAAGATAAGTAACCTTCAAGATCAATAGATAATTGCTCTCTATCATAGTTTAGCTCTTTAGCTAAGAGATGATTTTGAAATTTGATTGAGTGGAGAATCACTTGGATATGGCATGGACCGAAAGCCTTTCAAAGACCTTCTGTTAGAATCATTATAGGAAAGATTGAAAGCCGCCACGCATATCTCGGATTTTAGGGATTCAATCAAAATAATAATATGAAATTGGTTTAAAAATTTAGGGATTTATGGTCAAAACAAACTAAAAAATGATGATTAGCTGAAAATCAAAAGATCATAATTTGATCGAAATCCAAAATAGTTTAGGGATTTAGGATTCATGGTGAGAACAAAATAAAAAGTCATGATCATATGAAAATAGAAAATCTTAATCAGATCAAAATGTTAATTGAAAAGAATATCTAACCTTCTTGGGGAATTTGCAAGAGCTCAAAGTTTATGACCATCCTAGGTGATCTGATTGCAATAGCCATCCTTTCTTTACGATGACTGTCCATCGCGTAACAGGAAAAGCCTAAAGTAAGATCTAGAAACTTTCCTTTTTCTTTCCCTTTTTTTCTGTTCTTGGCAAATACCAAACCTTTTTGTTGATATGCTGAAAGCATTTCTTTTTTTTTTTTTGTAATGGAGACTTTTTTATTGATCTGATTAAGGCATTCCCCCCCTTTTTTTTTTCATATCACATGAGTTTTTGTTGTAATGGCCCCATTAATATTTTAATCACCCTAATATATTTATATCTAATCCATTTTTCAATGATTCTTAATTCTATATTTTAGTTTCATTCTTAATGATTATTAATTTTAATTGTAAATCGTAATTTTAATGATTCTTAATCTCATGAAAATATCCCAATGATTCTAGTTTTATTGATTCGTGTATTCTTTAATGATTATAATATTTAATTTTATTAATAATTAATAATTTAATTGTAAATTAAGTTAAAAAATTTGTAGACAAAAATATTGAAAAAAGTGAACCTTAAATCAATATATGAATGGCATATGTACCCTAAAACTCTGTATGAAAGACACTTGTAATAATTTCCATGAGATGACTATCAAATATTATAATAGTAGATTAACAATTCAATTTTAATATAGTTAAATTTTACTATGTAATCCAATTATGTATCGATATTTTAGTAAATATAGTTGACTCTCATGTTTACTACTTAAACATTTAAATATGAAAATTTGATAGAATAATAGTGTATTAAAAATAAATTGTCAGTGTATTGAAATTTAGACTCTATATTAATTCATTTATATTGTATAGTTTCTACGATGTTAAACATGTCTAATAACAATTTTAGTGTTTAATTTATTATATATTATGCTCATTACGGAAATTGCTGATGTGATGATGTTACTCCGGGCGTTGGTTTATTCTTTATACAGACCGATCCTTAATTTCTAATAAACTGTTCTCTTAAAAGAGTGAAAAGGACGCGGCAAATTCAAGCTTAATGATCTGGTGATCTGATCTATGCAGGACAGTATTTTTTACGGACTTTCCATGTATTTTAAAGAGTTATGTTATTTATATTCATGAAATATGAGACATTTTATTGACTCATATTTTATTTATTGTTGAATGAGACGTGAATCATATTCAAGTAGAGTTTACATCCCTTAGATAACATGTGAGTTGGTAAGATATTCTATATTTTTATGAGTATAATCATTATTTTTTTTTTTAAAACGCGAGAGTTCGGTAGGTTACATAATTCTTAAATTTGGGAATCTCCAAGTATGTTTATATGATTATGCATTATAGAATCTGCAAAACTACATTACTCATTAAAAAGTTTCATAATCTCACTAAATGGGGATGGGACTGTCGCATATAAGTCACATAATTGAAAATGATTCATCACGACTCAATGGGACCATTGCACATTTTTTTTTTCCAGGGCGACACGTGTTCAATATAAGAATGATGCATGTTGTCTTGTTTCTCAAAAAGCTTCTTTTACTATTTTAACTCGGAAAGATTTTTGTGGCACCCGTATTTGTTGATATCCCTCAATCAATAGGTGACACCTATTTGTCCTTGAATTTTATATTTGGGTTTAGTCAACCTGCAAATAATACTCTCAGTTAGGTGCAGATAGAAATGAAACCTTTCTCTAGTTGACATTTGTTAAGGCATTAAGATAGGTTACTTGGGCGGCACAAACGCTAGACTTTCTGTGTATAAGAATGCCTCTATCTACAGGCAAACGCCACTTGGTAGGGTAATTGAACCGTCACTGTCTCTATCTCTATCACTAACAAAGCCAAAAAGCAAGGCAAACACAAATTGATTCATGCTATTATAACAATATAATAAATATATATAAAATCACTTCCATAAATATTTAAATCAATTAAACATACAAGTTGATAAGGAATGTACTCAAATTTTATATGGATGTGACTTTAATGTCTGCTGTAACCAGTGATAGATCCAAAAAAAATTTAATAATGGGGCAAGGATAACATATAAGTATAATAAAAAGTGGATTGAAATGTACTTTATTATTTTAATTTTTCTTTTGGTACTTATACGGTATCGGTACCCTTTGTATAATCAACAATTGTGATTTGTAGAACTTCAAAAAACTTTGGCTAATAGTATATGTGACTCATTCTTTACGATAAATAATTAAAAGATATCAGTATCTTTAAAATTTATAAAAGTATAAGAGAAACTCCCTATTATTTTATCTATTTTAAAAATAATGTGAGGTCAAATATAGCAAAATATTATGGGCAAAATATGTTTACCTATATAATTATTAGGGTTAAATGCGTTTTGCTTTCTAAATTTTATATCATGTGCAATTTACATTCTGACTTTCAAAATGTGCTTCTTGACACTCTGAACATTCCAACTAATGCAAAACACCATGGACTTTGCCAACAGTGCAAAACTTTAGGTCATAACAAGATTTTATATTGCACACAATAAAAATATTAAGGGGTTAAATGCACATGGTAATTCACATATAAGAAGTTGCCAGGTTGGACAAATTAGAAATATCAGAGGATTAAGTATGCATATAAATATACTTTCACCAATTGCCAAAATTATGTTGAGGTTTTGTATTGTTTGGAAAGTTTAAGATGTCGTGATGCATATTTTGAAAAGTCAGAGTGTAAACTACACATTATCTAGAATTAAAGGGGATAAATTGTATTTTACCCTAATTATTAAAAAAGTTACAAAATTTTTGGCCCCCACCTTAATGTATGTGCATCTGTCCGTAGTTGTCGATGTCAGAATTTTGTTGTAGATAGTCTCGTAAGTCCCTAAAAATACTGAGCCTGAATTTGGTGAGATGATAGAGGTTGAACTCATCTCATCAATTTGCTAGTAATGAATTTTTTAGGTGGTTAGTAGGTCGTTTGTCTAGTTTTCCAGTCTCTCAATTCGCTGTCCTTCCTTACTCAATCTTAGGCATTTCATAGCTTTTTTGCTCTTTTAGAGCAAGGCTAGGAAGCTTGTAGTTCATTTGGTATCCGGTTCTCCCGATTTTCTATCATTCCCTACTCAACTTTAGGCATTTTATAGTCTCGACCAGATTTCTTACCCGCTTAGTTCAAGCCCATCTCACCACTTGTATTAATAACATGTATCACCCTTATCCTCTATAAGAATAAAAAAAGGGGAAGAGGTGAGACACATTCATCAAACCCAAATACTTGACCAAGCTCCCTCTCCTCTATATCTAAACTTAAGACTCAAATAAAAAGATTTAATGAGATATATGAATAAAAGCATTAAGATTTATTTCACAAAGCACTTTTCATGTCACCTATTCTTGGTTGCATTAAGTGATTTATTACGTGTTCATTTAAAATAAAGTTTTAGGCTAGGGTTTTTATGTGAACTACCAAAAACTAATTACGCCTTTTATCTCAAATTGTCCTCTTCTTTCACTGCCTCTACGCTTCACTATGGAGCTATCCACCTCGATTCAGCTATTTATTTCTTTTACCCTGAACCACACTTCAATTCATTACTTCAAAACAACTTTTATAAAATGTTACAACGCCGTCTCATTTTTGAAGAGGAACTCGTGCCATGGGTTCCTTAGACTAAACTGTAGCCACTAAAAAAAAAAGCAAAATAAAAAGATTTGAAATGCGGAATGGACAGTGTCCATAATTTAACGGTCAACGGTAGCGTTAAAGTAGTAAGACTAGTAACGTCTGAAAGCAAAAAAGTCGTTGTAAGTTGTAACTGAAAAGTGAAAGCCCTTCACACAAAATAAAAACTAATAATATTTTAATAAATTACATCACAAAAAAAGGGGGGAAAAAAGAAAAAAAAGGGACAGTGAAATCCCCAAAATGCCCCCGGCGCTTTCGAAATATGAGACAGAACACAACCTCGCCTTTCATTTTCATGGCTGAGAGGCTCACTTGTTGCACTTGAGTTTGAGGCCATCACCCCTATTTCCCCACACACACTAAACAAAAAAAAAAACACACTTCCCCTTTTTCTTAGTTTCTCCGAGAAAATTCAAAAAAAAAAAAAAAAAACAGAGAGAGAGATAGAAGAGAAGAAATTAAATAAAAAAAAAATTATAAGCATGTCACACTTTCGCCGGAAAGATGGGCACACGACGCTCCGGCGGCGGATTGAGCACCGCTTGACGGTGCTCAGGCGATGCATCCTCCGCGTCCTCCACCACTTCTTGCTCTGCTCCGGCAAGAATCCGGCCAATGCAGCGACGTACCGCATGCTCCAGGCGCATGCTGCACTGCCATCTCCTACTCCGCCGGCGCCGGGTTCCGCCATGGAGCCTGGCCGTGAAGCAGTGGAGGAGCTTGAAACGCAGCCGCCACCTGCGTTTCACACCCATGAATTGGATTCTGATTTGGTTTCCCTGAAGATCAGCTTATTGGGTGACTGCCAAATTGGAAAAACCAGCTTTTTGGTTAGTGTTTTGTGTGTCTCTCTATTATAAATTATTATTTTTTTAATATATTTATGAATATGTATATGTATATCACATTATCACTATATGTATGTATGTATTGTATATAAGCACCATCATTGTTTTTTTGTTGTGCTGTATTGTGTTGAATTTGATCTGTGATTGGGTTGAGTTCAATTATTATTTATTTTTTCATGTGTTGATTTTAGGCTAGCTTATAGAGCTCTGGTGAGACAATGATGAGTTGATGTCGATTTTAAATTGCATATGCAATTGCGACATCGTTGTGAAAATTTGTGATTAATAGAGCCACAATTACTATTGTAATGAAATTAATGAGACAGCAAATTGCATGAGCAATATTGTGGTGACAATTGCAACTAGTAATGGTAACTCAAGAATCATAGATGTTGTTTTGTGTTGAGTTATTTTGATTTTTTTTTTCCTTTCAATATATGCGCCATCAATTTATTTTGATTTGCTTGTTAGTATAGTGTTTTCTTAATTACTATTATTGTTAATATTATTATTTTATTGGTATGTAAGGTGAAATATGTTGGGGATGAGAACGAGCAGCAAGGGCAACGGAGGCAAGGGTTGAACCAGATGGACAAAACTTTGGTTGTGAAAGGGGCACGGATTTCGTATTGTATCTGGGAAGTTCAAGGTAGGTGATTTTGTTGAATCACGCTACTGACTTGAACGAAAGATGCATGATTGATTTGATTGTTAATCGTTATGAATGTGATTATTATCTGTAATATAAGCAGGTGATGCAAAACCAGAAGATCAAATTCCAGTGGCTTGTATGGACTCAGTGGCAATTTTAATCATGTTTGATCTAACAAGTCGATGCACATTAAACAGGTGTTTTCTTCATAATCTTGCTTACAAATTAAATGAATCAGTGTAGTGCCTTGTTCTTTTGGGACCTAATCTTGCTAATCTCAGAAAAAATTTCTACAATTATTTTTTACCCCCCTTTGGTTTTGGGTGTTTGATTTCAGTGTGCCACGATGGTACAAAGAAGCTAGGAAATGGAATCAGGTAAATAATGTACCTTTTGACATCAATATCTTCTCTGGCTTAATTGAATTGTGTTATATGGATGTGGACACAGAGGGGTGAGGGTATTGTAAAGTTGATGCTGTGTGCTTAATTTTGTTTTGTAGACTGCAATTCCGGTGTTGATAGGAACCAAATTTGATGATTTCATTCAGCTCCCCATTGATTTGCAATGGACCATCGCCAGTCAGGTAAAGATTTCAACTTTACCATTTACCAATAAAAATGCACTTCAGGTGATAAAGTATGTTACTCCTTGATCTAGTAAAACAGAACCTCCAAGACTAATAAAGTATATCATATAATATGAAATTAATCATTCATAATCATGGTGGCATGACTGGTTTGACAATTTATTTTCTTCAGTGAAACTGAATCCAAAAATAAGTTGGTAGACATTTCTTAATGCAGCAGAAAACTGAAATTTATCCAAATTTCTTTTATGGACATTTTCCTATTTAATTTAAGAGTTTTGCTAGATGGTACTCTAAGGACAATGGTTAAGGGTATCCAGAAAGGAAAGTTTTAAAAGTTTTTAATGGATCTTATACATTGAAAATATGAATTCTTATATTTCCAATATAAAAATTTTCCCTTTGTGATTCCTAATCATATTTTGTTTCAAAATAACCACCACTAGCACTTAATTATCCAAAGGCTGTAAAAGGAGATTCTAGACCAAGGTATGAATGTTTTAGAAGCCAAAAGAATGATCTACAAGGAAGCCTGATAGATTTCTCATGTGCTTTATTGACAAAGTTGAATAAGGACTAAGAAACCTTTTAGCCAATGCTTCAAGATGAAGTCTCTTTTCTTGTTTCTTGACTCTTATGATTAAGCTACTATTTTTGAATGGTTTTATTTTTTTCGGTTAAAACGTCCACTCAAGTGAAAGGGACAGATAGAATCATTGTAGACAACACAAAAAGAAATCCTCAATTGTTCCTAACATATTTCATGCAGACAATCAATTATATGAAAGATCATTGTCACATTGTACATTTTCTATGCCAAGTCACAAAGTTGCAAGGTTTTTATATGTGGTCTTAAACTTTTTCCGCCCTTAAAAACTAGAATCAAGTGCATAAAGCATAGAATAATGTTTGATATACAACTAAATTGCATAATAAATACATACCACACATCTTATCACCATTGGATGTAATGTGTGGTCCCCACTCATTTATTAAATCCAATGGTGATAAGGTGTGTGGTGTACATTTATTATACAATTTAATTGTACACCTAACATCACTCTGAAGCATAATCGTGCATATTTGTGGGTTTTTAATGACCATGGACCCCATCTTTTTATTTTTGGTAAGTTGGACCCCATCTTTTCATTATTAGAATACATTGCATGTTTGATGATCATTGAACCTAAGGCAGACATCAAACCCACCCATGCTTCCATGCCTATTTATTTACAAGCAAGTTAAGCAACACATGTTGGAAAGCTACAAGCTTCTCCAAGATAGCAAAATTTTCCATCAAGATAAAGGATTGAAATCTCTTTTCCCATTTTCATGTCTCACTCCCTGTCTCCTCAATAAAAATTTGACACATATATAATGATGGCATTGCCCATAATTTTTTTATCCAATTACATTTTTTTTAATTATCCATGATTTTTACACGTGTCAAAATTTAATTGGAGGGATAGAGAGTGGGATAGAAAAAGGGGATAGATGAATTTTGTTTCAAGATAAAAGGGGTTTTGATGTATGTATGTGGGTGTCACATTGAGTAGGCAAGAACATATGCAAAGGCCATCAATGCCACTTTGTTCTTCTCCAGTGCAACCTACAACATCAATGTGAACAAGATCTTCAAGTTCATCACTGCCAAACTCTTTGACCTACCATGGACAGTGGAAAGAAATCTAACCGTTGGGGAGCCCATCATTGATTTCTGAACTGTATATAGAATGTGGACGTTTATAAGTGCTCAGCACCAACCGGGCCAACCAGAGATGTCTGT
Source organism: Dalbergia cultrata (assembly GCA_031216105.1). Lineage (NCBI taxonomy): Eukaryota > Viridiplantae > Streptophyta > Magnoliopsida > Fabales > Fabaceae > Dalbergia > Dalbergia cultrata. The sequence continues at coordinate 12,735,454 of CM062345.1, forward strand.
TGTCGATTTCAGTCTCGGGGCAATCGAGTTGTTAGGTTTAGATGAAACAAAAGAATGTCACTTTCCACACAAAAGAAGACTCTTCAATCATCACCAACCATTGAGGTTTCACAATGGAGAAAAAGAATAAAAGGGAAGTGAGAAATAAAAGGAAATGGAAACAGGAGACAGTACTAAGTTTACCAGCCTGAGAGCAAGAAGCTATAAAGCATTATTGGGTACACAAAGTTGGTCAATGGTGCAGTTATCTTGCTATGAAGGATTTGTTTCTGTCAAAAGAACAAAGAAAAAGAGATACTAGTTTTATGTTAGGCCTGATTGAAGGTATATAAAGATGTCTTTAACTACAGAGTTAGCCATGTACTGAAACTCCCTTTGTTTCCTTCTCACCCAGTTCTGAAGTTCTGGTGAGCCAAAGCTTCTGAATAAATAAATAAATAAATCGTTTCATAATTCATATGGATCCCTTGTTTATGTCACTCATCAAGTATTAATTTACTCTATTAGACGTCTTATTCATAGAGTAATCAATATATGTTGATGAAAATTATCTTGTATTCCTAGCCAACACTAATTATGGGGTTTCAACATCAAACAGTAATCAATATATTCTGATGAAAATTATCCAAGAATTCACCTTGCCAAGTTCTATTGGGCAAAGTATCATTAAAATACAGATCAGATAGGTATAGGATGTTGGTTTTGCAAGTAAGCAATACAATCAAAATGTAATGGCAAAGAGTTTTCATAAAGAGATTAATATCTACACACTAGCAGTGTTACAATGAGTCAATAGAATTTGAGAAAAACATCAAAATTATAGTGGGCAATCACTAAAACAAAAATATAGAAGGGAGTGGTTGAAATCATCACTTGGTTTAAGACCATCAAGATTCATAAAAATTCATTCACATGTAACAAGAAATTTATGGACAATAAGGCAATACAGTGCCTAAATATTCCTGAAAGCATTTGTAAAAATGGCACTACTTTGGGGATCAAATCAAACTGCATTTGAAAAATGTCATAACCAGCACAACTAGACATATAAGACGTAACTGGAAAATATATATGCTGAACAAGGAAAAAAAAAAAAAAAGAGGCAACCTGAGCGTCTAAGCATCCCAATAATAAGTATTTAATCTAATCTAATCATTCTTTAACTTTACTCGAATTTTTGCTGTTGTTAATAAAGTGATACATCATACATGGCATATATGTTAGTTATGTTCCTAACTGCAAGCTCTCTTGAAGATAAATAATGTTAATGCTGGATTAATTTACAACGTTCAACGCTTTAGTCTTGAATGAATTCCTCCAAAGCAAGGCCGAATATTTGACAAGTTGATTGGGCTTACGCATCTTCCTGCAAAATAAACTATAGACCCAAAGTTGTGTTAACATAATAATACCTTCGTTAGTCATGACAATTCTAATTGTGATGAGGCTGTTGGAACAGTGATGATATTCCTTGTCTTCAGTAACCACGCCGTAAGAGTGTGATTTGAGTCCGCTAGTTCTAGACCGCATGCTCCCTCATGGCTGCTGCACATGGATATGATTCTCTCATTGACTTATTCCAGCTCTAATTCGAAAATAAATTTAGAGTCTTTAATAATTATATATAAGAGTGTGTTTGAAACGAGGCATTATATATGATAAAATAAGCTAATATTATATGTTATATATTTATTTATTGTCTGGTGCAGACAATAAATTGTGTAAACTTATACATCATAATTTCCTTATATATCAAAATATTGCATAACTTAATATATTACTAGATTAGGTTTGATTAGCTTTTAGCGAATATTATCACTTTTATCTTTTAATATTTTATTAAAATGAAATAATTTTTAAATAAATAATAATAATAATAAAATTATTTTATAATAAATAAATACAAATAATATATGTTGAATTACATATAATAAAAATAAAAATAAATATAATTTATAAATAATAAATAAAATAAAATGATAAATATTTTAAATAAATAATAAATAATATATAGTACAGAAATTATAAGTTATTAACTAATAAGATACATATAAAAAAGCATAGCAATTTTAAGGAAGTCATAATTATTTCTAAAATTTTGCAAGGAACTATACATTTTTCTTTAAAAAACAATATAAAATACCCAAAAATTCAATTTCTATTTTTTTATTTTTATTTATAAAAAAAACACACACTACAGTCAGGAACCATGAAAAGTCCCCGTCTGGAGGAATTTCCAAGGCTCCAAGATCCATTTTTCCTGCATACACGCATCACACAGACACACACTCTCTCTTCTCTGTCTCTTTCTCCCTTTTGCAATCATGGGTGTTGTTTTGAAGCTCATAGACGCTGTTCTGTTCCTTTTCTTCTTGTTGATAGCAGTGGTGGCTCCCCTCATAGATGGCCAGACAATTCTGTCTCACAGCTACTTCCCTGAGTTCCTCGTGGAGCTCAAGGAATGGTACACACGTGAGTACGGTGACTACCTTGTTGCTCAGAAGCCACATTTTTTTGTTGGGTTGGTTTGGCTTGAGCTACTCTTCCAATGGCCCCTTGTTTTGCTCTGCTTGTATGCCATGATGGCTGCCAAGCCTTGGTTCAACACCACTTGCTTGATCTATGGTGTCTCTCTCTCCACTTCCATGGTATTTCATCTCATTTGTTTTCTTCCTTTTTTTTTTTTTTCCCCTTTTTTATCACCTTGAATTCGTTTTCCTTTTGAAAATGCTAGATGCATACATTTTACCAGAATTTTGTATACGGGACTGTGTGTTTAAGCTTTTAGATGGATTAATGGGGCACACCAATCACCATGATTTTTTGCCAAAGATTATATATATATATATATATATTTGTCTGGATATGCAGCTTTACCATTTGCTTATTCAAGTTTCTCACTTTGTGAATGAGTTGTGTTATCCGAACTTTGTTTCAAATGTAAAATTATGTGGACTCATCTATCATCTATCGTTGAAAATGATCTAAAAAATATTTAGAACAGAAAATATATATAGAGATGAGTCGATGCAGTGTCCCTAACATTTCTCCTTTTGAATTTTCTTTGGATAACCATTTTGTTTCACTCTGTTGTATTTTTTTTTTATTGGTAGTAATATTCAAATTTTCCATTTTGCTTCTGTTTATTGTATTTTGTTAATAATAATAGAATCAATTCTGTACATGTTGTCCTTTATCCTAAATGTTTACATAGATGGTCCCAAGTGTTTATGAAAGAGGAGGGGCAGTAGATATCCAACATAAAACATTTTCGAATCTTCGTGGACAGATCAATGATGTCATTGGGTTAAGGTTAGGTTGTTGCCCATAAAGAATGTGGCAGGAATACAGGATGCAATGATTTTGTTTGATATGTGTAGTCGACCTCACCTTGTGGAAAATGGTTTGGCTGTTCTGCTGTTTTAGGAGTAATAAAATCACACGTTTATATGGGTCATGTATGACTATGAAATTGAATGATTAGGCTTTTGGCCAACAGGGGCTGACTCACCTGGTTTGCATTGTCGTGAGTTGGGTTTGTTTCCTCAGGTTTCCCTTGTTGGTGGGTCTTAATGAGTTTGGAGGCATGCTGAAACCCTGGACTGAGGCGAGCCTTCCCTTTAACCTAAATTTTTGTTAATAAAGAAAAATGAATGATTGGGCTTCTAAGTTAGTTCTAGGGGTAGAGAGAAAACCAGAATTATGAATAACCTTTTATCTGGTGTTTGGATTTAGGGGAGTCCAGCGTTTAGACAGAGATGCATAGTGCAACAGGTACTAGAAATCATTCATTTAGATCACTAAATTTGTTACATGGCAGGAATCTGTTGGTTGTTATTGGATTCCCCGTCATCCTCAAGCTTGATGTCTTTTTCCATTTGAAGATCATCTTGGTTATTCCAGTGTACTAGGAAAAATGGCCATTTTCTCTTCATTTGTGCTTGCATTTGTTATTAGCTCGCATTAAAATGATGATCAAGTTTGTTATTTAAATGTAATACAGAAAAAAAATTGGGTTATGCAATTTTATAGGTTGGGTTAAAATTTTTATCAAAACCTATGATCAAGTTATATCACATGGCTTTTCTAACAATCATGCACTTCCTAGTGTATTAACCTCTCTGCTTTGCCTTTGTACATTGGGCTTTTCTTTTCACCGAAATTGGAGGTCTAATGGTCTCTATCCCAACTATGATGCTGTCACAATGAGATTCTGTTATAAGCTGGATAATGTATGTCTTGCTTTTTTGTTCACAACTTCTGGTTGTTTGTGGGTTCCAGGTTGCTATATTATCAGACATGATGGGTTCTGATAAGGCATCTGATAAGCTATTGACAATGTACTTCCCTTTCTTGGGTTTGGGTGTTCTAGCTACTCTGAGAGGGTTGCTGTCACATTTGTCCAAGACTAGTTCAGGTCTTGGCAGGCGACCAGCAGTCACAAGGAAAAAGCGTGCTTGAAATTACAGTTGTTGGATCAAACATAAATTGTAGGTGTGGAGGAATGAAGCATGCCAATCCCCTCCTTCCCCTAACCAAAATCCTGTACTTTTTAAAAATGTTTAGTTTTGTATTTAATTTTGAGTTTCCTTTGGTTGCCTATATGAGAAAACGATTTTGTATGAGGTAAACTTCAAATTCCATCTTGTTGCATACTTTGCCTTGAGAAGAAATAAAATGCTATTGCATATTGGTACCGATGATGGATTAGCCCAACTGATGATTCAAGATGATCCATATACTCAATATGTACTGTGTGGCAACTTTGTTATGCTGTAGGGAGAATTCATGGTGATAGAGAAAGTGAATTCCCTACACATTTTTTAGCTTCGACTTTTGGCAGTACATTTGAAAAGGGATAGAACACTAAGTGGCAAACAGATACCCAGAAAAAAATTGTTGACTTTAGACTCCTATAAAGATATGAATATATATACTTTTTGCTGCTTACGTTTCCTGTATAACACTGACCATTTCGATTGTCCACGGAAGGGTTAATCACTAATCAGTCATCTATCTGAAAGCAAAAGCTTAACCTTGCATATTTGGTTCAGCATTGATAGGTGTTGAAATGGGGTTTGGCACCTCCAAAATCAGTTCTATTGATTTTTCATCTTGTTTGCTTCTGCGTTGGGTTTCTTTTCAAACAGGATCTGGGAACCTAAAATCAACTGACTAGAAGCAACCTCATGCAGCTTTTGCGGTGAAACTCCCTCATTCATGATGTTAATTCCTCAACAATCACATTTATTTGTAGCCTTTTACATTTACTCAATATTATGTCCTTTTTGTCTAATTCTATGTTTAAAAGTGATTTGGATAAATATTACCGGAGCAATATTAAGTTTGTTAAAATCACTTCTCATATCAAACAACTAAACATAAATTATTTTACTTTAAAATCAATTTTAATAAAATCAATTCTACAAATATAGAACCAAATAGACACCCGTCAACTATACTTGTCCAATGTAACACTATCAAATTAGGACAGCTTTAACAGCTGTTTATAACTTGTCTTTTGTATTAGGATTTACTGATCTATCTCCGTACAAAGAACAAAGCCCTGCAAAACCATCTATCATTGTAATCTGCTATTCTGCATGGTATAAGAAACCCTCTAGTTGATGGGCATTAGTTATGTAGAATCCTGAATGACATATCTGCTGTTATTCAATGCTTTGCAGTGGATTATTGCATACTTATAAGAAATTTGGATACCTTGTGATCCCAGTAAAACGGAGAAGAAAATTGATATATTTCTTGATTCTTATGTTATTGACAAATGTGCCTCCAACTTTCCAATCTCTCATGAATTCAGTTTTCAAGGGAATTCTTTGGTATTTTTTGATGACATATCGATCTATTGCCCAACATGGAAAGACCACTTACAGCATTTAGAGGAGGTTTTGAAGCTATTACAATAGCACAAACTCTTTGCTGAGCTCTCCAAATGCTCTTTTAGCCTATCGAAAGTTAACTATTTGGGCCATATGGTCTCAGGTAATGGAGTAGAGATGGACAACAATAAAGTGTAGGCTGTCAAGGATTGGCCTACTCCTAATTCAATAAAACAACTTAGGGCTTTCTTAGGCCCCACGGGATATTATAGACGATTTATTAAGCATTATACTACCATCATAGCCCCTCTAACTGATATACTTAAGAAGGACAACTTCAAGTGGTCTGAGACAGCACAAGAAGCTTTTGTTGTCTTGAAATTGGCAGTAATGTCAGGGCGAATTTTAGCTCCACTAGACTTCACTTAAAAATTTATCCTAGAAATTGATGCATCAGGTACTGGGATTGGAGCAATACTAAGTCAGCAGGGCCATCCCATTGCATATTTCTGCAAAAAGATGTACCCCAGAATGCAGAAGTAAAGAGCATATGTGAGAAAGTTGTATGCGATAACTAAAGCATTGGCCAAATTTAGGCACTACCTTCTTGGACACAAGTTTATTATCCGAAAAGATCACCAAAGCTTAAAGCATCTACAAAATCAATCGATGCAAACTCCGGAGCAGCAAGCTTGGCTACACAAGTTGCTTGGTTATGAATTTCAAGTGGAGTATAAAGCAAGGAAGGAGAACATACCTACTGATGCATTGTCTTGATCATTTTGCATGGCTTGGATTCAACCAACCTATAGAGATTAAGAAGGCTCAATAGTATGACAAAGAGTTGCAGAAACTATTCCAACAGACAGATAAAAATTCCGTGTTGTCCAAGGGTGTTCAAGTCCAAAATGAGTTGATCTATAAAGATCAAAGGCTATGGATTCCAAGATCATCAATGGTCATTCAAAAGATCTTACAGGAGTTCCACTCGTCACTACTCAGGTGGCACTCAGGAATTAAAAGAACAACAACTAGGATTAGTAGCAACATGTATTGGCGGGGAATGCAACAGGATATCAAGAACTTCATCAACACATGCCAGGTGTGTCAAAGAGCAAAGACCCTGAACTCCTCCCTTGAATGATTGCTCAATCTTTTACCAATACGTTTCAAAGTAAAGGAAGATGTAGGATGGACTTTATCATAGCGCTGCCTAAATCTAAAGGCTTTACAGTGATAATGGTGGCTGTTGACAAATTGTCTAATAAATACGCCCATTTTATGCCTTTAAAGTCTTATTACTCACCTAAGATATTTGCTGAAATTTTTTTCATGATGTGGACAAGTTACATGGTGTACCTAACTCTATTGTGTCAAATAGAGACAAGATCTTTAATAGTGAATTTTGGTAGCACCTATTTAAATTGCAGGGCGTTACCCTAGCCGTGTCATCAGCTTATCACCCACAGTCTGATGGATAGACTGAAGCTGTTAACAAAATTTTGGAGATGTTTCTCACATGCTATACATATAAGAATCCAAAAGTTATGGTTTAAAGCCCTATCATGGGTAGAATTGTGGTATAACTCTTCCTATCAGACAAGCTCGGGTGCTACTCCATTTGAAATTGTATATGGCAGATCCCCTCCTATCATCATTAAGTATATGCTAAGCAATGATGGTCCTCCAGATGTGCAACAGTTGTTGGTTGAAAGGGACAAGATGCTACAACACATAAGGAGTAATTTGGAGAAGGCACAGATTAGAATGAAAAATCAAGTGGCTAAGCATAGAGTGGACAGGGAATTTGCTGAAGGCGAGTTGGTGTTGGTAAAACTCCAACCTTATAGGCAACACTAAATCAAATTAAGGAAGAATCAGAAACTGAGCATGAGATACTTTGGACCATTCCCCATTATTCAAAGAATTGGTCAAGTTGCTTATAAGCTACAATTACCCCCTGAGACCAAGATACACCTGGTCTTTTACATTTCCATACTAAAACAATTTAAAGGTGATCCAAATGCTACAATTTTTCTTTTATCACCTCTGACTACTGAACAAGGACCAATGCTCAGGCTAGTCCAAGTCTTAGAAACCAGAATAGTAAAAGTGAGGGAAACAGAGTAGTTGCAATTGAAGATTAAATAGGAAGGCATGGAGGAAGATACATGGGAAGATTATAAGGAAATAGCTGAACATTACCCAAACTTCAACCTTGAGGACAAGGTTGGTTTTAGGGGGAGGATATTGTAATGCAACAAAAGGGTAAGGAGGCCATTGCATGCAATAGAAGAAGGAGAGAAAGCAGAGAAAGAGTTAGTTATAACAAACAAACATGTGGCAGAAGCTGAGTTAGACAAAGGGAAGAGAAAGAAAATAACCAACTCTAGGTTGATTGGCCACACAACCTGAGGTATAAGGAGGAGAAAAAATCTCAGGAGAGGAGTATTATTTTGGTATGAGCCTTCCATTGTCCCTTGTGGATAATTCCTTCTATCCCCTTTTCTGATCTTGATTCCAATTTTTGGTCTCTTGCAAGTGGAGCCTGGAAGTCAATGAAGCAAGATTGATTTTCCTGTTATTTTACCTTACTACATCATTGCTATTTTCCTTGTCATCTATTTCTTATTTCAGTTTAAACACTTACTGGAACCATTACTTCTTCATACTTTACCTGGTAATTAATATACCTGAGGAAATACTTTTCTATCCTTCTTATATCTATTGCTACAAAATCCAACTTTCATTGACCCATACAAACATTGGTTTGAAAAGAAAATTTAGTCATAATCAATAATTTTTTCTAATGTCAATAGGGGGCAACTTCTTGAATATACTATACATTAAGAGCAATGGTCCCAATTACGTTAACTTCATATCTCCGTTATAATATGGACCATCCTAATTCCAAACATTTTCTTTCATACATTACAGTATTCCACCTCAATCATTGAGGTTGTGTTTGATATCTGTCTCGAGATAGAAAATTTGGAGCTGTATTTGGTAGTGTTGTAAAGGACGTTAAGATTAATGATAAGATGAAGAAGATTAAATTATTATTTGATAAAAAATTGAAAAATGAGAAGAGCAATGATAAAATATAAAATGTGTAAAGGGGTATTATTAGGGAAAAATATTTTAAATTTGTGTTCCAAAGATATGTCTCAAGTATTCTTCCTTTTTGGAGGTACAAAAATTGGCTCATAATTTGTCCTGAACAGAGACAATTTTAGGAATTTTGTCCCTATCCACTTTTCTATACATGTTTTTGTATTCAATATCTCCATGTTTTTTATTCCAGGACATTTACTAAACACTAACTATGAATTTAATTAATCAGTAATGAATACTCAATAATAGGGGATTAGACTAAATTTAATGAAAGTCAATACAACCACGCAGAATTGAACACATATCCATTTCAAAACACCTAAAATCGAGAAAAGAGGTGTCATGATCGATGAAATTAGGTAGGATGTCCTGGTTGGTGCAAACTTCCCACCAACTAGAGCTTGTGTTTCTAAATCACATAAATGACACATTTGAAGAAGGAAAATAATAGTTTCAAAGTATATAAGCTAAATCCTAGCTAGTTACCTAAAAGGTTAATCCTAGCTACATTATATAGTCTTAGTAAAATTCACCAAAAAAAATATATAGTCTTAGAAAAGTTGAAGGATAGTAAGGTCATAAATATAAGCCCTTTATATCCGAGAAAGTCAATTCCTGAACCTTAGTCCTATCATAACTCTTTTTGGGAGGTGAGATGGATCATGCTCTTGGCTTCTCCTCATGATTGTATATAAGCCGAATTTCCTCACCACCTTTTGAATTTCACCATTTTAGCTGCAAGAGAACCAATAGAAAAATAGAGAGAATTATTAGTAGACAAGTGAAAATGGCAATTTGAGATACAAGAATAGTTGTAAAGGAAAAATCAATGATATTTTCACTAGACCTCGACGTGATTTGATGAAATTCAATAAACTTTCATGTACCGGAAAACATAAACATGCCGCATATATATCACAAGTTACTATCTTTGTTAAAACCTTACTTCCTATAACTGAACAAATAGAGAAGGTTGATGGGTTGCATTCATGCATCCTATTTCCTATTCAACTATAGCCATATTGCATTATTTATGTGCTTAATTGATAAATATTTAGTAGATTTATATTTGGTTCTAATGGTGTATCATTGAATAAAATCATGGTTCTCTGCACCATTTTAAAGAATAAATATATTTTAGAGCTTTCTGTACTTTTGACCCTCTTTTGTGAGTGTTATTTGCTTGCAGAGACTTTCCAGGTTGCAAGATTAAAGGTTTCTGATGTTGTGATGCTATCCAATTTTACCCTCATTTGGTATGTTGCCAATATTTGGAGCTACAGATGTTCGATTGGCATGATTCTTGCGGCGTTGGAAAGCTTGTTCAAAGAGATACAACTTCTATTTCTAGAGACAAGAGATAATTCGAACAATTTAGGCCTCAAAATGGGTTTGGAAGTATACGAAGTGGTGTTGAGCAAGCACATGACCGCTATATAACGGTCACCAGAGAGACAACTTGGCTGCAGCGCTCGTGAGCAAATGATCAGGACCACTATAGCGGTCATAAGTGAGTGGAGCTTCAACGAGCACGCGACTTCGTTCTGTGTTTTGAACCATTTTTCAATTTAACTCCGTTTTGGAGACAGGAGATTCATTGAGAACATTTTATATTTTTAGGTTTTAGCTCTCTCTCTCTCTCTCCCTCCCTCCCCTCTCTCTCTCTCTCTCTCTCTCTCTCTCTCTCTCTCTCTCTCTCGGCTAGGATTCCCAATCATTGTTGAATTTTAGTATTTTTTGGGTTAGAATTGATCAATTTTCTTTGACGTTGGCTGTGAACTCCCCCTATGGAGGAGTAATTTCCTTACCGTGCACAAGGATGACTGAAGATTAAGATTGTTCTTGAGACTCCATTTTTTATTTGCAATTCATGGTTGGTTTTTCTTTCCCTCTTATCTTCTCTCTTTAATATTGGTTATGATGATTATTGCAATTGTATTTTTGAGGGTTGTTTGATTGTGCATTCATTTGCGTGCATAATTTAGATACCATTGGGGTATTTGATCGATTGATTTAATTATATCCAAATTGGTAAGGGATTGAAATTAACTCCGTTAGGAATTAGGTTGCTGTAATTAGTAATCAGACTATCATAGGTTTATAGAATCACAATCGTGAATTACTAGTTCATATGTTAGTCAAACCCTTAGCGGGAGTGCGATTGTATGACTGCTAAGTAGAATTACATCATTGTTGTGTGATAGCATGAATAATGAAAGTAACCACCACCATGAATTTATTTCTTGAGTCAATGATTGAACGACTCTTAATCTGATGGAATCCCTGTGTAGGTAATTCTTCTCATCATATTTTCTCAATTTAATTTTGCTTTCAGTAATTCTAAAAATCCCCCAATTTGCTGAATCAATTAGAATACTTCCTTGTGAGACGATTTGAGTTGTGCCATTTACTACATTTTTTGTGCAACTTAGCATTTTATAAATTTCTAATTTGTTGCAAGTGGCGACAGCTCACATCTAAGGTTTTTATATGTTCTAAAAAAAAAAATTCTTTGTTTGATTAATCACTTGTCACACCATTACCTATTATACTAATGTTCTTATCTAGAAGTAGCAATAAGTGTGCAAGTAGCTTCAGGATCCATAGAAATGAGGGGTGGGGTGCCTGCAAGGACACTCCGACACTTAAGTTAAAGAGTGCGTAAGGAGTGGAAAGGTAATTGTGTAATAGAGATTGATCTTTATCTAGGGGGCAATAGCCTCCTTATATAAGGTGAAGTTATCTCATGGTGAATCTCTTATGATCTTCCTCGAATGTAGGAGATATTCCTATGATTTAGCTAGTACTAAAGATAATAATCAAATATGATATAGATATGATAAGATATAGAGAGATTATGTACGGAATTTAGGAGATACTCTTAACTATATTCGAGATATAATCTGTGGGAGATATTTGCGCCATGTGGCTAAGCTGTGGGGCCCTTAAGGAGAATCTTCCTGATTGGCCAAGGTCTGGGATATGTATTTGAGGTCTTGTAATTTGGGCTAAGGATTTCATGCTGAGCTCGAAAGAAGTTAAGTGAGTCTTTTCAGTTGCAGTGGTGGCTATTGTGGGAGAACGTGTTATTACACGTGTTATTTTCTTATTGGTGAACAATCATTTCTCATAAATGTGGGATTGTAGGTTTACTTAATCACCATTGGATTAAAGTGATAATCCCCTTATCATTGGATATCATAAATATTTTAGATGTGTTGTTGAGTGGAGAGAAATGTTTTTTTATCATTGGATGAGCTTAGTTTTTAAGTAAATGGAAAAGAGGTTTTTCAAATTTTCATTCTGGAAAACTCTTACGCTTTTTTTCCGTTTTCTCTTCTGCTTTCTCTATTCCTTGCTAGCTTACTTTCAAGTGCTTCGAATCAAACAATCAAGCTTTGCTCTGTTCATTTCCAATTGGTTAGTTTGATTTCTTTCCTTATTCTCTTTTATTTAATTGGTTTGCATTTTGTTTTTTGGAACCCTAGGATAGCAGATTCTGCTTTTCTGTTTGGTGCTTGTTCTGAGTTCGTCTTCTCCTCCTATTTATTTTACCATTTTTTCTTTTTAGGTGATTATTGATGGCTAGAGGGAAAGCTATTTTCATTTCTGATAAAGGAAAAAATGTAGTAGATGAGGCTAAGGTTGATCCTTATAGCTGGGTCAATAGTGAGGTTAAGGAAGTAGTCTCCATTTTTAGTGGTAGGGAGTCAATCCATAAGTTTAAGCGAGCTTGTTTAGTGTCATCTTATGGAGAAAGTAGGGTAGAATGTCTCCCATGTAGCGTCGAGGATAGGTTATGTACATATCGAGAAGGAGAGAGGAATGCTGGTTTTATTTACATATATATAGATTTCTTTGAGAAATTAGATATAAAGGTTCCATTCACTCGGTTTGAGGAAGGTGTCTGAGTAAAGTTAATGTCACCCCTTCCCAGCTTCATCCGAATAGCTGGGCCTTTATCCGAGCATTCGAGAATTTGTTCGATATGCTCGATCATGAGCCCAGTGTAGATGCATTTTTTTATTATTTTCAGGTTAAATGGGTTGATAGTGGAACCTGGATTTCTTTTATTAGTGTTCCTCGAAAGAAGTTATTAAGCTTGTTGACCTTTAATTTTAAGAGGTTTAAGAATAAATTTATTAAGTTGAGATCAGTTGATTTTGAGTTTCCTTTCTTTCTAGACTTCAGTGGTATAGAGAGGTTTCCCTTGTATTGGCAACATAATCCCCGTTAGATCTTAAGGGTGGAGTATGACTCTCTTTCCCCTTCCAATCAGGTGGTAGTGGACTTCTTAGAGGAGTGTGTGAATCCGAGCTCTCCTCTCTCTTATGGGGTTTTATTGGAGTGGGGTTACAATAACGAGAGAGTCCTCAAGCATATAGGTAATGTTTTTGAATATTTTATATTTTGGTCTTCACCCTGTTTATTTTGTTCATATCTTGATGTGTTGATTAATTTCTTTGTAGGTGAGATGGCTCCAAAGCTCGACCCCAAAGAGTTGGCTGTTATGAAGTGCCAGCATAAACTGGCTGTTGCGGAGAGTCGAGCTCCACCTGTCTATCTTGGTGTCGGCTCCAAGTCTGGGACTCCTATCGACCCAAACCCTTTAAGGGAACACAAAAGGGTGAGGTTTGGGGTTGATTCTCAAGATAAAGAGAAAATACCTTCTTTCTCTCTCCAGCTGCTTTTGCAGGAGCTGCTGAGGTGACAGACTTCCTTAGCTCAGTTAACTCATCCAACCTCTGGAGCCTCTAGTTCCCGACCCCAGAATTCATAGACCAATAGTTTGTTCACTCTTAGGACTTGGCTTTGATGGAAAGGACGGGCATCCCTGGTCTCTGTCAACACTTGGAGATTCAGGGTCTTTGCCAGGTGGCCATTGCTCGACATCTCGAGAGACAGTATGGGAGCTCTATTCATGAGCTCAAGATGTCGAGGATTGTGTCAGCCAACTTTAAGGCTGAGAAGGAGGAGGCTAAGTCCAAACTGGCTATTGAAAGAAGGGGAAAAAGGCCTTTGAAGATAAGATCGACAACTTTGTAGCTCGGGTGAAGGCAGATGTGGAGGCATCCCTGGTTAAAATTCAAGAGCTTGAAACTGAGAAGAAGATCTTTGAGGCAGAGAATAAGAGGCTGGATGAAGGGAACAAGAGTCTCCAAGGTGAGGTCTACTCTTTAAAGGATGGGGTGGTCAAGCAGTACACGGCCGGCTTTGATTGGTTTTTTGACTAGGTTTGATTCATTCATAGGGATTTGGACTTGAGTCAAGGTGGTCCTTTTGAGGAGGTCATTGATGATCTGCTAGTTGACCATCTTGCTAATGAGAGGGTCGATGGTTAATGGAGCTGAAAGAGTTGAAACTGCTCGGGATGAGGCTCAAGTGGCAGAACCCGTTCAGGTTGTCCTCCCTGCTGATGGAGGTCTTATTGACTTTTGAGTTTTTATTTTTTGTAGATATATTCGGACATTGGTTTGTAATCAAATGAATTTGTAATGAGATTTCATCTATCTCTTTTTTCATTATTGTTTCCATGATGGATTTATTCCTCATTGTCTATTGTGGATCATATGACCAACATATGCTGGGGTTTTGTTTAAGTTATATTTCAAAAGCTTAAACAACTATGGTTTGGATATATTTTTGAATAATCATGTAACATATGATCGGCTTTGAACAATCATGTAAACATATGATCGGACATCATAATATATGATCAGATGTAAATATATGTTCAGATACAAAAACATATGATCAGATGTTAAACCTCAGAAGTAATATTCAGCGAATATGCCAGATAGCTAGTACCCGGTTTGAAATGTCTTTGGTCCCCTATGTTGGGATGCTTTTGATTTTGAGTGCACCATGATGGCTATATGCAGGCGTCTTCATAACTCGACTGATATTGAAGTTTACTAAGCATAGCGGCTTTGGCCCTTCACTGTTCAGCTAGTACTGAGGCTGATGTGAGACAGTTGTAGATAAGTGTGCCTTCACTACTTGGCTGGTGCCAAGGTTGACGCGAGTATGGCGGCTTTGGCCCTTCATTACTCGACTGGTGCCAAGCTTGACGTAAGACAGTAGTAGATAAGTACGCCTTCGCTACTTGGCTGGTGCCAAGGTTGACGTGAGCATGGTGGCTTTTTGTCGAGGTAAGCTAAAGCCATTTATTTGGATCTGCAAAAGAACAATGAGATAAATAGTATATTGATTAATAATGAAGTTACATCTGGGATATGTGCCACCGAAATGTTTGGCTCACACACAATCATGCCTCATTAAAACCTTTGATGGTAAAACCCAGTGGGATAAAACCCATCAAAGGAAAAAGAGTGTACCCATCGAATGTGATTTGAGGCGTTTTAACTCTAGCTGTAGTATTTTGTTAAGGATGCGGCATTCCACGTCCTTGGGAGTTCTTGTCTAGAGAGTTCGGCGATCTTATAGGCTTCTCGACCAACGACTTGTGTTACTCATAATGGTCCTTCCCAGTTAGGGGCTAGCTTCCGTTTGCCTGGGGGTTTCCTTTGTAGTTATACTTTTCGTAGGACTAGGTCTCCGATTTGAAAGGTTCTCGTATCGAGCTTCTTACTACCCTTTGTTTAGTTGCTTGTTCTTTGATGTGGGCCAGTTCTCTGTCTTCATCAATGAGATCAAGCTCGGCTCTTCTATTTTCTTCATTTACTTCTTTCTTGATTGCCAGTTGTTGGACATTATGTTGAGCAACTTCTACTAGGAGCATGGCTTCAATGCCGAAGACAAGTCTGTATAGTATTTCTTGTGTTGAAGATTGAGCAGTAATGTGATATCCCTACAGGACTTCGGGTAAGTCTTTGGCCCAGAGACCTTTGGCTTTGTCGAGCTTTTTCTTCAATGCCGTGAGGATGACTTTATTGGTAGCCTCGGCTAGGCCATTGGTTTTTGGGTGTTCTACAGAAGTGAAAATATGCTTGATTTGAAAATTCTCACAGAGTTCCTTTAATCTTCGGTCTATGAATTCTGTACCATTGTCAGTGATCAATTCCTTGGGAAGTCCAAATCTGCATATGATTATTTTCCAGATGAATTTTCTGACTTTCTCTGCAGTAATTGTTGTGAGGGGTTCTACTTCGATCCACTTGGTGAAGTAGTCAATGGCTACCACTAAGTATTTGAGTTGCCCTGGTGTTAGAGGAAAAAGGCCGAGTAGATCGATTCCCTATTTGTGGAAAGGCCAGTTGACTTCTAAGAAGTGTAATGGCTTTAAGTGTCTTTGGGAGACGTCTGAGAATCTCTGGCACTTGTCACATTTGCATATGAAATTTGTGCAGTCAGTTTTCATTGTGATCCAAAAGTACCCTGCTTGGAGTATTTTGGCAGCTAAGGCTCAACCTCCAATGTGGTATCCGCAGACTCCTTCATGTACTTCGGCCGTTACATCATTGACTTCTTGAGCACCGAGACATTTCAGGAAGGGGAGCGAATATCCTCGTCTAAAAAGTATACCTCCACATAATGTATAGTAGCTTGCCTGTCTCTTGAACTTTTTATCATTGGCTACCGAGTTTGGGATTTCTTCCAATGTTAGGTAATTAAGGATTGGAGTTCGCCAATCTTGGCTTTCATCCATGTTGCAACTTTCGGATTGAAGGCTGCTCTAGTTTTGAAGTTTTACCTGGATTACAAACTTGTTATTCTGTGGTTTGCTGGTGCTAGCAAGTTTAGAGAGGATATCGGCCCTGGTGTTGTGCTCTTTTGGTATGTATGTTACTTTGCATGAGTCGAAGTGCTACATCAAGTTTCTTCCCAATACTAGATATTTTTCAAAGAGAGGGTCTCTGGCTGTGAAAGTACCGTTGACTTGGCCGACGACTAGCAGTGAATTAGCTTTCACCTTGAGTTTTTGGACTTTGACTTCTTGGACAAGTTCAAGGCCTGCTATTAGTGCTTCATATTCTGCCTGATTGTTACTAGCTTGGAGCTAAAACTGGAGATATTGTTCAATTAAGATCCCTTTTCTATTTTCTAGTGTGATTCCGACTCCGCTTCCTTTTCCATTGGCCGTGCTATCAACATGTAGTATCTAGGGACCAAGCTCTTGTTGGGAGGTTTGTGAGAGTTCGGCTATGAAGTAAGCAAGGGACTATGCTTTGATTGGGCCTCTTGGTTGGTATTTCAGGCTGTGCTCTAAGAGTTCAATGGACTATGAAATCAATCTCCCAGCTAATTCTAGTTTAATTAGTATTTTCCTGAAGGGTTATTTTGTTCGGATAATAAGGTGGTGACTCTGGAAGTATGGTCTCAACTTTTTAGCCACACTACTATTGCATATGCTAGATTTTCAATTTTCTAATGCCTCTGCTCGGGACCTTGGATTATTTTGCTAATGAAATAAACATGTTGTGTTTTGTCTCTTTCTATGACTAGAACCGAGCTCACCGTGTGTTCGATGATAGATAGGTAAAGAAAAAGGGTTTCTCCAAGGTAAGGCTTAGTGAGCACAGGCAGTGTTGAGAGGAGCACCTATAGTTTAGTGAAGGCCTTTCCACAATTTTCAGACCAAACAAATTATGCATGTTTTCTTAGCATTTTGAAGAATGGGGCTGCTTTCTCAGCCGTTCTTGAGAGGAAAAGTGATAAGGCTGCTAAGCTGCTAGTAAGTTGCTATACTTCTTTGATAGAGCTTGGGCTTCTCATTTCTACAATTGCTCGGCATTTGTCAGGGTTGGCTTCTATTCCTAGGTTGGTGAACATGAATCCGAGGAATTTTCCTCCGTAGACTCCAAATGCACATTTTTCAGGGTTTAATCTCATGTTGTATCTACAGAGTTGTCTGAATATTTCTTCGAGATCTTTAATATGATATTTAGTTGAAGGCATTTTTGCTACCATATCATCTACATATACTTCGATATTTCTACCGATCTGTTCTTCAAAAACCTTGTTCATAAGTCTCTGGTACATGACTCTTGCATTCTTCAAGCCGAAAAGCATAACTTTGTAACAAAAGTTGGCGTGCTCTATGAGGAATGCAATGTTGTCTTCGTCTTCTGGATGCATTCTGATTTGATTGTTGCCAAATTATGCATCCATAAAGCTAAGATATTGGTAGCTAGAGGTGTTATCGAGAAGCTTGTCAATGTTGGAGAGCGGGTATGAGTCTTTTGAGCTGGCCTTGTTAAGATCAGTGAAGTCTACACACATGCGCCATTTACCTGAACTTTTCTTCACCATTACTACATTCACTAGCCATGTAGTATACCTGATTTCTTTGACGAAGCCAACTTTAAGGAGTTTCTTGGTTTCTTCTAATGTTGCTTGTGACTGATCACGTTTGGGTTAACTCCTGGCATATCAGCTGGGGTTCATGCAAAAATATTGGAGTTCCTTAAGAGTAAGGCAAAGAGCTTTGCATATAAGCTTGGAGGAAGGTCGGCTCCAATGAAGGTTACTTTTTTGACCTTATCGCCAATCTGGATAGGTTGTAAGTTGTCGGCAAGTTGTGGACAGTTTTGGATTTCCCCCCTAGGATCCAACTCAGAGATCAAAGGGATTTGGTCAATGTGAAACACGTTGTGTACTTGTTCAGTCTTTTGTTTATCTGTGGACTTTATCTTCAGACATTCGTTGTACCACGTTCTGGCTTCTTTTTGGTCGACATGGATTACCCCAACTTTTGATTTAGATACTGGGAATTTCATGGCCAGATAAGGTGTCGAGACTATGGCTCCTAGGGCGTTGAGTGAAGGTCCCTAGAATTATGTAGTAAGGACTGTTGGCATTAATCACCAGGTACTGGAGGTTGACTTTTTTTTTTCAGCAGTTCTGTGCCGAATGTGGTCCTAAGCCATACATAGCCGAGTACTTTTACTTTGTTCCTTGCAAATCTGATTAGTTCTCTATTGTAGGGGAGAAGGGAGTTTTTGGATAGTTGCATCCATTTGAAGATGGAATAGAAGAGTATTTCGACTGAACTCCCCTGATCCACTAGGACTTTCCTGACCAAGAAATTGCTAGCAAAGATGTAAATTACAATAAGATCATGTGTAAATTTTCATCAATTCCTTTGAAGTCAGAGTCTGAGAAGGATATTATCAAGTTTTTTGTTTTTGGCTTTGAGGAATGTGATGTTCCTTCAAGTGACGTGATCCCCCAGAGTGATCTTTTTCTTGCAGAGCTTGTCTCGCCTCTTCTTATGAATCCCCCAGGAATGTGGTCGATGACACCACGGATTTTGGTTTCTTCATGAGAGGAAGATCGCCTTTTCCTTTCAAGCTTTTTGTGTCTCGATGGAGACTCACTGTCTGAAGATGTCGAAGTACTGTGGCATTTGCTTATTCTTTCTCGGCCTCGGCCTCTTTTCTTTTTTCTTTTCATTGACAAATTATTTTAGGTAACCTTGTCGGCTGAAACATTCAATCATATTCTTCAAACTTTTGCATTCATCAGTTGTGTGTACTTTAGAGTTATTATACTCGCAGACTTTATTTTGATCTATGCCTTTTGGACTTGGCCGAGGATCACCTTGAACTGGTTTTAAGAGCCGAGCACTATATA
Organism: Dalbergia cultrata; assembly: GCA_031216105.1. Classification (NCBI taxonomy): domain Eukaryota; kingdom Viridiplantae; phylum Streptophyta; class Magnoliopsida; order Fabales; family Fabaceae; genus Dalbergia; species Dalbergia cultrata. The sequence continues at coordinate 12,754,944 of CM062345.1, forward strand.
TTTAGGTCAGGATAGTACTTGCTCTTGTATTGAGTGGGGTATAAGTAGCGAATCATGGTTCCGAATATCCAGAGTTGATTTTCTATGTTTATGCTTGCCCTCCTTGTGTTTCTGGCCTGATTGTCTTTGTCTTGCTTTTGATTATTCTTTTCCGCTGCTCAGAGTTCCTCGGTATTGATGTATCTGAGGGCCCCTTCGTGGAGTTCATGTATGGTTTTTGGCCTCATGATTGCTAAGCTTTCTTTGAATAGTCCAAATCGCAGGCTTATTTTGATTTAGTGTAGTTTGACTGCTGGGTTGAGATCAGGAATTTGTGATGCCTTTTCCTGGAATCAGGTCAAGTAGACTCTCAAGGACTCATCGGATCCTTGTCTGACGTGTTCTAAGGAATTCAATGTCTTGGTATAGATTTTGGAGGACACAAATCTATTAGTGAAGGCTTTGGCGAGGTCTTCGAACCTATGAATGGAATTTGGGAGTAGGGTTAAGAACCACAAAAGCGCTGACTTTCTTAGGAAGGATCTAAATGTTTGGCAAAGGATTATGTCAGTGGCTCCATTGATGAGCATCATGGATCTAAACATTGTAATAAACGATTGGGGATATCCTGTTTCATCATAGAGGCAAAATGATCTTGGGAGTCTGAAATTGGCAGGTAGGTTAGCAGCCATGAGTTTTTCTGAGAATGGTCCGCAGTCTATGGTTTCAGGCTCATCATCATATTCGGCTTGGTAGGTGGGATAATGGGAGTATAGGGGTCTGTTATTGCCAAAATCATGGCTGGCATGTTTGGTATTCCCTAGGTTGGTGGCTTCTTGTCTAGGATTTTTTGAACTTTCAACCTTTACGGATTGATGTTCTTCCTGTAGTTTGCGGAGCTACTCGACTAGGCAGTGATTCTCTTCTTGCAACCGGTCAAGATTAGGGGGAGGTTGGTTATTGGGAGGGGGGAGTGTTTTGGCTGGAAGCGTCAACCATGGATGATGGCTTTTTTTTGAGGTTGTAAGGTAAGCTTGTTTACCGGCCTCATGGTGGGCACCAATGTTCTTATCTAGAAGTAGCAGTAAGAGTGCAAGTAGTAGCTTTAGCGTCCGTGGAAACTGGGGAGGGGGTGGGGTACATGTAAAGACACTTCTACGCTCAAGTTAGAGAGTGCGTGAGGAGTGGAAAAGTATTTGTGTGATAGAGATCGCCCCCTTACAAAAGGTGAGGATATCCAGTGATAAATCTGTTATGATCTTTCTCGAATGTAGGAGATATTCCTATGATTTAGCTAGTATTAAAGATGATAATCAGATATAATATAGATATGATAAGATATAGAGAGATTATGTGCGGGATTTAGAGATACTCTAAACTAAATCCGAGATATAATCCATGGGAGATATTTGTGCCATGTGGCCGAACTGTGGGGCCCTTAAGGAGAATCTTCCTAATTGGGCCGAGGTCTGGAATTCGTTTCCGAGGTTTTATAATTTGGGCTCAGGTATAGACCCATATTTTCTAGTCTAGTACAACTAAAACTTTAGAGAAAGTGAAAGATAATGGTAACTAACAAAACTAATATGTTGAGTAATTAATGGTGCAAAGTAAAACTTCTTTTTTTCTTATTTTGGAAATATCCAATTATTAGTCTAGCATATAAACCAAATATTATAAATCACTTTCCAAGAATGAAAAACTAATAATTTTAAATTAACCATAGGTTGACAAAAAAATACAACAATAATCGTACACCACAATGTATGACTAGCACAAAATGATGAAAGAGAAGTGGGGTCTAAGAAAGAAAAAAGAAAATAAAAAGTTCAAGTGTGGTGTAGCCAATCGAAAACTGAAAAATACGTGGTGGCATAGGATTACATCTTTATAATTGGTTGCATTTTGTTGTCAAAGCTGTCGTTACTCATAATTTTAAGTTCAAAAGCATGAAAGTCATGAGCTTACCACATGATAATTATTCTTGAAGGTCAAGCAGTAGCCTCCCCAGACAAGGAAGCTTTGATTCTCTCAACAGTGAGCTCAATAAGGTGGTTGACAGTAGAAACAGATCCAAGAGATAGCTTAGCTATTGGATATGAATCAACTAGTATTTGGAATGCAACAATCAAGAGATATCCACCAGGACCATTAGTTTCAGCAATGCCACTTGCATGCCTTGTGGTGCTACCTAGGAGTATAGCAAACCCTGAAGGAACAAGGGCTACAAACTCTGGGTCCCCTCCATTTAGGACAACATTAATGGTAGCAATATCCACAGGGGCATAAATGACAAAAGAGCCACTGGAATCGGTGCAGCTCTCTTGCAACACCAACATGTTGCTCTAGATTGAATTGTTACTCTACAAGGGTCAAACAATTTAGTTCAGTCACATTGAAAACTCAATTTGCATAGAAAAGGAAAGATAAAAGTTTCACAAAATTGACAAATAGTAAATATAACTATAAGATTAAGATCGCTTACATTATTCATTCTAAGCAGAGACACACGGTTTCCATTATCTTGTCCATTTGCAATGTGAGCTATTTCTTGTTCAACTAAACCATTGGAAAGAATATCCCACTATAATTTCAGCATGTTAAGAAATTGAACTCAAGGTAACATAAAAAATGAAATAAAATAAAAATATATTGAAGAAGAGAATACCCATAGACCAGCACTAAAGTAAATACCCAGGCAAATATGCTTTGTGCTTCAATTGAAGAATTACTTTGCTAGCTAGCATTTCCATCCATTTTCTATGATCCTTTGCAATTAAAAGGTAATAAAAATGTTATTTTAACACTTAAAAGTGAGTGTCTCATTAAGACACCTACTTTTTCATCGTTAGATGTGATTGTAGTTCCGACTCATCTTATTAATCCATCACATCTAACAGTAAAAAAATATATGTATCAATGAGATATCCACTTTTAGATGTTGAAATAACACTACCCAACCATATCGTACTGACATCCAGTGCATATAACATCTTCTTGTACTTCCAGTTGAGAGAGACCCTTGAGCATCAACTTCTTCATCATTACCTTTAGTTCGTGATAGTTGTCATGCCCAAGGCATGCATGCTATAGATCCACAGTCTCATTCTTTCGAGTCATATCTATATAAGAGGATTCTACAGACAATATGTAGATTAATTCTAAATGTTGCTCTTTCAGCACTAGTGTCCCATTAATTTTTATCTTATCATAAATCTTAACATCTTCTGGGCCAAACACAACATGCCTCCTAGATTTCATCATTTGTGATACTGAAAGTAAATTTTTCTTCATTCCAGATGTGCAACAGACATTTTGTAAGTGTACCTAATTGTCACTATAGCGAGGCTAGATTATCGCTTTCCCAACATGAATGATTGGGAACCTTGAATTGTCTACTGTTACCACCATCTGGTTGCCTTTGTACTCTAGTGTGCTCTTCAAATTCTCCTTGTCTCTTGTCATATGATTTGAGTAACTTGAATTGATAATACAATCCCTGTTGTAATCAATACCTAACAGGCTTGTTACTGTGAGTGCAAATTCTACTTTCAGTGACTCCATAATCTCCATAGCAACCTTGTCAAAATTTATTTCTTCTTCCTGGAAAATGTCTTCTTTGACTGCTAGTGAAGTGGAAGCATCCCAATATTCTTCAATGTCATTTTCTTTTCTTTTCTTTTTTTTTTTGTTTGTTTGAAGACTTGATGCTACCGTGTTGTTCTCTGCCGTCTTCTTCTTGAACTAATAATCTCATGAAAATGTCCCAGCTTTCTACAAATAAAGTAGGCATCATCTTGCTTTGTTGTCTTTTCAACTCACTAGCCTTTTTCTCGCTTCTTCCTCAACTTCTCCCTCTTATTATTTAAATTTTTGCTGAAAGGTAGCTTCCTTCTTCCCTTTCTTCTACCAGTGAAGAGCGCTTCTTCATCACTATTCACTGGTACCCTAGTCATTTGTTTGGCTAATGCCTTTTGGTCACTTAACAACTTTTCTAATTATAAAAGGGAAGGTGGAGTAGGCTAACGTCAAATTGTAACAATAAATCCTCTATATTCTAGTTTCAAACCATGAATAATAATTTCCTTCATACGTTCATCGGATATTTTGCTATCAAGGCCTACTAACTCAGGAATTTCTCAACAAAGAGTTTTCACCTTGCTAAAGTATGGATTGATTGTCAAATCACCTTGAGTTGTCAACAGGAGCTCGTTCTCTCGAAGATGTAGCCTTGTGTCATTCTTCTTCGAAAACAACATTGCAAATATATCCCACGCTTCCTTGTGTCCTTATGTGCTCTAGCATTCTGTCCTCCACCATGGTCTTGATTGCAAACATTGCCTTCCCTGCCTTAATTCTCCATTTTCACAATGCTTCGGCTTCAACTGCATAAGGTGGTGTGGTCTCATTTCCTTCAACAACTTTCCACAGGTCTTGTCCTTTGAGATACGACTCCATACACATTTGTCATGTATTATATATAATTCTTGGAGTTGAGTAACCACTTGGATATCTACCATAGTAAGCTAATGAAATTTTCTCAATACTGCTTTGGTTCCAAACCAATAGCATCACAGTCCTAGGTTGTAATTTTGAAATAGCTCCCCCAAAACTGTTGGTTATCCCACTTGAATTGGTCCCAAACCGTCAAGCTCTAATACCAAATTATAAAGCAGAGAGGCACTAAAAATAAACTCTTCTTTTTATTATTTGAGAATGAACTAACAAAATTATCACATGTATCCAAGATAAAATAAAGAAATTCACAGATTAATTTGTGAAAAGTAACATGTAAAAAATAATGCAACACTAAAAGCTTACATATGACTGTCAACTTCGTCTTTAGAAATTTGTAAGAGATCTGTAATCTCTAATATATAGGATTTCGATTTTCTAAGGTAAGGATATCACTTTAAAGGATAAAGTGATGAGTTTCATCTTTGGATTAATATAGTAAAAAGGGTCGAGCCCACCTATAATAAATTTATTAATTCAAAGATAAATTTTTTTTACTTTATTCTTTAAAATGAGATCTTCATTTAAGAGAATCCTTATTCTAACATTTGATAGAAGATAATTTGCCGTAAAAACTAGGCTAGTAAATCACTTGAAACAAAAGGCGACAAATTAAAACTCACTTAAAAATATTTATTGAGTACACAATATTACCAAAGCAATGTTTTCAAATAAAAGGCCTACTTGCACACACAAAACACATAGCCTAAATGATTAAAGGTGTGCTTGGTTTCATAAAAAAAATTTCAGCTTTTGTTTTAAATTTTCCTACTTTCATGATTTTATAAAAAAAAACTAAAATATGAAATTGAAAACTGAAAATTAAATTTTATAATTTTTACTATTTTTAATATTTTCTTCAAAAAAATCAAGAAAACAGAGAATAAAAACTAAAAATTATATTTTTAAAACCAAACGCGTCACTTTTTGAATTCTTTTCATTACCTCACTTCTTGAGTTCTCAGCACGGACGAAGTCAAAAAATCTCTTAGGGGCAACGGGAAGCCAAACGAAAGTGGCAACACTGAGAACAATGCCACAAGGTCTTCCAGGGTCATCTACACTCTTGCGGGTCATCACCCTCATGTCATCAGCCCCGGCCCCAGTGAGAGTAGTCCATGTTTGTGCCGTGGAAGCACTTGCTCCGCCACAAAAGCTTACTACCATTCTCTCAGCCAATTTCAATATGCTCTTCCTCCCTCCTTGGCTTGTTATCTTTGACATCATAATAACAATAATAAATTAACCTAATAATCAGGTACCAAAAAATCTCCACCAAACACTTAAAGATGAATGGAAAAAAAAATGAGAAATGTTATTTGTTCATAGAAAATAGACATAATATAGCGATTAAAAAGAAAGGGAAAGATACAAAGGTAGTAGTGAACGTTGAAAGAGTTAAGGAACATGGTAAAGTCATGAATTTTGTATCCTTTCTCTTGTTTCAAAAGAAGAATAATTATTATTTATATCACTTTACGAGGATATCTTTAAAAGATATTTCCAATTCTTATCCATTAGTTAAGAGGGGTTTCAACTTTTATCTCAATCAATGTTTAATGTAAAACTGAGTATATTCTTTCAAATATATCGCAAAAAGTAGTTCAAATAATATATCTTATTTTATGCCTAGGCTATGCTTATTTATTTTTTATGAGCAAATAACATAGTTAGTTATAGGAAGAGAAATAATAAAAAAAAAAGTGTGATTATTAATACCGCCAACATCGGCTGTGGGAACATTTGACGCCATAGCACTAGCAAGCCTCTCATAGTGTCTATCCAAGGTTGCAACCCAACGGTTTGCACCAAATGCATGTCCAGAGCTAACAAGGTGCTTGAAGAGGTTATGAACACCTCGACCATCCACTTCCGCATGTTCAACCCATGTTACCTATGGCATAGATTGGTTTAAAGGTTAAGCCACATTGGAAACTAATTAATTAAAATGAAAAACAATAAAGTACCAAAATATAAACCACAAGGTTTATTAGTTCTTCATGGATATGGAATGAAGATGTTTTTTTTTTTTTTTGTTTTTCACCTTTGAGTGGCCATTGGGCATTTCTTGAACTAAGCAACCAGAAGGCCTTCTTCTATAACTTGGTGAAGAGCCAGGGAGCAAATTATCCAAAGACACATCCACTACTGCCCAAGTCCCATCCTAATGTTTTTTACAATACCTTACAAAGTAGCTCTATCGAGTTGGCACAAGAGGGGAAGGTATTTGTAATTCTATTGCCATCTACCAAATCGAACAATTGATTTGCATTTAGTTGAACTAGAATTGACAAAGTGTGTAGTAAATCAAACTCTTCATCATTTTGCTATTCAAAATTTGTAAGAATGAAAGACTCGCACCAATTCAAAACTAGGGACATGTGTACGAATTGAATAAGCAGTTATCAAAATAATACTAAAGTATTTTCAAACAACAAACAATGAAGATTAGTTAATCAATCTATTTTTTTGGTTTCCTAGAGGCCTCTTTTTATCAACGGCAATCTTATTTGAGCATTGGAGATTTTATAAGAGATATGACTATCCCAACACTGATTTTTCTATACCTATGACTCGAATCTAGAACCGTTAGTTAATTAAGAGAAAGAAGCATTTAGCTATTTAGCCATTCCAACCGACTATGTGTTGGTAGTTAGTTAAATAATTTAACATGGAAGAAATTTGACATTATATAAATATAAACCACTTGTAAGGCACCATTGTAGTTCCCGGCCACTGCTCCTATTGATAGCACTTTTAGAGTCATGGCTCTTGAGACTATACCAGAGAACACTGTGGACCACTGGTTCTAAATATTACAAAAGGAATCAAATGTCAAAGACTAGGATACAACAAAAAGAGTGGCTTAAAAATCAAACATATATATTGAAAAAGCGCAAATAATAATATACTAATATGTAAGGGAAGAAAACACATAGACACATCACATTACCGCATCCATGAGAATCCCAACGAGGTTAACATGGTTCATGGCAACAACAGCGGTTTCTCGTGAAGTTTCACGTCTGAAGCCAGCAGGTTTCGGACCACTTCCACCAGGGAAGGTTCTGATGTACTCATCCTCATCGAGCAAAGTGGCAAGGCCATCAATAGTGGCCATCAGCCATAGAGGCTCACCCATTTGTGCCATCCCAACAAGCTCCTCCATGGCTACAACAGCAAGCTCTATTATCATTGGCTTGTCGACTTCAGTAGGTCCGTTAATTGACCTCAAGAGGTCTCTGGCACCGCTGCCACCACCACCACCCACTGGCCGGCCACTGGAGCTGCCGCTGCCATCGTCGCCACCAACATTGAGTTCTAATGGACATAGTGGGAAAGGAGGGGAGATGTCTGAATAGTCCACCACAGGCTGCTTGCCTTGATGCTTGGCATTGGCAGCCATTGCTGAAATCCTATCAATCCAAACAGCACCTCAATAAAAATCAAAATTATTAGCGAATAATTGAATGCTTGAGCATGCTTGGATTATAAATGTGAGAAATATTATTTATACTACCTCTTTTTTGGACATTTTCAAAGAAACATATTAGGTGTTTTTGAAACATAGGTTTAGAATCTCGAGTTTAAGTAACACATCAACGTATCTCTTAAAAGTGGGACAAAGAGAGTAGTCTAATAATTTAACATTATTAGCATTTTGGACAAAGAAAAATTCAAATTAAGAATGGTTTTTGTTTACGAGAGAAATGTTGCAAAATCAGAAAAACATTGTTAGCAAAAATATTAGATGAAAATTTAAAAGAGAAATGTTACAAAATCATAAAAATTAACATTGATAGTCTTTTGGACAAAAAGAAAGAACACTTATAGGATAAAATAAAATGATGTGAGTCTTGCAGGAGTTTTTGAATATTAGTAAACCTTCTTCTCGAGTGGGTTGGTTTTGGCAGCCCGCTGGGAATGGCATTTACTTTGCTGCTAGTGCCTATTGGTGGCTTTTGTTTCAGTCTTTTCCTTGGGATCCTAATTGCAATTGGAGCTAAATTTAGAAGGTGAAGGCTCCGGAGAAGGTTAAGGTGTTGTTTTGGTTGTGCATTCATGATAGCCTACCTACCAATTCTTTTCATTTTCATCATAGCATGGTGGCTAACAATGCCTGCTCACGTTGTGGCTAAGAGAATACTCTTCTTCATTGTCTTTGGGATTGTTTCAAGCACTGTAGCATTTGGAATAATGTTGGTACGCATCTTTTTTCCAGTTTGAGGTTAATAATCCAGTTGTTTGGATGAAAGATGGTGCTCTTGGGGGCTAATGGTGTTCCTTTTTCGCTACTTTGTGGTGGACTTGACAGAGATGTAACCAGAATATTTTTCAGGCTGACCCTTGGTCTGCCCCTGTAGTGGCCCACTGGGCGTGCCTTCTGGCTGATGACATTAATTGTTCTCCAATCAATTCCATATTGATATATCAGTGTGGAGACCTCCTCTTGTAGGTGATGTGTTGAATGTCATGACCCGACCTGGGCACATGACCAGCATGTGAGAAGTTCTATTCCCACATAAACCTTGGGACTTGTTGATTGTCTCTAAATGCATGCTCTGTTCATAAAGTCTGTTTAAGTTATTATATTTTCTACAAATCAACCACATGTCCTCTAAAAATCAAGATAATTATCTCTGAAATCTTGTAACAAATCTTTCAAGTTTAACTCTTGAAATCATTTGCCTACATAAATCAACATACATTTATCTAATTGTCTAAGTTATTATATACAAAATCAATGTGACTATAATATACCAAATGCAAATTACAACATGCTCTAGGTCTGGGATCCTGCCTGCATCTACACTGGAGCCCTCTAACCCATGACCATCATGCTCATCTCTGGAACTAATACTGCTGGAAGGAAAATGGCTGGGAGATACCCTTAGCAACTATGGTATCTGTAAAAATATGAGAAGAATAGAGGGGTGAATTTCGTAACATAAATTCAATGAGTGAGCCCTCACCTGAAACCCCCTTTCATGAGACACCAAAGGAACAATGCATGAAATTATAATAACAATAATAATATTTAAAGATTTACATAATCAAATAAAACATATGCATATATACACATACTAGTCATCATTTTATAAAATCATAAAGAACATATAAACTTATAAAGTAGTAACTACTAAAGGAACAATAATTTTTATCTTTGTTCCGTTTTGTTCTCTATCTCTGTTTTATTTTGTTCTCCATCTCTGTTCTGTTTTGTCCTCTGTCTCTGTTCTACTTTATTCTCTATCTCTGTTATGTTTTGTGGATGTTTAGTTCTTCATGAATCATGCCTTTCGTGGGCTAAGTTTAATAGTTTCTTTGAATAAATTGTCCCTTGTGGACTAAGTTTAATGGTTTCTCTGAATAAATTGTCCCTCATGGACGAAGTTTAATGATTCCTCTGAATAAATTGTCCCTCACGGACAAAGTTATTCTCTAAATAAATTGCCCATCGTGGGCACTTTTAGTTTTTCTATGAGTTCTGAATTTATTTGATTCTAACAGTCTGATTGTAGCATAACTGTGGCTATGAAATCAAGTCTAAGGGATCACCAACTTGAAGGCATTGTGATTTTAAAGACTATAGAATATGTAGCTGGCAAGTGTTATGAGTATACAACTCTAACAATCTGACTTTAGCATAATCATGGCCATAAAATCATGCTTAAGGGATTACCCTTTTGCAGACATTTATGATTTTATATGTCCTCAGAAGATGTATCTGTCAATTGTTGTGAATCCCATAAAGATTCAAACTCTAATATTGTTTTTGTTTAATTCTCTAAAACATAATTCATACTCTCAAGCTTTTCATAGTCTAGAACTCTCAATACCAGATTTCAAAATAGCAAGGTTTACAATCACAATTCTATTCTCTTTTCTAAATTGCATATACAATATAAAACGACTTCATGTTCATAAATCAGTTCCAGAATCCTTTGCAACAATAATAAAAATATCTAATAGTTACGTAAATAATTAATTCTACATAAAATCAATATAACAAACGTGGTCCCATGAGGTTTTATCAAAACTAGGTTTCATGATCTTAAACCAACAATTTAAAACACAATAACCAACAGCAAACTTCAAATCCTTATACAATATTTCTCTAAACTCAAGTAGTGATGTCACGACTCGACTTGGGAACATGACTGGCACGTGAGGAATCCCATCCCCACGTAAGCCTCGTGATCTTTGAGTCTCTCTATATGCATAATTAGATAATAAATTCCATTTATAAAATACTATTTCATCTCTACTAATTAATTAGCTCATTTGAACTTCATCAATAACATGTTATATTTAAAACTCTAAATATATCTCTGTATCACAAAATGAATGAGTTGCTCTCTATATAATAAATCCATGAACCATAATCATGTGAATACAAAAATAATAATAATGATGAATCAATGCAAATATCTCTATGGTCCAGAACCCTGCCCGCAATATACACTGGAGCACTCTATCACGACACAAAATATAAAAAGTACTTCATTTCGAGTGAAGCTCACCAACTGAACAACTCTATTGCTGGGGAGAAGGTAGCTGAGAGGAACCCGCAGCAGCTAACATATCTATAATGGAAAAGGGAGAGGGGTGAGTTTCATCTAAAACTCAGTGAGTAGGTCCTCACCCATAACCCCTTCATGGGACAACAACAAGGATACATATATAAATATATAAAAAAAAACATCCAGTTGATTAATGCATTAACTCTGATCATAATTGAATGTATAACATCATAAAGGAAAACAAAATTACAAATTCTCTGGTAACGCATAAATAACAGAAATCTATTAGAGAAACAAGAATCTCTGGTTATGCCTCGCATAACAAAATATAATTTCTCTGGTTATGTATGTCAACCATGACATAACAATTTCTCTAATCTCTAAGATCCCTCTGGGATCTAAATTGGACACCTAACTAGGTTCCATTCTTTACTTTGTGTGATTGTCCTTTTGGACAACTTGATACCAAGGTTAATGATCGGGTTCAGTCATTAACTCACTGTTTGTTTCTCTATAGTTATTGCTTGGTCTCTAATTTATAAAATATGTTATTTTCTCTAAATCTCTGCCCTGGACTTTTCTCTAGTAATTAAACTCCATAATACATAATTACATTTATTTTAAAATCATTGGAGAAAATTATAAAGTCTCTAAATCAAGTTACAATCATATTCTAGCTCTTTGATAAAATCATTTTTATCAATAATGGTCCCATGAGTTTATATTAAAATAAATATTTCATGCTCATGTTGAAAATCATCTCTTCCAATAATTTTGATAAACAATCATAAACTCAAATCTCTTAAGTTATTATCTAAAATCAAGAAAATCATGTTATGATTTAAAGAAATTAACTCTAATGACCAATATAAGGGTCATAGGATCTGAACCCACTCACCTGGAAGGGAGGGAGGGGTGACGTCAACTCTAACCGAGTTTCGGGGAGCAAGAGGAGTCACCACGTCGACTAACATAATCAATAAACTCAGTATTAAAATTTATCAACACTTAAATAACTCTAATATAACCCTAACAATATTGGAGGAGCACCCCCACTTGACAAAAAAAGAGAAATAAAAATGCCCATTTTGAGAATGTGCAAGAATGGCAAAAATGGAAACAAGATCTTATAACGTATACTTACCTTGATGATTTATGGGAGCTAGGTTGTAATGGGGTTGAAGAAAAATGAGAGAAAAGGAGAGGGGAGGGTTTCTAGTTCAAAGGAAATGGAAAGAAAATGAGGGGGGAAGGGTTGTAACCCCTCCGTTCGCATTTTTAGGATGGGGTACTGTGCACTTATGGGTACTATGCACTTAAGGCCTCAGCTATGACAAACATAGGCCTCAGCTGTGGCAAACTTAACACAGCTGTGGAATTATATTCCCAGTCGTGGAAACTCATTCCCAGTTGTGGAATTACATTCCCAACTGTGGAAACTTATCCTCAGCTGTGGAAAACTCATTCCCAGCTGTGAAAACTCATTCTCAATTGTGGGAACTCATTCCTAGCTGTGGGAACTCATTCCCAGTTGTGAGAACTTATTCCCAACTGTGAGAACTCACCCTCAGCTGTGGGAACTCATTCCCAGTTGTGGAAGCTCTTTATGACAGCAACTCTTGCTGTCATTGGATATTTTGCTGTCATTTTAGCTTCACCAACACTTCTACTACTTCTATGGAATCTACTAGCCGTGGAAAGCAAACTCTCTAGCCGTGGACAGCAAAACCAGCTATGGGCAACAACACCAGCTGTGGATAGCAACCTAGCTATGAACAGCAAGACCAGCTATGGGTAGCAAAGCCTAAAAGTCGTGGACAACCCAGCCGTGGACAACAAGGTCCAACAGCACAACCTTTATGAAACTCCAACCGAGGACCACAAAACCAATAGCTTTGCCTGCATGAAACTGCAGCCGTGGACAACAACACGTTGCTGTCATGGCTTCGGCTCATATCAGTAAGATTTTACTGATATGTCTGATACTGATACATCACCAGACATATTACTACCATGGTTATTTACATTTCTTTATTTTAAGTTAACTTTAAAACATAAATGTAAATAAGAAAATACCCCCATTTGAATTCAAATAAAATATAAAAAAAAAATCAAAACCTCAACCAATCAAAATCTCATTTTTGAGTTTTAGTTCAAATTCCAAAATTCCGGCGATTTTCTAAACTTAGGGGCTAGAAATGAAACATTTAGAGGTTTCCTAAAATTCATTAAAAATCACTCTTCAATTCATATCCATCTAGAGAGCAATTACCGGGACTTTTGATCCCAAGAAAGTGGCTCTAACATATAGCCCTTCAAGGAGGTGTAAGGCTCCAGACTTAGCAAAAACTCGAACCCGGTAACATGGGTAGGTCCTGGGGGACCCTAGGTCCATACGGAACTTATCTAGTGATACATGTACACCAGGTATTACAAGTGATTCATATTTTTATGAAACTAACTCTAATTCAGAACATAGAGATAACATATGTGAACCCACTTACCTGGGGGGTGAACAGTGAAGGAGTAGTACCAACAACACACTAGGAAGTAAAACTGACAGCAGTGTTTGATATAGAAGCAATAGAACTCTAAATCAAACTCTAAATAGCCTATCTTCACCTTATTCTTGATGAAGGGACCCCATGGCACAAAACCCATGGAAATAACCTTAAGAACATGAGAAAATTGAGGGAAGAAGGAAGTAAAATCACTAAGATAACATACCTTAAAGCCTTAGAAGTGAATGATTGAAGTTTAAATGAGAAAAAGTGAAAGAAATGGGGTGTTGAGATGAAAATCGCATTTTGGAGGTGAGAGCTCGAGGTTGGAGGTGGAAAATGGTGAGAGAGTGTTCTGAAAACCCAAAATAGGGGTTTTTATCACTCTGTTGACTGTAGAGGCGGTTAATAACTGCATGAGCGGTCCCTGTTATTGCTGCAACACCGCCTTACTATCTATTTAACGCCTAGGCGGTCTCAGTTATTTACATTTCTTAACTTTTAAACATAAATATAAATAACGAAATACCCCCCATTTGGACTCAAATAAAATATTAGAAAAATCAAAATCCCAACAAATCAAAATTTAAATTTTAGGTTTTATTTCAAATTCAAAAATTTTCATGGTTTTATAAACTTGTACGCTAGAAACTAGGTGTTTAAAGACTTCATAAAATTAATTAAAAATCATTCGTTGACTTATTTTTCTCTAAGGAACAATTATAAGGACTTTTGGTCCCAAGAATATGACTTTTGGTCCCAACAATCATATGGCCCTCTAAGGGCATGTAGGGTCTAGACTTAAAAAATTTAGGACCTGAACGATAGGTAAGGATAACTGACACCATTTTAGTCCTAAAAATTTTCTAATTCTTTTATTTAAAATTTGGGATATTACATTGAATATTAATGGAAGTGTGTTATGAGATTCGACGTTAGCGGGTTTTGGCTGCATTATTCGAGACTCTTATGTAGGGGGTTTGGCTATTTGCTCAGGATGTGTGGATGAGATGTGAGTTCTTCAAGTGGAGCTTGAAGCTGTTTAGCATGGTCTTTCTTGGTGTCGAGGGACAGTGGGAGTAGGCATGACGACGGGAGCAGGGCAGCAGGCATGCGACGATCTCAATCTCACACTTAGGGATTTAGGATCCTTAGCTTTTAACTTTAGAGGTCCTCTAGTTTACAGTCTTTTAGGTTAGGACATTTAGTTTTAGGATTTAATAAAACAAAAAACGAAACGACGTCGTTTCGGAAAAAAAAAATTAAGCATGACCCGGTCTAATTTATAAAAAACAGCTAGGTCACTGATTTCCATCAAAATAGGCCGAACCACACCGGTCCTCACCAGTTCCAATACGTACCTGGTCTAAAGAGTAACTCGGCCGGTTTTGTGATCCGTTTTCTATTGAACCAGTTTGGTTAAGCCGAGTTTTATTACACTGCTACCAAACCTGTGTTCACTAAAGAAAAAATTCTTGTACACTCCTTTTTGTTCCCAAAATCGAGAATAAACTGAAATAGAAACGCAACAAACAAAGCACTCCACGAAGTTAACTCACCCTCACAGGAGAGAGAGGAATGGCGACTCTTGATTCCGACGTGCCGATGGTCCCCGCCGGCGAGCCTTCAAGCAGCGCCGGCCCTTCCTCCAAGAAACCGAAGCGCTTCGAGATCAAGAAATGGAACGCCGTCGCTCTCTGGGCTTGGGGTTCGCTTCCCTCCCCCCTTCCCTCTCTAAAACCCTAATTTCCCCTAATTCACGTTTATTTATTTATTTTCCCTTCTTTTATTGCAGACATCGTTGTCGATAACTGTGCTATCTGCAGGAACCACATCATGGATCTCTGTAATCGTTTTTTTTTTTTTTTTTGTATTCAATTTGACTAGTTCTTCGATTTGTGATTGTTTGATTTTAACTAGTTCCCCTTTTTTTTTTATTGTGTTTTTGGTTGCTGGGTTTTAGGCATTGAGTGCCAAGCTAACCAGGCTAGTGCCACCAGCGAGGAATGCACTGTGGCTTGGGGTATTGTTCCTTTCTCCCCTCTTAGCGTTAATTGGTGTTATTTCTCTATGTGACGTAATGTTTACAATATTTTGTGCTTGTCTGTCATATTGGGGTGGAAGCTAGATCAAATTGTTGGGATATTATACCGAGTATAGATCTAGGGCAAATTACACTGACCTTAAAATTCACCGTGACTCTTCTCTATTTGTTTGGGGGACACTAACCTTCTTTAAATGTACTACTTAATGAGGTGGTGTAACGATTTCACAAACTCAAGATCCTCTAGAGCAAATTTTACAATTAGAGGGGAGTCAGGATGAATTTCACAGAATCTCAGAGGAGTTCAATATAACTTTCCAATACATTTATGTTGAAGTATCGGTAAATTTTTAAGTGCTTTAGTTTAGTCTTAGATGCGTGGAAGTGTCCAGTTAGCAGTTAGTTTGGTTATTTGTAAATTACACCTAATTGATGTTGCAAAAGTGGGTATTTGATGAATACTCATTGAATTAACCTTACACTTCCCTCACTTTTAGGCTTTAAGCACACAGTAGTCAATTGGTATGGAAAATGAATGGTAAGGAAAAAACAGCTTTGATCCATTCAAACTCTCTGTGCTGTTGTTTGTGCCTGTATTGTGCTGTTGGCTGCTATAAGAATGTGATTGGCATCAAGAGAGTGCAAGCTAAACAACTCTGGTCTGAAGGTTCCAGAATCACATTCCGAAGGCTATACTCATGCCTATCACACATTTGATGGTTGCTGTGGTCTTAGATCTGTAATTCATGGATCAGTTGCTCACCTCATAACAGAATCACACCTCTACCTCCCTAACCCTTGCCTACTCATTTCCATTTTATTTGTATTTTTCTTTATTTTCTTGATATACGATGTAACTATAAATACATGCGTAAAGCTATTGAATCTAATTCCCAGCATTCTTTTTCTATCCCTTTTATTTTTCTTAGATGGTATCTGAGCTATGGTACCCGCCATATGGAGTTGCTGTTCTGTTGCCATGAGTTGCATCACGATATGTTTTTCTTCTTCATCCACCCCCTTTATAAAAAAGAAAAAAAAAGGGGAGGGTGGAGTGTTCCACCATGGTTGCAAAAGGAAAGAAGACAAAAAAAAAAAAAAGTACAAGCTCTTCCTTTTTGAGCCATTTTCACAGCATGTTCAAACCATTGCCTTGACTCTTTGGCCAATAAACTCTCTGATGATAAGATCTTTCCAGTCTTGCTGTGTTGTGAGAGAGAGAGAGAGAGAGAGAGAGAGAGAGGTTTTGGTGAATGTCGGCGGTGACATGGCAAAGCTGATCCCTGGCCATGTTTCTACTCAAGTTGATGCATGTCTTGCATATGACACTCATAGCGTTACCAGGAAGGGGCATGGTTTGTTGAAGTTGTAAAATGATCTTAATGTCCCTCCTCAATGTCTTCCACATCAGGGATTGGGTGTGCAATCATTCTGATGATCCTGAAACTTAGGTTCAGCTCTGCTTGCAGAATGGTGTTATTGTGAAAGATGCACACTGCACACAGAGTGTTTGGTTATTTTCCACAAAGAATGGAGGAGGAGTTCAGTCTTGTTTCTTGATGGATTCTCATGAGTGGTGACTTGATTCCTACTTTTCAAGTTGACTCTTGTTATTATTTTCAGTGATGGATTGATCATCTCTACTTGGAGTTTGGTTCATCTTGCCTTGAGATTTGAAGTATCAGTCATATGGAAATTAGTTAATCAGTAGTTCTGTTTTACTAGATGACAGTTCATTTTCATTTAGAGTGATGGTGATTTGTCAAGTTTTTTGAGACTGATTATTTTTCGGTCCTTCAAGTCATTGATTTGCTTCTGCCCTGGATGGTAAAGTTCAAGGATTACTTCTGTCTTTGGTGGTTAAGCTCTTATTACTAGTTGATGTTTCCTTCTGCCTTGGATGGTGATAAGAACAGAAAAAGTAGAGCCAAGAATGGGGAAACTGTGTTTATATTATTGAGTGTTACAGAAGCAATCTGATGAAGATTGATCTGTTTATTACAAAGGAAAAGCAAGAAAAGATAATTCTTAGTGGTAAAGAGACTAAGCAAGCTCCCAAGCTCCAGCCAGCAAAAGCCTGCCTACCATCGTTCATCCATCTGATATATAGATTCAAAAAGAATCCTGCTCATTCCCTCTCCAGTCCTCTATTCCTGTTGTTACTCCCTGTTCCTCTCCATCCTTATTTAGTTCAGTGCCCTCATTATAATTCTTCCTTTTCCTTATTTAATTCAGAGGGCTTTGGCTTCTTCTTTCTACTGTAAACATTTTTTTTTTCCATTGGTTTAACTCTAGGGGTCCTATTAGTTGGTTAAGTTTTGATACTTTCTTCTGTCCTTTGTGATTAAGGTTTTGGCAAGCCTTGGGTGGTTAAGCATGGATAGTTAACTTCTGCCCTTGGTGGTTACTTGCTTCCCATGATTTTTGCTTCTGCTTTTAGTGGTTAAGCATTAATGGATAGCTTCTACACTTACCGTCTAAGCTTCTATTGGATTTTGATGATGTTGATTCCAAATTGGATAAAAATTTTAATTCATGTGAGTTTTATTCAAGCTGTGGTTGATATCTACCAACCTCCAGCTTGTGGGGGGCTAAAAGAATGTGAGGGTCCACATCTACACTAGCACCAAGAGAGTGCAAGCTTAACAACTCTGGTGTGAAGGTTTAAGAATCACATCATAGAGGCTATACTCATGCTATCACACAATTAATGGTTGCTTATTGCTGTGGTCTTAGATCCGTAATTCACATACCAATTGCTCACCTCAAAACATAATCACACCTTCTCTATCTTCCCTCACCCTTGCTGATTCATTTCCATTTTATTTGTATTTTTCTTTATTTGCTTGATATATGATGTAACTACACATACATATGTAAAATAATGAAATGTTCAAGCTGTTGAATCTAATTGTCAGCAATTTTTTTTCTACCACTTTTATTTTTCGAAGAGCTGCAATTCATTCCTTGACTTGGAGTGAGACCATTGGTGTGATTCACACTTAAAGATGAGATGTATTTTTGCAATAAGTTACTCTTTTGGTGTTTCTTTGTCTTCTTTAACACACTTGTTCTTCCTCCTTTATCACAGTTATTCAACTGAAGCAAAATCAGTTTCTTGTGCATTGTTTCCAAGCATATACGAGTTCAAGCAGTTTATGATTTGGAAAGGAAATATACTTTTATCTGTTGTTAGGAACCATTTTATCGTTAGTGGTGCTCCAAAGTTGAACAATAAACGTAGTAGGATGCTTTTAAGAAAGTCCTAGCAAAAAGCCAAACTCTGACCAATTAAGTGTGCTGCTTTTCACCCACCTTAGAGCCGATGGAGATAGTAACTATTGTTACTAAAAACATCATAGATTTTGTTTAGGTTGTATTAATCAAGGTTCACATATTTAACATATTGAAGTAGTATCCATATCCTGTATTCTAATAATTCTACTCTCTATTTGATAACAACTTTTAGTGGTTCATGACTCATCTTTTTATCTTTAAACCATAGTGTGGCCACTATTCTATTTCAAGTACTTGCTACTTGTTAAAGCTAATTGCATGATTTGTGAAGCTCTATGCTCGCCCATTCCTTACGTGTGCGGATTGCATAGGTCATTGTTGTTGTGAAAATGCAGTATTTGTTGATGTTATTCATTACTACAAAAATATACCTTTGCAGGGGTAAAATTCTGCAGTTTGCTAATTCTGTTGTAGCTAGAACCAATTGATGTTGTCAAATCCTTACTTAAGTGTAAGATATAGGGCATAGGCCATTTCTTCATGAGTAAAGGCATTGCGCTAGTGCAGTTCAGGGTAATTTTTTTCAACAGTCATGATTTTGAACAATAATTTGTAGGCCATTCTATAATTATGTAGGCATCTTTAGTTGTTACTATTCTGCTCAGCATACGCAGGATTACTCAAAACTGTTGCTTGCTCTTGCTCACTTCTTATACAGGGGTTTGCAACCATGCCTTTCACTTCCATTGCATAAGTAGATGGCTCAAGACCCGTCAAGTATGTCCTCTAGGTACGTGGGCTTAGTTCCTTCCACCTCTCTTTTTGGTGTTGGGACCCTATGGATTATTAAGTGCACTTCTTACTGACCTTGTGTTTCTATGCTGGTACAGATAACAGTGAGTGGGAGTTTCAGAAATACGGTCACTAGAACTTTGTTGTGCTTGAGCTTCCTGGACATTTGGACTGTCTATCCTAGCTTCTGAATCTTTACAGCTCTCTATTTTCTTTTGCTTGTTCACTGGATATATTATCTCAAGAAAGCCGCTTCTTATTGAATTTGGTATACATGGACTAAAACATGTAAAGTTTCTTCTTATGGTAAGTCGTTGCCCTGAGGCTAAGTGCTATTTTGCTAGAGTATAGTGTCAAATGAGCAAGAGCCGTTGTATTGGTATTTGAATGCAGTGCAAAAGAAGCAAGGATTCTTGCATTTTCATGAATGGATGTAGGCAAATAAGTTAGTGCACAATGGTAAGTTATGGTTTGGAACTTAGAACATAAGCACACTTACATGTAAATCGATGGAAATAGTTATACCGTGACATAGAGAAGGATAAATTTTATGTGCCAATAAGAAACTAAATGGATTGGAGAGAAGGCAAATGAGTTAGATACTTTTGAGTTTTTAGTTATGGTACACCGATAAAGCAAAATTTGAAAATGATGTGCGTATAATTATGGATAATTTCTAGAAAAAGGAGGTTGTGGAGGTTAAAAGGTTGGAAGATAGGATTATAGCACTTAAATTGGTGGTTAGATGAGACACTTTCAATGTTATTAGTGCCTATGCACCACAAGTTGGATTAGAAGAATACAACAAAATAAAATTTTACAAGGATCTCGAATGTTAAATCCAAGGCATACATTTAGGAGAAAAGATTTTTAGGAGGGATTTAAATGGACATGTGTGTAAGGAAGCTAGTGGATATGAGGGGTCACATGGAGGACATGATTTTGGAGAAGTAAATGAAGATGGTAAGATGATTTTGGATTTCTCAGTAGCTTTGGATTTTATTATAGCTAATTCTTGTATTTTTGAAATAGGAAGAACACTTTATAACCTATAAGAGTGGGTAGGTATGGTCTCAAATTGATTTCTTTTTTATAAGGAAATTAGGTAAAAATACTTTACATGAACTGCAAGGTTGTTCTAGAAGAGAGCTTGATTATTCAACATACAATTTTAGTGGTGGATGTATTGTTTACAAGACTAAGGAGGAGAAGGGACCAAAAGAAGACTCTGAGGATCAAGTGGTGGCATATAAAAGACGAAAAATAAAAAACTTCTCAAAGGAGGATTGAAGAAGAATTAGGTTGGGAGACATAAGGAAATACAAATGAAATATGAGACAAGATGACAAGAGGGATTACAAAGATAGCAAAAGATACCCTTGGAGAATTTAGAGGTTTTGATATAAATGGTAAGGAATCTTGGTGTTGGAACAAAGACTTGCAAGAGAATATTAAAAGTAAAACAGAGAGCTCTATAACATGGTCTTTGGATAAAAATGCTTAAACTGGGGGAAAATATAAGGAAGATAGGAGAGAAATAAAGAAGGTGATGAATGAGGCAAAAACTAAAGCGTTTGAGGGGCTATACAAATTATTGGGCACTAAAGATGGGGAAAAAGGTGTGTATAGATTGACAAAAGTGATAGGAAAAAAAAATGCGATTCTAACATTTAAAAGTTGGTGTCCAATTGGCACATCCATTCCATCACTGTTAGATATGATGGTGGTCTCAACTTTCTCCACTTATCCATCACATCTAATGGTGATGGAATGGATGTCCCAATTGGACATCCACTTTTAGGTGTTAGAATAGCAATACTCTAGAAAAAAAGACATGACATCTAGATCAAATGAGATACATAAAGAATGAAAATGATAATATGTTAGTTTCTGAACAAGATATTAAGGAAGGATGGAAGAACTATTTCAACAAGTTGTTTAATGAAGGACATAGGACTCCTTTACAAACAAACAGACTGCTAACAAAATAGGACGACAAGCATTGTACTTTCTACTGTAGAATTCAAGAGTTTGAAGTAAAGGAGGCTTTGAAGAGAATGGAAAATAGGAAAGCAATGGGTCTAGTAACATACTTATTAAGATATGAAAGTGCCTAGGAGGGAATAATAAGATTACTCACAAAGCTATTTAATAATATTCTAAGGTGAAAAAGGATGTCAGACAAATGGAGAATGAGCATCGTAGTTCCTATTTACAAAAACAAGGGGCATATACAAAACTGTGCAAATTATAGAAGGATAAAACTCATGAGTCATGCTATAAAGTTGTGAAAGAGGATAATGGAGTTGAGATTGAGACGAGAAATCAGTATCACAGGGAACCTATTTGGTTTTATGCATGAATGGTCCACTATAAAAGCAATCTACTTCTTGTAAAGATTGATAGGGAGATATCGAAAAGAGATATCAAAGAGATAAGAAGGATTTACATATGGTCTTTACTTATTTAGAAAAGGCATATATGATAAGATGCCAAGGGAGGCTCTTCTATGGAAAGCCTTGGAGAAAAAAGGAGTTTGAATAACCTATATTCAAGCAATTCAAGATGTATATGATGGGGTCACAATTAGTGTGAAGACTCAAGATAGAGTAATAGAGGATTTTCCCATACGTATCAGACTATACCAAGGGTCAACCTTGAGTTCATATCTTTTTATACTAGCCTTGGATGTGCTTACGGAACATATTCAAGACCCAATGCCTTGGTGTATGTTGTTTGCAAACAATATAGTTCTTATAGCATAATTAAGAGAGGAAATAAACAAGAAGTTGGAGTTGTGGATGGAAGCTTTGGAGGTATGCAGGTTTTGTATAAGCAAAAGTAAGATAGAGTATATGGAGTGAAAGTTTGTCAAGAGACACACACATTCTAACTCAAAAGTGAAACTTGGGGATAATATCATACTAGAAGTCACAAAATTTAAATATCTGGATTTTATTATTCAAAGTGATTGAGAGTAGAGGGAGATGTTAGCCATGAGATTCAAGCTAGATGGTCAAAGTGGCGCTTCGACTCTTATTTGAGATAGAAAAAAGTACCACTGAAACTTAAGGATAAATTCTACTGCACAACAATAATACTGGCTTTGTTGTATGACATTGAATGTTCGGCGGCGAAAGATTAACATAAAAATAAGTTACATATGGCAAAAATGAGGATGTTGTGATAGATGAGTGACCACACAAGACATCATAGAGTAAGAAATAAATACATTAGAGAGAAAATAGGGGTGACGCCTATCATAGAGAAGATGGTAGAATTTCACCTCAAGTGTTTTGGATATGTTTGGAAGAGACCTGTAGAGGCTTTAATAAGGAGAGTGGATCAAATGGAGAATAGTATGATATATAAAAAGAAGTAGAGGAAGATCGAGAAAAACTCTGGGAGGAATAATCAAAAGAGATTTAAATGTCAATGGTTTTAATGCGAATATGATTTATGACAGAACTTTATGACATTGTTTGATTCATGTAACTGGCCTCAATTAGTGGGATAATAATTAGTTGTTATTGTTTTGCATCATTTGTACATATTTGCAGTGTCATTGCATGCTATATTACTTAAATTATTTCTTGTTGGTTGGATCACCTCCGTTCGTTGATCAACTTCCCATATGCTTTACTGGGTTGTGAGCGTGTGGCCATGCATTGTGAAGTTATTACAGGAGGCTCACTGTCTCTACAATACACGCAATTTGTTATCATCTGCCTAATGCATGGCTTCCTTCCCCTTTCTCACCTCATAGGAAAGAGTTATATTATTTGTGTATATTTTATGAGATATTATGTCAATTCACATCTCATATATCATTAGATGAAATGTGTATCCTATTTGAATAGGGTCCATACCTTATTCAATGGTGGAGGTGATATGAGTCAGTATAATATCACATGCAAAATATATATAAATAGAGCCAGTTTAATTGTGTATTATTAGAGTTATTATTTGTACTCATCATTTGTAGGACAACATATTAATTCACATCTTATTTGTCATTAGATGAGGTATGGAACTCTTTCAAGTAGGGTTTATTCTGTATCCAATGGAGATAAAACGTGAGTCGGAATGATGGCTTATACACGATAAGTATAAATATTTTTCATTATCTAATTATATATAACATTAACTATGACTATGCATATATTTTACTTAGGGTAAATTAAGCTGTTGATTATTAAAATTTCATTGATTTTTTTAAAATTCGATCATCCTAAATAAATTCTTGCTAAAATTTTGAACGCTGAAAAGAGTTATTTAAAAACTCAACCAAACTATAATGACATTCAACAAACAATGCAATGAATGAGTTCCTATAGTTTATCTAAATTTTCAAACAAGTCCGTATAACTTATAGTTTATCTAAATCTTTGAAAAGTAATTTATAATCATAACTTGTTGAAGCATTTGATTATATTAGTAGCTGATTACTTTCCTATCTTAGAACTATGATATTTTTACCAAATTTATCCAAATATTAAATATTATATAATAGAAACTAATCATTTCATACCTTTTTTGTAATTTACTATAAAAAAATCTTGTGATTCAAATAAAACAATTTATCTTAAAATCAACTATTAGCTAAAATCCAAACATGTACTAACTCTCACACAATCAATTATATATATATATATATAGGCTATGATCAAGTTATACTAGTGTAATTTTAAAAAAATGTTATGCCGTTGAATAACTTTTTATTTATGTAAATTTTTACAAAACTCACTGTTATATTAGAAGTTCACATCATATAGATCAAGCCTGTAAAATTTCAAATTAATCTAAAATTGTTTAGCATAGTTTTTATATACATCAAAATTAATGTAATATATATACTTAAAATGAACAAAAATAAGAGCTATATGATTGCATTGTTATTGATGTTCAATTTTTATGAAATTTTACATAAACAATTTTTATGATAGGTAATTATAATTCAACGGTTACATCGATAAAAAAAATTATTTTATTGAAAGTTATAAGTGGTGTAACTATGTTTAAAGTTACATCGATGTAATTTGATCCCAACCCATATATATATATATAAAGGCCATTATACAAATCAACAATTATTGAAACAATTTTAAGCTTATGTAGCTTTTCCAAATATGCAATTTGTCCAATAAATAGACATGCACCAAACACTAAATGTGCATTTGTTTTGCCTATTTTCAATTTTCAATTTTCAGCTTCCTTTTTTCAGTTTTTGTGAAGAAAAAACTGAAAACTGAAAAACTAAAACCAAACGCATCGTAAGACACACATTTGAATATCTCTCGAATGCAAACCAGTAAAATGAAAAATAATAGTGTGTGGTTAGTCGAAATGGTTAGTACTTTGATCTCTTAATCAAATATCTTGAGATTAAGCTTTGGGAATGGAAGAAATTCTTGTTGCGAGACTTAAAGCCCCCTCTAGAACCCTTATAGGAAGTCTGATAGGTGATACACAACGACATGCAGGGGTGCTCACACCTTCCCTACAACAGCATATAAGAGTGCTTACACCTTCTCTATTTGCAATCAACATTCGAATTCTAACTCTAAAACATACTCTAATATTGTCTTTGTCTTGGTTCTAGTTGGAAACATTCCATTTTTCATAGGTATAAATGGCTTAGTGGCGGCTCCAAAACCTTTTTGGAATTTTTGTTGTGGTGATTCACGATTGTTGTGACAATATCTAAGCCAAAGAGTTGAGTAAGCATGCAGAACGACATCAAGAGTGCATGTGTATAAATAAAAAAAAAACGTTAGTGTTTGATTAAACGTTTACCATTAAGCCAAAATTTATAGTTGTTAGTTTGGGTGCAACTCTACCAAGCGCCAAGATCCAATATGACTTCGACTCAATCCTCAACAAGGTAAGATGCTAGCCCACAGTTAGGGGTGGAAGTAAGTCAGGTTGCTCATCGGGGGCTTTCGGTAGCCTATATTCGTCCTAGTTTGGCCTATCCTATTTAGTAAACAATAAACTAGGTTTAGACTTTTCAAAAAGTCTTTTTAGCTAAACAAGTCATGCTTTAGGTAATAGAAATTAAATAGCATCTTAGGCCTAACAAACTAGCCTACTTATATGATTATTGATAATACTATAATTTTGAAATATAATGACAATAGAAACATTTTTATCTATTTAAACATATGTTTTAAAATTTAAATAATAAGGCTTTAGTCAATTTAAAAATATATATTTTTGATATATTTAGAAGCCCTCTGACTTATTTAAGAGCTTAAGTTTTGATTTCTTTCAAAAAAATTTGGGTAAATCACACTGACTTTCCCTGAGATTGGATGAAATTCACCCTATCTCCTCTCTATTTGTAAAATTTATTCAGGAGGTTATTGAGTTTGTGAAATCATTCCACTGGTCTTCCTTTAATTTGTAAAATCATTACACTGATGCCACCTTTATTGTGCAATAAACAATGCGTTTAGGGAGGTTGGTGTTACTTGGACAAACAGAAGGGAAGTTAGGGTGAATTTCACAAAATTTTAGGATAGGTAAGTGTAATTTACCTAAAAATTTTATAATCAAATAAGTTTTAAATAGGCTTTTAGGCGACGTTAAGTTTTTAAGAAGGCCAAGCTAAGGGCACAAAAGGCCTATATCAGATAACAAGCACAGACTCATGCTAGTTTTTGGTAATACACAAGTCAGATCTATTTAAGTCAAAACTTAACTTAGTCTAACCCACTTCCACCCCTACACACAGTCAACAATTACCCTCCTAGCACTTGTCGTCCGTCATTCGTGCCATTCCAAAAATCAAACCTTCAACCCGATTTGACTTCGACTCACGTGGCCTTACCAAGGAAGAATGTTAACCTACAACTAGCAACCTCCTTCCAGCACTTGCCAACAGTTTATACTTTTCGAGGAATCAAACCTATGACCTTGGCTCTGGTCATTTGTTAAATTGAGTACTTGCCATAAGGCCAAAAATTACAGCTATTAGTCAGGGCGCGACTCTTTTTACTTAAGTCCATTACTAAATGCCACAATCTAAGATAAGATGCTGGCCCACAACCAACAATTAGATATAATCTTTTCACGTGGGATGTCGTATGTTGACTGATCTATCACATTCATTATTGAAATAATAAGTTTTTGGTTATGAACATTTTGTAATAATCTTCACTTGTGGATGACAAATGAATCAACAAAATGTTTACGTTAAAATGAGTTTAAAGGAGACAACTAGTGTACAAATGGATAATGAAAGTTTAGAATTAGAGTTGAGAGCAAAAGCCAAACAAAAAATGAAGAGCACCTCAGACTACATGTAAAACCCGCAAGCGCTAGATGTCTTAACATTTAGGTAGTTAGGTTCAATTCCATACTGTAACTCTAATTAAACCAAGAAAAGCAACTAATCAAATCAAATTTTGGCAGCAAATTTTGACCCCCATCATCAATCACACAGAGGAAATCTATATTCCTCTCAAGGTCTGAAATGGACCAAGGAGAGATTCCTTGCGTAGAGATTTATCTTAGTTAAGAACACTGTTTACTAGGTAATAGGTATCTATATATTAAAGAAAAAGAAACTTGTTACATGGGCCTGAAATTGAACCAGTTCAGGTAGAGCAGTGTCAATAATTATGCTGAAGTAGTCAAATTTTTACACTTCGCTTTCTTATTCTGCTTAGTTGCATTTGATTGAAATTAAAATGCGAGTCTCGATAACGAAAATGACCTCCAACTCCAAACGAAAACCCCTCTTGAACTACTATGGTCAACCATCCCTCTTTTTTTTTTTGGTTACAACAACCATCCTCTAAGTCTGTATAAAGTTTTTATTTCTTTATCTCTTTTTCCTTTGTTTTTTTTTTTTCCTATATGCACGTTCTCTCCCTCTCTCTTTCTCTCTCTATTTACCCTTGGTTTTCTGTTGTTTCAACCGTTGCCTTAACGTCCTCAACACCCTATGGCCCACCCCAAGATTCTATAAGATGGGGGTTTCCCTTTTTCTCCATTCTTCACTCATAACTTTCGGTTATAAATCCCTCTTGAAAAGGCTTTCTCAACCTCTTGCCAAACCAAACACAACTATAACTTATTATTATTATCATAATCATTAACTATATGCTATATTAATATCTCCTTTGTGTTTTAGATTAGACTAATGGATCATTCGGTGAATTCATGTGGAGGAAAAGCATCATCATCTGCAAACAAAGACATAATTAGCTGTCCTGATGAGGAGGAAAGTGGGTGGACATCGTACTTTGAAGATTTCTCGAAAAGCATAGAGCCAAGTCACTGTTCCAGCTTGGATGGTGGTGGTGGTGGTGGTGGCTCCTCCTTGCTCTCGGATGCTGCCTCTTATGCTGCATGGAAATTCTCTCATCAGAACAACAACAATAACTGTAATAAAAATAATATTCATGCTGTAATTTCATCATCATCTAGGGCTGCACCAAATCTCCCTAAGAAACTATGTTTCAAGAAAGGAATTAGAGCCAAGCAGATATTGGAAGATGACCCTTTGGAGGACACCGCTAGCTCTCCTGTCAATAGCCCCAAGGTACACAAAGATAGAGCAACAGTTTAATTTCTAATTGATTTCATGATCTGATTTTTATTTTCCCCACTTTTTATGAATCATTGTCATGTTTAGGTGGGAGACTTGAGTCCAAGTGATGAAATTATTTCTAGCAAGATTGATGGTCAACTAGATGGTTCTACGGTAAACCTGGACTATAATGCTTTTTATCTGAAGAGAAAAAAAAAAATAAATTTGGCTGTTAATAATCCTAACCAAATTTTATATGGTTCATCATCATGATATTCTGTAGGGTAATAAGGGATCCACATCATCAGAGCATAATTCAGATTTGCAGACAGAAGATGATGAACATGATCTAAATTTTAATGGGAAGAGTATTGATCAGTGCACAGAATTGAAGAAGAGGGGGCTCTGCCTGGTCCCTTTATCCACGTTGGTTAATTATTTGGGGTGACAGATACTTTTGTCTTTAACCTCTCTCTCTCTCTCTCTCTCTCTCTCTGTGCCCATCTTTGTCTCCTTTTCTTTGTGTTCTTCTATCTGGCTCAAGCAAGGGTATATACATAGCATGACACAATGATATGTGATAATTTGTATTATACCAACAGTTATTAACATGTAGATAAATTTGTCTCTATAAATTTGTTCATGAGAGGAAGCTTAATTAGAATGATGTGTTTTAGTTTCCTCCACGGAGTTTTTTTTTTAAAAAAAAAAATTTCAGGATATTCACGATCGATATTAGTGATTGGTCTCTTCAAGACATAAGATAGCAATAGAAGAGTTTACTAAGTAGGTCAATCTTTATTTCACTTAAAATTACTTATTTGAGGTGTCAGAGTGTAATAACTATCGACTGTAAGGTGAGGTACCCTTTTTTCTGAATGAGAACAGTGTGATCCGTGATGGTGCTTAATAATGAAGATTGATGGTAGCTACCACTGCCGATGTTGAGTTAAAACATGGCCGTTACGTTGCATACAGTATATATAGAACATAACTTGGAAGTTTAAATAATATTTATATACTATTCAATATTTTTTTTTTTGGTGTTGTTTTTCAAAAAACTTAAGAATAGATAATATAAAATTTTATATTAATTCAAAGTTTTTAATTTATTATATTTGTATATATATAATCAACATATAACACGTGTTTAAGCAGGGAGAGTCCATTTACTCAAATAACAAGTCTTGTAAACCTTTTTTTATTGATTAATTTATTATAAATATTGAATTTGATCCATTAAATTGTTGAATTTTATGATATTATTTTGATGATTAGGTAACCTAATTTTGAATTAAAAAAAGAATTTGATAGATATGTAAGTTAAAAGTAGATATTTATTTATATTTTAAAAAACATAGTACACATTAAGGTAAAAAAAATGATATAATACATATCAAATCATTTTAAAATTGTACAAAAAATTTACACACTTGATCACTTGTGGAGTAAATTAATCCTCATCTGATTTGGCACAAATGATTTTTTACAATAGATAATTATATTTAAATTAATAAAAATTACATTTTATAAAAATTTATTGAATGACAAAACAGTGTCAAAATTTATATGGGTATTATTAATCTCATATTTTTAAGTGAGAGGTGAGGGGGGACAGTATTGACCACTAAGCCATATCTAAATGGACGATTAAGATTAAAAGTTATTTCAATATCATATGATCACTTAAAATAACCACATAATTGACTCTATGTTATAATAATGTTTACCATTCCTATAAAACATAATGATCAAGATTTATAGGTTCTGGTTGGGTAAATAATTTATTTAAACACTTATATAGAAGTAACTCCTTACAAAAAAAAATTATGAATAAGTTATTTTATATTCAAACACATAATGATAAAAGTGTCTATTTTTAATATTTTATAAAATATTTTATTAAGGAACTAGATATTTTAATTTCTAAAAAATCACTAAGAATAATTTTTAGAAAAGTGATAAGATATTTAACCAAACAGAACAAAAAGTAAAATTATAACTTTTAACTTCCAAAAAGTTATAAAAAAAAATTATAAGTTGTACTATCCAAACAGATCAAGTGTGTTTGAATTATATCTAGTGGGAGGAAGGAAAGGGGAATGATTGAAAATAAAAATTCTCTAATTTAAGAGTTTAATAATAAATAAGAAGAGAAAAAGCTTCAGGGTAATATTTCCCTAAGAAATAATAAAATTTCAGTTTGTTCGCTTTTATAATTTTATAATAAATTTTTCAGTTTGCTCGCTTTTATAATGTTATAAAGAAGCAAGAAGCTAACTTTGCTTACTTCTTTTGTTTCCCTTTCCTACCCTTTCCAATCCCTTGCCCATTCTGATTCATTTTTTTTGTTAATACTGTAAGGGATTGTAGGGCTAGTCTAGCTGGAATTAGTTAGGGGAGGTAAAATGGGTTGAGCCTGACCACTTTTTGATGGGATGAGTTATGCTGAATTTTACAACTTGACAAACCTTTTTAACCCATCTTGCCCCGTTTTATAACTAATCCGCGGTGAGTCCGGCATGTGGGCTGGTTTGTCAGATTGGCTTATCAATCCGCCTTTTTTTTTTTTAAGGGGCAGATTAATACTTTCAATCTAAATAATTAAAATTAGTCAACCTGTCCTATCCTATTTTATGGCCAACCGATAATGGGTCAAGGCAAGTTGACAGTTCATTAATACAACCTTTTAATCATAAGATATTATTTTAATGATCAAAACATATATACATGAATTATTTAAACTCGGACATAGATATGTAATCTAAATTGCTGCCGTATACTCATATTTTAAAAAGGTATTATATATTAAAATAAGATAAATATTTAGCTGCACCGAAAGTAATAGAACACTTAATCTAATCAATTTATTAATTGACATATAAGTTTTATGAATCATTATTGTCTCATATTTTCCTAATATACTAACTGACATATCAATCAATAAATAAAGCATAGCTAATGTTTTATTGTACTCTAGAAGCACATAAGATTTTCACTTAAAGTAAAATGGATTGATGAAATAACATTATTTTAAAATGAATAAAATTTTATAAATTGGATCTATTTAATTAGAATTTTAATAATTTAATAATTAGATCGATGAAATAATTCAGGACAAAAAGAAGTTACTCAATGGAATCGTACACCACTAGTTATTAAACTCCAGATAAATAATTTAGTTACCTGTGATCTTATACTCTTTTAATTAGTAAATTGATTAAACCCCAACTAAATTCAATTCAAACCTTTTTTTTCAATTGCTTACATTCTACATAATGTAAGAGATTCGATAGGCATCAATGCTACTAATCTGTTATTTATTTTTTAAATTTTGGGTACAAAAGGCATCAATACCAATTTTTAATTAAAGAATTAGGTAGCAGGAGGAAAAAATTAAAGACAATGACGCTACTGCATAACTGTATTCATATATTTTGAAAAAAAAATGCTTATATGTGCAAGTAGTTGGATACGTGTAGCGTGTCAAGCCCGGTTACAAACAAACCACTTTTTTGTGTGCGTGTTTGACGCTATGTATCACTATCATTACTTTTTGACAAAAATACCTTGCATATTCATAATATAAAAAACATTAAAAATACCTTACATATTCATAATATAAAAAACATTAAAAATACCTTACACGATGATGCCATTTACCACAAAGCAAACAAAAATTGCAAGAATACTCACGAGCAAAAGATGTCTTGCCAATATTTAACTGTATGGGCATAGCGATCTCATGGTTTATGATAATAATACAAGTTTCGTTCTAGCTAATTTGTTGACTAAAAATTTCTTAAAGATAAATCGGCAAAATGCGGGGTACCTATCAACTTTTGGTTCCACATATTCGTCTATCGATTATGGGAGCGTTTGTTTGTTGGTTTTTTTTTTTCATTTTAAGTTAAAATCACTTTTTTCATTAAAAAAATTACTTTTAATCTATTTAGATATTTTTTAAAAAAATCAGAATTAAAAAAAATTAATTTTTAATTATTTTAAAAAACTCAAAAGAGTGACTTCTGAAAAAAAAAATCAGTTTTTCACCTTTTTTTTATTATATATAAAATTATTTAAGTTTTGTAACCATTTTTTTAAAATCTAAAACAAATACACCATATTTCTTTTATCATGCCAAAGATAAGTACTATCTACTTAGTAATTGTTTTATAGATTCATAAATATTTTTTAACATTTGTATTATATTTCGTATGATAATAATAAGTGATTAGTAAAATTAGAAATGTAATATAATTTGGAGCCATATAATTTTCATTCCTATTTGAATCCGATTCCCTTGAAAATGGGTCTGCTACACTATTTTCACTGACACAAACATGATACCAATTAACTACATTGTTCTAGGAATATGGCAATTAATGATTAATATGATACTTTTTATTGAAAGGTTAATATAATACTTATTATTTACTATTACACAATTGTTTATGGATTTAATTATCATGCACTAATAGTGTAAAATTTTTTTTACAGTAATCCAATCATGTATTATCACATAAATCATAATAGTTGATTTTTATACCCAATATTTAAAAGGTCATCCAAACTAAATATTTTAATTGAATGACAGTGTAAAACTATTTTACATTATCAGTGTATTTAAATTGATTTTATTCGAACTTCAAACAGGTAAGAAAATCAGAACAGTACCACGAAAGGTAAATTCAAATCTATTTTGCACCCTCAAAAGTGTTTAATTAATCGAAATGGAATATAATATCAAAGTTATTCAATTTAAAGGAAAGAGAGAAGCTTAGCTTGATAAGCTTAAATATTATTAAATCGTCTCATACCTCCTGCTGGTCATTCATTCAATAAAAGAATATTTAGAAACGGCTGCAGAAAGACCCCTCCATGTGCTCAAGCATTTAAACTGCTGAGAACAGAAGATTGCAGACGTATTATATGAGCACATCTACTTACCAATTAATTCTACCTTGAAAATGTTGTCTTGCACCCTCCCATATTCATTAACAAGCTAAGATTATTTTCCTTTGTGATTTTCAGTTTGGTTTGATTTGGTATTAGTCGGATCGGTTTTTTTAAGAGTTGTTGTGCTTTTTAGACTATTTATAAAAGTTGTTATTAAAAGCTATAATATTATTATTTAGTAATTGTTTCGTAAAATAATATAAAAATGTACTCTCAACAAGAAAAAATTACTATAGAAATATTTAATAAATATATTATAAAGTTACAATTGAAACCTAAAATGATTATAATGATATAAATGTATATATTAAAGAGCATCATTTTCATTTTTATTGTCATTAACGAAAGTTAGATTATGTTAGTTTTTAAAATTTTGGAGGATATATGTCAACTCTAAGACTTGCTTTAGAGTGCTCTTCAAGAGGGGAGCTCTTGCTTAGGAAAAGCATATACTAATTTTTTTTATTTGGTAAACATGAAAGTTGAGATGTTTGTAATCTTGATTTTTGAAAGTTAGTGATATTTTTTAGAGTATTTCATAGAGTATTTTTCAGAGCTAACTTATGCGGTCTAAAACTTCAAAAACTAATATAACTTTACTCTAGAAAATGGAAATAAAAATAGAAATTACCCTCATTTAATTTTTCATTATAATTATTTTAGATTTTAAACAATTTTCTAATATATTAACCAAATACTGTTATATAAGCTTCACATTATTGAAAGCAAGTATTATTTTATTAGACTTTATACTATAGCTTTTTGAGAGTTCACTGACTTCAACAACTCTTAAAAAGCTACGTCAATATTAAATTAAGTCTAAAATTCACTCCACTCTCAAAAGTGTCCCTAATTTTTAGTAAGTAAAAAAAAATAAAAGCACCTCAACTGCTTTGCTTATCAGGAAAAAAGAAAAAGAAAAAAACCAACTTATAATTCTCGTAGTCAAGATTTTCCTCTTAGACAACACTAGCAAACTTTAAGCATATGTATACATATGAGTGTGGTACAGCCGGTCCTGCCCATTTTGATCAACGCCAAGCTACGGTTCAACCTAAAGCTTCCTAATAAATCAATACATATGTGCAATCCAATGAACGCTCTAGATTCCAATTGCCATTTGCCGACGACACTTACACGTTTGAGTTCAAGTAATATTTGTCCATAATTGATAACAGGGGCTCCATGTGTGAAAAATCAGCGATTCGAGGATTGATTAATGGGTCTTCTCTTATCCTAATCCGCGCTTACTCCAATAAACTTTTGTTCATTAAAAAAATAATAAATATTATTACCCAATTTTTAAAATATATATATAATATCCAATTATTTGCACATAAATTCTCATTTATAAGGTAATATTATTATTTATCACTGTATTTTTCACTTGTTAGTTGTCAAAAGGCTCTCACTATTTACAAGTGCATATATTTTAGAGCATTAAAAAATTTAATTTTAACGTATAGATACTCATTTAATCATAATTATTTGTTTGTATGTCTTTTCAAACAATAATTAAAGAAATTAATTATCATAATTAATATAATAATATATAATTAAATAATTGTATACAAATTTCTTATGCAGTCAACACATAAGCATTAAATGCCTGGAAGTCTGTACTAACAAAATGGCTAATCTGCCGACAACAATTTCCGTATAATAGCATGCCACAGCAAGATCAAAGTTCCACCCACGAGATGGTTCGAGATTAGACTGATGATTGATACGGGAAAAGAAAACTCTAAAGCATTTTGTTAAAAAAAATATTATTTATATTCATAATGCATATGATATCGTATCAACTCACATCTTATTTATTATTAAATAAAATATAAACTCTATTTGAATGAGATTCACACCTCATCCAATAATAAATAAGATATGAGTCAACACAGTATCTCATATAGTATGAGTATAAATAAGATAAAGCTATGTCAAAAAATTATGTGAGCTTCTTCATCATTTGCATAACACTTACTATAGCATTCTGATAAGACAATTACTCAGAACCACTTGGCTAAATTTTAGTTAACATCACACGTTAGGTAATCAATCAAATAGTTAACAACCACTAATGATATGATTTGAGTTATGGGGAGGTAGATCGAAGGTCTAATTCAAAGCCTGAAACTGACAACATCAACTTCACCTTTCGTGACATACACATTGTACAAGAATCAATCTATTATTAGTCATGGCGATCAATCGTCAAACACATCATCTTCCATCAGTACATATAGCTTAATTATTGTGAAATTAATTAGAGAGGTACTTGTTGCATTTATACATCAATAAAACATCTATACTATTGGTAAAGTAACGTCATATACTCTGTTCATTTCCGCTGTTCATCTACAGTGTTCCTTTTATATTCTTCTTAATAACCACTCCTGAAGCATCTTTTTCTCAATTCTTTCCTTTTCACATAAAATAATAATAATAATAAAATATATAGATGAATATTATAATTTAATGATAATATACAATATTGATACTCATTTTAGTCTCTAACTTTACACTCATGAATCATTTTAATCATTTACTTTTAAAATGAGTCAGCCGCTCATCCCACTTTTAGTTAATATTTTGTCAATTAAATGGTTATATGTTACGTTAAGTGATATGTTGGCATACTATGTGTCATCTGAAGTATAATGAAATTTAAATAATTCATTTTGGTGTTTAAAATTGTACAAAATGAGACATTTTATGACTTAAAATGGAGATTTAAATGACTTATTTTATGTAATTTTAAACACTAAAATGAGTTATTTAAAACTTTATTCTACTTTAGATAACATATGATATGTCAATGTATCACTTAAGGTTACCTATAATCATTTAATTGATGGAATGTTAAATAAAAGTCAATTAAGAGACTAATATGATTCATATTTTGTAATGTCGAAAATTAAATTGACTTATTTTAAAAGTGAAGGACTAAAATGACTTACGAATATAAAGTCAAGAGTAGAAATTCATCTATTAGTTTGCAAAACGTACACTACACCCTATTTTACTAATGAGTGTTAGGGATGATGTATTAGATCGCAAGATAAAATAAATTACCAATATTATACATTATGCGCTATATTATAAAAGCTTATACATTATAATCATTCTTGCATAATTATATTTCTAACATAATATTAAATAAAAAATTATAAAAAATAAGTTTAATTTTTATATATTAGCAATTAAATATTGTGACTTCCCATCGTGATTTACAACTTTATTGACTATTTGTTGACAATATAAAATTGCTTTATATAGTCAAGACATAGAAATTAAACTCATAAATAATATTAAAATTTATATTGAGATTTCAAAAGAATTATTTCAATTTAAAAATAATAATATATTTTTAATATAATAGTATATAATTATTGAAAAAAATGTGTAATAATATTAAAATATATAAAAATAATATTCAAAGCAAAAATGTAATTATATGCAATAGGATTAAAAATATTAAAAATATTTTTTGTGAATCAATATTTTAATAATCGCATTTTTAATTAAAAAAATTATATATAAATAGTTGTTAAAAATTATTACTTTTATATGTTTTCTATTTTAATTTTCATATTATGATCTTGAAAGGTACTGTCACCCAACAATACATTTTTGCATTAATCACTATGATTGAGTCTCATATCCAATTTTTAAAAGCTCATTCAAATAGACAAAGTAAATTTGATTCAATAACAATGTAAAAAGAAAAAAATTGCACTATCAATGAGTGAAAATAAAAATTTATTTCATTATTTTATTACTCTTTTTAATTTTGATTTGGTTTAATTACTCTGCAGATCCCTATAATTTCACTTAATTTTTAATTAGGTTCTTATAGTTTAAAAGTTCCCAAATAGGTCCCTTTAGTATATGAGATTTTTCAATCAGGTCACTGTCGTTACAAAAAATAGAATATTTCATTTCCATTTCCATCTCCACTTCACCTTCTCATTCATAACGGTAGGAACCTGGTTGAAAATTCTCATATGCTATAAGGACTTACGTAAAAACTTTTAAATTACATGGACATACTACATGGACCTAATTGAAAATTGAATGAAACTACATGAACTTAAAGAATAATTAATTAAACCTTTGAAATCCAAAGAAGTACTATTTCAATATTATATATAATATGATTGTTATATGAGAATTTGTCAAATCACCAAAGATCAATTACATGAAAAATGAATTCAAAAGAAAGTATAAATTTAAACCTATAAACTTCCTAGTAAAATCTAGAGTTTATTGGTTTTGTAAAAGTTTACTTAACCTCATACGAGTTTAACAAAAAGAGGTGAGTTGATTAATTTTGAAGTAAATACATTGACATCCCTAACACTTGATGAAATTCATTATAACTCTCATCTATTTATATAATTTACTTGGAAGTTTCTTGAGTTTTAAAAAACATTATTTTACCATTCTCTAAGTTTGTAATATCATTACAACGTATTTTTCTTCACTAACCATAGAATAAATAAATTCCACCAGTGATTACTCCAAAAAAAGATGGTGCATTTAAAATATAAATTTCAAAAGGGGTTAATAATAGAAAAGACAGTAACTTCAAACAACATGGTCTTTATCATGCATCAAGTTCTTTAGGAAACCCTACACAATGTACACAATAGATAAATGGCATAACTTATCACTATAAAGAAGGATTGAGTTGTAAGGAAATAATAAAGATAACTAAAATTCAATAATATAAATCTTAGCCAATTTTGATTTAATAATGAGGGAAAGATAGTAGACACATAAGAAAAAGATTGAATGATATGGCAGGACAGTAGCATAACGTAACCTCAAAATTGCAAAGGTAATAATTGGAATGAGATCGAATATTTACTAAAATTAAACAAATATAATAAACTAGAAAATGTAATTCTAGAGGGACAAACAAATATAATCCAATACCAAAAGTAATGTAAAATATATAATAAAAAATTTGTACTCCACCAAGAAACTAAAATTGCATCTTTATTGAAACTGAGGTATTAATTGAAAGATAAATGCATATATTGAGGGTTTAATTATTCTTTAAGTCCCTATAATTTCACTTAATTTTTAATTAAGTCCTTATAGTATATAAGAATTTTCAATAAGGTTCTTGGCATTATGATTAAGAGGGTGAAAAGGGAGATGGAAATGAAATATTCTATATTTCATGGAATATTCTATTTTTATAATAACGTCAAAGACCTGATTAAAAAATCTCATATACTATAGTGATTTAATTGAAAATTAAGCGAAACTATAGGGATTTGTATAGTAATTAAGCCTTCTGATTTTCATATAATATAAAAGTAAAAATATAAAGCAATTTATTTTCTTATACATTTTGACCATTCCTACTTCTACTTTTCATCTTAACAGGTACAATAAAAACAAAAAAATATTAAAGCAATATATTTTATTAACATTTATATATAAATTTCGAACATATGATATTAAAAATGTTAATTTTTAACGATTATGCTAAGTATATTTATTTTATTGTATGAAACCTTTTCTCTACAATTTTTTCAGCATATTGGTTTTGTATTTTTGTAAGACTCAAGCATCAATCATGGTTGTGGCTACTTACTATTTGGTTTTAATTGATAAGAAATTTATTATTTATATTCATAGTATGTAGGACATCATGTCAATCACTCATATTATATCCATTATTAAATATAGTGTGGACCCTATTTGAATAGGATTTACACCTTATTATAAATCCAAAATCCTAAACCTTAACGATGTGTCTCATATAAAATGAGTGTAAATAATACAACTCTATTGATTATAGCTCTCTTCAAGACTATGTAGTGTCTGCAAACTATGGTTGTTATACCGTGTAATAGTCTTAATGCAGACTATTATTTTGTTAACTTTTTATGCAACAACTTTAAAGAAAAGTTCTTTCATTTTTGTATTTCTTTGCAATATTTATGGGTTTGTAATGCCTTTTATTAATTATATATTATTAATATGACATAATATAATATATTTTATTAATCATTTATATATAAATTTTAAAACATGATAATAAAGATATAATTTTACAACAATTATTTTAAACATTTCTAGTTTATTATATTTAATTATATATTATATTAAATATTTTCTGTAGCATTTTTTTTTCCTAGCATATTGACTCTCTTCAAGAACCGTACATCAATAATGCTTGTGGCTACACATCACTAATTGGTATTTATTGATGATAACTCTCTCCCAATTGTGTAGTGTCTAAGAATTGTGGTTGTTACCATGTAATAGTCTTCATGTAGATTATTAATTTGCCATTTTTTATGCAATAGGATTGAAGAAAAGTTCTTTCATTCTATATTTCATTGCAATATTTATGGATTTATAGTTCCTATTATAGATGAAATTTTGGCCCAAACCTATAATATGCTCTTCTATTTCTTATGTTGTTTATGTTTAAATTAGTTCACTTAGTTTTCATATCCTAAAACAAAATAGTTCTCTTTAATTAAAATATTTTTATACGCGGTAAGTAGATTTTCTATTCAAAATTTTTAACTAACTTTAACAGTGATAATATTACCTTACTAACCAATTATAAAATGACCAATTGATTGCATATCCTATGTGAATAGATTCATGTCTATACAACTCGAACAAATAATAAATTGTATATTACTTGACTATTTTTGTCTTTTATGAAAATAATATTTAAAATTTATAATAAAATATTCATGCCATTTATAATATTTACGTTGATTTTTATTGTATAATTAAAAATATACTTACTCTGTTTCCGCGCATAGCACGGGTCATTTACTAGTATATATCAATTTGAAAATATTTGAATATGATAATGTAAAGTGGTTTTTATTTACTTTAACCTAAAAAGTATGGAGGAAAGAAAAGAAAATAATTGAAGGCTTGAACGATTTTCCATTTCGCATTCAACAATAGAAGTTTTCTTTAAAAAAAAGAATCAATATTAGTGGAACCTTTTATACTACTAAATATTATGAAAGGAGTAAGATATTTTTAATAGCATAATAATAAATCATAAAAGAATTGGAGCTGTCCGATTTTTTTTGCTATTCTAGCTAAGACACGGTGACAACAAATCTTCCATCCACACAGGCTAAACAAATAAGCAAAGCAAAAAGAGCCCAAAAACTAAATGTGATTCGACTTTCACTACATTCATTCATAACTACATAAATTAATTCACTAATTTAATAAAAAAAATCACTAATCTTAAATCTTATAAATCCCAAACAAACATCTACCATTATTTAGGGAACATGCCGACCAATATTGCATTGTTGGAAAAACTTTCGACGTGTTATCCTCACTTACATCTTTGTTACTCTCGAAACATGTCATCATCAATGATTCATGGGATATGCTAGCTAATACCACATTGCTAAAAAGACTTTTGATACAAGGTAGTTACCCTCACTTTACTATGCTACTCATGCATCATGCAACATTAATACAACTTTTCTAGACAAAACTGCAAGCCTTCCATTAATGCATCATCATCATCATTTTCTTTATCATCATCCTCTCTACCCTTTAGGGGTGGCAAACGGGATGGGATAGGTTGACCTATTTTAGCTATTTGGGTTAAAAGTACCAACCCACCCTACCTAAAAATAGCAGGTTGGCAGGCCAACATGTGTCTTTTGTTATAATTTTACCTATATTGTCAATCCGCCCTACCCCACTCTAGGTTGACCTCAAAATAGAGTGGGTGGGTTGACCTGTTTTAATTATTTAAGTTAAAAATGCCAGCCCATTCTACCAAAAAATAGTAGGTTGGCAAGCCAACCCTATAGGCCTAACCCATTTTACCACCACTACCACCCTTCATAGTAATCTCAATTTTTATTCTCCTCTCATATCTAAACAATTCTCAAAACTATTATTTAAAATGGTTCACATCCAATCCTAATAATTAATTACTTCCAATAATTCAAGATGAAATCCTAACAAATAAATCCCCTTTGTATTTTTTGGTTTCAAGTTCTCTCCAAATATTTTTTTTACCATGTCGATGTTCTTTTCAAATTTCATTCAAATATTCCTCTCTTCTTCTTTTTTTTCTAAATCTTTCAAAAATATAAGTATTGAAATAATATCAATTAGATATTTGGATCAAATCCAACAATCTTCACTTTAATCCAAATTCTATCCAATCTTCAAAATCTAAAATTCTATCCATCTTTGCGAACGTTCCACTATGATCAAAGATTCATCACAAAGCCCACCATAAATTTGTAATTCCAAGCTTTGCCATCATAGATGTTGGGAAAAAATCCCCACACAAGTCAAACAAATAAACAAAGCAAAAAAAGCCAAAGAAATTAAAGTGGTTTAGTTTTCACTACCTATGTCTACCACTGCATAAATCAATTTGCTAGTTCAACACACAGACACACACACAGACAGAGGGAGTGTATCATGTGAGAAGAGTGATTTATTGTGAGAGTGAGAGGATCAGAGTGAAATATTGATCGTTGAATCTTACATGGACGGTCAAAATTAAAATATAAATTTATGTCACTTTTCAAATGAGCACATGGACCTTAATTACATTAATTAACTTTCAATTATGACTATCAATATATGGTTATATCAACTAGATTTGCTCATTTCATTCTCATAATAAATCACTCATCTCTTGTGATTCACCCTATATATACACACACACATATACAATCATCAATCTCAAATCTCAATAAATATTACAAATCCCAAAGAAAAATCTATCTCTATTCATGGAACACTTCACCTAACACAACATTATGAGGAAAACTTTCGACACAAGTTGTCCTCACTTACACTGTCATTGCTCTTGGAATATGTCATCATCAATGATTCACGTGACACGCCACCTAACACTACATTGTTAGGAAGCCATTTGATACCAAATATCCGCATCACTCGTACCACCGCTACTCACGTATTGTGCAACATCAATGCAACTTTTCTAGATAGCTGCAAATCATCCATCAATGCATCTTCGTCATCATCCTTCTCCTAATCACTCTCCATATTTGATCTCTCAATTTTTATTCTCCTCCTATATCTAAACCATTCTCAAAACTATTATTTATAATAGTTTACACAATCAATAAATTTTCAACCCAATCCTAATAATTAATTACTTCCAATGCTAGATAAAATTTTAACAAATCTCACTCATTTTTCTCTTTCAATTCCTCTCTGAATCTTTTTTTTTTCTTTGTTCAAATTGACATTCTTTTCAAATTCCATTAAAATCTTCGTTGTTTATTTTTCTTTTATCAAATCTTTCAAAAGAAAAAAACTACCAAAATATTATCAACTAGGGATTTGGATCAAACACAACAAGACATGGAGTAGAAACACGAGCTGTTTGTCCCCCTAGCCTTGTGTCTCTTCTGATAATTTAAAGAATAATTGATATTAAAATATTAATTGTAAATAAAATAAAAAGTTAAAATACATTTTTTGTCCTTAAAAGAATCGAGATGTAACATGTTGCTTCCTAAAAAATTGCTAATATTGTTATCCCCACAGTTAAAACATACCGTAAGAGTCTAGCTGTTTTCTTATCTTTAATTTCATCAATTACTTATCATGTTGGATCTGATCTAGAATTAATTCAAATGCCACATTTTAATAATACATCTATGAAGTCCCAGATCATCAAAAAGAAAGGCCAACTTGTTATAACATGTTTAACTATATATAAGAAAGTCATAGCAAGTTTACTTTAAGGGATTATTAAGTCAAATTTCAATTCTTTTAAATTCCCTTGTTGGGGGTTATTAATTTAATTTGTAATTAACTTAATAAGTGGCACTTCATGATTTCAAAAGCTTGTCCTGACCCCGAAATAGGGCCAAGTCTTCTCCTGAACTAAACTTTATAAGTGACTTTTAGGTAGATCGAAATGCTGTATTTTATTTTAATAATGTTTTATTTAAAAGTTAAGGTTTCGTTTTAGTTTGTAGTCATTACTATTATTAGTATTATTTGTTTAAGATTTTATGAAATGGAGTTTAAATATGGTTTTGACCAAGTCTTGCAGTATTAACGTTGATACCTCCTTGCTTCTAATTAGTCGGTTTGATATGCTCTGGATTTTATTCATTTGTTTTAACTAAATTTTATGATGCAGTTAGGAAAGAGATTTTACTAAATTATAAGAAACTTTTTTTATGGAATAATTAATACCAAAATATTTTTAATAAAACTTGTAACAAATGTAAGAATACATTATTCCTAATTAACTATCTCATGAAATAATTAAATATACCCCGAAACAAAATGTACGATTAGTTTCTTTCAAATTCTTGGTCACCACTATCAGCATATTTTCTTTCTATGGAGGTAGTGGCCTTGTATTTGATGGAGATCGCATACAAAAAAAAAAAAGTGATTTTACACGCCGCATTTCTTCATACGAAATCACCGAGGGATATTATGTTCTTGTTAGTTTTAAGAGCATAAAAAACTAATTTCTTCTTCTACGATTGCTATGGTTTCCTTGAGCAAATCCATAAGAGTTGTTTTTGTAGCATAATTAGTTCAAGTGTAGAATTAATGGGAAGTGACTGATATATCTTAAGAAGTATTAATCATTAAAATCATCTGCACTAGCTTCAGAGCTAATGTAGTGAAATACTCTTAAATCCAGTATCTAGTACGTCTCAACTATTAATTACAATAAATCATCTCATTTATTATTTATTGTTTAGATTATTTTGATACTTTGTTTTGGATTCTTTTACTGAATTGATTTATTATTTTTAGTTAATTATTATTTTTATTTATCTATTATTAAAGTATTATTTTAGGTGAAAT
This sequence comes from Dalbergia cultrata, assembly GCA_031216105.1. NCBI lineage: Eukaryota > Viridiplantae > Streptophyta > Magnoliopsida > Fabales > Fabaceae > Dalbergia > Dalbergia cultrata. The sequence continues at coordinate 12,798,879 of CM062345.1, forward strand.
TTTACCGCTAATATTTTGATGATAAGGAAAAAGACATCTTTTCATGAGAAAAGTAAGGTGAAGATTCTTTGTTACGAAGATATGATTTCGATAGTGTGGTGAGAACCTTATATTGTATCGTCCAAAAAATATCTTATTTGTCTATAAATAAGACCTTATATCATTCAGTAAGGCGTTAATTAATTTTACACTCATTTTTAATACATCACACTTCGATGTCATTGACTTTGAGACATGGAGCACCATGAAATCTTTAAGGCCTCGTTTTATATATAATATAAGGGCTTATAATATTAATATACAAAGTTAATTTTTATTACATATTGAGTATCACATATGATAGTATAATACTATATAGTCAAAATATTTTTATCCTATTATTATATGATTAAATTATCAAGCCTCAAAAGACCTGATAACACCTTATAGTATTAATTTTTACTAATCAATCCCAAATTGACCTTAACTTACTATTCTATGTCAAAGCTCCATCCTCACCCGCTGCTTGTAGTAGCCGACCACCCCCCAATCACCCCCTGCCAATCGCTGATCGCCCCCTACCACCCATCGATTGCCACCTGCCCGCTTGTCCACCGCCTGTCATGTGGCGAACCAAACAATAGATAATATATAAAAACTCATGATAGATTCTTTATACTATACTATCAAACCTTGTACTATTATATTTAATATTATTAGGTCTTATCTTATATGATGTACCAGACTTTGAGGATTTTTATGCATATCAATTAGAAACGTTTATCATTTCTCATCAAACATATTAACTAAATAAATTTTAAAATTCTAATATGCAGATAAAATGTGTTCATTACAACATAGAAAAAGTTTTAGTGTGCTTTTTTCTCAGAAATTGGAGAGCCAAAAAGTCTTGAATTTATTATATATTAATATTTTTTTCTCATATATAATCAGATATATTTATTTTCAAATAATCAAATAATCATATATATATTTTAAAAATTGGCCCCGGGCGGGCGGATTTGATGGGATATATATGTATATTGTGAAAAGTCACCACATATATGCATATAGGTGTGGATTCAGATCGGCTAATTGTGAGGACCTCATTGGTGGTGTGATAACTAATCCTCCGGAAATCTCCAAAGAGGTTGGGGCATCTTCTCCTTGGTCTTGGTGGGATACCAACACTTACCCATGTTAACTTTCATAAAAAAAAAATGATAAGGGCAATATAGTCTAGCACAAAATTTGTCTTTAATATATGTAACTCGTATACACGGTTCTCCTTTTCTATTTCCGGAAGGCCACGACATATCTGCGTGATTTTCGGTCCATAGCCGTCGAACCACTTAGAAATCCAATCCTAACACAAGTCATTGAAGCATTGGCTGTACAAAAAGAGAAAGACATTCCTTTTCAAATCATACCTCCCCCACCAAAAGTAATTGAACATGCATTATATAACCACCACCATGTGCCACACTTTGACACTTGAACCCAGTCCATTCGCTTGTAAAATCGCATTTGTAATTTTGTATTGCTTGGTGATGTGTTTTGTATTGACTTTTGTAGAAAACATGTTTCCCTTGTCCCCCGTGACCAGAATAAAATCATGCTCGTTTTAGCCCGCCCCGTGAATGGAAAAGCAAGTTGCGACAATGGACACGTCGCTATGTTGCTTCAGATTGAACTCCGTCTCAGTTGTATGCAATACGAAAGATGCTACTCAAAAACTCGCATGCATAAAGAATATGTATATAGATGTTTGGGATGGCTCTGATGAGAGAAGTGATTTATTATGCGATGGAGATTAGCAAATTTGGACCGTGTAACATAGATGATCATGATTGAAAGTTATTAATGATAATCAATGATCACCTGATCATTTAAAAATCTCACATGATTTTCTATTTTCATCTTGACTATTCATATAAGATCCAGCAACCTAGATTTGCCTCTCTCACTAGCTCTCACAATAAATCAAACATCTATATATATATATATGATTAAGTTATATCGTGTAACTGACCATTGAATAACTTGTTACTAATTTAATTTTTTTGACAAAACTCACTATTGAATTAAAAGTTCACATCATATATATGATCTCTGTAATTTTTTAAAATAAATTGGTTTGAAATAATTTTTATATACATTAAAATTAATGAAATATATATGTTTAAGAGTTTAATTTTGATCCATTAACAATATAAAATAGTTTTATACCATCATCCACTAAAATCCCTTCTTTTGAATAACTTTTCAAATACTAGAAATGAGAAGTAGCTATATTTGGTGATATAACATGCACTACAACAAAAATACTAATCTTTGTCAATGTTGAAAACATGTGGCCTTTAATAGCGATAAGTATGGCCTTTGATAGTAGGCCATGCTTTTCATCTTTAGGCCACCCTTTTTGTGGTGTGGCTTAATTAGGTGTTGCCATTGCTCTTTGGCCACTATTTTTGGATGCAAAGTCCACGGTATAGTTAAAGAGTGACTTTTGATGGAAGAAAAAGTGGTTTTTGGTTGAACAAAGGCCACACTTTCCACTATATCTAGAGCAATGCTTTTCAAGAGTTGTCTATGATATATGCTTTAGGCTACACTTAAAAGGCATTGTCTATACTCTGTACTTAAGCCCACACTTCTAAAAGTGGTCTATTGTGTAAACCTAAGGCCACACTTTTAAGCATATCATATTTACTATACTCAAAGGTCACACTTTTAAGTGTGGCGTATTCATTGTACTCAACAGCCATATACTTTTAAGCGTGGCGTATTCTTTTAGTTTAAAACCACATTTATGGAGTGTGCTCTATGGTTTAATTTGCACTTAAGGCCACAATTTTTTTGATCCTGCCTATCCTTTGAAATCAAATGCTACACACTTCTAGGCATTATTTGTAATTGGTAAGCTATGTAGCATCTTTTTTATTTAGTAATAACTAATTATTTATATATTTAATTTTGTTATTCAATAATATTTTCTAATAATAAACAAATATAAGACAAGCCAACATCATTTAATCAATCATTTATGTATATTAAACTCTAAAATATTTATGACCTAATAATAGGATAATTAATGTTGAAAAAATACAATTCAAACAACATCCATCAATAGTTCCTAAACATTAACATAGTCATGATCCAATATTAACATATTATTATAAATACTTTAAAGATTAACTTAGTCTAAGTAGAAATAAATTTAAATAAAAAGCATCAATAAGTCTCAAAATGACATCATAATTCATCTCCTCTTCACTCATCACAATGTCAGATACTAAAGATCTTCATTATTATCCAATGATGCATTCATATTAGCTTGCACAAAAATAAAATTCAAAGATGTTAGAATGTAAAAGAAGATATTCAATGAGATTAATTTTAGAATAAATGTGTAGTTGGATATGTATGTGTTGAGAAGTGCCACCAAGTAGGCTATGAGATGCCACCTATATTGACATTGAGCACTAAAGCCCCTTTGTCTTGTATTAAAAAACTATGCATATGAGTAGACGATAATGAGAATTGAAATAGTGTTGTTGAATGAGATGGATAATAACCACTCATGTGAAAATCATCATCATTATCCTTTCATTATATGACATGATTAGATGATTTGGTAAAATTTGTTTACGTTATCAATGCATTAAAATCAATTCCTATGATTTAAATGACCAAGAATGATTACATAATTATTGATTATAATTTTTATAAAATTTGAAACAAATCACCTTTACTGTAGAATCGAAAACAAAAAATCATGTACATAGGCCAAAATAATTCATGAAATAAAAAATTGAACAACTGAAAACTAACTAAAAAAAATTTAGGACAAAAATCAAAATCTTTTATATTTATTGAAAATAAAGACATATTTAAGTAAAAGGAATTGTATACCGAATATGTAATAGTATTTTAGGTAGATTTTTTCATAATATTTAAATCAATCTCATTTTAACCATGAGGTGTGGCATGGTGGCAACTCAACTTGTCCCTTAATCATGTTGTCAGGGGTTCAATCCTCACTCATGGGAATATAGTGCATTTTGTGGCCAGTTATTTGCCTCTTTGAGGGAGCTCTTATAGTGAGGGGATTAGTCACTACTATTGTAAGTGGATACTGTGACTTTGATTTAAAAAAAAAGTCCTATCTTCTAAAATTTTACATTATAGTATTCCACTAAGTATTTTCTAATGAGTAATGTTATTTATACTCATAAGGTGTGGGATACTGTGCCGACTCATACACCATCTACCATTGAATGAGGTCCCATTTAATTGTAGAGACCCCATTCAATGGTAGATGGTGTGTAAGTTGGCACAATGTCCCACAATTTATGAGTACAATTATCATTTCTCTTTTCTAATCCCACTAGTGTTTATTATAACTTGCAAATTCTTTTGCTCATATGCCCCTTTTACTAGCATGGCCTTTGACACAACAACGAGTACTGTCAATTTTTTTTCCTTCACCCTATTCAACTTTGTGGAATTTGTATCCATTAACACAATACATAGACTAACTATTAACTTAATTTTTAAGACTCCAAGCTAAATTATGCAAATGGGGACATGTTATATCATTACCCTTGTCATGCACCTACTTACATATAGTTAAAAATATCAAATTCGGTGATATCCAACACAATAAAGTAACAAGAAGATGTTACTATGAGATTTGAACAAAAAATGACATACATAAGATTTGAACCAATTTGAAAACTGTTGAAGAGAATCTTAACTACATAGTTGTTTAAAATACCTACTGGTATTGCATAAAGTACAAAACCTACACTTCAATAGATTTCAAGGATACATAAAAATTGAAACTTATGCAACAATAGAAAATGGTGTAACGTACTAACATTCTAAGTGGATTCACTTCATCACAATTTATCAAAACATGCAAGTGTGCAAAATTTCACTTCTCAAGTGTCAACCATTAATCTTTGCAAATTTCAACAACATGACCAAGTTGGTTGAAAATAGACAGTGTTGCCATCGTTGTTATGACTAACCCTAGTTCTTCTAGATTGCAAATGTGGCTGGAAGTAAATATGGTAAACAATTTGTAATTTCCTTCGACAAATATGGTTGACACATTTACCCCTCAATTTGAGACTTATTCTTCATAGGTCTTTTAAACCATCACACTTCCCTTTCAAATGGATAGAACCACTTATACTAATTAAATCAGTTCACACACTTGTGCTTCATATGCAAAATGCATAGGCAAGTGTTGTTCTATTGAGTCAAATAACCCAAGAGGAAATATGCTCTCTAATTTGCATAGAATAAGGGGGAGTTTTTTCTCCATTAGGGTATGTTTGGTTGGAGAGTAAAAGTGGGGGTAAAATTTCCCTAAATAAGTTTCATGTGTAAAATTACACATGATGCTCATTTGGGGAATTTTTACCCTGTTGTTACTCTCTAACCAAACACACCTTTACAAACACTATAAAAAAAAACCAGGGAATTAAGGCGGTTTGTTTTGTATGATTATGGCGGTTATAATTGCCATTTTTCCACAATTATGGCAGTTATAGGAACCACCGTAATTACCATCGCCAATAGGTAAATTACGGCGGTCATAAAAAACTGCCACAACTACCCTAAATAACCGCCACAATTAGCCTGAATAGATGCCATAAATATGAGAATTATGGCGGTCCAAAACCGCGACAATCTGCGATGAAATTTTTTTAGAAAAACATAATTATGGCGGTTTAAAACCACCGCAATTTGCACATCAATTACTAAAAAAAAAATGGCAGTTTAAAATCGCCATAATTTGCACACCAAGTTAAAAAAAAAAAATTGTTTTAATAATAATGCCACACAAAACCAGCTTTTGTTCGACATTAATGTAGAGCTAAAGAAATCAAATACAGATCAAGTCACATTTTAAATACAAATGAAAAAGACAAACAAGTGAATGTAAAGCTTAAGTGAACAATTAATTACAGCAACACAAGCTCTGGTTTGTCTAGTTCTTTGCAGAATGGGATCAAAGGTCCATTGATCTTTGAAGGGGTTGTTCGTGCTAACTCTTGTACCAGCAAGAAAGAAGGAATAAGTTAGACCAAAATGCTGAAGCAGGAACTTTCGATGAGTATAGAAGCAACACAAAAAGGCTAAGGAATGTATAACCTGAAATCAGACATGCTCTTGGTCAGCAGAAGTGAAATTGAAAAGTGTAATGCTGGCATATTTATCTAACAATCAAATATACAAGGGGAGGTTTTAGGGAAGTTCCATATGGACAAACCATAGTTGGTCTCCGAACCCTAATTAGGTGTCAATAAGAATTTTTTCGTGGCAAATAGATGACATGATCGATTAAAGAAAGACAAGAAAAAATGACAAATGAGAAAAAAGAAACTTCAAATTCAAACAAAATTAGCTCACATGCCCCTTGAAACACAAGTCGAAGCCAATGAAACAAAAGCAGAATATGCAGAAACAGCATAAAGAAGTAGTAGTAGTAGCAGTACCTTTTGATCCAAAAGTGTTAGTGTAGAAAATTTGATCCCAGTGCATCACTCAAAGCATGAAAACTAGTATGATTTGTTAATACCAGTACATATTTTTCTCAATAATGTGCAAAATCATAAAGATAATTACTATATAAAACAGAGCATGGGGAAATTCTCATAATAGAGAAATGTATGCTAATAACAAATTGATAAGCTGAAGAGAAAGCATAGCACATTGCACTCATATATTAGGCGTAGGGAATCTCTTGCACTAACACCTGTTACTTCCATAATTCTAACAGTTAAATCTGTCTCACTAACAAGGTTTGGCCATATGAAGTATACAACACCACATTATCCGATTATAACCATGTTTGTAGCTAAATAAAGGTAGTCTAAAAGCAAAAAGTGCCCTTAATGTGCTAAAGGCTTATGACACAAGTATTTAGATAAGCTAGCTCTATTATTAATACACAATTATTTAGACATCAAAATCAATATTCAGTGATTACAAAAATAAATATTGAAGATAACACATACCACTTGAAGTTCCTGTAAACACTTCTTTTCCCTATCATGCACATTATTACCAAAGATTCACTTTTCAAAATTCCAATTGTAGATCACATTGAAAATGTTATCTTAATCTTAGTAATATGACGCTACCAATTTCAAATTCTCAAAATAATACATCAAATAGTAATGAGGACTATGAAAATAATTATGTGCATCCCAAATAGCAACATCACAACAACTAGTACCCCTAATCCCCAAACATTATTTCCCAAATTAAAATATAAGAGCAGCTCAACACACTTGCGAGGGTGATCCCCACTTCTGATTAGGTGAAAATCAACCTGTATTTTTTGAGCATAGTCAAGTTTAGTCATAAAAAAATCTATAAGCCAAACACATTGCAGGAAAACCAAAAAAAGTCTCACCTTTCAGCATACATGAACAAGGCTAGAGTAAGCGATTAAAGTACTTCATAAAAAAAAACCATCACCATCACAGCCTCCACTGAAAAAAAAACCAGTCACTTACTAGAAACCATCACCATATTCTTCCTTACAATGACAACCAACAAACCCAAAACCACCATAGTAGGCATTATAATCACCACCACTACTACAAATACTAACCAAGAATCACATAACATTATCACTCAATCACCTATCAATACCACAAATCAAAATTGCCGCCATGGCCCAAAGTCTTCGCTGAAAAATCACAACCCATAGTCACTTAAAATTGGCTATTATAGCCACAAACTCCATCTCATAACCACAAACTAGAAATTGAAATACAGCCACTGCAAAAGCCATAAACCACCACCATCCTCAACCCAACAAAAATAAACTCACAAACAAAAGCAAAACCAAGTAGTACATCAAAACAAGGATCAAACAAAAAGAAATAATAAGCTCAAAATAAAAAAAAATAAAAGAAGCAAGGGAACTCGTGACCTTCACCAGCATCTTCTCATCGTCGCAAAGCAAGTCACGATCTCATGAAGCCTGCGCTGCTTGGGCCATCACAACCTGAACCACCTGTGCTGCCTAGGAGCACCATCACTAAACGTGCATATTTGCCATCTCCCCTAGCTGCCGCTGATCTGCTTCTCAGCCAAGCACCTTATGCCGCACACTCCCCAATTGCGAAGCCTGTACGAGATCGCGACCCTTCCGCTGCTCTTCCACTCGTCGTGAGCTCCTCCCTCCTATATTTCGCGCTGCCATCAACCCCATTTCTTAGCCTCTGTTTCTTCCTTTTTCTCATTTGTGTGGTTGATAGTGTTAGGTTAAGGGGAGTTTGTTCAAGACCTCATGTTTAGTCAAGTCTTGGCTTTGGTTTCTTTTAGTGGGTTTGGGCCTTTGGGTTACATGGGTTTTAGTTTTTATTTTTCTTTTGGTTTCAACAAAAATAATAGCAATTTTTAAAATAAAGGTGGTTCTAACCACCATAATTTACCAAACCACCATAATTTACTAAACTTTTTGGCGGTTTTAAAGAACCGTTGTAATTTTATGGCCATTCCTTTCACTAAGATTATGGCGGTTGCCAAAATCATCGTAATTTGCTGAATATTGTGGTGGATTTTGGGAACCGCCCTAATTTCCCCGCCACAATTTCCTGATTTTTTTTGTAGTGAAATAAATCATCGACCCTATGCATAGAAGCATATAAGTCTATGAAATACACACTCAAGTTTGTTAGTGCCTTCCAAATATGATCAAGTAGTTCTCTAAATAAGCAAAAACTCTGCGAAGGCATGGCAATCGTGGTTATTCATGTCAACAAGTCTAGTTTACCAGAAACTCATATAGCACAGTCACTATTATAAATTTGCGGGATACCAACGGAAACTACCGATTGGTTCGTATCCGTTAGTAGTTACCAATAATATCTCTGACGGGTTGTCATCTTTTTGGAAATTAATGAGTTGATTATTAATTTTTATGATAAACTATCAGTAAGTTCATTGGTAAATGATGGCGCCAATACGCGCCACATGCTGCACATAGCATCTGACAAGTGTACTAACAATTATTTTATTTTACTTTTTAATAAAATTTACTGACGGGTATAGCGACGAGTGATTTATTTTATTTATTTTTTAGTTTTCATTAAATTATCGACAGACATATTGATGGGTGTTTTGTTTTATTTTTTAAATTTATTTTTATTAAAGATTATTGATGAGTATTTTATTTATTTTTATTGAAATTTACTGACAGGTTTATCGACGGGTTTGCTGAAGGGTTTTTGAAAAGTTCGTACGTTGGCATGCAACTCTTGGTGTTCCCACATACTCGTAGATAAACACGTGGGTTAGTAATGAGGTTTGAAATGCATCATTTCATTAATTGGTTACTGACAGGTCTACCCATCAGTAACCTATGTATTTTTAAAACAGAACACCTTCTTCTTCCCCATCGTGTGAAAGCTCTCTCTCCCCCTCTTTTTTCACACACACACACACATTCACTTTCTTTCTAAACCTCGCCGCCGCTGCCTATTTTGCCACCCTGCGTTGCCACCAGAGCTTCATTTAAGAAATGGAGACCACCGTTGGGATCTAGGAGCTTTGATGAGCATTTTAATCGGTTTAATTTTTTGTTAAAGTTTAGTCTTTCCATTCATTTATAAGTGACTACAGTGTTATGTTTTATTACATTGGAGAGTAATTATTGTTATTTTGTTAATGTAGGAGTTTTGTTTGTGGATGGCGGCGATTATTGACATTGAGATCAGTTTGTCATTATACTTCCTTATCTCATTTTATGTTTTCTATGTATAAATGTGTGTTAATCTCAATTTTTCATATTCGATTTTTAGGATTGGATTTGGTTGGATGCGGAGAGCTTTCACATTCTTTTTTTCCTCATTGTTATAGAGGTTAGCAACTAAATCTTTGTTATTAATATAGTTAATACATATGTAGGATAAATACTTACACTTTCTATGATGGAGTTGTAGGAAATATGGATTGCATGACTGGGGGGAAGGGCATAGAGGTCCTTCCCTGACTTGTTTAATTTGTATTATTTGTTATGTGATTCTTTGTGTTTGCGGAGATTGCAAGATGCATGTTGTGAAGTTATAAGGGGATGCTCAGTAGAACGGTTTGTAGGATTATGTGAATTGTATGTAATTATAAAATTGATCTTTATAATAATATTTATTATTGTTGAATTGACTGAAATATTCTATGACGGAAGCTCCTAATTTAATGGGAGATATTGTTGAAATTTTGTTAAATTATTTTTTAGGGATAAAAGATTAAAAGTAATCACTTTAAAGAAACTTAAAGACCAATTTAATGTGTTTTAAAGACCAATTAAAAGAAATATATGATGATCGAAGCTCTTAATTTAAGGGGAGATGCTGTCAAAATTTTGTTAAATTTTTTTGTAGGGATAAACGATTAAAAATAACTGTATAAAAAAAAACTTAAATACCAATTGAATATGTTTGAAAGCAATAATATAAATAAAACTTGAAGATGAATTGAATGTGTTTTAAAGACCAATTGAAAGAAATATCGATGACGGAAGCTCCTAATTTAAGGGTGAAAAATATTGAAATTGTTAATTGAATTATTATATGAAAATATTTAAATATGATCCATAGTTTATATAGGTGAGTTATAAAAGCGCAATGACACCAGCCAAAAAAATATATTAAAATTTTTACTAACAGGTACACCTTCAGTAAATAATTATATTTAAAATTAAATAATTTATAAAAAATAATAGAACCATTAGTAAATCCATCGGTAATATTAGAAATATCTGTCAATAATATCAATTACCTAAGGTCATCTCTGATGCCCTTAATCTAATTGTATCGACTGGTTTTCAATTTTAATACCGTCGATAAATTCGTCAAAAATTACCGACATGTGTTATATCTCGTAGGTAATATTCCATCGACGGCTAAAAAACCGATAACCCATTCCCATCAGTAAACCAGTTAGTATAATTCGTACCCACTAAAAAACCCATTGGTAATCCCATCAATTTCCCACGCTTTTCTTGTAGTGAGACGGGAAAACAAAAACAGGGAATTTTTTGTGTCAAAATTACATAATCCATTTGTAATTATTAGTGCAACTTTATTACAGACAAAACTTATAGATGGATAATGAAGGAAATTTTTTTAAAAAAATATACAGACAGAATTACAGATGGTGTTTCATTTAATTTATTGATTTAAAACAAATTCAATATATTACAAATGAAAATTTTCGTTTGTAATTTGAAATTCAAGGCATATATTTAGCACGCACATTATGGATGAAAATTCACATGTAATTTAAAATTCAAGATGTGTATTTAATGTGCATATTATAGACAGAAAAATCTATCTGTAATGCCTTTAATGAAACAATGCATTTTATAGAAGGCTTTACAAAAGATTTTCTCATCTATAATTCTTTTAACAAAATGATGCATTTTATTAAAGGAATCACAAATGGAGAAATTAGTCTACAACATCAAAATTAGGGCTACAGACGTGACACCTTTTTCTCATTTCCCATTTCACTTCTTTCTTTTCTCTCTCTCTCTGTTACGAAGTGATCACTACTGCCACCTTTTTTTTTTTTGGTTGTCTTTGGTCACTGGAGCCTCTATTTTGCAAACAGTTTTTGTCATTGTGTTTGTCATAGTGTTCTCTAGCTTTTAATCAGTTTATTATTTTTATTTTTGTCTTTTTTTGTGTGGATTCCATAGAGTTTTTAGATTCTAATGTACAGGATTGAATATAGCACGTTTAGAACATTGGGGCTTTGTTTGGTTTGGGGATGGTGATTCCACCGTAGCTGGCTTAACACAGTGGCACAGACATGGTGGTAGTGGTAACCGGTGGCAACTGGTTTTCCATTTTCTTTTGTTTAAGGTTTAGAAATATTTGGGTTTGTGTCTGTGAGGTAGTCTGGATTGATTTTGTTTGGCTATGGTGGTGGCATCAAGGAAGGCTAGATTATTGGAAACAATAGATGATGGTAGTGGAGTTGGAGTTAAAAAATTTTATTTTTTTGTCCATTACAAATGAAAAAATCCGCTTGCATTGGGCTAATTTTGTAACTTTTTTTAGTCAAATGCAGATGAAAAAATATGTCCATAATTTACAAACGAATAAGAAAATCCATCTGTAATATTTATAGATGTGAAAATAACAAATAACATGTTTCCATTTGTAAATCCATCAGTAATTGAAAAATCTATCTAACATTCTTATAAAAAACATCTATAATTCTGTCTAGTATAGAGATATTTCATTCTCAACTCTTGCAAGCATCGACTAACAACCTGTTTTTGAATGGAGTTCAAAGCTTAAGTACAAACACTACCAGAAACATGTGGAATATCGATGTAAACTACTAACGGGTTCGAAACCATTGGTAAAAACTGACAGCACTTCCAACGGGTTGACACAAATTAGGAAATAACTATTTTTGTTACGCATACCCATCGATAAAACTGTCGGTAAATGATGGCGCTGAAACCCGCGACTTGGTGCGCATAATATTCGACGGGTGGATTCAATAATTGTTGTATTTATGAAGTTACCGATGGCATTACCAACATCGATATATTATAATTAATAATTATATTTATTAATTAAGATACCGATGACATAATCGATGGGTTAGTTTAATATTATGTATGTTTTATATTTTATTATACAAACCGACAGTTTAACCGACGAGTACTCCAATGGTTATATTTATCAATATATTATTTTTTATAATTTATTATAGTAATCGACACGTTTGCCGACGGTTCTTAATTATAATTATAATTATATTTATTAGTTGCTTTACTGACGGTGTAACTGACATATATGTATTTTTTAATTGTTATTTTTTATTTATGACTGATGGTTATATCGATAGGTTTTGAAAATTCATAACTTGGCACGGAAACTCGGTAAAACCGTCAACAATTAATTGTTAATGAAACATATCATTTCACTAAATACGTACTCATCGATAATTCGTGGATTTATCCCCACCGTGACCTTTCTTCCTCCTCACTCACTGCTCACACTCTCTCTAAGCCTGCACTGCCATCGCTATTTTTGCTGTCGTTCACCACCATCGGAGCTCCGTTCGAGAAACAAAGGTCACCATTACGATCATGGGGCTTTGGTAAGCACTTTAACCGGTTTATTTTTTTTATTTGGTTTACTTTTTCCATTCATTTATGGGTGACCATAGTATTGTGTTTTGTTGCATTGGAGGGTAATTATTATTATTTGTTATTTTATTTTTTCATGTATATAATTGTATTGATTTAAATTCACCATATTAGATTTTTAGGATTGGATTTGTTTGGACGTCAAGGCCTTTACTACATTTTGTATTTTTTTTAACTACTATAGAGGTTAGTAACTCAAAACTTTTTTTTTTATATCATTTAACATATATGTAGGATATATAGAGACTTATGTTTTCTAGGATAGAGTTGTAGGAAATGAGGATTACATGACTGGGGGGAAGGGCATAGAGGTCCTTCCCTGACTTGTTTAATTTGTTTGCTGTGGGATTTTTTGTGTTTGCGAACATTACAAGATGCATGCTGTGGAGTTATAAGGGGATGCACAATAGAACGATTTTTGGAATTATATGAATTGTATGTAATTATTAACATGTAACTGTTTGACTATATCTATTTTGTTGTTGATCTTTATAATAATATCTATAATTGGTGAATTAACTTATATATCTAACGATGGAAGCTCCTAATTTAAGGGGAGATGCTGTCAAAATTTTATTAATTTTTTTAGGAATAATATATTAAATAAAAGTAACTATATTAAGAAAAACTTAATATGCAATTGAATTTGTTAAAAAAATAATTTAAATAAAACTTAAAGACCAATTGCATGTGTTTTAAAGGTCAAATATAATAAATATTTGACGATGGAAGCTTCTAATTTAAGGGGAGATGCTGTCGAAATTTTATTAAGTTAAGTAAGTTTAATCTAATGTAAATAAAGACATTAAATTTTTAAGTATATTAGGATATTTAGCTAATATTTTAACCAAATATTTTACTATGATTAAATTTAAAATCATAAAAATAATTTTTAAGTTGCCTAAAGTAGATTTTCCTATCTACCTAATCTTAGAATGAAGTCCATTATGCCTATCCTTTTCTTCCATCCTCCAAGCCTTTGTGGTGCACCAATTAAAGGTGCTTTTCCTTTAGCAACTTTGTTTGATGACTTTGCAAGCACATTAATGGTGCTTGACATTTTTCTGATTTTGAATTTGAGAAATAATGCTTATAGAAGTCAAAGAATATATGGAAATGTTTTATATAAAATAATGATTATAAGACTACTCAATGATGAAAGTGGCTTCATGGTTGAAGCTTAAATAGAAAGGGAATGGTCAATGTTTCATGTATGCTAATTAGGATATAGGAGAAGATAAAGAGGAATTGGTATGAAACTGTTTCCACTTCTATTTGATAGCAAAGCCAGTAAGGTAAAGATGAGCTATTTTATTATTTCCTAAGTTACGTTTTTTGGAATAAAAACTATAATTTTATTTAATTCAATATTTAAAATCATTGGGGGATTAATTTATAATAATACAATTATTAATAGTTAAGTTTATGAATTAATAATTAAAATATAATTAAAAACTTAATATAAAAAACATATAAATTTATTTATAATAGATATCTAGATCCAACCAACTTGAGGTGCTGTAACTTTTTTGAAAGTGAAATTAAATTGTTCTTTTCACTTAACCACTTGCATCGAGGTGTGTTGATAAAAATTAACCAAAAATACTCTTCATTAAATTTGTGAGTTATCTAAACTCTTTTTATTACGAGAGAATTAAATTTCTCAAAGACAAAACCAGAGTAGTTTAAGTAATTCAACACTTATTTTTCTTTACTAATTAAGGCTTTGAGTTAGACTTTCACCATTTTTACCTTTATAGTGAGTTGATTTGAATAAAACACTTGAGCATTACCTAAATATTGAAATCTTACTAGTAATATTTAGATTTCAATATATGGTAAGAATTATAAATTATAAGTAAAATTGATATTAAATAATTTAGTAATATACAATTTATATTAATAATTTTTAAACATAATTATACTTCTTATATTTAAAAATTATTATATATGCTACATTTGTAAAGTTAAAGTACAACTTCCAAATCATTAATAAATATATGATTTCCTGACTTATTAATGTTTTTTTTACGGATTACTTTTTAATTGTTTCAGTATGGCTGGTAGAAGCAAAGACCGACCTCGGAAGATCGGTTTACCTACCCCCCACCTCAGCCATCGCCCCTCCCACCACCTCATCCACCGCCCCTTCCATCACCTGCACTACCTCCACCTCCGTCCTTACCATCAGCACCCTAGGCTTTAGGATGATGCCCATTTCTGGGTATGCTGAGCCCTCACCTCCCTCGTATTCACACCCATAGCCCACTCGCAGTAGTGACCCCTCCCTTACCCCTGCCACTGCCCCTAGCCCTACCACTGCCCCTAGCCCTATCACTGCCCTAGCTCCCAGCCATGTATTTGATCAGACTCATCCTTCCTCCACTGGGTCATGGGCAAGAGATGCACATGGGAGGCCTCTCGGCCCAGATGGTAAGCCACTTGTGGTTGATGGCAGACCGCTCCGCCAGATCAGGCCGGACGGTAGAGATAGGTAAGTAGAAATATGTTTTTTTTTTTATTACATTCTGTTTTACATTGCTTATGATATTTAAAATATTTTTATTATTTTTTTATTTATTTTATCTATGTAATAGTTTTCAGCCATTTACGATGGCTCACCACGGGATCACGGAGGTTATATAGAGTCGATATAACCATCCGTGGCCACATGGACTGACATTCCTGCTAATGTCAAGGAGTCGTGTTGGATGGACTGGAAGGTAATTTTATGATTTATTCACTTTTATTAAAATATATGCTTATATATAATAACTTATGTGTTATGAATTTGTATATGCAGAGATCTTTCTATATTCAGCTCGAGCATAAGCCTGTAGTGAAGAGGGCTTGGAGGATTAGGTCCTCTAAGCAAATGCGGGATATGTTTCATGATGTCCATAAGGGACACATGAGTAGCTCGTGGCTAAATAATGCCACGGTCAGTGAGTTGCAGCGTCATTAGGCTAGCAACCTGACCTTTAATGATAGTTCGGATAAGGGAAAGACAAACAGAACCTCATAGAAAGGCGAGTTACTGCACACGGGTAGGTCGAGCTCTCAGGACGGGACCCACAAGCGTTTGGTAATTCTTTAACCATTTTACATTTTATAATAATATTTACTATATTTGAATTATGGCAAATACTATACGTTTATGACTTTGTTGTGGTTATTTGTGCAGGTGAAGGAGTTGGGCCGCCCTCTGACACATGGCGAGCTATTTCAACAGACCCACACCCGAATGGGTGAGCAGAAGGGTGAGTCTGGAAAGGTCTAGGTCAACCATCGCTCTAAGGCGACCTATGTAAGTTTGATTTTATACATAACTTTACTTCATTTTTATTATTATTTTCATTTATGTCATAACTATTACTTACAATGTGCTTTATCATTTTTCTCTTGCATTGCGAGTTTACTGATCTCTGGGAGCAGGCACAAACCCAGTACCAGACCCAGGTGGCAGAGGCTAGGCACGATACTGACATTCCTCCTCCTCCAAATGAGGAGGATGTTTGGGCCCAAGTGGTTGGTGGCCTTTACAAGGGCCACATATATAGGATGGGGTACCACTCTGAGAGTATATCCCTATCCTCTGCCACTAGGTCAGCTACTAGGGATTATACCTTGAGGGAGCATGTGCATTCCCTCAACCAGGAGCTATAATAGTAGGTACAGTTGATGCAAAGTGATAGCTTGATTCGGTAGCTCCGGGAGGCGACAAGCGGTGAGCAACTGTGGAGTAGGAGTTGAGAGATGTCCAAGAGCTTAAGCTCTCCTTGGAGCGCCAGTAGCAAGAGAAAGCAAATAAGGAGAAGGCTTAGTTTTAGAAGATGCAGCAGCAAATCACTGCTAATGTGATGAGCTTCTTCTAGGACATGCAGGCTTCGAGATCCTCTAGCTCCAGCAAGACGCTCCCCCAGACCCTATTCCCCCATATCCCACTCCCCTCCATTGTTGAGGGCCACTCACCGTCAAACGGGGTGGATCATGATGATGGTCCAGAAGATGATGATGGTGATGCCGTCGACGCCACGGACAATGCTGATGCCCAGGAGTTCAGCTAGTTTTTATCTAGCTTCATTTTTTTTTCCATTCTAGATTTTTTTTTACATTTATTGTAGTTTGTATATATTTTATTGTCATAATTTGATATTTTATTTAATTAGTCTAATTTATTCATTTTAATATTTTTCTTATTTAATATCAATTTAATTGATAATTAGGTTATTATATGAATAAATAAATAATTAATAAATAACATATTACCAATTACATCATAGTTTAAAGAAAATGTTTTAAAAAATTTATTTATTACCGATGGGTACACCCGTCGGTAAAATATTTTAAAATAATTAATTAATAAATAACATAAACGTCGATACATCCGTCGGTAAAATATTTAAAAATTAGAATTTATTTATTTAAACATTCTTTGGTAAAAACAAATAAACCTGTCGGTATAAATATGTCTCTGACGAAAGAGCTGAGGACTTTTATTTAATCATACCGACGGCTAATTATCACCTTATCAGTTGATAAAAGTGTAAAAAATAACCGACAGGTGTTTTATGCAGTCGGTAATATTCATCGATGGCCTCGTCTCCGATGCCCCCATGTCTATCGGTAAAAATCGTACCCATCAATAAACCCGTCAGTAAATGCGTCAGTTTTCCGAACCTTTCTTGTAGTGAAATCCACCTTTGGTTTCCAAAATCAATCATCCCTCATTTCTTTTAAATTCAACTCAGGACATTTGCAATACTTAGCAAGGTCCTGCCCTTCCTTTTCATTGCCTTTGTTTAATCTGTTTCCATTACTGCATTCATAATATTGTTGAACACATTTTTTCTCAACATGAATGAAATCTAAACAAGGACAGGCTAGCTTATCCTTCCAATATAACAAATGCCAGAAAATATTTTGTTTAATCCAATTATACTTAACCTAGAGCTTGGAAACTTTATAAACTTTCACACTTTCATTATATTTTGGGAATTCTTAACTCTATTAAAAGAATTATTTCTAAATCCATATCTACATCGCCTATATAGATGATCAATATCTAAGAACCTCATATGACAAGCAAACCCCGAATTCTTTCCTCCATACTTTAAAGTGAATGCCTTATAGTAGCCTTAGTGAAAATTGGACATAACAATTTTCCATGTGTCATTCATCTAGACAACATCTAATAAGTTAGAAAGTCATTGATGTCCACATTAATACTGTCATCATCATGAAACTTCGTTTTGTTGAAATGTCATAAGTAATAATATCCCTATACCACAACTCATTCAATATATCAATTAAGGGTTGAAGGTAAATAACAACATTAGCTTTAGAGGATTATTGGACTGGGGTTTATACAGGTTAAGAAAAGGCAAGGATCTTTTACTCACATTTCAAGAGGGATATTGTATGATGTAATGACTACATGCCAAGATAAATAGGGCTTGCTAAATTAATTCTTCAAAGTAAATCATCCGAAATAAAGTCCAAACATAATATTTTGAGTGTTAGAGGCAATTTTAGGATATGTTTAATGAAAATGTTACCATGCTTTACCATGTGATGGATGAGTCATTTAATTGTCACTCTTTTGACTCTTATTATGCCACCTTATGTGAGGAGCCAAGCTTATTGATACATACAATCTCTTGAGCATATGGATTAAGGGTATAAGATGCATTCTTTTTGGTGGGGCATCCTTTTACCTTGTACTTTCGTGTCTTGGGTTTAATTAAACCTAGGATTTCCATATAACTTACGATGGTTCAATGCAATGTCATCTTTATGATAAAGCATACATCATTTTAAACAAATGTCAAGCTTTACTTCCTACAACCCCAATTTGGAAACATTTTAATTTGCTTGATAAAAATCTTTTGGAATTGTTTCAGGATGTGGATGAAGCTCACTTATTAGTGTATCCCTTTGATCAAAATAACATTGATTTTGGTTCACTTTGGACTGTCAAAAACTGAGCTACTAATGACAACTCCAATTGTACATGCCCTTGCCATAAAGGTTGATTTGTAGCCTCTAATTACATGCTATAAAATCAATGAGCATCTTGCTTGGGCTCTTTGACAGAAGGTTGAGAATGGATTCTAGACTAAGGACTAGAACCACAAATTAAAAAACAATTGTTGATATTGAGAGAAATTATCTTCCCAAGTCACGTTACCTATATCTCGCTCACCTAAGTGGACCCCATTAGAACTGCCTTCAAACTGACCATCCCTAATTGGTTTCCTAAGTTAATCGCCCCTCCATGCTTGGTTCAAACCCAATAGTGGAGCTTGAAACCAAACTTTTAACAAGTGAACCATAATGATCTCAACACCGAAATACTTTCTACGTTTGCACTTATTGCATGGATATCTAACTTTTCCTACATCAATGATTTGTGTTGCATATTCTACACTCAATATATGTTCAACATTGTCAAAAGATTCGAGTTTAACCCCTGTTTGAGTGTAGTCTATCATACAACTATGCTCAATTTGAAGGAAACATTGCACGCATGATTGCTTTCAAACCTTAAAAATTTTGATCAACATCACATTAAATTTTGGCCAAAATATTTTAACAGTCATATGTTAGGGTACTCTTTTAAATATTAAAACAATTTTGACAGAGTCTCCCCTTAAATTAGGAGGCTCCAATTTATTTTGAATTCAACTATATTTTTAAATGTTTAAAATTTTTTTATAGAGTGTACTATTAAATTAAGGGTCTCCAATAAATTATTTAGTTAATTAAGCAATCAGAGATATTCAATTGCAACTTCACAAATATTCAAACAATTACAATCTTTCACATAAAGTTCAATTAGTCCTAAAAACCATTCTAAAACATACCCCTTATAACTTCACAGCATGCAACCACACATAGACAAACAATTCTAGCAAATATGGGACAGATCTCTACGCCTTCCTCAGAATCATGCAATCTCATTTTGCTCGAATTATATCCTAGAAAGCATAAGTCTTTACTATGCATAAAAGAATATAAACAACAAAGTTTTTAATTTTAGCCTATATATTAATAATTAAAAATAAGGCAACCTGGAACCCACTCTATAATGCTACAATTGAACTCCTGAATTAATAAATTAATAAACACATACTTTTCATTAGTAAAAAATATAAAAAGAACATAAATAACAAAAATAGGAAAAAAAAAAAGCAATTCAAATGTTCCAACAATCTCAGAGGTGGTCTAATATCTCTTCTAATTTAACAAAATAACAAATAAAATTGTTCTCAAATGTTAGAAAACTTATAATTTTGATGAAAGAAAACAAATAGGAAACTAAGCAAAACAAAAAAAAGAAGCATATTAAAATGCTCAAAAAACATTACTACATCGCAAATATGGTGGTCTTGGTTTTGCAAATAAGGGTTCTAGCGGCTGCCAACGGTGGTGGTTGGTGGCGAAATCACGCCGGAGAGTGAGAGAGATTAGAGAGAGAAAGAACTTGTAGATTTAAGGCAGGTTCTGTTGCATGATATATGTAGGTGAACGTTACCGACGAGCTATAACTGTAGGTATTCATTAAATGAAGCCACTTGTTTAATTTTTTTTCATTTATTGCCAATGGGCATGTACGATTCTAAGACATATGCCACCGTCCTAAATTTAGATAGCCTTTGTGGATTTGTCAATAGTAATATAAATAAAAAAATTGGCCCGTGAACCAGTTGGTAATAGATTGATAAACATTAAATACAAAATAAAATAGTAAATTATCGATTTTCATAACCTGTCTGTAATTTTGAAATAAATAAAAATAAGGTAAGTCATCGGTGAGCCCATTGGAAATAAATTGATAAAAATTAAATATAAAATAAAATAGAAAATTACCGATTGTAGTAGTCCACCAATAATATTAAAATAAATAAAAATAAATTAGGTTGCCAAGGAGGCCGTCCTTAATAATGGTGTCCCATGTGGCGAGAATTGGTGCCACATATTCCTACCGGGGTTAATCGACTGTGTAGGATAATTTTTGGTAGCCCGTCAGGAATAATTGTTTGTCATGTGATGGGAGGTGGCATCGCATATTCCCGACGGGTGGTCGCATAAATTTCTTTTTTCTGTTTTTGGAAACTAGGGCATGTTTGCTTTATAATTTTCAGTTTTCAGTTTTCAATTTTCAGTTTTTATGAAGAAAAAACTGAAAACTGAAATTTGTGGTTTTTAATTTTTTAGTTTTTCCTTCACAAAAACTGAAAATTAAAAACTTTTTTCAACAAAGCAAATGGACTCTTATTTTCTCTGATCTATTTTCCAAGTAAGTGAATAATCTCAACCATTTATAATAAACATTATCTTTCCAGAGTAAGCATGCAACAGAAAATAGATAAACTAGAGGGAACACCTCAGGAATATAATGAGAACAGAATCCATCAAGCTCTAATCACGTATCTTTGGGGCGACTTAGAGATGCTTAATTAGTATTGGGATTTGGACCACAATCTCATTTGGTTATTTCTTTACACTTCTAATGCAATTCCGTACTAAAACGCAACTCCTAAAGTCTGCATCTTTTAATGCAAGTGCCCATTTCTGTACTCACCAAATTGACAACGTAAAGTTGGTTGTAGAGGCGCAAGTTATCTTCTCTTAATCCGTGGTCTCATATTATAGATATAGAAAATCTGGTGTTGAGAGCTTTGTGAATCTCAAATACTCGAATATGATAGCCAATAATTGGAGGATACATGTAGAAAATTAAAAACTATTCACCAAATTGATGTTTGTGACAGTGATTAAATGAAGATAGCGTAGAGACAGATATAATCTCGCATAACGTTATTTTTTCTTCCTAGCAATCCTTTTATATTATCTTGGTTACTTAATTACAAATTAATAAAAATTGAAAATGAATATAAACAAATACTCCATAAAAAAATAAACAGTTTCTTAGAAATATAAAAAAAATTAATATTTTTTTTTTCAGTTAATTATTAGAGACGTGAGTTAAATCTTAAGAAGACCATTTCTGTGAAGGGATTATATATCTACATTTGAAAAATTATTATTATTATTATTATTATTTGGTAAATGAACGAGAACTAATCTTATGAGCTGTTCAAATGGTTAAAACCTATAAAAAGAAACATTATTATAAAATCCACTGATTAGGAAAGTAAAATAGATTGTAATGAGTAATGTTATATCCTCTTAATATCTAAGCTTCTAGTAATTTTGAAAAATTAAAAATATGAATAAATTAGGGGTGTTTAATACTATGTATTTCAAAAATTATTTCGCATGTTTTATTTATACAAATAATTAAATTATCAACTAAGATAGGATTGATCGAAGTTGATATGTGCTTTGACCCTTTAATCATGTATCTTGGATTCATATTTGAGTCCGATGAACTGATAGACTTCACCCAAAATCTAGTAAAATCATTACTAAATTCATCAAGAAGATAAATAGAATTATTTTATGATTATTCGTCTACATCATAATTGTATTTGGAATTTTTTTAAAAATAAATACCTTACAATACTAGTTAAAGAAATGAAATAAAGCCCCTACGATTGGCCTAGTGATGAGTGGTTTGAATAGTATGCATAAAATCCTAAGTCTAAATATTATTAGTGCAACCAATATAATTTTCAAAGGTATCAAAAAAAGAAATGGAATAAAAACTATTAATTAAACGAAACATTAATTGCACCAAAAAAATGAAACATTTATTGTTTATTACAATTTTTTTGACATGGATAATTTAATATATACACTAAGATATTACATTGATTTTTATTTTTCACTTAGAACTTTAAGGATAATTTAATATTGAATATTTAATGGAATATATGGGATACGCTCAACACATATCATTATGTAGTAAATAATTATTTTGATCGGCAATAGACACTCCCAAATGTAATATAATCTTAATGACATGCAGTTTTTCTTATTTCAATTAGAGTGGAATTATTACCTATTGCTATATCATTTTATTAATAAAAATATATGTAATAGGTGCATGTTGGTGGGAGAAATAAATGCTTAGTGTATTTAATTAGCTTTATTATAGATATAGATTATCAATGATGCAAGTACTCTTTTTTTGTTACATATATACGACAGGGCATCAAGCCAATGATATAAGAACTCTAAATAAATTGTTTTCTACAACATAAAATTAAGCATAGAGTTTTTTAAATTATATGTATATATTGGAACTTTTATTGTATGTTGACGGGATTGTCATCTTTATATTTTGGTGGTAGCCCCCTCTACCAAGTTTTGTTTCCAAAGTTTAAGGTTTTGTGTTCTGTTTTGTTTATAAGAAGTTGATAGGATCTATACTGAGAATTAGAACACCAATAAACAAATAAATCTACGTACCTTATTGATTTGCGTTCTTCCTTGTTGATCCAACATCATTCCCCATTCTTCTTGATGGTACCAGGAGATTTCAGAACCGGGGAGGGGGGTTTGAATCAATTCTTTTTCTTTTCTTTTTATTTAGAGGCTACAAACTGAGTGCATAGATTAAAAAAATCTCAAGCAGAATAAATATAAGTAATGAAAATCTACTAATAAAATATGAGATAATTTAACTTTTTTTATAAGTGCAGTGAAATGAGTAAATATAAAAAAAGAAAGGGAGAGAAGGACTTAGCATAGCAAGATTTATACTAGTTCGACTTCTAATTTTGAAGTCTACATTCAATTTTCACCAATCGGTGAGATTCTACTAAGCTTCAAACAAAAACTATTATAGGAGTTTTCTTCAGTTGCACCATATACTCTTTCAAAGCCTTTACCATTTGTGAATATTTCACTTCAAAGCTATCTCGCCAAAGCACTCACAACACAAATACAAATAGTATGCCCAATATCCCAAATAGCTATAAAAAAAGGTGATCTATGACATACAAGAATTACTTTTCGAATAATAGTGTAAATGACACAATTGCTAAAGCTGATTTCAAAGTTCCCCTATTTTGTATATTAGTGCGTAGTATATCTATGAAAGAAGGGTTGTGTGTTTGCTTTTAAAAGACTGACTAACTCCCTTGATTGAGCAATCTTTTCCATCCATATTTGATGCTCCTCAACAATTGTATAACAACGTTCCTAGTTCAGCAATGATGGCCCAGATCTTCTCTTCATTT
This sequence comes from Dalbergia cultrata, assembly GCA_031216105.1. Lineage (NCBI taxonomy): Eukaryota > Viridiplantae > Streptophyta > Magnoliopsida > Fabales > Fabaceae > Dalbergia > Dalbergia cultrata. The sequence goes on from CM062345.1 coordinate 12,823,212, forward strand.
GCCCTTGAATTATGATTGGTCTTAACTTGTTCCACATCCCATGGTTGGATTTTTTCTTTGTATAATTTCTTTTGTTGAGATATGATCCTGTTATTGAGAGAGACATATGCAGATCCTTTTTCCCTTTTTTTGTGCTTAGAGTGATATTTGGTATACAACTAAATTGCACAATAAATACACATTATACACTTTATTACCATTGGATTTGATGAATAAGTGGGATGAGTGGGACCACACATCACATCCAATAGTGATAAGGTGTGTGGTGTGCATTTGTTGTACAATTTAGTTATACATCAAACATTATTCTTATGCTTAACATGTACTAGTGGGGATAAGGGAGGACCAATTATTATAATTATTACTTCCTAATCACATGTGCTATAAGCTGCAATTGAATATTTAACACTGAGACACAGTATTATTTCCCTTTATTTTTGAGTTGCTTGACAAACTAATCCAGAATATATGTTTATTGTTCCCTGTAATTTGTCATCAATATTACTAAAAATTCTTAAGCCAACTCGTCCGTTTGAATATTCACCTAAGGTGGGATTTCTTCTAGTATTTGATGGTTCTTGATGGTCATTAAACTTGTTCAAGTCCTCTCATGGGTTCAAATGGTTTAACGAACCTGAAAACATGCATATGTGCATCCTAGCCTTTTGATGTCTTTGAGTGCTTTGTATGACCAAATCTAATGAAATGGATGAACTCTCTTCTTTACAAGGGTATGGCTGAATAAGACATCCAAGTGGGGATTTTTGAAGTATAATCACTTAGAGTTGGCCTATACCACTTCTAGTGAATAAAGAGATATTTGTTCGAGGAAGAAACTAAAAGGTGTATTTGAGATTCTGTAATCAAATTTTTATTTGAGTTTTATGGTTTGACGGAATATATTGATTCTCAATTATATTTTGTAAACGGTTTATTTTTTGTGCTCTTGTAGATTTTAAAAGAGAAAAATATGGTTGTTACCACCAGATTAAAAGTGGATTGATAATGATGAATTAGGTTTAATTGGGCCTATAAATGGTATGAGGAATTGGGCTAAATATCCTCTTATATATTTGGGCTGCAACGGTTATTACGGCTAAGTCACAGCAAGCCATGATAAGAGATTAAAGTCAGTTAATGATAGGGCTCAGACGTTACTAGCCATGGCAAGCATATGATAACGGTTACTCAAAGAGCGGAGCCGTGGTGAGTATGAATGGAGTTTAAAGCGGGAACAATTATTACTCAAAGTTGGTAAGATTTCGGGATAGATACCGAGCCGTGATAACTGCTCATTTGAAATGAATTCTACAAACAATTATCTTAGCTGTGGAAATTTGAAATATGGAATGGTTGCCGATTCTAAGAACCAGAAGAATTTGTGATAACCGTATTTGTCATGAAAGCTTATTTGAAACCTCGGGATCATTATAAAAGAAGGAATGAAGAAGAGAAGTGGGATGACAAGTCAAGAATACACAAGTCTTTACAAATTTTCATTTAAACTTTTGTTTTAGGTGTAGTCTAGCATAGATTATCAACTTTGTAATTTTAGTTTCCATGTTCTTTTGTGTTGTTGTTGATGTTGTACCTCTCTTTGTCATCAATAAAATATATTTTCACTATCAATCCTAGTCCAAAGCTCAAATTCTCTTTGAGTGTTTGGAGAAGCCATAATCAAGGAGTAGATTCCCCTCTTTGATGAAATCGTCTGATATTTGAGATCAAGGTATTTTTGCTTCTTGGCTTAGTTTATTGATTTAACTTAGCCGAACAATATTTACCGTAAACATATTTTTGGCACACTTGGTGGGACCAAGGATTGATATAAAAAAATTTCAATCTCAAGGTTTAAATTATAAGTGGCGCAAGGAGTTACGATTTTCAAACATGAGTACTCCTGGTGCAATGTTGACAAACACTAAACATGGGAACCGAAAGGGAGACGATAATACGGTTAGTTCTCCGGCGAATGAATCAGTTTCTAGTTTGCCGGAAAATGCTGCCGCTTCTGTTTCTCGTAAAAATGGAACTACAAATTCAACGTTTGTACCTAAGAACCATGAGGATAAATAGCCCATGACTATTTCCACATCATTTATTAGGCAGCAAATAGAACTAGGAGTGAATGATGTAATGTTGAAGGTATCAAAACAACTCCCAGATATTGTAAAACCTATGGTGATGAATGTCTTGTAGGGAAACAGTTATAATCTTAATAAGGGGATGATTCAAAATGACACAACAGGTATGAGTCCTATGCAACCGTACGTGAACCTTGGAGGGCATGTAAACTTAGTTAGGAGGGGCCTATAAATGCATCTGGACATTTAGGCTTACCACCAGTTGTAAATGATTATCCCGGCATGAATGCAAATCAGTCGTGGAATATGGCTAATGGAATAGAGCAGAATATGATAAATGGATTTGGCATGGATGGATCATGGGCTTTTGCACCATATTCTATGGTACCTCAAGAAAGAAATCCTTCTATGGGACCTAAGAATTATGATGCTGGCTTAAATCAAATGGCAAATTACATGGGTCCAACACCAGATCAGCCATGGAATGCCCCAACTCAAGGCCCCAATGTCATGTGTGATCAAGAAGGGCTAAGACCGAGACAGCCGTGTGGAAATTTAAATAATCAAATTGGTGATCAAAGAAGGATGGGTCCTCAATTTTTGGATCCGAATGTAATTGCTGATGCTATGAGGCATTATTTTGGGGTCCAATTGAGACCGTTGGAAAAGCCTATCTATAGAAGACCATATCTAGAGTGGGTAGATAAGGTACCTTTTCTGCGTGGTTTCAGGGTTCCTGACTTTGCCTCATTCTCTGGCAAAGATGGAAGATCCTCAATGGAGCATGTCAGTAAATTTCTAGCACAATGTGCTGAGGCAGGACAAAACGAAGCATTACGATTGCAATTGTTTCCTTTATCTTTGACTGGTACAGCTTTTTCGTGGTATTCTTCTTTATCTCCTAATTCAATCCATAATTGGATGCACATGGAGAGTCCATTTCATGATCGCTTTTACAAACCGTTACTAGAAGCTTTGATTTTGGATCTGTTTGGACTTAAACAGCAAGTAAATGAACCAGTCTTTGATTTCATTGAAAGATTTAAGAAATTAAGGAGTAAATGCAGTGTCCAATTACCTAAATCCGATTGCACATCCATTACCGTGAATAATATGCATCCACAACTCAGAGAAAAGTTAATCGTCTCAGAGTATGGTGATCTCTATTAACTGGTGTGGAAAGCTTCTAGGGTTGAACAATTTATTCATGAGAGAGATCAAAGACGGTCACACAAGATTGGTGGTATACCTTCTAATTTCATATCTGTTATTGAATACGAGTCTGATAAAGAGTTTTGTGAAGAACAGATGTCTTTAGAAGGCGAAGTTATGGCAGCCGAGATAGTCAAGGGTAAGCCGTATTCATGCCCTGCACTAACTCTAGCTAAGGGAAAAGAAAAACTTAGGCCAGAACAAAAAGAGGGATATTTATTTGATATCACAAAGGCATATCATATTTTTGATTTCTTATTGAAGGATAAGCAATTGAAGCTACCTCAAGGCCATAAGATCTATTCCCCTGAACAACTAAAAAATAGAAAATACTATAAGTGGCATAATTCTGACTCTTATTCTACAATTAATTGTCTAATATTCAAGGGGAGCCATACGAAAGGCATTGAAAAAGGGAGATTGAAGTTGCCATAAAAGAAGGTGCCTAGTATGACAGTAGACACGAATCCATTTCCCACGGCTGCCATCAACATGGTGTCAGTGCCTAATTCCAGCCGAGGAGATGAAGAACTCAAGGAAGGTGTAAGTATAAGAAAGATGAAAAAAATGTGGAAGCCGAAGTCTATGATAGCAAAAGAGGAATCAAATAGAGGAGTTGGATCTGGTGCAGCCGCGCAAGTAAGGACAAAGAATGGTGGAAACACAGAAAATCAAAGAGGTACTATTTTTAATCATTTAAGTTTCCCAGTATAGTAAGTTAATTATGCTAGGGGGCATAATATGCTCCAATTCAATAATGTGATGAGTCGTAGTATTCATGGAGGAAGGAATGATAGGTTTCAAAGGAATTTGTTCCGAGGATTTGGTTACCATAAAAATGTACCTTATCCCAGAAACTTCAGATGAAGAGATTATTTCAATACTTGCCTCGGGTAACCAATCACCCCCTTCCTAGAGAAAATAGGCGAGCTGTTGAGTTGAGTTACTCAAGAGGTCAACCGGCCATGAAAATTATTGCAAAGGATGATAAGAAGTTTCAGCCAAAGCACATGATCAAACCAAAGATTCATCCAAATCAATTAGGATGGAAAACTGTTGAAGCAAATAAGAAAAAGAAAGAAAATGAAGAGGTGAAGGTGCTCACAAAATCCCAGAAATGCCGGTTGCAAAGAAAAAGAGCATGTCTAAAGGTGAAAGAGAAGTTACAATCTGGAAAAAGGAAAACTCCTGTCACAGTTGATGTTGATGGTAAAAGAAAGAAAGAAACGGAAGCAATATTAGCAATGTAGAAGTTATGTTTTGGTGAGACATCCCAAGACAATACTATGCAAAAAGGTAGTTATTTGGAGGATGAGTCTGATGATGATGATTTAGATGATTTGTTGATAATTGCAAATGATGAAGATTTAGACATGATGGCAGTTGTTGGAGTTTTGCCATTGAAGTTTACAGTTGATGAAAAGCAAGTGTTTTAGAAGGAGATGTGATGGTGGAGGAAGTAGAATACATCTCAATTATCTTTGAAAAAGAAAAAGAAGAGCAAATAAAAGATGATCCAGTGATAGTGTTCAAAAGGCTAGAAAAACCTCGCCATTTGAAGCCGCTTTACATTAAAGCTCTGGTTGATGGAAAACTGGTTTCATGGGTTTTAGTTGATGGAGGAGCAATAATGAATGTTATGCGCCTCGGAGTCTTGAAAAGGTTAGGGAAGAATGTTGCAGATCTAAAAGAAACCAATATGAAAATGACCAACTTTACTGGGGGAACTACCTCAGCCATTGGAATCTACATTGCTAAACTAAGTGTAGGTTCTAAAATGGCTAATACAGTATTTTTTGTGGTAGATGCAAAACCAGGTTATTCTTTACTTTTAGGGCGAGATTGGATTCATGCTAATGAGTGTGTACCTTCTACACTACATCAGTGCTGATGTTTTGGAATCAAGGGAGAGTAAAGGTAGTTCAACCTAACTAGAGACCTTTTGTCGCGGAGGTCAAGATGGTGGAAGCAAGCTATTATGATCTGGAGTTCCAACCTCTATCAATTGAATCCAGAGAAGACGAGGATTTGATCAAAGCAGTGAATTTTACTGCTAGAGGTTTTCAGACTGAGGTTCAGGCCGAGCCATGGCCTTGTCTAGAGTTATTTAATGAATACGAACCGTGAAGAGTTGGTATAAGAAGTCTTGCAATGGCTGCAGACCTATTCTACTGAATGCAGAATCATGGACTGTGTTCAGCAGAATAAGGCAACCGAAAAGATGTTGATGAAGATGAAGAAGAAGATGAATATCCATCCATAAAGAAAAATTAGTCCATGTTTGAAGCTTAAGATCCATTACTAGAAGTCAACTTGGGTACAGAACACGAACCAAGGATGACTAAGATCAGTAGGTTATTGAGCAAGGAGTGTCAAACAAAATTAGTGCAATTGATCCAACAATACAAAGACTGTTTTGCATGGGATTATCATGAGATACTTAGCCTGCCAAGAGAATTAGTTGAGCACCGTTTGCCTATCAAGGAAGGGTACAAACTATTCAGACAGCCGCTGTGACGTATTAATCTAGAGTTACAGCAGAAGATCAAACAAGAGATTGAGAGATTGTTAAAGGCTGGATTTATAAGAATAGCTAGGTATGTTGAATGGTTGTCAAACATTGTGCTTGTAATTAAAAAGAATGGTCAGGTCAGAGTTTGTATTGATTTTAGAAATTTGAACTTGGCTATGCTTAAGGATGAATACGTCATGCCTGTGGCAAACATGTTAATTGATTCTGCTGCTAAAAATGAAATTATGTCATTTATGGATGGTTATTTAGGGTATAATCAAATTCTAGTTGCTAGTGATGATGTACACAAAATTGCATTCCATTGCCTTGGAGCTATTGGTATTTTTTAATGGGTAGTTATGTCATTCGGTTTGAAAAATGCTAAAGCAACATATCAGAAGGCAATGAATGCTATTTTTCATGATTTAATTGGTAAGAATATGGAAGTATATATAGATGATGTAATGGTTAAATCAACCGAATTTCAAAAACATTTAGCCGATTTAGAACAGGCATTCATTAGAATGAGGAAACATTCATTAAAAATGAATCTGACTAAATATGCTTTTGGTGTCTCAGCTGGTAACTTCCTTGGTTTCTTAGTACATCATCAAGGTATTGAAATTGATAAAAACAAAGCTAAAGCAGTATTAGAAGCAAGACCTCTAAGTAACAAGAAAGAGTTACAAAGTCTTATTGGAAATATCAATTTTATGAGGAGGTTTATTACTAATTCTGCTAGAAAAATGAAGGCCTTTTCTTTATTATTAAAGTTAAAACAAATTGAAGAATTTGTTTTGGGAAAAGAGCAACAATTAGCTTTTGATTAAATTAAGAAATGTTTAGCGAGCTCACCAGTTTTAGTACCACCTGTTACTGAAAGGCCACTAAAGTTATATATATCAGCATCAAAGGATTCAATTGGAAGTTTATTAGCCTAGGATTCAAAAGATAGCACAGAAAGAACAATATATTATTTAAGTCGTACACTTAATAATGCTGAAACAAGGTACACACCAATTGAGAAACTTTGTTTATCTTTGTTTCATGCTTGTACTAAACTAGAATACTATTTGTTGCCTAGAGAAGTACTGGTTAACTGTAGAGTAGATATAGTAAGGTATTTTTTAAATTGACCAGTACTTCAAGGTCGTTTGATGAAGTGGGCTATTAAATTAAATGCTTTTGCTCTTAAGTACATGCCTATGAAAGCTGTGAAAGGACAAGCTCTGGCTGACTTTTTAGCTAAACATCCTTGTATTGATGTAGTAGATCCTTTAGATGAATATCAAAACATGGTTGCAACTCAACCGTGGATATTGTCATTTGATGGATCCAAGCATAGAAAAGGAACTGGGGCTGAAGTAGTTATTACAAATCCTGATGGCAAGGATGATAAGCATGTATTTAAGTTAGATATTCATTGTTCTAACAACCAATCAGAATATGAGGCTTTGTTAGCTGGACTTCGGTTTTTAAGTGCAATAAGGGTGCAAACAATTAAAATAAGAGGTGATTCATAATTAGTTGTTAGTCAAATTTTAGGTGATTATAGGTGTAGCAGTCTAGAATTAACCTCTTATTTGGAAGAAGTGTTGGAGTTAATATCTGAGTTTTCAGATGTAATAATAGTTCATGTCCTTAGAAAAGAGAATGAACTTGCTAATCAATTAGCTAAGCATGCTTCAGGGTATAGATTAATGTGTGGAGGAGTAATGATGAGTAATGTTGGTTTACAGCCGAGGGTATCAGATTGGAGAGAGGAGATTATAAGATAATTGTTAGATCCTTCGGCTAAAACAGAATTTAAAATAAAACAGCGTGCTTTGAATTTTATTCTAGTGGATAATGAATTATTTAAAAGAACACAGAAAGGGGTGTTATTAAGATGTACAAGCTTGGATGAAGCTATGAAAGTCATGGGAGAGGTGCATGAAGGAGTTTGTGGTGCACATAAATCTGGTGGCAAAATGAAGTGGTTGATTTATCGTTATGCTTATTATTGGCCAACGATAACGGCTGATTATTTTGACTTTGCTAAAGGTTGTGAAGAGTGTTAGAAATATGGTCCTTTACAAAGTATACTAGCTAAGGGATTACATACCATTGTGAAGTCGTGGCCATTTCGTGAATGGGCTATGGATTTAATTTGTAAAATTTATCCTCCTTCATCTAAGTAGTATTCTTTTATAATTGTAGCCATAGATTATTTCACTAAATGGGTTGAGGCTCAGCCAATGGTTAAAGTCACACAAGCTGAAGTTATTAGGTTTATTTAGAACCAAATTATACATCGGTTTGGTATTCCGGAGGCTATCACGGCTGACCAAGGAACCATGTTCACAGGTGATAAGGTGAAAGCTTTTGTTGCCCATTATGGGATAAAATTAGTTCATTCTTCAACTTATTATGCTCAAGCAAATGGACAAGTCAAGGCTACTAATAGAGTGCTTATTGACATAATTAAGAGATTTGTTAAAAGTTAACCATGAAAATGGCATGAGACCTTATCTAAGACATTGTGGGCTTACAGGAATTCTAGGAGTACGGCTATTGGTTTAACACCATTTAGGTTGACTTATGGACAAGATGCAATTTTTCCTCTAGAGATTAATGTGAAGTCTCTTAGAGTGGCAAAGCAACATTATTTGAGTCCAAATGAATACAATCAAGCCATGTTTCAGGAATTAGATAATGTGAATGAAGATAGATTAATGGTTTTAGAAAACATCCAGGCTAATGAAATTAAAGTTGCTAAGACTTACAACAAGAAGGTTAAAAAGAAATCTTTTTTTGAAGGTGATTTAGTTTGGAAAGTTGTGTTGCCTTTGGGATTTAAGGATGCAAGTCTTGGTAAATGGTCACCTAATTGGAAAGGACCTTTCATAATTAGCCAGGTTATTTATGGTGGAGCTTATTGTTTGGTTACATTAGAAGGAAAAGAATTAGCAGTGAGTATAAATGGAAGATTCTTAAAGAAATATTACCTTTCTATTTGGGAAACCAAAAGTGCTCATATTCCATAAAATGTTGAAAGTCTTGATTACATGTCAATCTAGTTAACAAATGCTAATGAAACCTATAGGGTAAGACTACAAGTCTATTGATTAGAAGAAGACTTTGGATCAGTTATTGTAGTGGTGGCCATGGCTTCTGTAGGATCAAGTGGCAAAGAATCAGAATTATCTTGTACACCACCCAACATTTCTTGAAAGTCAATTTCTGTATGAGGTGAAGAGGCTTCTACTTCTGGGTTGTCAGATGTATATTCAGATGCAATAGCCATCACAGGATCTATGGTTGTCTTTGGGTCTAGCATCTGAATAGGGGAAGCTGTGACCACTTGAACGGCTGTGGGATTAATCGCCTCGGCTATCTGTGGGTCAAGATCAATTGTTGGAATAAAGGCAGTGATGGCTAAATCTAAAAGAGATTTAAAAGATGGTTATTTTAGTTCAAGTTTTAGACGCAAAAAATTGAGTTGCTAAAATAATTATAGATTACCTTTAGATAATTCTTTATCGACTGGAAGCTTGAAGCGAATTTCTTGCCATAGGAGGTTGGCTCAATGTATTTGCTACTTTCCATCATTAAAATCTTTCTCCAGGAATGGTTTTTGTAGGGTGAGAGATTTAATGTCTTTATCCAGAGCTGTGGCTTGATTACATAATTGAAGCTGCTCACTATGAGTTTGTTGGAGTTGATGAGATAAAGTTTTTTCCTGAGGAAGCAAGGCTTCTAATTCAGCCTCCATTTGAGCGATACTACTTCTTAAGAATGCGATCCTTTCATTAGTAGCCTTTTGTTTCTCAGAATCTTCAACCCTTTTATTTTCCTGTTCAATGAAAGCTGAGGTGAGTTTCTGTTTTTGGTCAGACAAATCAGCAAGCCGAGTCAATTTATGCTCGCTGTGGCTGATTCTTTTCTTGCTAGCTTCCAAATGATGATTCATGTCCACCAGTAGTATACCCATTTCAATATGTTGTGCTTTGGTTGATTCCAGCACATTGTCATTAGAAGAGTTGGCTATACGGTTGAGACTTTCTTGGAGAAAGTTAAGAGTGTTTGAATCCGGGATTTCATCCATCTCCAAGATATTTGCTATGGCCTCACAGATAGCTTCAGTAGGAGAACCTTCCCTTTCTCCTGGTAATACTATAGCAGGGGTATTGAAGTATTTGGCCAAATCTTTTGCAGAGATATGTGGCGGTTGATTATATTGAGTAGGAGTTGTAGGAACAGCCTCATTTGATTTAGGGTTTGTGATATTGGCCTCATTATCACTTGCCTCGGCTAAGATAATTGCTTGATCGGCTAGTGTATTGATATCAACTATGGATTGAGGGGATCTTGTTTTTTGCAATTTTTAGAGTTAAGGAGGTTAGATTAACTACCAAACTTTGAGGAAAAAGATGTGATAGCCATAAAATGTTTATATACCTGGGGTGTGGTAGTTGTAATTTGGTTGGAAGGAGAACCTTGCCCAGAAGATCTAGTAACTCTCTTGGGTAGCTCGGCTACTGCAGAAGTCTTTTTCTTACGTTTAGGAGAAGGAGTTACTATCATGGCTACAGAAACTAATGTCAAATTATGAGTATTCTTAGAAGGTAAGGTGATTCAAAGAAAGAAATAGTGTTATACCTGGTGCAGGCAAGTCAATTGTATATGTAGGAGTAGTTCTCTGTCTTCTCTTTCTCTGTGGTAGGTCTACATTAGCTTTGTACATTTTGTCTATGTAAGATTGAAGATCATCTTTGAAGATTGTTGATGATAAGATTCTCCATCATTCTAAGAAGTTAAGAGTCTCTGATGGTTCCGGATTATAAGTCATGAACCGGAAGTTGAGGAAAGTTTCTTGTTGTTCTCTTTCCATCTTTTTCATTTGTTCCATACTCAAGAGAGGGCGTTCAACTGATGAGAGTATGGTGGCAGATTGAGCAGGGATGTCTTGATGAAACCCAGTTGCTATGCAAAAAATTAGGGACAATACGGCTCAGCTGAGGTTTTATACCTCCCGGAAGTTGGTTTTAAACTACTCAGCAGATCACGTGGGAAAAGAACAAAAGGGAGATTGTCTTGTAACAGGACAATGTCCTGTCCTGAAGCAATATAATGGTCTACCCTAATCCAATTAGGGCCAAATCTCGTGTCACGATAAGGGAAATAGTCTAAGCTTTGCCGTGGTGGAAGTTCAAAGAGTTTGGCAACAATTTCGTGGTTGGTCATGATGGTAACAAGAACTGAAACAAAAAGATTGCCATAGATAGCAGGGAGAGGAGTTTCTAAAGAGTCGGTTGGGATGAATTTAGGAAGGTATATGTTAGCCCATAAGTTCAAAAACCAAAATGGGCCTTGAATGTTTTCTATATGATTCCTTTTCCTTAATTCTTCCACCATATTAGACATTCCTCTATAAAAAGTAGCTAAGAAGAATGATCCTAAGGATAGATGTCTGTCTGACATAATGGCAGCTACTACATATGAATAATCTAGCACAACAGCAGTGGAGCTAGTGCAGAAGAAATACTTACATAACCAGAAGAGTAGAAAAGTTGCGTGCTCATTCTCATTTACTGGACCAGAAGTATAGGAATTGGACCGTAGGAAATTGGAATAGGGTGCCAATTTTTTGTTAAATTTTATACCCAAATTATCCCTAAAACGGTCACCAGGGAATGGGATGGGTCCCCTACGACAGTTAATCCAAGAATCGCTACTACATCCATCAAAGTTAGGGTCAGCATACCAAAAGGGAATATGAACCCATTGATGCTATGGTTCCAGAAGCCTAGCAAGGAGAAGATGAAGTGGGGGTTGCACAGGTACTCCTTGATGCTCAGTTTAATCATGTTGTAAATACCCTACTTGGTCCATTCTCTCCCTCTAGTTGCAGAAATTCTGTTATACCAGTCTTCATATCCTGGAGTTAGATGAGGCCACGATCGAAAATCAGCTGGGCATTTAGAAATATCAAACCATTCTTCTGTGATTAGCATCCGATTGTCAAAGGATGCCAAGAAGTGGTTGATAAGTTCCCGTCCAGAATCTAGGTCTAGCAGAATCGGGCTCAAGCGATAAGTTTGAATGTCTTCGTTGTAAGGTAAGAAAGTTCCCATTTTTGTGATATAGAAAGTGTGGAAGTGAAAGAGGATGACTGAGAACTGAAGGCAATCAAATTTAGTCAAAATAAGAGAATCCGTAAAGAAAAGTTGAGAAAAGGATTTGAAGAGGGGAAATGATGTTGAAAGCATAAAAGGGCGTTATAATGATTAGAAGATAAGTTTGTTGTTCTATTTCCACATTTATAGGAAGTTTGTTTAACGGATTTGTTATTAATTAGGGTTGATGATGTATCCATTACACCTATTAATCCAATTTTACTCTTTGGTTTATGGGTGTAGGGGGCATATGTTACCACCAGATTAAAAGTGAATTGATAATGATGAATTGGGTTTAATTGGGCCTATAAATGGTATGAGGAATTAGGCTAAATATCCTCTTATATATTTGGGCTGCAACGGTTATTACGGCTAAGTCACAGCGAGCCATGATAAGAGGTTAAAGTCAGTTAATGATAGGGCTCGGAAGTTACTAGCCATGACAAGCATATGATAACGATTACTCAAAGAGTGGAGTCGTGGTGAGTATGAATGGAGTTTAAAGTGTGAACAGTTATTACTCAAAGTTGGTAAGATTTCGGGATACATACCGAGCCGTGATAACTACTCATTTGAAATAAATTCTATAAACAGTTATGTTAGCTGTGGAAATTTGAAATATGGAATGGTTGCCAATTCCAAGAACCAAATGAATTCGTGATAACCGTATTTGTCATGAAAGCTGATTTGAAACCTCAGGATCATTATAAGAGAAGGAATGAAGAAGAGAAGTGGGATGACAAGTCAAGAATACACAAGTCTTTACAAATTTTCATTTGAACTTTTGTTTTAGGTGTAGTCTAGCATAGATTATCAACTTTGTAATTTTAGTTTCCATATTCTTTTGTGTTGTTGTTGATGTTGTACTTCTCTTTGTCATCAATAAAATATATTTTCACTATCAATCCTAGTCCAAAGCTCACATTCTCTTTGGGTATTTGGAGAAATCAAAATCAAGGAGTAAATTCCCTTCTTTGATGAAATCGTCTGACATTTGGGATCAAGGTATTTTTGCTTCTTGGCTTAGTTTATTGATTTAACTTAGCCGAACAATATTTACCGTAAACAATGGTAAAACAACCATACCCAAATGAAATCCTAGAATCAAAATAATTTCTAAAATTTGGAGTGATGAGCAAATCGGGATAGCCCCTAGTGAAAAATTCATAACTCGGTTTCTAGACTCCGATTGATGATATTCCAATTTCTTATATTAGGAAAGCTAATTACATAGATCCATGTGATTGTTTTAGTTTGGTAGTCTTATGCCTTCTAGAAAATTTACCAAAAATTCGTAGTAGAGGCCCCACTTGCTACTGTTTTTAATCTAGGCAATATGCGATAAAAAATTGTAAAATTAGAGTAACATAACTCAAATTCGAGTGAAATAAATTTTAAATGAAAGATGACATAATAATCTAGTATTCTGGACATTTTTAGAGCCAGAATCCTTATAGTATTTTTTTGAAATTGTTTGGGCGCGAAATTAATTGGCCTTTGTATAGGATTTTTAGCAAATTGTGTAGCTATGACTCAAATTTGATTTCTTGGAAAGCTTCATGAATCAGAATCATCCCCATAATATTAAATTAAAATTCCAAGCATAAAAGTCATAGTAGAATTTGCTAAAATAACCATCAAATCTGTTAGGAAATGAAAAATTAGAAGATGTTTAATAGTGTTGGAAAAATATGTTTGAAATATTTTGACAAATTCTCATGCTTTAGGGACTAAAATAAGGGTCAGAATATAATACTAACACAGTAAATAATTTTAAGGATATTATAATCATCATAAAGAAAAGAATAAAAAAGGGGTCTTATAACTCTATCATACAAATCCATAAAAAAAAACTAGAACATATATGGAAATCCTAAGTTATTAGGAAGTGTTTTTATCGATAAAATTGCCAGGTATTTTATGGTGATGTGAATTGCTAGTTATGAGACTTGTGTTGTATAAATACCCTTCTTGTAGATTGAATCATTTGAGCAATACATTTACCCAAAATCATATTTCTATGATCACTTCCTCTTCTGTCTTTTCTCTCAGTCTTTTGCACCTTTACACATAACATGTGAGGATTCTATTAATGAATGTAGGGCAAATTTCATTTCCAGTTTTAAAGGACAAGAACCGTAATTCTAACCAGAACATTATATTCATAAACACACATATATCACTTGTATAAACTAAAGCTGCCATTACTTGACAATACTTTACAAAATAATTACACGGAAATTTGAAGTGAAAGCAACTTCTGATTCCCCTTATTTATTCTATCCTTAACCAAGGCCCAAGGGCAAATTACTAAAACTTTGTCATCCTATTTGTTCTAGAAAATGTGCACAAAATCCTCCCTTTGAAAATGACAATCAAAACTTGATCTTGGATATGCAGCTGGAATAAGCATGGAGGGTACCTTTCTTAATCTTAAAAGAGATGCCACATGCGATATAAACTGTGGCCTTCAACTTCAAAATCTTAAGCATAATTACTTTCCCAGGAAGTGTTGTCTTTGATGTAAGATTAAAGGCTCCAGCTCCAATCTCTGTGAAAAAATTGGGTTCAGATACCAACTTTTGAGTCATGACACCCGCAGTAGCTGTCACATTTATCGTGCTACGCGCAGGCACAAGATTTGTTACTAAGGGAACTTCGGCTACAATGGTATCATGATAACTAATATACCCAGTGGAATTTATGTACTTGAAGCTTCCGTAGTTTCGATTCCCTATTATGATCACAAGGCCAAGAGGCACAACGGTTACATTGGGTTGAAGAAGCTCAAAGTTTTCAAGGCCAACGGGGTGGATACTTACATCTGGGCCCTTGGGCTTAGATATGGTAAGACTTAAGGTCACAATTATGGCGGCAACAATGATCAAGAAAAATAACAACACAAAGACCCACATTCTGAGCCTTCTTGGAGCCATGGTTTCTGCTTTGGGGTAATCATGAGGATGATTGGGGCCATCTAAAACTTGCTTTATAGGAAAACTAGATACAGATGTAGACGACATTGTGAATTGGTATTTTTGTACTATTGGATTTTCTTTGTTTTCATGTGATTACACGAATCACTTTGCTATTTATAGTGTGTGATGTATAATCCACACATCTAGTGAGATTATAAAGCTCAATTTTGCCTTGGTGCAGTTGGCTTAAGTCAAAATCAGAAGTTGCATGTGACCTAAATCTTCGGCAACTGATTCCTAACAAGAGAACATACCCACTAGAGCAAATTGACGTAACAATGTGATATATGGTTCAAATTGATGTAACAATGTGATATATGGTCTTGAATTTTCAAACCATTTATCAAGTGGTCAAATTATTATGCAAGAAGAATCAAAATCCAATTTGATTTCTTCGTTATCTTTACTACTAGTACACAACTAGTATCTAACTTGATTACTTCATCAACTTTACAACTAGTATACAACTTGAATTTCTAGATTCAACCTTTGCTACTACAAGTGGATCAAGCATTTAATAATTTTTGTTTGGATGCACGCAACAAAAACTCTATAAATAGATCTTGGTTCACTAGCTCTCAACACCCAACAATAATTCAATTCTCTTTTCCTCTTTTCTAAGCATTCAGAGAGTCATGTGTTTCTCTCAATATTGTGAGTTAAGAGTATACATTAGAGAGAAAAATACTGTGAAGTATTTTGGATGTATTTGGGATTTGGGTTTGAGTGAAGTGTAAACAATTTTTGTATTCTCCATCATATTTTCATAGTGAAGTATTTAGTTGTCACCTTTGGACATGGATGTAGGTTATTTGTTGAACCATGTTAATCATTTGTGTCATGTTTACTTTACGTTTACACATACTCTATTTGTGCCTTTTGGACATGTCATTTTATAAGAAATAATTATGGTTGATTAGTAGTGAGGAGATTTGATACAATGGTTAATTCGTTAAACTGGGCTCATACTATATCTGTCAGTGTATTAATATATCTAACCAAGTAAATACTTGACTTTTTGTTATTCATCGCAATAACTATTTTTTTGGTACAGATTCATCGCAATGACTGTTTTTTGGTTCATAAATTTTCATATTGATGAGTAAGTACCTTTATTAAGATATATGTCTAGATCATAGAAAAGAGTGGACCTTCTCTCATTGATCTTAAAATTTTTCATAAAAAAAATAATTGCAATAATTTTAAAGACTCAATTTTTCACTACAACATTTCTTAGCTATGGCAACGCTAAATTTGGCAATGCCAAAGAAACCGTTGCTTAAAAAGGTCTACGGCCACGATTTATTTTACTGTTGTTAGTGTAATGGAATTTATATAGTATTTTATTGCAACCATGTAAAACCGTTCTCTTAGTATATATAAGCAACGGTTTATGACCTGTTGTATTGTTTTTATTTTAGACAACGCTTATTTAGATGTTGCTTATATAAATTTACAAATGATACGGTTAAAAACCGTTGCTAACACACATCAAATTCAGAGTGCATATGAAAAACCGTTCCCTGATGTATTATATCTACTAAGGCGGGAACAAAATTCACTTTCCCACCCATATTTGTTAAAACTCTCTTCCTAACCTAAAAGAACACATTTTGGCCCAAAACAAAAAAGGGGAAGGAAACTTTTGCTACCAAAAACCTAGCCAACAAAGAGAATGGGAAAGGGAAACCACTACGCAAGTTTCTCGCTTCGAGCGCCGGTGAAGGAGCCTGAATCGTCCCCTCCCAGTGTTCGCCGCCTTCTTTGTTGTCGCCACTGCACTGGGAATGCCATGTTTGTTTCCTCGTCTTTGGAAAGCATCGCGTCCTCTTGGCCACCGCCCTTTTCCTCCATTACAAGTGGTTGTTAATCCGGTGGTGTTGCTTCGCGCCTATTGCTCTGCCATCATCCCCGATCGTCCTGGAATGGTGGATTCCCGAGAATGCTGAAGGCGATTTTTGGAGCAGAAGGTGTGGTCATTGAGCCGCCGCCAGTCTCTCTCTCTCTCCAGGTATGCTTTCTCACACACATTTTGTTATCTCCAGTCAGTCTCGCTGTTATTGCTGCTTTCTCATCACAGATTCGCTGTTCGCACTTCTATTAGAGACGCCGACGCTGCTGACACCGAAGAAGAGTCGTTGAGGTTGGTAAGGGAGGACTCTGAGGCGTTTGAATTGGGGGAACAGAAAAAATTCTTCGTGGATTTACTTCACCGCTATTCTGGGAACGTTGCTGTTTTTGCTCAATATGGCCTGGATTGATAACTCAAGGGGCTTCGGCAAGGCTTTCGTTGATGCTGTTTCAGGGGTTTCCAGTAGTCATGAGGTAGGTGGTTTAAATGGCTTGACTATGAACTTGATTTAAGAGAGGGATAAAATGACTTCACTTTGATACTTGTTATGTTGAAATGATTTATGTTTAGATATTTATATTCTGAACGGTGGATTTGAATACCCATTAATGAGTTAAATTTAAGATTTGTTGATTTTTGGTTGCAATCCTACCTGAAAGCATCTTTGTTTAGCTCTGCAGGCCATGTTATTAAATAAAACTGTGATGCAGAATAGATTTAGCTGATCTTGCGAAGAACATAAACTACAAATTATTTATTTATTACAAAAAAATTCATTGTGAAAATTTCGTCCAAAGTTTTAAGAAGGAGAAAAATGACATGGGATTACTACAGGAATAATGCCTCCTCCACGCTATGTGTCATCAGTTTGCTCTACCTGTTTGGTGCCCTAATGCTTGTGTTTATCATCTAAGACTGATTAATTTGTCAGCATGTCTTAGCTTTTGTGATGACTTGACACTTTAAATCATTTTAAATAGTTCTTCATTTTTGTTGAATTTAGGCAAATAATCTGTCCTCTGTTCTTTATCATGTGAATTGAAAATGAAGGTTTGAGAATAATACTTTTCAGTTGTTGAATACTTGAATTCAATATATTATTTAGAACTCGCTTGAATATTGTGGTTGGAATTGGATACCTGTCATTATTCGTGTTTTGATTTTGTTAATATGTCATGCACTTTTATTGATGTGATTAAAGCATAGTATACGAATACTCAACAGAAATATTTTATAAGGAAGAAAGGAAAAGCTAATGTATCTTGAAAGTAAATGGCTGGTCATTGTGATCCATAGTCCCTCCTCTCAAACCTCAAAAATTAAGGCTGCAATTAGTAAATGCTTCTACCTTTAAGACATGTTATCATGAACCATGCAAAATGATATAGATTTAAGCCCCAAATAATCCAAAATAAAGGAGTAAGCAAATGCAAAATATGGTAATTTTATCTTTTAACCACATATATCGAGATTAGCAATTTTTTCACAATAAGTGTGTTGATATTAAACCAAAATATCAAATTTTTGGGCCTCTCTCTATATGATTATCTAATTAGAAATTCAATGTGAACTTTATTTGTTAAAATAATTCAATGATGTTATGCACCTTTTGTGATCATCACGATATTTATTTATGCATAGAATTTGGTAAGTTATGTATTCTTATAATAGCTATGAATGAATATCATTGTCTTTTACTTCATATTCGTTTATGTATGTATGTATCCAATGTTTTATGCTTGCTTTGTTGTTGATAGTAGTGCATCCAGATCTGTAGGTTTGGAAGATTGGCTTATATTGGTTGCTTATTGTTGTTTATGATACAGGGCTACGTATGATGGTCATATTGATGTTTCTATGACTCTTGCTGCTTTTATTGTGGCCAGGCATTACTCTTACAAAAAGGCATTCCTACTTTTACACAGCTAAGTATTGCTTTCTTTGGGCTATTTTGTTGTGGATATCTTCTATGCATTTGGTTAAATTTTTATGTGTTTTTGTAGCCCTAGTGCTGAACTCAAGTAAGCAATTGGCATGTTTGATTTTTGTTTATGTATGAAAAGTTTAAAAAGCATTGTCTTTTGCTCCATTTTTTATCTGATCCTTGAACTGCCATGAAAAGTTAAAAAAGCTAAGTACAGGTAATATCACGTACTCTAGTCTTGTGTGTTTGTATAACTGTTCTTTCTTCAGCCCTGACTAAGAGAAAACAACTGCTTTAATGAACTTTAACATGCTGTGGAATCATAGACTTGAATCTCAATGTAATGAATATATATATATCTGCTGGTCACTATGAGATTTTCATGAGTTGTCCTATAGTTATCGCAATATTTTTGCTACATTATAGTGATATCTTTCTTTAACATGCTCAAGGCTAGTTGTTAAGTCCTCAAACACTGCCAGGATTTAAGGACCAAAGAAAAAGAAATATTTAGAAGCGAGATGCCACAGCCATATCTATTTTTAATCTAGCAGAATATCTCTTTATCTGAGATATGGACAATCTATTTCCTCATCATTTTCTCTTTGTTACTTCAGATTTTGAGTATTACCAGATTGAGATGTGCAAGCTGTGGAAGCATAAGTAATAATTGCTTGGCAACCTTTAGTTGGAGATATTCTTGATTTTGGTGACTGAGTTGAGTTCCAGAGTAAAGGAAATGCACATAGGTTTATTTTCATTTCTTTTTTTTTTGTAAATTAGTCCAACTCCTTATCCATCACTTTTTCATGTATTCTTTTGATGTAGTTCTTTCATAGATGATCACCTTTTGGCAAATTACTTTCAGGAATCTTGAGTGTCATATTGATTTTTAATTAGACCAAGCATATGTTCAGGCTTTTATATGTGACATGCAAAGGTTTTTGTTCCATTTTTTTCTTAGTGATGTTCCCATGTCCACATATTGTGCGTGATTAGTTTTTGACATGTTGGAAGACCTCGCCATCTTTTTTTTTCCTTGTGATCTTTGCTTACTTGCAATTGTCTGTCAACTCCAAATTTCCTTGTGAACTAAATTTTATGATTAGATATTCATGGGTATGAACTTATTTAGAGGTTTGTAATTGTTTGCAATTATTAGGTATTCATGATTTTGATTTAATTTGAGTAAATGCTTGTCTGTTCAACAGGAAAATTATGTTGAAGGAGAGAAAGAACCTAACCACAAAGAATTTGAAGATCAAATAGATGAAGAGTGATAGAGATCAAGATTGGGGGATGATAAAGGACTTTGATGCTACACTTTATGAATTTTTTGTGCATATTGAATATTTTGTAACTATCAACACTACATATTTTGGGTTAGAGCCTCTTATTATATATGTGATTAAAACTAGTATTTTGATGCCATGACTTGTATATGCCACTTGTGTCAAAGGTTATCAATGTGTATTTAGATTAAAAATGGAATTTGACAATTATGTATGTGTATTTGTCATGAATATGTTGATTTAGAATGAGTTTTCTCTTGGTTTTTAGTAATATGTTACTATAATCAATATATTAAAAAAATACTTAGTGAAATAGGCAACACTTGTAAAACTGTTCTTTATAAATGTTAGTCCTAGTTATAAACTGTTGCCTATTGGGTTAATAGATAATACTTGCAAAATTGTTTCCATAAATATTAATATGGATTATAAAACCGTTGCCAATTGAAACAACTAACATATGGAAAACTATTGCTTATAACTTTTAATATTTCTAAGAAACCGTTGCTGATGTTGACTAAAGCAACACTTGTGAACCGTTGCTTAAAAGTGGCCAACGGTTATAAAATTGTTGCAGTTGTCAAATTATATGTAACAGTTTAAAATCGTTCCTTTATAGTTGGCAACAGATATAACCGTTGCCTAAAACATGGCAACAAAACCGTTGCCTATGATACTGATAAAGGCAACGGTTTTTTTCTCCACCGTGGCCATAAGTAGAAAACCGTTGCCTAAATGAATAGGTAACGTCTGCATACTCCACAATTAAGAAACCGTTGCCTTTTGAATAGACAACAGTTTTCTATCATGTAGCCACAGTTTCCAGCCGTTGCTGAAGAACAAAAATGTAGTAGTGTTTACTATTAATTAATTTCATGTTTTACATTATTAAAGAGTTTAACTTCGTAAGAACTTAGTGTAGTTCAATTCTTTTGAATAAGCAACAACTGTATTTTGTTCCTGATACACGATCTTTTCGTAATATTTCAATTTCTTTTAAATTCGTTTTTGTTTTATTTTTGTCCCTAATATTTGATAGAGTCTCAATGTCACCCTATTTTGCTAACACTTTCAAATTTATTAATGAATATGATTGATCTAGCTTCGAAGTATATATCCATTCTTATCTCATGTGCATGCTATTGTTTGTATCCAAAAGATTTAATTTTGTGTAATCATGTTTATTAAAATAAGCTAGATCTTATTTAATTATAAATAACTTTTAACTATAAACATTGAAGTTTAGAAGATCAAGAAATGAAATTAGAGCTTTTGCATGTATATAACATGATATCTACATATGATATAAAAATGGAAAATTATATTCACTTTCCTTGAGGTTTGGCAAAATGCAATTCACACTCTCTCTATTTTCCAACTTTACACACCAAGTCTTCGAGCCTTGGAAAATCTTACACCAACCTCTTCTACTAGCATTAGTCCATCAGTGACTTTGATAGAATAGTATACATATGAACAATACATGCTTTCTAATGGCATTGTTATAAATATTAAAGATTTTTATAACTATTAAATGATCATGTTATCATTTTATCAAGTGATAAAAGTATACTATTTTCCCATTTGCCCTGTTCCCCAGCATGGGAAGAGAGTGTACTTTTATCACTTGATAAAAAGATAATATGGTTGTTCAATAGTTTTATTAATATTTAATATTTATAATCATGCCTTTAAAAATCATGTGTTGTGTAAATGTGTACTGTTACATCAAAATCACTAACGAACTAACGTTAATAGGGGAGGTCAGTGTAGAATTTTTTAAAACTTAGGGACTTGGCATACAAATTTTAAAAATAGAAGAGATACGTGTTGTATTTTCACAAATCTAAAGAGAAATGAGTGTAATTTTCCTTATAAAAAATGGATATGTTTGAGTCAAGTTAGGAATTTCCACTAATGAAAGTGACTATAATAGTAAATATGATATATCAAATTGTTAGAAATAGAAATAAAAAAAACACACACACTTTTGAAATGAAATCAAAATGTCGCTAATTAAAAGATGAAGGATGAAAGTAAAACTTTTGTCCTTTTAATAATTATAAACAATTTCTAGCTATAAAAATTGAAGTTTAGAATATCAAGAAATGAAAGCAGAGCTTTTTGTATGTATATAACATGACATCTACATATGATTAAAAAAAAATGGAAGATTTAGGTTAGAAATTTTCGCTAATTAAATTGATGCTACTAGTAAATTGGATATATCAAAATGTTAGAAGCAAGATTAGAAAAAAAAAATTAAAATTAAATCAAAATGTTTTGAATTTAAAGATGAAAGGCCAATGCAAAACTTTTGTCCTTTTAATAATATAACAAAACATAGTTATTAAGCAGCAGATGTCAAAATGAAACTCATACTTCTAAACCTTTAACATGAAAAAATTACAGAACTCTTTAGCCATTTTCTCTTGTATTGGTGTCTTTTATTCTTCAATGTAAAACCACATTAAATAACGGAACTACACTTCAAAATTATCTTTTCCCTTTATCTTTCTTTATCTTTATTTTCGTTGTCATTTTTCGGTCACGACCACGTATTGGGGTTTTTTGGTTTTAACCTATCGAACGAATTAAACTGATAATGACTCAATACATCACTCACGTTTTAATTAAGGTGACTACTACCCTATAGTTATTAGTCAATGCTTACCATGCAGTTATTTTTAACCACATTTAATAAATGTGGCTAACTGAAATTCAACATGTTGCTAAACATCATCTCCTCCATACTCCTCCTTTGCCATCACCATCACCACTCCCTCCTCAAGCCCACTTCTACAGTGCCAACCTCCACTACATTGGCATCAAGCTTGGAGATGCCTTAACTCTTGAATGTGCTTTACAATGGGCAAAATTTTATGAGGAAAGAATTGCAATAGTAGATAAGGAACATTAACAGTTCAACAAGAAAACCCATATTCAAACTTGGATTTAGAGCAACAAATGAAATTGAAAACAAAAAAAGAATCAACACAAAATCAAGCATCTGAAACACAAAAGCAATCACATGAAGCAGTCAATCTAGTTCTCTGTGCGGTGGCAACAAGAAACTGAGGTGGAGGTTTGGCATTTCCGGTGACCGGCGCTATTCTACAAAGGGCAGCCGTGAATAGCCTCGGAAGGTCGACGATGGAGGTTCATGTGCGACGTTCGCCCATTCTTACTGAAGCATGCTGCCATGTCCTAACGGGTGCCGAGGGTGGTCAACCGATGGTTGTTGCTCAACGACGGTGGTCACAGTGGTGAGGGATGAGGCGTTTCCCACCAGCCACAAACACCATCGTGATTCCCCACCAACATCTACTAGTGTCGCTACCTCACATGCGAACAGCCACCACTGCCATGGAACCACAACCTTCCTTTGGACCAGATCCATGGTTTCTCTTTGCTTGCGCTCAAATCCACTACACCATCGACCGCTACTCATGCCGCTGTCGGTCTTCTTCCAGAAATCGCGTGACCCCGTGTTGCGAGGTAATCGAAGCTGTGGTCACTTTGAGGGTTGAGATCTTGTTGTTGCGAGGAACCATCGTTGTTGATGCAGCACCTGGTAAGGATGGGGAGGTAGGAGAGGGAGGAGGGAAGGTAGAGTGGGAGTGTCTAAACACACGTGTTAGTTTTCCATTGGTCATCTCAAACAACTGCAGTGTAGGCATTGACTGTATGTGAAAATCCACCTTTAATTAATACCACCCGCTGATTTTCAATTCCTCTTTTTCATTTTTCCCCAACTTAGATATTTTCGAAATGAACCAGGAGATCTTCAAAATATTTAATGAGCTTGACCGTCACCTAAAAAAAATTGCACTCGTGCATATATAAGCCATCCCCCCCCTCCCCAAAAAAAAAAAAAGAATAAGAAAAATTGAATAAGCATTTTGGGTTTATTCGAACATTCTTTTAAAAGGAACATAATAGTTGTATGCATATATGCATGTGATATGATTTCTGTAGGTTCGCTGAATCTGAAGGCAAGGGCGACTTTATTTGCGCCGAATTATAAGTAATGGCACACGTGAGTTATTGAGCATTTTCCCCATGAATTGCAGAACCATTTTGAAAAACGTATTTGAAAAGCTAGTTGAATAAAAATATATCAAAATTCCTGGTATTTGTCTCAATCAAAGTAGGCTTATTATTGGTTTTGCTAGCCCTTTCGCGTTATTTTAGAATGATGACTCGAATACCGTTAACATTAAATAATATTCAACGGAATGCCAGATTCCGTCATTACAAAATGGCTGGGGTTATCATCCTCCACGTCGATGTGATAATAGTAAACGTACGGCCACAATATAAAAATGTTATGAATCAGCCAAAGAGCGAAAAAAAAAGGACACTGTTCCTTTGGTGTCTATAATTATGCCATTCAATAATAATATATATCTAATTGAAATTAAGGGCGCTTTGGTTAATATGGTGGACTAGAATAATAGGCCAAACACCTTGACCTACTGAAGCTTAGAAAAGGCCTTATAGATTGATTATATGGTGTGAAATGGATCCTTCACCGTTTTAGTCTACATCCCTCACTAATTAGATGTGATTCAACAATATTCTCTACAATCTTATGATGACATATATAACTCTAGAACACACATCCCATTAATCAACAACCATATATATATGGAGCATAATTACTACCTCATATATCCCACAAAAATCTCCTTATTCAAGCGAGATCCTGTTTTGATTTATCCGTGGAAGTAACCTAACAATATAATGAGGCTTAATACCCAAGTTATGATCTAACACACAATTTCCACCTCAATATCTCATTGTCTAAACCTTTAATTTAGGCATTGAAGTGCCCATTGCCTCTTGCATACAAGCTTAGAGGAGACTAGCTCTGTTGTCGAACTTCTAAGTAAAAACATTGGCACCCACGGTGGGGCAAGCAAACAAATCTTCACCACAAGTGAAAACCACTATAGCTACCATTGCACATAGCCAATCCCACATGGAAAACAACAACGATGACATTAACAAGTTCGCTCCCACGATGGAAGAACCTCTCACAATTGTCTAACAATTAAAGGAGCAGAACGGTCAAATCCTATCCTAGAACCAACAAATTGCAATGAAAAACACGAAAATGACCGGTCACATCCTCAACCTGAAAGGCAACCCGAAGAAACTAGGACTCAAAAGACGAGGATGATGATGATGCAGAGCATGGAAGTCATTGAGAAAAGGGTGGCAAAGTTTCGCACTCCAAGGATCATACTGTGATGACATATGGCAACCAAACTTTGTCAATTCACTATAGGCCATTCTCAAATGAGATCATGGCCACAAATCTACCACCCAATCTCAAACTCCCCGGCTATATCGCACCGAGCTTATGATGGAATGGGGGACCCTTAAACCTTCGTGACCATGTGTCATGACTCAACTTGGGAACATAATCCGCACGTGGGGGCCTGCGTTCAGCAGGTAATTAAAGACTAATCTGGGCAGATTTACTTTTCTTTTTGCCAACAGATAGTAGAGCAACATGTAGTTCGTTCCCACCAACAAGTGTGTGCTCCCCAGCCATAGAAAGAGTGAAAACTAGACACGTAAGCCTCTTAAGTAGTGTATCTCTTATCTCTAAATGCATGAAATAACATAATTTTCATTCGTAAAACATAAATAAATCCAATTCATTATCAATTTCGCTATTCAAAACATAATATCTGAACTTGTAAAACTGATGTGTTTTCATCATAAATAACTCCAAAAGTAAATACATAATCTCAAAACAAATACATGGCTCAAATCTTGCCTGTACATCTACTAGAACACTCTAATCTAACATAACCATAAACTAAGCCTTACTACAAAGTGAAGCTAATCACTAGAAATAGTTGCGTTGTCACGACTCGATTTGGGCACGTGAGAAATTCGATTCTCACGTAAGCCTTGTGACCTGGGTTTCTGTATATACATAGTTAATTATAAAATTATTTAAAACAAAACATTTGTTTACCTACAAATCATCCGTTCCTCATATCCAAATGATCAAAATAACCCAATCTAAACTTTTATAACCTGTCTCTAAAGTTTTAAATCATAATACAATATACAAATATAAGTAGTTGTATTTCAGAAATGTCCATGAAACTAATACTATTAAGTCATTAAACACAAAGCTCACATATGCTATTGTAGAAAGAAAAATGCAAAACCTGGTCTAAGGTCCGGGATCCTACCTGCAATGTACTGGAGCACTCAAAATAAGATAAGGATGCTTCACTTAGGTGAAGCTTACCAACCAAACTCTACTGTTGCTAGGAAGATGGTGGAAAAGGATTGATAGGAACTACAGTATCTGCAATAGAGAGAAAAGCAAACGGGTGAATTTTGTAATCAAAACTCAATAAGTGAATCTTCACCTGAAACCGCTTTTCATGGGACACCAAAAAACAATGCACAAAAATCATAATAACATTAATAATACTCTAAAGTCTTATATAATCAAGTATATATATATATATATATATATTCAATTCATCTTGTTACAACTAAAAGAACAATTTTCTCAATTTACTTTAACACCTGAAATCATATAAACTCATAGTGTAGTAGCTTATAGAGAAACAATAATCTCTGCTCTGTGATTTTGCCTATCAATTATGATATAATTGTTTCTCTGCTATGTGGTTCTTAAATAGCCGAATTTGGACACCTAAATAGGTTCCATTCTCTACTCTGCTTTGTGAGATTGCTCTTAGGCAACTTGGTAAGGTTAACAATTAAATTCAGCCGTTAACTCGCTAGTTGTTTCTCTATATCTACTGTCTAAACTAATTAAATAAACCCATATAAATACGAAAACCTTTAAACCTTTTAGTTCTTTGTGAGTTTTGAATCTAGCTGATTCTAATAGTCTAACCTTAGCATAATTGTGGCTATAAAATCATGTCCAAGGGATCACCTTTTGTAGACATTTATGATTTCATACCTGCATAGAACATGCAACCACCAACTGTTCTGAATCTCATGAAGATTCAAGTTCTAAGACCTTTCGATTAACCATCTAAAACATAATTCAAACCATCAAGCTTTTCATGACTAAAAATCTCAATATCATATTTCCCAATAGCAGAGTTTGCAATCACAATTCCATTCTCTTTTCTAAATTGCATTTCTAGGTATATAACTATGTTATATACATAAACTATATCTAGAATTCAGTTTAACATTCATATAAGCTTTCCATAATCACAATTATCATCAAATACACTTGAAATCAGTTTAACAAACATGGTCCCATGAGTTTTCTCAAAAACAAGTTTCATGCTCTAAAATCAGGAGTTCTAAAACATATAAACCAATAGTGACTTCAAATCCTTATACAGTAATCTCTAAAATCAAACAGTAAGTTATATTTTCATGAAAATAACATCTAATACACAACATAGAGATCACATATGCGAACACACTCATCTGGATGGGTGAACAGTGAAGAGCTAACACCAATAGGACACTTGGAAGAAGAATTGACAGTAATATTTGATATAGAAGTGATAGAACTCTAAATCAACTTCTAAATACTCAAAATCTATCTCTAACAAGGTAGGAAACTTCTCTTCCTTGAGAAACATAGAGAATCACCCTAATAACAAGAAAGAAATGGAGAAAAGAAAGCAAAACCAAGAGAATAACATACCTTAAAGCATTAGGAATGAAAGATTAGAGTTAGAATTAAGAAAAATTAGAAAAATCAAATCCCAACAAGTCAAAATCCAAATTTTGGATTCTAGTTCAAATTCAAGACTTCTCACGATTTTATAAACGTGAGTTAAAAATGGAGTGTTTAAAGGTTTCATAAAATTTATTAAAAATCACTTTTATCTTCTTTTTCTCTAGGGAACAATTGCCGGGACTTTTGTTCTCAAGAATATGACTCTTTCATATGGCTTTCCAAGGATGTGTAGCGTCCAAACTTGGAGAAATTCAAGACCTGGAATGACCAGTAAGGATAACTGACACCATTTTTTTGTTTGAAAAAATTTTCTCACCTTTTTAGTTAAATTAGGGTATTACATGTGTCTACTAGAGCGTTGGCTGAGCAAATATTGGACTTCCAATTGTGAGGAGAAAAGGAGAAGGGTAAGTCAATGAACTCAATAAATGGATTCCCGTCCATCACCCACATTGGACAACCAACATGATATGTATATATACACATATACATGCAACTAGCAAAAACATTTGCACTATTATGTACGTAGCTAACTGGAAAAACATTTATAATTTCATAATTAGCAAATCAAGTAATCCTTAAAAGTGATATAAATTACTCTAAAGGAACTAAGGAAGAAACAGAATTCTAAGCAAGTTAAAAAAAAAAGTGATACTCAATCCCTTGTGAACATGAGCATCTATTTGATAGCAAATGGTCCCTCACGAACTACGTCCCTCGTGAACAAGCTATGGGTACCTAACTAGGTCCCATTCTCTATACTCTAAAAAAGGTGATTGCCCATCGTGGGCAACATGGTACACTAAAGTTAATGAGAATATTCCCGTTAACTCGCAGTTCTATTTCTTTGTAATTTATATTTCAAAAATAAATTACAATTAAACTAAATGAATATGAAAACTCTTAACACTCTTAAAGCTCTGCATTCATATAACTCTAATAATTTGACTTTAGCATAACTATGGCTATGAAATCATGTCCAATGGATCATCAGCTTATAGGCATCATGATTTTAAAAGCCTACATAATATTTATATAGCAGTTTCTATGAATCATACTGAATTCCATGCTTTTAATATCATAAAACTAAAATTCTAAAGTTATATCTTAAGCTAACATATTTTCATAAACTTAATAACTCTAATATCATACTTCCAAACAATGGGATTCATAATTACAATAACTTCGAGATCATAATAACATATGCATTCATGAAGCTAAATCATACTATGTTCAGCAATTTTCCAATATATCTTAACTGGGTATTCTAAAAACAAAATCTGAAATCCTAATACTTGAAAACATGGTAAATATCTTAAATCAATAAAAATGTGTTTGTCAACTTTAATGACTTGCTAACTCATGTATTTCCCAAAGAATCTCTTCAAGAATACACACACACACACACACACACAACATTTTTATGGCATGCAACAATCTAATCATGGTCCCATAGTTTTCTTAAAATATATTTTTCATTCTATAGTCAAAAATCATAATTTTTGCTAGCTTGCCATAACCTGCAAAATCATATATATACACATTTTCATCTCTAATTTCATGTTTAACAATCATCATGCATAAAACATATTCATAATGACTAACAATAAGGTCATGAGTTCAAACTCACTCACTGTTTGGGGCTGGGAGCATATGGGTGCTAGCAACTTGACCTTGAAAGCTTGGAATGGTATAACAATTGCCATAAAGTAACATATACATATTAATAATCTATAACAATTCTAGAACAACTCCAAATCAACTGTATGAACATTGAGGGAGTACCCCCATTTGACAATAATGAGAAATAACAACACTGATAGCTTGGAGGAGGAAGGAATCAAAAGAATATAACATCAACCATACCTAAATCCTTAACTTAGAGCTTGGAAGAAGTAGGATTAAGTGGGGTTGACTGTGAAAAGGGAGGAAGAGAGATCAGGGCAAGGGTTTTCAATTTTTCTGAGAGCAAACACATGGAAGAGGGTATTTATAAGGTTGAGGCATTAGAAATCGAAATTGTGACATTTTGGCACTGTTCTAGCATCGAAGACCCTTGCTTGGCAAGCTCATCAAGCTGTAGAACCATGTAGGGAAAAAAAGGCTTCATCAAGCGAGCTCATAAGCCTCACTTGGCAAGCTCATAAAAAAAAATGGCTTTGCTAAGTGAGCTCATAAAAAAAATGGCTTCACTTGGTGAGCTCGCCAAACTCCAGAACCCTTCTAGAAGGAAAAGGCTTTGCCTAGTGAGCTCCTAACCTCGCCTAGTGAAGTTACTATAAAAATCACCAATTCTGGATGTTTTGTTGTCATTTTGCATCTGAGGCCTTCTTGATAATATGGGTAGGCCTTAGGGGACCCTAAGGCTATACTAGATACGTGGACCTAAGATAATACACCATGTTCAAGTCCATGATTCTTGTCAATGGAGCCACTGACAAGGTGCTTTGCAAGACCTTTCCAACCTTACTAGATAGGATCACCCTCCTCTAGTTCTTTTGCTCTCTTCGAAATTTGATATATGACTTCAAAAGGCTGCTCGAGGTCTTCATCATCAACCAATTCTCCTTTTCTAGAATCTACACTAGGAATTTGGACATGTTATGGCATATCAGAAAAGGCCCTAACAAGTCTTTAGGAGATCACTTAGAATACTTCAACGTAGAAGGCATGCAAATCCTTGACCTTGACCTAGCATTTGAGCTTCATCCCATCAAACTTGACCTATGCTTAGGTAGTTTCGTTAACAAGCAATCAGCTTTGTCAATGCTAAAGAGCTTTGAGCCACCAACAAAAACGATAACAAACAAGAACCTTGACAAACCAAGGACTTTTAGTAAAAAAAGAGAAGATGGTCGACCAAGGGATTGAAGAAAACATGATTGTCTTATGTATGAACTAGAATTCATGAACTACACCCCCTCAATGCTCGAAAAGAAATTATCTTGAAAGAAATCTACAATGCTTCCTAGTTCGATTACGAGGCCAAGAAGATGGAATCCCCCTGAAGGTGTTTAAGTGAACACAAAGAGCATATTGCATCATTCCTCCGGGCACACCACTGAGGAATGCCTAAGCTTAAAAAATTACATCAAGAGACTCATCAAAGATGGGTGCCTTAAACCTTTCGTTAGCAAAAAGGGGGGACGAAGTAAAGATTGGCAAGACAAGCATTATCAATCATCAATGTTACCAAATCATAAACCCTAAAAGATCATATCAAGAGACTCATCAAAGATGGGTGCCTTAAACAGGTCATTAACAAAATGTTGGAATAAAGTATAATTAACCGAACAGGCATCGCCAATCATCTTCCTAAACCATATCCCACTGCAGCAGACTAATATTGAAGATAGTGAAGGTCACTCCTAGGAATAGAGGTGTAATTGGGTTAGTTCGGACCAGATTTGGGGGGACATTGAATCCAAACTGATAATTTTTTAATTGGTTGGATTGCTTTGTTTCATTTCATTTTTTTTTTGCCAAATCCAAACCAAACCGATCAGAACAACTTTGGGTTAGTTTGGATTAAGTCATTAGATTTACTTGTTTAGTTTTCTAAAAAAATTTCTTAAAAACTTAAATACAAAATAGGACCTTATAAAAATCTAGGACAAGCAATTACCTTTTAATCCATAACATTCCTCTCATATTTAGTTTTAATCTTTTCTTGAATTATAAACATTTTCTCTTTGTGGCTATAAAGCTAGCTTGAAAGCTCTTGAAATCTAGCTTGTAAACTAATGTTCCACATAATCAAAGATAAAAGTAAACAATGACACAACCTTACAACATCTCAGAATTTTAATTTATGTATAGCCTAAAAGAAACTTTGGTGCCCAACCATTGTAGTAACCATACAATACTACACAACCTAGATAAGTTAACACATTAGCACATAGATAAGCCAATACAATTATCCAATGACAACCGAGCAAAAGTGGGTAATGCTAGTGCTTAGGTTCTGGGTTGAATATGAAGAGATGCTAAGTGAAGGTTCTCAAAAATAGGAAATGTGTTTAAATGGGAAAATCAATAAGGTTAAGGTATTAGTTTTATTCTTTTTGGATTTTATATATATATATATAAAAGGTTCAGATTGGATCGAGTCTCGAGTTTGAAAGGAGAAATGTAATGATCGAACCATTGTGTCATCGAATCTATTTGGAGCTAATTCAATTATCCGATCCAAATCAGATCAAAGCCATCGGATTGGTCTAAATTCGTTAAGTTTATCGGATTGGTCGATCCGCTTACACCCTTCCAAGGAAAAGAAAAAATCTAGGGAGTGATTGACCAAATTTCCGGAAGCTTCGTAGGAGGTGGAGAAACCAACTCGGCCCAAAAGATATCTCTTCAAGCCATCATGTCAATTTAGGGCTCATACTATCCTTCATGCTCTAGACCCAAAAGCTCGATAATATCTTTTTCATCATCTGATTTCAAAGGCATTGATGAAATTTTGCATGATTCTATCATAATTTCCAATGTTGCTGGAAATTTCCTTGTCAGCAAAATCATAGTTGATTAGGGGAGCTCGACCAACGTACTCTGCTACCACTACATTCAAGAAGATGTAGTTGTTTGAGAAGTCCTTGCATCTCTACAATTGTGACCTTATAGGGTTCTGGGGCCAACGGGTTTGAGTCTAGGGGTATGTCTGGCTAAGGACAACATTTAGAGGTAAACCAAGAACTATGACGATAGATGTTCAGTACTTGGTGATCAATTACCCCAATCCCTACACATGATTGTTGAATGACCTTCCCTAAATAATTATGAAGAGCCATCATCTTCAACCCTTACCTCACCATTAAGTTCCCAGTCTTGGACATCATGGTCGGAGAAGTGCATAGCAAGCAAAAAGAAGCCTAGCTCTTCTATGACAAATGTCTCAAGCACAAGCTAACAAAATAACAAAAACTCAAGCAACAAGTGAACTCCATCTTTCACATGGACAAACAATCTCTTATCTTAGAGTTCAACCCTAGATGCGAGCTCTATGAATGGCCTTAACTAACCAATTCCTTTGTACTAATACAAATTGGAAACTATCGAGGAAAGGTAACCTACATTAGAGACCAATTTCCCTTGCTGCTGAGCTTATTGCGTTTCCACTTAACAATGTTGACCTATTCTCCTAGGCATCACAATAGTCATGAAATGTGTAGAACCCGAGGTGATATGCCATAAGCTTGTAGTAGATCCCAAGGTTGAACTAGATAGCCAAAAGAAGAGGACTTTAGGGGCCGAAAGATAACAAGCCATCTTGGAATAAACTAGAAAATTCCTCAAGGCTGACTTAACCAAAGTAATTAAGTATACTGCTAGCTTGAAAATGTTGTGGTGGTGAAGAAGAGCTCAGGCAAGTAGTGAATGTGTACAGATTTCACAGATATAAAGAAGCTAGCATGTCCCAAAGACTTTGACAACTACTTAGCATTGACCTATTGGTCGACAATGTGTCAGGCTACTAATACCTAAGCTTTATATATGTATGCTCAAGGTACAACCAGATCAAGAAGCAGCTCGAGGATAAAGACAACATGGCTTTTCTCACCAAGTACACAGACTTTTGCTATAAAGTTGTGCCATTCGGAGTTAGGAACGTAGGGGTCAAAACTAGAAGTTGATGAACAAAGTATTTGAATGACATATCAGTAAAAACCTAGAGGTCTATGTGAAATACATAGTAGCATAGAATACCCTAGGTGGATGCCATGTCCATGACTTCTAAGAGATCTTTATACAAGTTAGGAAACACAATGCGAAGCTGAATCCAAAGATACGCATTTAGCATCCATAGGGAAAACTTCCTCGGATTCATGCTCACAAACAAGGGAATCAAAGCATAGACAAATGCCAAGCTATACAAGAAATAAGATGACTAATCCTGGTAATAGATAGGCAAAATCAAGGGTCTCTCTAGATTCTTCTCTAGGTCGATCGAATGAGTTGTGTCCTTCTTCAAAGCATCAAGGAAACAAAACAGCTTTAAATGGACCAAGGATGGTGAAGCAGTGTTTGCAGGACTTCAAAAATTCCCAGTAACTCCACCTATGCTCACCAAGCCTCGGGTTAGAGAACCCCTGTTTCTCAACCGCTTGGTGACCAAGTACGCCATAAGTTTGGTCTTTGTCAAAGGGCACAATCGAAACAGAAGTTGCACTACAAGAAAATTGCCGATTAGTGACCAAAATTTCGGTCGCTAAATGCAACAAATCGGTCACAAAATCTTTTAGCGACCGATTTTGTGACTGATTTATGTTGTAGCTAGATCCAAGGTTGCTAAATTATTAGTGACCGATTTTTCGGTCACTAATTTTTGTGACCAATTTTGTGACTGAAATTCTCCCCCAACCAAATAAAGAAATTGCCTCAATAGTGACTGTTTTTCAGTCACTAAATTTAGTGACCGATTTCAATTTGAACGATTGCAATCGATTTTTCAGTCACTAATTTTTGTGACCAAATTTGTGACCGAAATTCTTCCACAACCAATTGGAAGAAGTTGAATCAATAGTGACTAATTTTTCGGTCACTAATTTTTGTGACCGATTTTTCGATCACTAATTTTTGTGACCAATTTTTCGATCACTAATTTTGTGACCGATTTTCTCTCTAAGAGGTGAGGTAGCAGTGACCGATTATTTGAATTAGTGACCAAAAAATCAGTCACTAATAATTGTTACATATACCACCCATGTTTTTTTTTCATTGATTCCTATTTTCACATACCAAATTTACATATCCATATAACTAACAAACAAACATAAAATTACACATGAAACCTACTAAATAACAACTAACTAGTGCCAACTATCAATACTAAATAACATACAAACTAACAACTGTCAATCCAAAATACAAATAAGTAATTATAACTTGTCCTCCTAATCTCACCTTTCTTCCTCTTAGTTCCTACTAAATAGCAACTTACTAGTGTCAAACATCAATAATAAATAACATACAAAATAACCCATGTCAGTCCAAAATACAATTTTCATCTTGCATATTTTTCAATAGTTCTTCATGATCTCCTCTCAATGTTCTCTAACCTTGCATATTTTCATCTTGCATCTCTTTCAATAATTCTTCATGCTTTCCTCTATGATTTTGATGTATATCCATATTATGTACCATTGTTAAACGATACAATACAATTATAACTACACAAGATTGAAAATTTACTTTCAAATAACAAATAGAGTGATACAAGGTAAGGAAAAAAACACTAATATGCTAAGAATTAAAAGTCAACTCCTAATCCAACTTGAGATAATAGTAATAATAATTATTAACTTGAACACGATATGCACAAGATTTATACCCTTTTCAATATATGCTCAAAGACAAATATACAAAAAATATGCCTAAGAATCAATAGTTTACATGCTCAAAGACAAAAATACAAAAATATGCCTAAAAAGATAATCAAGTCTCTGAGCATGGCCTAGCTCCAAAGATAATCAATAGTTTACAATGCTAACTCTATAATATTAAACTCACACCACACTTACACTTTTCTCCATTTTAAAATACCAAACCAGAATTTTTCTTCCAAACACCCCTAGATAACCTTTCAAGCCTTGAAACCAAACATTTACACCCTTCTGAAAAAACACACTCAACATTAGAATACACATACAACTTAACCCCTCTCTCAACAACCCATAAACCATCATTTAGACACTCATAAACTAGTGCAGAAACTTTTCTAGCAACTAACATGAAAAGTAAACCATACTAGAATTAACAAATCTAACAACTCTTTTTGCTTATGAAATCAACAAAACCACAACAGGACACTCTACCTTGCTTGCGAAATTTTAAAGCACAAAAGAAATGTGGTTCATGACAATTTTCAGCAACTAAAAATCAATATTTAAGAGCCATAAGTCTTATTTGAACATAGCCTCTTACAAATGCAATTAAAACAGCCCCCAAACCCCAAGACATAACAAAACTGCCACCCTAAACCAAGCATGCAAGTGCTGTAATCTTTGTCTCTTTTTTATTTTCATCATAGGCAAGTGCACACTCTAGTACGACCTACTTATATTAAGATTGACCCCTGAATAGTTGTGCAGTATTTCTTCTTTTTCCCTCCCACAAAAATATTTACATCTCATTGTTAATACCTAAGTTACAATCATCATCCTTTTTTTTTTATAATTGAAAGTAAATAGCTCAACCAAACACTGGCAAGAGATAGCACAAAAAATAGATTCACCAGTATTTGGTCAAGGCAAAATAAAGACATACACCAGTATCAACTAAAAGCAAAAGAACACCTCTTAATTCACCCCCAAGTTATTACTATAAATCAAGCATAGTAAACCCTTTTTGGCTACTAATCACCCACTTTCAATAATCACACTATAGCAATCAGATTCCAATCCCAACAACCAAAATAGTCTTGTCTTACAAAAGTAACAAACATCATTATATTGTCCTAAATTTCAAACAGTAACAGAACCTTCACAAACTATGGTCAGCGTCATACTCATACAAGTCTAGACTCACCAATCCCCCCTATTTCTGGTATATATATCTAATTCACATCAATACCTAAGGATTTACCTTGAAGAGCATGCTTTGATCTCTGTAATAATTTATCTGCGCAAAATGGCACAACAACAATGAAGTTTTAGTAATTAGTATATTTTATCCATATATTGATAATAGAGATACTACCACATTCTTTAGGTCCATCCTTAGCTTGGAAACAATCTCCACACTATACTACCAATAAAAGAAAAATACATATACATAAAACAAAATATATAAATGAAGTGGACAGAAAATTGATTATTGATGGTCGATCAACCTACAAATCATCATAATTCCAAGGGAGGAGGTCTACATTTAAGAGGCACGTGCAAGGGTCAAACCAAGAACTTAATCCCTAAAGGTATGTTTGTGAGTTTGAATTTTGAAGGGAAAGGGAGGAGAAGGAAGGACTTGTAGTGTAAAATTATATTACAAGTCCTTCCCTCCCCTCCCTTCTCCTCCAAAATCCAAACTCACAAACACACCATAAAACTCCTTCCAACACCTATTTATTTGAGATCACAATCATATCAAATAAATAGAAAGAAAAAAAGAGATTCCTACCTAAATGAGGCTTCCATTGATATAATCATGTGCATCAGGCTATAATGCGTTCTTGATTTGAGAACAACCCTTTTGTTGTCAACTAAAAAATAAACAAACAAGTTATAAAAACTCCAATGCTTTAAATATAAAGAGATTCAATAGATAAATGATACATACCACAAAGGCTCTTGACCTTGGCAAACTAACAAACAATAACAGGCAACTCTACATTTTCATTGCTAATAAATGACTGAACTTGGTCTACATTGTAACATCCCCTGCTGCTTTATGGATTGACGACTAACCCCACAAACCAACACGGGTCTTTTCAGCATGCTTTGTCCTCACTCACACGCTTCCTGGGAAAACTTCCCAGGAGGTCACCCATCCCAAAATTACCCCAGGTCAAGCACGCTTAACTGTGGAGTTCTTTCAGTTTAGGCTACCGAAAAGAAGATGCATCTTGTTGGTATAGGTAGTGCAAATCAATTCATATAAGCCCTCCTCAACTGTATAGTCTCATACCTATACAATCTTAGGATCCCTCTCATTCGGGTGTGTAATCGGTTCATTCATGTACCCCTCCGCTTAGAGGACCTTGCGAGGAGCCGCTCCTTGTCCGTGCCCTCTTTGCACCGGCGATCACTCCTCGTCCTCGTCCCCGGGCGTTACATGCCCACCAGCTTCCGCCTGGTTCGTCCCTCAACCACACCGGTACTAGGACAGTGTGCTCGATACCATTTGTAACATCCCCTGCTGCTTTATGGATTGACGACTAACCCCACAAACCAACACGGGTCTTTTCAGCATGCTTTGTCCTCACTTACACGCTTCCTGGGAAAACTTCCCAGGAGGTCACCCATCCCAAAATTACCCCAGGTCAAGCACGCTTAACTGTGGAGTTCTTTAGTGATAGGCTACCGAAAAGAAGGTGCATCTTGTTGGTATAGGTAGTATAAATCAATTCATATAAGCTCTCCTCAGCTGTATAGTCTCATACTTATACAGTCATAGGATCCCTCTCATTCGGGTGTGTAATCGGTTCATTCATGTACCCCTCCGCTTAGAGGACCTTGCGAGGAGCCGCTCCTTGTCCGTGCCCTCTTTGCACCGGCGATCACTCCTCGTCCTCGTCCCCGGGCGTTACATGCCCACCAGCTTCCGCCTGGTTCGTCCCCGAACCACACCGCATACTAGGACAAAAAGTGTGCTCTGATACCATTTGTAACATCCCCTGCTGCTTTATGGATTGACGACTAACCCCACAAACCAACACGGGTCTTTTCAGCATGCTTTGTCCTCACTCACACGCTTCCTGGGAAAACTTCCCAAGAGGTCACCCATCCCAAAATTACCCCAGGTCAAGCACGCTTAACTGTGGAGTTCTTTCAGTTTAGGCTACCGAAAAGAAGATGCATCTTGTTGGTATAGGTAGTGCAAATCAATTCATATAAGCCCTCCTCAACTGTATAGTCTCATACCTATACAATCTTAGGATCCCTCTCATTCGGGTGTGTAATCGGTTCATTCATGTACCCCTCCGCTTAGAGGACCTTGCGAGGAGCCGCTCCTTGTCCGTGCCCTCTTTGCACCGGCGATCACTCCTCGTCCTCGTCCCCGGGCGTTACATACATACTCCCCAAATAAAGCACATTCTAGCTTCAAACTAAACAAAGAAACATACGCATTGGTGTAAAAAAGATGAGGAAAATTTGACAAAGAAAATCCATAAATTCAACCAATGCGCTTAGTTTCAAAAGACAGACTCCGAAATTTAAATTTCTAAATTGAATGAAATGCAAATGGAAAATTCTGGAATCCTCCGTGTGAGGATGTTCCGATACTGAGCTCTCAGCTTCGAAGCCCAAAATTGTTCAGATAAAGACAAATTGACACTGGTACTCACTCAAAGATCCCAAACTATTCCTTGAACTTGGATCCCCTACAGTAAGCATAACCTCTATCCCTCTGTACCAATGTGACGAAAGGCCCAAAATCAATTCCACACAACAATCCAAGCCATAGTCACAATACACAAAAAAAAAAAAAAAATCCATTTTAGATCAAACTAGTAAACACAAAATTCCCAGCACCAACCAAAAACAATGACAGGATAATCAATAAAGAGGTAGAGGAGGGGGAAGGCCGCGACCTTACCTCACCAGCGACCCAGCTCACCCAGTCGCGAGATCGAATGACCTCATCCCCATACTGCATCGTCGCGTGCGGCTCCCCTCCGGCCGGCCCCGAGCCAGCTCGAACCAAAAACAACGCCTCCTCCCATGGACTGCACGCTGTGGGAACGATTCCCCTTAGCCACCATAACCGCGAACCGAGCTCCACCCTTTTGCGATTCGCGCAGTGGTCTCTCCTCTCCATCCTCCGCGGCGCGGCATGAGCTTGTGAGAAGCTCCCAGTCGCGCGCCATTGTTCTTCCTCTCTCTCTGCCACCAACGGCGGCGAGAACTGCTTCCTTTGCTGCATGCTCACAAGTCTCTGCTTCCCCTCCCCTTTCATTAACCGTGCTGCCTCCCCCTCCCTTTCTCTAGCCACATGGTTTCTCTCTCTCTTCCCCTCTCTCTCATTCTCTCTTTCTCTTTTGCTTGCAACTTGCTGAAAATAAAATCCCTAAGTAATGTTCCAGACTCTTCTTTCCTTGCTGTTTTTATTTGTATTCTCTTATTTTATGTGTGGAATTTACTTTCAGTGTAGTGTAGGTGTGTCTGGATTTGTGTGGCCATGTCCCTGGGCTCAATTAGTTAGGCAGGCGAATAATCTTGAAAATAAAATCGGTTACTAATTTCAATATTAGTGATCGATCTAGTGACTGATCTTTCATTTAAATGGAAAAATACAATTGGTCATAAAATCATTCATTAATATTAAAATTAGTGACCGATTTTGTGACCGATTTTTCAAATAAATGAGAAAAATACAATCGGTCACTAATTTTAATATTAGTCACCGATTTTGTGACCAAAATTGTTAAGCAGAAGAAGTAATCTTAAAAATAAAATCGGTCACTAATTTTAATATTAGTGACCGAAAATTAGTGACCGATTTTTCATTTAAATGGAAAAATACAATCGGTTACTAATATTAAAATTAGTGACAGATTTAGTGACCGATTTTTCAAATAAATGTGAAAAGTATAATCGGTCACTAATATTAAAATTAGTGACCGATTTTCAAATAAATGAGAAAAATACAATCGGTCACTAAATCGGTCGCTAATTTTAATATTAGTGACCGATTTTATGACCGAAATTGTTAGACAGAAGAAGTAATCTTAAAAATAAAATCGGTCACAAAATTGGTCACTAATTTTAATATTAGTGAGTGATCTAGTGACCGATTTTTCATTTAAATGGAAAAATACAATCGGTCACAAAATCGGTCACTAATATTAAAATTAGTGACCGATTTTTCAAATAATTGTGAATAATACAATCGGTCACAAATTTTAATATTAGTGACCGATTTTGTGACTGATTTTTCAAATAAATAGAAAAAAATGAAATCGGTCACTATTTTATTTTTGTGACCGATTTAGCAACCAATTTTTTTCCACTGATTCATCCTTCTCTTGTGACTTAATTCGGTCACTAATTCGGTTACAAAACTTTCATTTTAGTGACCAATTTATTTCAATCACTAAATCGGTCACTATTTAACAAATTTCTAGTAGTGTTGGTGTACTTCATAAGAAAGACACTATAGGGACCCAAGATCAAATATCAGCAAAATAAAAAGCTAGGCTATGTTGTGGTCATAATAGCAACGATTTAAGCTCAGATCATATTTTCAAAGCCATCAAATCGTGGTCAAAATCGAATAGCATATTAGATAATTAATCAACCCAGAACTCGCAGAACTAGTAATTTTATGTCGCCTAACTACCTAACCCAATTCTGAAAAAAAGAGTAAGTTTGCCAAAATAATCAGAGCATGCATCATATTGCATAATATGATTACTGAGGATGAGAGAGACACATATGCAAGACATTTTGCTCAAATCCGCTCTTACAATGATATGGATAGAGTCTTATCACCACTAAAGCTGGGTGAGGGAACTATCTTTTTGGATGAGAGCTATATCCAAATGAATTTCCAAGTTCAAAACAGACAAAAGAATCAACAACTACAATTAGACTCAGTGGAACATATCTAACAATTTGACAATTTTTGTTAAGTAAAGTTGTTAGTTGTATAATGTTTTAATCACACAATGTTATTTGCCACCTTTTAATTATGCACATATCGCTTTTTATACTGTGGTACAATCGTTATTTTGTGCAATATTTTTTAAGCATATTGAAGAGCTATTTACCTGCAGAAAAAAAAAGTTTGAATTTTTAGAGTTTAATTCTTTTAAATTATTGTATAAACTTTTATCTGCAATTTAATTTATTAAAAGTTAATTTTAAATAAAGATCATTTGAAAAATAGATTTTATATTTTTCTATCCAACACAAAATGAAATTGCATAATACAAAATATTTATTGCAATCTACCTTATAAATATATAAAAAAAATTAAGAAAATATGTGGGACAATCAAAGTTGGTCCCTTCCAATAGAGAAAATAGTCTAAGAGAATTGTACTTTTTATGACACACATGAAATTCAATCATGGAAAATTTACTCCCACTTTTACCCTCTAACCAAACATAGCATTAAAGTCAAACCAACTCCAGTAAAATTCTCGGTGTGGATTTGTTTTTTCATTTAGGTGTGTCCTGGAGGCAACAGGATAACCAATTGTGTGGATCCCTCAAATCAGCGGTAAGCATGAAGCTGCACCTTGAGCTTCAGGTCGTCGAGGATGGGCAATTCATATATCTTCATAATACAGGCAGTCCAAAAGGTTGACCAAAAAATGGTAGTCCAAAGGGCAAGATGGGCCAAGCCAACCACAGAGCACCTACTAATTGAATTTCATACGCACTGCCATAGGCAAATTCTTGTATATTAGAAACTCTTCAATTTGATCAATCACACCAAAATTAACTACAGAGTTCTTACATAAGTGACTAGCTGTGTAAAACTTTTCTCCCTAGATTGGAGCATTTTCTGGAAAGCTTGCTGATAGAAAAGCTAAGGATATATATATATATATATATATCTCAAGTAGTTTTTCTAGTTAATCCATCTTGTGGATAGTAAGTTCATCATTGTATATGTTCTCCTTACTGTAAAGTTTGCCCCAGTTTCCTTAGGAATAAAATTACTAATCAAGACAAAAGAAAAAGAAAAAGAAAATATTCAATTTGTTAGTGGAACATATTCACCTTGTGATCTAGATATATTTAAGAATTTCTTCCTTTACCATAAGCCTTAGCCGATCAATTCCAGCATCCCTTGCCACAAGGAAAAAAAAGAACCATTCATGACCTAAAAAAGTTAACAATAAAAAAAGGATCAAAATCCTCCATCCTTCCTCCCATCCGGTCTCACAGTCGTCCTATAAAGTTACTACTTGCTAGTGTCTGGTGACCACATGCACATGTTCATAGGGTATTCAAACCCACTTCAATCGAATCAAAACTACCAGATCAATTCAATCCGATCTGAAAATCGATCAAAACACCACAAATTTGGGTTGGATTAGATCTTATTTTTCACAAAACACTTGTATCAGATCGAATTTAAGGTCTAATTTTTAAAACCTATCCAATCCATCCAAATCACATAATATTATATAATATAATATTTTGTCATTTAATATATACTTTTATTATAATAAGTTTAATTTGCTACATAATTTTTTATTTTAATGTATCGTTAATTTTTTAATTTCAATGTATCATTATCTTTTAACTAATGTGATATAAATATTAAATGATTTACTTTTTATTTATCCATTTTCTTTATTTAGTTTACTTATATTTTATAATACTTCAAGAGACACTATAAGCTGTTGCAGAAGTCTAGAAAATTATTTAGACACTATGAGCTAGCTGAGTTGCATTGTTAGAGAAGTGTCGTCACTATGAATGTAAGTACAAAGAAAATTTACAGTGGTAGTTGATTATTACTGACATTTCTTATAACAGAATATGCAAGTAAGGAGGGGATCTCTATTTTTCTAAGATTAAATATTTTTATATAGTTATATATTTGGGTTTTTGACGCAAATAAAATAAAATAAATAGGATATTACAAGCATCTCCCAAGTTTAGTCCGTTTACATATATGTCCTGATTTGTATAATATGGAAGTTAACTAAAACCGACTTCTCTGTAACATCAAAGTTGGTTATACTCAACTTTACTTCGCCCAACACTGAAGTCCACTGCAACCTCTTTGCAGGTGTGAGCCTTTGTGCGAGAATTGACTACAAGTGACTTTGGTTCATTGTTGAAGTCGATTACAATTGACTTTTTCTGTGTTGGGAAGTCGATGATAAGAGGCATTTATGTCACTTATCTTGCTACCAAACCTTAGCTTTTTGCATGAAGTTTATTATGTTATTGATGTGATTAATAAGGATTTTGATTTACTTCTCATTGTGTAATTTTAATAGAATTATTGGCTTTTGTATTGATTTTGGAATAATTTGTAATTACATCCTGTTGCATTTGACCTGTCTCTTTGAGTATAGGTGTATGCACATGAGCTTTGGATCAAGTGCAAAATGCCAAGAACACAGTTGAAACTATTGGAAAGAATTTGGGAGTAAAATAGAAGAGTTCTTGAGCTCATTTGAGCACATTTGAAGAAAACATTGTAATAAAAAATTCATATTTCTCTCTATAGAGATCAGATTAAGACAAATAAAGATGTTTTGGAAAGCTCAAGAAGTCCTCTAAAACTTTCATGTTCAACTCAAAATCCATTTCTAAGAGTATTTTGGTGAAAATCAAGTTGCAAGATTAAAGGTTGTGGATGTTCTGATTCTGTCCAACTTGACCTTCAGTTAGTATTTTCACAATATCTGGAGCTACAGATGTCAGATTGAGGTGATTTTAGTAGCGTTGGAAAGACTTATTCAAAGAGCTACAATCGTCATTTCTAGTGCCAAGGACCGATTCGATTCTGTTCAGCACTGCAGCTCTCAATAGCACCTGGAAAAATTATTTTGTTCAGCATAGGTCACCGCTGAATGCTGCAATGCTCGTGCGATGACACAGAACAACTCATTTAATCTATTTTTGGGGCCACTTTAGCCCTTTTTTAGAGAGCAGTATATAGGAATTTTACAGACTTTTACCCTAGCTTTTGACTCACTTTTAGATCTATACTTTAGGTTGTTATTATTCTCTCTCTACATCTCTCTTCTCCTCTCTTCTCTTTCTAAAGGTTCCACTAGTGAAGGTGCTTTGTCTTGAAGATTGTGGCAAGGATTATTGCTATTATTTTCAAGTTCTCTTTTATCTTCATTGTTGTAATCCTCTAAAGATGGATAAGTAGATCTTCTTACCAGTGTAGAGATTTACAAATGGATTGGAATGACTTTTGAAACCCTTGTTTATAGTGAATGCATTAGTTTTCTCATTGTTCTTCAGTTTCTATATTTATAATTATTGTGGTGATTGCTATAATTTTTATTGGAATTACCAAATTGGCAATTGTTGCTTAGGGAAACCCTTTGGGCATAAATTGATAGATCCATTGGTTTATGTTTGAGGGAGAACAATTGAATTAACCTTCCGATTGGCAGTTAAGCCATAGCAATTGGTACCTTAAATTATTATAATTTCCAATTAAATTGAGATCTTGTTTATTGGTTATTTTCATTGATAAGATTCTAGGGATCAATTGATCACTAGTAGAATTGGTAGTAATTAATTACTAATAGCCACTAATGGATTCAATATTGGCCAATGACAATTAATTCCAATCATAGGAATACCCTACAATAGTGCTTTCTTTATTATTGCTATTATCTTTTAATTTTATTTATTTTAAATTTCATTATTTAAAATCCCCAATTTTCTCAACTAAGTGTTGAAGCCTCCTTGAGAAACGATCTATGTTGTGCCCTT
Organism: Dalbergia cultrata; assembly: GCA_031216105.1. NCBI lineage: Eukaryota > Viridiplantae > Streptophyta > Magnoliopsida > Fabales > Fabaceae > Dalbergia > Dalbergia cultrata. The sequence continues at coordinate 12,868,024 of CM062345.1, forward strand.
TACTACATTTTCTGTGTAACTTAGTATTAAAATAAATTTCTAATTTGAAGAGGTAGGTGACAACCTTCGTTTAGTCAACTATACTTGATTTCAAAACTGTGTCAGAGCATGGCAGGGAGTCGACTATAATCAACTTTTGAGTGGGTGAGAAGTCAACATTAATCAACTTGTGTGTTGAAGCTAGCTATAAGAGGGGATTAGTTCCTTTCGATTTCACAAGTAGAAGGCAATCCTTAGGGAAGGAAGGAAGAACACACTAAGAGCAAGAAGGGAGTAGTTCGCGGATATTTCCAAATAGAGATGGTGGAAGGAAGTGCTTTAGTGTTTCCATGAATTATCTATATCGTCTTAATTTTATTGATCATATTGCAGGCAAACTGGCAGTGCAGGTACTTTTCTTTAGTTTTAAATTTTTCACTGTATTTTATTTTATTATTTAATATGATATGTTAGTAAATTTTAATTTGTCTATTTAGAAAGATTTGTAGATGTTAATTTAATTTTTTGTTATATATTTCTTTTTTATGGTAATGTGTATGTATATTTAGTTTTATTGTAGTTTTGCAATTAGGTAGCCATGTTAGTTGATTTGTGAAAAGTAAGGCAAAGTTTCTTTAATTTGCTTGTAATTTTATTTTAATTGATTTCAGTGTATTTTTATAGAATGTTGTTGTAATTTTAATTTTAGTCTTTGATAAATTTATTTTGTGGGTATTTAATTGAAGAAAGAAATAATAAATTGTAAAAAGTAATTTGAAAAATGATAAGCTAGTGGAATTATTAACAATGGTAGTTATTCTTGAAGTGTTTAAAGGGTATTTTTGTACATATATAGATACGTCATCGCATTTATTGTAATAGATGTATAGTTTTAGCGTTAGAGCTTAGCGAGCACTTTGTTATAATTGAAAAAAATTAATAAATTTAATTTTAGTTTTAGTCTTTGTAACGTTAATAATCTCTATTAAATTTATTTTGTAGGTATTTAATTTAAGAAAGAAATAATAAATTGTAAAAAATAATTTGAAAAATGGTAAGGTAGCGGAATTATTATTAATGGTAGTGATTCTTAAAGTGTTTAAAGAGTACTTTTATACATGTAGAGATACGTCATCATATTTATTGTAATAGATATATAGTTTTAGCGTTAGAGCTTAGCAAGCAGTTCGTTATAATTGGCAAAATTTAATAAACTTAATTTTAGTTTTAGTCTTTGTAACTTTAATAAATTTAATTTTAGTCTTTGTTAAATTTATTTTGTGGGTATTTAATTTAAGAAAGAAATAATAAATTGTAAAAACTAATTTGAAAACTAATAAGCTAGTGGAATTATTATTAATGGTAGTTATTCTCAAAGTGTTTAAAGGGTATTTTTATACATGTATAAATACTTCATCATATTTATTGTAATAGATATATAGTTTTAGCCACCACTTTGTTATAATTCGCAAAATTTAATAAATTTAATTTTAGTTTTTGTTAATTTATGTATAATGTTGTTGAAATTTATGAAGGAAATGCTAAGTAATATTTTAGTGCAATTTATATTTTTATGTTTAGTTTGTAAGATTTAACAATGTCTTATATATATTTATATTTTACAATATAGGATAGTCGGATTTTAAAAGCTAGGCACTATAATATGATGGTCGCACCAAATCCGAGGATGGAACCTTTTCTCAGGCAAGTTGGGTTTTGGTATATTGCGCAGTTGGTCCCAGCATTTTATCATGATAGGGCGTTCATTAGTACACTTGTGGAGCGTTGGAGGCCTGAGTCACACACTTTCCATTTTCCGTACGGAGAATATACGATCACATGGGAAGATGTTGTGTTTCAGTTGGGTCTGTGTGTTGATATGCTTCCTGTGAGTGGCTACATAGGAGCATGGGAGAATTTTTATAATCAGGATATATGGGCTTTGTGTGCAAACTTACTTGGAGCGGTTTCAGACGAGAGAGACATAAAAGAATTCTCTATAAATCTACATTGGTTCACAGAGACATTTCAAACATTGCCACATAATGCTGATGAGAAGACGATTATTTGATACACCAGAGCGTACATAATGGTTCTATTTGGTGTGGTCTTGTTCCCGAATAAATCAAGATTTAGGGTGCATATGAAATGGCTCCTTCTTCTCACTAATTTTAATACGACTGCAAACTTTAGTTGGGGGTCTATAGTTCTAGGATCCCTTTATCGTGGGCTTTGTCACGCGGTGAAATATAATGTCATTGAGATTACAAGCTGTTTAGCTCTTCTATGTTCTTTGGCATAGTATAGAATACCTTAATTGGCCCCTAGACAGCACCATCCACTCACTTTTCCACTAGCACTGAGGTACATATTTATGTGAATATTTTAGATTTGCTATTTATTTGTATATGTGCAAATTGTAATCAAGAAAACCAATTATCTACATTTCAGGTGGAGGCGTTTTAGGTATTCAACAAGATCAGGCACAAGATCATAGATTCGATTGGCATTGCTGGGTAAGTTGCATATAATGAATATGATTTCAACTCTTCTATTAATTTGTTTTAGTTGTGAGTCTAATATTTCTTATTGATTGTTTCAATTTAGGCGAATGCCCTACAGCTGCAATGTGGTCAGGGATGTTACACCTACTTTCATTTATGAGGAGGTTGATGTATGGGCATCTGTGATTGCACTTATACACTATACTGTGATTGAATAGCATGGTGTTGATCACATGGTGCAATAGTTTTGGTAAAAGGCAGCACATATCGATCATCCCAATAAACATTGATTAGTTGCATGCCAAGGATGGTCGTGGGGATCTCCATATATGGTGACCTGAGTATCATGTCACATGGCATGCAACATGGGAGGCATGTAGGGAGCAGCAAGTTCAATATCCGCTATCTAATGATGATCGGCCATTTGTTGAGTTCTTCTAGTGGTACATGTCATTGGCTAATAGATTTTTGTCATTGGATGGAGCCCCTGAGGATCTAGAGCTTAGAGACCTGCCAAATGATGTACCAGACCAGGCTCTACCAGCACTAGATATCACACACCTTGCTAACGTCCCAGATCAACACTCCTTTATGCGTATTGCACGTGCCAGTGCAGATGCTAGCAGAAGCCAGTACCCAGATAAGGCACTTGGTTACGATGGAGGTGGGCCAGATGACGATGATGATAATCAAGTAGATGTATAGCCGTATCCTTAACCCCAACCCCAACCTCGACCCTGACCCCAACCAGAGCCTATATATCAGCCCCAGTTAGATCCTAGCTAGCAGCCTGAGTTGCAGTCATTCCGTGTGTACTAGCTGACACCTATGTACACTAGCCAGCAATTCATGTCTGACTCCAGCCGGCGGTTCGTGTCTGACCCTAGCCAACAGTTTGTGTCTGACCCTAGCCAGCAGTTCATGTTAGGCCTTAGCCACTAGTTCATGGCGGGCCCCAGCCAACACTAGTTCATGGCTGTCCCCTCCCAGCTGCATTACATGGTTAACCCCTCTCAGCAACATTTCATGGCTAATCCCTCTTAGCAAGAGTACATGACTGGCGTATCTCAGCCCCAGTTCATGACTCCGAGCCAGCAGTTTATGACCGACCCTAATCATTAGTTCATTTCAGATTCCTTTGTTCACCCCAATCCAGTGCATTAGTTCGTGTCGGGTTTGGCCCAGAGTGATATAGCATGACATATATCTTTCAGTCCACAGTTCATGTTAGCTTCTATCGTGCTGGCATTCATGGAGTCATTTGGTACAGGGAGATTTGTCTCAGTACTTCAACCACCAGATCATTACTATCGACCATCAGTTTAGTATATCCTAGCTCCCTCTCATCAAGAGCATCAGCCAGGGGTGGCTCATGAGGGAGATTAGAAGTAGAAGGGGGATTGGGAGGACGAGGGGGATCAGTAAGAGGAGGCCGAGCAGGACGATGAGTAGGATAAGCAGGATCAGCTGAGCAGTGACTAGGATGAGCAGGATCAACTGGAGTAGGAGGATGAGGAGCAACTATATCGTAGACTTGTACTACAGGTTGTATATTGTCGTTGTGTTATAGGAAGTCACATCGTTGCCCCCAAACACAACAGGCCCCACCGCTGAGTAGTGACTAGGATGGTATCGAGATTGAAATTGGGATTGAGACTGGGACATTAGATGTTCACCCAAGTTCTGCACATGAAACAATTGCTTATCTTCTTCATCATAGTTTCACACATGATCAGGGTCCTCCTCTTCATCATTTTCATCATCTTGGTGTTGCACAATAAAATCAAAATACCCAACCAGGCTAGCTTCTGCTATTGGCTATGGATGTAAAGGTAATGGTTCTTCAATCTATCTGGCAAAGTGTTCAAAACTTGGAGAAGCTACCTCATCCTGGTGCACGTCATGGCAAGACACTTCAAAGGATGGGGCTGTATTAGATGCAGCAAGTGATGGATCCAGAACTGAACCTCCAGAGCTACAACAACCACCTTGGAGTTTGACAAATAGTTCTATTGTGCGAGCTTCAGCAAACAAGTTAAAACAACTGAACATGTGATCAATATGCTCGTCTTTCCGAATCTGCCACCTTCTATATCGGATTCCATTTGGCCCAATATCAATCGCCATCCTATAGAAGATTTTTTAGACTTGCATGTTGTTTCCTTCATACTCATATAATATTCAGCTCTGCAACTGCAACAAACTAATTGGTGGATGGACAACCAAGATTCTTACTACAAACTGTCGCCTCCTCTACTGTGTTTATAATCTCACCATTAAAATGTATCAGAACATGAATGAAACTCTTTGTCATCTCACTATGAATTTTTCATGCTCAATCTCTAAATTTTTCTACACGGGAATGCAGATCCAGGAGCTGTATATTTATAATGGAGGATCACACTGAAGTCGATTAAAATTTCCAAAATGTGTCAGAGTGTGTTAGCCTATTAGAGATGTTGATTATAATTTACTTCTGTTTTGTATTAAAGTCGAGTATAATTGACTTCTGCATTGCACGAGAGTCGATTATAATAGTCTTCACAAATCTATTATAATCAACTTCTTCTTTGTGGTGAAGTCGATTATAATCGACTTCTTCTTTATAAGTCGATTATAATCGACTTATATTATCTCTAAAGGCAGAGTGTTGCTGCAATGTGAAAGTCGATTTTAATCGACTTCTTTGGACCTGTGAATGAAATTTTGAACCAAAGTCAATTTAAATCGAATTCTATTAAACGAAAATAGAACATATCTGTAAATGACTTTAAACCGGGAGATTTGTGTAATAACCTATTTATTTTATTCTATTTCTGTAAAAAAAATCCTATATATTTTTGAAAAAAAAGTAGAGGGATTGATGTTATATGCAGAGTCACGTTAAAGAAAGAAGGCGAAGTTAGGCATACTTTTCACATATATAAGTGATTCTTTTACTTCGATTCAAGAAAGTTTATGTAGAAGAAATAATGTAAACGAAGCGCGCAGAATAAAATACGTTTCAAGTAACAGTACTATTTCAAACACATTACAAAGCACATGAACAACTTAATTTCATTGTTCCCCTTACCAACATTGCTTAAAGAGTTTGAACAAGTAAGAAATAAAAGAAAACGTGCAGTCGAAAATAGCAGATTATATGACTGAATGGTCTGTTTAATTATCGTGGACATTTATCCCAATCCAAATGCGTGAATTGGCTAATCTTTTTCCCAAGTTCCTCCCTCAGCAGATGTAGTTGTTTTACATTCTGGCCTTGGCAACCACCGTACTGCCTCCACCAATGTCTACAGTCCCTGGCCTAGTCCATGTTTCCTTAAATTGCTCTTCAGTTACTCCTGTAAAACAACATAGAAAGATAAAAAAAAAAAAAAAAAAAAAAAAAAAAAAAAAAAGAATTATAGAAAAAATTTCAATCTTTTTCCTAAAATTTATATCAAGAAAGCAAGGTGGTGTTGATGTGCAATTTGAAAGATTCTTACATTTAACAACTAAAATTTAGACATACTCACAATAAAAGTAGGTCCCACCAACTTCATTCAAGTTATAATTAGTTGATCATGATTTCCACTAATTTTATAGTGAGTGTGCCAAAATACGAGTCGTTAGACTTTTTGGTATACTATGAACTTTTCTTGCAATTTATGACTTGCCTTTTCCCATTGCAGTAGTTGATGCCACACCTCCCTGGACAGTCTTGAGGTACCTATCATAGTAGTTAGCCCCAGCCCATTTCTGGTGAGCAAGTGTGTCAACCCCATTATTCCTTTCCTCTCTCTGAATCCTCTCCACATAAGCCAGCATCCCCCTACTAGCAAAATCCCTTGAAAATGTTGAAGTGATAAGGGCACTAGAATGCAAACCCCCAACTGTTATGAACTGCCACACATACCCCAACCTTGCAATCCTTGGAATGAATTCCCTCATTTGCTCATCATTCATGCCAGAAGCATCCCAATTGAAAGATGGAGAAAGATTATATCCCAACATCATATCTGGGTTCCTAGACTTAACCCCTTCAGCAAACTGTGTGCACTCAACCATATTAGGACCTGCAGTTTCCATCCAAATAAGGTCAGCATGAGGAGCAAAAGCACAACCTCTCACAATTGCTGCTTCCACAGACCCTTTGAACCTATAAAAGCCTTCTCTAGTCCTAGGCAAGTCCCAATCCCAGAACAGGTTCCTCACCCCAAGCCTCTCGGCAATCTCTCTACCTTCCTCATTGGAAATACACTTGTCATAACTATTATAATGCATCCACTCATTCAGCTTCCTCTTTTTCTCTTCCTCCCCAATGTTCATACCCTTGATTGCATCAACAACAGCTTCTGAGAAAGTCTTCAACCCTGCCATTGATATCCACTCATCCTCTAAAGCTTGAAGCTCAGCACCATTCTTCCCAGCAGCCATGCCTTGTGACATAAGAGTTGCAAGGCTCTTCCCTCTAAGACCTTGGTTACTCACACCCAAGATAAATTGGTGGTCCCTTGTGTCAATATTTGATTGGATCAACTTAGCAGCAACTGCATCAGTCCTAGCCACCAAAACAGTCTCCACACCCATGACATCAAATTGAAGCCTTGCAGCCACAAGCCTGTTAATATGTTCACTAATTGCAACCAACACTTTCCCTGCCATGTGCCCACATTTCTTGGTCACTGAGGACTGGTCCTCAATGTGGATTCCAGCAGCACCCCTGTTACGGAAGAATATTTTTTAGGAGTATTCTAAAGTTAGGAAAGGGGTTGTGAATGATAAAAAGGAATATTTACTAGGAATGTTCTATAATTAGAATAAGGTCTTGTAGAAGGTGAAAGTTCTAGAATACCTTCCCCCATGGAGGTTTTTGTATACTCCAAAAGCATATTTAATACGTGCTCCAAAAATATTCACAACCACTCATTTTAGGTTTTTAATATAATTTTTAAACATTGAAAATTAAAATAAGTGATTGCTATTGTTTCTAAAGCACAAATTAAATGTGCTCTGGTAATATACAAAAATTTCTCTCTTCCACCCACCATATATATATATATATATATATTGTTTGGAATGAAAAGGAGTCAAGTAATACCTCTCCACGAAGAGCTTGCAAAGCTTAACAGTTGCCGTGGTGCCACCAAAGCCAGTGTCACCATCAGCAATGATTGGCCTCAAGTAATCAACATAAGGTGTTCTTGCTCTCTCTTCCCTGCTCATTCTCATCCTCTCCTCCCTTTGCTTCCTGTCATGGTACTGCTGAGCAAAGAACAAGTGTTCGACCTTGTTTGGGACAGTGTCATAAGGGTAGTCAGCAAGGTCAGGGCCAGGCTCATTGGTGGTGGTGTGAGTTGCTGAACATTGCCAACCAGAGACATAGATTGTGTCCAAGTGTTTGGCCATTTGGGTGACCTGAACTGGGTCAAGTGCACCAAAAGTCCTTGAGGCAGTGCCATTGGCTTGGTGGGTCTTGAGTGTTCTCCAAAGCTTCTTGGCCATCTCATTTGAGCCGTAGGATTGTTTGAGGTTGCCTCTTAAGGACACCACGTCTCTTGCTGAGTATGGCCTTCGGGTTAGCCTGAACCTCTCGCAGTTCCACCATGCTTGCACCTCTGCCACTTCGGCTTCGAACCTGGCCTCCTCTTCCATGATCTGTTATACACAAAAAAAAAAAAACCATTGAATTGTGTTATTTAAACTCATATCAGGTCAATTTATCCATTATCCACCATTAAAAATGATCATAAAATATTAAAAGATGATCATTTTAATGATAGATGATGGATGAAACAATGCATGTCCTAAACACTACATTGTTCACCAAAACATTTATTAAACCATGAAACGACTATGACTTCCTTCGTACCAAAAATTAACATGGCTTGTTCACCCTATTTTACCATAGTCGCTCATAAGAAAAAAAATTGAGTAGTTTTGGTTTTTGTAAGAAAAAACTATGTCAGAGATTAAAATATTCTCAAATATACTGAAGAGTTATATAAATTAAAGAATTGTGGTATATCAATAAGAGAGAGGTGATAGAACAGTTACAATGAATGAAATAAAAAGATAAAATTGATATAAAATAAGTAAATAATTATTTCGTTAAAATTTAAAAATAACAAATAATATGAAATAATATTTTTCTTAAAATGACCACTGATTTACAATTAAGAGAGTATTATGTTACACATTGTGTGCAACTAATTAATGATCCAACCTTCTGTTCAATGTATTGAACTGTAGTTTTTAAAGATAATTTTATCTATAATACTAATATTTCATATTCCTATGAGAAAGAGTCATTTTTTGACCGATTTAAGACCCACAATTTTCATTTAAAAGTTGAATCATCAATTTATATTTATTATACTTAATTGATAAATATCAATTACATCAATCATAATTAATTATTAATTATGAGATATCAATTATATAAATCATAATCTCACTCATACTTGACTACTAATTTCAAAACCCATTATCATTATAAGATACTGAAATATCACTTTATTAATTTTTTTTGTTAGTTGACTTTGCAAACTTTTGTTCTATTTTTTAAATTTATGAAACAGTATTTTTTCATTCTATTATATTTCAAATTGTTTTTTATGATTATGTTATTTGGCATATTTATCAAAAAATTATTTGGCTTAATATATAGTCATGGTTTCTTTCAAATGTATTATAGTTCTATATGGAACACATGATTTATATATTATCAATGAATGCATAATTTGAAATTAACTTTTATGATAGTGTTCAACTAATACATAATTATCAATTTATAATTAATGTAATCTATCACAATGATGTCAATCATATATAATATATGGATATTTTAAATTATGTATTTTATTTGAAAACATGCTTATCAAGATAAATAAATTAAAATCTTCTGGAATTAATTCAATACTAATTTAAATAATTTAGTTTACCTTTTGAAATATAATTTTACTTTTAAAAATATAAAATATTTACTATGATATATTTATTTTGACTTAAATTTAGAGAATTTTCTTTATTTAATGCTTGAGTATTTTTTATAAACTCACATATACATACTCTATTATCATTTAATTTTAATATAAAATTTCCAAGTATGGAAGTTATTCACTTATTTTAAATGGAATTCGTGAGGTGTTTTAGAGTTTTCAATATGGTTTAAATACGTATTCTTTTTTTTTTTGTTATATTCAAATTACATTTAAATATGGTAATTAGCGGTTGAATACTATAATTTTATATTATTGAATATCTATGTACAATATCTTTTTACATTAATAATGCATTAAAATTAAATCCTTAGAACAATATATTATAAAAATTAATGAGATATATGTATTTTAATCATAATCGATTATATGTTAGCATCGGAAAGATCCATCAATTTAGAGAAGATATATCAAATCGATATTATTGTGTCAACCTTAAATTTGTGCTATCATTGACATAGTAGTTATATTAATTTAAAATTATTTTATTAATTAAAATCACAACAAATATTATCATAGTCAACAAATTATAACTAAAAATTTAATACTACAAATTAACACATAAATATGATCACTTAGTCACTCTTTAATTAATTAATCACTCTCAAATTTAAATTAAAATTTTAAAGAATAACGTTAATTACATATCATTTTCATGTTAGACTTAATTAGTATAAGATATAATTTATTAAAAACTATTATAATATATAAAATTTGCCATATTAGACTGCAATAATAGTGGTAATAAAAATATATAATACACACTATACTATATTCGTTTTGATATTTTACTAAAACTTAATATCATAGTTAATGTATTTTTGAAGGATTTAATATAATCTATAATCTATCTATAATATTAATAATTAAGAATCATTATATGGATAGTTTTTCATTATCATTCATACATAAAATTATACCCTACCATTTTCATAATCTTAATATTTAAATTAAGTTTTTGGATTTAATTTACCTTCTAATTATTAATTAGTTTTCCAATCATACCTTCATATCTCTCTGCATTAAAATTATTTAACAAAATAGTTCAATCAAAATTATTATACATATAACAAATAATATAAACAAAGTGATTATTGAATTTATTATACCATAAAAATTATATATATATATATATATATATATAGATAATTATAGTATTAAAGATAACAAAGTTACTATAATTACATTACCAAAAAAATTATAATTATAGTATTAATGACAATTACTATAATTATGATAATTAATGATAATAAGAAAATCTTAGCACACCTTTATTTTTTAATTATGATATTTGTTGTTATGAATATTTATATTTCGAATTTCAAAATTTAAAAAAAATTCACTTTTTGAAAACTTTTTAATAACCCTATGAATATTGGTATGGATTCAAATCTCTGTAAAGAATGAGAAATGGAGACCTATGACGATAATGAGAATGTGGATAAGAGGTGAAATTCTAAATGAGGACAAGGTAAGGGGAATGAAAGTTTCTAACTTCAAATGTAGAACTTTTAAAAATCATAAAAAAAAATATATTTACCCGTCTCACTATATCATATTTAATCTTTTACAACCTAAATATTCCAACTTAGTAATTCCACAATTGTTTCATATTAATTTTTTTGAAAAAAAATACTTCAATTTTTTAACATTAAAATATTTAAAAATAATCAATCCCACAATTTACACTTCTTTGATAATGATACTAATTATTTATTATTTTTTAAAAATTAAATAATTACATCACTTTTTATTGAAAATAATTGTGCAATTGATATACTACTTCAATAATTGAGATGACATAAACTAGGATTATATGCAATTTTTTTATTAATTATAACATATTAATTATAATATATATTTTAAAATTGATATTTTAATGTACTAAAAGTATGTACTAGGAAAGTGGGTGTAATCGAAATTACATAAATTAAATTTATTAATTATTTTTTACTAGTTAGAAAATATATTTTTACAAATTAAATATTTTAACTTATTAAAAAGAAGTAAATAGCTATGGATGACAAAAAAAAAAAAAAATTGCTGAAGTGGATACACATGGGCCAAGATTATCCACAGTAGAGATAAGAATAGAGACATGTTTTGTCTTCATAGGGGTGGAGTCCCCATTTGTAAAACGGATTAAGGACGAAGATAACACATCTTTATTTTTTTACTTATCTATATTGGATTTGTATTATGTATGTAATTTTTATTTTTTAATTTGGATTGTGTTGTATTATTAATATTTGTTATTATAAATATTTATGTTTTGAATTTCAAAATTTTTTTAAAATTTTTTCTTTTTGAAAATCTTTTAATAAATATGGGAATATGTGCAGGATTCAAATCCCCACCAGAAATGAAGAATGAGGACCTATGGTGGTGAGGACTGAGGAGGATAGGAGATGAAAGACAAAATTCTAAATGGGACGGGGGCATAGGACATGTTCTCTTTGTTATAGATACCCATTGTCATCCTATAAATAACTTATGATATAATAAAATTATTCACTTATTTTCTTTCATTATTCAACAATTTTAACTTTCAAAATGTGCAAAATTTGAATAAAATAGGCTCTTTATTGTCATAGATAATCTATTTAGACTTTTTTTTAATCTTATAAATATGATATTCAAAATAAAATATAAAATAGAACATTTATATTTTATCAATTAATTTAGTTATTTAACTATTAACATATTTTCAAAATAAATTTATATTCTCAATTTTCTATAAAATATATTTAAATAAATTATTTATTTTTAATAATAGTCAACAAACTATTTTTATTATCAGCTTATATATGTCAAATGACTAGTTTATAATAAAACTTATTTAAGAGACGGGATCACAATTATCACATTGAATATTACAATTACTGTAGATAATTTATTCTACACATTCGAGAAGATTTTAGATATTAATAGAAAAATTCTTTTTCCGTATTAATTATTGCCTTTGATATTTTGCATCTGGGTAAAAATTTGTACTTTATTCATATTTTTACATATTAAAAAAATATTTATTATTAATTTTTAATTTTATCTTTTACACAATTTTAAATATAACATTAAACATAGTTGAATTTTAAAATTAAATAAAGCTATTTCAGTAAATATGTTTTATAATTAAATTTTAATCTTTTTTTTTAATTCTTACATATATGATTTAAACTGTAGATAAAATAGAAGCAAAGTAATAGTGTGATAAAAATAGGAGATAATTATATGTGAGGTAGGATGAAGATCTTTTATCCTCTAATAGTGTCTCATTCTCTAATCCTTCAATTATTTATTGATACATAAAAAATATATATTTTATATTTATTCTTATTTTTTTATATCAATAAATGATTGAAAAGATTACAAATGCGACACTATTTGTATAAAAAAAAAATTTCATGCATGTGACTTAAATGAGGCAGCATACACTGAATGATTTAGAGTAATTTTTTAATATTTTAAAATAATTGTACACGTATGATGAATCGACCACGGAAATTCATGCCACGGCGCCACGCCGCGCCCCGGCAACCTACTGAGGTGGGAATGTGGCATGATCTCCGGATGCACTTTGTATGAGAACAGTAAAATTATTAATCATATTTAATGAAAATAATTTCTGTGATATATATTTATTATAGAATTTTATTATTTTTATGACAGTACTCTTTCGCTTTTAGGACCACTTTAGCTTATTGTGGACGGAAGTCGCTGAAGGGGGAATCAGTAATTTCATTTCTGAAAGAGAAGTACATCGATGTATCATGCATGAGACTCACACATACATCTGAAGCTAGCCCCTGATTTCTAGAGCCATAATCTTTAAAAAAAAAAAATTAAAACAAAAACCAACAAGGTGTAATTGCAATTTGCATTCTGCTACTGCTAGATAGCAATGGAAAACAAAATTACAATAAAATGCTGCATGAAAGAAAATTGCGAGGGTGATAATTCAATTAATAAAAGAATGTGATATGATTATTAATCTTTACATGATTAAATCTTACAATTTTATTTTATTTAATAATTATTATGGTTTCTAAAAAAAAATTATGGCTATATTATCCTAGTTGTATCATGCATGTAGCATTACTGTAAATAAAATAGGTACTACTTTGCATTAGATTAATTTTGTATGTTAAATTTTGCATAATTAATATTCGTATAGTATTAATCTAATCATAATTGACATTGTCAATTACATATATAGATATATTATATATTTGCAAGTGCCTACTCTTAGTTAAATTTAAGCAAACTCTCAACATATATAATAAAGGGTTATCCTTTTAACCTAAATTTTTTGCTTCAAAATGAAACCATATCACCTCTAATTCTTGCTCGGTGCACTATAATAAATGAATAACCTTATACTACATGGCACAATTCATTTTTCCCGCTAGCCCATTGTTGCTTGTCTAAGGTTCAGATTTATAGAACAAGAATTTGGTTCACAAGTAGAGAGAGTTGAGGAGACGAAGACATTCAACTTCCATAACATGCATCATATAAATTTTCACCGAAGCCCAACCTCAAAATAAGTCGTGCATGAACAATTAAGCTGATGAAGTTCGCATTAAGACACAAAGAACTAATTCAACTAGTCTGCTATAAACCGCGAGTGCATAAAACAAGAAGCTGTCGCAAAAGTTAATTTCAAGAGGTGAGGAATTAAAAAACAGGAAACTTCGAAGAAATTAAAGCAAGGAAAGCTTACGGATGAAGGCACAAAGAATGATGCAGCCATGGTCAGAACTCTGAACTCTTTCCTTTTCTGCAAATGTGTTTTCTCAAACAATTAAGAGAAGTTCATGCAAAAAGCCCCTTCAGGGTCCTCAATTTATATAATAGAAGGAGAATCAAGGTAGATTCAGGCCCCTTGTAAAATGGTAAAATTGGATGACTGTGATAATAGAAACAACCAAAGACCAATAAATTTTTATCTAATATCATTAAATACCCTTAAATGTTTTCTTCAGGAGAAGAGTGAAACATGGCACTTGAAAGCTGCATTTGGAGGCACGTATGGTGGTGGAACTTAGCCATGGAGACCCTGTGGCACCCTTTTTGTCCCCTTTCATTTAGGATGATGTCACCTCTATACTGCAAAAGGCAACTGATTCTACTTTTTAAAAATTAATTTCTAAAATATTATTATTATTTATTACCATTACCATCATGGTCGTGAAGAACATTGTCAAGCCCGTTTATCTGATATCAGTTTGAGGTTTTCCCTTTAACTTTCTTATATTATTAAGATGATAAATAATCAGGGAAAATTTCTGGTTTCACTGTCTATGACTTTTGCTTGCTTTTGCTGCTGCGTTGCTAATTCGTTTTCCTTTTCTTTCTGTAAAAAAAAAAAAAAAAAAAAAAGAGAAGGTTAACCCATTTCAATATCAGGATCTGCCACTGGCCCAATTGTTATCGAATAAACATTTAGATACTCCTAGAACATCATATGGATATATTTCCTATACATTAACAAAGTAATTCTTCGTCTAAAGGTGTATATTTATCCACGTAATGCTCCAGTTACATCTAAAAATTTCTTTAGTTATATATAATTTAGAAGAACCACTAATAAAAATTGACCTGAAGATTATGATGATAACAAGATATGCAAGGAATGATTTACATAAGAATTATTTAATTTTACGCTGCTAATTGTGCCTATCAAGAAAAGAAATGTTTTTCAACTTTCCTACTTCTTATCTGATACTCACACACAATCTACTACCATTGAATTTTATGTGGTCTTAAAGGAAAATAACTTTTGTTTTCCACCCTTATATTTGGCTAGATGCAGGGGCGACTCCTAGTGTATTAGAAGGGGGAATGACCTCTCCTAAAATTTTTGTTTCTTCAATAAAATTTCTAATTTTTTTAATTTGGCCCCTCTAAAAAATTTTATTTGATTATTTTTTATCAACATTTTAGTTAACTACAAGATGTTTAAATATTACAATAAATAATACGTTACATATATATATATATATATATATATATATATATATATATATATATATATATATATATGTTTCTCTTGACTTTTATTTGTAAAATGTTTGTCTTTTATATAGGTAATGATTTTGAATTTTTAAATAAAAATAAAAACTATAAAATATATATTTTTCAAGTAAAATTAATTATCAAGTATTGGCCCTTCTAAAATTATGGCCAAGTTCTGCCTCTGCCTGGATGTTAAATTGTTAATGAACATCTCACATTGGTACAAAATAACACATCCCTATAAACTTTGACTCTTTAATTGACATCAGGTTCAAGTCTTTAAGTGTTGAGTGTAATGAGATCAGAAGTTCTGTATCCTCCAACAAACCACCTATATCTCTCTCTCTCGTCTCCCTTGTGTCTTCCTATTGAAAATTTATGTATCCTAACCTATAAGTATTAATTAACAAATTGATAGTCTTTTAATTCAAGTTCCCTCTAGTGACAGTATATATCACATATACTTACAGGAATAAAAATGTATTCCATATATTCTATCATCAACTTAACCAAACGGGCCTTTATACATTTGTTGACAGGTTGCACTAATTTTATTGCGAGTCAAACTGAGTATGAAGTGTTACATTTATATTTGGAGTTTTCTAATCAGTGCACTTTAAGAATCTCAATAAAACCATATTCAAGCATATTAAAAATTTAAAAATCACATTTCCCCTTAAAAAAACATCTTTTTTGGAATCTTTTTCTAGTATCTTAGGACCTGTTTAGTTTGAGTTTCCAGTTTTTAATTATCATTTTCAGTATTCTAGATTTTTTTGAAGAAAACACTAAAAATTACAAATTTCAATTTTTAGTATTTCTTTCATAAAATTCTAAATACTCAAAACTGAAACCAAAACGGCCCTTAAACTCCACACATAGAAAACCGTTTGTACTATAAAAGATTTCCAAGCATGCTTCTCAATAAATCAACACGTGTCAATTTCACATCAAAGCAAGTATATTGTCAGACCATGAATGGCACATATATGGTTTACACAGGAAATTAGCACTTATCATAGTTGCAGCCTGGAATTGGCTTCTAGACTCAAAAGTACTGTAAAATAGTAGTATGACGATAATCAACAAGAAAACTGGATGCAGTTATTGTGGGATTGAAGAGCTATGCAAGGCAGAGTCACAAGAATTTGGATTTTGAATTCCAAAGCCATAGGTGGCACAAGATACTACCTGACCAACTAGTCGGAGTTAGCGGATACGTCATCAATGTTCTTATTCAAGTATTACGGTACATTGTAGATGACAAATAATCCATGTATTTTTCTCCCAATTAAGTTATTTGAAGATAAAAAAATCGATGCCACATTTGGACATCACTCTATCACTTTTAAATGAGATTGTGACCACCACGTATCCTGACTCATCTATCTTTCTTCGTCATTAAATTTGATGAATATCAAATGGATTATATTCCGATTATTGAATGTGCAAATATCATTATTGTTTTTCTCTCGGTTTCGTGCTATTCAATCACATTCGATGTATAACCAATGAGAGAAACAAATGCCAATAATTCTTCTGATCATCATCTTCAAGTTGATACACGACAATCTAAATTTTAGTTATCGAAAGAAGTTGAGTGCGGACAAGTGGAATAGCTTTTGGCATAACAGTAATAAGAATAAGCAGCCTAGCTATGTATCCATAAGATAAAATCAGATTGCGGTTATATTCAATGCGTCATAAAGGGAAGGGGATGAAGTGGTGGAGGTTGTGTATTCTATTATCCATCTAACTTCTGAATTGGATTGCGTAGAGTATTTAAATTGGTTCCCTATATGAGTCTTCCATTTTGGACCATAGTTTGCTGATTGTAGAAGTGATGAAGGAAAGCATGGGGCTATTGTGCAAAGGAACAAGTGGATCAAGTTGTGGATGATAAATATGATCCACTACTACATGTTCTTATTGGAATTCGCAACATTTGAAAGGTAATCGGTTTATTGGCTGAATCAATTGAGAAGAGAATGGACACTAGGATTGTTCTGTGTATATGATCGAAATGTCAAATAGTGGTCCTAGACTGATGATAAGGATGATGATGATGATGCAGCATCTATGAGGTTTTGAGCATTTCGAGACAGCATGTGTCTCACATTTCTTGTGAAGCTTGAACTACTAACCATTATACCATTTTATTGAGGAAAAATGTTATTCCAACACAAACCGGTGAATGGAGGAATTGGGACACTTGCTCTATCGCTGTTTGATATGAGTGTGGTCCCTCACTTTTTCCATTTATCCATCACATTCAATAGTAATTGAATGAATGTCTTAATTAAATATCCACTTTTAGATGTTGGAATAATAATACTCTTGATTGAGTGATGATAACATTTTATTTTTATTTTTATTTCTATTGCATGCCTATTAATTTTCTTTCCCCGACATGCCAATTCTAGGTGAACTGCTACCAAATTCAAACGAGAAAGGGTCATGTGTACTTGATGACCAATTCTGCTATCTTGTTCTTCTCTTTGTTATGCGTGCATGCTACTAGCTTAGCTAGGCATAATTCTATATATGCTATTTTATGGATAATAATATTTTTCATTCTCTCTCTGTCTTTTTTTATATGACCATTAATTACCGACAACGGTAATACAATTTGTGTTTTAGAAATAACATATGCCATTCATCTTACTCTGATTGACACAGGTGAATCTGACTTCAGCAAGATGATTGGTATAGCTTAGCTGAATCACTTGGATTTTGTGAAAAATTTTGAAGTTGTTGCAATTGCCAAAATTATGCATTTAGTGCAAGGGCTGTCTCCCCACTTTCCTATGGACCAGCAGTAAATAGTTATGCTCCTTAACTTGTACATGTATTCCCATAAATTGGAGTATTTTGATCTCAATTTTAAAGGGCTGCTTCAACTGCAGCGCTTTTCTGTGCTATTGGACCTGAAGCAGGTTTCATAATTGTCCTCCAACTCCCAAATAATAGGCAAAGTATATGGAAATGTGCTTATCCAACTAACACGATGCCAACTCCCAAATAATAGGCAAAGTATATGGAAATGTGCTTATCCAACTAACACGATGCATTGGCCCCTCTGTGAATTGTAGACTATAATTAATGAATATAGGAGTAAATCTTGGCACTGGCGTACATCATTAAATTATGAGAAATGATAGTTGTACTTATAAAGTGTGGGATACTGTGTCAACTCACACATCATATACTATTAAATAGGGTGTATACTCTATTTGAATGGGATCCACATCCTATCTAATGATAAATGGGGTGTGAGTAGGCACGATGTCCCACACTCCATGAGTACAAATTACATTACTCATTAAATTATATATATATATATGTGTGTGTGTGTGTGTTAGTTTTTTTATTGCGCGATTAGCATATGACTGTGCCGCTTGGTTCAAGTTCTGGCTTTTCTCTCTTTCCCACTTTTGTTTTCCTGTTATGAAGACGGTATATGTATAACAGGGTCATGGAATTCTTCATCGAATTGTTTGCCTTCATATTTTACTAACAGGTTTCTAGTTGACAACACCTCAATGTTTGCATGCGTATATTTCTTTCTTTCTTTCTTTTTTGGACGAAGCTCACGAGTTCAACAGACTCTATTATTCAGGAACCTGATTCATCAGACTTGACCCGTAGAGATCTCAAGAGGGGCTTCGGATCTCCCAATGAGTATTTTTTCTTATCACAATATTTGAACCGGAAACACCTATCTAATGGGCCGAAGCACTTGCCTTTTCAACCAACCCCCACATTAGTGCATGTGTATGCTCCATCTGTGTTGAGTTTCAACCACTCCACAGGGAGGAGGTTTCTAGCCAATGAGAACAACCTCTCAGATTGTGTCATTCGATTTCCACCAGAGGGGAAATTCCTGATTATATGCTGCAAGTATTTGAACTTGTCTAATATAATCAAGTGAGCATTGGAAAGTCTTCTAAAATTGCTTTCATGGATCTCCTTATTCCTATAATTCCAAAGGGTCCGACAAGTAACCACAAAAGTATAAACCAAATCCACATCGTGGTAATAATTCAACTAAGACTCATGTAGACTACAATCCACTGCTGAAAGTTGTTACAACTAAAGAATAAGCGGATATGCTTAGATTTCAAAAGATGAATGATCCGAGTACGCGAGGCTACTAGCCAATCTCTAGGAGCCTGGAGAATAGTCCAGTATTCTTGCACATCAGTGGCAATCGGAGCTAGTTTGGAAACACCAAGCACGTCTAGAAGCAATGAAAATCACTAACCTTCAGGTTCAAGTCGTGAGTATCATTCTTACCTTTGTTCTGCCTCTTTCCTCCAAAAGAGCGTAAAATTTTAATTAAACAAAGTCTGCACAAAGCCAGACCCACACACAGAGCAAACTTGCGCTAAAAGAGAAGAAATCTCTTAAACAAGTGTCTATTTCTTTCATATATGCTTGATTACAATCCAAAATCCCTTGTTTATATGGGACCTCCTTACATTTGCTAAACTAAGCAATGTGGGACTAAATTATTTATATGAAACTAAAGAATATGGGACTAATAATTCAAAGGAAATAAAACTAGCAAATAATTATTTTGTCTTCTTGTGATCCATATGCTCCATATACTCTATTGCCTTATGCTCCAAGTCTGTCCCCTCGAATTGAGAAAAATTTTACCTTGAGTTGCCTAGATCAAATGGGTATGATATCATATTTGTTCGATGCAATGGATACAAATCTATCACATTCAATGTTTTAGACATATACAATGCATATGGTATCCCCACAATCATTATTGGTCTTCTTTAGACTTTAGTTTCTTGCTTGATAGTTTATCCTCACCTCACAACTATAGCATAGATGTCTCTTGACTCGTTCAGATCTTCATGCCTAGATGATAAGACCAATCGTTGTGCCATGAATAGCACCTTATCACCATCAATGTGGTCTTCGTCATCTCCATCTCCATCTGCCACAAAAGATTACGTTGTTGTCTTTTACTCTTTCCACCATGTTCACTGCTTTTCCAAGTGGGCAATCATTTGACTTGTGCTCCGATTGACTACACCTGAAGCACTTATTGATTGAAAGTCTTTGGTGCCTCCTTTTCTTCTGAGACTTTCAACTTCCCTACTGCTCTTTCCTCCCTATTTCACTTAACACACTTAGAGGTGTCACCAATAACTTTGCCTTGATTAGTAGTTGACCACACTCTAGCAAAAGCAATAAGGACATACTCTTTGCCTCAGCTAATGTCCACACCATCTAAATGCTAATTCTGTCTTTGATTGTTGGCTTCAATCTTTTAAGGTATCTTGCCACTTGTTGTGCTTCAGTTTCTAGCAAATCATTCCTCTGCGCTAGCCTCATGAACTTTGTAGTATACTCGTAAATGGTTTTCTAATATTGTTGACACCTTTGATATTGTTGGAACAAGATCTACTCATAATCTAGAGGTAGGAAATTAGTGATCAACAATTGCCTCATTTTTCTCCAAGTTCTGATTGATACTGTCACGACTTGACTTAGGAACGTGACTATCACATAAGGAATCTCATCCCACGTAAGTCTCGTGACATCTAAGTCTCTCTATATGCATAATTTAATAATAAATTCTATTCATAAAATATCATTTCATCTCTAATAAATCTTTAGCTCTTTTGAAACCATGGTCCTCATCAATAAAACATTATAATCAAACTCTAAATTTGTCTCTATGATACAAAATATATAAGTTGCTCTTTATACAAAATATTCATAAAACTATCATCACATAAATACAAAATAATCATGACAAATCAATGGAAGTATCTCCATGGTCCGGGACTATACCTGCAATATACACTGGAGCACTCTATCACTATACAAAATGCAAAAGACGCTTTACTCTGAAGTGAAGCTCACCAACTGGAAACCTCTACCGCTGGGGAGGAGGTGGCTGAGAGAAACCCACAGCAACTAATGTATCTGTAATGGAAAAAGGGAGAAGGATGAGTTTTATCTAAAACTCAGTGAATAGACCCTTACCCATAACCCTCTCATGGGACAACAACAAGGATATATGTACATATAAAGTCATCAAAATTGATTAATGCAATAACTCTAAAATCATATTGATATAAAAGAATACATAAATGAAATAAAACTAGAAATCTTTGGTAAAGCATAAAGAACAATAATCTACAAGAGAAGTAGGGATCTTTGGTTATGCTTCGCATAACAAAAATATAAATTCTCTAGTTATGCATGTCAATCATCACATAACAATTTCCCTAATCATTGGTATGCCTCTGGGATCCAAATTGGACACCTAACTAGATTCCATTCTCTGCTCTATGAGATTATCCTCTTGGATAACTTGGTATCAAAGTTAACGATCAGAGTTCAGCCGTTAACTAACTGTCTGTTTCTCTATAGTTATCTTCTGGTCTCTAATTCATAAAATATATTATTTTCTGTAAATCTCTGCTTTGGGCTTTTCTTTAGCCATAAAAGTCCATAATACATAATTACATTAATCTTAGAATCATTGGGAAAATTCATAAAATCTCTAAATCAAATCGAAATCATACTCTAGCTCTTTAATAAAATTGTTTTAATAATAATGGTCCCATGAGTTTATATTAAAACAACTATTTCATGGTCTTGTTGAAAATCATCCTTTTTCATAAATTTGGTAAACCAATCATCATCTCTAATCTCTTAAATTATTCTCTAAAATCATGTAATCATATTACAATTTAAGGAAATTAACTCCAATGACTAACATAAGAGTCATAGGATTTGAACCCACTCACGTGGAGGGGAAGGAGTGATGGTGTCAACACCAATGAAACTCTGGGGAGGAGGAATAACACCAACATCTGCCATTGAAGCCACAAAACTAATATTAGACTCCAACAACCTTTAAATTGCTCAAATATAACTCTAACAACATTGGGAGAGCACCCCCATTTGATAACAATGGAGACTAACCACTGCCCAAATCAAAGAGCATAGAGTGGAGAGGAAACGAATGACAAAAATCAATAGAACTCTTACCTTTGATCTTGGAAAGAGAAGGAATGAAGTGGGATTGAGTGGAAGAGGATGGAAAAGGGTTTGAAGTAAGCGAGGGAGAGAGGGTTTTGGGTTTCTAGGATGAAACCCGAGCAAATGGGTGTTTTAAAAAGGGTTGGGGGCTCATTTAATGAAACTGTGTCGTTTTGTATTGTGTTGATGTCAGACACGCAACCTGGAGAAACAACCACTCGCTGCAGCGAGCCTCTTGGCCCTCCTTCTCACTGCAGTGAACATAACTTGCTGCAGCTAGGCTATTCTGTAGAATTATGCAGCAACAACACCCAACAACATTATTTACATTTTTGAATTTTAAGTTAATGTTCTCATTTATTTTACTCTCCATTAACTTTAAAACATAAATGTAAATAAGGAAATACCCCTCATTTGGACTCAAATAAAATATATACAAAAAAAATCAAAACCCCAATTAATCAAAGTCCAATTCTTGAGTTCTAGTTCAAATTCGGGAATTCTTATAATTTCCTAAACTTGTAGGCTAAAAACGAAATGTCTCGAGATTTCCTAAAATTCATTAAAAATCACTCTTTAATTCATTTTCCTTTGGAGAGCAATTATCAGGACTTTTGGTCTCAAGAATGTGACTCTATCATGTAGCCCTCCAAGGAGGTATAGAATCCGGATTTAGTGAAATTCAAGACCCGACAACAACGGTGGGTCCATAGGGACTCTAGGGCCGTACGGAACTTATCTATTGACACATGTACACCAGATATTATAGATACTCTTCCTTTGCATCTTTTCTAAATTGTAGTCTCTCCCACCAACCAAATGCTCCTTCTTTTAGTCTACAAGCCACCAACTTTACTTTTTGCTCTTCAGGGACGTCCATGTATTTAGAGAATCATGTTACATATACAAGTCAATCCAGAATTTCTTCTCTATTGAAATTGCTATGAAAGATAGGGATATCTACCTTTAATCTATGTGCGTGGTGATCATTATCACAATCACGTCTCTTAAGCCTTAGATTCCTCTACAGCTCCTTTTCGTACTCTTTATCTTCATATGGCTCTTCAAAATATATTTCATGCTTAACTCCATATGCAACACTAGGTCTGCTAGTAGGCTATCTACGAGCAATATCATCCCAAGCATGCCTCCATCGTCATCTCGCTCTCTATTTGCACCTAGGCCAAGAGCATCCAATCGAGTAATTAGACCAGCGAAGCGTTTTTCCAATTGATGGAGTCACCCCTCAAACTAAATAACCTGCTCCTCGAACTGATCGAGTCATTGCTTCGTAGCCTTAGCGCTACCTTTCATGAAAAAGAGTCTCAGACCTCGAAAAATCGTCATACGAACTGCTGCCACTTATGGCTATACTGCCGACCATTACACCTTGCTGTAATTATAAATCAATGTTGTGAAAGTGCGTAAAATTTTAACTAAGCAGAGTTCACACATGGCAAGAACTACACATAGTGCACACTTGCAGTATATGGAAAAGAAAACTCTTAAACAAGTGTTTTTAGCTCTTTTAGATATATACGCTTGAATACAATCTAAAGCCCCTTATTTATATAGGAAGAGGCCTACTAAGCAATGTGGGACTAAATAAATTATATGAAACTAAACAATGTGCAAATAATAATTCAAAAAAAAATAAAACTAGCAAATAATTATTTTATCTTCTTGTGATTCACATGCTCCATATATTCTAGAGCCTTATGCTCCATGTCACTCCCTTTCCTTCGTTATCAAAGGATGCATTTTTCTTCCTTTCTTGAATCATTCATAATCATGACATTGTATAAAGTTATAGGGCATCAACTAACAGTTTTAGTTGGAACAAGTCAAGACACAATAGGTCAAGACAAATTCAGAACCCATATTACAAAAATAAATAAATAAATAAAAGTAAAAAAGAAAGAAGAAAAAATAAGGGCACTAAGCTGAAAACCTGAAAAACAATTTGGGCAAGAGTTAGAGCAATAAAAGAAACAAAGGTTCACTAGATCAAAAAAAACCCAAAGGCAATCTAGCCAAAAGATAGAGTAAAAGTAGTTGCTAGTTTGAAAACCTGAAAGGACGACCTTTGATAAGGGCGTATCAACTAGCAATAAGGGCTTGGTTTTGAAGATATGGTCAAATCCACTACGCCAATAATCTTCCCAAAAAAAAGGTATTCTCCAATTACCCGGTAAAGCTGCCTATTCAAGAAAAGCCAAGGAGGACCTGAACTCACAAAGAATATAGATTCATATTTCGATCCCAAATGATTTCAATGAAAAAGGCTTCGTTGAGCTGGGAAAGGGACCTAAAAGGCTAAAACCTAATAAACTAGCCTCTTTACGCTGACACAAAGTGTTCTAGCTAATATGATGCATTTTTTTTCGTTGTTAGCCAAGCTCACCCAAATAAATTGATGTTGAGCTTTTTGCACTTGAAGGCACACATTTTTCGGGATATGAGAATTCTGCATATTGTACATTATAATGGGACTAAGGATAGTTTAGGCCAAGGTTATTTGCCTAACCAAGGAAAGACAATTAAACCTCCATCCTTTCAATTTGTTTGAACTCTTAAGAGAGAATATTGGGAAATCCCTTTCTTATTTCTTCCAATAGAAAAGGCAATTGCCAAGTACCTTCCTATCTTATCATTCTCATGAAAACAATAAAAAGGGGTAATTTAGTTGCAAAGATCTTTAAGAACATTTTTAAAGAAAATAATTAAGGTCTTGTGAGGATTGATCTTATGTCTCGAAGCACTGCAAAATAGATTCAACATCTCTAACATACTCACAATTTAATTCATTGAAGCTTTAGGAAACAACACCAGATCCTCTTCAAACATAAGATGAAAGATCGTAGGACCAATTTCACCCACTCTTATAAGTACCCACTCTTACACTATCTTTGATTAGATGAGAGAGTTTACCCATGCAAATCGCAAAAGTTATAGGCATATAGAGTCTCCTTAATTCCCTTAGAGGGAACAAATGGATTAGTTTGACTGCCATTCCAAAGAACATTGTGAGAAATAGTATAAGCACAACCAATGATTAAATCAATAATATACTACATGATGTTGAAATACAGCAAGCAATCCTTTATGAATTCCCAAGATATGCAATTATATGCTTTTTCAATATCAATTTTAATGGCCATGAAACCTCTTTTACCTTTAATCCTCATCATAGAATGAGTTATCTCCCTAGAAATAGTATGTTATCATGCATGAATTATCTAGGAATGAACCCTAATTGATAGGGGGAATTCCTCTACTGAGAAAAGGTTTCACACGCTCAGCAAGACTCTTAGTGAGGCATTCATAAACTACAGACAGCAATCAAGTGAAATTAAGAGACAAATTCTAGTTAAGGCACTTTGAGAATGAAGGCAAACAAGGTATGATTAATACAATAAACCAATAGTGGCTCTCTCCACAGGGTATGAATAAACTCACAAAAAGAGTTTTTCAAAATGCTCCACTAATGCCTATAAAATTAGACAAAGTTACTGTCATATCTAGGGACCTTGAAGGAACCAATTTTAAACACGCATGCACTAATCTCCTCATTCAATATCACTCTCCTCATTTGAGCATAAACGTCATCATCCAAAGTCAAATAAGAGGAGGAAGTAGTTAGATGATCCCTTACTAGATGGTCTTTTACATAAAGATCTCTAGAAAAAGAAACAAAAAGCTCCTAAAGATGGTTTTGTCTGCTCACCTAATTGTTTTTCTAATTCCTTATCATGATAATTTTAGACAAAACACCCATTTTGGTCTCGCTAAAATATTAAGTCAAATAAATTGATCCTATAAAAAAAACTCAAATTGGTCACTGTAAAATTAAATAATGGGACAAATTAGTCCCTAAAAAAACTTTCAAATTTGTCACTTTAAAAGTGAATTGTTAGAAAAGTTAGTCCTCATTGCCTAACTTATCAAAGGCACTAATTTGGCTGATTATTCAATTTTGTAGGGACCAATTTGTCTTATTTGAAGTTTACCATGAACCAATTTGTCTGACTATTTAATTTTGCAAGAACCAATTTGAGAGTTTCTTTTTCACAAGGACTAATTTCTCCGACTTGAAATTTTAGAGGGACCAAAATGGGTTTTTTGTCATAATTTTATTCTTCCTACGTTGGCCAATGTTTTTATTATGGAAATATTTGGTGTTGCAATCACCACTGGTCAACCATTGAACTCTGGCTTTTTTAAGCCAAATTGTTTCTTCTTAATCAAGCATATTGTCTAGTTGGGTCTTAAGGAGGATTTTAATATGTCCAAATAGGGACTTTTTCCATAGGAATGGGTATGTTGAATTCCATCAATGTGGTTAATAAGACAATTAATGCTTCCTCTTAAATAAATGCCCAAAAACCTCCTTGTTCCAAAATTTTAGTTTAGGGGTGAGGAAATTCATGGCACTCATGCGGGGTAAAAGCCTCCTAATCAAATCTAATTAACTCAGGGAAATCTTCATGTTGGAACCACATTGCTTCAATGCATAATGGGTGATTAAGAGCACAAGAACTTTGAGGGCTAAGTCTAGGAAGGAGGGGATGATGGTACGAATACAAGGAAAGACATAGACTATGGCTTCATGAAATATAAGCTTCTTGTCGTTGTTAACAAGAGCACATAACTCAACCTTTTGAACATTCTATCATGACCCTTTCAAAGAAGGCCTCTCCAAGCCATTCTAGAACCAACATAGCCCAAATCTATGAGGTTACAATCATTTATCCTAGATGCAAAATTGTAGCACCTAGACAAGTCAATCAGGACTCTTTGAATTTGAATCAACAAGTATACTAGGTTGCACAAGTAATATAGCAGCGAAATAGTATGTGTTTTACAAGGATTGCTCAATTACCAAAATTAATTAATTCAAAGACAATTTGAACTGAAAAATAACCAACTTAAATGGAATTAAGGAAAAATTTAAATAAAACAAATATAGTTGCTGAATAAAATAAAATAAAATACAATGGCTGGATGAAACTAACAAGAATTAAAACATTTTTTTAGGATACTAGGGCTCCTAATTTCACATACTATTGACTTAATTATCTAGACTTTTCACTATTAAACTTCCAATTTACCTGATTAATAGTTGGAATTCCTCAATTAATTATAGGGTTCTATCAAAACATAAAATTCTCTCCTATTCATTGTGATTATCTAATCTCTTAGTATAAACTACAAGAATAGAGGGTTTTTGTTCAATGAATTCCATAAACAATAACCACACAAGTCGCATTTGTTTATCTCTAAGTTTCATTCAACTTGTATGAGTGTAAGACATCAATAATTTTGATATTTTTCTCAAGTTCATAAAATTAACAAAACCCTATGGGCAGTGATCAAAAACACAAAGCATTAAGAACAATTACACACACTTAATCAAAATAAAAATGAGAATTGAATAGCATCAAACTATCAATAACATTGTTAAGAATTTGCTACATCATCGCCCTAGTAAAAGGGTTTTAGTTCATATTGACAAAAAAAATGAAAAAGAGAAAAAGGAAGGGGACGCCATTAAATCGAAATATGGAATCTTTTTCCCTCAAGCATTGGCTCTCATTTTCCAAACTCCTTTCCTTTTCATTTTTCAGTTTTTCAGTTTTTCCTTCACAAAAACTGAAAACTGGAAACTGAAAACTGAAAACAGCAAACCAAACAGGCCCTAAGTTTGTCATTTGCCCTCATTCCAAGATAACAGATGTTTAGGGATTGTAAAAATTGTTCTTTTTATATTCCATGTTTTAAAACAACATTTAAAACATGTTTTTGCATATTTGATGTACACTGTGTTGGAGGGGTAGCCCTTAGTTTGTGGGCTCTAGCACACACTTGTGTAAAACACAATGCAGTTCACTTGGTTGCTTTAGCCTAGCTTATGCGCACTTTAGCAAGAAATTGATTGCACAGGGTTGGGCTCAAGGGGGATGCACATGAAACTTGTGAATATGATGCTATGGATTTAGGGGCTTTAGCATAGCCCAGAGAATGCAAAATTCCAACTACTAAGTTAGGTGCTTTAGTGCCTATGGTGAAGGCTTTAGCTTAGTCACACTTCAGCTTATTCTGCCATTTTATTTTTGTAGGTCCCTTTCTCTATTGTACCTAATAAACACACTCAAAAATACTAATAAACAAACAAAACCAAGTAAAACTCATATAAAAGCTAATCAAAGGGACAAGACACAAAATTATATGACAAACAAGCGAAAACAACATTAACTTGGGCTTGATGTGCATATGAATACCTATCAAGTACTACCCAAAAAGGATAACTCACTAAAGAAGTAATCACAACCCCAAACTTAGACTCTTACTTATCCCTAAGCAAGAGAAAATTAAACAAAATACTAAAAGATAAAGAAAGCAATTTAGTTTTTTTGGCATTCAACACTATAAACATCCCCTATGAAAGCCGTGAAACCCAAGGACGCACTTAAATAGTCACTATACTAGCTACTAAATAAAATGAACCCAAAAAGTTCACTAAATAGGAAAGAAAACACAAGAGTGGTTGATCATGATATTCTCATCATTACTTCACAATTTAACCAAAAAGTTGCAATGTACTACTCTAATTCCAATGACTATCAAGTTGTGCACTCAAATTCAATCAAAAGTAAATTACAGGTGTGTGAGTGCAAAGCAGCAACAAAAAGTTAATTCTATTATACCAATGCAAAAATTAAGAGACAAAATAAATGCAAAATCTATAATTCTCCCTCTATAGTTCCGAATAATTCACTTAGTCAAAAGTCAACAAGACTTCCAAAGCTAACTATATGGCTAAGGGTGAAGGTATGATGAAAAGGACTTTTAAGCTCCAAAACACCCTCAACTAAAGGAACCTTTACCTCTAATTCATTCTCCTTGAGGGAACCCTCAATTTACTTGCTTTACAAGTAGAGCTATTGAAATGAACCAAGCTTGATGTGCCAACCTAAATAGCCCACAAAAAATTGAGTGGGCTGGGCTGTAAAAACTTGAATAAAATTTTATTTTGGCTTGACTAGTGTCACAACCCAACTTAGGAACGTGACCGGCACGTGAGAAATCCAATTCTCACACAAGCCTTATGACCTAAGCTTCTCTATATGCATAGTTAATTATAAAATTATTTAAAATAAAACTTCTTTTTCTACGTGCAAATCACCTATTTCTCGAATCCAAAATAATCAATGTGATTAAAATAATCAAATATAAAGTTTCATAATCTGTCTCTAAAGTCATAATACAATATACAATATATAAACATAAGATGCTCAATTTTAAAAATGTCCATGAACTAATACTATTAAGTCATTAAACCCAAAAATCACATATGTCATCATAGTATGCAAATGCAAAACATGGTCTAAGGCCTGGGATCCTGCCTGCAGTGTACTGGAGCACTCTAAACAAAATGAGAATGCTTCACTCAAGTGAAGTTTACCAGCTATACTCTAGTGCTGTTGGGACACTGATGGCTAGGAGAACAGCAGCTATAATACCTATAATAGAGAGGAAAACAGAGGGGTGAGTTTTGTTACCAAAAGTCGGTGAATGAGTTCTCACCTAAAATCCCCTTTCATAAGACACCAAAAAAATAATGCATGAAATCATAATAACATTAATAATACTAAAAAATCTCACATAATCAAATATACATATATTTCTGAAAGTCTTTTATAATCATCATGTTACAACTCAAAACCAATTTTGCCAATTTACTTTTATACATGAAATCATACAAGCTCACAATGTAGTAGCTCCTAAAGAAATAGTAATCTCTGTTATGTGATTATGTATATCAATTATGATATAAATGTTTCTCTGCTTTGTGATTCTTAAAGAACCAAAATTGGACACCTAAATAGGTTCCATTCTCTACTATGCTCTGTGAGATTGTCCTTCGACAATTTGGTACCAAGGTTAATGATCAATTTCAGCTATTAACTCATTGGTTATTTCTCTATATTGTCTAAACTAAATAAACAAACCTATCTAAATCTGAGAACCTTTAAAACCGTTTAATTCTCTGAGAGCTCTGAATTTATTTGATCTTAACAATCTAACCTTAGCATAACTGTTGCTATGAAATCAAACCCAAGGGATCACCCTTTGTAGACATTTGTGATTTCATAAACTCACAGAATATGTACTCGTTAACTGTCCTGAATCTCATCAAGATTCAAGCTCTAAAACCTTTTGATTAATCATCTAAAATACAATTCAAACCATCAAGCTTTTCATAATTAGTAAACTCAATATCATATTTTCAAAATAACAAAGTTTGCAATCACAATTCCATTCTCTTCTCTAAATAGCATTTTTAAGTATATAACTATGTCATATACATAAACCATGTCTAGCATTCAATTTAACATTCATAAAAGCTTTCCATAATCACAATTACCATCAAGTACACCTGAAATCAGTTCAACAAACATGGTCCCATGAGTTTTATTAAAAGTATATTTCATGCTCTAAAATCAACAGTTCTAAACATATAAACCAACAGTAACTTCAAATCTTTGTACAATATTTCTCTAAAATCAAGCAGTAAATCATATTTTTATGAAAATAACTCTAATGCAAAATATAGAGATCATTAGTATGAACCCACTCACCTGGAAGGATGAACAGTGATGAACCAACACCAACAGGACACTTAGAAGCAGAATCGACAACAGTATCTGATATAGAAGTAATAGAACTCTGAATCAACCTCTAAAACCTCTAAATACCCAAGAATCCATCTCTAACAAGGTAGAAAGCTCATTTCCCTTGAGAAGCATAGAGAACCTAAACCTCTAAACAAGGAAAACTTAAAGGAAATAAAGGAAAACTAGCAAAATAATATGCCTTTAAGTTTGGAGGATGGAAGATTCCAAGTTAAACTTGAAAGAATTGGAAGAAAAGGGAGTTTAGAGGGTGGAATGAGGTTGGGAGGTGAAGTTTTCGTGTTTGGAGGGAGTGAGGGGTGTGTTTTGGGTGTATGAATGTTCTGGACTCCAAAACAAGGATTTTTACAACATTGTTGAAAGCTGCAACGCTCACCAGAGAGCATAAAATCGTCCCCCACACTGCCTTATTGTTCCCCTAACCGCGCTCACTAGAATAGTTTTCACTCACCAAAATGGTCTCTCACTCCCTAGAATGGTCTCTCACTCTCTAAAACTCACTTATTTACATTTCTTAATGTCCTCATTTATTTTAATCTCCATTAACTTCATTTATTTTAATCTCCATAACTTTAAAAAGTAAATATAAATAAAGAAATACCCTCATTTAAATTCAAATAAAATATCATAAAAATTAAAATCCCAACAAATCAGAATCCAAATTTTAGGTTTTAGTTCAAACTCAGAAATTTTCTCGGTTTTATAAACTTATGGATAAAAATAGAATGTTTAAAGGTTTCATAAATTTCATTAAAAATCGCTCTTTAAGTTATTTTTCTTTATAGAACAATTGTCGGGACTTTTGGTCTAAAAAATGTGGCTATATTATATAGTCCTCCAAAGACATGTGGGGTAGACTTGTCAGATTTAGGACCCAAAATGATAGGTAATGGTAACTGACACTCTTTTTAGTTTGAAATTTTTTTTTAGCCCTTGTATTTGAAAAATAGGGTATCACAACTAGGCCCAACCCAATTTAACCTTGCCCGAATAGGCCCAACCCACTCACTGTATACCATCTATGCAGAGTCCAACCTAAAATGACATGTTCTAGAAAGTGATGGTACAATCTCCATATGATAAGTAAAAAGTGTGTGCCTTTGGATGCCATCGCTCCACAAGGACACTAATTAGTGTGTTGTTGTAGTGGAAGGTACTAGATGAGCAGCCTCCCAAAAACCCACTTGATGCAAATAAAACTCTATGCATCAATATGGCTCTCGAGCACTTGCACACCTAGGCTGCAACACTCAATCAGACTATATGAATAAAAAAAAATAGTAAATAAACCAACCAATTATTATTAAAATAAAAATGTAAATGAACTAACTAATTTTAATAAAATATAGGCCAACAAAGCAAATAACTATTAAAGAAATACTCAGTAAACTAAGAAATAACTATGAACTAAATAAACTAAATATTAAATGATTAGAAACAAATAATTATTAACTAAATAAGTTAAATAATTTTAATAAACTAAATTGCCTAAATACTACATTAAACCCTAAACAATCAAACAAGGACAAACACAATCTAAAATTTCTAATACTATAGAAATAAAAACCTAAGGACAAATAAAATTAAATAAACTTAAATACGTGAAACAAAAAATTACATGTAAATTGAGTCTTCCACCAAATATGTGCTTCACGATCAAGGTGGTGAAGATTGTTTTGCACTATTTCAACTCTTTTAGAACTCAACACAAACAAAAAAAGGTTAAAAGAAAAGGAATTTTGGGCATCTGAACCACATCTCATACGATTTCGTATTTATAGGAAAATCAAATAGAAATCATTCAGCATTTTTTCGACTTCACTTAATTAAGAAATCCAAATCGATTTATTTTCTATAATTAATGTTTAAAACAGGAGAATTTATTAAAGAACTTTTTATTAAATTTATTTGTGCAAAATATCCTAGAAGAATATGATTAATCACTACGAGCGTACTACTTTAAAAGTTTTATACATAAGAGGATTTGTTTGGATAATTATGTAAAATTGACAATACATCAAAATTAAATCTTTATATAAATCTACTATACTAATATTTCAGACTTATTTCATAGAAACTATTACACGTGTCATTCATATAGTGATTTAGGCTTCATGTGTCATTCATACAGGGATTTAGGCCCCACTTTTCTCAATATTTATGTCTAAAGATTTTTTTTTGGAACTTAATTTATAATTTATTCATTAATTATTTTCCATATGAAATAAAATCAAATATGCAATCATTAAATATTACAATTTGTGCTAAGAGAGGACTCATGTTAATATAATTATGATCTAGAATTAAAATTAAGAATCATTAATAGCCTCACATTCTGAGGGTAATGCAAAAAATTCAAAATTAAAGGAAATATCTGCTATACTAATATTTCAGACTTCTTTCATGAAAACTATTATATGTGTTATTCATAAAGTGATTTAGGCCCCACCTTTCTCAATCTTTATATCAAAAGATTTTTTTGAATTTAATTTAAAATTTACTTATTAATTATTTTTATATGAAACAAAATCAAATATTATATTAATCATTAAATATTATAATTTGCACTAAGAGAGGATCCATGCAATATAATTATAATCTATAATTAAAATTAAGAATCATTAATAACCTCACATGATGAGGGTAATATAAAAAAAACAAAAAAATTAAATATTTTAAAAATAAATAACCTTTCAGATTAGCATATTTTTCGGCTCTAAAAAATGAACAGGTCAAATTTTTAATAAATTGCTAATTGATTGATTTTAATATAATAATATTTCAATATTCAATTTCTATCAAATTTATTCTTAATCAAATATGATAATAATTGATATAATACTAATATTTAAGACTCATTACATAGAAAGTCTTCCACATGTTATTCATAGAAAAAATTATGCCATATCATTTTCATAATATTAATATTTAAAGTACGTTTTTAAATTTAATTTACCTTAATTATTAATTATTTTTTCCAACTATAGCTTCATATCTCTCTACCATTAACAAAAGTAATATAAAAAATAAAAATAACACAAACAAAATTATAATTGAATATATTGTACCATAAAATTTTATATATATATAAATAATTATAGTATTAATGATAACAAAGCTATTATAATTATGTTACATAAAAATGTTGCAATTAACAATGAATATATTGATCATATTTATTATAATTAAGGATTATAATGATAGGATTAATTATAACAAAAAT
Source organism: Dalbergia cultrata (assembly GCA_031216105.1). Lineage (NCBI taxonomy): Eukaryota > Viridiplantae > Streptophyta > Magnoliopsida > Fabales > Fabaceae > Dalbergia > Dalbergia cultrata. The sequence continues at coordinate 12,902,441 of CM062345.1, forward strand.
ATTATAATTATGATAATTAATGATAACAAGAAAACTTTATCATACCTTTATTTTTTATAATTATCTTTATTAGATTTTTATTATATATGTATTTTCATTTTTAATATTATATTATGTTACATTAGTAGTATTTGTTATTATGGATATTTATATTTTGAATTTAAAAGCATTTTAAAAAAATTTTCCTTTTTGAATTTTTTTAATAAACTCATAAATATCAGTATGGATTTAAATCTCCATGTGGAATGATGAATGAGGACCAGTGACGGGGATGAGAATGGGGATAAAGGCAAAATTCTAAATGAGAATAGGATTAGGGAAAAAGTTTCTAACTTTAAATATAAAAATTTTGAAAATTATAACAAAAATAAATATCTATTTACTTGTCAAATTATACCCCATTTATTTTTATTGCAACTTGAACATTCTAACCCATCAATTTCGTAAATTTTTCATACTAATTTTTCAAAAAAAAAACTTTAATTTTTCAGTATTAAAATATTTAAAAAATCAATTTCACAATTTATACTTATTTGATAATGATACTAAATATTTATTAATATTTAAAAATTATATAATTACATTAATTTTTTATTAAAAATAATCTTGTTATAATTGATACGATGCTCTAATAATTAAGATGGTGTAAATATGATTATATATGATTTTTTACTAATTATTACGCATTAATTATAACATATATTTTAAATTTGATATTTTAATTTATTAAAAGGATGTACAAGAAAAGAACGTGTAATTGAAATCGTATAAATTAAATTTATTCATTATTTTTATTAATTACAAAATATACTTTTATGTTTTAATAAATTAAATATTTTAATTTACTAAAAGAATATAAATGGCTAGGGATGATAAAAAAGATTTGAAAGTGAGTACACGTCAGAATTACCCATAGTGGTGATGGGAATAGGGAGGTATTTTATCTTCATAGAGATGATCGATGGTGGCAAAGTTCCTATTTGTTAAATAGGGTAGGAACGGGGATAGCACACGTTCATTTTAATTTTCAATTATCTTTATTGGATTTGCAGTATGTATGCATTTTTAAATTTAATTTGGATTATATTGCATTAATAGTATTTGTTATTATGAATATTTATGTTTCAAATTGTAAAATATTTTCAAAGTTGTTCTCTATTTGGAGTTTGTTAATAAACCCCTGAATATTATAGGGATTCAAAATCCCAACGGAGAATAGAAATTGGGGAATCGTAAGGGGATGTGGATGAAAAGCAAAATTATTCTAAACGGCGATGGGAGACGTGAGACATGTCCTCTTTCTCATGGATACTCATTATCATCCCTATAAATGGCTCATGATATAGTAAAATTATCTATTTATTCTCTTACTTTATTCAAAAATTTCAACTTTTAAAATGTGTAAAATTTTCATAAACTAGGCTTTTTATTGTTTGTTGTAGGTCATCTATCAAGATTTTTTCAACATTATAAATATGATATTTAAAATAAGATATAAAATAGAATGACATAGTTATATTTTGTTCATTTATTTAATTATTTAACTTTTAACTTACTTTTAAAATAAATTTTTATACTCAATTTCTATAAGATATATTTAAATAAATTATCATTTATTTTTTATAATAACAACTATTTTTTATTATCTCCCCATACATCACACACAGGTCATATGACTAGTAGTTGCATATTTGATTATTTGTCAATATTTATATATAAATAGAAATATTAATATATTAATAGAAATATTAATATATTTTTCTTTCAATCCAATTCCACGGTTGAACTATTAAACGTTGAGTCCGTATTTTCATTGACTCACTGACCAATTCACAATTTTCACAACTTCGATTACGAGAGATATGAAATTCTTGCGTATATTAATCTAAAGACATTTATTCACCAAAAAGAAGAAGAAAAATCTAATGACATTTTTTTTTAAGAATCGTTTCTTTAGTAGTTGAAATTCCTATCACTTTTATTCTTTTAAATAAATCACCTTATTATGTATAAATCTTTACCGTTAATTGCTTTTATCTTTTTAAACTTGCACATGAATGGATTCTCTGGGTATAGTCTATACTCTAATCCTGGACTACTCTCACAAAGAAGAAGCTAAATGAATTACAAAAGCACATCGTACAATGCAGTCAACCTGTTATTCTTCATGAAAACAACGAATAGTAGATTTTCCACAACACCAACAACATTACAAGATGAGAAGCAATATTACACAAAACGAGCTTTTAAAATGGCATGCCCTTTTTGGCCATTGTAAAATGCTAACACGAGTTACCCATAATAAGGCCAATTATTGGCCAACTCTATTCATACCCCACATTTAATTCACTGTCACAACTTGCAAGCACCCAAAATTTTCTTGCTTCAAAGGGTGACCCAACATTGCATTGAGTCATTATGTGTCACATCATTATTCACTGGTTGAGTATCTTGTAGTCCAATACTTCTCTATTTCCTCTGCTGTTCTTCCGGGAATTCTTCCGGCAATCAAAGACCACCTAAGAAAAAAGAACATCATGTTTCCTAGCCTTAATCTTCAAATGGTTCAAAAAATAAAAATGTCTGGGACAAAAGAGAAAAGTTGTATGAAGGAAAGCACACTCACCTCTCACCAACCAGATTGTATACCATGGTAATAAGGATTTCCTCTTCTTCAGAAAATTCAACCTTGGAAGCTTGGTTGGTTTGCTCTGAACAACCAAAAAACACAAATGTCAATCAAACATTGAGTAACCAAAATATTAGTATTTATTACACGAGCAAGAAAAGTCAGCAGTCTTTCATCTTTTAGGTTGAAGCAAAAGATCACTACAGATCAAGGTCAAGATATGTACATTTATGTGGATACTTCTAGATGATCAAGAGGATGCAAAAATTTAAATTAAAGTCATAACTATAATGCATGAGCTAATGGGTGATCAAGTAATCAAATCATTCGCGATCTTTGATCTCATAACATCAAGGCAATCTCAGTAAGAGAAGCAAGGGCCGTAAGAATAGGATATGGGAAGTATAATATAATTAAGTATATATAAGCCGCTAGGATTAGGGCAATAGTGAACGATTTGAATAGTTTATTATGAGATCATGTGTTCAAATCTCAATCCCCTTCCGATAAACCCAAAATGATAACATGTATATATATGTGACCTTATAATGTAATAAATAAACAAAAAAAAGACCAAGCAATGCAAGAGGAGCGTGACAAAGGTGATCATTGAGTCTATTCATATCTCACAAGTACATGGGTTTAACTCTTGCTCACTGTTGTGAGGCCTTTATTTGTAGGTAGCCATGTAAGAATCCTTATAAGAGTTCAAAGAGCCTAGGGGCCGTGTACCGTACCCTAACCCAGTGTGACAACCGGCACCAAATCCACCTAAATTTCTGGTTTATTAGGGGAAAAAAAAATTACCAAGCTGAGTAGCCAAGAGCAAACACTACTGAAGTAGAACTGCAGGTATAGTAATCCAAGCCACATCAAGAATTCATCCCAAAGTTTACCTGTAGAATCTGGAGAAACATCAGCAGAGGAGCGACCCGCGTCAGCCATTGCAATAGCAAGTTCAGAAAAGAGCCGTGACGAAGTTTCAAGTGTTGTGTATTGAAGGTGCGGATAAGGAACCGTGTGCATGTTATGGGAATGATTGAGTGGTATTAATATAGGAGCTAGTTTAAATGTTTAAAGATTCCTAGGACAGTGAAAGGCCTAGAATTGAACAAGCATTTAGGGGGTCAAAGCGAAATAGAGAGGAGAATGGTAGTTGAACACATGGGACTTCAGTCTAACAACACTTGGTAGCTGAGCACTTTCGTGTTAGCTGGAGTGAATGAGAAATCTTTGGACTTTGGTTGGTGCTAGATGCTCACTTAACACACATTTATGAAAAGAAGGAAAAAAAAAAAAAAGAGAAGAAAATGCCAGAAATTCTGTCAGAATTTATAAGTTGCATGAGTTATACATCTTTATTTAATGAAAAATAATGATATCCGTCAAAAGCTTTTCTATTATTATTTTTTTTTTTTGGATGTGTAGTATGGTTTAGGTGAAAAAGAAAAGAAAAAAGAGTCCAAAGATTAATAATAAAAGTATATTTAATTAAGGGATTTAAATTTTTATATACAAACAAATAAAATTTTATATATATATACATATGACAAGAATATTACTATTTAAGGTTCGGTTGGGAAGCCAAAAATGAGAATAAATTTTGGAGGGTTCACCTGAAGTTGGACAAAAACAATCTTGTAAATACAAGCTATGGCATGAATATCAGAATATGAATATTATAATAAAATTTAAACCGTTGCACCGATTGAGCTTTTAAATATTACAATAAATGTTTCAAGAATTTATTGGAGTCGATGTTGTTATGTTTTCGGTTAAAAGAATAGTCGCCAAGAAAAGGACTCGATTAAGTCAATATATTTTAGCCCTTTAAATTTATCGTAATTTGCCTCATAAAGTAGCTGTGGTCCTGTGGAAATAGTGGTAGCTGGTAGACTCTATAATAATTGAGGAAATGACAAAACAAAGTAAGCAAAGGACTTTGTCTACCCATTCAATAGTTCACGCAGACAGGAAAATTATATACTAATCATGCTTCTAGAAACTCGGATACGACCTGCACCGATATTCTACTTCCATAATTTGACAGATTATATATTCCCTTCTAGCCTAATAATTTGATTAAAGCTCTATCCTAATAACAATAATTTGATTAAAGCACTTTTATATTTTATGAAATTTCAAAAAATAGATTATATATTCCCTTGTAGGATGTGTTTTCTTTATTGTTTTTTATGTATTTATTAAAACTTTATTTGAATAATTTCTTTAAATTAAAAAAAGATAGAATATGTTAATTTTGATATAAAATTTAGTGTAGTTACATCGATTTCAATTTAATAGTTTGTCTTATTTTGGTTGTCATATTTGAATCAACATGCTAATTCATAGACTTAGACCCCGGGTCTTCGCGTCTATTCAGATTTTGAAGCCTTTGAAATTATTTTGTTACCATAAAAGAGCGTTATGCTTCAACACACTGTATCAATTTACGTTTATCAAATATTAAATAAAATTTACAGTCCATTTAAATAAGATTTATACCTTGATATTACGTCTCGTACGCAACGAATAGATACGTCTATTTTCTAGTCAAATTCTGAAGCCTCTGAAGAAATTGTCACCATAAAAAGAGAGTTATGCTTCAACACGGATCTAAAAAAGCGATGCTATTTCCAGAACAGTTCTGCTGTAGGTTGACAAGTGTTGAAGCTTGAGCCGTAAAACTAAAAGGACATAAATTTTCCGGTTTGCGCTCATGTGCTGGTTTCACATTTCCTTTTCAAATTTCAAGTTATACTATTGCGCGTGTTGAAGATATTTATTAACGAAGCTACTGAAGTCTTATGATTGAAGTATAAAACATCATCAAAATAATTGAAGAATAACAAATGCTAAAACATGTCGTTATTTTATTGAACAATCATATACACGTACTTAACCAACTTTGTTAAGTGTTATTTTCCCTTTTTTGTTTTTCAAATAAAAGAGGACCTGGGTTCAATTACTTTCAACGCCCTCCATTCGTTTTTATCAACGCAATTTACCATCCACTGTCTCTCTCACGCCCAACATCAAATTACATTCAAACGAAATATTCATTTGTTTTGTCACAACGCAATACAGTGCATAATGCCAGAGGGTGGTGACTCATCATGTCTTTCAAACGGATAAGAACGCAGGACCCTGTCAACAACAGCTGCTACAAACAATAGCCTCACTTAAATCATGTTGTGTATATGTGTTATTTATATTTTATATTATTGAGTAGTTTGTAATAATTATTATTATAATAATATATATATATATATATATATATATATATATATAAAGAGAAAGGTGCACACATAGTGTAACGTTATTGTAAACGTTGCAAAAGTTTACGTACGTTACTTTTCCTTTTGAATTGTGAAAGGATGCAACGAACTATGAAAGTGCATAACTACCAAGCGGGTGATTTTCAAATTGAAGAGATATGTTAGTAATCCTTTTACAATTAAAAGATAGTTAAAAAATTTCTATATATATGTGCTATATTTATCTCTTTATATACAGAAAATTTCAGAACAATTATTAAGAGAGTTTGAGTGGCTTTGTTGTATCCTTAAAAGAGACTTGTCTATTTATTCGCCAAGAGTGCGTGGGCAATATCTCTTTAAAAAGAGTGATAATCACGCCTCAAAGCCTACCAAATATTCTATTCTTTGTACCCAGATATTCTAACAATTTTAAAGAGATATTTCAATGGAGTCAAATTCATCTTCTCCATATCCTATCAAGCAAGACATCAAACTTAATCGTTTTGATGGAACAAATTTTACTCGATGGAGGGACAAGATGGTGTTTCTACTCACTGCATTGAAGGTCTATTATGTTTTAGATCCAGACTTATCATCTTTGCCCAACCTCACTCCAAATGATTCTAAGGAAATCAAGAGCAAAAGAAAGAAACGTGAAGAAGATGAATTAATTTGTCGTGGACATATTCTAAATACCTTGATCGATCATTTGTATGATCTCTACTCCAATCTCAAGACACCAAAAGAAATTTGGACGTCATTGGAGACTGCATATAAGAATTAAAAACAAGGTACGGATAAATTCTTGGCTTTACAATATTTTGAATTTAAAATGTTTGATACTAAGCCAATTATGGATCAAGTGCATGAATTGCAAGTGTTAGTATCAAGACTAAGAGATCTCGAAGTTAAGATTCCTGATGCCTTACAAATTGGTGCCATTCTTTCTAAACTTCCTCCATCATGGAATAATTTTATAAAGAAAGTTTTGTACTCTTCTGAAAAATTAACATTAGAACAATTTCAAACTCATCTTCAAATTGAATGTGAAACTCGTGCACGTGATGCACAATTTATGCTTTCAAGTTCTACTGTTAATTTTGTCAATCAAAAAAATTCTGATGGAGGAAAGTTTAATTTAAAAGCATCTAGGAAAGGTGTTTCATTTAAAAAGAAAAATGATGTGCAATGCTTTCACTGTGGCAAGAAAGGCCACTTTATTCGAGATTGCAGGCATAAAAAGGCAGGAAGAAACTTCAATTCTGAAAATTCTAAGAAGGCAAATCTAGTGGAGGAAGCAGTCAAAGAATTGGTTGCTATGATTACTGAATTAAATATGGCTGGCACTTCAACCAAAAATCAAGATTGGTGGTTAGATTCTGGTGCAACAATTCACATATGCAATGGCATAAATCAATTCACGAATTATGTGGAACTGAAACAGAATGAAGAAGTGTTGATGGGTAATCATGTTACTGCCAAAGTGCAAGGAAAGGGGACTGTTGAATTAAACTTCACTTCAAGACAGAAGTTAACACTACTGAACGTGTTTCATGTTCCGGAAATTCGCAAGAATTTGGTCTCGGCTAGTTTGCTTTCAAATAAGGGTTTCAAGATTGTGATTGAGTCTGATAATGTAATTATTTCTAAAAGTTCTATATTTGTAGGAAAAGGATATTCATGTGATGATATGTTTAAATTAAGTATTAATGAAATAAATAAGCATTCTACTTATATTGTTGAGTGTGACTCTTTTTTATGGCATTCTAGATTGGGTCATTTAAATTTTGGTTCTTAAAATTTTATGTCAAAAAATGGGTACATTATTTGCAAAGATAAACAAGTAGATAAATGTGAGATTTGCATACAATCAAAAATGACCAAGAAACCTTTCCCTAGTGTTGAAAGAAATACTCAGTTGCTAGAACTTATACATTCTGACATATGTGGGTTAAATGGAGAATTAACTAGGGGAGGAAAAAGATATTTCATCACTTTTATAGATGATTATTCAAGATTTTCATTTGTTTATTTAATTAGAACAAAAGATGAAGCATTTCAAAAGTTTAAGGAATATAAATCTATTGTAGAAAATCAAATGGATAGGAAAATAAAAATACTCCGTAGTGATAGAGGAGGAGAATATTTTCCTAATGAGTTTGACAAGTTTTGGGAGGAATAAGGTTTAATACATCAAAAGAGTGCACCATATACACCACAACAAAATGGTTTGGCTGAAAGGAAAAATAGGATATTAATAGATATGATTAATGCTATGTTGGTAAATGCAAATTTACCACATAATTTATGGGGTGAAGCATTATTAACTGCATGTCACATACTCAATAGAGTACTTTCAAAAGTTATGAAAATTTCTCCATATGAACTTTGGAATGGTAGAAAACCTAACTTAAATTATTTTAAAGTGTGGGGGTGCATTGCATTTTACAGGGTCCCTGACAATCAAAGAACAAAATTAGGACCAAGAGGAATTAAAAGTATTTTTGTGGGTTATGCACAACATTCAAAGGCATATAGACTTTTAGATATAGAATCTAATATTATTGTAGAATCTATACATGTTGAATTCATTGAAAATAGATTCTTAAATGATTCTTGTAGTAATGAGTTTGTGCATGAAAAAAATGTGTGTTCTAGTGTTGAAAGTTCAAAAAGAAAATTTAATGATATTCAACTAGAACCAAGAAAAAGCCAAAGACCAAGAAAAGAAAAAAGATCTTGGCTTTGATTTTATCTCTTCACAATCTATTGTTTTTTTTATAGAAGGAAGTAGAGACAAAATTTATAGTAAAATACCCATTGTAATGACCATTGAGGATGATCCAAAAACATTTCAAGAAGCTATGTCTTCTAGAGATGTGGCATTTTGGAAAGAAGTCATCAATGATGAAATGGAGTCTATTATGTCCAATAATACTTCGGTATTAGTTAATCTACCTCCTGGATCAAAACCCATAGAATGTAAATGGGTATTTAAACGAAAATATAGTACAGATGGTTCTATCCAATCCTTTAAAGCCAGACTTGTGGCAAAAGGTTTTACACAAAAGGAAGACATTGATTATTTTGATACTTATGCTCCAGTGGCTAGAATAACATCCATAAGAGTGTTATTAGCATTAGCATCTATATATAATTTATTTATACATCAGATGGATGTTAAAACGGCCTTCTTGAATGGAGATTTGAGTGAAGAGATTTATATGCAACAACCAGATGGATTTATTCTTCCTGGAAATGAAACTAAAGTTTGCAAGTTGATAAAATCTCTTTATGGCTTAAAGCAAGCACCAAAACAATGGCGTGAAAAATTTGATAGTGTTATACTATCAAATGGATTCATACACAATAGTGCAGATAAGTGCATTTATGCTAAGTTCACCAAAGAATATGGCATTATTATATGCCTATATGTGGATGATCTATTGTTATTTGGCACAAATATGCTTGGAATTTGTGAAACCAAAAAGTATCTTACTTCAATTTTTAAAATGAAATATATGAATGAGGTAGATACTATTTTGGGTATAAAGATTAAAAGGGAAGGCAAATGTGTAACTTTGACGCAATCTCATTATATTGAGAAAATGCTTACAAAGTATAATCATTTGGGAATTAAAGAGTTTAATACTCCTTATGATTCTAGTGTCAAATTAATAGAAAATAATGGAAGGATAGTTGCACAATTACAATATGCAAGTGTAATAGGCAGTATGATGTATGCAATGCATTGTACAAGACCGAATATTGCATTTGCAGTTTGTAAGCTTTCTACTTTTACAAGTAAGCCAAGTAATGATCATTGGAAAGCAATTATTAGAGTGTTTGGCTATTTAAAGAGAACACAAAATGTGTCTATTTGCTATAATGGTTTTCCTATTGTGTTGGAAGGTTATTCATATGCTAGTTGGATAACTAGTATTGGTGGTAATAAATCCACTACAGGTTGGATATTTACTTTGGGAGGTGGTGCTATTAGTTGGGCATCCAAAAAGCAAACTTGTATTTCACATTCCACTATGGAATCTAAATTTATTGCATTAGCAGCTGCAGCAAAAGAAGCGGAATGGTTGAAGAATATGTTATTAGATATAAAGTTGTGGCCACAACCGATGCCAACCGTTCCTATATATTGTGATAGTGAGGCAACAATGTGTTTAGCCCACAATAAGATATACAATGGAAAGTCTAGACATATAAGTTTGCGAAATGCCTATGTAAGAGAATTAATTAAGAGTGAAGTCTTAACTATAATCTATGTGAGATCAAATAAAAATTTGGCTGATCCACTTACAAAAGCACTACCAAGAGATGCATTACAATTGCATTCTACAGGAATGGGATTGAAACCCTGATATTAAAATGCATAAGTAATGGAAACCCAACTTTGAGTTAGAAATTCTAACAACATAAGTTCAATGGGTAAAAACAAGTTACTATGTATTGGACTAGGCACTGATTTTACTTTAAGGTCCCATTCTATATATAATGCTCAGTGTGTACTGTTATGAGAAGAGGATGACTAAATGTCTTAATGAAATTGTTAAATGTCTGTAGTAACAGGGACAAAATGACAAATTTCATCTATATGAATATTAAGGTGGTGCCGCCTTGAACAAGGGTCAAAGGGTTTATCCTTGTAAGTATTCATAAATGTAGGATTAGCACATTGCCATAAAAGTGCTAAAAGCTTATTGTGAAAGCCTCTTAATAATTGTATAATATCATGTGTGCAATATTTTCGATTTGACATGAGGAGTTATGGTTCAATACTTGTACACCAATAACTTTGTTTAATCTTAAAATGTTCACACTAATGGAAAGTTCAAATCCATGAGATACCTTCTATTATGCATGATATTATAGACGATATTACAAACTAGTAGGGGATTATTAAGTAGTTTGTAATAATAATAATTATAATATATATATATAAAGAGAAATGTGCACATATAGTGTAACGTTACTGTAAACGTTGTAAAAGTTTACGTAGGTTACTTTTCCTTTTGAATTGTGAAAGGATGCAACGAAATGTGAAAGTGCATAACTACTAAGCGGGTGGTTTTCAAATTGAAGAGATATGTTAATAATCTTTTTACAATCAAAAGATGGCTAAAAAATTTCTATATATATGTGCTATATTTATCTTTTTATATATAGAAAATTTTAGAACAATTATTAAGAGAGTTTGAGTGGCTTTATTATATCTTTAAAAGAAACTTGTCTATTTATTTTTAAGAGTGTGTGAGAAATATCTCTTTTAAGTGTTATTTTCCCTTTTTTGTTTTTCAAATAAAAGAGGACCTGGGTTCAATTACTTTCAACGCCCTCCGTTCGTTTTATCAACGCAATTTACTATCCACTGTCTCTCTCACGCCCAACATCAAATTACATTCAAACGAAATATTCATTTGTTTTGTCACAACGCAATACAGTGCATAATGCCAGAGGGTGGTGACTCATCATGTCTTTCAAACGGATAAGAACGCAGGACCCTGTCAACAACAGCTGCTACAAACAATAGCCTCACTTAAATCACGTTGTGTATATATGTTATTTATATTTTATATTAGGGGAATTGATGGGAATTGATCTTCTAGAAGAGACTTACAAAAATAACCAGGACTTGCAACGAGAAGTTAATTAAATACTATTTTAATGCTAAGAACAGTTGTATCTCCCGTAATTAAGATGGTTTAATTTGTAAATAAATAGAGACAAGTGTTACCAACATTCTGTTTGAACTGTTCAAAAAATAGAAAAGAACTTAATCTAATTTAAGTTTTTACTTTTGGAAGGACGATGAGGGAAAAAATAATATTAGGAAGAATAACTAAATGTACCCCCAACAAAGGTTGACTTATGTATTTGACCTTTTATTTATACATCATGATTTGGATTTAATTTTCAAGTTTCCCTATTAATGAATGATCAATAAATCCCTCTGCAAACACTCAATAGATCTAAAGATATGCTTGAATAAAAAACTGGCACAAGCCTTCTCCTCAACTAAACTTTTTAAATCATAAAAAAAAAGGTATACATTCATTCAAAGTGTAGTTGAGAGCGTGTACAAAAAAAAAAAAGAAGTGTATTCGAGAGTTGTTTGCCAGAAAATATTAGTGGCAAAGAAAAAATCGCGGCCAAATCTATTTAAATTTGATAGGATTTGCAAAAACTCATTAGATTTATCAAATCATATCATCGTTCACTTTTAAGTATTCCAGGCCCACTGGAGATTTTTTTTTTTTCTGGGTCGAACTTTAGAGATATGTTTAAATCAAAGTCGAAGATGAAAAAAAAGGTTAAATTTGCATATTTTTTTATTTATGAAATTACAAAAATATTTTCACATTTTTACGCCACTTAGGGGGCGTGTTGTTCGCAGAGTGATTTTACATTCCTGGGAATAACATTTTCAGGAATCCTATTCCCAGGAATAATATTATCAGGAATGAACTATTCCTATGTTTGACTTACAAGTTAAATTTCTAGGAATCTTGCATAATATATCCAGGAATAAACTATTTCTATGTTTAGTTGACATAAATATTCTTGAGAATATTGTATATTTTTTCCAAAATGCATCTACAAATTTAAACTAAAAATTTAATTTTTAATCACATTAAACTCATAATTAAGTTTAATTTTCAAAATACCTCTATCAATTTAAAGTAAACAATTAATTTCTAATCACATTAAACTCATGATTAAATATAATTTCCAAAATACCCCATTACTTTAAACTAAATAATTAATTTTCAATCACATTAAACTCAACAAGTCCATAAATATGACATATAACACAAATTAACTGACGTAAATGTCACAACAAGTTAAATTTCTAGGAATCTTGCATAATATACCCAGGAATGAACTATTTCTATGGTTAGTTGATATAAATATTCCTGATAATATTGTATATTTTTCCCAAAATACCCCTACAAGTTTAAACTAAAAATTTAATTTTTAATCACATTAAACTCATAATTAATTCTAGTTCCCAAAATACCTCTATCAATTTAAACTAAACAATTAATTTCTAATCACATTAAACTCATAATTAAATATAATTTCCAAAATACCCCATTAATTTAAACTAAATAATTAATTTTCAATCACATTAAACTCAATAAGTCTATAAATATGATATATAACACAAACCAACTTATGTAAATGTCACAATATAAGTTCAAATTTAACAATAATCCATAAATACGATACATAAAAGCTAAGTACCAACTCAAATCCAATATAAGAGCTAACAATTCAGACATATTGCCACTTGATTGTCCTAAAATAAAAAATTAAAGTCTAAGAATAATTATTAAGGATTGTCTTCATGAATGCCAATATATCTTTCGGTACGAGTGAGAAGAACACATCAGTTAAACTGTTGTCCCTTAAAATAATAATGACAGCCTCATTCTTTCATCAATAGACAAGTCATCAACATCTCTTATCATTCTTTTAGCAAACTGTGAGTATTTTTAACATCAGAAATAGCAATCACAAGCTATATATCACTATATACTAAGGAATATATTCACCAAAACAATTAGTAATAATAACATCTGTGAATTAAAAGGATTTGTAGATTTATTAGTAATAAGATATCTTAATAAGCTTCGCTTTATAAGCTTACACTGACATAAAATGTCATGGAGCATACACAATAAATTAGGCAACAAAGCAGTAGAAAGGCAAGGTTTGTGATAATCAGTTAATCACAGCAAACTATGCATGCAATTATGCAAACCTTTGTTAGCCAAGGACAGTGACATAGATTTTATAATTGGTTATATAATATAAACAGTCAAGTATTTATATTTATCTAGTTGTCCTTGTTGGCTTGGATTGTTTTAAATTGGTTATTTCTTCCCTACTGATCTAAACTATTAATGACTTACAATATATCAATTGTATCCAAAAGCACTCTCTATCATTATTTTCAGAAAATTAGTTGGGGTGAATAATTTCTTCAGATGATACTTCCTGGAAATGCTTAGTTAGAAAAGAAGGGACTACAAACACTATAAGTGGTGGAGTTACAACTATGCTTTGTGGGTTGTACAATGCCTAAAGCTTATTCTTGTCAACTAATGTGTGCTTTTTCAATGTATTTGGATATAGTAGACACACTAATTTTGTTGTGTCACTTCAACAATAAAACAGAATAACAAATTGGCAGCTAACCAACTTAATAAGCTCAACCAGTTATACGAAAAGAATCGATTCCAATTCATACAATTCCTGAAAACATATATAATCAACACAAGCAAAGAAAATATAGCAAAGCAATTAGCAACCAAGGCGAAGTTGAGTCCATAATTTCAATTTTCCATTGCACGCATTGCTAGAAACAGAAAGTAAGAACAATTGAAACCCTAAAAAAGAAGAGGAAGATTGAAGCAATCCGTAGCCATGGACGCGGAATTGAAGCTCAAAGCCGTGAAGGCTTTCTTGAAGCTTCTGTCAGAGTCGAACTTGATCACCTCCGCGGCGAAGAAGGTGTTGAAACTTCCGTGGCGGAGCGGAGTCGAACAAGGTTTTGGCTCTCGATAAAACCATGTGAGTCGAAAATGGAAAATAGAGAGGAATGGAAGAAGCCGAAGATGGAGGATGAGAAAAGGCAAAAGAGGGAACCTGGTTTGTGGTGTGCAATGGCCACCACTGGGGCTATCGCCGGTGGAGGCGGTGGAGATGGCACCACCAAGGATGAGGCTCTACTAGGGTTATGTGAAATGGTGTGAGAGATCAAATGAGTAAAGAGGCAGATTATGGATTGGTTGGGTTTTGAGAGGGGTTCTTTTGTCTTTTCCAATTTTCAGGCCGATCCCCTTCCAATGGGAATCCAACATTCCCATGATGTAAGTTAGGAATAAAAAGTGGATTGTTTTCATTTCCTGGAATACAACATTCTAGGGAATATTTTTTCTATCTGTGAATCAAACGCAGGAATCCTGTATTCCAAAACCCAAATTCCCAAGAATGTTGAAACATTCCGCGAACCAAACGCCCCCTATATGTAATAGAAAACCTGATACACACGGAAGTGATAAGTTTGTCACCACATGATAACTAAATCTTATCCATTAAATATTGGATTCATTGATTGAAATTAATTACAATTAAAATATGCAATTTCATTATAATATTTATAAAATGTATGTACAAAAAAATAATAAAAAATAATTTGAGAATGAATTTGTCGATCCTATCCTCTCTTATCCTTTCCCACACTTCCCCTCCACCTCCACCATCCCGTTTGCCGAGGCCACCACCATCCCCTTCCCAGAATCAATGTCCTCCCTACCACCACCTCAACAACCACCTGCCCTCACCACCATCATCTTCATTGTGAGCCCAACAACATAGACTCCCCCAAACTATGACCAAAACACCCCAGCAAAAAAAAGACACCCACGACTATTAAACTTTTGTTTCATTTTAGACAGGGAAACCCCTCTAATTAGTCCTTAACTTTTACGTTGAAGCAGAAGCCACTTGTGGCGTAATGGATATATTCTGCATAGTGCTTGTAGCTGTAATTTAAGGGAGTGTAAGTTTGAGACTCCTAGCGGCTATGCCCCATACCCTATCCCCGTGTGTATGCATGACAAAAGTGAGAAAAAAAAAAAAATTGCGTCTACTAAATTAGCCCCGCTAGAAAAGAAATATTCAAAGAAGTTCTTGAAAATTTAAAACATCAGTCAAAGTAATTCCTCTTTCGAAAAAAACAAATTAATTCCCCAAAAATAATGGAAAATACCAAAATGATTTTTGCCCATAAGGACCAATTTATTTGTTATATTTAATTGAGTGGGATTTCTTTGAATCTTTTTTTTTTTTTCCTAGAAGGACCAATTTTTTCAATGTAAATTGAAGAGAGACCGATTTGGAGGTTTTCTCTTCATTTTATTGACCCAACAAACGTGCAAATCAAGGGCCCAGAACAAAAGGCAACCAAAACATAGGCTAAAGATACGCACTTTGACAAACAATAACAAATTTATACAAGATAGTTGCCTTAGAAGCAGACATATAACACTACCACATAGCCCAGCAAATAATATCCAAAATATAGGTAAACAGTAGATTATAGAGAATCTCTTAACCACAATATAACTTGTATGTTGCTGCTACTGACTGCTTGAATTCAGATTTATAAGCTGCTGCTATACAACTGGACTCCGAGTACTACACAGCAAACATGAAGCCAAAGTTGCAAACTGCTTGGTCCGGCCTTAGAAACCATGAATCTTGATGTGCTCCTTCTTTACTAT
The DNA here is from genome assembly GCA_031216105.1 of Dalbergia cultrata. Taxonomy (NCBI): domain Eukaryota; kingdom Viridiplantae; phylum Streptophyta; class Magnoliopsida; order Fabales; family Fabaceae; genus Dalbergia; species Dalbergia cultrata. The sequence goes on from CM062345.1 coordinate 12,918,637, forward strand.
GCCCGCCTGTTTGTAACATCACAAAAGATATATAGAAATTATAACTCTATCTTATAATAAAAACAACAGCCACATCAAAATGCCCTGAGCATAGGTTTTACCTGCACAAGGAAAGTAGAAACATTCTTCCGTTGATCTCCCTGAAGTTGTATGACCTGTAATCCATACAAAAATTGATACTCAAGATTTCATTAACGAGAAGAAATGGCGCACCCTCCGATGAAAATCACATGAAGTGAGAATGTCCATATGCCGGTGAACAAGTGCATTTGGATGACAAATGTATTATTCCACGGCTTCTCCTATGATTGCAAAATAAAATAATTGCTGAACAAATACATTACTTATGAAGAAACACAAACCTGGCCCAACTCAGGGTCCTGGACAACGGTACCATTACAGCAGAATTCTTTCTTCAGGTCCTTGAGTATCTTGCTATAGCTGTACTCTTTCTTTAATCCTTGAACAGTAGTTAGGCTTTTCCTTCCATTACGCTGTTGTACACGCACGTGAACATACTCTTTCGTCCCAGCACCTGAGTCCTCAGCATTTGCCTCAGCAAAGGGATCTATTCAATCATCAATGCACATCAGTAAGTAATGATAAATGTTCACAAGAAATTAGTTCATGCCAGTTTTTGATATAAGAACACCATAAAAATGTTTGCACAAAAAGAGTCAATACCCACCAAAAGTAGTTGGGATGTGTGTGTCGAATTCAGACATGAAACTGGGCCTCAGGAAGTTGTGATGAACAAAGTCCTTCCGATCTAATCAACCACTCAACACTGGAACAAAAGAAAATATACTGCTAGTCAGATACAAGACTTACCACTCAACATTTCTGACAATGCTATAGCCATCTAAATTTTACCCACTATTATGTCTTAATATGTGAAGATAGGAACTGAACTGAAATAAATAGAAATTGTTCCACAAATATACAAAATACATGATGAACACAGAATTCTACTGTACAAAAGCATAGACATGGGTTGAGAAACTTAGCCAACCGTTTATGACATGCTTTTTTTGGTCAGTCAAAAGATGGATCAAAAACATGATTCCAAAGGAAAAGCCCATGTTCTCATTGCAGCTGTCAAAGACCAACCCTTCTAAAAGCCTAAGATGCCAGGTGAAGGCTCATAATAAATGGTATAATATCTCTTAAAACAGCAATTCCGTGAGGCCTCTATCATATTCTTCCAAACTATCTGCAGAATCTACACCATATCTACGCCCCTCCTCACAACTAGGCCAATGGTTAATTACACATGGATGCAAAATTTGCTGCAACAGATACTTCCCCACAGCACCTTAGACTCCTCAAACTCGCATGGTCTCAATATATGCTGAGTATAAAACTATTGCATATGAAAGTGCAAAATAGTATATTACCACCATAATAAATAGTTAGTACTTCTACGGACATTGAAAAGGAAAAGGAGGGGGGAGGGGGGAGGGGGTGGTAGTTATGAGAACTGCATCATTGATTAATCTCATTTCATGACATAAAAATGCAAAGCACCAGCACAATTCGAGCTATTACAAAATGATGGGGGCCATGCAACATAGTACATAATACATTAAGATAAAAGCTATGACCTGAAGAAATACTCCCCCTACCCTTTTCTGTCTGTTTCTAGCCATAGAAATTCATAAGAATGAAACCACATGTATATACAAGGGAAGGGCAAGAGTTCTGTGTAACTCAAATGTAACAAGCGTATTCAGATGTTACATCCAATAATTACAATAATCCACTCTCCACGTATATAAAAATCAGCATAGATCCAGAAAATAACAGTATGCATAATCTGATTCACAAATTACATCACTTTTGTTAGGATACATTTAATCACACAAAGGTTAATTACCTTAAATAATATAGTTATGTTTTTGAGACAGCAAGGAATCCACAACACTAGGGATGAACCTGCCCCCTTCCTAACCCAAAACTACCAAAGGACAAACACAAAAACGAGATAACAGTGACTTAAACAACCCAAACAAATAAACCACAAAGAATAAATGATTCACCAACCGTTCCCTCCACCTAATAAAGATCAGTTAATTAAATTCCCAAATCCAAAATTGAATGACCACCGCAAAAGAACAAAGCCAAATAAATTGAACCCAACCGAAACCAAATTAAAAAAAAAAAATCAAAATAATGAACGAAAATCTATCCTGAAAAATGAAAATACGATAGAACTCCTCAACCCCCCCCCCCCCTTCTTCCAAATGCATTGTTGTGGATAAATTGATCAAATTATGCACCAAACACAAGAATTAAAAGGTGGTTATCGAAGAAAAACGAAATTCACATAGGAGGAAGAGCTAAAGTGACAAACTTGGTGATTATGCATACCTCGTTAGTATGCAGAGAAATTCACGGAAGAAAGACCAGATAGGAAAAAAAAAAAAAAACATATGCAGCAAATTACAGCAATCAAAAGAAGAATTTTCTTATCAAGGAAAGAAGAAACAAAAGGCAGAGAGAATAGGCAGAAAGATACCGAGCACTTGCGAAGAACAAGAAGAAGAAGAAACACGGTGAATTGATGGTGAATGTGAATGTGAATGGCAGAAAAATTAAGCTGGAATGGTGGGTCAAGTTTATATATTGGGTGTTAGGGCGGTTCAGAGACAAAGACAGAGACAACTCCTCCCAACCACACAACTCAGTTTTTACTTACCATGATTTACAACATGTTCGGTTGCACGCTTTCATCTCTCAAAAATCAATTCTGTAAGCTTAGGATTGATTTTAGTGGTTTGCTCACCGACAATTGAGGGTAATCTATCTAATTATATACAATTGCTTTTAATCACATTTTTTTAAAGGGTTAAATGAATTTTATCCTCTAAATTTTAAAACATGTGCAATTTAAATCCATACTTTTCAAAACGTTCATTACGATATCATAATTTTTCAAACTATGCAAAAAAAACTCTCTACTTTTTAAATAGTATATTATAACACTCTAAACTTTTTAAATTGTGCAAAAAATCTCCAAAAAATTTAAGTCATAGTAAGGTGTCGGGTTGCACACAATAAAAAAAATCATGAGGTTAATTACACATAGTATTCACAGACAAGGTATTGGGTTGTACAAATTAAAAACATCAAGGGGTTAAGTGCACATAAATATTTCCTTTGTTACTTGTCAATTTATACTAAGAGATTTTTTGCACGGTTTAAAAAGTTCATAATGTCATGATGAATATTTTGAAAAATCATGGTATAAATTGCACATAACTTAAAATTCAAGGAAATAAAATACATCTATCGCTTTTTTAAATATGATTAAATATAAATAAAAATGTGACCACACACAATTTTAAGTTTCCATTATTTCACATTAATAAACTTAGTAATTTTATAATAATTATATACATTGATAACTTTAAATTATATTTTATATTAATAATATGCTATCCGATATTATACTAACTTTACTCTCTTTTTATTTGTGTTTCCTTTCAAACTATTCAGACCCATTTTCTTTTTCCTTCTTTGTTATTATTGTTAGTTTTAGATATTGGAATAATATTGTTCCAAATAAATTATGTGTTTCTTGTTCATCTCCTTTTTTGTGGATGTGGTAGAGAGGCTATACCATACTTTTGTAAATTTAATATCTAAGAATTTTTTTTATAGTATGCCATATGTAAAATATTTTTTTATTTGTATATCTAAATTTTATAATTCGATATGATTAATGATTCAAAAATTACTTCTTAATGATTCCCTCACTCCAACGAAAAAGAGGAGAGTAGCACTCAGAAATGTTTTTCAATACCAAATGGTTGTAGACACCCATATATTGTGAGAGAAGTGATGTAGAGGGAAGAAGTTAAAAGAAAAAGTAAATAGTGGGCTCATGTCTCTGTAAATAGAGTATTTGAGTGTTTGAAATAGATGGGTGTTAGAATAATATAGTTGGAGTAGCACTAGTGATAAACTTGCTTTTTGAATATTCTTGGTTCCTTCGTGCATGCCTAATGCTAGTACTAAATCTTCAAGTCCAGTGCCAATTATCAATATTTTTTCTTAATATTAATAACAATGATATTTGTGTTATGAGGTCCTATTTTTTTGCGTCCTTTATTTTTTTTTTCTTTTTTCTAGGGGGCCATCGAAGCAATGTCCATTTTACTATTACGTTGTTGCGATTAGCATGCCACACTTTATGCCCAAGATCCAAATGCATGACTTCAATCATAAGTTTCAAAGCCCAATGGGAATTGCCAAAACTTTTGCTAGGCCCGTCTTGAGTCAATAATTGTGATATTTGGGATTAACACTGGGATGACGGGAAAAAAATTAGAACTAGAGAATTGGCATTAGAGAATAAACTTTTGAAGTCATCGGTGAGTTTATAGGCATAATTGGATTCAAATGTTGAATAAGGGAATGAGGGATGGTTATTATTTTACTAATTATTTGACTTGTGCGAAGCACGGAGTGATAATAAAAATAATTTATTGATTATTATTGAAAATGAATAATTTATTTAAATATCTTTTATAGAAAATTGAGTATATAAATTTATTTTAAAAATAAGTTAATAGTTAAATAATTAAATAAATTGATAAAATATAATTGTGTCATTTTATTTTATATCTTATTTTAAATATTATATTTATAAGGTTAAAAAAATCTCGATAGATGACCTATAATAATAAAGAGCCTATTTTATTATAATTAGGATTTTCAATTATACATTAATTATTTAATTTAATCAATATGATTTTTGTTCAATTTTTTTATCATTTGTTTAGCTTATTAATTAATTGTATGACATATTAGCATAAATTTTAAAAATTAGCTTAGATCATATAATTATATAGTTTTATAATAACGATTATTCTAATTTAAACTTGTTTATAATTATTTTTTTTACATTTTATAAATTTTATAGTAAAAATAGAAAATCAAATTAAACTGAACTCGACCCGACAGAACCCCACCGAAACGAACCGAACCAGACCAAATCGAATAGCAACAGACCGAACCAAATCGGACTAAATTGAAATGGATTGGACCAGACTGAATTAGAGCAGAGCAGACCGGACGGAACTAGACCAGACAGGACCAGACCAGACCAAAACAGACCGGACTGAATCAGACTGAAACTGACCAAAACAGGCTGAACTAGACCGAGCCGAACCGGACCAAACCAGACTGGAGTAGACCCAACCGGACCAAACCGAATTGAACCGGACTAGACCAGACCAGACCGAGCTGAACCGGATCAAGCTGGACCGGACCGAATTGGACTGAACTAAATAAAATAGAACCAAATCAAACCCAACCAGACCAAATTGGACCAGACTAGACCAAACCAAACCAAATCAAACCGAACCAGACCAGACCATACCAGATAAGAACAGACTGGGTCGAACCAAACCGTAACGTACTGCATCGAGCCGAATTGGACCGAACTGCACCAAACCGCACTGCACATAATCGACCGCACCAAACCAAACCAGCATCGAGCCGGACTGCATCGAATCGATCGAATCGATCATACCGCACTGCATCGAGCCTAACCAAATCGAGCAGACTGCACTGCATCGACCGAACCAAACCGAACCAAATCAAGCAAGATCGGACCAGACCAGGCCCAATCGGGCCAAACCGAATCAAACCGAATTGGACCGGACTAGACCAAACTGGACCAAGCCAGACCGGAACAGACCAAATCAAGTTGAACCGGACCTAGCCAGACTGGATCAGACTCAATCGGACCAAACTGAATCAAAACAGACCGGACCAGACGAAACCGGACCGAGTTGAACCGGGCCGAGCCAGACTAGACCAGAACAAATCGAACTAAACCAGACTGGACCGTACCATACCAGACCTAACAGAACCAAACCGGACTAGAATGGATCTGACGAACTCGGACTAGACTAGACCGGACCGGACCCAATCGGATTGGTCCAAATCAGATCAAATTGGACTAGATCGGTCCAAACGGGACCAGGCCAACTTGAACAGGATCAAACCCTGTCGAATCAAACCGGACCGAACTAGATCAGACCAGACTAAATTCCATTGAATCAAACCCCACCGAGCCGAACTGGACTAGATCAAACATAACCAGACCGAATCGAACCAAACTAAACTGAACTGAACTAAACTAAACCGATCCGAACTAAACTGAATTGAACCAAACAGAGACGAAATCAAACATAACCGAACTGAAGTTGAAATTATTGAATAATGAAAGAGAATAAGTGGATAGTTTTATTATATCATGAGCCCTTTATAGGGATGACAATAGGTATCCATGACAGAAAGGGCATGATCTTTGCCCCCATTCCCATTTAGAATTTCACATTTCATCCACACCCTCATCCCACAGGGATCTGAATCCATCCGCATACTCATAGATTTATTAAAACAATTTCAAAAAGAAAATTTTTTAAAAAATATACTATAATAACAAATATTAGTAATGCAACATAATCAAAATTAAAAAAAATCAAATTGCATATATAATGCAAATCCAATATAGATAATTGGAAAAATAAAGATGAGATGTGATATCCCATCTCTTCCCTATTTAACAAATGGGATCTCTACTCCCATGAAGATGAAAATTTTCCTATTCCTATCTCTGTTGTGGATAAACCCGACGCATCCCATGTGTACTCATATTAGTGATTTTTTTTGTCATCCATAATTATTTTCATCTTTTGATTAGTTAAAATATTTGATTTATAAAAACATAAAAATATACTTCCTAATTAATAAAAAATAATCAATAACTTTAATTTATGTGATTTCAATTACACATCCTTTCATTGTATATACTTTTAATAAATTAAAATATTAATTTTAAAACATAAGTTATAATTAATGTATTATAATTAGTAAAAAAGATTGAATATAATTCTAATTTGTGTCATCTCAATTATTAGAGTAGTATATCAATTCACAATTATTTTCAATAAAAAAATTGATGTAATTATATGAATTTTAAAATAATTAATATTATTATCAAATAAGTGTAAATAGTGGGATTGATTAATTTAAATATTTTAATGTTGAATAATTGAAGTCTTGCTTTTGAAAAAAATTAATATGAAACGATTGTGGAATTGATAAGTTAGAATGTTTAAGTTGTAAAAAATTAAATATGGTATAGTGAGATATATAGATAAACTCCCTCTCCCTAGTCTCGCCCTTATTTAGAATTTCATCTCTTATCGTCATTTTCATCTTCATTCTCATCACGGGTCTTCATTCCCCATTCTTTGCAAAGATTTGAATCCTTATTGGTATTCAAAGGTTTATTGAAAAATTTCAAAAAGCGAAAAATTATCAAAATTCTTTAAAATTCAAATAACAAATATCCATAATAACAAATACTACTAATGCAACATAATTCAAATTGCAAAAAAAAAAAAAAAAATACATACATGATGCAAATTGAATCCAATAAAGATAATTGAAAAAAATAAAAGTGTGCTAAAATTTTCTTGTTGTCATTAATTGTTATAATTATAATAATTTTGTTATCATTAATACTATAATTATAATAATTAATTATAATATTTTTTTGGTAACATAATCATAATACCTTTGTTATCTTTAACACTGTAATTATATATATATATATGGTATGTTACATTCAATTGTCATTTTTTATATTATTTGTTATTTGTTAAATAATTTTGATTGAAATATTTTGTTAAATAATTTTAATGAAGACAGATATGAAGGTATGATTAGAAAAATAGTTAATAATTAGAATGTAAATTAAATCCAAAAACTTCAATAAATATTAAGATTATGAAAATGATGGGGCATAATTTTCTTTATGAATGATACATGAAAAACTATCTATGTAATGAATCTTAATTATTAGTATTATAGATAGATTATAGATTATATTAAATCCTTTGAAAATACATTAACTATGATATTAAATTTTATTAAAATATCAAAACTAATATAGTATAGTGTGTTTTATTATATTTTTATTATCCATATCATTATAATACAATGTAGCAAATTTTATCTATTATAATAATTTTTAATAAATTATATATCATACTAATTAAATTTGACGTGTAAAAATAAAATGATATATAATTAATGTTATTCTTTAAAATTTTAATTTAAAGAATATTATTATATTAGTATGCAAAAATATTATAATAAAATGATATATCATACTAATTAAATCTAACATTAAAAAATATTATTATATTTTTATTATCAATATCATTACAATACAATGTAGCAAATTTTATATATTATAATAATTTTTAATAAATTATATATCATACTAATTAAATCTGACTTGCAAAAATAAAATATGTAATTAATATTATTCTTTAAAATTCTAATTTAAATTGGAGAGTTATTGATTAATTAGAAAGTGACTAATTGATCATATTTATTTGTTAATTTGTGGTGTTAAATTTTTAGTCATCATATTTGCTCTGATTTTAATTAATAAAATTATTCTAAATTAATATAACTATTATCTCAATTATAACACAAATTTAAGGTTGGCTCAATTATATCAATTTGACATCTCTTCTCTAAATTTATGGACTTTTTGGAAACTAACATAGATTGTGATTAAAAGATATATATATCTCATTAGTTTTTATAATATACTGTTCCAAGTATTTAATTTTACTGCATTGTTGATATAAATAGATATTTCATATTGATATTAAATTATATGAAATTAAAATATTCAACCACTAATTACCATATTTAAATGTAATTTGAATATAACAAACAAAAATAATGTAATATTTAATTCATATTAAAAACCCTAAAAAACCTCACAAATCCTATTTAAAGTAAGTGAATAACTTCTATACTTGAAAATTTTATATTAAAATTAAATGATGATAGAGTATATGTCAGTTTATAAAAAAATACTCAAGAATTAAATAAAGAAAATTCTCTAAATTTAAGTCAAAATAAATATATCATAGTAAATATTTTATATTTTTAAAAGTAAAAATATATTTCAAAAGGCAATCTAAATTATTTAAATTAGTATTGATTTAATTCAAGGAGATTTTAATTTATTTATCTTGATAGGAGTGTTTTCAAATAAAATATATAATTTTAAAATATCCATCTATTAGTTATGATTGACATCATTGTGATAGATTACATTAATTACAAATTGATAATTACATATTGATTGAAAACTATCATATAAGTTATATTTCAAATTATGCATTCATTGATAATATATAAATCATGTGTTCCATATAGAATTATAATACATGTGAAAGAAATTATGAGTATATGTGAAGCCAAATAATTTTTTGATAAATAATCCAAATAATATAATCATTAAAAAATTTGAACTTTATTAGAATGAAAAAAAATAGTATTTCATAAATTTAAAATATAGAATAAAAATTTACAAAGTCAACCAATAAAAAGAATTTGCAAAGTGATATTGTAGTATTTGATAATGGGTTTTGAAATTGGATTGTGAAGTTGAAATGATATTATGATTTATAATTGACATTTCATAATTAATAATTAATTATGATTGATATGATTGATACTTATCGATTAAGTGTAATGAATATAGATTGAAAATTTAAATTCCAAATGAAAATTGTGGACCCTAAATTGCTCTAGAAGCGATGCCTGTAAAAATTTTCCTCATAAGAGTATGAGATATTAATATTATAGATTTACCCTGCATTACTCTTCAAGATTTGATAGGCTTACCATTTCTTTTTAATTATGACACATATAATATATGTAACTTCTCATTCTAAATACATTTTAAGAAATTTTAAAGAAATAAAATTGTATCCTTACTATCACTATTAGTTACAATTTTAACTTACCTATAAATAGTTGAGAAGATATCACACAAATAGACGGATCCTTTTAAAGTTTGCCTGTGTGTCTGATCATAAAATCATGCACTTGTGTTTATCTTGAGAAGATATCACACAAAATATACGGATCCTCTGTATATTTAGCTTTTGAAACCTCGAGGTGTAAACTTATTTAAACTGTTAATACTTGATAAGATTAATTTTAATTCAACAGTGCAGACAAATAAAACTTAGCTTGTACAATTTTCTTGAAAAAATATTTTTATATTCGAATTTTCATTTACATTAATTCTATAATAAAGCATTTGTGGGCAGTACATATAACTCATTTTCTATCAACTATAGGTTTATAGTAGGTTTATACATCATCTTCCCCTTAATATTATGCTAAACTGCTTTGCCTTTGTGGCCGGATGACTGTCATCGATGAAAGATGCTTAATTTCAATTAAAAAAAACTAGAATAAGACAATTAAGGGTGTGTTTGTTTCAAAAAGTGAGTGTAAAATTTAAATTTTATATATAATTGGAAAAAAGATCATTTTTTTTTTTCAAACCACTAGAATAGTGATAAAGGGTTTGGATATGGATGAGGTCGTAGGTTCAAATTTTTATTGTGAACAATGTAATTCCATAAGTATCAAAAGTTACTCTTTTTAACTTTCATAAGTATCAAAATATTTTTTTTGAGATTTTAGTTACTTAGAAAAAATAAAATCCACACATCCCTAATTCAATTAATTTCTTAACAATGAATTTTTTTTTTGGTTCAGAATTTAAAAACGAAGAAATCAATAAATGATCAGGGATGAAAAGACGAGTCATAATCACTATATATCTTGAAAACTAGTGGGATCGACTGGTTGAATTGAGAATAGGTCAAAACTGGTGCAAATCAATAAAAAATCTATAAACTGGACCAAATCGGTCGAAATAGTTGCCAAGTTTTTTTTTGGGGAGAAAAATGAAATTTCTATCTTTTTCCATTTCAACAACTTTTCTATGATGAAAGATAGTTAAAGATTATTAAGCTTCTAAATCCTTAAAAATACTAAGAGTTAAGCATAAAGCTATAACGTGACACATGAACATTATTGTTTTAAGGATAGAAATTTCTCACTGTAAGTAATGTAGGAGTTGAGTTATTTATAATAGTCTTAAGCAACTCTTTTATTTATATTTTTTAATATTTTTATCTATATATATATATATATATATATATATATGAATGTCTATCGAGTTAGGTCAATTCACAAATCTACGAGTTTTGGCCCAAACCAACCCAAAAGATACATGTTGTATGTGTTGTAGGTTTACAAATTTTCAAACCACAACCGAATCCAACCCAACCTATCCAATCTTAAAGCCTCAAAGAAAAAAAAAATGCACATGCTTTTGATAGTTTGTTGCAGTCTTCTATAATATTTTTCAAGATAAGATGCAAATAAGCCAATGTCTTTCCCCTGACTTTACTGTAGTTCCAATAGTACTTTAGGCATTGTTGTCACACTGAGAAAGTGGCAAAGAAGAATAAAAATGAAAAATAATAGAGCATCTAACGAACCATTGTGATGAGAATCCAATGGATCATTTAGATGATAATAAGTATATAGAAAAGATTGAGAGAAAAGTCAATGATTATGTTAATTCATATGCTATATATTATGACACTGACTTCAATTGGTTTATGTAATTTGGTATGTTGTTACGTCTTTAAAACTTTTGTTTGCTTTTTTAAAAGCTATTACGGCTTATGTATGCTTTCTAGAAAGCTTTAGGATCTGTATGATTTTTTGAAAACCTTTAGAATATATGGATATTTTCAAGAACTTATGTATGTATATGCATGCATCTATATATATACACATATATTGAAACTTATCATATTCTTATCGTATTTATTAGAATATAAGTACTCAATTGTATATTTTGAATGAAAAAGTTCTCACATATTGGATTCACGAGTTCAATTCAATCCAACCCATTTATAAATAAGTTAGGTTGGGTCAAGTTGAAAGAAAAAAATTACTCAACCTTACACCTACTAATTAATGAGTGAGTTCGGCCCAAAATTCTTCCCAAACCCACCAAACTTAATCAATAGACACTATATATAGTATACTTTTTATATATTACATTTAGGTTGGACCTTGGCTAAACTAATAAATTTTTAAACCAATGCTATGTCTAGTTTGATGACCACGTGGTATTTAGAATCTTGGTCAAAATACTCTAATATAGGATATCTACTAATTAATGAGTGGGCCGGGCCCAAAATCCTTCCCAAACCCACCAAACTTATTCAACAGACACTCTATATATATATATAGTGTATGCTTTTTATATATTACATTTAGGTTGGAACTTGGCTAAACCAATAAATTTTTAAACCAATACTATGTCTAATTTGATAACCACCTGGTATTTAGAACCTTGGTCAAAATACTCCAATATAGGATATCTACATTGAAATATCATAGCGATTAAATATTCCAATAAATAATAATTTTACCTTATTTTCCTCATATTAAATAATTACATGTGTGACGTTCAAGTAATAAGAAGTGGCCAGATGGCTCTTTAAAGTGTTTCAGGTTTGAGTTCTAAGAGTGAAAAAAATTTCCGACTGGGAGAGCAAAAGGTCTCTTTGGAATTTTCACCGATCAAACCACCAGATTAGTCAGATTTCTGGCAATATATAGTCTCCGGTGAATCAATGGGTTTCATTTAAAACCTTTTTTTTTCCCATTTCAATTCGTTCTAATTTAATTAAAAACAATCTATGGTGAAGAGAAATATACAAGTTAGTAAACATGGCATCGAGAGATCTAAATAACTAAGATAAGCCAATGCTTTACCTAAAACTTGCTAATTTTGTATCGATATTGGCATATTGCAATTTAGCTTCCATATATTTCGGATCCGAGGAACCTACAGATCCTTTTTCTTAGCTTCGACGCGGCAACAAATTTGAAGATGAACAAGTAAAAGAGAGATTAATGCAAAGAAACAGATCCACTTACTTCTCCGTCCAATAATTCCATTGATGTTTGATTAATTTGTAATTTGTAAATGAAGCTTGCTAATTTGATTGCTATCTTAACTAATTAGAAAATTAGGAATTTGGGTTCATCATATTTTTCAGGTTAGTGTAAATTCAATAAAATCGAAGAGTTCTAAAATTGGGAATTAGAGTTCTATCATACGCTTTCAAACACCATCCTTGCTGCCATGCCCGAACGACTTCACTTCTCTTGGATAAATCTGGAAGCCATGGAGATCTCCACGATTCCAATGGTGGGGTACAATGTTTATGGTGAAATATTGGGATGAGTGGTTCCAATTTTTCAGAAAAAAAAAATGTGGGATAAATTTGTTAGGGACATATCATTGCCTAAGTGTACAAATGATCCCACATGTATCAATGATATTATTGGGCCACATGTGAAGGGTCCTAAACCTTTTAAATTTGAAAGGGTGGGGTAGAAATCACCCTGTTATAACAGATCAAATTGACAATAACTTTAAAAAGTGATTAAATTTAAAGACAAATCATCATTCGGAAAAAAAGAAGAAGCAAAGTTGCCTACGTTGGCAAAAATTTTCAATTACATTGTTACTCCAACAAAACTTAATTTTATTTATCAATAATTTTTGAATCAAATATAAAGCTGGAAAAACCAAAATAAAATAAAAACATTATATATGCAATTTTTTTCAATGTTTCATTAAAATTATTTTCCATTATTTTTTTTTACTGATAGTATAAAATTTTTTCACACTATTATCCAATCAAATTATCTCATTTGCATGACTTTTCAAATTGTGAAGTTGAAATTTAACTACTTTTACTAATATGGCAATACATGATTGAATGATAGTATACAAAAAATTTATAATGTCAGTGTATATAAATTAATTAAACTCTATTTTTTAACCTTTAGATGCATATATAGTTTCAATTACTTTGACTTATTTAGGTATTGTCTTTAAATTAAACTAACAAAGTTTGATTAAATTTATAACCAATAATTTTTGAAGTGATATAGCGAATAGTTTTTATTAAATAACATGTTGAAAACAAATATTCTCATGTTATTTTTTTTTACCTAAAAGTGCATCTTTTAATATTATGTGTTTAATTTTAATGCAATGATAATATAAAATATTTTTACACTGTTATCCAATTAAAATTTTTCATTTATATGATTTTTTAAGTAGTGGGTGAAGAAGTCAACAATTATAAAGACAATACATGTGATTGAATGACTACGTGAAAAAAAAATTATATTATCAGTTAATACAAATTAAATCCTAATATTATTATGTAAATTAAGAACGGAGCATCGAAATGTAAATATATGGGGAAAGAAAAGAATAAGATTATTCCGCCTCATTCCAAATTTAGTAGTATACATTCAATTCATACTACATGACGTCTAGTTCAATTGGCAGCTAACAAGGCTCTTTAAACATCTAGTTAGAAAATCGATTTATGACGGTATATATAGAGGGGATTTCATGGACAGAGACAAGATTCACATCTGTGAGTTCTATGAGACATTAGTCATAGGTTAGGCTCAAGAGAGAGAGAGATTGCTCACCTTCCTTGAGATTTAGAATAATTGCACTTGACATTTCTCTATTTTACAAAATAATTACTACTTCCTTGAGATTTAGAATAATTGCATTAGGCACCCCTCTATTTCACAAAATAATTACTAATCTTCCCCGAGGTTTACAAAAATTATATTGATCTCCCCTATATATACATGTTTGTTATTTTAAATAACATATATATACATAATTATTAATAATAAGATTATAATATTTTGATAATATTTGACATATTAATAGAATAAAATGCATTTTTATCACATATAAATGAAACTTGTAATTATAACTTGTGGGGGCATTTTAGTCAATATATATGCCAAATATTGTCAAAATATTATAATTTTGTCATTAATAATCATGTATATATCATATGTTATTTTTTCACTTAAATTAATGAATTAATATAGGTAGGGAGGATAGTGTAATTTTATAAAATAGAAATTAAAGGTAAAGAAATAGAGAGGAAGGAAATGGAGTAGAAAGAAATGGAGAGAGAAGAAAGTTAAGGTGATTTTTATTTTTCATATGTATATTTGGATGAAAAGAAAATGGAAATGAAGGAAATAAAAAAAAGATTAATTTATCTTATTTGTTTGGATGAAAAAGTGAAAAGAAAGACAAAACAATGATATCAAATGACTTTTTTATTCTTATATTATAAAAAAATAAAAAGGTTATTCTTTATAAAACTATCTAAAACATTACTGGAAACTTAAATTAGATACGATTTTGTCATAAATTTATCTATCAAAATAATATAAATAAATATAATAAAAATTAATCTTATACATATTTGTATAAAAGCATTCAAGTTAATATCTTTATTTTTCATTTAATAATCTTATTAATTAATATCAAAAAGAAAATACAAATATTATTTAATATAATGGTTTTAAAATTATATCAAGCAAATAAATAAGAAAATATAATAACAATAAATTATTCAAATTATGAGCATGAGTATTTTTGGAATATGTAAATATCACCTCATCTTTCCATACTTTTTCGCCCACATGGGGAGGAAAAAATTTGGGTAGATTTTACATGTTTTTTAACAGTGTTCAATCTTTTCTCTCCCAATTTTGTTTGTACCAAATGATGGAAGATCACTTCCTTCCCCCCACTTTCTTTACTTTCCCAATCATTTCTTTCTATTTCCTTTTAAACAAACAAAATTAAGCTTAGGGTGTGTTTAATTGGGGAGTGAAAATGAGGGTAAAAGTTATCTAGATGAGTTACATGTATTATTTTACACATGAAACTCATCTAGGTAAATTTTATCCCAATTTTACTCTCTAATTAGCCATTAGGAAAAATTAGTGTAATTTACTAAAAAACCAAAAAGGGGTATACATTCAATTCACACAAACTAACTTCCGAGAATGCAGCACACATGAACACCCTTCAGCATTTGCGTGCAGCTCCAACTCTAACTCCCTCTTCCCTATTCATACCCATTTTGCATTCTAAGTTCAAAGATAGAAAAACACTATTGAAATGAACACTATTCTAATTGTCCTTGTATAGTGCCATGAAGGTGGTGGTAGAGAATTTGACAGGAACACTTTTCTACGTCCAAGTGGGCAATGACGCCACGGTACAAGATCTAAAGAGGGAAATTGAAGCCCAGCAGAAGCTCCCTTGTGACCGTTTGATCCTTCTTCTTGATGCTGATCATCATAACCCTCTAATCAGCAAAGAGGAAGAAAGAGCATCCCTTGTTGATTTTGGGGTCCAAGATGGGTCCCACATATATATTTTCTTCAATTCTCTTGATGATGAGTCTAATGATCAAGTTATGTTCACTTGGCCAGATTTTCTCCTTGGTTAGACCCACCAGCCCTTAACCATTTCCTTCCTCATTAGCCAGATTTAATTTAACTAAAATTATTTTTTTTCCCTGATTTTTCTATGTACTGTACCACTTGCTTGAAATGTTGGCTATTAAATTGAGTACTGTGGATGTGCGGTCTTGTTGGGTCACTTGGCAATAAGCCTGAGATTCCCACCAGATAATGCGATACGCCTCCTTAACTTTTCATGTTCGTTGAAGATGTTGATGTTCAACCACACTGATGATGAGCGTGTTGTGTTTATAATAATAGCATCAACTATTTCAACGGGGGCAATATTTGCATTCTAAACTTGTGAATCGGGTTGTACGTTTAGTATAATAAGATTGATCAATTATCTGATTGAGTCAATTACTCCATTTTGTGGTTTTGCGGAAAATATTGTTACCAATTGGGTCTATAATAATGTCAAAATTGTTCTAGATTTAGTGTTTAGTATTATTTTAATTTTATGTATGTACTCATTGCTGTCAAGTATAGTACACCACTTTTATAATTTCATTTTAGTTACATGTGCCTTTCGATCTCTTTAAAATAGAGAGTCTTTAATAAGACTTGTTTGCATTTGGTCAATTGAGTTCGTAGATGATTCTTTTATGGAAAAATACTAAAAAGAAATGAAGAAAGAAAATCTGCGAAAGAATGAAGCAGTGAAGGGTGCCTTCGAGTCATGTTGCATGCCTTGGAATGGGGGTTAAGAACTTAAAACAAAGACAATCTCCATTTTGTAATCTCATGAGGATCGTGCGTGATAGTAGTTACTTCTTTGCTAGGCTTGTGGCCTCGGGTGGCATGAGGTTGGAAATTTCGGTATGGTTTTGAATTTGTCAAAATGGTTAGGATGTGATTGCATTGACTTTGATGGTGAGGATAACTACCAAATGTTACTTCTCTAACCCATCCTCTAGTTGAGGACTTTTGAAGCCATTGGGGCACCATTGATTTGTTGTATTTTATTTTGGATTTCATCAGCTATTTCTTGTGTTTTTGCTTGATTGAAAAAGTAGATTAATTTTAATGCATTGTCATGGTATGTCTATATTTGTAAAATTTTTAAGATAATAGATGGTTATATCAAATATTTTTATTAATGTAAAAATACATGGTTAAATATTAAGATTTTTAATAGTGGCACAGCAATTTTAAATTAAATTCTAAAAAAATTGGTTGGTTCTCTTAAATCTTAATTATGACTCTAGTTGCGGTACCAATAACTCTTAAATTGGAACTAATTTGAATCCCTCTATTCTCTTGTTTTTGAGAATATTCTTGAAGGAGAAATACTTAGATACTTTGATAACAAGAAAATGTATTTATTTAAATGTAGCTTTCTAGGCCATTTTTTATCTTTGATTTTTTCTGTATGTTTAATGTATTTAATAACATATTGATTTGTCATATTTGTACAATTAAAAATATATATATTATACAGAACTGTATATAGTGAACAATTAATCTATTTTTGGAATTGTGATTAATCTATTTGAGATTTTTAAATTCTAAAGGACTAATTCGTCATTTAATACATTTCTAAGTAACAATTTGAATATTTTATCTATCAAATATAATTCTTTGTTGGAACATGAAATTAACAACCCTATGATCACTAAAATAATCATTAAATTGCTCCACATATATGTGTGTTGGGTTAGTAATAGGTGGTATGACCCACCAAGTCATTTAAAGACAAATAATTATGTCACATCATTCTAGATATATAATTTCGGATAAATTTATGATTGTTTAATATTTTCCTTAACAGTAAAACACTCATAAGAACCATCTATGAATCCGAGCTTTACAAATGGGGCTTATGATCAGGATATGAAAGAGTCAATGGACCTCCAAATAGCTTTTTATCTCTGTAGAGAAAACAATGCTTCAAGCCTACCGAGCATATAGGCGAGTCAGAGCAAGTTCAAGATATACAAGAGTGAAAACAAACAAAAACAACAACAAAACACAACCAACCAACCAGAACAGCAGATGTACCCTATTTAACGCACAACAAGACACCCAGGGGCACAAGCAATACAAACCATCAACTCGACCAGAAACAGAAAAAAGTTAAAAAAAAAAAAAGAACAAACTAGAAGAAAGGCAGCAGCAAACCAGCAATTTATCCTCAAAGAAAGCAATTCCCTTTAGCATTGCCACCAAGGGTAAATTAGCGCCTCTGATAAGACCAAGGCCACCCACAATAGATCTGCATTATATTCGCATATGTCATTAACATGATTTATTCACACTACGTACCCCCAAAAAATTCACAAATGCCATGCACGAACCTGAGTTAAATTCCTTACTAGAAACTGAGGTTCAAAAGGAAAGTCATCACATCATTATTTTGCCCAAATAGTTTTATTTTGACCATGAAGGCAAGCTACATTGATTTGAGCAATGCTTAGACGTTCGGTTCATAATGTTATTGAGAAAATGCATGTGCGTATCAAATTTAGCCAACCTAGAGTTTATTCAAGACATTCAACTTAACAAGAGTGCCCTGACGATGCATATGACACTAGAGCCACTCTATGGCTTCATCTTCATTCATCTGTCTAAGCTCTAATTTGCAAATTTGGTTCCAATGTAACTTCCGATTGATGGGACTTTTGTCGTTTTCCATAACTTGTTTGTTTGGGGGTTTTTAAGTAACCAAGTAGCGTACTAGAATTTGCCATGTGTCATGTGCCAAGTGCCAAGTGCCAAGTCAATTTCAAACTACAAATTGTGGTCTCTTCGGAGTTCGGACTCAACGTATACTTTATGAAAAATTCTTAACACCCAAAGAGTTTCTTGTAGAATGAAAATATGTGCATTTAAACAAGAAGGAATATTGACCGAAAGAAAGACAAATAAGCAGGTGGTATTTACTTTACCATTTAGATCAAGATGGGGAAATAGATGTTTTGTTCACATAATGGAGACTTCTTAGAAATCCAATTATCTTTGTTATCTCACTTTTATAAATACTAGATGATACCCATGCATTGCACCGAATATTAAGTTTTAAAATGTTTGTTAGTTTTAAGTTATATAACTTTGTCTAAAAATTTTATTTATTCAAATAATACTATAATTTTATTATTTAAAGATATTAAGTTCATTTAATATATATTTACATTTATATTTTTATTAGTTAATTTAAAATAAAAAATCCAAACAAGTTCATGATTTTGTTTATATGAATCTAGTGAAATTTAATTTTATATGTAGAATTTTTCAATTTTTATTAAGTAAACAATATAATTATGATGTGCTTGTTGTCATTCTTTTTCATCGACCGTTGTTTTCACTTAACAACCTTAATTAAGTAATTTCTCATAATACTTTTTTTTGTCTAATCTATGATAGCTAAATTATGAAAATAAATTCAACATTACAATTTTTATATAATAAAGTAAAATAATTTTTTAAAATAAATATATTTTAGATACAACGTATATTTGTTACCATATTAAAAAAATTTAAACGTAAAATTTAATCTTTATTTCAGATATATCTCTTAAGATGTGATGTTTTTAAAATCTTTAAGGAGGATATATTGTCTTTTTGTGTGTCTATTATATATCATTCTTATATATTCATTTAATTTTATTTGATTTATCTAAAATATTTGGGATAACTTCTTTCTTTTTTTAAAATTCTGACATGTCCATTAGTTTTTTTTTATAACTCTGAATAATTTCTTCTATTTTTGTTATCATCACTTTTATCATTTTTTATTTTCGAAGTCATAAAAATCAAATAAAATAATTTAGAAGAAACACACACACACATAAATGGTTATAATTTTATACTGTAACATTCTTTTACAAAATATAAAATAGAATTTGATAAACTATTTTGATACTTAAATTTAATTTAAAAGAAATGTTTTTGATAACCTTAACATATGAATTCATCAATTTTTAAGAATTATTTAAAGCGGCTTGACGTTAGTATGATATCTAATGTTTGAGTTCACATTAAATAAGTAAATTCATAAGTTTACAAAATAAAACTTGGTTTCCACAAAAATGAAAATCAAGAGTGATAGTAAAAATATTAATTTTTTAAGAACTTAAATAAAAGTATGAGTTATAATTAAAAGGCAATAATTAGTTTTATTAAGGAAGAAGAGTATTTAAGATATATTAAATAAAATTTGATTAAATATATATATAGAAAGACAATAATCACGTAAGAGTGATAATAGACCCTTCTTAAAGGTTTAAAAAATATTAGATCTTAAGTTTGAGAAGTTATATTATATTTAGTCTCTAAAATATTTTCTTTATTATGATGACAAATATATTTTCATCTAAATTTATTATTTTCTGTTTAAAAAATTTAATTGAATGTATCGTATAAAAATTGTGAATTTGAAAATTTTTCATGGCTTAATTACCAAAGATAAAAAAAAACAATATTATAGAAAAGTTAGTTAATAAGCTGCTAGATGGGAGTGGCAACAAACCAAAATAATAATAATAACAATAATAAGCACTCCCTATGAATATTTCATAAAAACTTGTATACTATTATTTCTACAAATATGATTAAAATAGATTATGTTATTGAATTTAAAAAGTTATGATCATAGTAAATATGTTAAAGGGGAGAGCATAAAAGAGAACTTTCATGAAGCAAATATTTATTCGAATACCCAAAAACTTTAGCCATAAAACAAATATTCATTCAAATATCGACTTCAAATTATCATTGTTCATCACCCTAAAACAATGACAAAATGGAAATCGACAATTACACCTAAACTTGCACAAACAAAAGAATAGGAATTTCAATTATTATATATATATATATTACAAATTGAGTAGATTCAGGATTGTAATATATTTGATAAATAATCTTACTGCAAAGGGAGTTAGGTAACACTAAAGGCTTCAAATTTCTTGCAATTTCTTTTATTTAAAGAATAGGATTGACATATACAAAGTAATAAATATCTTAGGTGAAAACAAACTAAATTAGGCAACCGAAAATCATCAAAATAATAATAATAATAATAATAATAATAATAATAATAATTCATCTTGATCATCCTAATTAATTTTCCACGATCACAAATAAAGTTTTGTAGGGCCATTATTCTTAATTTTTGGAAAAATATGAATTAAGAGTCTTAGTATATGGATCTCAAAGAATAAAACAAAACACATGAACCAAAATTAGAGTAAATATTAATAATGATGAGAAAACAAAACGTACTCAAAATCCTTTAGAGTTGGCTTGTCTACTAATCATACATCTTAGGAAGAAGAGAAAATTTAATATTCAAGGGTATATAGAAACCAACCAATAGGATAGGATTGTACGTACCTATAAGTGGATATA
The DNA here is from genome assembly GCA_031216105.1 of Dalbergia cultrata. Classification (NCBI taxonomy): domain Eukaryota; kingdom Viridiplantae; phylum Streptophyta; class Magnoliopsida; order Fabales; family Fabaceae; genus Dalbergia; species Dalbergia cultrata. The sequence continues at coordinate 12,940,294 of CM062345.1, forward strand.
GTTAATGGTAGAATAATTAAAAAAAATAAATGTAAAATTATTAAATTGAAACTTTTACTCTTCTTTGTAGTATTATTTAAGATATAGATATAGATTTGACTGTAGATGAATTTTTTTATACGATATCGTAGATAGATTTAAATTTTAAATTTTATTGTAGGTAGAGAAAAAGTAGGGAGATGAGAAAGTTGGAATTTAACTTTAATAGCACAACAGTAGTTTCAAGGAAAGAAAACTTTCAGAATTTTTCCCTATGTTGAGAAAATGACTTTTCAATTTTTTTTGTTGTAGTATTAGTGATTTTAATAAGTGTTTTTGGACTTTTCATTTGTACATGGTGAAAAAAAATGACTTTTCAGATTCTGACCTTTTAAATTCTTTGTAGTATTATTTTTATATATAATAAATAGATAAATAGATAGATAGATGATATATGATATATGATATGATATATAGCCCCTTTGGCATTGCCATCATGTCTAGATTAATGCCTCTAGTAAGACTAAGGCCACCGACGAGTAGATCTGTATTCATTCATGTCCAATGGGGGAAGATCTTTAGGGCTAAGGGGACCAACTGCCCCCCAAAACTTTTTTAATTGCATATATATATATTTTGAGAGTAATAAAAAATACATATAAATACATTAAAAAACATATAAATAATTATTGAGTCTATTAAGTAGCCAATATGTCCTATTATGTGAGAGAGAAAAAATTCATTAATATACAATAAGTCTAAGAATTTTTCAATAAATTTAATTTGTATATTAGTATTTGAGTTTAATTTTTATGCATTTGTATTTCAAATTTTTTTTTATAGAATTATGTAATCAAAATGTTTCATTTCATACCTTTTATAAGTAGTGATATGAGACTTAGCTATATTTATTTATGTAGAAATATAATATGATTGGATGTAGGTATAATTCCTTTTTTTTTTTTTTTACTATCACTACATTTAAATTAAGTCCTTAATATTTTAAAATTTATTTACTAAATATATTCCTCTCCTAATTTTTAAGCCATCTTTTATCACTGTGCATATCATTAGCACGATTTATTCACCCTACCCCAAAAACTTACAAATGTCATACACGAACCTGATTTAAATTCCTTACTAGAAATTGAGGTTTAAAAGGAAAGTCTTCGTATCACGCATTTGCCCAAATAATTTTATTTTGTCAATGAAGGCAAGCTATATTGATTTGAGCAATGCTTATATGTTCGGTTCGCAATGTTATTGAGAAAATGGGTACATCAAACTTAGCCAACCTAGAGTTTATTCAAGACATACAGCTTAACAAGAGTGCTCTGACGATGCAAATGACACTAGAGCCACTCCACATAGCTTCATCTTCATTCGTCTGTCTACGCTCTAATTTGCAAATTTGGATCCAATGTAACTTCCGATTGATGGGACTTTTGTCGTTTTCCATAACTTGTGTGTTGAAAAGTGTTTGATGTACAATAAAAATAAAATTACGTAATAAATATATATCATATATTTTATAACTATTAGATATAATAAATGGTTCGCACTCATTCCACTTATTTATCACATCTAATAGTGTTACGATATGTAGTATGTATTTATTATGCAATTTTATTATATATTTAACATTAACCTGTTTGTTTTGGAGTATGTTAGTAAGTAACCGAGCAGCGTACTACAGTGTGCCAAGTGCCAAGTCAATTTCAAACTACAAATCGGAGTTCGGACTCAACGTATTCTTAATGAAAAATTCTTAACACCCAACGAGGTTCCTGTAGAATGAAAATATGTGCTTTTAAACAACTAAACTGTTGGCCGAAAGAAAGACAAATAAGCAGGTGGTATTTATTTTACCATTTAGATCAAGATAGGGAAATGGATATTTAATTTTGTTGACATAATGGAGACTTCTCACACTAATCCACTTATCTTCGTTATCTTTGTTATCTCACTTTGACTATACCCTTTCAACTGCACAGAATATTAATTTTTAAAATGTTTGTAAGTTTTAAGTTATATGAATTTATCTGATAATTTTATTTATTTAAATAATATTATAATTTTATTATTTAAATATATTAAGTTCATTTAATATGTATTAGTTACTTTGAAATAAAAAAATGTAAACAATTGCATGATTTTGTTTATATGAATCTAGTGAAATTTAATTTTATATATAAAATTTTTCAATTTTTATGAAGTAAACAATATTATTATGACGTGCTTGTTGTCATTTTTTTTTATCTATTGTTATTTTCACTTAATTAACAAACTCTATTAAGCAACTTCCCATAATATTCTTTACTTCATGTATACCTCTTAAGATATGATGTTTTTTAAATCTTTTATATATATATATATATATATATATATTGTCTCTTCATTTAATCTTATTTGATTTACCAAAAATTATTTAGCATAACTTCTTTCTTTTTAAAAAAATTCTCACATGTCTATTTGTTTTTTTATTATAACTTTGACAAATTTCTTCTATTTTTTTTATCATCACTTTTATTATTTTTTATTTTTGAAGTCATAAAAATCAAATAAATAATTTAGAAGAAACGTATATATATTTATAGATATAAATGGTCATACTTTTATACTGCAAACTTTTTTTTTTAAAAAAATATAGAATAGAATTTGATAAACTATTTCGATATTTAAATTTAATTTAAAAGAAAAATTTAATAAACTTAACACATGAATTCATCAATTTTTAAGAATTATTTAAAGAGACTTGAAAGTTAGTATGATATTTAATATTTGAATTCACATTAAATAAGTAAATTCATAAGTTTACAAAATAAAACTTGGTTTCCACAAAATGAAAATCAAGAGTGATAGTGAAAATGTAAAAAAAAAATAAAGAACTTAAATAAAATTATGAGTTATGACTAAAAATAATAAATATTTTTATTAAGGAAAAAGGGTATTTAAGATAAATTAAATAAAATTTGATTAAATATACATAGAAAGACAATAAACACATAAGAGTTATAATAGATCCTGCGTTTTGAAAAATATTAAATCTTAAGTTTGAGAAGTTATATTCAACTTAGTATCTAAACTATTTTCTCTATTATGATGATAAATATATTTTTCATCTAAATTTATTATTTTTTGTTTAAAAAATTTAATCTAATGTATCATATAAAAATAATGAATTTGAAAATTTTTCATGATTTAATTACCAAAGATTAAAAAAAAAAAAAGTGTTATAGAAAAGTTAGTTAATAAGCTGCTGGATGGGAGTGGCAACAAACCAGAATAATAATAATAATAATAACAACAACAATAATAAGGACTCCCTATGAATATTACAATGAAAACTTGTGTACTATTATTTCTACAAATATGATTAAAATAGATTATGCTATTGAATTTACAAAGTTACCCAAATCATAATTTGAAATCTTCAAATAAAAATCCAACCACATGCAAAATGCCAGTAGATCGAAAGAGGAGGAATTTTCAAATCTTTGATCGAAATGAACCTAAATCTCACGTCAAGCTCATGGCCACCACCCATTATCAGTACTTTAATTTGCCCTACTGAACCGGCGGGCTGGCTTGAAAATTGGATGTCTCTCTTTCAATGCAGTTGGAGCACGTTTAATATAAAGTTTTAATTGAATTGGTCTTAAATAAATTCATGTTGAAAGAGTCAATTTAAAAACGAATTGACATTAAAAATTAACAGGATTTATTTGCATCTGAGAATAACATTTTTAAAAAATTCATTTAGATCAAGATTCAAGCATATATAGCTAGGAAAGCGAGGGCATGTGCCCTACTGACTTTTGAGTGTTTTCTATCACTGTACTACTACTTTATCAAAATTATTGCTTCCATGGTTATTTATAATTTGATTGTACACATCAGGTTCGTTAAGTGATTTTGATCGCAAACTAATGAACGTTTCCTATGTGAATGATGAATGTTAGAAACTATATAGATATGTTGTATAACATGCAATATTTGGTAAAATGATTATTTTAATATAATTTTCTTTATATATATATATATTATATGCACGATGAAAACTATAAGTTAAAAATATTCAAATATTTTTAAAAATGGACCATTATACCACTTTTGATTTTTATATTTGATTAAATTAAATAATTATTAATATTAAATTAAATAATAAAATATATCAATCTAAATTATAATTGTAAATAATAAAAATTATTAATTGTTTATAATAACTATAAACACAAATAGTAAAGAGTTTAATTTCCATACATTTACAATATAAATTTTTTTTACACTATGAGTACATAGAAATTAAACTCAATAATAAATCTTTCAATAATAACATTTGATTTTAAATTTGTAAATAAATAAATAATAATTTTTATTTTATTGTAATTTTACTTTCTTTCCCAAATATGTACTCAAGATTAGAATTATTTGTAATATTAAGAAGATAATTAGTATAATATAATATCTTATACAACACCACATCAAACAGTATGCAATAATAAGATTTTAATAGGCCTAATACTATTAGGTAGACATGTGTACAATATCTTTGTACAATATACTTATAATATAGGTAAAAAAATAATGTGGTGGGTCCATGAAAATAAAAAAATTGAAATGGACCCATCATCTTTTTTTTTGCCTATATTGTACACATCATTTTTTTTTATTAGGTATTATCGTATTAGGCATACCAAATATACCTTTAGTGTAAAGTTTTAAAATTTTACATTACAACTCTTTCTTCCCCTCCTTTGTCGTCCAAGACCATAACTTACGAACATACTCCCATAAAGCTTTTGGTACAGGGTAAACTATCAAGATTACTAGTAATGCAACTTAAATTGCCTAGGCTTACAACATTGCATTACTTGGTTATTCCCCATTATTGACAATATAGATTACAAAGGCACGCTGTGGTAAAGTTGATTGACATTGTTGGAATATCTATATAGATTACCACCTAGGTGATAGTGTCTTAAACTCTATTGTTATTGTTATCATCATCATTATCATCTTAATAATACATTTTTTGGGTACTTTTGAAATTATATTAGTCACACTGGTGTTTAAACCTAAAACCTCACACATATTACCCAAATCCCTCATCCCTGGATCAATCCTAATGACTTAATAATTAATAATTAATTACTATTTTTAATAATTATTATATCAAAATTATAATAATTATATTTTATTATTTTTACTTATTATCATAACAATTAATAATTAATAAGAGTTAATACAACCTGCTGTTGCAGCTCTTGATGTAGGCCATGCACACACTTCCACAAGGCATCATTCCTAGCAACTAAGGGTAGTAATTAATTATTGCTATCATAGTAGTACCCTATCTCATACATGCAACCCTTATAAGGCCTACTAATCACTTGGGCTCAAATATTTTCCTCATTTGGAGAAGGGATGTCAATATTGAACCAATAACTTAATTTGTATATTCATAAGGGTCTGCATCTGTTCCAATAGCTTTGTATATTCACACTATAGAGAAAAAAGATAAAATACATTATAAGTAATAATTATGACATAAATGAAAAAGCAATAAAAATTAAATACTAAGAGATTTGATTTCAGATTTACATTTGTCATAAGTAAAAAACCCTCACAATATAGCTCATTCAATTCATCAATTAGGGGTTGAAGATAAATACCACTCTTAGCTTTTTGGATTATCAGGGTCAAGGATTATACATGTTAATAACAAAAATAGATCTTTTATGTATATTTCATAAGGGAGACTATATGGCATAACAACTACGGGACAACACGAATAAGGTTTGCCAAATTGATTATTTGAGGTAAATCCATCTGAACACAGTCTCAATCTAACATTTTGAAGGTTAGAGACAAACTCAGGATATATTCGATTAAAATGTTTTCACACTTCACCATGCGATGAATGAGTCATCACACCGTCACCCATCTGATTTTCACTGTATCACCTCATATAAGAAGTTGAACTCATTGATGTGTAAAGTCTCTTGAGCTTAGGGATTAAGGGTAGATAGTACATTATTTTTTTAGGGACATCTTTATACCTCCCACTTTTACATCTCTTGGGTTTAAACCTAGGTTCATGAGAGAACTTACACTCGGTCAATGCAACGTCATCTTTGTAATAAAAAATGCAGCCTTTTAAACAGCAATCAATCTTTATTTCATTCGACCCAAGTTTAGAAAGTAATTTTTTAGCTTGATAAAAATCTTTGGAATTATATCTAGATTTGGACTTTGTTCACTGCTTAGTGAAGCCCATTAATTGAAAGAACTTTGGTTTTGGTTTCCTTCAGACTTAATATTCAACATCCTAATTGCTAATGATGACCTAGAATGCACAAAATCCTCTCATAAAGGTTAATTTGCATCCTCTAGCAGGCTATAAAACTAGCAGCATCTTCATTGGGTTGCTTAATTGAAGGTTGAGAATAGTACACCAAAAATTCAGGATAGTAGCATCAAAAACCATCTCGTAATGTCTATACAGATTGTCCTCCCATGACATATTATCCACATTGTGCAAAGCTATGTGGACCCCATTGAACTACTTCCAATATGAATCATACCCACTTGATTAACTGGATTAGCTACCTTCCTATGCTCAATCTAAATCTAATAGTCAGGTATGAATCCCCACTTGTACAAATGAACCCTTATGGTATCATCATCCAAATACTTCCTACATCTGTACTTATTATATAGAAACATAACTTTTGTCTCATCAAGGAATTGTTGTGCTTGACATACTACCCTCATAAATTCTTCAACACTATTATAGAATTCTGATTTAATCCCCCCTCTATTAGGATGCAATCTATCATATATCCATGACTAGTTTGAAGGAAACATTGCGTGTGTAAGTAACCCTAAACCCTATAATTTTTTAAAGACATCACATTATTATTTTCAAACATATTCAATTACTTTTAATTTTATTTGGCTAACAAAAGTTTCACAAATTTTTGGCAGCATCTCAGCTTAAATATAATTAGAAGCTTTTGTCATCAATTAATTCAGTGCATTCAACAATTACAAACGTTATTAAACACAAACAACATAATAGAAATATTTAAACAGCTACATCTTAACAATTATATACAAGTCAAACAATCCTAAAATCATTCTGGAACACATCCCCTTATAACTCCACAACATGCATATCCTGCAGTCTCCGTAAAAATAAATAATCTCCACAGCAAAAAATGCAAACTAGTTAAGGAAGGACTTCTACGCCCTTCCTCCTAGTCATACAATCCCCATTTCCTATAATTCTATCCTAGAAATTATAAGTCTCTATCCTACATACATGTTAAAGCATATAAGTAACAAGGGTTTCGTTACTAACCTCTTGTGCAGTGCAAGAAATAAAAAATACAAAGCTCGCAGTACACAATCCAATCTAATCCTGAAAATGGGAAATGAACAAACAATTAATTTTACACAGTTATAAAGATTGAAAAACGAAAAAACACAATAACAACAGAAAAAATAAATCAAGCCAAAAGCCTCCATAGCAAACACCATTAGTGCTCCCTCCAATGAAACTTTTACATTAATAAAATAGCAACAATCACTCCTCTAGTGCATTAAAATCCAATGCTTTGGGCAACAAAAATGAATGGAAAAACTAAGCTAGATAAAAAAAAAAATAACTAAACACTCAGAAACATACCTAGATCGCAATGGTGGGTTTGGTTTCATGAAAAGAGGCTCGCATAGTGGCCAACCCTTGGTGACAGTAGTGGTGGGGATGGGGAGAAAAGAGAGAAGTTTTGAAAAGTGTAGGAGAAAGGCACTTTTAGCTACCTAGTGTTATTTATATGGGTTATCGACGGGTTTGTAACCATTAAACAAAACGGCAACGATGAGTGCAAGGAATCTCAAGAAATGTGCCCCAATGCCCAACAATTCAAAACCAGTTGGTATTTAAAAATTAAATAATTTAATTTAATTATTAGGAACCTGTCAGTAATCAGTTTAAAAAACTAAAGTTTGATTTAATATGATCATGTCGTTATACCCATCGATAATTAATAACATTAAAAAATAAAAAATAATTTAATTCAAATCCATCATTATATCTATCGATAATGTAAATTTAAAAAATAAAATTTAGTTTAGTACAAGCTCGTCAGTGTACCAGTTGGAAATTTATGTTAAAAATATATATATCTACATCGATACACCATTCACAACACGTGGCGCGCTTATATATACTGATGGGTTATCGATGGGTTTATAATAAATATCCACCATGTTGGTAAACCCTGTCAATATAACCATTGAAAGTTGTCCGCGTCATAAGGCTCATGATGATGCCAAGCATTATCGATGACTATACCTATGAGTTGCCGTTTATTTGTTTGATCACAATCTAAAAAGTAAAAACATGCGTAAACCTATCGACATCTTGCATATTTCTAGTAGTGAGTGCAATTTAGCCAAATCTCAATGGTGGCCGGTTTGTACTATTTACTCTAAAATATCTGTATAATTAACATTAATGTCAAGAAATCTCTCCATAGGTGAGAGGGATGGTCTATTATGAGTGTGAGAGGAGAAAATATGGATTGAAAAATCTTACATGACTGATTAAGATTAAATGTTAATTAATAGTCACATGTATAACCATACATGATCACTTAAAACAATCACATGACTTAATTTATGGTTAATAGTGATAATTAATATAAGATCTAATAGTCAATAATTACACCTCTCATTCTCACACAATCAATCACTTTTTTCTCACTTGATTCTCGTCCTATATATACTTATATATAAGTTAATAATTTAAAGGGAAAAGTCTAGAAATTTTGCTTCAACTTTAGCTCATATGCACTTTAGTCCTGCTACTTTGAAAATGAGCAAAATAGTCGTTAAACATTTCTATATGTGTACAGTACTACAATTTGAAAATAAATGCTCATTTTGTTTAATGGAAAATTATACATGTAGACTCTATAATCTCATTGGGAGACCATATATTAAAAAGATAATAGGATAAAAAGATTGAAAATTAAAGAATTTTTTTTAGATTTTTTCACGTCAAAAAATAAACACGTATTAGCATATTGGACTAATGTGCACATATTAAAAAGTTTAGGTACCATTTTGTATATTTTTAAAATAATAAGATTAAAGTGCACACGAAATAAAGTTTAAGGGAATTTTCTAGACTTTTTCCTAATCTAAATATGAAAAAACTTAATTATAATCATAAACAATATTTTTTGAAGTTTTTGATAATGAGTATAAGCTGATAATTTTAGAATTATGGTACTTTTACCAAATTAACACTAAATATCAAGTATTATATAATATAAACAAATCATTTTATACCATTTTTGGTAATTTGTCGTATAAAAGCAATTTTTTCATATAATTCAAATAAAATATATTACTTTAAAATTACTTTGAAACTAATACATTCAAATATAAATTAATTGTCACATAATTGATTACATGAAAATAATTATACTAAAATAAATAATTGTGAAAATAATTATAATCTTACGGTTTTCTTAATCACGCACTATATGTCTGAAGAGAAAATTCACATGCAAAATCCTGATTCTTTGCGTTGTCATATGAAGGCATGCATATGGAACTGCCTTTTTCACATATATTATTACTGCACAAGTTCACAACCATTCTTTAATTTTGCCGACTTTTGCGAATTTCTTATATAATTTATAAGGAGATTACCGGGACAAATCACAAAACAACATATTTAATATTTTAGAATTTAGATCGGTGTGTCCTCATTATTTTCACTTGTAAAAGTGCCAACTGCCAAGCTGGAGATTATGATTCTCCCGAGACAACCAATCGCGATAATGAACTGCATGTGACTTTTCTTGCACGAGCTGGAGTATTTTGAATGTCCTTTTATCATCATACATATATATGACATCTAGCTAGGTGTTCCAATCATTATACAACTCGGAAAAATAAATTAAGTAGGTTATTATGTATTATTTGATATTTTAGTTGTATAGCTTAAAATATTAAATAGTAAAAAGTATAAACATAATATTTATTTTTCTTGTCTTGGCTAATATATAGCATCTAATAATTTCTCTAATAAATTTGGGAGCCAACAAAAGCAATCCTTTACTTATTTGATAAATATATTGTAGAAGTTTTTTCTTCAGACATGTATGCATGAAGCATGATGATTTGTCCTTAAGAAACTGTCGAAAATATTATCTACTATGTAGTTATTGTTCAGAGGACCTAGAATTGAGTATTGCACTCTAACAACTACAAATTCCTAGAATTTATAGTTTGATGGATAGACAATCACTGCTATTTCTGAAAAATTCAACGATCCATAATACAACAAAAATTGCAAATCTTTTGTCAACTTTAACGCAGACGTGTGATCCACACAGATCCGTTTGATAAATCTTCATACTAGGAAAACAGCCATAATGTAAGTCTTTACAAAGTGCCATGGAGATTATTATCATAAAATAAAATGAGCTTATTTTTATTAAAATTCATCTTGACACACGAATAGCATAAATTCTATACTATCATTTTGTTACGTATCACTATATTAATTAAAATCATTGAGTTTCACATTATATCTCACCATAATAACAACACATGATTAAGGAATAGTATAATATAATTTTTTCTTACAATAACAATGCATCAATTTTTTTACGATTTCTTAAAATTACTTGATAGCCTTTCTAATGAAATGAAACACAACGGCATGGTGACTTCACCCAGTTGCCGACAGTTATGTTGTGTCCTACAAAACAATTATCAGCAAACAGAAAAGATTATTCTCCGGCCACCTGATAAGGTAAAGAGCATAAACATGTAAAGCAACTATTTTTTTAATTTCCTTGCTTAATTCCCTTGCAAATTGATTTAAATAAAGGACCTCAACATATTATAATGCCGATTCGAAAAGCAGATAATACAAGCTAATAGGGCCACCTACTGGCTTGAAATAGAAGACCCTGGCTTAATTATATGAATCTTCCTGTTTTTTCAAAAAAATAAAAAATCTCATTCTGGATTTCATGTAGTTAATAAGCTGCCACCTTGATGCAAACGATGTCATTTCTTTATTGATGAAAGCATGATCGGTTAACATGTCATTCCCAAGCACAGTAGATTCAAAACCTTGTTGCAATTCAATATTATTAGTAATAAGCTTTGCTTTTATATTTTATGAAGGACATGACATGGAAGTGCTCCTTTACTCTTGTAGGTACTTGCAGTGCTCTTCAAAAGTTACTTTACTACTTTGAAGTTTGAATTGCATTTACACATAAAAATATTGGGATGCCCCAGCTCAAAATCGGGGTTAAGTTCTCCTTTATCCATGTTCGAAAGGAACCTCTGGTATGCTCAGAATTTAACATGCATAAGCAAGCAATGTTGGCCACGGTACATGATTCTCTCCACAACAGTAGCCACAATTATCTCCCTCTCTATACATTGTTTTGACTTGTAATTTTAAACCTTATCATTGCAATGCTTGTATTTAACTTCACGTGTCTTGATCAGATGCCAACAAAGCAAGTTCCCAACATTCACAAGCGTACATAAATTAGAGAGACATTCTTAATATATATTGCTCTTAGAATAACTATTAAAAGAACATATATGTGCTATATCGTGTACATCTCAACACACCAACTATATATTATATTAATAATTAGTAGAACTAGACTAATCATATGTTAAGACATAAATAACGTGGAGCATAATTTTTCCTTTGTCTTTTCTTTTTTACCTCAACACCAATATAAGGTGACTACAAAAGAAAAGCCATTCAGCATAGCCAGCTGCTGACTAGATCAAACTGCCCTCCTCAAGACCCTCAAGAAGTATTGCTCTTACCTTTCTTGCAAAGGGAACTTCCCCATCATGTTTGTCTCTATCTTGGTCATGACCGAGTATTTTATTTATCTATAATCATAATGATTAAGATTATACAACTGTTCTTCACCAACTCCATAATTTCATGTGTCATGTGTGGCAACAGGAAGCTACTGGTAGTTCATTTAATCTGAGCTAGCGATTGATGGCTCAACTGTGTGACACGATTGAAGGCCCATGGGCTCGTTGCAGAAGATAAGTCAACTCTTTATTCTTAATTTCCTCCTAAAGACCTGCTTTTAATTAAATTACTTAATTATCAATTTGCTGTTAGGAGATGCCTATCAAATCCTTGAACACATATGTTAACCACCACAAGAACATGTTTAAGATGTTACTCAACCGGGACATTATATTAAACTAAAGCTATACACTGTCCAAAGAAAGCATGACACGGCAAGTTTAAAAAAAACTGTGAAAACGTTGCAAATTATCACTTCAACGTGTAATATGAAGTGTTCAGAAGCCACATACCAATTGGAACTTGCTAGTTGTCCTATAAGGATATGCCTATTCGGCTATTCCCTAGCAAAACCAAACTTTTTATGTATTTAATTTGGATACATTTTTAGTGCAACAATGTTTAGTTACATATAATTGTGTAATTATATATTGTCATGTAATTAAGATTAATGCTGATTTTTATAATAATTATTTAAAAAAATATATCTATAATTTATATTATGAATTGACGGTAAAAATCACTTTATACAAATAGTGTCATATATAAAGTTACATTAATAAAATGTGTTTCGCTTGTAATATTAATATCTAAAAAGCCATATGAAAATTAAAAATTAATTGGTTAACACTTAACACTACGAAGAAGAGTTACCTTATCCTTGAAAAAAGTAACATGGAGCATTACCTCATCACATGTGAGCTAGCTTGCTGCATGGACCAATTCTATATGATATATGTGCTTATTATAAGTCAAACAAAGGACTATAAATATAACTCACCAGGAATTTTTCAGGAAACAACAAAACAGACGAAATTACCTCTCACAAGAACCATCTGAACTATTTACATCTTCTACATATATTTAGTTACTCACTGGCAACCAAATTCTCTGTTACATGGAGATGGGAAGCCAGAATCACTTCAGGGTTTTGATTATTTGCCTTATTGCATTGATTGGATCAACTCATGCTCAATTGCAGCTGGGTTTCTATGCTGGAAGTTGCCCAAATGCTGAGAAGATCATTTGGAACTATGTATTTGAACATGTCCCCAGCACCCCATCTATGGCAGCTGCCCTCCTAAGGCTTCACTTCCATGACTGTGTTGTCAGCGTATGCAATTCAACTTTGTTGCTCTAATTAGTATCATTATCATTATCATTATTATTATTATGATTATTATTATTATTTTCATTATTTTTCTTCATTTATTGCTATTTGTTAAGTAGTATTTTTGTTGAAAGAGAGGATATATAACTAACAAATTAAGCATCATTTTCAGGGCTGTGATGGCTCAGTGCTTCTGAACTCAACAAAAAACCATCAAGCTGAAAAGGACACTCTTCCAAACCTTTCACTCCGAGGCTTTGATTTCATTGACAAAGTAAAGAGCCTTGTTGAAGCTGAATGCCCTGGGGTTGTCTCCTGTGCTGATATCGTAGCTTTGACTGCCAGGGACTCAGTTCATTCCATTGTAAGTAAGATTACTCATTTGCTTCACACTTGTCTCTATGAGTAACTACATAGCTAGAAAAATAGCATTTCTATACTCATACCTAAAAGTGGAGGTCGAATTGGAGCATTCACTCTATTACTATTGAATGTGATGAATAAGTGAAGAAAGTTAGGATTATCATCACATCTAATAGTGATGGAGTGACTGTCCCAATTAAACACCCATTTTTTAGTGTTAAAGTAGTATTTTTGGCTAGAAAAAATATCTTACATAATCTTTTGTAAAAATCATAGTAGTTATTGAGTAAAATAAAATGAGGTGACTCACACCTTATAGTTCTAACAACAAAATTTTGATAAAATTTCTAGTGTTGTAATATTTTTCTGTCTTTATACACTTTCTTTTAAGATAAGAAATTAGTGGCTTATCATTGGACTTGTTGTTCTATGTCATTGCTGACATGGGGTTGCAGGGGGGACCTTTCTGGAATGTTCCAACAGGAAGAAGGGATTCTCTCACCTCTAACGCACAAGACGTCTTCCAAACCCTTCCTGCTCCATTCCACAACCTCACCGTCCTCACATCACTCTTCAACAAAGTTGGGCTAGATTTAAATGATTTGGTCGTGCTCTCTGGTACGCCACAAATAATTTCTGATGATCATTATGCATAATCTTGCTTTTTCACTTGACATGATCACGTACTGTAAAGAAAAAGCTAGACACATAATTTAACATTTAAAATATAGGATAAGGTTCTCAATACACTTAAAACTAGAAAAAAAGAAAAAAGCGTGTTGTTTTGCATCATTTTTATATATATATATATGGTTTTCCATTTGGAAATTTCTAAATCATGGCTTGGAAAAAAAAAAAATCACTCATAGCTTTTGTCCAAATTAAAACATATATAATTTTGGAATTTTGAATAAAAATCCAAATACATAGATAAGTTTGACAAGTTAGCTGTACAGTGTAATTATGAGATAAACGATTGACCACGAAGTTGATATTAGAGCTATTATTGGTACATAACAGCCTTTTTGTTTAAAACTAAAATATTAGTTTTCATATTTTAACATAGTACTACCTATGTATGACATTTGATAATGCGAAAAAGAAATATAATAAGAGGATTAATTTCCCTAAATTCAATGTTTCTAAGCACCAAAAGTTCACTTCTTTTCATCAGGTGCTCATACAATTGGTCTTTCCCATTGCTCAACAATTGCAACCCGGTTGTACAATTTCAGTGGCAAGGGTGACACAGACCCTTCTCTAGACAAAGCATATGCAGAAAACCTCAAGACCAGGAAATGCAAGAGCATCAATGACAACACCACACTTATTGAGATGGACCCTGGAAGCCGCAACACGTTTGATCTTGGCTACTATCACCAGGTCGTTAAGCGTAGGGGGCTATTCATATCAGATGCTGCATTGTTGACTAGCTCAGCTACAAGGGCCATCCTCAACCAACAGCTTCAGTCCACTGAAACATTCTTTCAGGCATTTGCCAAATCAATGGAGAAAATGGGCGCACTTAATGTCACATTTGCGCCGAGTGGAGAGATCAGGAAGCGTTGTGCACTAGCTAATTAATCGCTTGCTAAGGATCTCTTCTTGATAATATTCCACCCGTATCCCAGTTCAATTTCTGTGTATTCTTCTTCATCAACATTGTTTATTTTTGGGTCTGGTTATTTATGCTATATATGAGTGTTTTCTAAATGTTGTGGAAACAAGTGGGTGTTTCATAGTTTTTCCTAGGCTTGATATGGAAAAATCATGTTCTTATGGTAATAATAAGAAGCAGAATTGAGAGGGGAGAGAAAATCTCATGTGATACATGTACGCAGCATAATAAAGTGTAGCCAAAAAATTGTCCTCTCTTCATATATTAAAAATATATATTTTTAACTTTCCCGTGATTCGAATAACTTGTTTTATTCGCATCTTTTTATTATTATTATTATTATTGGTCGATAGTGTCCTTTGTCATTTTGTTGAAACATACATGTGGTTTGTGTATCATGTTTGCGTTCTAGTTTTCATCACTCGATAAAGTTACAAAGTAAAATGATCAATTGTTTTTCTTAGAAATCATGACCTTTTAAGAGAACATGCATAGAACAAAGCAACCTAGCTAGTTCCTAAAATCATTCCTCAATTAAAACCTGGTGATTGAATTTAATTGTTATTGTGTAACTTATGAATTATAGAACTCATATATCGATTCAATTAGTTTTTTTTTAAATTTTATTGCTGCCTTTTTTCTTGAAAAAAAAGACTAATTGAAATAGATTTTATAAATCTTGATATTAACTTGTTTAATAATTAAATTTAATGGCCTAAAGGGTAGAAAGCAAATAGAATATACATTTAAAGATTAGCTTATTGTTTACCTAAGATGTAACGATCCGTCTATTTGTATTTTTCTGATAAAATAATTAGTGGATAAGCAGTAGGGATTTTAAAAATTTTGACAGGCACAGTTAGGATCGAAATAGCATCAAGATTCTATAAAAATAATAATAATAATTAAATATTAATAAAAATAAAAAATTATAATATTTTAATTAGTAATATAGGATGAGATCTTATAAGTGATATTAGGAAAAATAAATAGGTAGGATAATGTTAAAAAGATAATTTACCCGAAAAAGTTATTTTTATATCAATTGGGTACTGAAATGATAAGAAACAGTACACCAAAATAGTAATAACCGGTATACCGAAATATTGAGATTAGTCCAATTAATGGACATTATCATATCTTAAATAAACTTTTACTTAAAATAATTAAATAAATATAGATATTTATAATACTGATACGAGGAAAATTGATCCGTGAATATTAATTCCCTTACTTCTCTCCAAGTAAAAGTGGAGATAAAAAAAAAAAAAAAAAAAAGAGAAAGAGCTCATTCTTTTCTCTGTTGCGTCACGCTCCTTCCTCTTCACTTCTTCATTTCCTAAGTTTTCTCTTTGGAAAACTTCATCAAGCCACCATATCTACCAAGGATACTCTTAGGTAAGCCTCTAAACTACTTCCACAACATCTTCTCTACATTAAGATCAATTGAAAACCTTGTTTTTCTCTGCACTTTGGTCCTCATAGAAGCGCACAAAGGGACTGAAATAAGGGGGTTTTGAGGCTTGGATAGAGAGGGAACTAGAGAAGAAGCTTGGAAGGGTGTAGGAAATCACTCTAGTCTTTTACTTCATGATATTTAGTTATCTTACTAAGATAAGTACTGGATGTTATTGAGTTGTTGCTTATGAAAATATGAAATTATGATTTATGATTTATGATTCCAATTTTATGACTTAAGATTTGCCTGAGTTGTGAACTTGATGAAATGCATATGCAGGTTTACTGTTGTAGGATGAAAACAATTTTACCGTATGTAATGATCCAAGCTAAAACAAAATGGTTAGCAAGACTTGTTATTTTCAAATTTTGGGTGTCATTCACAGTAGAACTATGAGTTTCGAGACCCGAGTTTCGAGATCAGAACTAAGGTTCTGGAGTGATTTAAGGAGTTAGTTCCGAGGTCATTAGTTTGGGATATAATCCCTAAGACCTGAGTTCCGAGATCCAAACTAAGGTTCTGGAGTGGTTTAGGGAGTGAGTTCCGAGGTCATAAAAGTGGTTTAGTATACAAGATCTGAGGTTCGAGCCTAGAAATTCGAGGTCCGCTCATAACAATTATTATAAAAGATTTTAAAGAGAATTTTGTAGAGAAGTTTGATAAGAAATTTAGGAGATTTTAAAGAGAAAATAGTCTCACGGTAATTTAGGAGACTTAGTAGAGATAATCTCCAAGTTAAGTATGAAAATAGAACTTATAAAGCATAAATCTTACTCAACAACTATGAGAATTTTTATACAATTGATAACGATGCACACAAAGAAAGGAAACTTAAGACCATAAACCCTATGCAAAGTAAATGGCTTAGTGGTAAACTCATGGATTCACGGGTAGTAGTAGACGTGCTACGCCCTTAGAACTATATCAGGGTGTAAACACGACAGCGTTGCATCATTTATGAGAAAATGGATGTACTGAGGATAACGAGGCTATCTAGATGAGATGTATTAGACATACTCCATCTAGTGAACTATATCAGAATATAACACAATGATGTTACATAGTTGACAGTATGATTTACAGAGAAGTATATTAGAAGAGTCTTATGGGTTTTACCATTAAGTTTTAAAGTTTTCTAATAAAATTAAGTCATAAGATATAATGACACAAACTAACAAAACCCTTATATAAATGACTGAACATACATTGCTTATTTTGCATTAAGTTGAGTATCATTGAGTAATAGACTAGTGTTTTTCCTACTAGGAATTGTTGATTCTCATTCCTGCTGTATGATGTATTTTATATAGATGGCCTCGATCGTGTTCTTTCTCGAGATGCCTGACTTGTAGTGGCATTATGACCTGGAGTTAGGGTCATTGTACTTGGTCACTAGGTCTCATATCCATATTTACGTACTGTTTGATCGCCTGTTCGCTACTACTGTTATGAGTCCTACTTTTGAGCCAGAGTCCCCTTTTTCTGCTTTTCTGCTGTATATGACTCATCCACCACAACCCGCCGTTGATGCTGAGCATGATCCTTCAGAGGAGACATCTTTTGGCTCCTCTACCCCTTCCGGAGGTGGTGAGGACTAGTAGGGTTACCTAGCTGATGTGCCTAATGGGTACTGCTCTCCATTGGCTTGACATGGCTACGATGTATCCATCTTGTTGATAGACACAATATGACTTAGAGTCTCTCATATTACCTGAATATCATAGGCTTTTATGTCTTACCTTTTTTATAAGCCACTGATCGAGGGAATTCGGTTTATCTACTTATAGTTGATTGTATTTTGTTAGGCCCTAACCAAGATTAGGTGGTCACTACGAGGACCATGGTAGGGATGTTTGTAATGTATATGTAATTAGGTATGAATTGTATATACTATAATTGTATGACTTAACTTATTATAGAGGTGATATAAAATGTAAATTATCGTGTGAACGACTTTTTTTTGTTAGAATACACCTTATATCTCTACTATTTATGTACGTTGATCATTACGTTAAAAGGATTGCAAAATGCAGGAAAAATTAGTATAGCTTTTAGTAAAAGGCTTTTATTTATTACAACACATACATATATAATTCATATGATTTAAGACCAATAAAATCAATAAGGTAAGTTATGGGTAACGGCTACTGACAACAATGTTATGACTCGAGCTTAGCACTATAGTAGGAAGGGTGTTACACAAGAAGTATTTAGGTTATTAAATATAGGTAGCATTTGATAAGGGGAATGGGGACACAAATACAAAGATAGTTTGTCTCTGTATGCTGTTTGGTAAGGGGGATGGGTACAAGGATGGAAAAATTTTCTGTTCCAGAGATAAAAATTTTCTGTATTTCTATCCTTCCAAAAAATAGGGATAGGACATTGTAATACCCCAAATTTTAAATAAAAGAGTTAGAAAATTTTTCAAGCAAAAAAGAGCGTCAGTCACCCTTACCTGTTGTTTCGGGTCCTGAATTTTTCTAAATCTAGACCCTACATGCCCTTGGAGGGCTATATGTTAAAGTCATATTCTTGGGACCAAAAGTCCTGGTAATTGTTCCTTAGAGAAAAACAAGTTAAAGAGCGATTTTTAATGAATTTTTCGAAACTAATGAATGCTTCGTTTCTAGTGTCCAAGTTTGTAAAACCGAGAAAATCTTTGAATTTGAACTAAAACCCAAAATTTAGATTTTGATTTATTGAGATTTTGATTTTCCTAATATTTTATTTGAATCCAAATGGGGGGTATTCCCTTATTTACATTTATGTTTTAAAGTTAATGGAGAGTTAACTTAAAAATTAAGAAATGTAAATAAGTGACTATTGAAACAATCCAGTCTAATACATACCAGTACCAGAGCCCTGGAGACACCAGAACATCTTCCTGGAGACCACCCTAGCAATCACATGACCACCCAGGCAGTTAACAGAGCCCTAGAGGCACTAAAAAACTTCCCTGGAGACCGCCCAGGCGGTCGAATAACCACCTAGGCCATCATCAGAGAGTAAGTCGGTGCGGCAACTGCACTGGAAACTGCCCAGGCGGTCATCAGAGAATTAAAAACCCCCATTTCGGGATCCAGAACCTTTAGACATTCATTTCTCATCCCCAACCTCGAGTTCTCTCTTCCAAAATGTTTCATCTCAAAACCCCATTTCTTTCACTTTTTGTCAATTCTAGCTTCAATCTTTGATCCCTAAGACTTTAAGGTACGTTGTTCTCTTGATTTTACTTCCTTTCTTCTCAAATCTCTCCTATTTCTTCCTTGTTATTGGGGGGTTCTTCATGCTTCTCAAAGGAGAGAAGTTCTTTATCTTGTTAAAGATGAAATACTGAGTATTCAGAGGTCTTAGAGGTTGATTTAGAGTTTTATGACTATCATGGCAGATACAAGCCATTACCTGTTTTCCAGAGTCCTGTTGGTGTGGTTCTAGTATATGCTACCCCTCTAGGTGAGTGGGTTCACATCTGCTATCCTTATGTTCTGCATTAGAGCTATTTTTATGAAAATATAATTTACTGCTTGATATTAGAGAAATACTGCACAAGGATTTGAGACTACTATTGATTATATGTTTTGAACTATGGATTTTAGACCATGAAACCCATTTTTGAGAAAACTCATGGGACCATGTTTGTCATATTGATTTTATGTAGAATTGATTATAAGTGGAATGGTTTAGAGCCTTTTATGATTATTTTAGTGGATTTTGGAACTGGATTCTGTATATAAAGTAGTTTTATACTAGATATGCAATTTAGAGAAGAGAATGGAATTGTGATTGCAAACCTGACTATTTGAAAATATGATGTTGAGAATTATATTTATGAAAAGCTTGGAAATTTGAGAAATGTTTTAGAGAATTAAACAAAGAATGGTTTTAGAACTTGAATCTTCATGAGATTCAGAACAGTTGATGGCTACATACTCTGTGAGTTTATGAAATCACAATGTCTTTAAGGGGAATCTCTTAGGCATGATTTCATAGTCATGGTTATGCTAAAGTCAGATTGTTAGAGTTGCGAACTCATAACAATTGCCAGCTACATATTCTATGGCTTGAAATCACAATGCTTTAAGTTGGTGATCCCTTAGACATGATGTCATAGCCGCAGTTATGCTAAGGTCAGACTGTTAGAATCAAATAGATTCAGAGTTCACAGAGTTAAAAGATTTTAAAAATTCTTATATTTATTTATTTATTTAGTTAGACTGTAGCTATAGAGAAACATGCTGTGTGTTAACGGCAGTAAATCCGTTAACCTTGGTACTAAGTAGCCCGGGCCAGAGATATTCAGAGATTTTATATTTAGAGATTGTATATTCAAAGTTTTGTTACGTCACAGACACTGTGTGTAACCAGAGCATAGCAGAGAATGAAACCTATTTAGGTGTTCAATTTCGGTTCTATAAGAACCACAGAGCAGAGATTACTGTTTCTCTAAGAGCTACTATGTTGTGTGCTTGTATGATTACATGTATGAAAAATGAATTGAGAATATTGTTTTTAAGTTATAATGTGATAGTTATAAAGGACTTTTAGAAGTATATGTAAACTTAGTTATGTGAGATTTCTTAATATTATTGATATTATTATGATATTATGCATTTTTCCTTGGCATCCCATGAAAGGGGGTTTCAAGTGACAATTCACTCACTGAGTTTTGGTTGCAAAACTCACCCCTCTCTTCCTTTTCCTATTTTTACAGATAGAGCAGCTGTTGTGAATCTTCGGCAGTCATAGATTCCAGTCGGTGAGTCTGTTGGTGAAGCATATAATATTTTGGTTTGAGTGCTCCAGTACATTACAGGCAGGATCCCGAACCTAGAATATGCTTTAATTTTGCATTTCACATAATATAATTATATTTTGAATTATATATAATTAGATCTGGACATTGGACAAAATGTATTTTGATTTATATATATAAATAATTCATGATTTTGAGATCCGAAAGGCTATTATGAGATTTTAAATGTAACGATTTTGATTCTAGAGAACAGTTGATTTGTATATAGAAAAAGAGAAACTCTCTATCTTTCATGGATGTCAGAACAGAACATGAATGCAAAATTAGTAAACAGGTCATAAGGCTCGCGTGAGAATGAGATTTCTCATGTGCCAATCACGTGCCTAAGTCTGGTTGTGACAGACATAGAGACACAAATTTCTAGTGGTGGTCAGGCCACCGGTCAATCGCTGGCCGGTGGTGGTCAACGGTCTTCGACAGTGGTCAACTCCGGTCAATGGAAAGTTAACGTCTGTCCCTGTCTCTACAACCAAACATGATACAGAGATAATATTTTTTATATCTCCGTCTCCACTATCCTTGTATTTTTGTCCTCATCCCCCCGTTCTCCTTATCAAACGCTACCTTAGAGTTTAATTTTGATGAAATAATCTTATCTAATCAAATCTCTCCAAATTGAATGACTTTTTAAGTAATAGAAATGAAAGTTAATGATATTTGCTTATGTAGTATTACATAATTGCGCAACTGTATATATGTATGTATATATATATACACACACACACTAATAATGCATTGAAATTAAATCATTAAATTTATGGATTTAATTTTGATGTGTTGACTGTGTGATTTTTTTTAACATTTTCATTCAATCAAATCCTTCTATGTGAATTACTTTTATGATATGTTTGTGAGTTTGTATTTTAGAAAAAAAAAGAAATAAAGAATTTATAGTGTAAAATTTTAAAATCCTATACTATAAGCCCTTTTCTTTAATTCTTTTTTCCTCTAAAATCTAAACTCACAAATATATATTCTTAAAATAGTGATGGTGATATTCAACCATGTTTTGCTAATTTGGCAATATGTGATTAGATAACTATATAAAAAAAACTTTGCACTGATAGTATATTAAAATTAAACTCTAAATTTGTTATAAGATGATCCAATAATATTAATTTATTATTATGAGTTTAATTTTTATTTTCTAACAATATAAATAAGTTTTACACCGTCATTCAATCAAATCATCCAACTTGAATGAATTTTCAAGTAATTGGTGTAAGACTCAACTATATTTACATTATAAAAAAGTTTTATGCTAGATGACAGTATAAAATAATTTTATACTGTTAATTCATAGAAATTAAAACACTATTATTATTGATGTTAAGACTAAAAACAAAAAATAAGAAAAATAGGACTTGGGTTTTCATTTTTTTTTTTTTTGGGTTGACACTTGGGGTTGGATTTTGCGTTTGGTAAGATAGGGGCTTGGACTTCAGATGGGTACTTTAGAAGTTTAAGAAGGTCCAGCCCACCCTTTCTCGGAGCCCACTTCACAGCAGCCACCAGCTCTAATCCTCATACGCACACAAAACCCTAATCTGTTACATCACTCTTCACTCCCTATATATAACAAAGCCTATTCCACCTTCTTCTATAGTCTCTGCGTTTTTGTAGCAACCAAATCGGCATAGAGCCTCTTAAGGGTTCGACATTGTTCCACCAATTTGGAGCTCGAATTATTGCAAAGATTGCATCTTTATGAAATGGGGTTTCTCTACTCTGTTGTTTTGTGCTTCCAATTTCTTTTGTTTTTGCTCTTTTGCTCTTTGAATTGATGTTTTTGGTTTTTTAATTTTGTGCTGTGACGAGGCTATTTTTGTGGACTAGAGTTTCTGATCTGGGGAACTTCACCTCAGAAGTTGATTATCAAACCCTTGGCTGTCTGAGCACACCTCAAAATTCATCAGTTTTGCAAAATTTAAGGGTTTTCAATTTTTGGGGGTAAATCTTTCTTCTGTTGATCTATTATCAGCTTCTTATTCCAAAAGGAAAAGAAAATATTAATCTTAGCTTACATTTATATGGTTTGTCTTTGTTGTTTAATTTGTCTGAGAAAATTTTGGGCTTATGATGAGAATTTAATTATCTTAGCGGATTTCAGTGAGATTTTATATCAATGATCTGATTGTTACACACACTGAAGCCTTTGTTTTAATTTTAGTCTCAATTTTGTTTTCAAATTTTGTTCTTTTGCAATTTTTTTTCTTGAAAAAAATTGTTTTTGATAACTAGTGACATTATTAGATCATTAGGTGCAATGATGAGATGAAAACACTAATGTGTGTTTTGAGCAGTGGACGTTACCATTAGGTTTCGCCGTGAGCTCATTTATTAACGACTTCTCCTTCCACTGAGCACTATGGTTGTGATTTATTTTTCATTTGCGTAGTGGCGTTACTGGTATATTTGGAATTGAATAAATGCTTGTTATTAACTTTTCAGTCTTGCATACTTTTGATGTATTATGGGTTTGTGGTTTTGAATTTGGCATGTGTCTTTCATGACACTGCGTCCATTACCAATTCCGGGGGATGTGTTTGTTCCTCTTGGTATAATGGCTCGGACGCCATATTTATGATGTGGTTATCCTGATTGATGGTTTCTTCACCATACCATTTGGTCCTGGAAACGCCGCCAACATTATTATACTGCAATGTTACAATACAGTTTTTGGTATGCGTATGTAATCTAACTGGCAATCTACATTATCACGTTTGATGAATAGAAAATATTATCAGTTAATGTATTTCTTTTACTAAAATGCCTTCCGAACAAGAAAGAACAAGAAATAACAAGAATAATGATGTAAAGTTAATAATTATAATAGTTTTGTGTTGATATGAATAATTATAATAGTTATTAATATTATTATATAAATAATAATTTAAACCCATGATATAAAAAAAAAAGGAACGAAACCCCCCATTGTGCGAGCTTGTGCACCTTCTTTTTCTTCTTGTTCGTCCTCTGCACGTTTCTAATTTACACAGACAAAACCAAGAAATCATAGCAATGGGGCTCATCATCAAACTACCGAGCAGCTAATATGCTGGAGCAACGTGGGAGGTGCTATTCGTAGGAGAGATAATGCTTCAAATCTCAAGGTTGTTTTAGTAAAAATATAAAATATCAGATTGCTACTTGAGTGACAATGAAGATAGACACCCCCTTGTTGGCGTAGTGCAGATTTTTGGTAGTAGGGTAATGTGGATTACTTTGGTAAGGTAGATTACTGGTAATGTGTATTTACCAAAGAAGGTAATTATGTGGAATCAGGTTAGGTTAAGCAGCATTACCATTAATTTGGATAGATTATTCCATACCAAACGGCCCATAACAGCTTTGTTCCTATTGCAAGAAGTGTCATGAATGAGAAAAATTATTCTAACACCCCATCTTTTGATAGACACCCAACACCCAAAAAGAATAGAGAGAAAGATGTGGAGAAAGAATTAATAAAAAATAAGAAAATTGTAGGTTCTATGGTTTTTGTAAGAGAGATATTTGGGATTTTGAAGTGTTGAAATAATATCCATTTATCTAAATGAAAATACGCTTTAAAAATGAAACTACAAAATACTATGAATCATTGTGAAAAAATTGCAGTAACAAAGAAATTGAAATGGCAGTATTAAGGGTATATATTTGAATTGGTGGAATTGGATGGAACGAAGTGAAGTGACATTTTAATTTATTCTATTATTTGAATTTATTAAACTTGGATGTAATGAAGTGAAAATGAATGAATTTATTCCATTCAATTTCATCTATTCATCATAATTTTTTTCCTATCCAAATTGAGCAAAATAGAATGGAATGAAAAATATGCCAGCAATGGAGTCTGATGCAGAACCCTTTATTTTTAAATCCTATTGTTAATTAGGTCAATGGACAACAAAGTGATTATATTTCTATCTATTAATAAATCCTTTAATTTATTAATTAGATTAAAAATTAATGCATAATAATAAAATTATTTACTTTTAATTTTTAAATTGGAATCAAATAACTCTAAAATATTTTATTTAATTTTCTTCTTGTTTCTCATTTTACAATGTAATATAAGAATAAAAATATGCATATTTAATTTTTACGCCAAATTTAAATAAATTATTTTCTTTTTTCCTCCCTCCTTGTTCTTTAGAGTCACAATAAAATAATTTTAAGAAAAAAATTTCATAAACATATTATGTACAATAATTAATTATTGAACATATAATTCATTTTATAGTGATATGTTCATAAAAAAAATCATCATTTTTTTGGCTCACCCTTCCTTTTTGTTTCAACTTCCTAATAAAATAATTTCAATAAAATAAATTTACAAAATTATTATTTTAAACTTCAAACATGTGCAATGCACGAGATAAGTCTCATTAGCAAATATAATAATTATCACAAAAATAATTTAATTGATTAATTAGATAAAAAAATTACTTAAGAATAATAAAATTATCTACTTTTAATTTTTAATGGGAATCAAACAATTGTAAAAATGTTTCATTTATTTTCTTCTCATTCCTCATTTTTCAATATATTTTAAGAAGAATATGTATATTCAATTTTTAAGTCCAATTAAAATAATTATTTTCTTTTCCCCTCCCTTCTTCTTCTTTAGAATTGCAACAAAATAATTTTAAAGAAAAATTTCACAAAAACATTATGTATAATAATTGATTATTGAACACACAATTCATTCTCTCTCGCTTACCTTTTTTTTTTCCAACTTCTTAATAAAGTAATTTCAAAGAGAAAAAATTTACAAAACCATTGTTATTTCAAGTAAAATCTCAGGAACAAATTTCTTAAAAAAAAAAAAGATATTAGAGTAGTGCATTATACAATTAATGTCATTCACAAGTTTCTATGATCCACTTAAATATCATTACTAAATTTCACTGCCCATTTAAATATTATATATTAAATTCCACCATTTACTTAAATACTCTCCACTAGTAGCTTTAAATTGTAATGTTATTTTTAATTTTTTAATTTAATATTTATATTTTCTAAATTAGAAACTTTTCTAGTTTAATTAAAGTGAATGGTACTAGATTACTGCCACTTGACAGAACTTTTCAATTTATACATAATTTTTATATATTAAATATTACTTGATTGGTAATAAATGCTGAATAATGTGCAATAATTTTTCAGATAAAAAGATAATGATAATCTGCAACCAACATTCAAACAATATGCTTTTTTATTTTTTGCTTTTGGGCTCTTATTCAAACAATATGAAATATGGACAGTTCGTCACATGCTCCACATACTGAATGAATGAGGCCCCTTCAAACCTTGGCGTGGTTCACCAAAGGAAAAACTTTACTGAAAAGCCTAAAGAAAGCATAGGCCTCCAAAAATGCAAAAAGAAAAAATAAAAAATGGAGTTTCTTGGGCAGCAAGTGCTCACTAGCAAAGATATGTGATCTTGGCCTGGAAAGCGTACAATTGTAGCAATGGAAGTTGGGAAATACTTTTGCAGTTTGCTCGATCTTGTGTGCATGATTCATGCAACCAAACAGGGACAGTTCCGCACAGATTTGAAAAATTGCGCCATGTTATATTCTAGTTGCAAAGGGAATAGGTGATTTCATAGAGAGATGATTGATTCTTGAACATCATTTCATTCTTAGTATATTATTAATTTACATTTTTTTTTGGGTACATATTAACTTACATATTTATTATTCTTATTTTGAACGTGAAATGCATTATAAATTAACAGAATACATATAGGTTGGAGATGGATTTCACCATTAACTAATATTAGAAGGACGCAACATGGAGAGCTTATAGTGATCTCTCAATTTCTCACTCCTCGTATTTATTGTCCAGACAGCAAGTTACGTGAAAAAATAAATAAATGAGTAGAAACAATATAAATAGAACTCCATAAACTATGAAACTCACCAATAGCCACTATTTAAAGCTTCTTTTTTATTTTGGAAAAAGAAAATTTCATTTAGATGCTAGCATCCATTTCCAATGCCTAGTTAGTAGTTACATACAAATCAAACACCTATGAAACCTTGCTACATATGAATACTGAGCAAGGCGTGATATCTTAAAACAAATTAGTTGGTACTGGGTCGTTAATGGGTTGCAACTAAAGTGACACTTTGATCATTGATCCTTGTGACAAGGGATCGTTGACTAATTTCCATTTGCCCATTTGCCCATTTGCCCATCTTCCCATTTTCCTTTACCTCCAGGAGTTCTCTAGCACCCAACAAAAAAAGGATCAACTAAGTTGGTAGAGTAGAAAGAATAATGTTAATTATGTTATGTGTGTATATATATAACTTATATTCGATAACCTATACACTCATACTTCATATATCAAGGGTCCACATCTCATTTCCAGTACAGGGACTCAAATATTAGAATTTTTTTTTTAAAAAAAATATGGATATGGGGATGAGTGTTTAAGTTTTTTCCAAAGACAAGTTGGGGATGAAGAAGAGAATAATATTTATGTTATTTGGGCTTTTTGGTTTTGTAAACATAAATAGAATATCTAACAATATATGTATTTGTTTTTGATATATTGACAACAAAAAATAATAATAATATTAATAATAATGTTGTTATATAATCATATATTATTATATCAACAAATATAGTTGACTTTTACACTAATAACTTGAAAGATCATATAAATAAAAGGATTTGATTGGATGATGTGTAAAAGAAATTGGGAAATTAGGACGATTAATGTGCAACCATCACATGCAAATGACTCTAATTTCTTTGCATTGCAATGTTCAGACTTGTGATTGAAGAGACTGGCCCCATGCATGTTCGAACTTGTCCTCGTATCCTAGGTTTTGGTGAGGGATTCACAAGGGACTCCAATACTCAAGTTAGACTGGGTTTCACTTAAGTGTAATTGAAAACTGAATGATTACTTACCTTGACCGTGGCTGATTCTTCCATTTTATAAACTTCATTCTATTAATATCTTCTATTTTTATGGCAACTACACCTTGTCTTCAATATCTCCTCTTATGAGAATTCTATTGGCTTGATCCCTTAACCACCCCTTTCTGATATAAGTTTGCTTAAATTTGCTCAATTTGGACTAAATGCCCCATTAGACCACTGGCCCATAAGCCCCCAAGTGGCCATAAATCCGACTAGAGGCTTCCTAGAAACAGCTCGGTTTATTGCCGTAGGGAATATTCCAAGCTTAAATGTCTATTAATGTCCGACCCATTGCCTTGGCATTTTCCATCACTTGTTTGTGTTCCAAGGTCAATCTTTGCAACCACTTCTGGCCGGTTTAGATGCAGCCGCAGTGGATAGAGTTTTTCTTAGTAGTTATGATTTCACCAAACTCTTATTTCCTTCTTCCTTGCTTTCTTTTCTCATTTTTGCTTTCATCACGTGCCTTCTTTCCTTCTCGTGGCAATTGGTATGTCCTCGGGGATCTGGCGACCGAGTCCTTCAGCTCTGACTTCTTCACTTGTAATCCCCTCTATCCCAACTTCTACTCCTTCCTCATGGAGCTATGTATCGGTCAAGGAGGCCTTGTTTGACCAGCCTTTCTAACTAGTCCTTCAGAATACTGCAATCTTCAGTGATGACTACATCAACAGTGTAGTCGATGATCTTAAAGTAGACGACATCACACAGGCCGGAAAGATTGTAAACCCATGACAACTTAAGAGGGATGACCGTAGTGGTGGTGTTGCAGCAAGGCATCACAAGTAAGAGCACTTTGATGGTGAGGTGAGACTAAAGCTATGTTTAAAAGTTTTGTAGATGATAGAAGAGTGGCTACTGGCTAATAATGGTATGAAAAAGAAATGTGAAAACCCTTGTTTGGATGTTACATCATTCCCTCATTGCCCCTCCAATTTGAAGGGTTAAAAGATGAGTTATAAGTAGCAAAGAGACACATACCATTCCCTCCTCTAAATCTGTCTCCAAACAAGAGGCACTTAAGCTCAGACTTGTCACTCCCTCCATTGCCATCCTCCCAAACATACCCTAAATGTCTAGAGGGGGACAATGCAGGAAATAGTTCCCCATCCTCAACTCTGACTGAAAATCTGCTCTCAACCCGACCCTGTTAATAAAACTAAATGAAATAAATGATAAAAGGCCAGACAGCCCCCAACACCTACACCAACCTCCCCCAACAACCCACCATAACCCCCAGTCCCCCACCCCCAGCTTCCCAAACAACACTCCCGATTATGTAGGACATATTAGGAGGGTTAGAATTTTTAATGGATTCAGAATCATAACCCAACCCACCAAAATTGGTTAATTAAACTTATTTTTCCATCTCTAATTATCTTCAGGACACCCGCTGTGGGACGGAACAGCATTACAAGTGCTAGAATTTGCAAAATTTCTATCCCTCATGGGAGGTCGGAATCCTCCTCAAAAGGAAACAGTGGATGGATGTGTCTGGGTATAGTGATAAATCTGGCAGACACACTCGTAATACTTCACAAAATTTCAAAAAATTAACCCACTTCCAGGGGAAAGATTTTGGGAAAATTTTCAATTCATGATACAAAAAAGAAAAAATATAAATGGCTTAAAAAATAAATGGCTTATACACCAACTTTGTTGATGATAGTAGAGACTTAACCACTTAACCGTTATGTATTTCAGTTCATACCCTGGAGATGACAGTATCTCTTTTGGCAAGTCATTTCTTGGATGAAAGATAGATGCCCGATATAATGGCCACCCCAGCAACTGCAACACCAACAGATGTGAAGATTTTTATTGCAGAGATGGATGATTTAGGGGATGGAACTGTCATGAGATCCTTCATCTGAAAAACAGCACAGAACACTAACATTACAAAACCAATTACTGATTAATAAAAAGAAGACTAAACTGCCAATTTGATCCCTCAAAAATATAAGTGACATAAATTTGATCCTGAAAGATATTTAACATCAATTTAGTTTCTGAAAAATACATGTGATGTAGTTTAGTCCCTGAAAGATTTTGCAACAGTTTAGTTCCTAAAAAACATGTTACATCACCTTAGTTATTGAAAGATGCATGTGACACCAAATAAGTTCAATTTATAGAAAAGAAGGGATCAAATAGATGTATAGGCATTTTCAAAGACCAAAATGTTATCACATTTATCTTTTAGGGGATAAACTAATGTCGAAAAATCTTTCAACCACTAAAATGATATATGTATATCTTTCAAAAACTAAAATGATGTCAAATTTTTCAGGGACTAAACTAATGTTACATGCATCTTTGAGAGACAAAATTGGTAATTTAGTCTTTTAAAGGAAAAAAAAACCAATACGATGATTTTGGACAGAAAGAAACTGCAAGAATATTAAAATTATAAATGACTTAATGTTCACCAACCACAACAGGTTGCTTCCAGTGCTTCTTTATTCCTTGTAGATGCCCCTTCCCAACAACAGCAACAACTGAGCTATTCTCACTTGCCACTTTTAATAATGTTGAGGACATGTACCTAGGTAGGCAAAAAAGAGAACATTTCATATATAGTCAATAGACACAATATAAATGCATAACTATGGACAAATTCTAGACAAAGCAGAGGCCAATTGAACTAGTGTAGTCAACTACAATGCTGCCTTGTAAAATATAACTAAAACCATAATAGTCTGTATCTCAAAGCAGAGGTATGATTAAGTTTTATCCAGGCATGGGGCGAAGAGAATGCAGGATAGTGGAAGTTACAAAAGCATTATAGTGATCAAAATGTATAAGGGAGCCAAAGATAGGTTACAGAGTAACAATACCAACATCAACTCCACTATAAGGCAGAGGATGCTATTTGTACACAAGAAATATAGTGGGGGCAAATGTATGCAATAGCAATAACCATTTAATTGACCTGAACTGCCAATGCCACCATTACTTCTTCAATGACATCGATAGTCCACAATTATTGATAATGAAAACACTTTGGGGGAACATGGTGTTTTTCCTTGTATACTATGTACTATGATATACTGCCCATTACCTGTGTAGAGAAGCTATTTCATTTAAACACCCATAATGCTCTAGTGCACTAGTCAAAAGGCGTAACTAGATACACTATGGTGCCGTGTAGTTCGGGGAATAATTGTTCATTCCCGAGAATACTGCTCTCGGGAAAACTATTACCCCAGGACTGCAAAATAGAAGTATTTGGTATACAAATTGAATAACAAATGGCATTCCAGAGAATATAATCTATTTTTCCAAATATACTCATGACAAAATGGTGTTGACCAGAGGTGGTTCGACACTGGCCAACGGAGGTCCAGTGCTGATCAGCAATGGCCCAACCTCAATCAGCACTGGCTCGCAATGGTTCAGCATTGGCCGGCGGTAGTCCAACAGTTGTGATAGTTGTTCAAGGTTTGGGGTTTGAGGGCATTTTAATCTTTTTCGTTTTCTGAAACATTCCCTTTCCTTGAAAATCTAACATTCCCATGGGGGAGGGTGGGAATAAAAATAGGCTCATTTCCATTCTTGGGAATACATCTTTCTAGGGAAAATTTTTTCTCTTTGCGAACCAAAAATGGGAATCTTTCATTCCTATCCTAAGATTCTTGGGAATGTTAAAACATTCCACGAACCACATGCCCCTTGTAGTCACTTTAAGAGCTTTTCTGTATCCTATGCTTTGAAACAAAAGGGACACTGTCGGTAAGAAGTTCAACCATCCAAGGTATTTGAATTCAGTTTTGCTGGGTGGTCAGCATGTTGAAAATGGCAATATTAGAACCATATCCAGGATACCCTCCAAAGACCCTTCTGCTTAACGGTAACAAAATTGGGGTGACAAATGCTAATGGAAGCATTATTTATAGAGTAGGGGATGCAGGTAACATGTAACAAACTCAATAAATGAAATTGTGAACGGTATTGAGTGGAAATAGAACTTACTGATCTCGTTCATGAACAAGGGTCTCCATTAAAGTTGGAAACTCCTTACTCATTTCTTGAATAAGAAGAGTTAGCATGTCACTGTCATTCATTTCCTTCAACTGAACAAATAAAACCGAGGTTAGGATATGGACAAGAATCTAACATTCACAAGATAAATTCACACTTATCACCCAGTGAATGAGGATTATGAAATCTACCAGTTTATTAAGATCATCAGAGCTGGGTAAAAAAACTGCTTGGAAAAGTAAAGAGTACAACAATTTTGTCTTATGCCAAAGTGGCATCTTACTCCATGTTCTCCTTAATGTAATCTGTTTCAATCGAAAAACAACATACATTAATACAGTAACAAAAAGGTTCTAAAGTAAAACCACATAACAGACACCAATTGAAAGCACAGATGACAAACAGAACATATTGAAAATTAAGAAATACCTAAATTACATTGTTTTACTACATTTTAAAATTTCTCTATAGAAATAATAAAGAAATAGGATTAACAGCAAACCTCTAAGGTAGAGTTTGGTAGGGGGACAAGGCCAGAAATATAGGGACAATGGAGACAGAGACATAGATATTAAATATGTATATGGGTATTATTGGGAGAAAAAAATATTAAATTTCTGTATTCGTATTTTGTCCCTATTGTCCCTAGATTTTGGAAGTACAGAAATTTTGTATTTTTTGTCTCAGGGACAGAAAATTTTTCTGTCTCCTGTTCCTGTCTCCACCACCAAACAAGTTTTTGTCTCCAGCGTCTCCGTATTTCTGTCCCTGTATCACTAATCAAACACTACCTAAGCCTTGAACAATTTCCAGTGACCATTTTTAGGAGAATGTGGACTTCCAAAAAAACACATGTTTCTGATGTAGGATAGGAAGAGTTAGTGTAAACCTTCATGAAACAGAAAGAATACTGCCTTCTAACAAGCTAGTCACACATTTTAGTCATTGTTACAGTCTCTCTGCTTACTGCAGTGAGACTGCATAAATGCTATCGTCCACAGACCCCAAAATGGTGGTAGTCTAGTGCACTAGGGCAACTCCATTTTTTGGGATGAAGCGTATCATAATCCTAATCCTAATAATATATAAATAATCCAGGAAAAGTGATATAGGAAATTCTTGTAATAACCAAAAATAATAATAATAATAATAATAATAATAATAATGTAGAATTCCATGTCCAGCCATTATATATTATTATTAGCCTTTCTAACGATTATACTACATGGATTTATCCCCAAGTACAAGAATACCAAGATATGCAAAAGAATGGATAACACATCATTGATTTCGATACCATAGAAAAATGGGAAGAATATTCTTTCTTCAACACAATGGCTTAATGTGACTGAAGAACATTCTAGGAATCACAAATATTCAAATACCAAATAATTAGGGTTAATGTGACTGAAGAGCTTTCTAGGAATGACAAATATTCAAATACAGTTACATTGAGTCATTGTTTTTTTCTTTCTTCTAAACCACCAATATCCAAAACCCATTGCAACTAATTAGGCTCAAGTTGGGTATGGAATGAAACTCCCCCAATTGTTTTTTTTTTTTTTCATCTACAAGACTCAAACCTGAGATCTTGCTTAAGGGGAATAAGTGCTGAAAACCAACAAAACATTGGTCATTTAGTCTTTTTACTATAGGGTAATATTTTAAATCAAAACATGACTAGAGTTCTTCCCAGCACTCAACAGACTCTAAAATCAAAAACTCATCTAACCTGCACAGGGCGATCGCCTAGTATCACCCTGCCACCATACTTCATTGCTTCTTCATAGGCTACACGAAACTCAGAGCCCGGAAAGACCTCAAGCTTGCTTGCAATCTGTCAGAAATTTAAGGGGGAAAAACATAGCATGTGAGAAATACAGCATACTTGAATAAGAATGAATCAGATACAAGTGATTGCAAATCTTATAGGGATGATGAATATGATTGTCAAACATAGAAACATGCCTTGGCAAGGAACCAGCCATAAAGTACTTCAAACATGTTATGTTTTTTCTTCAACATTGACATCATTTCTGCCATTGTAGGTACCTGGGAGAAGCAGAAAATAACTAAATTACAAACAAATAGATGACTGAATAAGGACCAAGGTAATGATAGAATCCAAGAAATTAGTTGACAGCCTAGCTGAATAATAACATATGGGTCACTGAACAACAATTCAATTACAATTATCATCTTATTGCTGAACAAAAAGATGACAGATTTCTCTCCTTTGTGCTAACAACGAGTTAGCAAAAAGGTTTAAATCATCAAGATAATCTAATATATATTTAGAAAAAAAAAATGAAAACAAAATAATAACGATGTTCCTCCGTCGTAGAACACCAGTAAGCCATACAAATATTTAGCAATTCAACCTCTTCAATCCTCTAAGACAGAATTAAAGCATGCTGATCTCCAATAACAGTAATACCCTTTCCCAAATTTGGAATTTTTGTGCTCTTAAATTATAGAACATTATAAAAGAGGGGAAACCAGAAAATCCCCACAGAGAATGTGATACAATAATCATCAAGAAAGAAGGAAAAGTTATATAGCAGAAACCTTAAGATTTTGAAGGGTAAGCACTGCCACACGGCTTGAGCACAATTCTAAAAAGACAACCTGCAGCCAAACAAAGGCCAGCCATACGGTTTTCACCATTAGAAAAAATATACTTGGCAAAGGAGCAGCAACATGAAATCAAAAGCCGACAGCTAAACACTTGAATAATCCCATCCACCAATGACGGTTTTAGAGTTCAAAAGGGAAAAAACACCTCTGGCTTCAGAAGATTGACAATTGCTTGAACTTCTCTGCTTGATTCCTGCAACCAATAAACCATAGTTCAGCATAAATGTTAAGCTGCAACTCTGTCAATTCACCATCTAGATTACAATTTTAATTAGTGTGCGATCGAATTAGCTCAATTTGTATTTCTAACAGCTTATAATCAAAATCTTAATAAGCTCATTTTTTTCACTTATAAAAAACGGTTATTCTCCTAAAATTGGTGACTAGCGATATACCGCAAAGGAATCAGATAATAACATCAGCTGAATTTCAACTGAATCAAATTCCCCAAAAACAAAACCCTAATTTCACATTCCAACAGAAGATTGCGACAATGTTCAACGCAACGAAACCCAAAAACCGTTTCCAGATCGAAAGAGCGGTTACCTCCGAGACATGAGCGGTACCGACGAGGTAGACTTCGCAGACGCCGCCATCGGCGGAGGACTCGCACGACAGGACTAGCACATTCCTGGAGAGCTCCTCCGGGAGCTCCGGCAAAGGACGGCGGTCGGAGCCTTCCGGCTGCTCGTGGACGGGAGTCGGAGAATCGGCGGAGGAAGCGGCGGCGGAGGGCTCGGCGTCGATGCGAACCATGCTCTCGGAGAGGCTCTCCATCTTCAGATCCTCGATGTGGACGAAGTCCTCGCCCTCCGCGACGGCGGCGGCGGGCGCAGGCGTCGGTTGCGCGTCCATCGCCGGCCGGAGGAGCGTTTGGATTCGGCGGCGTGCGGCAGCCGCGGTGGTGGTGGTGGTGGTTTTGAGAGAGAGATTGGGGAACGAGGAGAAGGTTCTAGAAAGAGAGATTGTTGGTGTTGTTAGTGGGAAAGGTTGGGGTTTGGGGCGAAGGGAATAAGCGAGTTGGGTGACTCGGGCGAGTTGAGAGCGAGTGAGCAGGTGAGTCATAAGATGTTGGGGTTCGGGATGGGAAACTATGCTCCGATGACGTGCGAAAGAGTGTTTCGGATGTTCTGACACTGTGGAGTGTGGACCCTTTCTTTACCTCGTTCAAGTTATTCTAAAAGTGTTCATGGAGGCCTAATGTATACTATTAAGATTAAGATTAAGATAAGAAAAATCTTTTATTTTGCTATTCATACATAATCGTTATTTTTATTAGTCGATTGGCCAATCCAAATTTACATAAAATAAAATAAAAATTTAAAAATTAATTTAAATTTTGAGGTAGTGAAATTTTTAATTAATTAATTTAATTATTTATGTTACAAATTGTTATTTTTTTGGGTTTAGAATTTTTAAAAAAATTAAAATAGTATTAATTAGAAGTTATCAGGTAATTTTAAGTGTAGTAATGGAAGTTATTGGGTTTAGGATGTAGTAGTGTAAGTAATTATGTCATGATCCTAAACTAGCATGTTTATAAAAGTTGTAAGATCAAACTTATTTCAATTATCACTTATTTGGGAATCAATTTAGGTTTTGGGGTGGATGATAATTTGGTCCCTCAAAGATAACTTATTTTAAGATAACTTGTGTTTGGATTGTCCAAAAAAAATCTTTATTTTTTTTTTGTGGTGAATTACTAAAAGAGATCATGCACACTCATAATAGAAGACAATAGGTTGGTAATATACATGTTTTGCATCTTTAGATTATAATCAAAATACCAAATAAAAGCTTTCACTTTTTCAACTAAGGGTATGTTCAATTGGGAGGTAAAAATGAGGATAAATTTTCCTTGATTAAGTTCTGTGTTTAAATCTACAAATAAAGCTCAACTAAAGAAAATTTATCTTTATTTTTACTCTTCCACCAAACATATCTTAAAACAGCTTAAATTATTAACTCAACACATCTAAACCAAATTTAGTGTGTGTTTGGATAAGCTCAGAGATTAAAGTTACTTCATATTTGTATAATTATTTTTTTTATAATCAATTATGTGATAATCAATTTGTGTTTAAGTATTTTAGCTGAAAAAATGGTTCTAGAATAATTGGTTTTATTTGAGTTGTGTGAAAAAAATTACTTTTATATGATAAATTACTAAAAAAAATGAAATGATTGACTATATTATATAATATATAATATTTATGGTTAATGTAGTAAATGCATTATGATTATAAAATAATTAGCATATGATTATTAGTTATTTTCCAGCTTAAAATTTTAACTTTTGATTAAAATATATTGTTATCAATTACCCAAATATAATTGATTCTATCAAAACAAATTCTTTTTTTTTTTTTTGGAGAAAAAAGTTGTTATGTGTGGTTCCCCCCACAAACACACACTAAAATAACAAAACGTATGAATTGTGTAAAATGAATTCTCAACTCTGATAATGAATAATGGAAAATTTTTTTTTGGTGGATAACAAGGCCTAAGTCCAAAACAAATAGAGAACTCCACAATTTTAATGAAATTTTATTCCCATTTTCCTTTCCTTTCCTTTGCTATATCAGATCAGGGCGAGCAACTCCACTGTTTTCATCTTCTTTCCATTTTTTCTTCTACTGTGTTCACCTTTTTCAATCCCAATCCAAACCCACTTGCGAGCACATCTTCCTGGTTGCTACTGCGAAACAACAATTATGCCCACCCTTGGCGGCGTCTGAGCAATGAGAGCTTTGGGATGCGAGGGAGGAGCAAGCATGTTTGAATCTAAGGAGAGTAACAGAGGGAGAAACATATATTACTGATATCAAAGTCACAATCTATTCCTCATTCTATGGAAATACAAGAGTCACACACAGATGTGGCTTAAGACAATCATTTCAATATATTAATTTTTTCTTCCTAACAAAACAATATGTAACCACTTAATATTGTTGAATATATATATATATATATATATATATATATATATTACAGACCAACTTAATATTGTTCATAGGGCAGTGGAACTATTTTTGTATGTCAATGGTCAGTTTACATTGATGTTGAGGGGGGCCACAATTGTGTTGGGAGTTCTTTGTTTCATGGATACAGTGCGACAACAGTAGCTTTCATGGCCCCGATAGTATAGGTCTAGTGGGCTGGAGCTTTCTGGCTTACTTCTTCATCCACTGTGTTGCCACCACCATCTGTGTTTTTTTATTTTTTTGGGTCTAATTCTTGGCCCCTGAAATTTGTTATTCCATTCAAAGATGTATGAGGAAAAAACAATAGTAGATTTGCAGGCATGCGTGCAAAGAAGCCAACGATGTCTAATCGAATGGAGAAAATAAAATGGTCATGGCAACAGGTACTGGAAGTGGGTGGTGGTAGAATGGGGCATGAGAGCTGAGAAAGGGATGAGGGATTACAGAGAGATTGAGTTTGTAAAATTTAAATTTGTTATTTTAAATTTTTAGCATTAAAATTTGTTATTTATTTTACAATTTTAAATTTTTAGCATTAAAATTTGTTATTTATTTTACAATTTTAAATTTACACCATAGAAACAACATGGCGTGGACCATGTTGAAATGACCCCACTAAAGGCAAGCCGTGAAAGCATAGTAGATTGGCCCAGAAGATGGTCATTCCCTTCAGAAGCCATGAAATCAGTTGCACGGTTGGCCTCACGATAAACATGACAAACCTGAATTGTCCAATTCCTCAAGATAAAACTACGCATATGATGAAATCATCAATCTCTAAAACAACCTTTGTGACAAGAATTCCAAGCTCAGTACAAAGCATAATAGTTAACTGGAGTTCAGCTATGGTGATAGGGCAACAACCAAGATCTTAGCAGAGAAAGCCCCTAGACATCGTCACAGAGTCACACAAGGTGGATGATAAATTATTGTTCAGCCTTGGGTCCACCATGGTCAAACTACCGAAAGTAATCTCCTAACTGAGTCTAACAACTTAATGACAAGATAAATTAGTTACTCTAGAGATCGAGAGGTGTGTTAAACTGCTCCTCTTAATAAGTTCACTTATCGGGATTTAAACTTTTGTTCTTATATTTATAAGAGAATATATTATTTATGACTCACCCAACAACTTGTTGGTATCTAATCATGCAATCTTATACAAATAAAAGTATTTGGCTTGATCATTTATTACATTAAGCAGTGTTTGAAATTATTAAAATTAAAAAATGAATTGAGTTAATTTAAAATTATTTGAATTGATTTTATTTTTAAGTTAATTCATATGTTTGGAATGATTAAATAAAATAAAAAATGGATTGATTTATAAATTCATTTTCATATCAAATTACAATAAATTGTATTTGGAATGAATAAATAAAAATAAGAAATGAATTGATTTATAAATTTATTTTTATATCTAAAATACAATAAATTGTGTTTGGAATGAACAAAATAGAAAATGATATTGATTTGATTTGTAAGTTTTAAAATCAATTTATTTTCATCTAGATCCTATAAAAAATCAAATGATTTCAAAATTAAAAGAATAGAATTTGATGAAATTATAAATCATTTCATTTCTCTATTTTTTTTTTTCAATTCTAAGCAACTGATTTAATTTACAAATCAAATCATTTCTATTTTTTTCTCATTCCAAACACACTCTAAAAGTCACATATAGAAATTACATATGATATTTGAAAGATAATGTAAAACTCTTTTGAAGTAATATTATATCAAAATTAAACTCTTAAAAACGTGATTGGGTGATAACATGAAAATCTTTTAAAATAATAAAACATCAAAATTAAACCTTTATGTTAATTAGTTACAAAAAAAAAAACACACCTAATAAACCTAGAGCCACCCATTCATCCACAACAAAACTAATGGCACAATGAAGACTTTAAAAATTCAAACTGCCAGGACCTTCGCACAAATTCGTTTTGAATTTAATTCTAATATATTAATGGTGTAAAATAATTTTATGTAAATCTTCAACTATGTATTATCATTTAAGTAAAAGTGTTTGATTCTAACCACTCATTTTTTTAAATTAAAAGTTTTATAAATAAAAACATGTAATTGAATAACAATATAAAACTCTTATATCGATAATGTATTAAAATTAATCTCATTCTTTTTTACACCAGCAGCCTTTTTTTGGTTAATAAAAATAACTTGTTATGAGTCCAACTTTAAGTATATAAATAAATTTATGGAAATGAAACTATAAACTCTAATAAAATATATTCTCCATCCAGACCAAGAAAAGAAAATACATTCCCCGTCAACATCTATTTAGGCCAAGGATATTTCTATCCTATCTCAAAGAGCGTCCACTCCTTTGGAGGCAAACAGAATATATTCTAATTTTCTTTTGTTTCTTGTAGAAAGCAACAATTCCCTCGGTGCAAAAGCATTGGTGATCGGTAAGCCAGCATAAAGTCTAAATAAATATATTTGTTATAACACATTTGCAAAAATAATGTAGGTTCAGTTCATCAATCCAGATTCTTAGTATAACCCACAATAGTAAAACAGAAATTAGATTGTTAAAGTGCTACTGCTATTTGTCAAATTCGAAACTTACCAGTCCTTAATGACATAATTTCACCTAAAGAACTGCATTCCAATTTATATTTCAGCATGATTTAAACCTATGCTTTTCTTGTATTAACATCCCCAGATGAAACGCTTCTTGAATTAGCATCAAATATCTGCACCTCTTCACATTTTTTTCCAAAGAAAAATTTAGATGACAACAAACACCGGAATCCCACGCCAGGAAAAAAAACCCCAACCTCTAACATTTGCCAGGTGGCATCAACATCCGAGCATATACTTGCAAAATTAAATTTGCACAGTTTACAAACTTGTTCAATTCCACAGCTAGTTCTTTCTCAAACAGAACTGTGATTGTAAAATTGATAATCACCAGAACAACATTTGATTACTGTTGCAGCTGCTCCCCCAAATTTAGCAAAAAAATACTTTCCTACTTCAATTACTTTCTTCAAGAATAGTTTTTAACAAAATTTTGACAAAGTCAAAACCATAAAAAATCAAGTTTACCAACGCCTCAAATCTGTCAAATTTATAAAACTGCATGTTATGGCTTGATAATCTTAAACCCAAAGTCCAATAATTGGATCCGGAGAACCAAAAAAAAAGAAAAACAATCACAAGAGGATTCTACTGTACAAGTATACTGTATAATCACATCAATAAGTCCATAACAATTTATATCCACCAATACTAAAAATGTACCATTGCATCCATACAAAGATAAGTACTAAAGTCATTTTGGTTCTTCTTCCACTATTTTGCATCCTATCCTATTTCAAAATGCTCTGTTCAAGATATTGACGCTTTCAACAACTACTTTTGCATCACCAAAAGAAGTTAGAAATAGCTACTTCATACCATTGATCAGGCAATATCCACATGCGCCCCTGCTGCCCCTTCATCAAGACCATCCACATCCACCTTCTCGTCATCACCCTCATACTGCGCATGAAATTGAAGTACCCTCAAATGATTGCCACTAGTATCTAATTTTTAAAGCAATTACTATATTTTTATGAAAAATTGTAAATTGCAATATACATGCCTATATGCAGATTAGACCTTAGGGTTTAAAAAAATATGCAAACATCCTAAGCTTTTACATTTCGATAAAGCCCCTTATGTCAAGAAAATACTCTAAAGGCCCTTATGTCAGGAAAATACTCTAAAGGCTACCAGAAATTTCATGTGTAGGCGATCCCATCTAAATCTATTTTTACCTCTAATAATAGCGTGATTGATAAAAAAAAATCAGATTTGAGTGAAGAATTAACATTCTGACAGAAAATCTCAAATAGTTTTTCATTTAAAACTAGTTTTTCCCCCCACTTAAATGTAACCCAGAGGAACAACTAACCTGCGAATAATTGCTCCGAGGAATCAAGGGTGGAGGAAGCATAAGCGGTAAAGCCTTCACCTCCAATGCCGCTCCATTCTCATCTTCTGTAGTTGCAGGTTCGTTGACATCAATTCTGTCATCAAGTTCAATATCAACTTCCTCATCAACCACATGAGCTGCCATGCTGGTTGATGGCACTTCAATCTTGGATTCTTTCAACTGCACATTGATGGTAAAGAATAGAAAAGGTCATTTGCAATGACAACTGTCAATCTTGCAAAATCTTATTTAAGACAGACAAGGTTTGTATATACTTAATGTATGAATGAAATGAAAAGGGAGGAATAATACATGGTCACCCCCAAACCACGAAGAATGCAACAATACAAAAGCTTTATTTCATAGAGTGCCATTAAAGGCAGAGCTGCTGAGAAATTAATAAAATTTGTACCTTTTCTGAACTTAGGTTGTTAGAAGAATTCCACCTTCCTCTCTTGTGCCTTCCTTCAAGATCTTGGGGCCTAGTAACTTCAGTGTCATTGTTTGGGGTGTCAAGGCCCTCATAATCCTTGTCATTCAATGGAACAGGCAAATTCCAACGAGATCGCTTCCTGTTTCTTCCTGTTTCAACAAAATTCCCAAATTTTGATCTATTTACAAGCAATAGAAAAAGCAAAATGGAAACATGTTTGCACAATGAAAGACAACAATAAAGAAATCACTAGATTGGAGCAAAAGTACCAGTATTTGTCAAAACAGCTAAACACAACCATTCTCCACTATATTTTTCATAATTACTACCTTGTCTTAACTCCTCCACTGCATCTCGTTCAGCATGCAGCCATTTTCCATGGAGAGATGCATCGTTTTGCTCCACATTATGTTTGATGATTGGAGGAAGACCAGTATTCTCACCATTGCTTACAATATCAATGCTTAAATCTTCTTCATTGGCACCAATTCTAGTAACATCTGACACAAGGTGATCACCAAGCCTTTGAAGTCGAACCTGTGAACTGCACATTAAACAAACAAATTAACATTTAAATCATCCCCCCAGAAAATAAATAGATAAAGAATCAAATCAATAAAATGAAGCACATAAAAAGACATATATTCAAACCATGAATGCGAAAGCAAGGAAATGATGTAACTTGCCTCTTTAGTTCTTCTTGTAACTGTGAATTACGATTGTACACTCCAACAAACTTCCTAATTCTTGAATCAATTCTGATTTTTCCAGTGAGAACATAGGAAAAAGAAGGCCAGGAAAAGGAATATTATTTGCAATAAATGTTTTAAGTAATGCAAAGGGATAATAATAAGAAACAATCAACATGTACATGTAGAAAAGATCTAGCACCTTTTACACTCCTCATTCTCTTGGCCTAATTGAGCCTCAAGTTCCTGTATTCTAGAATTGAGGCTATCCACTTCTTGAACACTCTCATCCAGGAAGACCTTCAAAAATATGGATACATTGCAAGTCAAAAAGCCTCCAACAGGATAATTATTATCAACTGAAAAAACAATGGATTAGGAGGTGTGTTCCATTATTTTCAAGACACATGTAATGAACACTTCAATATCTGTATCCGAATTAAGCCTCAAACCAAATATTTGGCAATCACGATTAAACATCCCAACTGAAGATAATTTAAACTTTAATTTTTCCTCTTTGAACAGTATATTTCAAATTTAAACAATGCATTTCACTTATCAATACAGGTAATATTATATTTATTTAATTAATGGAATAAACTTCAGTGATTTAGAAAATTTAATTTTTTTTATATTAAATTTTGTCTAACAGAATCATATTTTATTCAAATTTTGAACAATACTCCTGCTAAGCTTTGCAGGTTTAGGGTTTACTGTATGCCATAAGGTTTAAAGCCTATCACGATTTAAAACACATACCAACCAACAAAAAATAAAAAAGCAAAAAATAAAAACCAATGAACGTTCCTTCCATTAAAAAACTATCACATAGCTACATCCCACATATTTACAGTATAGGAGTCAAGACGCAAATAAAAATTAATGACTAAAACACATTAAATAGAGAGAAACCTATCAAAAGACACTGTATGATCAATAATTAACGACATATGATAGCTAAGAAAAAAAATATGCTAAGATGCCTTGTGATTGTCGAATACTAGAATACAGAAGTCCACATAATTAGAGCAGAAAACTAGCCACCGCCTTAAAAGACAAGCATCATTAGGCAACCAAATCTAGGAATAGGCTTCAGTAAAACTACTTCAGATATAAGTTGAAACTTGAAAGCCCATAAACTTACAAAGAAATTAGGAATTATACATAAGTAGATAACCAAATTTTTAAGTGTCAAGCTAGCAAAGACAAAACACACAGGAGGCTCAGAATTTAATGATAAAATGCAACTATGAGAGATGAAACTAACCGACAGTTCAAATTTTCGGATCTCAAAAGTGTTGATATCTGATTGTACCTTCTTGAGCTGCACACAGTTCCAAGAATAAATACATAACACATTGCACAATATAAACAAGGGAATATTTGGCAAGTATTTGTGATGACAAGATTAAAAACCTGCTCCTCAAGTGTATTTCTAGAACCAAAGGAAAGCCGTTTTCCTTCTTTAACTTGATCTTGAATTCTATCCGAGATTTTATCACTTTGGCTAGTAATGCCCTGTTTTCTCCTATGTCTTCTGTCACTGCAACGGCAATAACTGGTA
This sequence comes from Dalbergia cultrata, assembly GCA_031216105.1. Classification (NCBI taxonomy): domain Eukaryota; kingdom Viridiplantae; phylum Streptophyta; class Magnoliopsida; order Fabales; family Fabaceae; genus Dalbergia; species Dalbergia cultrata. The sequence continues at coordinate 12,984,925 of CM062345.1, forward strand.
TTTAAGACTAATATATGGAGATGGATAAGGATCTGAAATAAAATGAAAGATTATATGAACAAATTGAATATTTGCCCCAGGAGAGGCACATTCCAGTCGTTAAGTGTCTGGAGAGTGAGAATGGAATTTTAATATAAGAAGTTCCCATGTATGTCAAATGTTGACCTGACCAACCCCTGTATCTCCACTTATTGAAGAACACTTCTCAATAAAATTGTTGTCATGCTCAGAGCAAGTGACTGTACGAATATTTTGAACATTAATACCTAAAGCCAACAACTAATTGAAAAAAAAAAGTAACTTCTTAATCAACAGCTCACAATTACACTAGAAAACTTCAAGGCAGAAGAAGTTCATATTGTCACTTTTGATGTGCTTCGCATAGTTCTAAATTTGTTCCTCCCTTATGATTCACAATGCATCTAAGTCTCCCCTCCCCCTTTCAATGAATGTTTCTCCCAAATCAATGCCAATCTTTTCTTTCCAAATAGAATAATGAATTCCACTGTTTTCTCTCTCAAATATGGCATATTTTAATTTCAATATGCATTCACGTTTGACAAGAGCAAAATAGAAGATGACAATGCCAACCAAAAAAAGGACACAAACAAGATTATCAATAGTGATTCATGCTGATTTACCTTTTTCTCTCCAAGGACCTTGTGGGACTGTATTCTGCAATTTTAAAATCATGGGAAATTAGGGAAGAGAAAAAGGGAAAAACCATCAAGTAAAACAGCATGTGCATGTGTGTGCGTACAAAGATCTGGTGCATAACTTAGTGGTAAAGCAAAGGACTTTCTTCTTAGCATATAGAAAATCTAAGACAAAAGTAGAGATAGAAAATTGTCATGTCTCAGACAGTATCTTGGTTAAAGATCTCTTCAAGTATAGAAAATGGTTATACAAAACATTCAAGGTTTTTAAGGCATCAATCTCACAGAATATTAAAATGTAATATTGCTATCTATCACGGAAATAGATACCATTTATTGCATAATATTAAAACTGCACCACCATTGTACAAGTAAAATAAGAAATGAAATAAAAACAATGACAGCAAGCAGAAATATAAAGATGATGTGTCTAACCACGAATGGCCTGGCGGCCTCTTCCATCTCGAGCTGGTGAGTACCTTCGTGGTGGTGATAAATACCTTCTGTCAAGTTTATCCCTCAAGTCATTGCCTAAATAATCTCCCCTACCTACAGTAAGAAAAGAAGATCCATTACCAGAGTCTAAAAATCACAACCAACACATGATTCAAAAGATACAAACAGAATTCAAAATGAGAATGAGACCATCCTTACCATTAACTGCAATAACAAGAGAAACATAACAACGAATAGTAATAGAGCCTCCAATGTGAGAGCAAAAAGGTGATAGAAACTAATGCCCTCATATTATGATAGATATAGCAAACCCATGTACGTAGCTTATATCTTTGAGGTGTAATGAAGGTAGCAATAAGTTAAGAACAGTTCATATCCTCATCTTGAGCAGCAAGATATAAAATACAATCTCAAGTAGTCAAATGCAGAGATATATCCAAGATGCTTAAGAAATAAAAATCCATCCACATGCTATCAGAATTGATTTCTCCTGACATCATCTCCTCTAATAATTCCATCTTGCCTTTGCCCAAGTAGCCACAACTTATCCAGAAGTATCAGCTAAAACAAATAACATAAGCTCCATACACTCTAGCAGCAGAATTTGTAATTAAAATGATTAGGAAATTCACTGAACTTGCTTCTGATCAAAATATCATGCTAGCAGACATATCCGCATAAGCATAATCATGATCCTTCAGAAAACAGCGGTTCCACAGATTCATGGAATGAAGCATAAAAAATGGTTGCCAACAAAATATAATGCCATGAACAATATCAACCAGCTGAATCCATTCTGACGAACCTCTCATCTAAGATGAAATACCCATAATAGTGCTGGAAATGCAACAGTTTCAACAAGATAATGTGATCAGCATCCTAACAAACTAATCTGACATCAAGCTCACTTGTGATTGCATACTTAAGCTTCTGGCTCTGCTCACACAGAATGAATGGACATCGGGACCAGTATAGCAGAAATGTAACCAGATCCTCAGTGTTTTAACAATATGGAATCCAGCTAAAGAAATGGAACAACAGCGTGTCAACAAAATAAGATGGGCATGTGAGTAAATATTTTACTGGAAATACCATGAAAGTAATGGTGGCAACAATACCCATGTAAGAGTGGAAAGAAATCATGGGAGGAAAAAATTTGGTTGATAATATATCATCTCCAAAAAAGTGAAAACCAATGGACAGGTCAGTATCATAGTTGTCAATAGCAGAAGGAGGCTCATGGCAGCTGGTGAAAAATCCACCACAGAATGCTGCCATGATCGCCACCATGCACAATTCTCCCATGGTGGGGGGCCAAAATCTGCCACGCCATGGCCGCCACTTAACAACTATGGTCAGCATATTAGTAATTTAGTATTACTACTTTGGTGGGAGGGTGTAAAGTAAATAGTGGCAAAGACATTACATATTTGTAAATAAAAATAACAGAAAGGTCAGAACAAATTCAGCAAGCCCAAGTGGCGGCAATGCTGCACCAGCAACAATAGACAGCACTAATATATTATCAACAATATAGTAACCAAGGAGAACGATGGATTGATGATTTCAACATCTATATTTAACAATCTCAAATTTTCTTTACACCATAACTGTCCATTATTTGTCGTTAAGCTTCAGCTTATCTTTCAAGCGCATACTAAGCAACATAAACTGCAACAAGACAATATTTAATGATTAACCAATGAAGCAACGGTTGACTTGTCAATATTTTCTTACTGTTTTACGAATGTGCTAAGAACGTTTATGTGTTTGAATGCTTGACCTGCTGAGGTTCAATTATTTTATTTATAAATTTGAGTTATATGCAAATAAGGGGGCCAGTGCATGAGGATCCCACCTAGTGAAGTCTAGAGAAAGTAAATGCAGACAGCCTTACCACACAAGCAAAGAGGCTGCTCTCATGATTTGAGCCTGTGACCTTTAGGTCACAACGAAACAACCTTTTCGCTGTGTCATGGCAGCACCCTCTACACTACATTCACATATCTAAATTAAACTATCTAATTCATAGCAGCTCCCTTCTTTTCTAATGTGGTTTTCCCAGGTGATAAATTCCTACTCAAGCAAAAGACCTCAAACACCTTCATTCAGGAAAATTATACCAAACATTATCATCCATCAACAAATAAAAGGAACTTAACCAGCTATGCACTTGTCCAAGGCACAGCCAGCCAAAATCCAAGTAACAATATCACAGTGTTGTGCCTTCCCTCCCATGCATTACACTAAAAAGTGCCCCATTAACATTAATCCACAAGATATAGAACTCAACCAAACAAGCCACAACAACAAAAAGACTAAAAAACCATATGGGCAATTGAAAGATGAAAACTTTACCACTATATGAGGCAGAGAACCTTCGCAACTCGGCACTCCCATGCGCAAAGGAGCAATTGTGGCGCGTGCAGCGTCCTCTCTGATAAAGAACACATAACCTCGTCTTGAATTGCTTTCGTTCAACCATCTTCAAACTCTAACCAAAACGCTAAAACAGAGAGAAGAGACAAAGACAAATAACGTTGTGCCAAAGATTCGATGACAAGAATCTTCAATTCATGAGCGAAGCCGTAACCCTAAATCCCGAATTTCACAAAACTGTGCTACCGCTGATTTTGCTGAGAAAAATGCCACAAAAAAAAAAATAATATTAATGTTGAAAAAAAAAAAGAATCATCCGTAAAAAAAAATGAAGCAAATAATAATAATGATAAAAAAAAAAGTGCGCTTGTTGTGAACAAATCGGCGGGGGTGAAAAGAAAGGTGGAAGGAAAGTGTTACCTCGTTGAAGTTGAAGATAGAGAGAGAGAGAGAGAGAGAAGCATGTGTGAGAAGAGAGAAAGCAAGAGTGTGAGATTAGAGAATGTTGGTCGTGAAGACTGCACAGTATAAGCTCGACCACTGAAGTGAGTAATGGTTCGACGACTTGACTTTGCTTGTTGGATTGGTTTTTGCTTTTCCTCCCTGACCCGACCCACATGGTTGACTTGACCCACTGTTACCAACCATTCCTAAATTTTCATGTTTGTTTGGGCTTTGGGAATGTGGGTCAACACACCCTAATCTAAATTTTGTTATTATTATTAGGATTTTGCTAATAGACAACAGTTAAAGTTTTCAATGGTGAAAAATCTTGATATTTTCAATGCATTGAATATGCTGATAATTTAAAAAAATTTATCTTTTTTAATAAAAAAAGTTCTATTTCGAAAACCTTAACCAGTGTCCTAAGGATACTAGTTAGTAGAACTCTTATTATTATTATTATTATTACTCAAAAACTAGATAAGGTACTAATGAGGTGTTGGTCTAAGTTAAAGGGGCTCAAATCCCTTGAGTATGAGATCCTGAATTTAATTTGGAATTCATGCATATGGAAAAACCATTGTTAAGAGGTGTTTCCACTTAAATGCCGGCCGCATCCCAAAAGATTAGTCTATCACCCTTTGGATGTAGAGATAATTCTAAGAAACAAAAATGAAAAAGTGGATTAGTTGACTTCCTATAAATGATGTTTCCTGCCAAGATACATGCCTTTACTATTCATTGTTGATCAATACATTGATTAATAGATCAATAATTCATTAATATTCTAACTTGAAATCTGTGTTTTATTGTTTTTTATTACTGTGCCTCATTTTTTTTTCTCAAGTTTGCTTCTTCACGTACCTACAATTAAATGAGCCACATTTCTTTACAATTATTGCAGATTTTGGTTTCCTATGGAGGTTGACTAATAGTTGAAGGAATTCTTTCAATTCTTGCTGACAAATGGTTTACTATGGCTCTCCATGTCTTAGGAGCCAACAAATGTGTTTCATGCTCATAAATGCTTCAATGCTTTCTCTTTTCTAAATGCTTCATTAATTGGTGGACACCATGTATTCATTTTTTTTTTTTTTCAGGAATTCACCTGTGATAGAAAAATGGAGGTCTCATTAGAAGCTTCATTAGTCCTATTCTTTATCAGTTGGTGGTCATGATCCTTCATTTTTTCTTTTCTTTCATGGTCTATTAAAGAATAAAGCATATCATTTGAGATATCATGCAACAAAAATGTTCTGCCTTATCATTACTTGAGAAGCTTCTATGAGAAAATCCTTGTTTGATGAGTATTTTCAACTCATAATGAAACATCTATTTTCAACTTTTCAACATCCTTCTATCTGTATGGTGGTTTTCGTACTCTCCCATTCATTCATTTAACTCATTTCACAACACTCTTCCTTAGATTTTTTTTTCCTCTTCATTATCCTATATTTGTTATTGACCATAGCAACAAAAAATTCGTTTCATTCTCAACTTTTCCTTAAACGTGTTTGCCTACCCATATGTTTCACTTCATTTCTGCCCCCAAAATCCTAATTGCACCTATGAATTAGGTTGCTCCTGATCATGCACTTCAAGTTCATATATTGTCTATTTCTCCTTCTCTACTTCAGTCAAAATATTTTGTCTAATTTTTATCAAGGATTGTGCTTTTGGCTATTTTTTGTATTTTTCTCCTTCATTCAAACCATATAGCGAAGGTCGAGGACTCAAGGCTACTCTGCGGTGGTGTGGGCAACGTGCAATGGTCACAAATTGGTGATTCACATAACAAAAACATGGAGCCAGTGATGGGTCATGGTGATTTAGGGTTCGAATCTTTTTGGTTCTTTGATTTTCTTTTCTTCTATCAACTAAAGATTTAAATTTTCGTGGTTTGAATATTTTCCTCAATAGACAAAAGTTTTGATCTTTTGTGCTTTTACTTTTCTTTTTGATTCTTCATTGTCCACTATGGACTTCTTTCTCCTTTACTTTCATGTTTGTTTTTTACTTTGGAGAATTATTACTTCTAAGAAGTAAAAAGCATTTCGCATTGTTTCATTGTCTACTGGATTCATTATTTATTTTTAATATTACATTTTGTATGTTATTCCGAATTTGTTTTGTCATATCTATTATGTATTTATCTTGATTATTATGCAATATTTTTAACTGTTTTCATTTGTTCATTAGTCTTTGTAGGTTTTAATGTGATTCTTTCATTTGTTAATTTGACTTTCTGGGTTTTAGTGTGATTCTTGTTATAAAATATTATTGAGAGAACAAATAATGGAGAAGAGAGAATAGTAGTATTAATAGTCTTAAGAGGTTGTCTTTTATGGAGCATAGAAAAGGTTATTTATAGCCCAATGGTGAGAGATACAATATCATATCAAATCATAATAGTATCTATCTAATCTAATCATATCTTAACTGAATCAGTCAAAGATATGAATATCCATAATCAAATAACATTTGATAACATTTTCTTTAGATGTCTATTAGGGATATACCTCATTAAAACCTTATTAAGAAAAAACCCATTAGAAAATAGTAAAGGAAAAATAGTACAATATCTTCATAGTGGGAAGTTAGAATTTTCTCACTAAAAACCTTATCAAGGAAAAAATCAATAGAATAAAAACCTTAATTAAGGGGAAAAAAAGTACAGGATGTCTCTCCCTCTTAAGAGCATTCTTAATCATCTCGTAATCAACACATCTTGATCTTGTGCACTAGTTTCTCAAAAGAAAAAAAGTAGAAAGTAACTTTGTGAATAAATATGCTAGATTGTCACTTGAATGAATCTACTAGATATCAATTGCTCTTTGCTTTTGAAGGTCATACATAAAGAAGAATTTCGCAAAAATGTGTTTTATTCTATTTATTTTTTTATACCCTCCTTTTAGTTGAGCTATGCATGCCATATTATCCTCATACAAAGTTATTGGAGTTTTTTCCTTATGAGATAATTCACGTGACACTCAAATATGTTGATTTACTACTCTTAGCCAGAAACACTCACAACTTGTTTCATGTATTGCAATTATTTCTACATGATTTAAAGTAACAACTAAGGTCTGTTTTGTACATCTTCATTTGCATCTTCATGATATAGTTGTATAACCATATGTGAATAAGTAGCTTGTTTGAGATAAGCCTTTATATGGATCTAATAAGTATCCTGCATCTGCATAGCTAACTAATTGTGCATTGGATCCATAGGAATAAAATAACACCTATCAATTGTTCCTTGAAGATACCAAACGATATGTTTAATTACATTCCAATGCCTTTTGGTTGGGGAGGAAATATACCTTGCTACTACATTTACAGGAAATACTATATTAGGGTGTATATTATTAGCAAGAATCATAAGTGCTCCGATGACACTGAGATTTGTACTTTGGGACCAAGAACTTCTTCATCACCTTCTTGAGGATGAAATGGATCTTTTTCCATATCTAATGATCTTACAACCAATGTGCTACTTCATGGATGTTATTTATCAGTATAAAATCTCTAGAGGATTTTTTGTGTAAGTTGATTGATGAACAAATATTCCATTTGTTTAAATGCTTGATTTTCAGGCAGCCTAGAATTTTGTCTTTCCAATATCTTTCATCTCAAACTCTACTTTTATATATAAATTTCTTTATATAAACACAGGGGCAAATGATATCATTCTTAAACCTTTTCTCAATCAAATACTCATTGAGATGATTGTATTAAATCCATCCATACTACTTTAGACCATTTATAGATCTTTGCAAATAGATTGAGGACATTCCCAGGAAATGTTCATAAGATGATGTTGATATCTTTAGTCCTTTAGTAACTTCCACATAAATATCATTGTTAAATGAATCGTATAGATAGATTATGACCACATCCATCAAATGCATATTTAGCTTATTATGTATAGATAAACTAATCAAATATCGAAATGTTATTGCATTCACCATAGGGGAATACGTTTTGTCATAACTTATATTAGGTCTTTGTACGAAAACTTGTGCTACAAGTTGATCAAATCTCATAGTGTATAGTTCCATTTTTCTTTGATAAAATCTCATGGTGTACAATTCTATTTTTCTTATTTCTGTTTTCACAAGTACCCATTTGTATCCAACAGATTTCATACCTTCTGGTGTTCAAACTATGGGTCCAAAGACATGATATTTTACTAGTAAGTCTAATTCAGCCTATGTGAATTTTTTCCATTTTGGCGAATCATTTTTACTTTTGACATTTTCAACGATTCTTAGCTTAATATTCTCATTTTCATGCATAATATTCAGCGCAACATAATATACAAATATGTTATCGACAACAATTTCTTTGTGGTTCCATCTTTTTCCTATGGAAATATCATTTGCTTAGATCTCATCATTTCCAATATCTTGATTATTTTTAGGCACCTGAACATCTTCTGACATTTCAATTATATGTCACAATTCTGAATTGCTATAAGTGTCCTTACTATGTCTTTATTCTCTTCTACAAGAATATAATCATTTGCCTCCATAATATCATTTGGAATTGGCTAGTCTACTATGCTTATGGCATGTAATTAGAGTTAGGTTGTTGTTGCATACGAGAACTAAAATTAGAATCAAGTAGAGAATACAATAATCAAAAGACTGGCCTAGGGGTTCTCAAACTAAGGCATATTTATCCCCAACATATGCAAATAGTCAAACACTTGGTAGGTAGCAATGTTTGTCAATTATGTACTCACATAATCAACATTGTAATTCACCTAGTAATTAACCAATTATATATGAATGAACTAACACACATTTAGTTAATTGCTATCACACCTAATTGCATGAGTTAGCTTAAGCATCAATTACCGTAACTTAATCCTAAACTTAGGATTAACTCTTACCTTCTTAGTTAATTAAACACATTCCAATTAAACACATTCCAATCAAACAATTAGATTGCATTCAACCAACTCAATCATACATACTCTTCAAATCATGATTCACATATACAACTAAGACACTTCACACAACATATATATCAAATCAACAATCATGTTAAAGGAAGGAAAAAATAAAAGGAATTAGAGAATCAAACCAAGAATTTCATTATAGCCCTAGTGTTTCAAAACATAAATCCTAGCTTTTGAATCCCTTAAGTTAGCAAGAAAACTACTTCTCCATGAAGGAGGTTATAGAGCAATTAAATAGTAAGAGCTAAAAGCTAAAAAGGAAAACAAAAGGAATCAAAGAGGAAGAAAGAAGAGTGAAGAGAGAGCTTTCTATGGAAACTTAACCTAAACCTTACCCAAAGTAGAATCAATGCCTCAAAATTCCCTCTATTTGTCTTCATACATCATTTAAAAATTGCCAAAAGAGGTCAAATGGGGGTAAAAACAACAAATTATAAAATTTTGAAGCGAAATAAGTTTGCTCGCAATGGCTAGTCATGGCAGGCTTGGATAGTTCCTTGCCTAGGCTTGCTACAATGACTGATGTTTGCTACAACGAGGATGTTCTCTTCAGCCTCGCTATAGCAAGGTATTTTCGCTATAGCGAGGTGTTTCTTCAAATTCTTGGTTACAGCTTCACAAGCTCATTATAGCGATCTAGGCTCGCTACAGCGAGTATTCATTGACTGGTCCTGGCCAAAACTTCTATTTCTTCATTCTTGGAGCTTCCATCATCAGTCAAGATTTGCCCCTAGCTCCTCTCCAAGCTCCATGTATCCTTATCCTTGCTTCCTTACCCCCTTACAAATTACTTGCGAGAATAGTCACAATGCAAAGGAATAAATCACATAGAAAGTTCTCACAAAATTGGGTGCAATTTAAGTAAGGTTCATACCTCATGCAAAAAAAAAGTTGAATTAAATTCTTTCTAAAATTGATGACAATTAAGCATGTTATGAATCTAAATCATCTAGTGTTAGGAGAAACAAACCATCAAGAAATGACATTTTTCAATCATTCACTCTAGGGAATAATATTTGATAGAATCATAAAGAAGGATTAAAAAAAAAAAATTGCTTTGTGCAATCCTTCGAATAGGGAGTCATCTCAACCCATCAAATTGTATTCATCTTAAATAATTGTTTTGCACAATCCTTCAAGTGGGGAGCCATCTCAACCTATCAAATCATGTATATCTCAAATCAAGATTAGGGTAATTTCACCTTAAACCTCAATGGAATGCACTCTGTGCATATAATCCACTATATCTCGTCAACATTACAGTGAGCGGTGTCGTTATGTGATTTAGAAAATGATGAATGGTATTACAACCATAAAAAACCATTTTGGATTTCTTATTTTATGATGTCTTCAAGACCTATAAGGTCAAAATAAATTTTAATATATAAGTTGTAAGATATATTGAAAAGAATTGACATAATTAAAATGTCTAACCTCTAGTGTTTTTTATTTAGATGTTAGACCTTATCAATAATAAATGAATTGAGAAAGAATGAATACTGCTTCAAGGACCTTCTCTACATATGCTATCTTTACATGCATTGTCACTCCTGTCATTTGAATGGTAGAGTCTTGTGCTAATAACATGTTATAAAAAAATGATTAAGAGAACAAACACTAGAGGAGAAGAGAGAATAGTAGTATTGGTAGTTTTATTTAAGGAGCATACAAAAGGCTATTTAAAGTCAAATAGTTAGAGAAACAATATCATATGAAATCATAATATTATTTATCTAATTTAATCATATTTTAATCGAATCAACCAAAGATATGGACATCCATAATCAAATAATATTTCATAACAATTCATTTTTATTGTTCTGTTTCCATTGAGTTGATATTTTTTTTCTATTGTTTGGGCCTTTGTCATCAATTCATTATCTTTATTGTTTTGGATTACATACTTTTTTGTTTTTGCTAAATATATGTATTTGTATTATCAATTGTTCCTTCATGCTTTTGGTTCAACATTTAGTCCTATTAGTCCTTGTTTTCTATTTTATATATATATATATATATATATATATATATCAATTTAGAATATTAAGCTTGCTGTTTTTTTTATTATTGACCTATATCTTCAGGAATTTTGAAGTATCAAAGTTTCCTTTCAACGACTATTTACAAGACTAGCAAATATAATATTTGTTATATTTTGAAGAATTCAAATTTGAATAGATATTTCTGAAATTTTTGCCAACCCATGTAATGTTTAGGTTCCTCTTCAAGAATAAGCTTTTCTCCTACAACCCCTATCAATTCACTCTGAAGTCTCATAGTAGCCGAAAATCCATAAAATCAAGTATTAATCATCTTTATTTCCTTCCTTTGTTATCTCTCATCACTTCAATATGAGGCCAACAACTAATTCAAAGGTTCCTTATATACCTATTACAAATAATGAAAGTGCAAATTGGAGTATTGGAAGAAAAGGCAACTAATTTGTGTATAGGATTCATGAACATGGTAATTCATGGTTGAGAAATAACTCTTCAATAGATACAAAGAAAAATAAAATTCTATTTAACATTGACAAATTCTTCAAACATAAATGTTATGTGGAATTTAGCGATGCTTATGCCATTCTCTGACATTTAATTCATAATCAATATTGTCTCGGGTTTTTCTCATGTGTGAAATCTTTGTTTAAGTTAATATTTTTTTTGTTTTGATTTACTTTTTTTGAATCAATATAAGAGTAGAGCATCTAATAATTGTTATTGAAATGTCAATATGTGGATGTGTAATCTCTTATGTGACACTTGCTTATTAGCTTTCTATTAGGATGCTCTTATCTCTTACATGGCATAAAATAATTGGTTGGAACTTGGAAGCTTCTTATTTATGCACCTTTTGTATTCCCAAGTGTCTCTCACCTCATCATTCAACAACCAATACTAGGATAGGGGACAAATAGATCCATTGTAGGGCATTATGAGTGTAATGATGCAATCGCAAAAGGTGTAGAAGCTACCTTAAATGATTCCTATAAGTGTGGATTTTGGGAACACGAAAGCTGGAATTCCTTCTTTTCCGGTGAATGAGTGGTTTGTGCTTGTAGGGACTCTGATACTTAAGTTAGCATGGTCTAAGTAGTATGTAAAGATTGAAAAAGTGCATACCTGATTTGCCAAATTTGTACTTATAGGGGAAGTTCCCATTGTGAATTCTTTATGTGAGACACCTCGCACCTATATCCACGTCCTGGGATTAGGGTTACATCGGATGATGGGTAAGTGCTTAGAGCTAAGTTGAGGAAGTGCTCCCTGAGTCAGGGTTAGGGCCTATCAAATCAAATCTCTGTCCAGGTCAAGTTTGGATGCTAAGGATAAAGATTAAGCCCAATTGTCTTGTGGGCTTTTGTTCCTAGTCCGTAATAGTGACTTTGATATATGACTAGGCTTAGTCCAATGTTGAGTTCACAAGTGGTTGTGGTTTGGGAGGTTCTGGAATGAGTGTATAGACTCCAAGTTTCGTCCTTTACCCCTACTTATTTTCCTCCATTCTTGCCCCTTAGTTTTCTTGACCTTGAGGGTGGAAGTAGGAACTCGAAGAAAGAAGCTATCACCATTTTTCTTTCCTGGTAATTTATTTTGTCTTCACGATGTCGAACACAAATATATCAAAATCTAGAATCCTCTCCGAGCAGGAAAAGGAAACAATGTTTCAATTTCAAAAATTTGTTCCCTGGAGATGTTTTTTCAACTTTCTCCTTACACAACAAATCCAAATGCCCACTTCTCTTGCTAAACTGTGGCATTCTGAGGAAATCATTTTAAGCTTTTAAAAAGACATGAATGCTCTCGATGTCTCTTGTGAAATGATGCATTGCGACCTTTATGTATCTTCTCATTCGCACTCAAAGGCTATTCTATTTGTCCAAATGCTTCAAACACCTTTGTCTCTATTGTGCAACCATCATTTGACTATGGAGAAGTCACGAGATAGAGGATTAAATCGTGATCTCTTAATACATTTTATAACCTGAAAATCTTCAACCAAGATCTCTCGAGTTTCAGAAACTTGGAGTGTAGAAGCGTAGGTTAGATTAGCTTAGAATTCAAGGATAAGTTTCTTAAAGGGGCAGTTGTTCATGGAATGACTTTTCATTCCTGAGAATACTATTCCACGAATAACTTTCTTGAGAATGCAATATAGAGACGTTTGGTGTGAAAACCAAATACCAAGTGGCATTCCTGGGAATATGATATATTTTTCCAAAAATCACAATGACAAAATGGTGTCGACTGACAGTGGTCTGGCCTTGATCGACAATGGTTCAATGTTGTTCAGTAGAGATTCAGTGCTTATCCACCCTGTTCTAGCTCCGATTGATGGTGGTCTAGCCCAGATTGATAGTGGTCTAGTGTTAATCAATGATGGCTCAACTTCAATCAGCAAATATTTGGTCCTTTCAATAGTGGTCTGGTGTTGTCAGGAATGGTTTGACGCTGATAGTTGGTCATCTAGTCTTGATCGACTGTGATTTAACCTCGATTGGCAATGGTTTGGCATCTACTGGTGGTGGACTAGCGTCTGCAAGTTGTGGCTCTATGTTGATTGGAGGTGGCCTGACATCGAACGGCGGTAGTTTAACATTGGAGGACAGTAGTCAAGCGATTGTGGCATTTTTTCAAGGTTTCGAGTCAACAAGCAATTTATTCATTCATATTTTGAGACATTCTCTTCTCAACATTCCTATAGTGGACAGTGAAAATAAAAATGGGCTCATTTTCTTTCATGAGAATGCAACTTTCTTAGGAATATATTTTCTATTTACAAATCAAACATGGGAATCTTTTATTCCCATATATAGATTCCTAAGAATATTAAATCGGGATGGCAAAAGGGCAGATTAGGATGGATTTTACCTCAACTTGACCCCACCCCACACCTTATTATTTTAGTCTAAACCTGCCCTCCTTGACCTGTAGGTTTTAAAAATTAAAATCCATACTCATCCCCTTTGCGTTGCTATTTTTTTTAAAAAAATTATAAAATTATTGTAAAACCTAAGTGTGTGTGTGTATATATATATATATATATATATATATATAATTTATAAATGGATATAGGGTGGGTTGGGATGAATTCACCCCTGCACATAAAACCCACCCCAATATGGGTGGGTTCAATCGAATTAGGTAAGGGTTGGTACCTACCGAACCAGTAGCAATTGTCATTCCTAATATTAAAATATTCCACGAACCATGTGCCCTTAAAGGAAAACTTGATGGATTGGATAAGGACTTATGTATCATGTTAAGTGTTAATCAAACTGGAAGGTTTTGATTACCAATTGAGCTACCAACATAAGCCAATGGTTAAGATTTTATTAGAGAGAGTTTTGATTTTCAAATAAAATAAAATAGTTATTCTATATAAATAAAATTTGAACGTTCCTCCTCAATAATTTCCTCTCTTCCTTTTTAATAGTAGTTCTTCATATTCATTATCTCCTTGAGATCATTTTTACCAGACAATTATTCAATCTCATTACAAAGTCATTTTAAATAATTATTATATTTTTCTTTCATATATTCTGAATATATATGTCAAAACTTCCTACATGTGAGACATCTTCAATAACTAGGCAAATTTGTTCGAATACTAGAGAGAGTAGTATCGAAATAATGAATTCTACAAATCGTGTTAGTAAAAATCGGCCCATCTTTTTGGATACCAATAGTAATCATAATCTTTTTTGTGTCCAATACACCAATTCAGCATTGGAACTATATCATTGCTCAAAAATAAGTTTAATTGCTCTAGAGATCCTTATAGTTTTACTCAATTTTCAATTAAATCCCTATAATATTAAAAATTTATAATTAAATCTCTATCATTTACCAAAATTTTCAATCAAGTTTGTATAGTTAACAATTTGTATTCAAGTCAGCACACAATACAAATAATTTCAATTAAATTTTATAGCTTAAAACCCTATAGCTTAAAACCCTGGTGATCAAGTCCATACAGTTTTGTACGAACTTGATTGAAGTTTGTGCATCTTAAGGACTTGATTGAAGACTTATGTACAATTTAGAAACTTGACTTCAGATTTTAAAACTATAAGGACCTTATTAAAAAAATTTATACAGTATAAGAACTTGAATACATACTTTAAATTATAAGGAGCTAAATAAAAATTGAGGGAAACTATAGAGTAATTAAACCTCAAAAATACAAATTAAAGTTAGCTATAATAAGCTAAATAGTGAATTTAGAAGTTCTGCTAAACTAGGGGCTTGCATTCTGGATTGACCATTTGGCCATCACAAGCTATTGAAATTTCGATATGCAAGAACCAGAAAGAGGACCAATTACAATAAGGACAAGTTCGGTAACTACACAACCAATGAATCAAGAACCAACAGACTTCCCAGTAAAGTTAGTAGGATGGTCAGTAACATTTTGTCCATGGTGGCATATCATGTAACTGATCAAATATAAATATCTAATGAAAACTGCCCCCTTGTGACACTTAAAAAAAATATATATGGATGTGATCCACTCTCCAATGCACAAATTTCAAACCAAATTCCAAAAAGAAAATAATAGAAAAGAGAGAATTTCTTCCTCATAGCATTATACAGGGATACACAGCAGGTCTTTCACCTACCAAGGGTGAGCAACCATTAATCATGAAGAGCTAACCTAGTTCTCAAATATCTAGATCAACTGGAAACATGTATAGTGATGTCGGAATCCAAGATGCAGACAGTAACAAGCTAGTAAAACTTATGAATAACATGTCATTTTTAGTTGTTTGAATTTCACATGGATCCAAAGAACTGTTCCAGGGAAGGAGCGTTGAACACATTAGCAGCAGTTCGTTCGGTTCTAAAAGGAGAGACATGAAGTTGATACTTGATAAATCTCTGCAACATCACAGATGTTAGTCATTAGATGACATGAATTAGGGTGATACTTTAGCCCCAGAAACAGATAACAAAATGGCATTACGGAAATCATATCAGAGCATGAACTTGATAATTGCTTAATATAGTAAAGATTATGTTGTAACATACAGCTAGCTGAGAGATAATTTCCGGATTTGAGTCGATATGCCAATCTGGCTCCAATTGCCGAACAAATGATGAACGTCCATGCTCCGTGCTACAGAAGAGGACCTGCATATAGGTACAACAGGAGAAAGTAGATAGAAGGAAGCTATTAAGATTGGTTTATCTAACTCCCGGATATTTACAGCATTCATAAGACACGGAAGATGCGAAGCAAATTAGAATCCTGTTAGTGAATATACATTGTGAAAACATGATTGTGAAATTTCTCCAATCAATTTGCTAGTTTGATGCGTCAAATATACCAATAAAAAAGTTTTACTTTCCCATGCAACACAAGAAAGTCACAACCTGTGGGATCAAATACTTGAGGATTTCAGGCTTCAAGACTTCCTAAAAACAGAACTAAGAAACCGCAGCAAATGACAACGGACAAATAAGACCTAGACGTTACCATTAAAGAGTCCCCTTATTCATTCTGACCTTTGTTTTCTAGACCAGTATCCTACATTGAATTTGCCTTCAGTCTTCCCAACATGTATCAAATTCTTGTGGGAGTAACCAGTATATAAATTAGAATAAATGTCCTTTAGGCCATCTTCGACCAAGATTTGTTCATATTAAAAGGTCAAATACAAATTTCAATCAGAGTGTTCACTGTCAGAACCAATGTTAACACATTTTTAAATATAAGTGAACATTCTTATGCTGCCCATCAATATGTATCGTTCACATAAATGAACGTCCTCATAAAAAGACTTGCGGATAGGTGAACATAGCAGTCACAATGCCCAACAATGCCACAGAAAGAAGATAGTAAAGTTCTACAAAGAATAAAAGTGTGTAAACTTTGCAAAAGAGCATATTTAGATACCTTGTCCTTGACCAAGCCACCCGAAGTGAATACCCCAGCATCTTCTAGTGCAACAAGAACTCTTTTCTGCAGAAATAATGACAAAAATATATATATATATAAGTTTTTGAAGATGCAATATATAACAACTGAGCAGCAACAAGAAAACATTAAGCTAGCATCTAATATCGACAGCAGTAAGAAATGTACACTCTCAACAAGTTCAAATTAGTAACTCCAAGATAGAAAAAGCTAGTTATATAATATTTGCTGAATGGTGGGATGGATAAGCTTGTCAAAGTCAAAATCATGGGATAATAAAATTACCTATTGAAGTTTCATACATCCACTGTTAGATCAACAAGTGCAAGCATACCAGTACCACAGACTAGGACTCCAAGGGTAGAAGTTAACATATTAGTTCATTTCCAGAAATTTTTTGTTACAAAAAATTATTTTGATCAACTAGGTAAGAAGGGAACAGTAAGTTGCATACAATGTGCACAGTTTATCATAATTTCGTTAAGATCATCAGATAAGATATGATGATGGACAAATGATATAGACAAATGACACACCTCGCTTTCATCATCCAGAACTTGTTCCATGAGATATAAATCACAAAATTTTGTTATTTCCAACAATACTTCCAGCACAGAGGACCTCACAGTTGCTTGTTCCTGTAAAGAACAGAATGAACCACACTGATATATTGTTCACATCAACGTCTAAAACAGAAATGCGAAAAATAGACAATCTCAACACCTGAAGCTCCTCTGGACTACTTTCCACTAGGATCACTCCAAGAAGGCGACAAGTAACCTGCATACAACACAGAATATAGCATAAAATTAAGTATTACCTGGCTTGAAACATTGACCATACCAATTTGTCACAACTAACAACTCAAAACTTAAATTCTAACTGTTCTTCATGCCATCACATATCTATGTTGCACAGAGTCAGGTGGGCAGCATATCTTATTCTTGTTTACCACCAAAAAGAACAATAGTAGTATCTTATCAAAGTATATGATATGTTGGAAGTCAAGTTATTACTAATGCAACTCATGACAGATTACTATGGTCAATAACACCATAACGAAATATCTTTTTAAAAAAGATCAAAATAGAACACCGATGTAGGTCCTTGTTAAGACACAGTAACAAATGTTACTAGAAAGGAAAGACAGCGTATAAAGGAGGGGATAAAAAAACCCTAACTAGAAAGATAAAGGGATCCTGTCAATGCAATAAAGCACAGCAATTGCTCTCTACATATATCAAGTCAGGGGTATGTTTCATTACCTTTCTTCCTTCACTCAACCTCTGCCTAACAATCTGGCCCAAGGTTGGCTGGAAAAACGAGACAAAGAAGAAAGCTAAGAATCGTGAACCGATCATACATAAAAGCAATCAAACTCAACCCCAGGAGAAGCAAATCTACCTTGACAGGCTGAAAGAACTCATCAACAGCATTTTGTGCCCTCAAGTCCTCTGATATTGAACAACCCCCAGAAGGACCTATTGAGGCATTTGAATGTGCATTGTTTCCAGGACTGCTGCTGGAAGAAGCAGCTTGCCGTTTTCGTTGCCTGCGCTGAGGCCCTGCAGGTGATCTCAACAGCCTCCAGGTGAAAAAGATCGCAACAGCAAGGCCCGCAACTGCCCCGAT
This sequence comes from Dalbergia cultrata, assembly GCA_031216105.1. NCBI lineage: Eukaryota > Viridiplantae > Streptophyta > Magnoliopsida > Fabales > Fabaceae > Dalbergia > Dalbergia cultrata. Next base: position 13,003,378 of record CM062345.1, read on the forward strand.
AGAGTGTGAATCCTAGTACCAAGTTAAGCATAATGAGGATCCAACAAAGATAGTAGTTGCTTCATATATAAATAGCCCCACTTCCCAAAATAATAATAATAATAATTCTTGCATCATTGCAAGAGGTATACATAAGTAATATTTTTCGTATAATGAGTATATTTATGTTTTGCTCTTGTGTACGTAAGTAATATTAAGTTATTGATATTCAGATAAAAAAAAGTCAATAATCATTTTAATTCCTAATTTTACATGAATAAATTATTTTAATCCCTAATTTTTAAAATAAATTAATTCTTAACATTAAAAAATGATAATAATAATAATAATAATAATTCTTGCATCATTGCAAGAGATATACTCCAATTAAAATACTATGCACTCAATGACACACAGGAATTGAAACAAGTCCTGCATACATTTTTATTTTTTCCAACATCCCATGATACAAAAAAAGAATTGCATTATTCAGTAAAGTCACACCTATGAAATAGAGACACCAGTTTTCTATAGTCCATCTACGATTCACAAAAACAGGTCTAGCAAATATGCAATGCAAAATTGACATAATGATGATTATTACCATTGTTATCAACAAAGAAGCAACCAAAACATCATATTTTCCATTTAGACAATAAAAACACAAGCAGAAAAATGAAAAAAATGTAACCCCTACAATATACTATCTCACTTTTCTTTGCCCTATTGACACTCATTTCACAATCATCTAAGGGTATGCGTGGATTGATGGAAATGGAGGGAATGAAAGGGGGTGGAGTGAATGGAGGAGGATGGAATAAATTCCATCCAATTCCGTCACCTCTTCTTGTTCTCCTACCCCAATTTGGAAGGAATAGAATAGAATCCATTGTTTTTTTTTTTCACTCAAAATTATCATCATTCCATTCTTACCATCTAAGTATCCAAACAATAGAGGGTGGAATAATTATGCCACTCCTCTCTGTTCTATTCCACTCCACTACTTTCCACCAATCCAAACAATACCATAGTGCCTCTAAACCTTAGGGTATGATTGGGAGATGAAAACATGGGGGAGTGGCAGGGGATGGGAGGGACAATCATACAAAAAATGTTTGGGAGTTGTAGTACATAATGGAATAAAATAATCAAGACGGGAGTCGAAGTCCCTCCTTTCCTATAAAACTCTTAACACTTATTGTCCCTCCAATTTGATGGGATTAGGAGGGACACAAAAATAATAATTTTCCAAACATAATTAATTTATTATTTTAGCCTCACACAAATACAAATATGTCATTATTTATATTACATAAATGGATAAAATTGGAAAAACTCTTTCCTTTCCATTCCTTGACACTACGAAACAAGAACAAGAACAGGAAGACTCCTCTCTCGTTCTCTACTAAGCTCCCAAACAAAAGAGTGGCACATTTCTATCCACTCCCCTCCTTCCTTCCCCCTTCTAGTCTATTATAAGTCATTCCCTTCCATCATTAATAAAACTCCCAATAATAGCCTAAACCTTTAAGCTAAGTTTCATTTTTATCACCACACAGAAAACCCAAATCTTAAAAAAAAAAAAAAAAAAAAAATCAAAACTCTCTGTTTGAGTTGAGAAATATAATATCCCCTGTCAACAATAACAAGAACAATAACCAACAAACAAAAATAAAAATATAAAAAAAACTCCTAATTCACACAATAGCACGAAAACAAGAAAGAAAAGCCACAAGCTTTTAGAAGCAAGGGTTGAGAGGAAGGAAGGAAAAAAAGAAGAAGATGAAATTGTTTGAAGAATGATGAGATCGAGGGAGGAACAAAAGAGTACGAGGTTGTGGAGAGAGAGGAGATCGGAAATCTTGAGGGTGAGGCGCTTGATGAGCTGCAACAACTCATCCTTCGAGGTGTCCGCCATCGAATGGAATGGAAACAACAACAACAACAACAACGAGACGCTGTTCCTTTTTCTTTTTTTTTTTTTCCCCCTGTCGTTGCGGTGAGAGTGAGACAAGATCTGAGAAGACCTCTCCCTCTCTCTCAGATTCTAGGAGCTTTGTTTTCCTTGCTGCTCCATCATCGTCGCCATTCTCTCTCACGCTGCCTGGTCGGTCTGCAACGAAAGTTCCCGAATGCGAAGCACGGACGGAGCTTCGTTTTTTCTTGTTGATTTTTTTTTTTTTTCCGTGTCAACGATGCCACCCTCTGAGATGACCTATACGCCTCTGACACAAAAGAAAAAATACAATGAAGAAATAATTATTGAAATAATTAATTAAATATCTTTAATCACACACACACAAAATGGGTGAATAATACAATTAACTATAATTATTATGCTCGACTCACTGGTCAACTAGGATAAAGCATTGAATCACTACAAATTGAACCTAATATAATTAAATTAGTATATGAAAATATGAACTAATACAACTAAATATGTCATATATAAAAATAAGGGTTAAAAATCTTTTTGATCCCCGAAAATTTTGTGAGTTTTGATTTTGGTCATTGAAATTTTTTTTTAAATTATTTAGTTTTAGCCCCTAGAATTAATTAAATTTTGAGTTGGATAACAAAAAGACTTATCAAATTCTATATGGTTGTTAGTAGTCGTATGTGTCATGTCATCATCTTATATATAAAATCCTTACTTAATAACTTATTTTATAGCAAGGTTTTGACACATATAGTTATAATATACCACGTGCGATTAGTGACTACCACACAGGACTAGATAACATGATTTTTTTTTACTCAACTTAATATTTAATAGAGACAAACTAATTTTAAGGACTAAAATCAAAGTGTTTTGAAAATATTTGGATCAAATCAAACATTTTTTTTTTTCAGGAATCAAAATCAAATCTTGTTAATTTTTCAGGGATGAAAAAAGTATTTAAGCCTAAAACAATGGAACATTAATAAGATAGATGGTTGGCCTAGTAGCAATATAGCCACATCGCTCCCTAAACGCAATGCTTCAAATATGTAATTAAATTTAAGAATTTTTTCACAGTCCAATTATAACTGTGCAAACAACCTTTGAAATTTGACTAAATTACACTTAGTACAAAATTGCAATCAATTGTATTGAATTTAAATAACAAATAAAAACTACTATTTAATATAATTTTCAATATACTTATATATGTGTAGTACATAGTATAGTATATGATGAAATGTTAAAATATTTTTTTAAAAAATAGTGTTATATATTTACCCCGTAAAAATTTATTAACTGGGATAAATATATTTTGGTTCTTAAAAAAATTATTTAATTTTGGTCTAAATATTTCTAAAACTACTCGATTTCAGTCTTTTTGCATATGATTATTGGATGTTATATAGGATTAAAAGACATAATCTTCCACTAGCAATTCAACATCTAGCGTATGTTTTGATCAATGGTAAATAGTGGAGCGAAACAGGGTAAAATAAAATGAAGTGGAGCGAAGTGATATAACTATTCCACTCAATTGTTTGGATATATCAATGGAATGGGGGAGTGGCTATTGCCACTCCTAAATAGACATTGCCACTCCTAATTGTAGTGGTTTTTAATTGATTTCTCTAAAATACCCTTTCTATTAAAAGTACTAATAATTAATTTTTTTAATATAATTATTTATATCTAAATATTGACTGATTTTTTTAAAAAAATTTCATGCAATAATTATCTAAATATTATAATAATGACTATTTCTTTTTAAAATATTAATTAAAATTTAATAACATTTGAGACATATTAACAAATTGTAATATACAAACAACGTAAACTCAATTTAATAAAAAAAAACAACGTAACTAAAAAGCATCTAATGGACACTATGCACACAAAATCTTTTGGTGTTGATATAATTAAAAAATATATTAAAGAAACATATGATTCCAAATTTATTTCTATTAACAATAATTTTATTGTATTGTTTTGTTCTTTAGTTCTTTTTATTTTAAATAATCTAACTTCATACATTAAATTAATTTTTATTACTTGTTTTCTTTTATATCATGTCGTAATTATGATTAATTATTATTTTTATTGTTAATTATTTTTACTTATTATTACTTTTAGGAATTTACTGTTAGACTATTTAATCCAATTAATAAAGTGCTTTAACTATCATATGTAGGACAATTTCAGCACACCATAATATAACAAAGGGACACTTTGATAAAGCTTATGGGTGTTATATTTTTGTTTGATTAAACTTGAAAAGTTAATTAAATTTTATTTTATTATATTCTCTAATTCTTGTTAATCATTATGTTAAAATTAATAGTTTCTTGTGCTGAGTTGAAAGTTTAGTTATTGTTATTTTTATTTAGTATTAATTAGTAATATTTAAATGATAATAGATAATTTTTTAAATATATTTTTATCAGGAAATTGAAAAATTAAAAGAATCCTAATGTCCAAAATATATAAAAATACAATCTCAGAAATTAAAACAAAAATTCTTGGAATATCACAAAATAGAGATATAAATAGTTATCTTACTTTGTATGCCTCAAAGACTTATTATATTTCAAAATTGGTAAACTAAAAAATTTAATATTAATTAGCATAATTATAATGTATAATTTGAAATATGAGAGTGGCACTAGACAAGAATGAAACAAGACTTTTAACTCTTAATCAAGGATAGTTTTGGAATATACATAAATAAAAGTATTAAGTGTGGAGTGGCAATAGACATTTAAGAGTGGCAATAGCCTCTCCCATGAAATGGAGCAAAATTCTTATAATTATAAGCTTTTTATTCCTATAATATCCTTGAGTTAGAGTAGAGTAATATTAATAATAGGGATAGAATAATAATTTTATTTAATCTAGCACCTCATTCTATTTCATTACATCCCATTTTGCTCAATTTGGAAGGGAAGAAAAAATAGAAAGGGATGGTGGAATTAGATAGAATGGACTTCATCCATCTCCATTTCACTCCATCCAACTTTAATATATCTAAACAAATGGATCTAATCAATATTCCAATACACTTCATTCTACTCCACCTAGCTCCATCAATCCAAAGATGCCCCTAATATAGATAGTTTAATGATAGGGAATAAGACCAAACAATTTTACAATTGTTTGAACTAAAATAAAACAAACAAAAAAAATCATTATGCTTTAGCCATCGGCTCAATACAATGACATATATACAGTCCACCTCCTGTTTCTATGCTAATTATTGTTATGGAGTCGGTTGAACTATTGTTTTCATTATAGTTATGTATTTAAATATTAAAGTGTTTTATATTAGCTACATTTATATTTATCTACTATTCTTGTTGTTCCATGTGGATTGTAAGTGGAGATTCATTCACTGAGTTTTGATGAACTCACCCTTCTTTTTTCCTCTCCTACAGATACAACTAGTGGTTTAGTTGCACCACAGGATCCTCCCCAATAGTTTTGTAGCATTCTTTAAGTGAGATTCACTTCGAAGTGAAGCTTGCTATAGGTTCATGTAGTTATAGTAGTGCTCTAGTAATTGTGTAAGTAGGATCTAAAACATGCATAATATTATTTTATTTATTTTCTGAACTTCAATTATTTTATTAATTATGTTTGACTTCGGCCCAAATTATAGTCATTATGCAGTTTTATATTCAGAATTTATGTTTTGAAAACATTTACAGAATTATGGAATTTAGATAAATTGAGAAATTTGAAATATATATTTCATTATTTACGTATTAAACATCGCGTTATCGTGACTTAGTGAGGACCCAATCTTTCACACGCCGGTCACATTTCCTACGTTAAGTCGTGACAACTGACCAGATATCGTAGTCAATCTATATGCTCCTTCGCCAAGGACCTGAGAGATAAGATAAGGGCTTTCCCAATTGGCAACCAACTTCCCTTCACTTGGTGGAGGAGGTCTGATGTCTTCCTTTCAGAGAACCATGTAGCCTTTCAAAAAATGGCAAGGTATGGCTCTCTCATTATATCTTCTGGTAATTCTTTGCATTAGCTCTTCTTTAATACGAGTTGCTTCCCACACTTCATCAATATAGTTGAGTTCCATCCTCATGTTTTCATGGTTGTTGTCTTCCAAATAAGATTCAACTTAGAAGCTGGGTTCTCTTATTTCTATTGGGATAACCACATCCATGTAGTGAGAAAGTCAGAACAGTGTCTTTCTTCTTGTTGATTGCAACGTTGTTCCATAGGGCCATAGAACACTGCCCAACTTGTTAAACCAAGCTCCTTTGGTTTGATCTAGCCTCTTATTCAGACCTTTCAAGATTACCTTGTCGGCGGCTTTAACTTGCCCATTAGCTTGCGGTTGTTCTACCGAAGTGAAGTGGTGCTTTATCTTCAAATCTTCTGGAAATTTTTTGAATTTTCTATCTACAAATTAGGTTTGCTTATATGTGACAACAGAATTTGAAATTTCAAACCTTGCAATAATATTTTTCTAAATAATTTTTCTACATTGAGCTGCTGTAATGGTGGAAAGGGGTTTAGCCTTAATCCACTTAGTAAAATAGTCAACAGCAATGACCATGTACTTTACTTGTCCTGGGGCTTTAGGGAATGGTTCTAGGCTATCAACTCCCATTTGGCGAATGATCAGGAATCGAAACCATCTCATCAGGATAGGGCGATGTGGAAGTGGCTGTGTTGCACTTCTTACAGGTCCTTACATGCTCGGCTACATCCTTTTGGAGCGTGGGCCAAAAATATCCTGCTCGTTGAACTTTTAGGGCGCGGTTAGACCTTTAGTGTGGCTTCCACTTGATCTTTCATGGAATTCCGCTAACACGTAATTGGCTTGGTCTTCATTCAACCACTTCAGTAACCGCTATGAGAAGCTCCTTTTGCACAACTTCCCATTGATCATTGTGTAGAATAGAGCTTCTTTGCTATAGCTTGGACTTCTTCCTTAGGCAATTTTCTTGAGGTTAGATATTCCTCAATCAGTGTTTTCCAGCTAACGGCTTCTGATATCCGAGCCACAAGGTTATATTCCGAGATGGATGGCTTCCATAGTGTTTCCTGTATGAGACTCTTATTTAACATTCTTGGTTCAGTGCTAGCCAGTTTTGACAGTAGTCTGTCGTTGCATTATTTATCCAAGGGAAATGCTTCATTTCAACATTTTTGAATTTTTCAAACATGACCTTTTATTTTAAGCATGTACTTTCTTAAGGCTTTGTCCTAAGCATTATAGCTTCCTCTAATATGAGAGATAACAACTTGGGAATTGTTGCACACGGTCAATTTTTGTATTTCCATATCCTTTTCGAAATTGCACTGTCAGAGGAGTTCCTCTACATTATGTAGACGATCTTGCAAAACATGGAGTTAAAACTTGTTTTCTTGCAGTATTTCTTCAGCTTCACTAGCTTGGGCTCTTTCTTGATGACCTTGGTTGTCTCGCCTTCTTTCGGTCTATCGTTCCAAATTTTGAACCTACACCATGTGATCTTGCAAGAGTTAGAGAACTTCTTGGTATGCTGAATCCCTTTCAAGCGAGATGTGAACTCGTGAAACCACTGGTTCGATGGTGGTTCTCGGGGGATCAAGTTGAGGTTCTCTGTTTGGAGGTTTGTTTTCTTGATGTTGTTTGGTGTGCTTCTAGTCCCAGACTTCAAATATGAGGTTTCTTGGCCATCAATCAGTTGCCACTTATCTGGTATTGAAGGGTTCCTTAATGCTGCATTATAATCTTGTGTATGGGCCATCTCGTCCTAAGAAGACAAGGAAAAGAAAAAACTAGTAACTGTGTTCCCGGCAATAGCACTAATGTTTGCACCTGGTACAGATCTGCTGTATGGAGTATGAAGCACACAAGCTATGAACAGATGATTTTGGATTTCCGAGATGGTGGAACTTGGATTTCTGAGATGCGAATCTTTGGCATTCGAGGTAAAGCAAAAAGGGTGGAGTAACTGCAAGCACTCCGACGCTCAAGTCACTGTCACTCTTGGGTGTTTTAGGTGCCAAGATAGATTTCATACCTTTTAACAAGTTTCGACGTCATATTTATCAGGGAGATCTAGAAACCCTCATTGTTCGACACAGTTTTAATAAGAGGGTTTTCGAGATTCGGCCCATAACAAAAATATAACGCAATTTAATACCTTTTTTATTGCTAAAATGAATGATTGCTTGAGAATAAAAAATTAGATGTCATTAATTGTAAAATAAGTAAAAAGCACTATTGGGTTAATAACTTTCTTTTCTAAATCTAAAATTTAGATTTTGTTCAATGAGAATTTTTAACATTTTGTGTGAACATTAAATAATTAGCTAATTATTTTTTTTTATAATTTACCGTGCAATACAAGGCGTTATGCAAGTAATAATAAATTAAATGGCTTTAATCGAGAGTGTTAGCTCCACAAATTTCACCCACTAAGAGTCAAGATGGCACCAACAAATGCCAAAGACACATGGAATTCTTTTTTCTTTTGTTTTTGGGTCATGAGGAAATTTTCTTTTTTTCTTTTTCATTTTTTGGTCTAAAGAGAAAAAATGTTAAAGAGCAAAAATATTCTTGTATGAACACAAGTCTTTACACTCAATTATTTACGGGTTCCACCACTTTTATTGTGAATGTATGTAAATGTGAGGTAGTAGACTTGTGTTTATGTAAAAGTTTTTCTAAAGAGTAAAAGCAAGTGTTTCTTTTTCCTTATTTTATGGTCATAGTAGACAAGAACATTTATTCGTTTGATCATAGTAAAGACAAGAGTTTACTTTTTGGTCTGATAGATACTAGAGTTGAAATTGCAATACCAGGATGGACCTATGTCATTGGGCCCCATTCGTGGAGCTTGTTTTATGGGCTACTAGTACATACTTATGGACCATACCCCATATTATTCGGCCTCGAATACTCTTTCGGGCTTATTGCATGCAGTTTGTCAAGGCTTGGCTATAGTTTTCAGTTTCTCAAAATGGCTGACGTGTGAGAAAAAAAATTGTTCCGTTGCCGGGACTCGAACCCGGGTCTCTCGGGTGAGAGCCGAGTATCCTAACCCACTAGACTACAACGGAGCTTGTAATCTAAACTGTAAATTTTATAGTTATTAGGAGTTTAGCGTCGACTGACCTATGCAAATTAACACAAATTATTGATAGTAGGAACTTACTAAGCCTCAATAACCACATAAAAGCTGAAGCAGGCATGCATCGTATGTCTTCATACCTACAAATGTGCATTTAGCTTTTTAGCAAGCACATTGGCTTAGGTGCACTAGCAACGTTAATGGCTCGTATCTTGGCTGCCAGGATTTACTTTCTTTTTTTGGTATCATTTTTTTATTGCAACAATTTGTCTACAAAAGCTGAACAACCATGTAGGCTCTTCTAATATGAGTGAATGGAATTTTGTTTCTAATTCTTGATGTGTGTTGCGCCTTGTGTAACTGAGATAAAGTATTGTTAGTGTTCCTGATTTCATTGCAGCTAATGATAATATAAATAATGGCGGTATAGCATTAATTCAAATTTATTTACAATGGTTGCAATGGCAGAATCGTACTTTGCTAGTTTTGGTTAGTGGAGTTGGTAAAGGATCTGCTGCATTCTGCCAGCTTTCCCTTAAGGTTGCGGCAGTTTTTATTAGTACTATATTGGACGCTTCTTCTTGTCACCATAAAAATCACCATGTTACTCGTACGATGTCAGATCTTTCTTTTATAATTTTATATTTATATATATTTATTTTGGTCATGAACACTTGAGATACCATACACAAGTGATTCATTTATAAACTGTTATCAACCAGATGTCTTGCCAAAGGTACATGAAGATATTCCCCATAGAATGGGGCCAGATACACTAATGAATGAGCGGTGTAATCATTGAATTAGCTAACCTTTCTGTGAATTAAGAATGACAAAATGAAATAGGAAACCCCTATTATCAAAACGTTTGAAATATACCTCAAATGATGCCTGCCTAGGCATCATCATGCTGTTTCTGTAGAGCCTATACATTGTGGTTATTAGAGTGAAGTAATTTATCTTCCTCGTTTGGCATGTCATTGATTGAGAGCTGTATATGTGATTTGGAATTCATCTTGTTCCACTCATTTTCTACGCGGAAAAAGATCCATTGGAAACGCCGGAAGATCTCCAAGGTGCCGATTGTGAATACGGTGAGATGATTATGGCGAAGATGGGCAGAGAGCTTGTACGTCCATGTGCAACGCAAAACCAGATTGCTTCCAATCACCCAAATGTAAACCTGCAAACCCAGGTACATATATGTATATAAAGCATAAGCTACTTCAGGACACTGATGAACATATATTATTCTATTTAGGTTCACGTATTCGGAAAATCAGTTACAATAACATTGATAAGATTTTAAGAATATAAAGCGTTAGAAAAGGTTAACATCATGAATATAATTTACATGCAAGGAACTGTGCTAGGAACACTTCATGACTTAGTAAAGGTGTTGGAGCTACAAGGTGAGAAGTCTCAACAAAAAAATCATGTTATCAATTTTTAAGGGCAAAAACAGAACAGTCCAATTAATCCTTACCCATCTCCTTCCATGCAACAGATGTGAGACCAAATGAGGCTTGTTGAACTTGAATAGTCGAGTGAAACCACTGGCAAAAGAGAAGGGGAGATATATCAGAGTATACAAGAAACTATTCACATCTAACAAATGAAATACGATATCTAACTAGGCTCTCGAGCAAGATTCAACACATGAAAAATTTGGCAGATCAATTTAATGGATGCCATATATATGTCATTAGACTCCTAGATTAGTTTTAAAATTTTTAACACCACAGCTCCTCCAATACCTCATCCAAAATAAACAACAAATAAACAACTAGGACCGCAAATCACATGATCAAGACTCTGATAACATATAAAACAAAATCACCATACAAACACAAATAAGCTATATATGCATCTGACCATCTGCACAGAAACAGCTGGTTGCAATGAAAACCTCACTTGTGCACAGAAATGTAAAATATGTAATCACCACATGACTTCAAACCACAAGCATGTCATACTAGAGACCAACAGGAATTTGGATGGATGCTTAGCCCATTTCTGGCACGAAATAAAATTGCATTGAGCAAATAAAAGCAATTCTTCCAGTTTAAAGGTCTTTGGCCAAGATATAATATCATTTTTATCTGACTAAAGGATCCATATTTCAGCAGTTAGAAAAGAAGCCAAGTTCCAAATATACAATCAAAGGTGCATGGTAGGACAAGTATTAAAGGTACCTCAAGTCCCAATCTCGAGTCACATCCCAGTAGAAAGAGTATAATGAATTCACAACACTTGACATAAGCCAGAGGGGCCTGTAAAAATTTGTCCACTTTTCAGGGAAGACGTGATACTTGAGGGCAGAAAGAAATATCACTGGCACGGCGGTCGAATATTTTAAAGCTGAAACCATAAGCATGAGAGTGAATCCTTTGCAAAGAAGTAAAAACATCTTTGTTTTATATTTATTGAGAATAGATAAAGGAAGCGGTTAAAATACACACAATAACCGATAGTTACAAAAACAAAATGGTCCACAAAATTAAACCCGACTGATAGGTACTGGTATTAGAGATAGGTGTTAGGGTGGGGGAGCCCAATAGGGGAGATATAACCAACGGGCTAAGTGAGAGCACCATATCACTAGGCCGGACACTACATCTTGACCCAAAACCTTAAGACAACGAGTTATGACTCCTCCCATATTATATATTATTCACTTAGTTTATTCTCAACCAATGTGGGACTTTACCTCTCACATTTAACTCCACCCCCTCAGGTGTAAAACCCACCACATTACTCCCCTATCAGCCAAACTGCTCTTCCCAGCACCTGCCATCCGCATTATGTGCCTTTTCAGGAACCTAGCCCAACCTTTGCTCTTCTACCATTGCTGGGGTGAGAGAGCCCAACAGGAGAATATACAATTAATGGGCTAAGTGAGAGTATCACACCACCGGACCCAACGCCACATTTTGACCAAAAATCTTAAGACAATGAATCACGGCTCCTCCTACATTATATACTACTCACTTAGTCTACTCTCAACTAATGTGGGAGTTTACCTCTCACACTTAACTCCAACAATAGGGGGAAAATTGTATATTGCTATAATCACAGCTGTAATCCAATGAGGAACCAGTCCAAGAAACAAATCAACAGCAAAGTATTCTGAGCAGTTTGAGGGGCTTGGCTGGCATCTCCCACTCCTTCCAACTAATTTCCTACCTCCACATTCGCTAACTAGTCACTCCCAGTATAGATATCCATGATTCCAAATCCACAAAATTCTGTCTCCTCATTCCTTTCAGCAGTTAGTTATGCACAGTGTGCCCCTCATTATTTTTTCATTTGCCTCTCCCATAGTCTCATGATTTCCTCTCCTTTTCTACACTTGGATTATTCAAGGGACGGGGTACCTAACAATATTGTTAGGATTGTTAGGGATCCTAACAATAGAACAACGACTAAGCATTGTCTCACTCGATTGGCTACATGGGTCGCACCTTAGTGCCCGGTAATAAATCATACTTACGTTCATACCATTAAAATCTAAATCATAGTGTCCTAGCAATGACTGTTTCAAGTTCTTAACAAAATAAAAATCCCAACAGCAAATAAAATTATGAAATTCAAATCGTTTGGTGCATTAAAAAGCATACAATTTCACACCAGGAATTGATGAAAATGGATGAACTTTCCCTCTCGCCAACAGCTCAGAAGGGTTAAAAGGGAAGGATAAGATTGAGTGTGGTTAGACCTTAGTTTATATGTTTCGTTTTGTATTACTTATTTTTTCAAACACAGAACAACTGCCTAACCTCTCTAAAAATTCTATATACAGCCACATATCATGTAAACTAAGAAAAATTATTCAGTTTACCAGCAGCAAGCAACATATAAGTTTAGTGTTTAAAATAGAATCAATACTGAGAATCCATATATCAATTTGGTTCAAAATAAGCAGGCAGACAGAACTTTCAGGACAATAAATAAAAATGTGCATCAGATTCTCAAACTGTGATACTAGTTTGACAAAAACATTAATATAATATAGGTTTTTGTTTCTTTCTTTTTTTTTGGTTGGGGGGGGGGGGGGGGGACAATTTCAAGACAAACTTATCATTTTCAAAAACTTGCAAACATGACATTTTATGCAATAAGAGTTTTGAAAAGGAAAATAATATATAATTTATTTCAGAAAAAAGGAGTAACCAAGAGTTCTTACCATTCAGAAGAGCAGTTTTATCTCCTGTATCTTTGTACTGTCGGAGACATTGGTTTAAACGGAAAAGGTAAGGCAAAACAAGAGCGAAAGGGATTGCAACAGAGTGACTGCCACAAACTGAATCAGCTTCCAACCAAGCAATTGTGGCAACCTACAAATATTTTGAAAATCATCATCTAATGAGAGAACTGAACCATATGCTGATATGCAAAACTAGATACATACAAGATCAAAGGTCTAATTGCCGATAAATAACATCTATGGCAGAAGAAAATGGTAAGCATTTGGTCTCCGTAAAGATAAACAAAACCAAACGGCCAAGGGAGTCTCCTTAAACAACATCAATTTCAAAATTTAATGCATCAAGAAAAGTTCTGAAACGGTTAAATTGTTTAACGACTTATAATGGTAACAGCAAATTAGACTTGCTCACCACCACAGGACAAACATGAATATGGGCCTGTCTCATTTATTATCTTTATAGGTCTGGCATTTAATTACACCAGGATACTAGAAAATAAAATTATTTAATGAAATCAAGTTATCTTATTCCATGATCCCAAATATATAAATAGAATATGATTAAAAGTTATTGAACTGTGTGATATATACCAAACCATGTTGTGCAACCAAGAAGTATGTCCAGGAATGCTAATGAATTCACCACTTCCCTTGAAGAATCATTACATCACTGCAGATATGTTTCTCAATGGGACTCCAATTTTCCACCCGACCACTGCAGTTGGAAGGTAGTTTTAAGAGTCGATGATCTCAAACATAATCTTTCTTCCACTCCTCAGCTTAACATTCAGCAAAATCAAGTCCCCCATCCACATAATAGCATTCCCAAGGATCCAGTCACCCTAGCAGCTTAAGCTCTAAAGTGCAAATGTAGATTTTATCTCTTAGAACACCCCCTCTACATGAAATAGCTTTAGGGTTGAGGTGTGGGTATTGCAGAGGAATTTCTATTTAAGGTTAATATAATAGAAAGGGAGGGGGAAATAAGGATCAACCTTAGACCACTTAACAAAAGGCTCTGATACTATATCCAAACTCAATCTTCTGATAAGCTTAAGATATAAGATGAGATGAGATGTAGGCCCTGGAACTGGTTTTATCACTAACAATATCCCATCCATTCTGCTTGGTTGGTGATGCCAAACAGTAAGTATTTGACCATAAGTCGGTTTCTGGTCTTGCGTGAACATAGCATCTAATGATAAAACACAAGTAGCATGATTTGCACTCAATAGAACAAGGAAGAAGGCAATATCATCAACATTGATAATTCTTTTCATATTGACACAATAGAATACATGAAGTTCAAATTGTCAGGAATCAAACCTGTCGATGAACCATTCTACATACTGAACGTTCCAAATCAGAAAAGACCTGCATAAGATTGGCAATCATAATCAAAATAAATTATTGCAGAATTAACAGAAACCAACAAAACATGTCAACTCTAAAATTTAAGGTTGTATGCCACAGATTGGCACATACTTATATATCTAAGGAAATAAATAAAATCTAGTATTTTACCACAAAAACCAGCATCAGAGAGGACTCAATTTATTTTTATTTTTTGACAAAACACTCATTTTAGTCCCTCTAAAATTCTAAGTCTGACAAGTTGGTTCTTGTAAAAAATAAACTCTCAAATTGGTCCCTGTAAAATTAAAAAGTCAAACAAATTGGTCCATGCAAAAAAAAAAATAAAAATCAAATTGATCCCTGTAAAATTAAATAGTAGAACAATTTGGTCCCTGCAAAATTGACTAATAAGAAAAGTTACTCTTTCTGTTAAGTTGGGCTACGGGGACTTACTTGTCTAACAATTCATTTTTACAGGAACTAATTTGAAAGTTTTCTTTGTAAGGACCAATTTGTCCGACTTTCTAATTTTACAGGGACTAATTTGTGAAATTTTATAAGGACTAAAATGAGAGTTGTCTTTTTTTTTTTTCCCAAGAGAATGATAGCACTGAAGATGCAGAAGCAAACCTTTGCCATGGAAGTTAAAATATCAGCCAAGAAGAAATCAGAGAATGATATCGCCTGTTTACATGAAACATACAAAAAAATTATCATATTCAAACACGGTTTCAGAAAAAAAAAAATTCTACTCAAGACATCACTTGGCAAGGGATAGAATGAATGAAGGGTAAGGCTCAGGCTCAGATACAAAGCCCAAAAAGCTGAATAAATAAAGAACATAAATAATTTTCTTCTCAGTATTTTAAGTTAATCACTGCAATAATTCCCAGGTAACTTCAAGGAAAGATATTGGAAAGGCTCAACACTGCCTCATCAAGGGATTTACTACAGCCATTAATGGTGCAGGTTATGTTGTGTAGACAGACAGCCTCATTGATTGATGGATAAGTTGTGACAAGAAGGTTGTTAATTCTTATCAATAAATCACTTATGATGTGAAATCTATATAGCTTTTCTCCTCTCTGAATTGTACTTAAAATAGCATGTATATGAGCATCTGCAGCAAGCCAGCAACCATCTCGTCTAATGCACTGACAACAGCCACATGCTTTTATAATGGCTGCCAAGGGGAGACAGAGTTGCAAGCATGTGTGTGCTATTTTCATCAACTCTCAACCAGTCAACCAAGACAAGAAACTAGAGAACAAGTTATGTATGAAATATGAATCTAGTATTCTAGTTTTGCGCTTATATCATCTGCCTGCTCATAGCATAAATATAAAAGTTTGATATTGTTAGGAATGATGCATGTGACTAATGTGTTGTGCCGCATGATTAATATATGTAACATTAGAAACTTCAGACTTAGTCATTAATTACTTGTTCCGGAAAACATGCCATATATTTATTCCAGAATATATATATATATATATAAAAGTGCAGCTGGCTATCTATACCAAGCAAGCAAGGACCCCAAGCAATTCTGCCAGACACAGTTGTTTTAGTTTCACTTGTGCTTTTCTTTTCTTTTCTCAAAAGTAGAATTGCAGGAATTTACAAACGCAATACATCCAACTAAGAGCAAACTTGCCTGTAATGGGAAAACTATATGCCAAAGTGTCCTTAAGAAGTAATAACGAGAAGATAGGTGAAAGATATCAAATGGGGAAACCAAAACCATTACAACAACTGCATACAAGAGAACCTGCAGAAGAGTGCAAGTCAAGTTCAAAACACTGCTAACAAACAAAAAGAGGAAGCACAGAATGGAAACAAATACCATCCATAACCATCAAACATAAGAGTATACAATAAATAATAAGAATGGATGCATCTATTACACTGGTTGTGATGCAGCATATGAGACTTCTCCTTGAGAATAAAGATAAATATATGCTGTCATGCTGGTTGGAACGATAATTGTCATCCAGGTTGCACACTGCAATGAACAGAAAAAATAAAAATAAAAGAAATAAGTCAAGCATTCCAAATTAGTTCTTTACAAAGAGCAAAAAGAAAAGTGTAAAAGGGGGGAAAAACAAAGCAGAAGAAATTGATAAAAAAAAGAAGGAAATAATCAGGAAGAAAGCCATGAAATTTTTATGTTCTAGTTCAGCAGATTAATAACATTAATTGAAGACAAAATGCACCGACAATCTAAGCAAAGACTATACAGTAATAGTAACAAAACTGAGAGCACATTTAGTACGTGGAATCATAGATATTAAAACCGGCTCGGACCGATCGGTTGAACCGGTTAACCAGTGAACCGGTCTCCTGTTCGGTCCGAGCTAAACAAAAGATCGGATATGCATTTGAACCGGAATGACCCGGACTAACTCGGCCGATTTTGATAAAAAACCGGTGACTCGGGCTCATTTTAAACCCACCGAGTCATGCATTTCCGAATACTAGTAAGAAACTTTTAACTTTCCAAAGAGCAATAGTAGCTGCACGCCACTTTTGCTTGGCCCAAAGTTTTAACTCCCTGGAGCCCACTTGTCAGACTTTACAAGGCATTCATTTACTGACAGCACTTGCACCCAATCCTCTCTCTTTATAAGAGAGCAACTCGCCTTTGCTTTTGCTTCCCACCCGATGTGGGACTTAAGTTTCCCTCTACATTGTTGTGGTCTGTGCATAAGGGGTTGTGCAAGTGACAGTGAATGATTCTTCCTTCGAGTTAAATGCTTCATCAACTTAGTAATTTTAAAGCTCATTAATTCAAATAATTTATAATCCTTATTAGTTATTTAAAAAATAAATTATGCATATAAATAAAAGTTTAGTCTTACTGTGAACAACTCAACTAAATTGAGAGTTCAGCTATTTGTTTATGCATCATTAAGGTATATGCATAGGTTTTTAGATTATATAATTTTTATATTTATTTAATTATATCCGGTTCAACCAATAACCCACCGGTTGGACCAATGACCCAGTGACCCAGTGTCTTGGCCGGGTCGATCACCGAGCCGAGTTTGAAAACTATGCGTGGAATGATCATTCTATTCCTGCCTGTACAGATAAGGATTCTTGAGTTTGGAAAAGAAGAGATGGAATAATGATTCTATTCCCAGCCTTTGTCCCATAAGAGGAGAGAATGGTCATTTCTTACAAGAAGCAATTGATGTTTGTTATGCTCCCATCGTAATTTTACTAAGTAAAATTAAGATTCTACTCTGCTTATTTCATGTACCAAATGAAAAAAAAAGGAATGGACTAGAAAAAAATGCAACTACGTTCTTAAGCAACCAAAAACTGGAGAAGAAATGATTGTTTCATTCCACTATGATTACTACTCCCATTGCAGTTTTGCAGAAATTGATTCCAATTACCAAATATGAAATAGGTCAAAGTGGCAATAGTTTTTACCTTCCATACTTCTCTGTGAGTCAGATGATTTTGAGCTAGATCAAATATTTTTGCATAATTGACACCACCTTGAGCAAAAAACCATAAGTTGATTCCCCAGAGCCAAACCATCAAAGTCTGAAGTAAAATATAAAACTCACATCAATGATATGACATAACAAAGAATGTAGGTTTTTTTTTTAAAAAAAAAAAACAAAAAACACTAGCTTCCTGGAACCCATAAGGAAATAGATACACACTCACACATGCACAGAGATCCTGTAAAAGAGATGGACTGATGGAGAACTAACCGCAAGAAGAAGAGGATTATAATACAAAAATGCCTCATATAGAAACAAATTCCGCTTGTCTGCACTCATTCTCATGACGGAATCCCATCCAATCTGCAATTGATATTTAGCCAATAAGATTATCAGGGCAGTATGATAATCCTTATGTTAAGGGGATCCTTCTTCAGTTTCACTAATTATAAGATCCCAATATAACACGGTGGAGTTCAAGACAAATGTTGCACCAAGAAAATGTGACTAACCTTTGAACAGAAGAATATCCAGACAAGGAAAAATAGTACCTGGCATCCAAGTCAATTAGATTCTGAAAGGGTGGACAAACCAGAACCAAAAACAAAAATAGAAGAATTTTTTGTTGTTTTGGGTGGCGGGGGAGCAGCACAAGCTCATTTTTCTCTTTTCTTTGTCATTGACAAATTTCTTTTTCTATCAAAATAACAAAAATAATGCAGTTGAAGCCACATAATACTTCTAAAATGTGATTGCAGCTCATAATTACAAATTTACAATAATGTACGGAATAACAAAAGAAAGAATAGAATGATAGACACATGTAAATTATGTCAACCAACCAAATAGTTTCCCCAAAGTAATCAATACTAAAGCAATTCCAAAATAATGAAATGAAGCCATCTCAGTTTTAGTGATTAAGCCAAATGCATTTCTTTAGACAATACCATCAAATACACTCTAGAAGAAAATTTACAAGAAAGCTCCTCATGTTTCCCAAAAAGTAAACAACACCTTGAATCTCCATAACAAAATAGGCGATGGCACTACTATAGAGGCACTCATTGGTATTGTAGCACCCTTCAAAGCATTTGCATCTGTTGAATGAAGTATACCTTCATCAACGCCATTTTCTGCCTCATTCGCACCTGGAAATTGCATAAGTATAAGAGATATTGATAGAATATGCATATAGTGATATAGATAAAAGTAAACATAGCACAGATGCTGTCAAGGGACTTATAAATGGAGTTACCAAGATCAGAGACAACACTTCTGCTTCCTGACTTCCGCAAGTGTGGACTATTGACAGGAATGACAAGACCTCCAAACATGGATGAGAATGCAAATTATATATGCTCTTGTACTGTTACCTCTTCACTGCATAAGAAACTGTCAACCCGCAATAGTTGAAGGTACAAAAAAAAAAAAAACAAATCTTTGAACCTGATTTCAGTAAAAATGAAAAAGAAAATTGATTTCATTATTAGTAAATAAACGACAATCTGTGTTAACTTTATCATGGTTTTTATAGGAAGTAATTAATGTAACCACAAATTTACTCAATTAGCAGGAAAATTCCCTGAAATGACAAAACAAACCTAACCAACAGAAGAATAATCATAACCCAACACAATTTTATCATGCACAAGCCACGTTGTAAAATTTCACAAAGCTTAAAAGCTAATTTAATCTATAATATAAAACAAAAAAAATCAACCCCCGAAAAACGTAAATATTTTAATTAACAAATCTTGAAAACAATGATTAAGAGTTCATCATCAAATCTTCAATTTTTCAGTCTCTACCAACTAATTTAGTTCAAATCCACATTGAGTCAGACACAAACATACTAAGCTAAACGCTCAAGTGCAGTACCCTTAATAACCAACTAAAAGTAACAGCATTTTAGTAGTTCCCAAACACTTTGTGCCACAAAATAAGATCAAACGACACTAGCAGAAGCACCTTTCTATAACCACGACAATTGATTCATAGGGAAAAAAAAAAAAGACCGACGAAATAATCACTTCGTCACCAGCTTCTCACAAACCTAAGATCACCACGAAGCACACACAAATAATTAAAAGTATAAATAAATAAAAGACTGAACTGATAAAATGTTCGAAAAACCATGGAGGTATATGCATAACATGCATAAGAGAATATATAAAAGTTATTAAGTTGCGATTAAAAAGAAAAAAAAAGGGGGGGAAATAGAGAAGCGAACCTGATCGAATTTAGGAGAGGAGAACAACGAACTGACGAAGGTGATTTTGGTGAATCTCTGTCTTTGATTTGGGGCACGTTTGGGGAATTTCAAAAACATTGCACTCGGTTTTAAGGTTCCCCATCAAACGTGTTTTGTAGTGTTGCTGTAGGGTGTGACTTGTGACTTCAAACGTGTTTTGAAAGGCCAACCTCGACGAACTTTATTAAAATGTTTAATTAACCTTAATTTAGTTCTAATAAAATTTGTAACATTAATTTATTTATGATATTTTCAATTTTAATATCAATTTAGACATTTTATTGAATTTTAATTTTAAAGGACTGACAAATCGGGGTCAAATAAAAAATATTAAGATTAAATTAATGTGTAAATTAAAAATATTAGGACCAAAACTGTGCAACAAAATTTATTTGGATTAAATTGATGTCAAAATTAAAAATATTTGAACTAAATTGATATAAAATTTTTATTATAACTGAATTGATGTCAAATTGAAAATATTAAGGAAAAAATGTGTCTACTCTATTGTTTTTAAGTTCGATGATTGTTAATATAAATTCCTTTGAACATTTAAATGGCTTGATTCTTGAGATTAATTTTAAAGATTTTTCTCCTCTAAATTCAGGGTTTTGTACCGTAAAAAAGTGATAAATGAATTACCTTTGAATTAATAACTTGCATAATAATTAATGAGCATGCAACTTAGCTAGCTTTTTAGCTTCACCTGACATCTCAGGTTCAAACCTTATGTATGCAGCTGCATTAAAACTCCAGAGAGTGCTTTGTCACTAGGGATGACAAAAAAAATATATTTCAAAGTAGATACTCGCATGGATTACTCGCAATGGGAATGGGGATGGAAACAAGTTTAGTCCCTAAGGGAACTAGATAGAGTCCCCATTTATTAAATGGGTTGGGAACGAAAGGAATAAGTTCTGCACACACTTCATAGAGACCCGCTAATTCTTCATTTATATGAACATTTAAATATTCACTATTATCTCTTTATATATATAAATAATACCAAGAAAACCTTAGCACACTTTCATTTTAAAATTATTTTTATTGAATTTGTAATATGTATCTATTTTCATTTTAAATTTGAATTATGTTGTATTAATAATATTTGTTATTATGAACATTTATACTTTGAATTTCAAAGTATTTTTAAAATTTGTTCTCCTTTTTGGATTTTGTTAATAAATTTTCGGATACCCATGGAGATTCAAATCCCCGTGGGGAATGAGAATAGGAGTGGGAACATATCATGCCAAACTTTGCTTTTAGCAAGCTAAGCCTGATCTATCACAAATATTAGGCTTGAGCTTCGCACGTTTATAAGTCTGGCTTAGTATGAAGCATGTTTAGAAGCTCTGTAATTCTAGAAAAATTTAAAGGAGGATGCAAAGCATTCAAATGAGTGACCTATTGTTAATTGATTTTTTCTTTTTTTTTATGAAAATCCATTGTTGGTGGTAAATTTTAAAGATAAATGTAGGAATATGAAGAACTATCTCATGGTCAAAAAGTCCAACTTTTGAAAGCTCTACCTCTACATTAAATAGCAAAATTACAAAATCCATACAAGCGTTAATACATGGCTACTAACTCAGAAAGATAGAAATAGCTCCAACACCGAAGAGAAGTTGGAACTTTGAAAGATAACATTGTATATTGTTGCAGTGGTGAGCTTTAACGATGAACAGCAAGCTGCGATGATGGAAGGCATGGCGTGGTGGTCTCTTGGCGTAGCGACAGGCACAAAGAAAGGGTTCCAATTTGCAAACTGAACTAGGGTTATGGTAATGAATGTTTGGTGTGGGGTCCAAAGATTAGAATTTGAGATTTTAAAAAATTTTAATTTAATTGAAAGTAAGTATAAAATATTTATAAAAACTTTTCAGTGAAAACACAAAAATAAGTAGTGGTTTGGTGACAAAAGGCATGTCTTCTAAGTGATGTGCCTTGGCTCTATTCCTATATATAACATTTTATGAAATTGAAACATATCTATGTATATGAGTTAAACAAGCCTAGCTCGGCTTGACATGCACAACAAGCTCTATAGCAGGCATAAACCTGGCCTATTAAGGCAAATGAGCTTTCAAATAGGCATGAGTTTAACCTTATTTTTTAACAGGCCAAGCCATAGGCCCTAGGCAGCCTAATTTCTTTTCATCCCTAAATGAGAAATGGGGACTCTTGATGAGATGAGGGTGGAGACAAGAGGCAAACTTCTAAGTAGGGATGGGATCATGTCCCTATCCCATTGATACCCACTGTCATTCATATTTGTTGCCTTTGTGTGCCTACTAAACTCAAGCAAGCTTGCCTCCAATAGGAGAATATTGTGGTTTTTACACAAATAAAAAAAAAATCATAGTTTGTAGATCCCACTAAACAATTCAAAGATGATTAGTCACTCACTTTCTCACTTTACAAATCTCCTTACTTAAAAGGAATCAAATCCTTATTTTAATGCTTGTTGATAAGTTGGATTTTTGTAAGCTTATTGTCCCTCATGCCTGGTGAATTAATCATCTTTTGAGCTCAATTGACTTGATTTGGATCATATTTGGTGTTTTAGCTGAGACTGAATTTCAATTCAAAATTCCTGTTTTCTTGCTATCCTGACATTGTTTCTGTATTTTGGCAATACCTTGAGTTTTAGACCTCCTAACATTGTAATTTTTTATGTGTAGGAAAGCTAAGAGGTAGCTTTAAAACTTCCATGAAAATGGTTGAAGACTAGTTCTGTAACGCCCAATTTCTAACCCTTGTGCAAAATTATCAAAATGTCCTAAAGTAGAATTCGTATGAGACCAAGGGTGACTAGCCTCAATCATCATCGAAGGGTTAGTTGTATATTTGGTGGGGACTATCTGAGTTTTCGATGAGTATTTATGTGTAATTAGGCTTAAACGGGCTAATTATCCATTAATTAGCACTAATTAAACTTAATAAGATTAATTAAGCCCAATTATATTTAATTGAGATTAATTACCTTAATTAATTAATTTAAAGATAAATTGATTGTCTTTAATTAATTTTATCCTTTAAATGATTAACTAAGGATTAATCCCATTTTTAATGATGTTTAGTTAGGAAGAGAGAGAGAGAGAGAGAGAGAAAGAGAGAGAAAGATGACGAGATAATAATCACTACTTGTCTTTTGTCTTTTTCTAAGTAATGGAGATATATAGCTTCTTTTTTTATTTAAATTTAATAGAGCCTAGTACTAATTTTAAGATATTTTGTATTTTATATTATTTTCCAATTATTTTTATTCGCGGTATTTGTAATACCGTAGTTTAAATAAAAAGGTTAGAAAAAAATTTTCGAACCAGGAAGGGTTGCCAATTACCCTTACCTATTAATCCAGGTCCTGATATAGCCATATTATACTAAGTCTAAACTCTATACGTCCTTGGATATCTATATGATATAGCCATATTCTTATAACCAAAAGTTCCCATAATTGTTCTCAAGAGAAAAATAAATCAAAAGATGATTTTTAATGAATTTTATGAAACCTTTAAACATTTCATTGTTAATCCTCAAGTTTGAAAAATCGTAAGAATTCCTGGATTTAAACTAAAACCGAAAATTTAGATTTTGATTTTTTGGGATTTTGATTTTTTTTATATTTTATTTGAATCCAAATGGGGGGTATTTCCTTATTTACATTTATATTTTAAAGTTAATAGAGAGTAAAATAAATGAAGACATTAAATAAGTGAGACCACCACAGCAATCATATGACCGCCCAAGCGGCTGGTAAGGACTAGGGTGGTGCGACAGCTGGGGAAGGGACCACCCTAATGGTCATTTACCACCCAGGCGGTCAACAGTCCATTAAAGACCCCCATTTCGAGATTCAAAACACATCAACAACCCAAAGCATACCCCATACTAGAGAAACTTCGTCCTCCACCTCCTTTCACCCCCAAAAACTTCACTTTTCTTCAATTTTCTCCATATCTAACTTGAATTTCTCATCTTTCAAGCTTTAAGGCATGTGAGTATCTTGGTTTTGCTTTCCTTTCTTTATCTCCTTCTTATTTTAGGAGAATTTTCAATGGTTCCTCAAAGGTTCAAGAAAGGAAGCTTCTCTAATATAATAAGTGTATATTTAAGTTATTTAGAGGTTAATCTAGAATTCTATTACTTCAATGGTAGATACGGGTGCCGTTCTTACTTCCCAAAACTTTGTTGGCGCTATTCCTGTGTCTGCTGCCACTCTAGGTGAGTGAGTTCACATTTGTAACTTCTATGTTAATTATTATATCTATTTTCACATAAAACATGATATTATATATTATTCTAGATTTTGTTTTGTAAACTGCTGGGATTTCTGTAAAATACTATGCATGAACTATTTGTTTTAATAAGAAAACGTGTTTTCTTGAAAACCATGGGGCATCCACTATTGAGGTTGAGCTTTGTACAGTTGCACTGTGAATTTAATTACTTCAAGTTGATTCAATGATTATATGATTCTATTACTGTATATTGAGATACATATAAAGAGAGAATTTTGAACCCTAGGATAGCAGACCTTATGAATTATAGAGAAAAGAATAAGATTTCTAGTTGAGCTGGCAGTAACTATAGAAAAACAGGCTGTGTGTTAATGACAATTAATCTGTTAACATCGGTACCAAGTAGCCTAGGGCCAGAGATAATAGAGAATTTATTGTCATACTGGGGAAGACAATATATAACACTCAGATATAACTAGACATTTATATTCAGATTTTTGTTACGTCACAGACATTGTACGTAACCAAAGCAAAGATTATTGTTTCTCTATTGGAGTACTGTTAGGTCTTGTTATAGAAAGCCAAAATTTAGTAACTTGATTATAGTTATAAAATGTTTTGATACTTTATTTCTATCACTATTATTTTGGTGTTGTGTACCTTCTCTTGGTGTCCCATGAAAGAGGTTCCAGATAAGGACTTACTCACTGAGTTTTGGTTACAAAACTTAGCCCTTTGTTTCTTTTCATATTTTACAAATACTGTAGCTACTGAGGGTACTTCTACAGCATCTTCATCCCAGTAGCGTTAGATTTTAGTTACTGAGCTCATTAGGTGAGGTGTCTGGCATTCTGCTCTAAATGTGCTCCAATGTAGTGCAAACAGGATCTTGGACTGTAGGGCATGATTACATTTTGCATAGTCTTATATTTTAAGATATTATTTGGATTGTATAATCTATACTTTTCATAGATACTTTATATGTAAAGGACTTCATGCATATTTTATTGATATTATAACATTAGCCTTTGAAAGAGACTGTGATTATTTTAGTTTTATGAATATGATTTCAAGAGTAGGTGAATTGTATGTAGAAAGAAAACTATTTTAGGACTTTTTCATACTTCAAATGTGCAGATAAAGGTTATACAAATCATGAGGCTTACGTGGAAATAGGGTTTCTCACATGCCGGTCACATGCCCAAGTAGGGTCATGACACTTCTAGAAATTCTAATATTACATTACAAAAACTCCTACCACTACGATGTTCTAGAAAACAGTGCCTCCCATGCATGCATCGTTTTATTTTTTTAACACATAATTCCTAAGACATTCCCTCTTATTCAAAAAAATAGAAACCTCTCTAAAAAATCCTTTTTACTCTTTTATTCTCTCTTCATCATTGCTTCAACCACAACGATCAAACCTCCATTGAATCACTAAAATGATGATCACTTTTGTCATCTAGCCATAAATACTACCTTAAATACTCAACCTAAGTATAATCAAGTTCATAAAATTTTTCTTTTTCCCCTACATAGCTTCGGCCTACACCATCATTCCAAGAAGGGATTTTCTTCTCTTCATTCTCAAAGTTGCTTTATTCTTTCCATATCATCTCAAGCTTCAAACATTGTGAGGAATTTCTTCTTGTTTTCATGCTTCTTCTATTGTTTTCTTTGTTATTCTTTAAAATGAATGCTTGGTGATGAGATCCTCTAGCCAGTGGCCCAAGTAGCCACAAATGAGACTTTAAAGCTCAAATCTTGAATTTTAATCGGTAAAAGTTGCTTGCTTTTGTATGCTATGTTGTTTAAATGGGTTTTTGATAGATTTAATTAGTTAAAAATGTAAGTTTTTGTCTTCTAATGTGCCCCTTGGTATTTTTTGAAAGTTTTAAATGATTGAAAGTTTGAATCTTTATGTTCTAAGCTGTTATTTGAGCTTTTGAAAGATTTAATCGGTGAAAACTGTTTTAAAATGTTGTTTGAAGTTTTTAATCAGTTGGTTTTGCTTAGAAATATTTGAAAAGACATTAAAAATTATATCTTGTATGTTAGAGTCATTTGAAGGCTTTTAAAATGTCGAGAATGTGTTTTTGGACCCCTTTTAATTGATTAATGAGAGTTTTTAATCAATTAAAGTAGTCTAAAAGTGTTTCCAATAGCATGTTGTTCTCTGGTAATCAATTACTAGGATCCTGTAATTTATTACCAATAGCCTAAAACACATCCAGAGCAAGTTTTGTCTCTGGTAATCGATTATAGAGGCTATGTAATCTATTACCATTAGCTTAAACTTGGTTTTTCAAAAGAAACAAGGATGTTTTCCATTTATAATGGATGTCTCACAAGGTTTTCACGATTATGGAAGCATTTCTAAGTTGATTTTCTTTCAAGAATGAGTTTTCCTTAATAAATGAGATTTAAAATTTTTGTTGTTCCATTAAGACCTAGTTTATATCTTGAGTTGTGATGTTAGGAAGTATACGAGAACTGTGATGCTTATGTATGTAAAAGACATGTGTTTGACGATTTGGATTGCCCACATGGTTAATTGTGCTTACCTTATTAAATGTAATGCTCACATATCTTACAATGATCATCATGTTGAAAGATACTCACATGCTTTATGATATTTGTTATGCTCTCATGATGCTTATGCTAAGAATGTTCAATGAAATGCTCATGTGCACAATGATGTTTGCATTTTAGTTGTGATATACATTATTGATAAAGCATGCTATTGAACTAAGATTGTTGACTGTATTATGGTGACTTGATATATAAATTGATATATTCATGGCATGAAGCAAATTTAGGGAATTCCTATTTGCAGCTATTATGCTGTCAGATTTCTACTACATTTGTGGACCTAGCATTTTAAGGATAAAGTTAAAGGTGACGTAAAACATATAGAAATGATCCTTATGAGTGGAGATTATCCACATGCCCCCATATTTCGTACTTAGAATGAGTCAGGATTATTATATTTTAACCAGTGACAACTAGTGGTGTGAGCTCAACCTTTTTATTTTTAGTCCTGATGAAAAATTGTAAGGTAAAGTGGTTGGATCAAGAACGGGTAGCCATGTCCCCATTAAATTTGATGAAGTGTTACAAGGTAAAGTGGATCGATTGAATGTACAATGAGAACATGGTAATAGATTTTTAACTTAAGTCACCTTATTAATGGCATTACACTACACCAAAAAGGTTATTTTGCGGTGGTTCATTTTAGGTTCTGTGGTGGTTAAAACACCACTATCAACCATTTGTGGCAGTTTGGAAACCGCCGCTAGCCCGAGTATCGCCTGCCATCTTGCAACGGTTAAACAGTCACAAATTGCTTTTAAAAAAACCTGATTAAAAATTTAGTAGCTATTCAAAAACCATTGCCAATTAATGTTGCGTTTTTTTAACTTTATGTTGCAGCAATTTTAGCCGCCATGATTTTTATTCATAAAAACTTACTAAAGTGTTTACGGCATTTTGTGCAACCACCATTATGGGCTGACATTATATGTTGTACCAATATTGTGGTGGTTTGGAACCGGCACGATATATTTATGTTTTTTTTTTTGTTTTTGAACTATTGCTACTATATACTGATCCATATTTGATTTTTTTTTTTTATTTTGATCTTAGTAACATTTTTAAACTACCTCTACTTATGTAATCTTTCTTTGAATCCTTTTATTTATAATTAAAAATCAAATTCATTAATGTATTTAAAAATATTCAAACAAATTGTTCCAAGTATATAATTGAAAATAAATTAAGTACAAACTAATGCATAAAATGCAAGTCTATATGGCTAAAGGTGCTAAGTAAATATAAATCCTTAATATATATATGTGTGTGTGTGTGTGTGTGTGTGTGTGTGTAACTCTTAGACATCAATAGATTTATAATCCAAAGAAAAAAAAACTAAGGATTAGAAGATGATGATGGTCCTTCATTTTGGGATTCATGACTAACCTCCAACGAGCGCCTTACTTCCAATGATGACCCTAAGTCTATTACTTTAAATTAGAACAAAGCTCAATATTAGACCTGTCCACAAGCTTTAACTTTAAATATGTCCTAAACAATAATAGAGTAACCACAACTGAGACATGCAAATATCATATTAGTTAGAAAAACAAATATAAATGAGCATATCAAATGATCTTCACCAATCAAATGAAAATGCAAATAAAAATTTGATACAACAATGTTGGTATGTTGCTTGTCATTCAGCATAGGGCCACAAACTATATCCTTTACTACCATTTGAACAAGAAAGACTATCGAATCTGACAAACCAAAAGTGAAGAGCAAAGACTAACAAATTGAAAAAATGAACAAAGAAACCAAGGTTTTATCTAAAAATATGATTATGACTTACTAACTTAAAGTTCACAGCAAATCTACTGAACATATCGTCAAAGTTCTTGACTAACTATAGAGAGTAGGGACTGAATTGTAAAATCACTATTCCTGACAAAATCTCTATTGTTTCATTATTTTATTATCATTATTATAACCAAATTGGGTAGAAGCTCGAAAAAACAACTATGAAATAAAATTCCATGAAATTTGTTCACATTTTTCCTTTGATCTAAGAACATAAACCATCTTGACAGAAGAAGCCCAAGTTAGAGTCTCTAGATTCTATACTTAACTGCACTTCACATTGAGCTTGATTTGATCGAGCTATCCAGTTTAATTTCACAAAACCCCCTAGCCAAGTCCCATAGTTTTTCGATTAACCATGTAAATTGTTTTCAATAAATATATAAGTTTACATAGAAAACATTTACAAGAAATCCTTTATTAATTATACTTAAATTTCAGGAAACCATAACCAATAGAAAAACCATCATCCACAAAGTATGCTAATACCTAAAGAAAAAAAAAATACAATCTCTCAAAAATCATAACCAACATATGAGAGTTTGATATGTAGCACATAACAGTAGTTCATAATTGTCAATCTTATCTCCAAACAAACCATAACAACAAAAATCGCTCACAAGACATATCAATCAACTTTTCAAAATTATACCTGATTGGTAGGAAAACCAATAGGAAATTGACCTCCTTGTTGACTAATAAAAAAACCATTTGATCCTGCAGCAATTTTCAATGTAGCTTCAAGCTTACATGTTGAGCTTTTGATGGGCTGTCAGATTGAATTGAACCTTTCAAGCCAAGTTAGGATGGACAAATACCAAACCCCATGCCTTGAACGTATCCCGGATGCTTTTCCCAAAGACTTTTACATATGCTTCATTTTTAGAGGATCCTTGACCAATCTTCTTTTCTAAATCTTCCTATAGACATTAGACAATGAAAATCAAGAATTTTAAGCATAAATTACATATTGAAAAATTATATATAAACACACAAAGTATCCAAAACATATTTAAGACATACCTTTTTTTTTTCTGGGCCTCCTCATTGACATAAGTTCCATCTTTCCTTGTGTGAGCAACAAAATACATTTCCCTCTACTATATTTTCTTTTTGTTTGAGTTTCCTTCCATTGTCCCACAAAATTAATTAGATTTAAAACCCACTAATTCATGTTTTACACTTAACAACATAAATATTAAAAGGATAAAATATATGTGCCGGTTCATGTTGCTTTTTGGCGAGTGTCTTTGACCCAAATGTGTGAGGGATTATTTGCCGCTTTCTATTAGCAGAATTTTTTTCACTCAATATGTATGCATCAATATATGTAAATTATAACAAACTGATGGACACAACTAAGCGTGGATAAATTCCAATCAGATTTTGGAAATAATGCTAGTGTATGATTATACTACCTTTCCTTCAGCACTTAATTTATATTCCAAAAAGGAGGCCCAATGTTCTTTAGGAATCCCATTTGGGTGCAAGTTGACTTTTCTTCCCATCTATGCTCTGGTTTGTAATGACTTTGGAATACTCTGCATTTGGTATCTCTTCACTTTTTTGAAAGATTTGCAAAGGCATACTTCTTTTGATAACCATCATCAGCAATACATTTTTCCTTCAAATTAAACACAATAAAAATATAATTAGTAAACAATACCAATAATATTAAATTCGTGCAATTAATTATCATTCATACTTGGATATGCTTATATACATTTTTCTTATAATCTGAAGGAACTTTATGCTAGTTTTGGTATATTATGGGGAAGTTGATAAAATTATTACTAACATGCCCCAAATATCCTCCCAATAGGTCACCTGAATCTCTAGCTGGCTGATATTTATCATTCAATTCAATAACTATCCATTTTCCTGTTGCAAGTGCAACTACATCTTGTACTTTGAGTTGTTGTTCCTCTTTATTGCCTTGCTCATCTAAACATAAAATCAATTACAAAGTTGGCACAAAATATACCAATAAAAAAGTACAAAAAAATAAATAAAATTTAGTGAGTGAAAAATCACATAGCCATCATATCAACTGTCCATACAGTTTTGGTCCTACTATTGGTGGTTGTGGATAATGGACTTTTAGTTTCTTCCTTTTCAAGATCTCTTAAAGCTTCTTTCCCTTCAATATCTCTTGAAGCTTCTTTCTCAAGATCTCTTGATGTAGTGTTTGAGATGGACTGTGGGCATTGTACTGCTTTGATATGTGAGAAAGACATCTATTCTTAGTTGATGAATTAATATGAGCTATAGGCTCACTGTGTAGAAATTTGAGATGCTTTTTCAAGTATGCCATTAGAATTAGTCCCAACTTGAGTTGGTATCGAATAACACCTAGGAGGATCTGTCTTTGTCCTAGGCATATCTGAAATGAGTTTTACTCTAAAAAATTGAATTTAGGAAATGCAAAATACAAATTTAATCACAAAATAATATAGTATTCCATGTATATATACAAAGATGATAAGAAAGATGATAACATAAACATACACATAAAAAAAAATGAAGCATGAATACTATTTTATAGCAAAATGTTCATGTAAAGTTTGTACAATGAAAGAGAAAAACAGAGATAATCTAGTTCCTCATATGTCTTTTACATAACCATATCCTCATTCTCATCATCAATATTCCATTAATGGTAGAACTTTGAGGTTCATCATCTGTAGCCATTCTTGCCAATTGTATAATATCATTTGAGAAATATCTTTTCAAGTTTTGTGGTGGAAATGGCTCATTGGACGGCATAATTCCTTCTACATCTTCACCCATGTCATAAAAATCTTTTGGCATCAAGTGAATCGATAAGCATTAATCTTTTTGCTTCTCATCATCCACATAATAAATCATTTGAGCTTTAGAAACATTGATATATAGCTCATCATCTTAATGTTCCTCAGTATGCATTAGCCATGCAAAGTTAATAGAGGTAAAATAGAACTTGTCTTTTTGTATGCCTCTAGGATTAGTCATATTAACCCATTGACATTTAAACAAGGGAATCCTAAAGCCATTATACATAAGCTCAATGACATCTATCAACTTTTCGTAGTAAGAAACCTCTCCAAAATTCATTTGGGTATCCCCACTACTTGGAGTAGCTCCTTGTTCCAAATATGACAAAAACTCCACTATTTTGACTTTTAAATGCATTGTCCCAAGCAAAAGTTTGAAATTTGTATCTATTAACATTGTATGAGAGAACCTTATAGCTTGGTCATAAGGCCCTTGAATAAGATCAATAAGAATGTCTTTATCCAATTTAGGAAGATTGATAAGATTATTGTGAATCTAAACACAAGAATATACTTGCATTAGTAAATGTGTATTACAAAAATATGCAATATATATACATATAAGGTATTTATAACTCACACAATCAGAGAACCAACCAACAAACTCCTTATGAACCTTCTTGTCTATCTCGGTAGTGTGCCTTGTATGACTCCTTAGTTGTCTCTTCACAACACGTCTAAATTGCCTAAATATATACATCATACTAGATTCTAAAATAGAATATTTAGCAAATAAACAAAGATATTGTGATGATTGTTTTGTTAGTTTTTAACCTTACCCAACCCAATGATTCTAAAATGAAAACCCAAGGAGGGGGGAATCTACCACTTTTATAATTATATATCATCAAATTTTGTTAGAAACACAATACAAGCAAATTAACGATATCATATATATTTCATGTATAACATATCTGATAATATAATATAAAAGCGGTCAATGCAATCCCTCAAATGCAGACATGTCTAATTTAGGAAGGTTTTGTTTCCCTCCAAATAATGCTACATCTAATCTCATTAAATGATCCTACATTTTATATTATAAAAGAGGCCAATCCAAAAAGAACAATGCTAACATATCATCACCACATTGCATGACCTTTGGCCTCCTTCCACACATTCATTCGTAAGTATCAATCAATCTGAATAATCAACTGTTGGCTATATTTGATTACTAGTACTTGGAAATGAATTTGGTCATGTCGTGCACATGGCTCTAGATTAGTTTCACCTCATAATCAGACACTCTCTCTCCTTTTTCTACAATTTTCAATGAACCATTTAATTTCTCCCCATCAAAGAAAAACCTTTTCATTATCTCCTTTTTCCCTAATTTTAAATCAACCCTTCAAGCAATCCATTCTTCTTTTGCTTGATATTCTCTTTTATTCCTCCTTCTACCCGTTCTTATTTCCTTTTCGGTTCCCATCTTCCTATTTCCCTTCCCATACTCTTCAACTTCTGTCCTCGCATTCTCAATTTTGAAGTAGTGCATGCGATAGTGATTGCATGACTACCATGAATGGTAGCAGAAGAGGAGATCGACATTCACGTGGGCAGTGGTGTAGCATAGTGTTGGAGAGGGCGCAATGTGTTTAATAGTGGCGGAAGGGGAGAAGGATAATCTTTTAAGAGAAAATGTAGCAAAGTTGTTGACAGGGATGGTGCAGCGAAATGATGTAGAGTGGGTGTAGTGGTGGTGCAGCGAAATGGGGGTATGTTCATTGATCTCTGATAATTTTTTTCCTTTGAATTTTCCCTAAATTATTTTTTAATGATTTTGCTTTCAAAATAATGAAATAAGAAGAGAAAAGAGGATCTTTGGTAAGTTTTTCTACTCACATAGTAAGGTGAGAGAGTGATGGTGGTTTGGATGTTGGCTGGAAGGGAAGGCAGTTGTGAGAAGAAAACGACAAAAAGGAGGCCAAATCAACGAGCTCAATGATCCTAGAACCATAAACCTATTCTTTACCTCAATTCCCCATGTTTTCTTTTTTTTTTTTTTCCTTTAAAGTTTGGGACTCACTTTAATCTTGCTGTATTCTTATGAACTTTGCAGAGATTTGGGAGAGAAGTTGAGAGTAGTCTTTATACAGAAGAGGTAAGATCAAAGCTTATTTTTAGTTCAATGATGGATACTTTTGTATAAAGAACACGTCGAATATTGGAATCGTATTACTAATTAATAATCCCTTCAGGAATTAAAAGATAAAAAAATCTTAATTATTATTATAAGTTTGTTGAATTTTAAAATACACGGATGGTTGACTCTTCATGTAACTTCAACCAATGCAATAACATTTTCCAAGTATACATAGTTTCTATTCTTTCAAGCAAGGATAATCCAAGACTTGCTCATATGGCGCTTTGTTTTCAAGATGTTCATTGCTTGATTTATATCATGGATTTTCAATATATGCAATCATTTTAACAATTTACTATAATTCTTTGTTGGTGATGGCACCTTTTTCATGAAATCCATTTGGAAGTTGATCCAAAAAAGATTCGTTCTTTGTATCTCATAATATTTTTAAATTGTTTTTATTATTTTTTTGCACATGATAGTTAAATTGACAACATTATTCTTTTAGAGCATTTGGGATAGGATAACATTGGATGAAAAGTTGTTCTTCATGGATCCAATTGGAAATAAGGTAGATTTGATGCTTGAAAAGATCGGATCTAATTGGTGTTTTTGCAGTTGTTTGTGCTTTTGTGTGACATTTACAATGCTTCAGTTGTCTTTATATCTTATTTTGATTCATCCTTAGAGATAATTGATTTTGTGATATTCACTTTGAGCAATTAATATTATGTTTACCCCTTTTTTTGGTTTTGACAATTATTTGACATGGTTTTCTAAGTTTTGTTGACTAAAGAAGGTGTGACTAATCTATTGTTTCTGTGTAGCGATGAAGACAAATGATTTTGTGTCTTAACTTAGCAAATATGTTGTTTATATCCCTTTTGGTATTATGAATTATTTGATTTGGTTTCCTAAGTATTGTTCATTACAAAAGGAATATATAAGGTCAACCCATTTTTACAACATATTGATCAAATATCTAGTCATTGGTAATATGTATTAACTATCAAAATCCATCTTAAAATGTTATAGACAGCATATTAATTCTAGCATGGACTAAAAACCATCAATGGTTATGTTGTACACACAAATTCATGTATCTTTGTTCAAAACAACCCATAAATTATGCTAATCTCTTAATTTTTGCTACTGATATTATGTCTGGTTCTACAAAACAACTTAATACTATATATCAGTCTATTAGTTCTGCAACAGGTTCTATTACAAGTAATATTATCTTTATTATCGTGCATGTTTGAGCTAAATGCTTCACACATATTCGCATTTAATTTCTCTTCATTAAGTATTTTGTTACATATAGTGCTATTTGAGCTAAAATCTTTTTTGGGCTTTCAATATGTAAATCATTTAATGAATGTCTTGATAAATGTTATTTTATGAGAAGTACTTATGACTAATCTCTTATTTGTTCATTTTTCACTCTACAAATCTTGGTCTCAATCTAGAGGAAATAAAAGCATAAGAAATGCATTATGGGAAGAATCTGCTAATCAATTTCTCAACATCTTAAAGACTATCCTTTTTCTAAAATTATAAATAGGTACTTATATGATGTCTGTTTCTATCCTATTAAAACATGCATTATATTATTCTTTTTTACTTAAACATAGTCATTATTCGAAAATGATTGCACTATGGATTACATGCTTTATCAAGGAGTGAGATTTCGCCTTTTTAATTCCAAAGGAATGTCCCATGATATGCTATTATAGTTTAGCATCTCTGCCCCTATAAAATAAAATTCAAGTTCCCTTAGTATAAGTAGTACACAGGAAGGGTTGAGGATCATTTGAAGATTCTTTGTTTTCTACACAAATGTTTTGGCACCATATGAGAATAATTTTTCCTATAATCATTGTTGACCACATAGTTATATGTAATGATCTTTATTTATTTCTCAATGTAGTTTGCAGAAGGATTTGAAATATAAACGATATACACATTTGAAGAACTTCACAACCATGGGTCTTTACAAAACAAAATATAAGATAATGATGAGAGTTTCAGCTTAGAATCTTAGTAAGCCATATACTAGGCTTTTCATAGTTACAATGTGGATTGGTTTTGTTTGGAATGAGATTCTATTTTACATTTTGGTAATTAGTGATAGTCTAGATTTTGTTAAATATAAAATTATTCCTTTTGGTACATGACTTTAGAAGGTCACATTGTTATTTGTTTTACATCATGAGCAAAATGATGAATGATTTTCAATTTCATGCACTGTGAAGCAATGATCCTTATAATTATTCTAAGCATTACTCAATTTTCATTTAAACCATTTACACATGTTTATGTTCGAGAAATTATGAATACTGTATTCTTATGGAATTGATGTCCTTGTAACTTTATGTAAGTATTAAATCTTTATTGTCTTGCAGTTCTAAAGTTCTTAGTTAATTCATTCAAATATTAATTTTTAATCTTTTTAAATATTTCATTAATAGAGCTCTCATTATGTCTTGATGATATTCAGGACTATCAATATTGATAAATGAATTAACAGAGTTACATTCCTAAATGCTTTCGAGTCAACACTAAACTGTTATCAAAACATGACAAAGATTTTTTAGTATTTGTTTTTTTTGACTCGTTATAAAAATGAAAATATGAACTATCAAGATCACATGCCTTAATTGAATAAAATCATAAAGTGAATTATTTGTTTATTTCAAACTTTGGAGTCCTAAACCATTGTTTATCACCTTTTCATTTATGTGGAAGAATGTGCCTTTGTAGATTCGTGATGGGTATTTCAATCAACAATGTTTTGTAATTTTTTTAACTGGTGTAAATAGAGAATAGAAGTTTTACACTATGCATGTTCTTTTTTTAATTTCATGTGGTTTTCTATTCTCCTTGGTTTTTATGATAAAACTAGAATACTTCCTATACAACATATTATAGAATAGGCTACTATATTATATTTCTCAACATATTTGTTGTACCTTTCTTTTTACATTTGTTCATTATCCTTGCTCGTCTATCTTTTTAAATATCTTTGATTATACATTATAATATAGATTTAGGTCAATAATTAGAGTTGTATGTATGTTTAATGATTTTGCTTCTCATTGTTATCAAAACAATTTGTTACAGACACATTTTGAAAAGAATAGTACATTTGACAAATATAAGTCAATTGCTAATTTGTTTTAATAATTATTTTTAAATTATTTTTATTTTAAAGTTTCTCTCATATATATTAAAAAAATTCAAAAAATATTATCATAAACTAAAACCATGTTCTTTATCCCAGTGAAAGAATATAATCTTAATAGAATTCAATAATAGTAATGCCTCCATAATAGTCAAAGAAGTATATACTATGAGCAATGCTACACGATTAAAAAAAAAAATTGCCAAAATCTTTGTTGAAATTATTGTAAATGTAAATAATTAAATGAGTGATGTCAATTTATTTCATTATAATTAAGGTTATTATGTGTTATCATTTTAATAACAGTATCATTATTATCTTTTGACAAATTTTTATTAAATTTCAATAAAGTTAAAACATTTTTTAGTTTTAAATTATATCGCATTTCGGTGCATTGCGCACGTCATGCAAGTGTAACAATTTAGCTTATTTTCATTTAAATTATTTAATTTTGATTAGGATATATCACATGGATCATGAAAGATGCTTAAATGTGATTTATCATGTTTAACTAATGATTAGTTATCTTTTTGGTTTATTTCTAATGTTGTATGCCATTAGACATATTACAATTATTAATCTATTTCGATTTGATGTTGCACAAATATTTTATTTTTTGTCATCCACTTTGATATAATTTAATTAACCTTCCCGTGTAATGCACGGATATATATATATAGACACACACACATACATATATAGATGATATAGTAATAAAAAGGTCTTCATCAACAAATACTAAATCAGGTCGAAGGAGTTTAAGAAGCTAAATAAAACTGAACATAATACTAAATACGATTAGGTTTGTGTGGAGGGCTATTATAAAAATGGGTGCTTTTTAATAATGCACAATGTCAGTGTCAAAAAGCCATTGCTCTTTGCAAATGAAGTCAAGCTTTGGGAAGGTTTCAAAAGCACGCACGCATGCAAAATTTGCAAGTGATTTTGGGACAAAGGGAATGGAATCACAAGCTAGCGAACAAGCGAGCACGCAGAACTCATAGTGATTATTGATCTAATCATAATAATAATAATAAAATAAACCTAGATTTAATGGCTAGCCGAACTGAGAGCATGAAGGCAGAGATAGAAAGTGTGAAGGCAGAGACTAAGAGCGTGAAGGAAGAGAGTAGGTTTAGGTAAACAAAAGCATTTCCCTTTCTTGGCGCCACTGCAATTCTTCTCCAAGTTTTTGTTTTTATTTTGTTTTTTAAAAAAAAAGGGTGAAAGTAAAGAATTGTAATATAAATTTAACTGTTATGTTAAAAATTAAAAAAGGAATCCAACTTGTCAACCAAAAACTACATTTTTTAAATGATAACATTTAAGATTTTATAAATTTGTAAGTAATCAAGTTAATGGATAGAAAAATTAATTATTTAATCATTTATGTATTTTAGTAGTTTATTAAATATTAATCACTAATAGTATAAGTAAATTTATTTTTTATATGTATGATAATTTAATTGATATTTTTAAATAGAGAAAGATGGCATTAATTGTTTTATTTATTTCGAATATAAAAGTGAAATTAGC
The DNA here is from genome assembly GCA_031216105.1 of Dalbergia cultrata. Taxonomy (NCBI): domain Eukaryota; kingdom Viridiplantae; phylum Streptophyta; class Magnoliopsida; order Fabales; family Fabaceae; genus Dalbergia; species Dalbergia cultrata. Next base: position 13,041,917 of record CM062345.1, read on the forward strand.
TTAAAATATATTGATTATATTTCTCATAATATTGTGTGGATAACAGAACAAGAAAGGGGGAATGGATATATCATGGTATCACGAAGGGGACTATTGATAGATAGTCATTAATTAGGTTGTGGAGAAGGTTGCTCACATTGGTTATGGCATCGTGAAGGTGCTTCACTACGAATTCTTCTTCATCGATTAAAGAATGAAGATTATGCAACAAGCAGGTGTAGGACATTAGGGCTTCACTCATATTAGTTAAACAATGTTTTTCCTATATTTAAAAGAGGGTAAAAATAAAAATTATAATTTAAATTTAACTCTTATGTGAAAAATAAAAAGCTCAATCTTTCAACAAACTAGATTAAGTTCCTATTACATATAGAATTATTTATAAAACATTTTTTTTGTATAAATCATTTATTTTTTTATGATGTAGGAAAATTCATTATTTTAGTTAAGTAGTTTAGTATCTTAAGTAAATATTAGTCATTACTCAATAATATTAGTACATGTAATTTTTCACATGTAATTATAGTAAACAAAATTTTTTAAAAAAATTTCATGAAATATAAAAATTGAAATTGAGTCATAAAATTTCAATTCCAAATTTAAATTCCATATCCAATTCCAATTCTAAACTCAACTCTAGAAACTATGCAAAATATAATACTAAAAATATGAAAACACATGTGTCAGTGCTAATTTTTTTCTAGGTCCTAAAAAAAGGTTCATTTCTATGTTTGGATTAAAAAAAATATTCTTTTGTAGTCCGCTATTCATAATTTATTTTAGTCTTTTAGTTCAAAAAATAAACTAAACAAACAAATGAAAAAAAAATTGAATCTCATTTCTATTAATCAAATCGGGTACACAATAGTTATTCAGCGGTGGTTTTGATGAATCGCAGCAAATAGATTGCAGCGAAACACCCATTTTGGTGTAGTGTAATTGATGGCCTTAATGACCTTAATGATGATAAAGTACTAATCATAAACTGATTGATGATATATGTTATGTGATGATATATGCTATGCCTTTGACTCTATGGTGTGGATAGCCTTTATATGTTTGTTATCCTGTTAAGAATAAGCTTATGCTAGACACATGCTTAAATTATGCTTATGAAGTATTGCCATGCATACATAAGAAGTATGTTTGTATGCATACCATTAAGAGTTATGCTAAAAGACGCACACTTTAGATAAATCTTTTCAAAAGTAAAAGGGAACCTTGTGTACCCTCAACTTACTCATGCACAGTTCATTGTTTTATCTTCTTGAGGCATCCCTTAGCTTACCCCATTGACACTGCTTGGCTTATTCCTGAGTCCCCTTATCATGACACATACCTCCTTGGCTGTCTTCATTCATCATCTAAGGGTTGTATGAGGGCCTATGTAGCTAGACCGTAGGAGTTCGGTTGTCTAGATTATGTTCCTCGAAGCTCAACCTTTTCGTTTAAGACTGATCCTTTAAAGGAGTCCCTATTGCAGCATTTTTATGGTGATTCATCTCCCTTCATAGAAGTTGGTCATGGTAAGAGTCGTGGGAGGGCAAGTAGTGGTGAAGAGCCCAACAATTTAGTTTCCCCATATCCGTGTGATTCCACAATGAGGAGCACATGTTGTCCATTCCAAATGCCTAGAGAACGTGATTGATGACTCCCTCCATCTCATGGGTAGTAAGCCGGGATGATGTGCAATGTGTGTTGGAATAATTTTATGGATTGACATAAATCAATGTTGAATTTAATTTAGACCCAAATTAATTTGATGTCAAATAATTAGAGTTTATTGTTTAAGCCCAATAATTTGTGATCAGTATTGCTATTGGGCTAATTATTGTTAAGCATTGTTTATTGTGGGTTTACAAGTCCTTGTATATGGGCTTCGCTATAATGGATTACTTAGCCCAATAGTTTATTGATGCAAGGAGAGGCCTTCCTCCTAACCAATATATAGGGTGCCTGGTTTCCCCATTCATACCATAACACACAAAACCTAATATGGAATAGGAGGAGTAAATCTCCTAACTCTCTCTATTGGATTTCTCTCTGATCCCTTGCGTTTGCTTGCATTTTGTATGTCAGGTTAGGAGACGATTATAACTTTGTTGCTTTCTTCCTTAGCATTTCCAAGTAACTCTAATCCAATCTTTTTTTATTGTTGTTGAACATGGCATACTCAGGGTTAAATTAATCTTTGGGATATAGGGATTTCATTTGTTGTTTATATCATTTGATATATATGAAATTCCTTCAAGTGGTATCAGAGCCAATTAAATATCTGATTATGGTCATGAACTATTGTAAGATTGGGTATTTGAAGGAATCAAATTTATGTTTAATATGAATCCTAAGTTACCAATTCAGAATTTTGTAATTTTACCGATTAAATTCGAAATTGATTGAGGGCTTTTGTTACTGATAATGTCCTGAGAAAATTGATATAAAGATCATAAGAAATGAATTAGTATACAGAGCAAATTTTGATTTTGAAAATATGAACCCTAACCTTTTGAACCTTATTTGAATTTGGAAAACCCTAACCCATATGTGTGTGAATTTGTTTTGATAACTTTAGGGCTTTAATAGACTATGATTTTTCAAATCTATAGACACCAAAATCATGAATTTTCACAGATTATTGAAAGAGAAATCGCTGAAAAATCGAGGCAACCCACTTAGTTCTTCTTGGAATTTTCTGGAATTCTATAGGTTATGATTCGAAACAAAATTATGTGGGTTTTATAGAGAATTGAAAGACAAATCTATAGACACCAAAATCACTCAATTTGGTTGAAAATTGAGTGAGATATGGCCCTCGACCCGTTATATGTTCATGAGTCGCGAAAAGCAACCTACTTAGATTTTTGTGGAATTTTCTGGAATCCTATAGGTTATGATTCGAAACAAACTTATATGGGTTTTGTAGAGAATTGAAAGATGAATCCATAGACACCAAAATCACTCAATTTGGTTGAGAATTGAGTGAGATATGACCCTCGACCCGTTATATGTTCATGGGTCGCGAAAATCCAACCCAGAACCCGGCTGGAGGATGGGGATGATGAATAGTATTTGTAGGTCGATCACTCGTGGGCCCATGCAGGGCCCGTTTTCACCCATTTTTTTCATTTTGAGGTTTTTTAATATTTTAAAATTATTGATAATTTTTATTTTTTTTTGGGCAAAAAAATAATTATTGTTAATGTTCCATTGCATAAATTGCTTAAAAATATTGGGTACTCTCCAAATTTTGATCTGAAATTTTTTGTGCACATTTCTAACACTATTAGACACATTATATTCAGCATATTCTCAATTTTGGCATCATTTGGTTAATTAAATAATTTTGTACTCTATTATATGCATATTATTTATTATTGTGATTAACTCATATTGCTATTATAAAATTTTGTGATATCTATGATTCTGAGATATGCTGTTTTTAGACCAATTTTGAATTGTTGTTAGATTTTATACAATATTATACTAAGAGTCCCTACCTACTAACTTTTGAAACTATTGTTAGGCAATTTTTATAATTATGAGGTCGTTTTGATGGGATCGATTGTGATAAAATGTTATTTGTGAAAATTTTGTACTATGTAATTTTGGAAATTATGAATTATCTTATACAATATTTTAGATCATGTTCCATATGGGAAAATATAATTATACATTGTAGTTTTATGGGAAACTACAATTGTTTGATTTGGTTTAATATTGTCTTAAGTTTTCTCTTGTATAAAATTTAGGAACATGGTTATAATATGCTCTTCAATATTATATTGAATAATTCTTTTGTAAAATATCGTCATCTAATTTATGTAGTCCAAGTGGGAGAATATTTGAATTTGTGTGGATGGTGTGGACTTGCATAAATTAGTGTTGGATTTAATTTTAAAATCCAAAAAAATATTATTCGTAAAAATATTATAACATCTTGTGTTTTTGAAAATATTGAGTTTTGGTTGTTTCCGCTACTTTCGTAAAATTTGTTATACCATAATGTTATTTGATTTTGGTTAAAATCTCTCTTAGCATATAGAGAAAGTTATTTTAGGTGACATTATGTACCATTGTGAAATAAGAAAATAATTATGAGTTTGAAAATCTCTTTATGTTTCGTTTTACAGCTAATGTTATTTTATTTTGATGAGATTTTAGCTCACAATCTTATATTTATTGTTTATTGTGTATTCTTCTGGACATTGTGAATATTTTCTTAGATATATTCAGAAATTTTGTTTTGACCTCATTTTTGCTTTACAGTTTTTGCTTATGGTGGCTAATTTAAGATTATTGCTTTTGAATAATATTACAATTGTTGTGGCATTAAGAGTTATATTGATAATGAACTTATCCTTCGATTTGTTTTTATTGATATAATTATTAATGAGTTGATAATCATGGTTTTAGAGTTTTCAATATCCTCTCAGTACTAGCTCTAATGACATGACTTTGTTGTATATGAGCATTAGCTCCTGAATAATATTAGGAGTAATTACTTGTATGTTAGGCAATTTTGTAGCAATCCAATATTTTATACATCTTTCGCAAATATTGTAGGATTATGTAGATAGTGGACATACCCTTTGGTGTGACATTATCTAATATAATTTTTGTGTTGGATTGCAAATATTGTTAGGTTACGCAGATAATGGACATATCCTTTGGTATGACATTATTTGACGTAATTATTGGATGATAGAGAAAATAATTTGAATTAAATTGTTTAAGAATTTTATATTATTGTTATTATTTTTCTCTATCATGTTGGAAAGTCTTGTATATTGTGATTCGGGACCCTTCGGCGGGATTGCAATGATACAAGGACTCTAGTCCAATTAATCGCCTAATTAACTGAACGCGAGAAAACTAAATTAATTTTATGCTCATTATAATAATCTGTTGCATGGTTTTCTCTTTTTCTTGTTATTTTGTCATCGTTGTATTTTGTAAGACCTATATAAAGGACATTGTTTAATCTCTATTATCTCATGATGTTGCTCCCATTAATGTTAAGATTTTGTTATAGTGGGAGTTAGAGACTTTATATTTTTTTATGTCCTTATTGTTGGTTTGTAGGTTTAAAAAGCTTCCGCTGACAACTCACTTTTGTGCTTAAATGAGCGTTTGATTATTAGTTTACGATGACAGAGAGGAGATATTTATTGTACAATGTCAATTGGACATTGATGATCTCCTCAAATCGTTTAGACAAAGTATATTAAACAATTTTGTGAGATTTTGTTATAAACAAAAATGACTCCGCACTCGTGTGTCTCTCTATTTTGTAATTTTGTTGCTAGAAAGAATAATGATGAGTTCAATCCCTTACATTGAGTACTCTACTATAGAGTTATCACTGATCCCATTAATATTTATTGTACCATTAGAGTATTTTGAAATTTTGTGACCTCTAGTGGGAATGTTTATGATGTTTTGGTATATATTGGATTAGTGGGAGAAGTGTGCACTATTATTATCATTATATTGTTGTTTTGAGATTAATTTGGCAAGTCGTGATAAACTATTCTTGAGTTATTGCATAACATATTGTTGATGATCCCTAACTAAAGGCTAGCCACTAAAGTTTATTGTCGGTTATGTAACCCATATGAGTATATTGAGGTCTCTTTGGTGTTTTAGGTTAATGAGAGCTAGTTTTATATATCTATTGTGACCTCATATGTTACTGTCATTTAAGCCTGCATAGCAAAATTATCTATATAATTGTTATAATGGAAAATTATTGAAATATTTTGGACACATTTCCAATTTGTTGTCATCCTGAGATATTTTATTGAATCTCAGAGAGCATCTTGGCTAAATGTTTATACTGTCATATTTTGTTGTTGTTGTTGCTACTATTGATGATATTACTGTTGTTGTTATGTTGTTATTATTTGTTGTTGGTGCTGTTACGCACACTCTTATGTTAATATAGCACATCATGGGACATTTTGGACTCAGTCTCATTTTGTTATTGTGCTGAGATTTGTTAGATCTCATATAGCATCTTGGGCGGATGCTGGGCCCGTTGGTTGGAAATTGCAGTAGGATCACATATTGTTATGCCTAGTTTGTTGTGCATCCCATTTACCTGTATACCACATTTTGTTGGGTCGCTGGGAATTGAGCATCTTGCATGTATGATGTCAATACTCCTTCGACTATGATTTTCTGCATTGTTGAGATGCTTGTTATTCTATTCTAGACCATTTGGTTTTAAATGCTTGTTTAGTTTTGACATCATGTATGTTACTCCCACATATTGTAGTTTAATTTGAGTATTGTTTTATAATGTTTTGATTTATGATGTCCAAGTGGGAGATTGTTGGAATAATTTTGTGGACTGACATAAATCAATGTTGAATTTAATTTAGACCCAAATTAATTTGATATCAAACAATTAGAGTTTATTGTTTAAGCCCAATAATTTGTGATCAATGTTGTTATTGGGTTAATTATTGTTAAGTACTGTTTATAGTAGGTTTACGGGTCCTTGTGAATGGGCTTCGCTATGATGGGTTACTTAGCCCAAAAGTTTATTGACACAAGGAGAGGCCCTCCTCCTAGCCAATATATAGGGTGCTTGGTTGCCCCATTCATACCATGACACACAAAACCTAATATGGAATAGGGGGAGTAAATCTCCTAACTCTATCTATTGGATTTCTCTCTGATCCCTTGCATTTGTTTGCATTTTGTATGTCAGGTTAGGACACGATTATGACTCTGTTGTTTTCTTCCTTAGCCTTTCCAGGTAACTCTAATCCAATCTTTTTTATTGTTATTGAACATGCCATATTCAGGATTAAAGTGATCTTTGGGATATAGGGATTTTATTTATTGTTTATGTCATTTGATATATATGAAATTCCTTCAATGTGTTGATAGGATAGTTGTCTAGGATTATTACCCTTACATTCCATAGTTAGACTTGAGGAGAAGACCTAGTGACTGTTTAGGTTTCATTTGTTTATGTTTATGCTCAGATCTATGTTATGTTCAGTTTATGTTATCCACATGATTGTAGTACCCAATCCTGTTGGTGGGTTGCTACTGTGTTTATGTTGTTTTAGCTTTTTGTTGGGAACGCCTAAATGTGTTGACGTGTTTAGTATTATATATATCCAGGTTGATGTGATGATTTGAGTTGGATGTTGATATTTTTAGTGTATGGCTTAGATTAGATCTCATGGATAGTTTTTGCTACACATTTATCGTTCATACACATGGCTCGAATTTTGGTTTTTAAATTCCAAAAATAAAAATTCCCCTATATTTCTATTAAATTATTTTCAAGTAAAATTATTTCATTAAATTATTAGCTTTAGGACCACATTTTAGTTCCTATATATGTTAGGTAAAAATTGGAATGTAAATATTGAGACACAACGTTGTTCTTATGCTAAAACGCATGAGCTCTATCTAGTATTTTGCGAAGTCAGAAAACTAGCTCATTTCTCTACAAGTATTATTTTTATTTTCTAGGCTAAATTCCAACCTTATTGAGATATCTAAGAAATGCAAGAAGGTCATCGTACTAGAGCATAAGTCGTGCGGACTAGGGTGGGCGAGAACACATTTTTTACATTCCCAATCTATAAATAGACATGTTTTAACACCCTCAAACACTTTAGCAATCTTAGCCACCACCAAGCGCATATCCCCTCTAAGAGTATAGGTTTTTACTCAATTTCTATTTGATTAATCTCCTTCGATAAGTGAATCATCCTCGTTATTCCATAGTTTCTTAATATTTTTTCTCTTTGGGGGTAACATAGTGAGTTTTGATTTCTCTTCATCAATCCTTCCTAATTTGATTCTAATTCAAATCCAATAATTCTTTGACAGTTGGGAACATCGTTCCAAGTCCCCCAAAAACATGTAAAGAGTGGCTAGTCACTCCTGACAATGAAAAGTGAGTGATTACTTGCTCAAGACTATATTTTAGTTATTAAAAGTATTTTAAAAATTATTATATAATATTTACATATTATTATAAGCCTAGAAAATTCAAGAAAAGTTTACAATTCACTTATTTAACATGAAAATCAGAAAACACATGGGATCATTGTTATTAAATCATTGCATCTCAAATTTTACATATACTTATGTACATAATGGTTTAAATTAATCCCATATATTATCGAGATAGAGATTTAGTAACAGACATTCCATTGACAGAATACGAAGTGAAACTATTGCTTACATGGCCTAAATCTAATTCTATTGCAACCATGTTTGGTTCCACTCTATTGTGTATAAAAAATGCTGGCTTGTGAGGAAAAGGCAACTCAATTGAAAGATTACTTAGATATGAAACTACTTCTGTCATTTGTGGCCTATCATTAGGATTTTTTTGAACGCATAATAAACTAACTTGGATGCATCTATTCAGTTCCACCTGAGAACACAATTCATGCAGATTTGGGTCCAAGATTTGAATTGGTGTCCCATCTCTCCATTGCTTCCAAGCCTACAACCATTTGTCATATTGAATAATCAGATCATGTCCAATGTATACCTTGTTAAATTTACTTGCGAAAAATTAAAACCAGTGGTTTAGTACTCACATAACTTAGGAGGCTATTAGCATTGTGTGATTCATAAGAAGTGGAATTCTTTTTTCCACTTATGATCTCCAAAACCATAACTCCAAAACTAAATATATCTGATTTCTCAGAATATTTTCCTAAGATAGCATATTCTGGAGACATATAACCACTGCAAAAGAAAAACCAATTGTAAGAGTACAACAAAAACACAATGAATTGATAATATTTTGGACTTTAACCTATTTTGAATTAAATATCATATATATATATATATATATATAAGGGCACATTATTTTACATGGCTATATGACATTCATAATTATTTATGTGCAAATAATTGAACACTCATGAATATGTTTAGGATGAGAAACTTGAAAGAAATGGATTCAAGTGTATCCTTCCAAAAGGAAATGATAGATAAGAAAGTAGGAAAGTAGAAAACAAAAATTTAAAACTCACTATGTTCCGACAATTCTGTTTGTTCGTCCTTGATCTTGATCAATAGCAACCATTCTTGCAATACCAAAATCTGAAATTTTAGGATTCATATTGATATCTAATAAGATATTACTAGGTTTAATATCACGATGTATAATTTTTACACGAGAATACTCATGCAAATAAAGAATTCCTCTAGCAATGCCCCCTATGATTTTGTATCTCTCACACCAACTTAACACCATCTCCTTTAGAGGATCTACAAAATTTACCAAAGATCAATGGAGTAAGTAAAATAATAAAATATTTTCATGAGAAAATGAAGCATTTAATCTAAATTAAAGGTAAGAGACAAATCAAATAAAAAGTAATCCAAGCAAGCAAATGAAGCATTTAATATAAAATCAAGGGTAAAAAGGACAAACCGAATAAAAAGTGATCCAAGCTCTTGTTAGGAAGAAATTCATAAATAAGTATTTTTTCCCCGGCTTGTAAGCAAAATCCCAATAATGCTACAAGATTTCTATGTTGAAGCTTGGCTATCAACAAAACCTCATTCTTAAATTCTGCAGCACCTTGCCCAGAACTCATTGACAATCTCTTTACAGCTACTTCTTGTCCATCAGGAAGAGTACCCTAAATAAATTATTAAATTACAAGTTGGATTAAAAAAAAGAAACTACACATTGTAATTAACTTGTGTCATATTTCTCACCTTGTAAACCACTCCATATCCACCTTTGCCTATCATGTTTGCACGGGAAAACTTATTTGTAGCTGCTTCAATTGTAGACAAGTCGAATTGCAATGACTCCAAAGTATTACTTTCATTCCCAACTATACAAATATGTTAATCTTAACTAGTAGCTTAAGAGTAATTTAATTTTAAAGGTTAGAAAATGAAATACCACGAGTTGATTTTTCTTTTTCCACATTACTTACAATTTTCTTTGAGAATTGCCTTATAACGCCTCAAGACCTTTATCCGATGGAAACGATAACCGAAGAAAAGGATTAAGAAAGTAACAATGGGAAAAGATGCTATGATGATATTTCTTGATCTGAATCTCCATTCTCCTGCAAGAACATTATTGAGTGTTGACATATACAAAACCATATCAATCAACCTAAAAATCTATCTAATTCGAAATTTCACACAATAATGAGATATAATTTATACAATATTTAAGGATTATTAAATATATATGAATAAGATTTTAAATTAGGAGTATATATTTTTACATATACTAATTAAGATATATCATTTCTCTTTTATATTAGTCTCTTCTTCAACTATTTTCCATACACAATGGCTGGAAAATAAAAGCTTGCTTAGTAATTTCTTAGTTCTTGGGTGGGTTAATTGCCCATTACCTCCATCAAGTTTAGATTTTTCAATAATTTATTGAGAAAGCTCAATACTTCAAAAGAAAGTGCTGCGCGCACAGAACAAGGAGAGTCGTAAATGTTTAGCCAATCCATTACATCAAAAGGACCATTCAAGAAAACCCCTAACAATACTCTTATTAGAGTCTCTATCATATGACACCTTGCATTGTACTGCAACTCACACCTTTTTACAATAAATGCAAAACAACTCTCTGATAAACCTAGACAAATGATAGAAGATCCAAAACAAAAATAGTAGCACAATAAGACAAAACAATTATGCCATAATCATAAATACACGAATCCCATGCTACCCAAATCATTTTCAAAATGACTATTCGATAATGGAATCCAATCAAACCCATAATTGACTTCAATTTTCGTTAATGTTGCTTGTATCATATTCATCAAGCATATTGTCCCCAATTACTTCATAATTCACTGCCTTTTCCTGTTAACATTGTCTCCCCTCACCATTATCATAATCCTGCCAAGCTTGCCCATAACATCCACACTGGCTCAATCTCTCAAACACACGTGTTTGCTACAATTCTTAATTTTTCTATTTACTATGAATGCAACTCCCAAAGCTAGGCCTTTTGTTTCACACGTATTGATGTCAGGTTGTAGGATTGTCCCACTCCCAGTTAGCTACTCTTTTGGTGCTCACAGTAGCCTTCTTCTTCATCTTAGTCTGTTTCTTTGATTTCCTCCTAGTATCTCGTTCCTTGTTCTTCAACTCAATGATAGTCATAATATCTTCTTGTTTTTTCCTTAATTAGTTTCAATTCTTTTGCTTTTTGATAAGAGGCGTTTATGTCACTTATCTTACTTCTAATTCTTAGCTTTTTACATGAGTTTTTCTATGTTATTGATGTGATTAATTAGATATTTGATTTATTCCTCATTGTGTACTTTTGATAGAACTATTGGCTTTTACATTGATTTTGGGAATAATTTGTAATTACAAGCAGTTGCGTTTAACTTGTCTCTTTGAGTATGGTTTTATGCACAGTAGCTTTGGATCAAGTGCAAAATATCAAGAACAAGGGATCGGATTGAGACAAAGAAGGATGTTTTGGAAAGCTCAAGAAGTCTTCTATAACTTTTATGTTTAGCTCAAAACCCAATTCTATGAGTATCTTGGTGAAAATCAAGTTGCAAGATTAAATGTTGCTAATGTTATGATGCTATCCAACTTGACCTCCAGTCAGTATTTTTGCAATATCTGGAGCTACAGATCTCCGATTGAGGTGATTTTAGTGGCATTGGAAAGCTTATTCAAAGGGATAAAATCACTATTTCTGGTGTCGAGGGCAAATTCTATTCTGTCTAGCACTGCTGCAGCGCTCAACAGCACCCGAAAAATTGATTGTTATTAGCATTGCTCACTGGCGAGCGTCGCAGCGCTAAGAGCACTGCCGCACTCGTGCGATGATACAGAAGACCTGATTTTATTTGTTTTTGGGCCCACTTTGGCCTATTTTTAGAAGCCAGTATATATAGGAATGTTACAGACTTTTACCCTAGTTTTTAGTTTTTGAGTTTCAATTGGGAGAATTCTCTCTCTCTCTCTCTTTACATCTCTCTCCATCTTCTCTCTACATCTTTTTCTTCTTTATTCTTCTCTCTCTTAGGATTTCATTAGTGAAGGTGATTTGTCTTGGAGATCGTGGCGATGATCATTGCTATTATTTCCAGGTTCTTTCATCTTTATTGTTGTAATCCTCCAGAGATGGAGGAATAGATTTCTTTACTAGTGTAAGGGTTTCTGGATGGATTGGGATAATGTTTGAGACCTTTTTTGATATTAAATGCATTGGTTTTCTTAATGTTCTGCAGTTTCTATTCCGATAATTATTGTGGTGATTGCTATAATCTTTATTGGGATAACTAAATTGGCGATCGTCGTTTAGGGAAACCCTTTGGGTATAAATTGATAGATCTATTGGTTTATGTTTGAGGGAGAACATTAGAATTAACTTTCCGATTGGCAGTTAGGCTATATCAATTGGTTTATTAAATTGATGTGATTTCTAAATAAATTGGTGATTGTCGTTTATTAGTTATTTGAATTGATTAAATTCTAGAGGTCGATTGATCACTAGTAGAATTGCCAGTAATTTGTTATTAATAGCCACCAATGGGTTTAATATTTGGTCAATGATAATTAATTTTCAATCCTAGGAATACCTTGCACTAGTGCTTTCTTCATTGTTGTTATTATCTTTACTTTTTAATTATTTTAAATTTCATTCTTCAAAAACTCCCAAATCTTTTGAATCAATTAGAACCATTCCTTGTGAGACGACCTGAGTTGTACTCCTTTACTACATTTTTTTTGTGCAATTTGGCAGTTTATAAATTTTAATTTGTTGTGAGTCGCGACAGCTTGCATCACTTTTCATCGAATTTTTCTAGCCTTCATTAATTGATCTTCTTCTTCCCCCTTACCACTTTCCCCAATATTCTCGCCTTTTGTCTTTGTTTTTTGCGTCCCTTATCCTATCTTCTATATCAGATTGCACTTTAACTACTTCTTCATGCAAGGCAAAACTAGGTGGCCCATCCATTAAGCTAGACATTTCATGGTAGTCACTTGTCAAGCCTACAACCTTTCCATCATAACTTGTGTTAGGCTTCCTCTTCATAGGCCCATCATTGGAAGTGTTTGGATAAGCTTTTTCTCTTCTAATTTCTTCATGTGCATATGATGGCTAATTTTTTCCTTAGGAGTAATGTTATTTTGACTCACACTTTGTAGGACACTGTGTCGACACATTCACACCCACTATTGGATTGGGTGTGGACGCCACTTAGTTTGGATCTCACACCCAATCCAATGGTGAATGTGAGTGTGTTGACACAGGATCCCACAAAGTGCGAATCAAAATAATATTTCTTTTTCCTCAAAGTTTCTGTCATCAATGATTGCCATCGTTTCCACTTGTGACTCCTTACTTGCCTCTATTCCTTTAGAATTAGTGTCATCATTAATTCCTTTATGATAACCCCCATTATCATGAACTTATTCAACATTTTCCAATACTAGCATTAATGTTGCTTCAACCACTTTGACTCCACCGACCTCCTTTCCTCTTCCTGGCTGAGTGCTTACCGAAGTAACCTCTGTTACATTCTTCTGGCTTTCAGAACTTACCACCCTTGTTTCATCAAGATTCAGTCTTGGCAAGGCTCTGCTACTAAACATTTCCCATCCTACTTCCTTCACAAACACATCAAACCTTATGCCACTTATTCGTAAATGCACCCATCAACTAATGGCCCACCACATAGATGTATCAATAAGGACTCGCACAATGCTAAATGATCTGTCTTCTTTGGTTGATTTCTCTAATGCAATCACCGTATCCTATTCCCCCTAGTCTTCTTGAAACCGTCAGTAGAGCATGCTTGAATTGGAATTCCAAAACATTTAATCCAAACCCTTTTAGTTTGGCACCATTCCATTTCTAACCATGGTGTTACTTTTTCGAACAAGTTTTACAGCACTCCATTAACATAGGACAAAGCTTTATTTGCATTATCCTTAGTGTCATCGAATATAATCATGACTTTGTATGCACCTAGTTCACACACATCTCCTATAATACTCCTTGTTATTTTTTCCATTTGAACAGGACATAATTCCCCATCCACAACCTTTTGATTTTGTATCATATTTTGTTCCTTGGTACATGGTTGTATACCCTTAAGATCACACTTTGTAGCCTTTTCTTAATTTAGTGATTTCTGATTCCTTCATGCATTCCCATTCCTAACATTTCTTTAAAACTTTGACATTCCTCAATCCATTCCCATTTAGTCCTATTCTCTACTGTTGACTTTCTCTTGGCAATGGTTGGATTGGTTCTCTCACAACCACCTTATTCCCTTTTGTGATTTTTCCTTTGTTAATGGTGATCTTGTTTCCCTTCAACTGCATTTCGTTCAGTTCCATCACTGCCCTTTTAATTTAGCTACACTTATAATTTCATATAACAAAGGATAGTTTTTGGCCTTCTCTGTTTTCTTGAGATGAACATGTCCACTATTCTTCTAGCCTACCCCAAGACTTGGACTAGCCATCCTTTAGTCACTGAGACAGGGAGATTATCCATAAACACATTATATTTGTTTCTTTCTATATTTTGAAGGCCCTCTTTACCTCCATACTCTCCAGCAGCCCTCTTTCCTACTCTCGCAGTGTATGCCTATGCACCCTATGCAATATCTCCTCTTTTGTCACCCCATTCAATGCCTTTAACCTGTTGTCACTCTCTCACACCTTCTCTCCACACCTCTCTCATCTCATGATAATGACGCTTCTCGACTTTTGATTTCCTTTGGGAGCCCCTTTATACGTTTTCTCCGCCAAGTTTAGGTGCTAGTCTCCTTCCATTAACCTTTAAACTTTAATGAATTTGAATGTTTTTATAGTTTAACTACATTTTCTAATTAAATATATATAATTTTGAAATTTTTAATCATGTCTTTACGTTATAAAAATCACTGTAATCAAATTTTTATCAGTCCACATTGACAAAAATTAAATTTTTAAATACTATTGGCAAGATGAAAGATGTCAACAATAATCAATTAAAACTTTAAGTGCCTAATATTTTTAAATTTATAATGGTGAGGTTGCTCAAGAGACTTAATTATAAATTTTTGGAAAAACGTACACCCTATCCCCTAAACTATAACTCATGTATATTTTAATCCATAAACTTTAAAAATATGCAGATTAACTCCCTGAACTGTCATATAAATGTGCGTTCCAGACAAAATAAGTGTATTATACCCCCATTGAAGTTTAGAAAATGTACAAATTAACCTTCAATTTTTCTAAATCTGCAACCCGATACCTTAAAAATTCTTAAATTTGTGATTTTTTAACAATTAATAAAAAAAATTAATGGAATGATCAATTTGTATATTCAAGAAAGTTCAAAGGCTCAAATTGTTATTTTTAAAATTTAGGGTCTAAAATGAATATGATATATAGTTTTTTATACAATAGATGATGTTAACCAAAACCTTTACATGACTAATGATATATGTTTTAGTTTGATTTTGAAGATTATAAGAGAAGGAAGGAGAGAACTTTATAGTATAAACTTTTAAAATTTTATTCCATAAATCTTTCAAATTCCCTCCTCTCCTTGTCACTCTAGAATCAAATTCATAAGCAAGAAATTAACTTGACCTGAAAGTGCTGATTCAACTGTACCAAACGAGGTGGGTATGGGGTGCAAGCTTTCGGGATCAACAATAACATGATTGCCCCAGGAAAAATGACGATATAACCCGAACATCAAACTGCAACTGGGATATAGAACCATTCCACCATCCCTCCCCAAACAGCACAAAGGAATATCTCTCATTATGTCACTCAGACACCTGCTACAATCTTGGCTTGACAGATCGGGGGTGCACTGAACTAGAGTATACACGTTATGAGACCCTTCCAATCTCAAATGCTTTGTTGCAAATTTCTTGGTCCCCACGGGACCTGCGTTTGCAGCTTCAGCCACTGCATCACTGAAGGTGCTGGCTAACAACCACCCATAGCTCCCTTCCTTGGTTAAATTCGTAGTCATGTTATAACTCATCTGTTGCACGAATACGGAAATGAGTATACTGAACATGATAAAGGATGATACATAAATATGATAATTTTATAAAATGTAAAATATAAATATGCCAATATATATTAAATAAAAATATATTTATATACTATGTAAAAAAAGTTTATAATATCATTTTAATCATATATTACTACTTTATTTATTATTAATTGACTTTTATAATTACTATTTGAATGATTATATAAATAAATTGATTGGATAAAAATATAAAAAGACTTTTTGATCTGTCAATATATCAAAATCATGCTAACAAAATATTTAAAATAATTCTAATTTAAACGAACAATCTTATCTTTTAATTAACACGTCAGTCTTATTAGTTAAAAAAAAAAAAAAAGAAGACCTAAGGCAGCAATATTTGACGATGCATATTATATACACATAATAAAAACAAAAATAAATTATGAGGATCCTAGTAACTCACCGAGTTAAGCCTAGGCCATTCATCCACGGTAGAGAAGAAGGAACGGTTAGAGTAGCGAACCAAGCACTCGTGGTACCAAATTATGGCCTCTTTGGAGTTGGGACAAAGTGAGGCCACTTGGTTAGCAGCAATTTCTATGCACTCTTGGCATGTTGTTTGGTTGGTGATGTCGCCACGGCACATGAACATGCCGTAAATGGTTTCGGTGCCGCCGCCAGCGGTGGCCGTGGCGTTGTAGAATTCCGCGGTGGTGGCGTGGGAAGAGAGGGAGGTGAGGAGAGTGCGGAGGCTGGATTGGTAGGAGCTGTTGGTGGGAGAGAAGGCTTTGTTGCTTGAGCAAGTGTGCTTGAGATACTCAAGGTTGTTGTTATGATTTGCATCGGATATGGCACAATAGAAGAAGTAGGTGATGAGAAAGAAGAGGTGGAACATGAATTTCAGTAACGACATGACTTGCTTTGGTGTTTTGAAGTGGAAACAAAAGAAAGAGATGATTGATTGAATTCACAGACTCGTTCTTTCCTCCTATCAGAAGAGATTCCTTCATAGATATTGGGGCCGTGCGTTTCACGACGATCCCACCAACCTTTCTTTGACTCGTAAATTTACTTGAAGAAAATTCTTGTATGCGCGTTTGGTTTTACTCTTTGAGCATTTCCAGAGGATCAACATCACCTGTCCCCAAGCTTGTTTTGCCACCAAAATAGTGCCACGTGGAAAGAATTTATAAATAATCTATTTTATGGCTATTTATGTGTCATTCATTAGTAATCGGTCGGTACTGGTATTCTTAAAATTAACACTTACCACAGAAATCCCATCAAACAAGTCTTGTTTTCTCGAAAATATATATATATTTTATTATAACTGAAAAAGGTTGTCGAGCAAACCCTATATTTGATTTCTCATCAATATATTGATAGGCAAATTATTTACTTAATTTAAAAATCTTCTATTAGTCTTATATAATTAAAAAAATAGGAATAAATTAATTTCTTTATATATATCCATACATTTAGAAAAACTCTATATAAACTTGTACATATGATCATTTTATTCCCCTTTTTTAAGTTGTAAATGACTACTATGGGACTTTTCTTTTTTTTTTTTTAACGACTTTTAAATCCTAAAAAGTTAATTTATTTTCTAATGTATTTTTAACAAACTAAAATAGGCATTTAGTCAGTCAAAAATCTTTTAGGGTGCCTACCTATGGGCCTTGTCTCTGTGAAGGCCATGGTGTCTTGCACTCTTGCTTAACTAGGCCATCAAATCTGCCAGTAAGGCTTAATATTTTAGAATAAATACCAATGGCTCTAAATAATATATTAGAAAATAAATTAATCTCTTAGAATGTGAAAGTCTTATATTAGTCCTCTAAAATTTAAAAAAGGAACAAATTGATCACTTCATATAGGTCTGTATTGTATTTTTTTTAAAAAAATTATATGGATCTATATGAATGGACTAATTTTCCACTCGTTTGAATTTTGAATGACCAATTTAGAACCTTCAAATCCCAAGTAACTAATTTGTTATTCGATATATTTCTAAGAGACTAAAATGAATATTTAATCATTATTATATATATTTCTTTTGTGAAACAGTATTATAGATTAAATTCTTTTATGTGCATAATTTTTAAAGTAATGAGATGAATAATCAACTTTATTTTTTTGATATGAAAATATGTAATTGAATAATTGTACGAATTTTTTGGCTTATATATGTTTCTAGTCTCAATATTATTTTGGTTTTAATCCCTCTAATTTTTTTTTTGTTCATTTTTAGTCCCTCATTTTTCTAATATTATATTTTTGGTCTCTATCATTGATTTGTATTGTTAAATGACAATATTTATAATGATTAAAAGAAGATTCTGAAGATATTTATAAGGACAAAAATAAAATTTTCAATATTCATAAGAATTAAATGCATATTCTAATATACTTCTAAAGTCCTAAGTCCTTATTTGGTGCATTGTACGTATAGGATAAGGTTCATAATATTAGATATGATAGTACAAAATCTAATAGTATAATATAAGGAATCAATCGTATAAGTTTTTATATTATTCATTTTTTAGTATGCCACATAACCGGCGGTGTACGAATGAGGGGTGAGCGGCAGCCCTGACGACTGATGACCAGCAGTGAGCAGGCCACGAATGGTGAAGAGTGGTGGGTGGTGGCTATTACCGATGGTAGGTAGGCGTGAGGTGTTGAGGTAGAAGAGAGAGTTAAGGTTAATTTGGAATTGGCTTGTAAAAATAATATTATTAGTTGTTATCAGGCCTCTTAAGACCTGATAACTTGATCCTATAATCATAGGATAAAAATGGTTTGATCGTATAATATTATACTATTATATGTGTTGCCAAATATGTGATAAAAATTATATTTATAGTATTAGCTAATACTATCAAACTTTATACTATGTATCAAACATGACTTAAAATTAGAACGAGGAACCAAAAGCTAATTTTTTTAGTGGGACTAAAATTAAAATAACCTATATTTATAGGGATAAAAATATATTAAAGTAAAAAGTTTACAAATTTTGGTACTCCAAAATTAGATTTGTATTTTTAATTTTTAAAAATTGTTCCGTCCAAAGAACGTGTTCCTAATTTCAATTCATGATAATGTATTATTGGCGCAGTTAACTATATCTCTTTTAAAAGGTATAAACCCAACATTATTTGTTTTGTTTTGTTTTTTTTATTGAAGAGAGCTGCCATGCAGTACGGAAAGACTTTCAAAAGTGAAAATGGCAATCACCAAATTAAAAGGGTTTAATTTTTTTTCCCCACTTTTGATGGAAATCAAATCATGAAGAGAATTAACATTTCACATTATTAACTTTCTTTATTAATTTTTGTAGCTGAACAGTGACCCTTGCACAAGCCACCGAACGAGCCACAGAGACAGGTTAGTTCAAAACCCTACGATATCTCGTCTCTTCACAATAAACGCATAAAAATCTGCTACCGAGACCTATAATAGATCCATTTACCCTATTAAGAAGGCAGAACTTTTCCACCACCCCATTCTACACGTCACACGACACATCACTTTCACGAGTCCTATTTTTTAGCCACATGTTAGGCACATATCAAACCATGAACATGTATAAATAACTGCCAATGTAACTGTCTCATCTCTCTCTCTCCCCCACTCTCTGCCGCCTCCCCTGTGCTTCTTGCATGAATCTTCTGCACCGCTTTTGTTTCAAAAGGAGCTAAATTCAACACTTATGGATTCGTAAGTGTAAATTTCACTAACCATTTCAGTAATTTTATTGTAATGTAAAGAGATGCAATTTGTATGATTAAAATGTGACAACAGATATGAGTTAACAATGTTCATAAAAAGGTGGTTGTTTCTGCTATAAACACATTACATTGTATGAAGTACACCTTCACGAAGAGGATTAAGATTCCAACCTTAATAAAGTCAATAATTAGTTGCTTTTTTCAATTGCGGCCTTACTTGAGGAATTAGTGTTACAGTAATATAACATAGAGTTTACCATCTCAAGAATTTATATATAAAAAAATTTACACTTTCAATGTATATGAATTAAACTTTATAATATATATTAAAAAATTTTGCAGAATTTTTTTTACAGAAATGATGATGGTTGTTAAATAAAATAAAATAGTATGATCCATTTATTTATCTAAAGGTCAACAATCATATTACATTATTTTGACAACAAAATTCATACAAAATTTCTAGCCATCTAGCATTATTCATCTATATGTTTTGATTTATTATGCTGGTTTTGTTTGTATTTGTAGTTGTTATTTGACATTTTTTTATGTTAATTTGGTCTTCTTTCTTTTTTAATAATTTGGTTGCTTTAAATGAAAGATTCAGAGCTACGTGGACAAAGCTGAATTCCCACCATGAGCTATATTGAAGCTTAGTTTAGCAGCATTAATTATTTAGGAATTCCCACTGTGAGCCGTGTTGGAGCTGAGTTTTAGTCAGCATTGATTAATTGATTAACAAGAGAGTGACATTAGAGGATCCATGGAACCTCTATGTGAGTGTTGTGGGGCTGTGAGAGCCGTGGTTTACTGCAAGTCTGATTCTGCACGTCTATGCTTGAATTGTGATGAATATGTACACTCTGCGAATTATTTGTCTTTGAGGCACCTTCGTTCTCTTCTATGTGACAAGTGCAATTCCCAGCCAGCAATTGTGCACTGCATTGAGGACAAGTTCTCTTTGTGCCAAGCTTGTGACTGGAACCAGAATGGGTGTTCAGTTTTGGGGCACAGGCGCCAGGCTTTGGATTGTTACCAGGGTTGCCCTTCTTTCACTGAGTTGCCTAGTTTCTTGTCCTTTGTGCTTGATGGTTCTTCCTCGGTACATGGTTGTGGTTCACATGATACACTGCCAAGAAGTGATAGCTGCACTAGCAAGTGTTTGGATCATCCAGATAACAACAACAACAACAACAACAATAATAATAATGAAGATGGATTCTTTGGTTTGGTGAGTGGCAATTTGAAAGAAACAGACGCACGTGTTAAGTATGAGCTTTGGATGGAGCAATCTTCTAGTTCCACCATTCCACCAAATCCGAACTGCATGCCATACACAAGGGACCAAGCAAATTTCTTTCCTCATGACTCAAACCTGCCTAAGGTATTACCTTCTACTGGTTTTCATTATTATTATTATTATTATTATTATTATTATTACTATTAATATTTTGGTCAGCAGCATATGTATATTAGTTTTAAAGATAATGTTCAGTTGATTGACATGTAAATAGTGTATTTCATTATGTCCCAGGGTAACAAGTACTATAATAATGACAGAAGTGGTTAGAACTTGCACTGTCAGAAGTAGTAACGAACTTTGTATGTTTGATCAGTCCCCCTAAAAATACTCTGTTATCTATCCTTCTTAACTAGAATTTAGGTTGATCCATTCTTTTTTTTCCTTATGATTCTTAGACTCTTTAGCTGCTGCAGGAACGTCTGGATTTCAATGGTCTAGGAATCCATGATGGTGATGGTCTCAACATGGATAATTTTCAATTTAACTTTGAAAACAGTGATGAAATATTTGACTATTCTCAAATTGCCACAAGATACCAACTTGATAATGGAGGAATGGACTGTGGATTAACGGGAACAAACATATCCCTAACAGAATCTAATGCTCTTATTGAGAGTGCAATGGAGGTTACTAGCAAACTTTTTTTCTTTCGTTACTCTTCTGTCCAAAGAAATCCTTAATTCTATACATGGGTTTGCGAGTGAATTAAATTGCACGAAACTAACTGTCACCCTGTGATTGTTTAGGCATCATCGTTAGTCCATCAAGATTGTGTAGATTTTCAGCCATCCAAGGCTGGTTGTTCAGCTAGTGAGATGCAGGGAATCAACAGTAATGCAAATAGTGTACTTATGCCCCCTAACTGCAATGAAAACAACGATCTCAGATTCCCACAGGGTCAAGTTCACTCAAGCATATCACTTCCATTTCCCAATCTCACTGGTGAACCTAGTGCCACTAATTATCAAGATTGTGGATTATCATCAATGTTCCTAAAAGGCGAGTTCCCTTGGGAACAGAATTCGAAGGCTGCGTGCAAACAAGCCAGGGCAAAAGCTATGTTGAGATACACTGAGAAAAGGAAAACTCGAAAGTATGTTTGTAATATTCAACTCTTTGGATGTATTTTATGGTACAGAATCAAAGAGGTTCCAAATGCAGTTTTCTCATTTCTTATCTGCAGGTTTGGCAAGCAAATAAGATATGAATCTCGCAAAGCAAGGGCTGATTCAAGAAAACGTGTGAAAGGTAGATTTGTGAAAGCAATTGAAGCAGGTGATGATGATCCTCAAGGAACAAGGAATGCCTAAGCATATTATCTCTGCGACCACCGTTTTTTCCATGCAAGATGTGGTTCTGAGTTCTGACTAATAAGGTGACTATTAGTAAATGCATTGTTGTTTTCATTCCCAATTTTTAATTAAAATTATTTGTTTATCTTGTGAAAGTGAGATGGAATTTTCAATTTTAATGCTGCTAGATAGTTGTTCAAAACTTGACTACTTAGGTAATTGATACAGATATACTAGGGCTTTTAATAGGCACAGAATAATCAAGGGATTATTAGTCTTCAGATGAAAACAAATATATGAAGATGGTTTTGCATTTGGAAATTGCAGAAGAAGAGGTAGCAAATGTAACAAGATATTGAATTTAATTACATGTAGGAAGTGTAAGAGGTTACGGGCATCTGGCATAGAGCAGCAGAAAGTTTGAAAAGATTCAAGTTGCATCAAAGTCAGTTGCAATTCAGGTACAAAGAGGGTAAGATAGATACCTTTTTGTACATAAAACTTTTTCTTCTTTTTCTAATTATGAAGGAATTGAATTGAATACCTCTACCCAATATCTATCCTACCTTTATCACTTGAATTAGTAATATCCAAGTGGTAGTCAAACAACTATTAATTGAGTGTCTGAATCCTGCCAGATGACTATATAGTTCCTAAGTGTGTACCATGTGCTTCTGCTCCATGACAAATAAGTAAGACACCCTTTGTAGCATAAACATTAGAGTTGGAGATTGCCTAATTTTTTTCCTCTCCTGTGGTGTGCTTCGAGGTAATGTATTTTTAAAGGATATTATACTCTTTTATGTTGGAATTTGGATTTTACTATTCAAATATTTACAGGTTTACCTACTCTTTCTTGTTTTTTCAGAGGAGACGTGCATGGTGATTAACCTTGAATTTTAAAAGTTCAGGGTCTAGGTACCTTTTTTCTTTCCTGCTTTCAGAGGGGCTTTGTGTCCTAAATGAAAACCATCTAGCAAGGAATAAAGAGAAACTGGTGTTTGGCTAGCAACTACAGCCAACCTCAGATTTTATGCCTTCAGTTTGTTAATCCTACAGACATACAATGCTCCATGCTCTTAAGTATTGTCCAAGGGGCAGAAGACACCATCTTTTGGCAACATTTTCATTAGAATGGTCAACTATATGTTGATTGAGATAGTATTGCTGTTGAGTTGCTTGGAAGCCAGTTTCACCTGGAGCAACAACATGCACCTTTTGCCAAATTATGTACTTCCTTAAATTATGGTCGTGTTCAACTTTGCTCCACACGTTCTTAGAGGAATGGTTGCTTCATTTTTTGAATAATGGTACACAGACATTGTTTCTGTGCCTTCAAGGAAAATTTTCAGGCATTGGAGATTCGGATGACTATATTGCTTGTTTTGCACAAATGTCATTGCCTGCCCATATCAGAAGATTCTTGAGCATTGACTGAACTTCTTTAGGCTTGAAAGGGGATGCGGCCTCCTTGCTCACATTGTATATATATATACAATAAACATTGTAGCATGAAAAGTATGATAGGTAAAGTTTTGTCATATCTACACGAATAAATATACAAAATGATTTCAATCATACCCAATATAATAATAGATGTTTTGTCACTTAGCTCTAAATTTCTCAAATCAATAAACTCATTTATCGTTGAAGGCTGATTGAACACAAACTTTTAAATGGAAAGATAAGAATTTTTTATCATAAGTTTTTCACTGACATAAAAAAGTAAAATAAAAGAGTGTTTTGAATTTTTTTCCTCTTTGGTTTCTATTCGAAATAGTGAAAACAGAAAATAAAAACTGAAAATATTTCTAATATTTTCTTCACAAAATATTAAAAATTGAAAGCACAAAAAAATGAAGACAACTACACAAGCCTTTGCAAGAAAATTGGCTAGAGATCATTTAGCTAGTCCACGCCACAAATATCCTATTATTACTCATTTCTGACTGATCCTGAAGCATGGAATAGGGAAAAGGGATCATCATATCATTATTATTTTTCTAAAACTATTATGATAAAAATCAAGGGAGGAAGTTTATTGTCAGAAAAAAAAAATTGTTGTTCTTATTGTTCTAAGAAATACGCTTCGAAGTGAGCAGTTGAATTACTCCAGTATTTCACGGTTGCAGCTTATTTTGACAGGGTATAGACTTGACTCCTGAGCCTGAGAAACCTCTTTATGATGTTGGAGCAATGATCCCTTGCAAATATATATTTCTTTTTCAAGAAACCAATATACGAAGGTGTTAAATATACCGATATTTTAGCATTAGGATGCTAGACAATAAAAAAATTCTCAAGTTCTATGGATGCTTTGAAGGATGCTTTATTGTCCTACATTACTTGGCTATTTTATAAGTTTGTTAGTGAGTCATACAACTTAACGTGTATGTACCAAAAATATTTGCTGTCATGTACCAATAAAAAAAAAAAAAAAAAAACACTTCAAAAATGTAAGAAAGTGCACTTGCCGATTCATACAACAAGATGTATTCTCTTATTAGATTTCCTTATTAGATTTCCACCATCTTTTAAAATAACCATATATATCACAAAGTTGAATTGACTATATATACTACAAGTTTAAAGAAATCTAAAACATTGGACATTCCTCTGAAACAGTTAAATTAGAAACATTTTTCTTTGAATATTGATGTTGAGAAAATTCTCAGAACTTCCTCATTTACATTAATTCCACCCACCGAGGAACCCCTGAGACGATGTTCACTAAACTTTGTCCATCAACCATGAGAAAGACAAGCCTAGAAGACTAGAACCAAGATCATCAAAAGAGAAAAAGAAAGGGATGAAAATTAGAGAAACTTGAAAGGGATGTCTTGTGTTTTTGAACAATCTCTGTTGGTGTTGTTAGGAAGATTATCTGTGGTCCAGCTTAAGGTGGCTGGAAGAATGACCTCTATTGAAGCTCCAATTAGATACCTTCTTGTAAGGTTCTGACATGTGTTGCACAAAAAGCACCTTATGTGTCTAAGGGCCAAAAAGTTGGCTTTGTGAACCCATTTGTCACATTTTCTACACAAATAAGCATCATCAGCTTGGCAATACAACGAAGCCTGCAAACCACACAGCTCACAAGATGTTGAAGCTCTTGTTGCCCCATACGAAGCAGCCTGTTCAGGTGTTAAGTTCCTGCAGAAACCAGCAACATGCATTCCTTCTTCTGCCCCTCTGCACATTTTGAGGATACAAATTAAGCTTAGTACTTAGTAGTTTCTTGAATAAATGGTATAACTCGGTAGCTGAATGACAACCCTTTATAGAAACTTGTGTGCTTGAATCATGCACATACATGTTCTCTGGACAGATTCTTGTGGACATATGGACATGAGTGCCACTGCAACACGTAATCAACAGTGTTTTTATTCTTACCCCATTTGTCTTTTTCCAATCATATGCCAAGTGTCAATTTTAGTAATGCACAAGGACAAGAGAGGATTTTTCACTCCACTAGTTTTGACAAATAGAAAAAGGAAAATGGAAAAAGCTAAAACTATTATTAAGCTTTAAGCTTCATGAGGTGCTGCAGGGGTTATCATGAGCCATACATAACTTTATTACCTAGCCTATCGTGGCTCCTAATGATGAAAGGTTTGTTGTATGGCCTAGAATTAGCGCCTTTGAATTTGTGATCCACCAATGTCCATTTGTTTCATTTTCATATATATGTATGACCACGTGAAATGAAAGTTGATTGGATTTAATTGGTATAAGGGTATAGAAAACTTTTGTAGGTTTGTGCCACTCTTGTGTCACACGGTTTGGATCCAAAAACTTATGAAGCGAGCATTTGCAAGGTAGAAGAGCATAAGGTGTCCTTGTCCACAAATTATTCTTAAGGGTGACATATTATTAGTCCACATGTATGGTTGAAAAATGAAGGAGATTCAGCATATTACACTTGTTGAGAATATGAATGAGTTGGTGAGTGATGGCTCCAAAAAAACAGAAAGTTGATGGATGATTGGAAGGATTATTGGTTTCGTGCATTTGGTGACTTTGGAGGAAAGAGTAATGATGTGCACTCCAACCGTTCAGTATGACACACCGCACAACCACTGCAGAGCCAATCACATCACATCATTGACAAAAAAAGTGACCACATTTATTGAAAAATTGGTGGAGTGTGATTTGTTTCAGAATTGGTACCGTTGGAGGTGAAGGGCGATTTCCGCTTGGAGGAATTGAGACTCTGAGTTAATGAAATGGTTGAAATTTGAAAAGCCTTAGCTGAAATGGAGAGAACGTAAAAGAAAAATGTGACGCATTAGCATGAAGTTGAGAATTTTCCACGTTTCACGTATCAATACTCCCTTATTTCTTTTCTTTATTCTTTGAATAATGATAGATGTAAAATAAAATTACACAATAAATACACATTATATATTTATTATTATTAGATGTGATGTATAGTCATGTATTTATTGTGCAATTTTATTGTATGCCAAATATTACTATTTTTCTTTTTAACTATATTTTTAGGTTTTGAGATATAGATTAACAAGGTATTTGGAAAACCCTGGAGTTGAATTGAATTCCATACTTTATAAGCAACTTGTGAAGGAATTGAAATTTCATGAGAATTAAAATCCAACAAAAATAAAGAATTGAAATCAGACTAAAATAGGTATGATTTGGTGTGAGAATTGAATTTTAACGAATGAAAAAACCAAAATAACTTTACTTGAATACAATATTTTATTCCTAATATATTAATAAAGAATAAAATAGTAAAAATAATTAAATTAATTTATTATTATACCCCTTTCAAATCAAGGAATTGAATTTAATTTTTTAATTTATTGATTCATTTCAAATACAAGAATTTAATCTAATTCCATCTTATTAAAGGTTTTCAAGCACCAAATATTATAAAATATTAAACAAAATAATTCTTTTTAGAATTACTAACCCACCATTACCCCAAATCCAACTCACTTCTGCTCACCCTTTTCTCAGTGGCCGCCGCCCACTCCTTCACCCTTCTCTTTTTATGCCATCTCATCATAGTTACCTGCAGCCCCAATTCTCAATTTGTCACCAGCAATCGCCATCTCCCTTCTCTCTCACTTCCAGTTATCTTTTCCATTAAATTTAGCATTATTTCTTCCTCAGGTTCTTAAAAAAAAGAACTACTTTAGACCAAAAGAAACCCGTCAAAGCACCCATACATAGATTTGGAACTTTTGATGAAACGTTATAAACCTTGCTTGTTGAACTAATGGCTGAATTAATGTGTTACAACTCAAGGAAAAAAGCCCTTTCGTTTTGTATTTTTTATTTGGATTTGGAACCTTGATTTTCCCCGTAGGACCAAGCTGTCGAATCGAGCTAAATGGAAGTTTGGTTCTCCTCAGTGACGCTCTAAAAGTCTACTTCTTCAATACCAATTTTTGTGACTTTAATATATTGCTTGGACTCCATGGTGAGGTGACCAGCATGGTGTGGAGTTATTGTGTAAAGCTAGAGTTGTTGCCCCCTTTTGTGCTTAAGAACACCCGATTTATGGTTCATCCACATGAGAACTCGAAACAAAAATAGGATGGCATTGAAGATGAAAGCCTGTGAGCACTATAAGATTGTCATGGAATACAGATAGATTTTTTTACTAATTATAGACAGATTTATAAGCGGCAACAAGTTATCTATTGTGATTGAGTGAAAAAAAGTCGTTCAAAATTAGTACATTAGAAATGGATTTTACGGACTATAAAATCCATCTGTAATGAATAAAATTATATGCGAATTTGATATTGTGCCTAATTAGTCGAAAAAAAATTTTAAAAATTTTTTTGTCTATAAAACAATATGTAACATTTGGAAAAAAAAATTGCATTATTTGTTGTCTAAAAATTTCCTCTATACCTTATTTTTATTTTATTTTATTATTATTATTTAGGTTGCAAACCTTAAATTAATAATTAAAGCTTACTATTACTAATTATCTTAACAAATAAACATAGGGAAATATATGAAATGAAAATTTCACTTTATAAATACCATTTACTAAATACATTACAATAAATAAAGTAAAATGTCATAATAATAATAATATCAAACATAAAATAATCAATTTGGATTCAGGACATAAACGATCACAGGTACTCAATGTCATGAATATCGCTTCTTATTGTCACCAGTACTGTCATCATCACAATCATTAGAGGAGGAGAAGACAAAGATGAGCACAAGGAGGAATAGGTGTAGAGCTACGTACTCTCATAAGCTCAAAGTATGCATGCATCTACTGTATCTGAATGTACTGCTGCACCTCTCCATTCACGTCATCTGTTGTGGTTGTGCTCTTTTCCGTCATTTCTTTCACGTAGCTGTCATGACCTCCATGTCGTATCCATCAAGTTGCTCTACTTCCTTTGTCGATGGTCACACCCCCAAACCCAAAATTTC
Source organism: Dalbergia cultrata (assembly GCA_031216105.1). Classification (NCBI taxonomy): domain Eukaryota; kingdom Viridiplantae; phylum Streptophyta; class Magnoliopsida; order Fabales; family Fabaceae; genus Dalbergia; species Dalbergia cultrata. The sequence goes on from CM062345.1 coordinate 13,070,678, forward strand.
CCAATAAAAAAACCTAACCTGTAATTTTGATTTTTGTAACTCAAGTTACTAATTCTTAGAATTCACTATGTGTAACCCCCTGCATAATGTTGAGGTGTTGGGCATGGCATGGAGGGAAGTAGAGGAGCAGAGGTGTTGAAGGACTTATAGAGAAGCTAAGGAGATGGGGGTGGCATTTAGCGACATCTATTTTTGCATTTAACCACATTTATGAAGTACGGTTAAATGCAATTGGTTCAACTACATTGACCAACAATTGTTTGCAGAAATTGGAAAAAAAAAGAGTTTGCATAAAGGAGCTTTAAGTTGTTTCGTATGAAATTATGTTTGGAAATGTTTTGTGCTAACAAAAATATATGCTTTTTGGAATATAGGGATACATTCCCGACATAGAGAAATATAATAAATTTTACTTTAATTTTTTTTGATAAATCAAGGGTATCCACCACCGGAATTAATGACTAATTCTCTCGAGACGTAGAGCTCATATAAGTGGGTCTTGCCTCTGGCCATGAAACTTTTTCCACACACACCACTAGGAATCGAACCCCTAACTAGATACTTAAGGAGTTCAGTTAGCCACCAACTGTGTTAGCCCTCATGGTTACTTTAATTTTTCTTATAAAGATATAAATTGTCTTTGTCAATAAAATAATCAATTGGATATAATTTAAACGATGAAGGAAAATAGAAGGGCTAAACATTCATATATAAGGCGTTAATTTATATCCAAGTCCAAAGTAATTAATTAAGTGCATGTTTGGCTCCATTTAATTTAAAAAGTAATTTTTTTTAAAAAAAGAGACTAAATTCAAAGATAAAATTTTAATATTTGCCGAACCCTAATTAAATTAGCTCTTGAAATGAATAAAACTGTTACTAGTAGTACTAATTTTTCCCATTCATAACACTACACTAAAAACTTAAATCACTCAAACCAATAAAATGTTGTTATGCACTAAATTTGTATTTGAATTAAGGTTTTTAAAATTCAAAACACTTCATTAAAAAAAAGAAAAGGAAAAGGAAAAGTTTACCAAGGAAATTGAAAAAACGAACATATTTCTTAAAATTTTTGTTCCTAAACACGGTATAAACAATTTAAAGGCCTATGCAAAATTAGTCGGCAGTTTTTCATGAAGCGAAAAATAACTAATGTTTTTATTTTTTGGCTTAATTTTTTGTCTGAATTATGATTTCATTGAGTTAAAGCAAAACAAACCAACACCTGCATGCCCAACAGCTACAGAAAAAAGATTGAAGGCCCACAATTGGAATCCTGACACTCTAGACCACGTGATGGACCAAAATAAAAACAAAATCCAGTCCATGTCCATGACTCAAAAAATGTTAAAGCATTTAAATTATTTTTTTGGGTAGCATCACTATATCTATGGGTCGAATGTTAGCTTAATCCTTCATAGGCCCACGTCGGCCCATATATGAGTCATGACTCATGATCCATGAAACCTTCCGGCATCAAACCAGAGCACCGAACACAGGCGCTATAATCAGACACTCGTGAGTGCTGTTATTTGCACAGTGCATACATTATACACCATAAATAAAAATATAAAAATAGTATTTTCTCTCTCTCATTTTTTCACTCAGCTTTCACTTGTTTCTCTCATTTGGTTTATAAGTTTACATAAATAATTTGTAAATTTTTTACATTATGTTTATAAATTTTAAGGACGGGTTTACAAATTTTTTGTACTATAATTATAAGTTTTTAATATGGGTTTACAAGTTTCAGCCTGAAACTTGTAAACATAGTGTAAAAAACTTATAAACCCGTCCTTAAAACTTATAAGTATAGTGTAAAAAATTTGTAAACATAGTACAAAAAATTTACAAACCATTTATGTAAACTTGTAAATTAAAATAGATAAAAAAAAAAGTGAAAGCTAACAAGAAAAATGAAAAAAAAAATATAATGGTATATGCACTGTTTTAGCATTCACGTATCAATTTTCGACACTCGCTCTCGCAACACGAGCGAAAATGTCACTAGTCGTTCTCCTTAGTCACAGCAACGGGTATCAATTTTTTCCACAAGAAGCAGGGTATTTTACGTAGTGTTACTGTTCCTTTACAAAGAAGGACCACCACGCCCCCACACTGCACCACGATCACCAACAGAAAACACCCCTTCCACTTTCTCTCCCAACTTTAAAGGTCAATTATAATAGGCATAGCGGTTCACTTTGTCCCTTTCCCTCTTCATCAATCGTCATCATAACCTCAATAAAATCAAACCCAACAACCCGAAATCGACAACCATGTTCCAACGAAGAAAAAAAGAACCTGGTACATTACCCCTCTCAAACTCAGAATCAGACTCAAAATCAGAATCATTCCCAATGCCTCCTCCACCTTGTTGTTCCCCCACCTTCCTCAGAAGCCCAACAACGTTCTCGCTCTTAATTCTCTTCTTTTTCTCTCTCTTCCTCAACTTCTACCTCCTTTTCACCCTCTGGTCCCCAATGCCCACGCGCTTCGCTTCCACCTCCCCCACCACGCGCCGCCACGTCTTCTTCACGATCGCGTCCTCTTCCTTCTCCTGGCCCCGCCGCCACCACTACCTCCGCCTCTGGTACTCCCCAAACACCACGCGCGCAATCGCGTTCCTCGACTCACAAGTTCCCAACTCCAACGCTGATTCTTCCTCTTCTTCTTTGTTGCCGCCGGTGGTTATATCCGGCAAGACCTCCGAGTTTCCGTACACTTTCCGGGGAGGGATCCGGTCGGCGATCAGGGTTGCTCGTGCGGTGAAGGAGGCCGTCGATCGGAACGAGTCGGATGTGAGGTGGTTCGTGTTCGGCGACGACGACACCGTTTTCTTCGTGGACAACGTTGTTAGTGTCTTGTCGAAGTATGATCACGATAGGTGGTTCTATGTTGGGGCAAATTCGGAGAGCTACGACCAGAACGTGAAGTACTCGTTCGAGATGGCGTTTGGCGGTGGAGGTTTTGCGGTGAGTCACGCGCTGGGGAAGGTTCTGGCGAGGGTTTTGGACTCGTGCTTGATGAGGTATGGGCACTTGTATGGGAGTGATGCTAGGATTTTCGCTTGTGTTGCTGAGCTTGGTGTTGGGTTAACCCATGAACCTGGGTTTCATCAGGTATAACAAATCGTTTTTTGTTCTGTTTTTTCCTTTTCTTGGTTCCTTATGGTTATTTTTTGTGTTAGTTACTCTGATTATGATCAATGTGCCGTGAGTATAGAAAGATTTGGCACAAACATACACTCTTTAGTTGTCACGCAGTTAGACTCAGCCATCCACTATGTTGAAAGTGTTACCATGACACCAAATTTAACTTTTTTAAGTCACACGTTTGTATTCGTAGGGCTTTAAGAACACTCTGGCTGATGTATCAATATACCATTAGATATTTATGTAAAACTTTTTATAATGACATTGTATCAAAGTTAAATTCTCATGTATATATTTTGTGAATAAGACATGTTTTGATCGTGTGTGGAGAAGACTAGTTATAGAAGTTCCATGAAGAAGAGTATATCAGATATGGAGGATAACCCGATAAATAATTAATGGTAGAGCGAGTGGGAGATTGAGAAAAATTATTAGATATTTAAATGTCCTTGTGTGTGCACATGGTGCCGTATAAACTATTAAAAAATACGGACGTAAGACTAAGCTTTGTTGTTGTCATATAAATGGCGAAGGAATGGTTTGTAGATTTCTTTGGGTATAGTAATGATGAGTGGTCCTGATTAATTAGATGGATGTCAAACTAATTGATAGAAACCAACTGATGTGGGTTGTTTTCCACTCTCTAGGGTATGCTTGTTTGAGTAGGTTGAAAGGTGGAAAGGGGGAAATTGGAAGATGCGGAGGGAAGAATTATAGCCTTAAGTTTTTCACTGGTTATCTATGTCGTGAGATTGTTTCTGTCGGCAACAGTTTTACGATGTGCTGAACAGCTCATAATTGTCTCACTTCCAATGGCAGTTCTTCTTGGAGGTTGGAATTTTGTGTAGATACAAGAGTAGTTATGAATTATGAAAATCACAATGTACATTGTGTTCGATTTTACTGGGTGTATTCGTTGTTTGCCTGCATCTTTTTTACTTACTTGAACACTAAATTGTACATGTGTCTGTCGTGCACAGTGGGTAAGCAAGGGGTGATACCTTTATGGATCTGGCTTTAGATTTTATCTCATCAAGTCTTATAGTATTTTAAACAAATATCATAGGTGGTGCTTGAGTATGTGGTGGTTTTAATTCTGCTTACTTTTGCTGGATTTCATGTAGGCCTGCTTGACTTCTATGATTCAGGAGCATTATTTATTTTTCAATTCAATTCAAGTGTATGACTTATGCAAGTGTTGGACTCCATGGAAATAATTTTTACTCAATTTAAAATTTTCACCAGTTAGATATGCGGGGCAATTTGTTTGGGATGCTGGCTGCACATCCATTATCTCCTTTGTTGTCCCTACATCACTTGGATGCGGTGGATCCTCTCTTTCCTAACATGGACAGAACACAATCCCTGGAACATCTTATTGCAGCTGCAACCATAGATCCTGCCAGGATTTTGCAGCAAACTGTCTGTTATGATCAATCGAATTCTTTGACTTTCTCAGTTTCTTGGGGTTTCGCTGTTCAAGTCTTTGAAGGAAATAAATTTCTTTCAGATCTCCTTTCACGGGAGAGGACTTTTGTTCCATGGAAGAGGGGTAGTAGAGTTGAAGCCAAGTTTATGTTTAACACGAGAGACTATCCTAAAGATCCTTGTCAAAGGCCTTTTGTCTTTTTCTTGAAGAGTGTTACATCTGATGAAAAGGGCATTTGGAGCTATTACACCAGGCATGTTTTTGGGAACTGTGTTGAATCAAATTCTGTAAAAAAGCTGAGGCGGATCTTAATTTTTTCAAGGAAGCTAGAGCTTAGTGTAGAAGAGGTATTGTTAAATCAATATTAGAAATTGTTGATCTTAAACTTGTAATGTTGTCTGCACCCTTGTATTAGTTATTTGACTTTATGTTGCCTTATTGGGTTTTGTTACAGTTGAAAGCCCCCCGCCGTCAGTGCTGCGATGTCTTGCCATCTTCCAATGAATCAATCAGTATTAACATTAGACAGTGTGGAATCGATGAACTGATCTCCATGCACTAATAGCATTCTTTTTGGGAGTTGCCTCCCTTGAAAGCTTTGAATTTTCCATTAGCGTGAATGATCAGAGGAGAATTTAGTCCCGTGTTGATGTTGATTTGAGGTGAATGCTTCTTCTTTTAGGCTGATCATGAACCTTTGTTTTTGTAAGATTGTTTCATGTGGAATTTGAATAATTTTCTTAATCTTAGTTGAATGGCAGGTAGATCATTTTCAACATTCTGCAATTCTTGATGAATTTTTAATCACACCATATGTCACTATGCTTAAGTTTCTGAAAATATTATGATTAGGATTGCCTTTCCTGATTTCTATTTCCCCATTTCCTCTTTGCTGCAGAGAAAGATTCCTTGTCTTCTTTGTACAAGAAAATTATTTGCTTGAAGATGTCAAGAGGATCTTGGTGGTGCTTAACCTCTCACAGGCCGTAACTAGTGCTCAACCCCTCACAACTTGGCTCAGTTGCCTGGCTATGTTTTATTCGCCATGTATCTCAGCTTTTCAAATGGAACTCTGTTATTTGAACTCATTTAACTTGGATAATATACTAACTCATCTATCATCTACCACTGAAAATAATCACACAATATTTAAAACAAAAAACTTATTATTTCAATAGCGAATAATGGATGAGTTGAGATGATGTCCCGGGTAAAATGAGTACTCTTAACATCTCTCTTCTGGTGGTATATTTCCCTACAGTTTTACATATATTCCTATCCTCTTCCGATGTAGGTAATCACATATCACGGGGCTAGGTAACCTTTCAGTCAAGGACAAATTAAATCTGAAATGTGATCCAAATGAGGACTGTGTCAATACAGGCAATAACCGAACTAGTGATTTGTCTAAAACTTCTGTAAATGTTAGGTCAGAAATATATCGACTAGAATTTTTAAAATTTTTTTATGCATATATGCATCCGATTTACATTTGCGTGTGGAACTAGATGCGCTCTTTTAGTTAGTACATCGTGCTATATTTTATTTACAAGTCTTCTTTTATGGAATTTTGTTTACAAGTTATGCGGGGAAAAAAACAAAGTTGTTACTTAAATCCTAGTCCTGGCCATGAACCCTGTCACACGTTGAGAGACCTAAGACTAGAACTCCATGCGGTCGCATACGCAACTTGTAAATTACAACTTTAAGCAGTAGCATTGCGTCAATTACATATGTACCTCTTCTTGTTGGCCTTTTATTCAAGTAGAAATCCCTCCTTCATAGTGTATTTATTAATTATTTTTTGGGGGGTTATTTGAGTAGACAAATAAGCGTATGATGTGCATATTCATATAGCTTATTTATTTTAATGCTATATAATATGAACAATTACTTAGTTCAACAAGTAACACGTCTGAAAAAAATAAAAGTAAGCATACGAGACATGTTTGAACATAGCATTTTGGCCATGGCCCATGGCTTATGAGAAGGAGTTATGACCAGATTTTATGAGGGGTTAATAAAAATATGAACAATTACTTGGTTCAACAAGTAACACGTCTAAAGAAAAAAATAAAAGTAAGCATACGAGACATATTTGAACATGACATTCTGGCCATGGTTCATGGCTTATGAGAAGGAGTTATGACCAGATTTTATGACGGGCTAATAAAAATATGAACAATTACTTAGTTCAACAACTAACACGTCTAAAGAAAAAAAATAAAAGTAAGCATACGAGACATATTTGAACATGACATTCTGGCCATGGTCCATGGCTTATGACAAGGAGCTATGACCAGATTTTATGAGGGGTTAATCCTTCATTTTTGAATGGATACCATTTGCAGATGAGGACGTGGACTAGTTGGTTAAAATAATAATAATAATAATAATACCATTTGAGAAAACATAGTACATGCGTGTCAATTTTTTATAGTGTAGAACATAACGCATAAATATATAATAGTACTTGTACAAATGTAGAATAGTGTTTTCAGACCTAAATTCTAAAAACTAGCAGTACATTCACCCATGATGATGTTTCAATTCCCCCATCTAAATTTTACGACTGTTTAACGCACAGAAGAAAAAACGAAGTTTAGTTGTTGCGTAGGGATAACAGACCCTTGACAGGTGGCCTACCTATTTCACACCCTACCCTACTTTTCTACATCCTCTTTTCTATAGTCAATACAAATTTATTCAATCACTTGACTTGAATTTGGTGGCCATCCATCATTACCAGCCAACCGCGCAAATCTAATTGGAAAGGACACATAGCATAAGTCTCTCCCAGCATATCTACCGTTGTTATACACATGGAACATTAACTGACTACAAACGTCAAAGCCACCCCAACTTCCTTACAGCCGTGGATTGCGGTTGCGGGGGCACTTTGTATAATTATATAGTGTTCAGTCTTGTCCACGACCTTCCTCACACATTTCACATAATTAAACTAACCTTGCTGCTAAGGTGCTGCACCATTAACTGGATCCAAATCCATTACCATTTTTTTATTTTCTCTTGTTAATATGCAAATTTTTCACAAACCAGCCAAAGTTCAATCTTTGATCAACTTCATCCTAGTCACCTCTTCATTTTGTGGTCTCTATGTCCTTGCATCAGTATTGTTCTTGGGGACATCAAGGCTGGTACATGTGCACTCTTCGTCGCAGGATGTTTCCAAGTTCACACCCACGACACTTGATCATGTTGTGTTTGGGATTGCATCAAGCAAGCGCTCATGGCCTAAGAGGAAGGAGTATGTCAAGTTGTGGTGGAAACCAAACAACGCAATGAAGGGGTGTGTGTTCTTGGACACCCTTCTAGATGGAGAAGGCGATGATAAGAATGATACTTCTCTCCCTCCTTTGTGTGTCTCTCAAGACACTTCCCGGTTTCGATACACATGCCGGGGTGGCCTGAGGTCTGCAATCCGTGTGGCGCGTGTTGTTGCTGAGACTGTGGCCTTGAACAACCATTCAGATGTGAGGTGGTATGTGTTTGGAGATGATGACACGGTTTTCTTCCCTGAGAATGTGGTGAAGACCCTTTCCAAGTATGATCATGAGCTTTGGTACTACGTTGGTTCACACTCTGAGGTCTATGAGCAGAACAGGGTTTTCGGTTTTGGAATGGCTTTTGGTGGTGCTGGTTTTGCTATCAGTTCCTCTCTGGCAAAAGTGTTGGCCAAGGTTTTTGATTCGTGCATTGAAAGGTACCCTCATCTCTATGGAAGTGATGGCAGGGTGTACTCTTGCTTAGCTGAGCTTGGTGTTGGATTAACACATGAACCCGGATTTCACCAGGTAAACATACTAGTTTGAAATGCTGAAGCCGGAGTTAAATGACTTGTTCATAGCCATTGTTATAATCTGCAATTAGGATAATTAAGCTGACAAATCATGTATGTAGGAAAAATAGGGGTGTTTGGTTTCGATTTTATTTTTATTTTTCCATGAAGAAAATATCGAAAATTATGAAAATTATAAAATCCAGTTTTCAATTTTCATTTCCAATCCTTCACAAAATCCTGAAAATTGAAATATTGAAACTGAAATGAAACGGACGCTAAACATTCTTGTATAAATGTAAATATCCCTATATTAACATTCAGTGTGTGTATAATCAAGCCTCCATGGAGAAGTTTAAGCACACTGATTCTTGTATGCCTTTCTCTGCTTTCTCTTTCTCTCAACAGACATGATTTATGATAAGATACAATTAGCGCAGTTTGATCCATATACCTAACTCTACATAGTAAGGAAAGAGCTTCTTGTGTGATTTTCTCGCTTTTGATCATCCTTGTTTAGTTTATGTTCCTGTGACTGAAATTGGATTAGGTTGATTTGCGGGGAAATGCCTTTGGCCTATTGGCTGCACATCCAGAAACTCCATTGTTGTCCTTGCATCACCCGGAATACACAGATCCAATCTTCCCAAACATGACAACTACACAAGCTTTGAAACATTTATTTGAAGCAGTGGGTGTTGATTCTCAGAGGATGCTGCAACAAACGGTTTGCTATGACAAATGGTTTTCTTGGACAATTTCAGTTTCATGGGGCTATGCGGTTCAGGTATTCCCAAACCATATGTTTTTGCCGGATGTTCTCAAGGTGCAAGAAACATTCAAGCAGTGGAGGAAAGGAAACATGTTGGCGAAATCATATACTTTCAACACAAAAGAACTTCACCCTGACCCATGTAGAAGATCCACCATTTTCTATCTAGATAGTGTGTCTTCTGGTAAGGATGGCATCACAACCTATTATAAGAGATCTTTTCAAAATTGCTCGGATAATGCGGCATCACCAAAGAAGATGGACGTGATCAAAGTGGTCTCCAATAAGCTAGACCTTGGCATCAAACAGGTAAGCTTCATATCAGACACTTGTATTTCTTCAGGGCTAGCAGGAAGATGGCTTTGACATTGGTAATAGTCCCTACATAATTTTTCTTTTTTATTCAGTTGCAGGCTCCAAGAAGGCACTGTTGTGATGTATTGCCCTCAAGCGCTGGTGACCAGATGGAAATTGCAGTCAGAGAATGCCAAGATGAAGAATTGATTTATATGCACTGAGAGAAATTTATACTGTGACAAAAATATATATTACAGCTATGCTGATATGGACAAGAAAAGGCATGATGACAAAGACTAAAAGACACACACATACACCCACAATCTCCTACGGATACGGAAACAGGGAAAATGGGGATAAAACACACACAAATACAGTTTATAGCAGGGGAGAATTCTTCCTTATTGATTTAGCAATGCAGCTGTTACCTCAGCTAGTATGACTTATGTAATTTTATTATATGTGTAGATAAACTAGTACTAATATCACATTAGGCAACTATAGGAGTTACTACATAGAAGCATATTTAGTGTAAGAAATTGGTCGGCAGCATAACATTTTTGTAATTAATGAGAAGATCTTAGTTATTTTTAGTCTCAATATTTTCTAATGTTACTGCTTAACCGGATAGAAATTTATATTAAAATTTGGATTTTAGAATTTATTTTAACATTCTTAACTGTCAAGTTTTAAATAGATAACTAAATACGTACATACCTGCATCCTCCATCTTCTGCTTGTTTTTGCTATTAACCATGTTTCAACAACTTCAAAACTAAAATAATACTGTACAAGTATCTATAAAGGATCCTTCTGTCAAAAAGGGGTAAAAGGGAAGAAAAAAGCGAAAGAGAGAGAATAACAGTACATGCAATTGTTGTCCTTTGCCATTCCTCAATGCATGACTGACATGATTCCAGACCTCTTTTACTTTAGAGGAAGATTTCTTTGTGTTTTTTAGTATATCAGCTTGTATTATACGCCACTCATATTAGTAAATGCCCCAAGGCATTGTGCTTTCTCATGAAGCAACGGACATTTCCAAATCTAGCTTCATATGATCCTCTGTCTTTTCTGTTAAAGTGTTGATAGTTTACATTGTGTTGCTCCTTTCCCTTTTTTTCCGTCTTACCAAAAGTATATCTTCTCTTCCCGTGTGATGAGTTATTAATTACCAGCATTAAATGTATTTTACCTTTAATTTTAGTTAATATGTAATTTATGTTCTGATTTTTCAAAATGTCATCATGACACTACGAAATTATCAAAAAAGACAAAACACCCTTCTATTAGGTTGATATTTATTTTCACTGTCTATTTTATGTAACCTGACATCTTAAATGTTCTATTGTGTGCACTTAACCCCTTTAAAGTTTTTATGTGTGCACTATTAGTAATTTTAAGGTGTTGCGATGCACATTTCAAAAAGTCATGATATAAATTATACATTACCTAATGGAATGAAATATATTTAACCTTACTTATTATTCCTAACCCAAAACGTAATTCAAATGACAATCTATGATTATAATAAAATAATAATAATAATATGAGTGGCAGGAGGAGGACCTAATGTGAGCCCTCAAGGAACAAGGATGTATGGGATAACACCCAATGATGTGGAATAACTTGAGTGGTGGACGTTAGGGCCTTTGGGAAGTACTTTCCTCTATGGTTTGGTAGGCTATTGACTTATTGAGCATTGGAATTCCGAGAAGAGGGGCGCATAGCTCTGCTAGGGGCGACTCATGTGTTGGTGGGGAAACTTCCCCTCTCCCAAAGAAGTAGGGACGTTGTGTTAGTGTGTGAGAGAGAGAGCAAACCTTAGAGAGACTCATTTCCTGTGGTGAACCGGACCTAAGCCCATGCCTCTATTACTAAAGACCCCTAAAATAGCAACCAAAGATCATCCTCTTTCAGCTGCACCAGTAAAAGCCCAACTTTGTCAAAGAGTGGTAGGAGTGCTTTATGTCATGTCAACAATGACAAAGGGTCTAATTGGGACGGTAAAAAAAGAAGAAAATGGAGAAGAGGGGCAGGGACTAGTAAAAGAAATTTGTGTTTGGGAGTGTTATTGATGAAAGGGGTGTGGCATGGCTGAGGAGGTCCTCAAACCCTCCTCAATAGTGAATTTAGAGACCCCCATGTTGGGAGGACACCAATAGAAGGAAAAATTTTTTTTGGTGATTTTCCTGTTTTATTCTTTTTTTCAATCTCTTATATAAAAAAAGGCATATAGTAAAGAGTAAAAATGGACAATAAATTTATACAATATTTTATTCTATTTATATCAATTATAAACTCTTAAACAATAGAGTGGTTCCTTCCCATCCACTCCACTCCTCACTTTTTTTCTTTATCCCATTAATGACCATTCTCTTCCATTCTTTATAAAATTCTCAATCATAGTCTAGAGGCTGAAAAGAGTAGCAGCAAAAGTAACCATCGCATCTGCAGATGGCAAGTGAGAGAAATCTCATCCTTGGGGACAAAGGAATAGGAATAGGGAGGCTATATACACGCAAAGCTCTCCATTCCAAAATACCATTCATTCACAACAACACCCATACAGATTCATAATAAGAACAACCAAGAGCATGACCCCAATCTAAGGAAACTAGAGAAAACAGAGAGAGAAAACACCAAAGAGAAAGGAACTGAGACAACATCATTACACTTGGGAAGAGAGAAATGTTTCCAATTATTCTTCATCCATCTTTTCAGGTTGGTAATACTTGTTCTCTGCCAAGGTCGTCCTAAAGAGAGTTCTCACCCTCTGTCATTTATCATAAACTTATAAATCTAGAGACCTAAGTCTTGCTTAGCATCCACAATCTATCCCCTAAAATTATGGTCCAAAACACTTAGTACTTATCTTGATGCTATAAATATAACATATAAGGAGACTCCTAAATATAAAGTGTTATTGTTACCTCTCTTGAACCTAAAAAAAAATGAGCAATGTTATTTGTATATATAATTTGCAAGAAACCGTTTATCCACTATTGGGTGAAACATAGGACTTAGAGTAAATGGGATCTATACTCCATCTAATGATAGATAGAAGTATGTCGACAAATGCCCTCCAAATTGTAGGTACAATTAACGTTATTCAATTGTTAATTTTTTTTTAGTGATTGTAAAGGTACATTAGAACAAGTATTTTTATAGTACCTACAAAGAGGTAATCTTGTTTTAGTAATGCTATTTGTACATATAATTTGTGAGATACTATCTTGAAATACTCACCTATTGAATGGGGTTTAAGATTATTCTTAACAATTAGTAGTAGAAGTTCGGCCTTATGTCATACATATGATCTATTTCTCTGTACAGTTATACTTCTGTCTTTAACCACTATTTGGATTTATATGCTCTCCTTGCGTCTGAACTAAATGACGAGGAATTGTTGCTTCTTGTTCATCATTTGTTGTTATACTGCAAGGACTACACGAAAATGTTTTTTTTTTTCTTCGAGTGGATGCAGATTTGCCACTTGCAGCAAAACCACTTGCAATGGAACGAATTACTCCCACAAACAACTGTTGAGAATTCCCCTTGGCTTCTATATGGACTGCTATTCCTTTTTGCATTATCTCGATGATGTTTTCTAAGAACATACTGTGACAAGTGCCTTTGTCAAATGAGCTGTTCAATACAATTGCCCAATGTTACCCGATCCTCAGTGGTGTGGCCGAAAGTTTTATGACAATCACAATTTATTCGATCCACACGTGGGTTTTTGGAGGGTGGAGGAAATGATACAAGGCACTTCTGACATACTTCCCTGAGAATGTCTCCCCTCCCAATATTGAGAGGAGTGCGATGATCATAGATAGGAGGAAGCTTAAAGGAATCGCCTTAAGATATCCGTTCATCCTATACTCGATCTTTGTTTAGCCAAGTTTGTTCCCTCTTGTGTAGGTTACCTCCTTGAGGTGGTCTATGTGTACTCTCGGATTTTCTTTTGTCCTTGAGATATAACGTTTGACCAGGATGAAGCAGAAGAGTGCTGATTTTGTCAGACATCCATTGTTGTAGCTCTTTTGATGGAGTCATCTCTTGTATGTAGATATAACCAACTGCTCGGTGTCTAAGCTCATCCAAACCCGGTGGAGGTTTCTTTGCCAAAGAGTTGGCAAAATGTAATATTCGACGTCTATGTGTCCTTACGAAGATCATCCGGGCCGGAAGGCCTTCTCGATTCTCAATAGATGGTGCCAGATGTTCCAGCCAAGATTACGATTTCGACTTACAAGCCAATAAAATTTCCTGATTGGAAGTAATGAGATATTATGACTGTTGTAAACTTTGTGTTAAGTTGGAACATATGATCACCTTATCACCATTAGATTTGATGAATGAATGGAATGAGTGGAGATCACACATCACAACTAATAGGGTGGTAAAGTGTATGATGTGTATTTGTTGTACAATTTAGTTGTACATTAAACATTATTCTTATTAAATTTCTTAAAAATGTCATTTGGCCATCAAATGTGCAATTTGACAATCAATGCCATCAATCGTATTTAAAATAGGGATCAATTACCTTTTTAGGTGAATTTGAAGATTGAACATATGGTTATTAAATTTCTTAAAGATGTCATTTGGCCATCAAATGTGAAATTTGGCAATCAATGCCGTCGATCGTATTTAAAATAGGGAACAATTACCTTTTTAGGTGAATTTGAAGCAAAATTAAGTCCATTTGTACTTATTTTATTATTAAGACCAATCAGCCAGAGGATTGGGTATGGTTCAACACCCTTGGAGAAATAATTGCAAGAGAACTTGGCGAAAATTTTCTTATCAACGAGGCTATGAACTTAACGGTAACTTCAATTGCCAAGTGAAGAGATATTAGTGATTAATTATGTTAAAAGAATTTAAAATAAAACTCTACTAGCATCTGAAATCGCATTATTCTGTCTGACCGAGGGAAAGAAATATGAAAGAGCAAAATATAGTGAGAGTAATGCTTCAAAAAGTTGAGTTGGCCCTTTGCCTCAATGTATGTTCATATGATTCCAGACGATCTTTCGCTTTAGGGGAAGAGTATTTACGCTTACATATATAGCCAATCGTGTTGTGCTACAATTAATTAATTGTATGCCATATACTTTTCATGAAGTAATAACAAGCATTCTGAATTCCGTTTTATACATAATGTTACTTAGATATTTATACACATCTCACATATTTATTTGGACTTGTTTAAATCTTCTTTTAAAAAAAATGTTATTTTTTTCTGAAAAATAATATTTTAAAAAAGAAAAATTTAATTTATGCTTAAATACAACATATGTAATAAGATCTTTTTATTTTTAAATAACTTTCCATATCTTATGAAAAGATATTTTTTTTGTGGGATAAAAATAAGATATTTTTCATTTTTATCATGTTTTCATAAATTTTTAAAAAATATAAAAAAAAATGGAACCAAAAGAATGCAACAATTTTGATATTAAAACTGAAAAAAAAAATTATAAAAAAAGAGACATTTTATGAAACCAATCTTGGCAGCAACTCTTGGCTTCTCCATTAGTGCAAAAAAAGAGCAAAAAGCAAATTAATAACACAAAACTAGTCCATGGTGAAGTAGTGTCCATTGCCGGCTAAGTAATTTATTCCTCTCTCAAAACCACATCACAAGGTAAAAAAAAAAAAAAAAAAAAAAGTGGTGTTATTTCAACACATAAAAATGAGTGTTTATGGACGCCCAATTAAATTAACATGTGAAAAATTAAAATTTAGATTTTTAAATAAAAATCACACAAATTTAAAGGTGATAGATTGGATGTCAACATATTATCCAAGGCATGGGTGATTGAAAAAACATTTTCCATAGAAAAACAAGGACAATATTACTAAACCAACAAACTTTGCCTATATATTTGAAATGCACGTACACTGCCAGCAAAATTCTTCTAAAAGCCAAAACCCAAAACACAGAGCCAAATGCCTTTGTGCATGTTCTTTCCACTCCTTTTGTTAACTTTGAGCCTCTTCCACCACTATAATGTTTCAGGAGAGACCCTTACACATATCTGTTTAAATTCTGGGAACTACACCACCAATGACTCTTATGACAGGAACCTAAAAGAGCTTCTGATTTACCTTATAAGTGAAGCTCCAACCAATGGCTTTGCCATGGCTTCAAAGGGTGAAGGCACAAACAGAACACATGGTGTGGCCTTTTGCCGTGGTGATCTCTCCCCACAAGATTGTTGGGACTGTGTTGTCAATTCATGCAATGACATGCTCACATTCTGCCCCAACAACAAAGGTGCCACAATGTTCCATGAGAACTGCACTGTTAGGTACTCAAATGAGGACTTCTTTGGCCAAACTGTGAACACATCATGGTTCTGCTGGAGGTCAGAAAAAATTGTGAGTGTTCCAATTCCCATGTTTTTTGACCAAAGGGTCATAGAATTTCTAAGCCAAGTCTCCGACGAAGCTGTGTTGCACCCAAAAATGTATGCTTCTGGAATGTCAGAGATTGATGAGTTCAACACAGCATATGGTTTGGCACAGTGTAGTAGAGACCTCTCTAGCATGGACTGCAAGAGGTGTCTCAATCAGTCACTTGCATATCTTGCACTTCCACAATGTGGTCAAGATAAAGAGGGGGTTAAAGTGTATAGTGAGATTTGTAGAGTGAGATATGAGCTTTATCCATTTCTCAGTGATCAAAGGCAATCTCCTATTCATGTTCCTCTTCCTCCTCCAAGTGTTCCTGATGCTGGTTCTCCTCATCCTGCTCCTATATCTTCTTCACATGGCTTGGATGTTGGGACACTGATTGGATTGTCTTCACTGCTATTAACCTATTCTACTATTTATTAGTATGTTAAAAGCAAGGTCAACTTTAGGCATGAATTATCTCCTTTTTAAGTTTGGATACTACGTACTGATTACTGAACAATGAAGGTGCTATGGAATTACTTTGTTGTTCCATTTTAATGTTTCATTTTTATTTTTTTTTGGGATAAAGGAACTATGGAAGAGTACATGTTTGGAATGGATTTGGACTCCATTAAGAATATGATTTCTACCAATTTGGTGACAGGCTTACAGATGAACAAAGATGCTGATAATTATGTGACATGTATGTCCTATCGTTAAGCTGCTTCGTTGGTGTAGCCACATTAAGTTAAACTTACAATGGGAATGAATGAATAATCTTTCAATTAGGCAGTATCGGCCGAACATAGTTCTTGCATGTAGAGAAATTCGTCTATCTGATTGAGAAATAAATAAATGAACTGCTATGCATCATTTATTATTTGATATATTAATTATTGTCTTAAAACTCTAGAAAAATACAAGATAATGATGATCCAAAAAAATTTACGAAAATGCAAGAAAATGTTAAGAATATTTGACAAATTTTTATATAAATATGTAAATTGGGATTGGCATGATAGTTCTTTCTCTTATGCATTAGCACGACTTCAATCAAACTCTTAATTTTTTTTTATATTGGGGATTTGTTTTTTTGAAGTGTATATTTGGGAGTTATTTTCAAATGATCTTTATAACCACTCTATGAGTTTAAAAATATATATGACTTTAAATTGAAGGAATATTTCTCTCAGATTTTGTTGCACAAAAATTGATATTGGTTAAGGATTAGTCTATTTCTTGGACAGATTGTACATGCCCGTGAATTTCACTTTAAAGTTGCTCTATCATCGCTGAAATTAATTTCATATAGTCTCATTAGTAGCGGTAAGGGCGGAATATATATATATATATATTTGGGATTCGTTTACTCTAGAAGCAAGTCTTGCGTACTTATTCTATTCTATAACTTTTCATCCACATTTAATTTAATCAATCTGACTATTGATTTATGTTATATTATATTGATGATCAAGCATGTCAAATTTTAAAAAAATTGGACAACAATAGCCATGTAACTTATTAATCGATACTTGTATTTTCAAAAACATATTATCTGTCAAAATAAAATAAAATGATGAACTATCAAATCATTTTCAAATTGTATGAAACTTTATATGTTTGATCTACTTGGTAGAAACTTTAAATTCAACGGTTGGATTGATGCAATTTCATGTTAAAAAAAAGTTATTAGATAGAGTAAGTATGTCAAGACTTACTCTTGAAATAAGTTGATCCCTCCTCATATATATATCAATTGGCATCAATTTTCTGTGAAAACTTTGATTCTCAAAAATTTTGCAAAGCAAGGGACTCTATTTGTTTGTTATGGGTTCTCAAACTATTTTGGAAAGTATTTGGTTGTGATAATGAAATTAAGTGTAAGAGGTTCTAAAGTAAAAGTGCATAAAAGTGAGGATAAATGGAAATTTCATTAATTCATTATGTGCTATGATATCCATTTTCAATGAAGCATATGACATTTTATAGGCACAATGAAACAATTATTCAATATTAACTCCACCAACATTATTCCTATTTATGGACTTAACTCCTAGCACTAAACATGCTTATCTTGGCTAATTGTAGTATCTGCCTTGGCTAATTCTAAACTGTAGGCTAGTCAATTCTTTGCAACATGACCTATTTTGTAGGGACTAGTACAGTTTCCAGGTTATTCTATAATCTCCTAAAAATGTTATTCAACTATCTCTTCACTTATTTGAATTGAAAACCACTTTTATCAACTACCCCTATTTTCATGGAAATAGTTGCAGATTTGGTCAGGCTCCTATGTTCACATTCTAAAGCCTTCAACCAATGTCCAAACATAATTTGTGGGTGGCCAGTTGTGACAAGGACCTCAATTAGGTAAACCTGGCCTGGGTTGCCACATTGAAGCTCTTGTCCTAATTTTTCTATTGATATGCATTAATAGTTATTTTTATAATTACAACTTAGTCTCAAACAATTTAAAGCTGTGATGAGGATTTTAGTTTATGTGGTTGTTTCAAGTTAATTTTTCATCAGCTATATCCTCCACATGAGTGTTATCAATCGTCACCCACTTATCAGCCAAACACTTAGCTATTAGCTTCTTTTGACCCATATTTTTTGTTCCAAGATTGATTTCTTCATGACTAATATCCATTCTTGGAAAGCTGGGTCTGTTTGGTTTGAGTTTTCAATTTTTCAATTTTCAGGATTTTGTGAAGGAAATACTGAAAATTATAAAAAATAGGCCTATTTGATTTCAGTTTCCAGTTTTCATTTTTAGGATTTTGTAAAGAAAAAACTAAAAACTGAAAATGAAACTAAAAACTAAAATTCATAATTTTCAGAATTTGCAGTTTTAAATATTTTCTTTATAAAATCCTGAAAAATAAAAAATTGAAACTAAACATATCCTAATATTTTTGTGCTCCAATATCATCCTTTCTTTGGATGGAAATAGAAGGCTAAAATTCAACTATAGGTAATTTTCTTCTTGTTACTCTTATTCGACGATCGTAAAATATTTTTACCCAAGGAAGAAGAAACAGTCATCTGGCTATATTGACCGAGAATCCTAAATAATGACTTCAATTAAACTATTGTGGCCGGCTGTAATTGAGAATCGTTTTGCCTCTGTTTGACTTGTTTTCGGAATGACTTTTCGCTTCTGTTTCGTTTCATTAAGTTCGCTAAATAAAAACTTAGCCTATTTGCATGTTTATTTTGGGATTTGTATAAATGAAAAATTTTCGAACGAGCAAAAAGTGGGTTACTCTAGTTTGGTTCTTTATTTGAAACTACAAGTCATAAATCTATGATTCAATTGAGTTAAATTGCAATTATAAATTATAATCCTAAAGTCATTCGTATCAAATTTTATGTCGGACAAATAAATTAAATCTTTCATGAAAAAAATATTATGCTTGTGGTCCTTCGTTTTAAAAATGTAAGATCAAGAGTTAAACACCTATTAAGTGTTTGCCATTAAGTAGTTGACATAGCCAGTTAAATAGCCAATATAATCCGTTATGTTCCATCGTGACAAATTACAAGAAATATCGGTCCTTAAGCAACTTTGGTTATAGACGTTCAAATGAACCATCTAGGGCTCTTCCCGCGGAGTTGAACTCCTCCCTGTGCATGAGTTTTATCTTTCGTTAAAAATCCTCATGTGG
The DNA here is from genome assembly GCA_031216105.1 of Dalbergia cultrata. NCBI lineage: Eukaryota > Viridiplantae > Streptophyta > Magnoliopsida > Fabales > Fabaceae > Dalbergia > Dalbergia cultrata. Next base: position 13,090,212 of record CM062345.1, read on the forward strand.
TGTTTGAATTTATTTTTCCATAAACAGAACAAACAAGGTTAGTAATACTAGCGACTCGACAGGCACTGTTACCTTTTTTTATTGATGTTAGTTTGTGAAAATAAAGAGAGAAATATGATGATAAATCAATTTTGGAACCAATAAATTCAAAAAGTACTAAGCACTTAACTAGACATATAAAATCATATATTTCAAAATATATGATCTTAACTAGACATATAAAATCATATATTTCAAAATATATGATTTTATGTAAAATTATTTGATATTATATTTAATAGAAATCAAATATTTTTTTAAAATTTTTATATTCCTTTTATTACACTAAAAAAGAGGCTGGTTATATAAAAAAAATGTGGGGGTAAATAAAATAATGGTTGGTGAACTTGAAAACAAATTTTAATAGAGTGAGAGATACCAAAAGATGGTTACTCACCACAATCTCCTTTATTAATGGTGTATATTGCAAAGGAAAAGAAGGCAAGTAAACAAAACTAATTTTTTATTTGTTTGGAAGATTAATAAGGGAACATAGCAAAAATTCATTATTTGTGTTCTCAAGTTACATTAAGTAAAATGAAACATGTACTATTATTAACTTTCCCAATTTTTCATTCCCCTCATTCCACCCCAAGTTTGATAAGGAAGAAAAATAGGCGTTGAGGGGAAAGAGGGAAAACTATTTGTTGGAGATGACAAAGTGAAATCAGTCCCTCCAACATACCTGTATGAATCTATAAATCAAATATAAGCACAAAAGTACCAATATAAAAATAATCGTGACAATAAATGTAAAAACACTTGAATATATGTGATTTGATAAATTACGTGCCATGGCTCTCTTTCATTCATATCTCCAAATAGACTTCCAGACCAAAATTTACATCTCTGTTATTCGCATTCTCTTCCCCCATTATCCACCAAGCTTTGGTTTTTTTTGGGTCAAGCACTATCCATCATTTCAACACACCACAGTGTTTTTTGGTTGAAACACAATATAGTCTTTAGATAAGCAAGAACGACCTGGCCCACTTACATGGGCCTGAACCTATTATAGCTGGCCCCATATTAAAAAAATAAAAAAGTTAAATATTGAGACTAAAAATATTTAATTTATAATAAATTGGATTAAATATGTTTTTTATTTTACAAATATGTGTCATTTTGATTTTAGTCCCTGTAAAAATTTTGTTGAATTTTAATCTATTATTTTTCTAATATTATGTTTTTTGTCCTTACCGCTTTTGTATTAATGTTGAGAGGTGAAATTGATAAGGATTAAATGAATATTTTTAAGATATTTTTAAGGATAAAATAATAATTATTTTTAAAGATTAAATATATATTCAAAACTACTTTTGAAGACCTAAATATAGAGTGTAATGACCAACAACATAATATTAAGGAAAAAAAGAATCAAAAACCAAATTTTTTTTATATGAACTAAAACAAAGTAACCTATATATACAAGATAAAAAAAATATTTCAAAACTAACCAATTAATCAAAGATAAGGTATGATACCCTTTTTTTATTCAAGATTAATATCTTCATTTTATTTAAAAATATTCATTTATTTAAAAACATTTTAATCATGAGACCTAATACAATTATTAATTAGTTGTGCTTTTTAAGCATTTGTTTACGGGTCTAAATTTTGACAATGTATATGAAAAAATATTTTACAGCCAAGGTTTACTGTATATCTCAAAGGGTTAGTCATTATAGTCGGTGTTGGATATTTGAAAAAACTTAAAAAAAAAATGGTGTAGCCATGTTGGAAGTGTCGAGAACACCTAGCATGCTCAACAAGTGTCGAGCAACCATGACTTATTTATTAAACGTTTCTTTGGTTGACCAAGTTTTCTGGGTGTGGGTGATATCATGATTGAGACCTTCTGTATCCTTAATATTTTTCTCTGGGTTCTTCAACCTGATTATGACATTAATTATTTTCTCATGACAGAGTAAACCAACATTCTTACAGCAGATAATAAACTAAGCATTGTAGGGCAGAATAGTCAACAAACCTTGCCAAGTTCAACACACCTTATATCAATTGCGTGGTATGCCTTTCATATACTCGAGGGATTTGTGCGTGCTTACTCTGAAGAGTGAAGACTCAAGTGTTGTTAATTGTTATAATGCTTTCTCAAATCTCAAACGTTGCATGGAAGAAAGAGTCATTGCCATTTTTTAACATATGAGCACTTTTCAATTGAAGTCACTAGTATCTAAATAGCCATAGTTTCTCAAAGCATAAAAAGCTTGATATAACATTCTAGATTGTTGAAAGCCGGCTTTGAATAGGATACATGCAGATGGGGTTGGTTACTTAATGAACTACATTTCCCAGTCTATTCTTTGACGATGAAAAGCAGGGTATGGAATTAATTATACTATAGTAAATCACCTTGCAATTATATTAAAATTGGCTAGTTTAATCTGGCAACCATTACACTGACATAAAGATTGTTTTTCCTTGGATTTTATTGTTGGATCCATGTTGGAGTATGAATCGAAGGTGAAAAAAAAAAAAAAGAATCCTGAAGACTAGACAAAATAGAAAATGATGACTAAAATCTGAACCAACCAAATGTAAAGGGTGTGAAATTAATCTCAATTTTTTGTTGCTCAAGGTGCACTGGTGCCTATTAATTACCATCTACCTCCAACCTTAGATACTAATTAAAGGGAAATACTAAAATTCTTAGCCTAATCTTCTTCAAATTAGCTCTTCTACTTCACCTGCTTAGCTTCCAAGTCACATGATGGTGTCTTTTGCTTTGAATTCCCTGCATGCATTCATTCTTTTCTCCCTTTACAAGTTTTACGCTTGCACCAAAGCTCAAAGTGATACTAATATTCCACTCAGTGATTTGTCCAAGTCCAACTGCATTTCAGACATCAACTATACTCATGGAGCAGCATATGAACGAAACTTAAACCTCACCCTTTACACCCTAGTGTCCAATGTTTCTCTAAATGGTTTTTCAAATGTCACGGTGGGACAAAATCCCGACACAGTGTATGGCCTCCTACAGTGCAAGGGAGATGTCTCTGACCAATTTTGTGAAGCTTGTGCAACAACAGCAGCAACACAAATCAGGCAACTTTGTCCAAACCAAAAGGAAGCTACCCTTCTTAAAATAAATTGCACTTTACAGTACTCCTACCAGCCTTTGTCTGCAGTGGCTGATAGCAGTGATATAATGATGCTACTCAATACGCAGAATGTTAGTAATCCATCAGGTTTTGACCCACAGTTGGCAAGTTTGCTGAAAAGCCTCACACCAAGTGCTGCTTCAAGCTCTTACAGGTTGGCTGCAGGAAGGACTGACTACACAGATGTGCAAAACATATATGCAATGGCACAGTGCCTGAGAGGTTCAACTGAAAGTAGCTGCTTGACTTGTCTGCAGCAGATAACAAGCCTAGTTCCCTCCTGCTGCGGTGGATCACCTGTAGGGGAACAGATAATATCCACAGGTTGCAATCTTAGATATGAAACTTACTTATTTTTTGTGTCATCACTAGCATCTCCTCTAGAAACAGCTTCTGCTCCATCTCCTCAGTTGCCAGACCACAATTTAACAAGTAGTGGTACAACCAACTCAACTAGTCCTTCAGGTAATGTTTCTTCTTTTTCAATCTGAAAAATGTTTCAGTGTCACCAAATCCTGTAGAACATATTGTCAAATTTTGTTCATATATTATGAAGTTGTTAATTTTAATACCCTGGTAATATTAAGAAAAAAATTATCTTGTAATTCAATGATATCCTACTGATGTATATGACTTTTTGAGGTAATAATTTTAAGAGTCTAGTATTTTTACTGATACGACAATATATAATTCGATTACTATATAAAAATCTTTTACACGACAAGTGTATCAAAATTAAATTACATAATAAATTAGTCGCAAAAATTCAAGACAACTAGCTTTCATCATTTTATGATTGTGCAGGAAATGAAAGCAAAGACAGAAAGACCATTACAGTGGTGATTCCTGTAGCCGCTGCTTCAATACTGATCTTTACAATCGGTGGATGCTTATTTTGGAAGAATTCAAAGAAAGAGAGAATTGGTAGTTACAGTTCCATATTGTGCTTTTATATTGTAGTTAGCTGGAAATGATATTTTTATGTCTTAAAATTGCCTGTGTCTCCCAGCAGTGGATCAGTACCATCACTTAAAAGTATTCTAATTGGACTTGAAAGTGTAAGAAAATCTGAATCTATTTGTGTGAAATTATTTTATTGGCAGATCATGGTAATCACATAGAAGATGAGAGAAGTGTTGATTCTCTTCTCATTAATTTGAGTACCCTCAAATTGGCCACAAGAAATTTTTCAGAGGCAAATAAACTTGGACAAGGTGGTTTTGGTCCAGTCTACAAGGTAAGGAATGAATAGTAATATAACTACAGCCTATGCTACCTAAGTATGTATCAATTTCTAAAGTCTACACAACACATTCAATCTAGTGGTGCATATTTTCAGGGAAAATTACCAGATGGAAGGAAGGTGGCAGTTAAAAGGCTTTCAAGTACCTCAGGGCAAGGCCTAGCTGAACTCAGAACAGAAGTGACGCTTGTTGCTAAACTGCTACATCAGAATCTGGTTAGATTGTTAGGTTTCTGCTTAGAAGATGAAGAGAAATTGCTTGTGTATGAATACCTTCCTAATGGCAGCTTGGACAAAATTTTGTTTGGTCTGTATTACATTCAGAGGAACAATATAATGAACTTTTTTTAATCTTTATCTAAAACAATAGGAAATTCACATGAAATTCATCTAATGCAGATCAAACCAAAAAATATCAGTTAGAATGGGAAAGGAGGTACAAAATCATAGTAGGAATTGCCCGAGGTGTGCTGTACCTGCATGAAGATTCACAGCTTAGAATTATTCACAGGGACTTGAAAGCTAGCAATATTCTTTTAGATGAAAACATGAATCCAAAAATTTCAGATTTTTGTTTGGCAAGATTATTTCATGGGAGTCAGATCCAGGCTAATACTAATCGAATTGCTGGAACATAGTAAGTCTTCAATTTCCGATCTATTCCTGGACAGATCTTGTGTTTAACATTAAGCAATACAACTTGAGGCACAATGAACAACTAGGATTATAACTAACATTAGGCTTATGTTCATTTTTAATTTGACTTAAAATATAACATTTTCTTTCAAACCAAACATAAGTTGAGAAAGAGCCAAACTTTGAGAGGATGATAAAATGTATTTTACCCCTTTTTCTTGATTTTCCTCTTCCATTTGCAACTTGGCTAGTGGCATCCCCATTCAATAGTAAATTTGGCGTGTGGTATACAAGAGTAATGTTACTATAGTCTTGAGTTCACAGTGAAACTTACATGTGACAATATATCAACTATTCAAAACTTAATTTAAAGTTGTCAATACACAGGTATTATAAAATTGTTGGTTGATATTATGCTATATGCCATAAACTCAAACATATATTAAAATTTTCTAATATACAAGAAGGCACTCTCAGATGACTCCTTCATAGTTTATTTTCTTCTTTTGTGGAATCAAGTGGATACATGTCGCCTGAATATATTAAGAGCGGGAACTTCTCAATCAAATCCAATGTCTATAGCCTTGGCATTTTGGTTTTGGAAATTCTGGCAGGTCAAAAGAACTCTGGCTTTCGCAATTCAACAAATATTCAAAGCTATGTAAGTATCCGAAACTGTGTTCTTCCTTTTTCTCATTAGAATTTGTGGAATGACCAATTTCCTCAAAATTTTGACAGGCATGGCAACAATGGTCCAATGGAACAGCTTTGGACATGGTTGATCCAGCACTAGGTGATCAGTGGCCAAGACAAGAAGTTTTGAAATGCATCCATATTGGGTTATTGTGTGCTCAAGAAGCTGCCACTTATAGACCTACAATGTCAGAAATTGTTGCCATGCTTGATAGTTACGCCGTGATCTCCCCAGCAGCAACAAGACCAGCATTTTTTGTGCCAATGAAGGGATTGCCATATTTGACAACGGAAAATCAAAGTACATCACAGCCTCATGATCAATCTATGTCTGGATCATTGCCACAACAATCTATGAATGAGGTTACAATTTCTGACTTAGATCCTCGCTAGCTATCAAGCTATGGAAACCTTAGCTTGTCCAAGACCATTCAAGATTTCTATACCTTGAATGTACTAGTTGACTATTGACACCTTTTATATTATCAATTTAAATTTAATGAACTATGAGATTAATTTTGACGTAAAATGGTTTTACATTCTCAACTAATTGTATATCATAAATTTATAAAAGTGCGACTCCATTAAAATAGTTATTACAAAAGAAATTTATTTTTGACAGAGTGTTTATTATAAAAGTTAGACATTTTTAATAATGTGATAATACATGATTATGTGTATTTAGCTTGGATTTTCCTCGACAAACAAATGAAACTCAACAAGCGTTGCTTCGCGATCTCAATTTGGGGGATGAAAACGATTCCTCTATGAGTTCTTAGCATTGACAATGACAATGCAAACTAGAATTAAAGTTGCTCAAAGTGTTCAAATATTTTATTTATTTATTTATTTTTTTGTCAATGTGAATAGAATAATCACAAGCAACGTAGAATAAGTAATTTTGAGTTTGATTTTGATTTTAGTGTAACAGTCAACTTAGCAAGAGGGAAACAAGCAAAAGAATAGCAGCTCAACTAGTGAAAGATATTCCTGAAATTACTGAAAATAGGAAACAAGTCTTCGTACAAGAGCTGTAAAGCATATAATAGTGTGAATAATTTTGTATAAGAAGTATGTTTGGTATTTTTTTTCTTTTTAAGGAAGGGAAATAAATGTAGTAAGATAGGTTGACTCAAGGTTGTCTCCACTTGATAGCTTTGGACCTGAATCAAGAATAAGAAGGGCTCAAAGGAGGAGAGAAATATGAGAGAGAAGAGAATATAATAGAATATCAGAGAAAAAGGGGGGGAGGGGGGGGAGTTGGTTTACCACAATTGCCTGCCTGATGCATTGCTCATAAGCCCCTTTTAATTTACCCCTTTTCAGCATTTTGGGCTTTGGGCCCATTTTACATGTTACAATAAACTTCAAAGTAGCGACTTTCAATGTACAGTGAAATTTGACCCCAAAAAACAAAAGTACAGTAAAAGAAAGAAATAAACATTAAACGAAGAAAATGGAAATATACTCCTAGGAATTGAAAGAACAAAAGTCACTTTCGCAGGAGATCTTTACTCTAGTTTCTTGCTATTCTTAATTTCGGAGTGACGGATTGCTTGAGACGTGTTGAGTGTGTGATTCTAATGCCAACTACTGAAAATAAAAGCATGAAACCTTGTTTATAAACAACTAGCTCCATTTGAGTAAATAGATTATTTAAACTCTTATATAGAAGTAACTTTTGAAAAGTAACTTATGAATAAGTTATTTTATACTCAAATGTATAATAATAAAAGTGTTTATTTTTAGTGTTTTAAAAAGTGCTTATTATGAAGTTAGATATTTTAACTTCTCAAAAAGTATTAAGAATAACTTCTAGGGAAATGATAAGTAATTTAGTCAAACAGGATAAAAAGTAAAAATTTGACTTTTGATTTCAAAATGCTAGAAAAAGTCAAAAATTGTAGTATCAAAACAACTGCACTAAGACGTTTTCACTTATCATTTAGTCATGGATGTTATGTCACACTCTTCGCGTTTTTCACTCTACCTACATCATTAGTAGTAACTCCCTGGGCTTGCTCATATAAACCCTCTGGGATGTGCTTTGTAATTGCTTGCATTTTTTCTTTTCCACCTGCTCAGGGGTTTTTGTCTGAGCTTTTAGTTTTTAGTTTTTATTTTTAATTTTTTAATTTTTATAAAAAAAATATTAGAAATTAAAATTTATAATTTTTTTAAATTTTTAGTATTTTTAATACTGAAAACTAAAAATGCAAACTGAAAACTTGAAACTCAAATTAAACAGCCCTAAACCTTTGTTTTTCTAAAAACTCGTTAAATTTCTCACGGCTCTTGCAACATGTGCACGAGATTCAACCAAAATGCCTTTCGACGCCTTCACTTATCATTATCATTGTTTTTTTTCCTATGTCACGTTGGTTTATGTTTTCCCGGACGAACCTGCTTATAATGGCATCGACATTGGTCCTAGTTGCCAAATAATACATAAGAGCTTTCAAACCATGATTATTACCCCTTTCTCACCAAGCTTTCCCTCAAGGTTTGTGTCGATCTTTTCTGTTGTGCTTTTTTTCTTCCTTGCTTATATCCTTACTTAGGCGGGTTTTATAGTAAACCTCTTATATATACATCCATCATGAATCTCTTATTATATATCAATCATTGGATCAAATTATCAAACAAAAATAATAATCATCTAACAACTAATAATAGATGGTTCCATGATAGATAAAAAAATTTAATATTCACCTTATAATTTGCCTCTTACTTAGATGCTTCAAAAGGTGGAGAAATATTTCTTTTAGCATCTTGGATCTTTAGTACCATTAAGCTAAGCACAAATACGTTTCGACTTTCACTCATCCAATTGAAAAGATGCTATCAAGTATCAAGAGAAAAGGAAGCACTGAATTGAGCATTTGTTAAGAGACTTAGTGATTAAGAGTTTGTTTAGTAAACAAAATTGCTTTTTGGAATCATGATAGAGAATGAGTAGGAATAGAATGCCCTAGAATGGAATAAACATTCCAGCTTTAGTGTTTGAGTTATTGAGTTATTTTATTCCTTGATATAAATTAAAAATTAATAAATTTTATATAACAAATGAAGATGTTTAAAGCAAACTAAACATTTCGTCACTAATTTTCATTTCATTCTATAGGGAATGATAATTGCCACCTCTATAAAAATGCATGATTATTCCCTATGGAATCGAAGTCTTGGGATGAAATTACCATTCCATGACAGATTGACATCAGTATCAAAGAGTGAACATATCACCAGGTAACTCCATTAGCTCTTCCACGGTAAAGTAAACAATTCTTCACGATAAAAAAAAAAAGGTAAACAATTCTTCCTTCTTAATTAAGCTGAAAAAGGGAACTCTTGTACCATAACCAAATCGTATTGTGTGAAAATTCGAAAGTGAAACAATCTTAATCGTTAAGGTCACAAATTCAAAAGTATTCAATAAATTCTCAATTCGGATTGATGATTGGTGACATCGTAATAGTTCAAGTAGCCTAAACTTGTTTGGTTTTGCAATAGGTTATCACGAAAAACAATATTGCACGACCGCCTTAAACTTTGGGTTCCCAAACCATCATTGGCTTTGATAATTAACTTTTGCAAAGTTATTATCTACATTTGGCGACCCTATTTTTGCGGGAATCAATCAAAGCTAAGTTATATACAATATATGAATACAAAAGTCTATACGTTTTGGGTACTTTTTTCATTTTCTTTTTCCTGTTTTGCTTTAGTAAAAATTTGGATTTGAAAAGGAAATAAAGGAGTCCCGGAACTATAGGAATTTTGGTCAATTCAATAAATAATGATTTGGCGATTGGTTATTTGGATTACCTATAATGGGTGAAAAAGAATATGAATTCAAAATTTCTGTTCCATTTCTCCTGACTTGTCAATGAAAACATAAGAACACCTCAAACAAAAGAACATGGAGACAATAGAGAGAGACCCCTCATGCTCACAGCAACAGCCACCAAACGTATTCAATCTCAATAGGGCAACATACACATTGATTAGGAGTAGGGGCCTCTTTTTCGTTAGTAAAATATAGACTCAGTCTTCCTCTTATAGCAAGCCCATATACAAGTATCTATAACAGCACCCATAATGAGCAGTGCTTAACAACGATAAGCCTGATAAAAATAGTGATAAAATAAATTTGGACAAAACTCCAAATTCAGTCCCTCTTAAAAAGTTAGACAAATTGGTTCCTCTATAAAACCCAAAGAAGTTATTGCCAATTTAAAAAAATTAGACAAATTAGTCTGTCTTCACAACAATCAATTTAGCCTTTTTTTCGTGATTCATGAAGGACTAATTTGTTTTTTTTTTTCCTAGATCTTAAAAGAATCGAAATAATGCAAAACTAGCCTTCATTAGGGCTATTCATGCTTTGGTTTTTGGGAGAACCAAGTGCAAACCATTTTGATTCAATTTGTTGGTTAGAAAACCAAACCAAACTACTTTAGGGTTAGGTAAACCATTTTAGAACCAATTCACAATTAGGAGAACCAGTTTTAAATCGGTGAATCGGTTTAGTGATCTAAATTGATTTACATTTTTTGAACCAGTTTGAAAATTAGTTTAAAACTGGTTTTGAACCAGTGAACTAGTTGCTAAACTGGTTTTGTACGAGTTTTGAGATTTAAATTTAGTTTTAGAACTAGTTTTTTCACTTAAAAATTTAAAAAAAATACACTAAATACTCATGCCAAACAAATGATAAAAGTCATGACTTCAAATTTGTTCCATAATTAAATAATTGAACAAAAATCAATTCATTTAACAAAGATCATGGCCATCAATGAATGCAAGAGACCAACAAAAGGGTGAATATGCAATGTCCTCATGCACACCACTACAACTATGTATAACACCACTACTTGGCATGAGAAATTTTCAAACATTGTGTAGTATTTCAAGTTTTAACCAATGTTTTAAAACTCAAACCGGACCAGCAGGTCCAACCAGCAAACCGGCCAGGTGATTGGTCTGGTTAACAGAATATATTATACTTGTAGATGAACCGCCGCTAACAGGTCTGACACGATTGGTTTTTGAAAAAACCGTCGGCTCGGTGAGTTGCAATTTAACCATTCAAAAATCGGTTCATATATTCAGTTCAACATCATAGAGTAGTAGAAGAGGAAAAAAATTGGTAGCCGAAAGCTTCCTTTGTTGCTTTAGTTCCACCACCACAATTGCTAGATTCATGGCTGTTGGATCTACTATTGCTTCATGTCCGATGTGGTTGCCAAATCTCCATGCTATTTCATAAGCTTAGCAACCATATATCGCAGCCACATTTCATAGCGCGAGAGAGAGAGGGAGGGGGGGAAAGAGAGAGAGAGAGAGAGCTCATGAGTTGAGGAAGAATGAAGAATGCATCTCAGATTGGGGGTTGTCTGTGCTGTTTATTGTAGTGTGCGGGTGAAAGAGTGTTCACTATTTAGTGATATGAGGTAACATTAAGGATTTAGCCATTTAGGGTTACATGTTTGGGTCACTTTAAAAATAAACTGTTCAATTATAATTGGCTATTTAATAATGGGCTCGACTCTTAGAGTGAGGTTGCAGTTACTTGTTTTAGCTTTTAGTCTTCATGAAACCAAAAAAAAAAAGATATTATTTTAAATGTATGTATTTCACTATTTAAATATATGTATGTATTTTATAATTTTAATATATGTATTTTAAAATTAAAACCTGTTATTTTTTATTTTATACATATTTATACAACAAAATTTTTAAAATGTTTTAAAGCAATAATTATTAAAGATATTTTATTGTATTTATTTGTATTTTAATATATTTTTATATCTTTATTTAAATATATTTGGTTTAACCAGTTCAACCCGTGACCCATTGGTTGAACCAATGACCCATTGTCCCAATACTCTGATCGAGTCAATCACCGAATTGAGTTTTAAAGCTATGGTTTCGACAATAAGAAAATTTATGTGCCTCTTCAAGTGGTCTGCCTCATAAAAAACCAAGAGAAGCATATGATTAGCGTGCAAAATATACCTTATTATCATATTTTCAAAACACAGAGTTCAAAGTCCGTTGCAACATAAATAACTTCAACCAAATAAAGATCATGCTAAGGCAGGCGTAATATCATCGAAACCTAAAGCCCGCCATTGCCTGTATTATAATACTTAAGGTTGTATTTCCACTTCATTTAATAAGCATGGTGTTTTTTTTTACAAAAATAAAATAAAAAATAATGTATTACACACATCCTTTAACTTGTGTCCGTTTACATAATTGACCTGATTTTTATATAATAGAAGTCTAAATCGACTTTCATACAAAATTCAAAATCTAAAAGTGAAAGCCAAGAAAATCGATTAAAATCGACTTCATAACAACACAATTTCACCTGTAATGGTCCAATCCATCAGATTTTGTGCAGCCTCTGCTGTGTGTCAAGCATTGATTGAAATTGATTAAAGTCGACTGTAGACACGTGTTGTAGGTCGATTAAAATCGACTTTTGAGATAGACTTCAGAGCATTAGTGAAGTCGATTATAAACGACTTTCTGTGCATGTTAGAGATCTCCGAAACCGATTTTTGTCGACTTCAGTAGGTGCTTTCCCATTTAAAGGCTGGACGACTTGCACCGATTTCCCTAGAAATTTGCAAACGGAAAAAAGAAAGAAGACAAAGGTAGTTCTCATAATGGAAAAGAAGAGGCAATGGCAGACATTTCTCTTGAAGTGCGAAGGAGGTAGTAGGTGTTGTACCGTTAGCCATAGGGAATGAACTATATCGTCTTGATGTTGTTAATCATATGGTAGGCAAATTAGCAGTACAAGTAGTTTTATTTGATTTTCTATTTTATTTTAACACTATAGTTTATTTATGGTTTTATGATAATGTGTATTGTTGCAGTTTTGGAATGATTAGGTAGCATATCTTTAAGTTTAATTTGTGAAATGAAAAAAATATAAGTAAATATGTTGTTATTTAATTTGATTGTATTTTATTTTAGTGTGATTTGATAGAATGTTGTAATGTAGTTCAATCAATAAGCAAGGGAAAAAATGTGTTGTTAATATTGTTTTTTAACAATGTAGCATTAAATTAATTTTAAATTTTCTATGTGTACTTCTTATTTATTTGTTGTGATAAATCTATAATTCTAGTTTTATTTTGTCACTTTGGGATATTTAATTTAGTTTAGTAATTTTTAATTTATTTATTTTAGTGCAATTTTGTATGTTAAGATAATCTTATTTTAGTTTGAAGTAGGTGTAGCTTTGATATTTCTTATAGTTTTAATTTGATTCACATAATTTAACAATGAATCACTAATTTATTGTTATTAAACTTTAATTTTAATGAATTCTAACATTAAAGTTTTTTTTATGCATAATATGCTAGATGTTTGTTGTAATAGACATATAGAATTATCTTTAGAGATTAGCGAGCATTTTGTTATAATTGGCAAATTTTAATAAATTTAATTCTTGTTTTTGTTAACTTTATTTTGTGGGATTTTTAATTTAAGTATAGTTTTGTTGTAATTTATTTTTAAATGATATTTTGTATAACAAGATAATCTTAAGTAGTTTTAGTGCAATTTTTATTTATATTATGTTTAGTTTATACGATATATATATATATATTATGATATGGGGTCCACAGATTTTAAAAACTAGGCATTATAATATGATCGTCGCACTGGATCTGCGGAAGGAATCATTTCTCAGGAAAGCTGATTTTCGATATGTCACGTAGATGGTTCCAGCATTTAAATATAATAAGGCACTCATCAGTGCACCTGTTGAGCGCTTGAGGCCTAAGTCACACACTTTCCATCTTCCACGAGGATGTGGTGTTTCAACTAGGTTTACACGTAGAAAGGCTTATTGTTAGTGGCTGCATGGGAGCATGGGAGAAATTTTATGATCAAGATATTAGGATATATGGGCATTGTGTATAGATTTACTCGGTGCGGTTCTAGAGGAGAGAGACGTAAAAGGATTCACCGTAAATCTACATTGGTTCATAGATACATTTGGAACATTGCCACATAATGCTGATCAGTAGACGATTATTTGTTACACTAGAGCATACATAATGGTTCTATTTGGTAGGGTCTTGTTCCCCGACAAATTAGAATTTAGGGTTCATATGAAGTGGCTCCCTCTTCTTAGTGATTTTGATGGACTACAATCTATATTGGGGTCTGCAGTTCTATAATCCCTTTATTTTGCGCACTTTCACATCGTGAAATACAATGTCACCAAGATTGTAGATTGTTTAGCCTTTCTGCAGTCTTGGACATGGTACATAATGCCTGATTTAGACCATGCATAACACCATCTACTCACTTTTCCATTTGCACTGAGGTAAATATTTATGTGATTGTTTTAGTTTTATTATTTATTTGTATATGCAAAAATTGTAATCATGAAAACCAATTATATATATATTTCAATTAGAATCATTTTAGGTACTTGAGGAGATCAGACACGGCTCGGCTACTGCAATACAAGGAAAGCATTGATGCAATTGGCATTACTATGGTAAGTCGCATATAATGAATATTCTATTAACTGATCTATTAAGTTGTTTTAGTTATGGGTCTAATATTTTCTTGTTCACTATTGTAGTTTGGGTGGCCACCTTACACCTGTAATGAAGTTTGGGACGTTACACCTCCATTTGTTTATGAGGAGGTTAATGTACAAAATGTCTCCCCTTCCACTGTGTTTACAATCTCATCATTATAATGTACAAAAATATAAATATAATGCTCTGCTATTCTCAGTATACTTTTTCCACTTGATCACTAAATTTTTCTAACATGCTTATACTGATTCGAGGTGTTCTCTATTTATATTTGAGGAGCAGCTTCAAATCAAGTTAAATTGTCTTTAGAAGTCAATATAACCTGAAAAAAAAAAATAGACTAACCATGGGCTTTAACTGGTGTGAACCACTTTAGGCCCTCTATTTGCTCATTTTCTTTCTTTCCTTTTCATTCTTATCACTCCGTCTTCCTTCATTTCTTCTTTTTCTCCTTCATTTCTTTCTTTATTACTCTTCATCTCCTCCTCATCTTACTTTCTCAACACGACCACCACTACCACCACCTCAACCACCATCATCCTCATCCCTATCATCATCATCCTCCTCATCTTCACCAGCATCACCATCAAAACCACACCTCCTTATCCTCTCTCTCTAGCTCGTGGTTTATCTCTCTAAATCGAGGAACCGGTTAGAACAATGAGTTTTGGATCATTTTCCACCTCAATTCTTCCTTCTATAGTATTAAGTAAGTGATAATCTTACTATATTTATCTTATTGAACACTTTATTTACTTATTCATTATAGATTAGGGTTTTTGGGACCCTAAGTGTATAGATTTGGGGTTTTCTAGTATATGGAACTAATGTGGCTAATTAGCATAAATTAATGGTATTGTTAGCTTACTAATATTGTATTTATCTTGTTCCTAGAATTATAGAACATTTGAGTATCAACCGTTGGATTGATGGCACTTGGGAGTTGGTCTTTGGTTCTTTTGAACTATTTTGTAAGTAGACATTATGTTTATGATCATTTTTATTCATGTTAAATTAGCTCTAAATATAATTTAGGAATTTAGAAACTAAAAAATTAATTATTTGGTTTTGTTACGTAATTTTAGTGAAATTAAAGCTATTATGTTAGGTTATGTTTATAACAAAATGACACATGAGATGATATGATTGTGATTTGGAAAATGTATGTCGTACAAAGAAAGGTTGGAAGCCATATTTACAATATTTCAAAATTAATTTTGTCTTTGTTATGGATTTGAGAAAGGAAATGAGAGTTGTGGGCATGACCTTTTTTGAAATATGGAAAACAAAATCAATAAGCTATGTACGAACTTTAGTATATATATTTTGGGGAAAATCTCTGACAGGATCTGTAGTTAACGACAGTAGGCATTAACCTTGATATACATTGACTATATATGATTAAGACCACATGGTGGATCCTTCTGTTCTACGACTACTAGCATGGGTCAGATGGTTCTGTTTTAGGATTATACAAAGGAATGGCACCTGAATATGAATCCTTCTATTTATCTTGAATTTGACGATTCCTTATTATTTTATATAAAGCTAGTTGTTTTCAAAAATCTTTTCAGTAAATAAAAGAATTTGTTAAATTTCTATGAACTATGAAATTATTATTGTTATACTTATTGATTATATATTGTCTCATGTGGCTTATAGACATCCTGTTTATCACTGAGTTGCAAAACTCACTCCGTTGTTTTCCCCTCATTTCCAAATACAGGTGCAGCTCCAGGTTCCAATCCCACGTCTCCATAGTATTCAATTGTTTGAGTTAGTGATGTAACGCCCAGTGACGAGGATGGGGAGTGATCACCGTTGCAAGAATGCATAAACAAGGAGTGGCTCCTGACAGGCCTCTAAGTGGAGGGGTACATGAATGAACTGATTACACACCAAAAAAAGAGGGATCCTAAGATTGTATAGGTATGAGACTATATAGTTGAGGATGACTTATATGAATTGATTTGTACTATCTATACCAACAAGATGCATCTTCTTTTCGATAGCCCATCACTAAAAACTCCATGGTTAAACGTGCTTAACATGGAGCAATTTTGGGATAAATGACCTCTTGAGAAGTTTTCCCAAAAAGCATGTGAATGAGGGCAAAACATGCTCGACTTTAATCGACTTCTTGTGGGAGCAGAAGCCAATTTAGTTCCATTCTGATATGACGTGACACATGCATGTAATAGTTGTAGGTTTAGGAAGCAGAAGTCGATTTAAATTGACTTCTTGTGCCATTTTGAATTTTGTGCTAAAGTCGATTTAAATCGATTTCTATTATGTAAAAAAAAAAGATATATATGTTAATGAATAAAAAGCAAAGGAATGTTGTAATATGTTATTTTTTTATTTTATTTATACAACAAAATCCCAATAAGCATAGACTTTCAAAACTTCAGGTTGATATGCAACTCAGGGGAAAAGCCCTTTGAACAGTGTAAAACTATCTATCTCTACGTTCTATAATGTTGGTTTTAATCCAAGTGTATTCTAGATGTGGATCCAAAGCCTATGAGATAGTGAAGAGCAACAAGTTCAAATTGTATCTTCAAAAGCATATAGGTTTTCATCATGGAGGTAAAGATTAAAAGCAAAAAAGAGATCATGTGTATATAATTGATAGGGTTGTGATATTGTGGTGTAATACAAAACACAGCCCAAATACTTCTTATTGTACTAAATGTCTACATAAAACCTAGTAAAATTCTTTCCTAATAATGTTATATACATAATAAGGCTTAACATATCAAGAATCCTAACATTTCAACAAACATTTAGGTTTGTAAAGTAATATAAAATTCAGAAGAAATATCATCGTAATAGTCTCTAAGAAACATTACCACAAAAAGGAAAAAGAAAACATTATAATTGCATCTAAGAAATATGATCATAATAGTATATTAGAATGCATAAATTTATAAAGTATATAAATGCTTCACTGGTATTTAAAGTACTTCAAACTTTAAATTCTCAAAACCTAAGAAGAAATGAAAAGTACAAAACCAATTCCAGTATTTATGTATATGAACCTAAGACTAAACTTTAATCATCAAGAGCAATCACGATCAAACAAGGAACATTTTGTGAAGAAATCACTTCTGCAAAAAAAAAAAAAAAAAACCCAAAAAACAAAAACAAAACAAAAGTACCTCACAATTTTGACTTCACTTATTTTAGAAAACATAAGCAAACCATGTTACATAAAAATATTATTTTACCTTGTTCAACTTAATCAAGCTCATCAAGTTTCTCAAGTGCAAGCAAATATTTTCCTATTGACCAAAATTGGGTACAAATAAGGGTCTCCACCATTTTGGGTGACATGGAACTTCGATAAGGATCAAACACGCTTCCTCCTATACTAAATGCAGTCTCGATGGCTACAATAGAAATAGGTATAGCTAAAATATCTTGAGCCATTCTTACAAGAATTGGAAACTGACTTTAGTTGACATTCCACCGTATTAAGATGTCAAACTTCTCTAAAGCATTGAAGGGATCACAATCTTCATTCAAATATCAATCATGCTCATATTTCATATTTGATTTACACCTAACTGATTGCAAATAAAATATCACACCATATAGACCCACACTTGCAATTCTATTATTTTGTGTAACTTGTGTGTTGTTTTTGGACCTTTCCTACGTGCCTTGATAATAATAATGATTATAGATGGATTTTAAACAATTAGACAATCTTAACACCAACTATCTTATCAAACTCATGTACCTTATATTTTAAGTTAAAGTTAAGTTATAAGTTGTGAGGCAAACCCTTCGACAATTCAATGAAATAAATTTTTGTTTAAACAATTCTTTATAATTTCATTTGGGTTTCTTAAATGATTGGTTTGGTTTATGATTCATTTGTTCACTTGTAACCATCATCGCTACCAACAACACAATCCTAAGCATTAATTCTACTTGCATCCAAAATTGCACTTAGTAATAAAGGAACAAAAACTAATGAATACTAAAGAAGGGGTACTCTAAGTTGGCCAATAAGGAGTACTCTAAGCAAACTAAAAACTAGTGAGTACTCCAAGTTGATTAAGATTAGTTAAGTGATATTATCAATTCTCTTCACAATTTTGATAGTATAGTATCCTTTTTTGTTTTCTTCTTCTTCTTAAGTCATGAATATCTAATAATGTCTAAAGAACCCAAGCTACATCATTCCATAACAATATTCTACTTCATGTATTCATACTTGAATGTACTCCAAATCAAGCTTCAAGATAGATTGACAAAACAAAGGTTTCTCCTTTTTTGGGATGGGTTCTAGACTAAAATATTCTTAATTAAGACATCCTCCAAAGGTTATTTTCTATTAGGAGGCAAGGGTGACCACATGTAGTAAAGTGTTACAATAGCAATTCGAGCTGATTTAACTCATTTCATATCCCTTTCTATCTAGGAACTAGCTGAGCAACCTATCTTAGCAATAATTGGCCATGCAATAATGAAAAAAATGTACTAGCCTCCCTTTGGCTGCTAAAGCAATAGGGAGTCACGTACTCGTTGGATAAGTTGGCTCAGCTTTACATCCAAGAAGTAGTAAGGTTGCATGGAGTACCATCGACGATAATCTCGGATCGGGATTCGCGATTTACGTCACGTTTTTGGGGAGCCTTTCAAAAGGCGTTTGGTTCCAAGTTGTGCTTGAGCACTGCTTACCACCCACAAACGGATGGTCAGTTCGAGAGGACAATCAAAACCCTGGAAGATATGCTAAGAGCCTGTGTCTTGGACCAAAAAGGGAGTTGGGAAAAGTAAATGCCTTTGATCAAGTTTGCATATAATAACAGTTATCACGCGAGTATCGGTATGGCACCGTACGAAGTGTTATATGGAAGGAAGTGCCAATCACCCTTGTGCTGGTACGAGCCCGGAGAACAAAGTGTCTTAGGACCTGATGTAGTGAGGGAAACGACGGAGCAGATCAAGAAAATCAAGGATAGAATCTTAACCGCTCAAAGTCGGCAGAAAAGCTACGCGGATAAAAGGCGCAAACCCTTGGAGTTCCAAGAAGGAGAACATGTATTTCTAAGAATCACCCCCATTACAGGAATAGGAAGAGCCATGAAAGTTAAAAAGTTGAGTCCCCGATTTCTCGGTCCTTTTGAAATTCTTTAGAGAATCGGATCTATAGCTTACAAAATAGCCTTACCACCCAATCTGTCAAACCTTCATGATGTCTTTCACATCTCCCAGTTACGCAAATATGAGTCTGACCCTAGCCATGTCCTAGAACCAGAGCATGTATAGTTGAGGGAGGACCTCACTTTCAATGTACCGCCTACGAGAATAGTGGATCACGGAGTCAAGCAGTTAAGGAACAAGTCTGTTCCTTGGGTGAAAGTGGCGTGGGGACGAGGCAAGTCGGAAAAATACATGTGAGAACTAGAATCAGAGATGAAGTCCAAATATCCAGAGTTTTTCTAAGGTACAAATTTCGAGGGCAAAATTCTTTTTAAGGAGGGGAGTAATGTAATGCCCCGATTTTTCTGTTAGAGTGAGAATGACCAAAATGCCCCTGAGGTCATTTTCGACCGAGGAAAGCCGGTTCGGCAATACTCGAAGGGCAAACTCAATGTTGGAAGGGGATTAGATGACTTGCGTACCTTCTCGGGATCGAAAATCTCGTTTTTCGAATTTTCGGGTCAAAATGACTAAAACGCCCTGCGGTGTTTTACCCGTTTGCAAGTGCTGGATGAACCCTAAACTTCTCCAGATGATTTTAAAAGGCGTTTTTATGTAGACTGTGACTTTAGTTTTGGTCCCAGAGGTCCCGGGAGAAGTTAGTGCAAAATTACGGTTTTGCCCCTAGTTTCGTGTTTTTACACTTAATCGCGTGATTAAGCAAACCTAAGCAATATTAGGCTCTAATCGAAGGTTAATTAGTTTCCTTAATTAATCTAGGGTCAAAATAATTTATTAAAGTTGATTAGAACCTAAAAGTGTTTAATTACAGCTTAAAATCATATTTTAATTTCAAGATTCCTAGTCATAGAATCTTGAATAGTGTTTCCTCTCTCCAATTCCTTAAATCATGGAATTGTGTTACACATTTTTTATTCATAAATGAGTTTAAAATTCTCTAATGATGTATGAGCACTCCTAACCTGTCATAAAATCCTAATTACTCATTCTTAGTTACCTAAACTTAAGCTTAATTACTCCTAACCTTGTATCTAAGCTAACCTACACTTAAACCCACCATTAACACCAAATTACATGATCAAATCATCCTCCCCACTCTACTGCTAGGTCTGGTCAAAGCCTCACCCCCTCCATATGCATCACATGTTCAATTTTCTAACACTCCAAAACCATACCTCAAGTCACATGCACTATACCTTGTCATATTTTTCATCACACTTGATTTTCCAATGAAATAACCAAGCAAAATAAATTATTTCCTCCATTTATTTGTAGCTGAAAATGTTCCAGCCATGTTGAGTTTCTAGAAGGGTGATTTATTGCAAAATTAAAATAAAAGCTCACTCAAAAACCCATGCTTTGTGTCATGAACTCCATACCTCAAACCATGCTTGAATGACACCATGTAAAAGATATTTTTCTCTTCCCCTCTCCCTCCAAAAGCTACGGCCAGCCCCTCCCCTCACTCCTCCATGGTTTTGTTTTTCTATAAATAGGATGCTTGTGATAGCCTTGTTGCACCTTGAAGCATTTGCTAAGTTTAGAGTTTTAGAATTGTCTTGCTAAGTTTTTCTTTTCTCTCAAAGTTCGAAGAGTTCTTTCTCTTCATTTTCATCTTTCTTATCCTTCCCTCACATAATCACCTCATAGTCTCAATCTACCACCTCAAAACCTTAAATCATTCTCTAAGCTATCAAATACTCAACCTCAAACACAACTTCATCCAAAACACATTTCCTTTCTTTTCCTTCCTCTTTGGCCGAATCATCACCACCATCCTAGGAGGTGTTGCTCATTTCATTTCCATCCTCAAGTCCAAGCTTTTACCTTCATCACTAGGTAGGGATTTGTTTTCAAACTTTGTTTTGCTCAAGAAAGTGTTTTTCTCTAGTTTCCTCTTGGATTCTTTTTCAACTTTCCTTTGTTTTTCCTTTTCTTTTCATTTCGACCTCTAGGCCTTGTTATGAGCATGATAGCTTGATGATGAGAGTTTCTAGATGATGACATTGTGTTCATCTCAAAGAAACCTCTAAAGCTTGAGTTTTCCTTTCCTTATGACTTCATCTATATGATATTTAGCTCACATGGTTTTTCAACTTAAGAAAATTAATCTAAGGATTTCTAAAAGCCCAAGCCTACCCTTGTCAACCTTAAAGTTGGCCGGCACATTCTAAAGATTTTTCTCTAGATAGGGGTTTTGGGTATTTAATAAAGAACTTGACTTAGTTTCACTTTCTTTTTCTTTTGTAAGACTTTCGGTTTTAGTATTTTGATCTTTGAGATAGTGTATTGGGTTGTTATTTTGTTAAAGTCTTGAATGAGCTCTAACTAACTATAAAATGAATCTTCCATCATGTTTACCTTTATGCTATGCACATCATGTCTATTTTCCTTGCTATCACTAAGTATCAAGATAATAAGTGAACCTTGCATTATCATGTTTATATTTCAAGCTATGCATTATCATGTTTATATTTCACGTTCTCACTTAATACCAAGATAATAATGAGTTGCATTCATATTTACTTCGTGCTATCACTTTACTTTCTAATGGAACCTGAAACAAGTGCATGAACATGTTTATTTTTATGTCATCACTTTAATGAACCTAGAGCTCAAAGACTTGCCCATTGTTGTCTCAACAAAGGTCTAAAAATATTTAATTCTTGCGGTTCCCATTTCGACCCTAAGGGGCTTTGGTGTTTCTAAGTGTTAAAAACTATGTTTTATAATTTATCTAAGCTTATGTGAGTATAAGGAATATGTAGAACTAAGTTTTACGAATTTAGGACCTCTTGAGATAAAAATAATTTAGCCACTGCCCTCTTAAGTATTCTTATGATTTTAAAGGATGAAGGTGTTTATAAACAAGTTTTGAAAGTTCTAAAATAGTTCCAAGAGAAACTAGTAGTTTATGTGCCTTAGAAATTGTGTTCTATGCCTTTTATGGAGAAGTATATTTTCGGTTCTTCCTTGCTCTTTACTGCCACTGTATGTGCTATTTTGATGATGATAATGTGCCTATGTTGGAGGAAAAAAAATAATGTTAAGACTTATATGTGAAAGATAGGATAAGTTAGGAACTAGAAAAGAATTAATTTGAGAGTTCTAGATCCTTTAATTATGTAAATTTTATGGATTATGTCCAGCAAGGTTTAGATTTAATAATCATGGTTTTTAATTAGTATGAATGTGTAGGAATGACTCATAATTGGTTTAGGACTTAATCTTGAAGCCTTAGGAGCAAACCGAACTTAGAAAGGGTCATTGTTGTGACTTCTAGGTACCCGTAAAGTTAGGATTTCAAATTCTGCATCCTTGAGGTTTAGAGATGTTCTTGACCATAGTGTGAGGTGAGAAATACTTAGTTATAACCTCATAGGTTCCCAAGAGACTAGGTTTTGATGATCGATAACTTAGAATGTGAGTTAAGGACTTTAAGGTAAACCGTAATTTCTAGAACCCCGTAATCACACAAATATAAAGCTATCCAAATCTGCATAGTGCTGTTTGGATAGGTCCTTGAGCATAAAAATTAGTAAAACTTATTAGTTGTGAACCTATAGGTGTGTAAGAGGTTAAGGATAATACTAGAACAATTAGTTTACAAGTTTAAGACTCAAAAGAACCAAAGCATAAAACACTATGGGTTTGTAACATAATAAGCTTGTGAGTTTGTATGAATAATTGTCTAAGGTGTGATTATGTGATGATGTATATGCTATGAAAAAGTTTTATGTGAAAATAGGTTATAGTTATATATATGATTATATGCATACTATGGGAAAGATTTATATGATGAATAATGATGTATCTATGAATTAACACTTTATGAGAACTTAAATGTGACACAACACTGAGATGCTTTCTTGGGTGACACCGGTTTAGCCGAGCACCCCCAAGAAAACAAATCCGTGAGGGTATTGACATAGAGCTTGCCAAAGCAGACAATACTACGATGCACTAGTTGCTAGTAGAGCGTTTCAAAGAGGAAATGACCTTAAAATGTGATCCTTAATTGCCCCCTAGCCCGTACTTTAAGTCGGGATTATGTTACGCTTATCATAGGATAAGTAAGAGCTAGTGACGACTAGTTAAGGTATGAGCTCATAACCTAGAGATGTTTTAGGGTGGCCTCATGAGATGAAAGTTAAAGTTTAAAATGTCACATGTGCTATACCTATCCCCTTATGCCAATGTTATAATGTTTCTCAGTTATTCTATTGATTGGCTTACCTTTATGATGCATTCATGTCATTAGTATATTCCATACTTAGTCATAAGACGCATTATAAAATATGACGGGCCTTGGATAAATAATACTTTAGAAAACTAACTTAAAAGGAGTTTATATGCATGCACACCTTTTTAGAAATAAAACCCAAGGTTCCTGAGGATGTGATGATGTCACCTAGGTAGGGATTACCCTACTGAGAATTCTTTTAGAAGATTCTCATTCCCTCTCTCTTTTCTTCCGTCATATCTTCAGATGGCGACATTCGTATTCTTCATCGACACCCCAGTATGGGAGCTGCACCATAACCCGGCACTTGGGTCATACCATTTTGAGGGTCGCTGCACTGTTAGAGTCTTCATGTTCATGGGACGACCCTTCGCACACCCAGTATGGAGTTGCCGATTCACTCTGACTGCCCCTTACCATCACAACAATATTTTTGAGCGAGCTAGATCACGGGATGAGCAGATCCTCCGCATGCAGCCTGAGGCATCAACGGTACGCGACTACCCGGAATACGTGCCTCGCACCCAGTTCTCGGAGATGGACTCATCCGAGGACCCGCCATCACACATGTACAGTTGGAGCTCTAGTCTCGCTCCCCCACCGATGAGAGCCGGGAGTGAGGAGACGGTGGTCCAGCCGAGGTTGGCACATAGGCCATCCATGCGCCCTCACAGCGGTGGACATGCCTCGATGATGCGCTCGACCACTCCCGCCGAGATTCGTCAGTGGATCGACTCGACCCCACAGTACTCGGACCAGCAGGAGTAGACATAGGAGGGGTAGCAATTAGTGCACACACACCATATAGTTGAGGGCAAACCTTCTTTTGTGTATGAGGTTGCCTACTCTAGGTGTACTCAGGCATGGGTGTTGTTTTATGATTTCCCTGTATTTGTTTTCCTTGTATTTGTTCTTCAATTGTATTCTGTTTCCCGATGTATCGAATAGTCCTGCCCTTTGGGTGGGCACATTATATATATATATATATATATATATATATATATATATGTTTTAGTTGATGTTTCCATGATATGATGTGTTCCTTTACGCTTTGCTTATATGTTTCGTTATGCTTCCTTTTAAAGATTCGTGCGTGGCTCTCACCTTGATTTAAAAAAAAAAAAATTTTACCCATATTTCCGCTAAGTATTTTCTAAGAGATGAGATCAAGAGGTAATATTCTAAAGATTAACCTAAGAACATACTAGTAGTCTTAGGTTAAGATTTAGGGTGTTACATTCCATGTTTTGCAAAGGCCATTTAGTTGAAACATAGGACTTGATCTATTTTAAGGTATTCTACCATAAACAAAGAATCAAAGGAAAGATGTAGGCGATAAATGCTTTCAAAAGTTACTATTTATTTCCTTTTTACATCATTCAAATAATGAGAAATCACGTATTAAGATAAATGACCTTATCAATTACTTGCTTAGTTTATTACAGGAGATTTCTATTACCATCTTGCATATAATAATCCAAGAAAAAATATAAATCGGGATTATCACTTGTCATAATTACAAGACAAACATAAAGCCCATCAAGAATTTGTTTCCCTTACTAAATGTTAGCAATTGAGGACTTTTCTAGCATTATGATCCTTGAAACCTGTCACCAAGCCTGTATGAGTGCAAGAACTTAAAATGATGGCCTACTAAGTACTCTAAGATTACTTGAGATCTATAAGTGCAGGAACTTAAAACGATTTCCAATGCAAAAGTCTCATCGATATTTTACTCTTAAGTGATTATACTTCAATGGTTGTTGTGCTTTTCTCATCTTCTTTCAATTATCCTAATTCATAAATCTTTGAAGAACTTTACGTTCAAGACTGTGGTAATCTCAAAGAGATTTCATTTTCTCCGAACAGTCTCCTTTATCTTGAAAGACTGGTATTGAATGACTACTCTGAATTAGGTTCGTTTAGTGAAGGAGAATTAATTGCTTCCAAACTTTATTCTTTTTCTATCAGCAAATGTGTTAAGCTCTCTCCTAAAACTGTATAGGTTTGCATGCAATGACTTTACTGACTTCTTTTCATATCAGTGGACTTCCTAATCTCACATTACTAGAGCACAAAGGAATTCAACACTTAGCCTTTCTTGAAATTGGCAAGATTCAAGCTTGTGATTGGCTTACATCTTTGGTTGTAGATGGTTGCATCCAATGGTATCATTGACTTCTCTTCATATTAGCGAACTTCCTAGTCTCAATTCACTAGAGCACAGAGGGATTCTACAAGTATGATAAAAACACTATGAAAAAAACAAACAAACAATACCCAAATTGATTCACAAAACATGAAAATAATAGGATGTGAAAATTATCAAGTACTCTCAACCAAATGGTCCAACATTAGAGAACAAGCAGCTCAACAATGCAAAAAATCATATTTGAAGGAGTACTTATATCATACAAGTAAGATACCCATTTTTCATGACTCGTCAAATTGTGATACCATAATAGATAGGATAATGCAGAACAAAATTTCATACTAAGCCTATGTTAACAAGATGACCTACCCCAGATGCCAAGTGACATTAATAAATCTCAACACAATAACAAAATGAGAACAGGCTAAAATGCCTCCATAATATACCATATCAACTAGGATTGTCAAAATGGGCCAAACATATCATTTCAACCCATTTATATGCAAAAACAACAAGGTAGGTTGGGCTAAAAATTTTGATCTATTTAATAAAAATATGATTTATAACTAAATATATCACATATATATATATATATATATATATATGATCAAGATAAGCCATAGGGTTGAAATTTATTAAATTTGATACCTATACTGATTTAATTAGTTTAGTTCAGGTTGGTCAATTCATTGGGTTGACCCAATCCGCTTACACCCCAATCTGTATAAGCCATTGTTTGATGCATCTTTAGTTACACAGGAATTTTTCAATCATAGTTCTTGAAAGTCCCAACAATATTTATCTCAATTTAAAGCGCATCAATCAAATAAAAAATTAAAATTCCAAAACATTGGTTCATAAACCAATCTCATCGAAGAACAATGTCCCACCATAATTAGAAGTTGAATTGGCTTCAATAGCACTTACAAAAATTTTAGCCAATTCCATAAAAATAAACAATAACGATATGGAGATTGCGTAATTGGCATATACCTAGAATAGGTTAAAAAGAAGAATTTAAAATCGTTGCTCCATTTCTCCTTATCTGTCAAAGAAGACAGAAGAATATCCGTCTGAGAGATGAATATGCAGAGAATAGAAAGAAACTCGCCCTCTGCCCATGATAGTAGCCATAAAATGTGTTCGATCTCAATGGGGGTGCATAACTAACACATTGCAATATGATTAAGAGTGGGGTCCTCTCTTTTATTAGTAAATTATAAGCTGAGATCTCTCATCAATATAGCAAGCTCAAATTTGAGTACTTATAATAGCAACACTCACAATGAGCAATGTTTAATAACAATAAGTCTAATAACAGTAGTGATAAGGAAATTTAGACGTAAATAATAAACTCTAATTATTTTGACATCAGATTAATTTGTGTCTAAAATCAAATTTAATAATTATTTATGCCCGTTTATAAAAATTATAGCAACATAAACTAATTAATTAGTTCATAAATAGTAGCATCACATTACACGGGTCATTTTATCATTACATAGCTCTAATTTGTACACCAAAACTCAAAAATATTGAGATGTGCTATGTTAAGACTTCCACGTTTGCGCTCTCGAGAATAGCACTTTGCGATAGATTAGTGCACTATGGCCACAAGAAAAAAGTAGATTAGCATAATAGTTACGAGGTTAAAAAATTTATCTCCGAGTGCGTTAAGTGCTAATCAAGTTAGTTGGTCACTGGCGTATCCAGAATTGATTATCCATCCTGTGGGGTTCCAATGTCCATTTCAATTGATTACTCACACTCCATTGGCACTCTTCCCATCATCCCTTGAAACTTCTCGATCTTTCTTTTTTTCTTCTAATCCCAACAAACGTTAAGATATCCTTATCACACGGTCATTCCTGGATGCTGATACTTCAATTGTTTTTGGACTTCATTTCCAGTCATATGGTATGTCGGTGGCTGTCACTCAGTCTTCAAATCAATGCACAATCTTTTCTCTATTTTGAGAGTTTCATCAAAACTTATCATGTGTGATAACTTACCACTGATTTTAAAATGAGAGATTCATATAAGATATATAAGTGTTTAATTGGTATCCACTAATAGTGCAAACATCTTTACATTGTCGGCCAGTGAATAATTGGCGTATCATCTATCATGTATAGTTTTTAAAAAAATTGAATTAAAGTTAGTAAACATTTTCGGGGTGAAGGAGGGGTTAACAAACACATTTTATTCTTTCTTAAAGTTCAAGAGATGGTCCTTTGCTTGGGAGAGGATGCATTTTTCTCTGGGCAAGGCAGATATGGAAGCGGCATTGCCGACAACAGGTTATTTGAATGGCGGACACCAAAGGCATGAAAGGGATACTCCTTCGTTCATCATGCATATCCAACTAAATTGACCCATAAAAAAAACACACACACACACACTCACACAAAAAAGAAGATAATGTTACTTGAGACTAGAGCTCATTCTTGTTAATCAAGGGAGAGGGTCGTTTGTGCCAAAAGCCATTGCGACAACGACCTTGGTTAAAATGAAATATATGTCAATGATTCTTATCTTATGTCAATGATTCTTATCTTAGAGAATAAATACAGTCCAGAACAATTCACTTTTATATCTGTGTTGCTTCATTTAAAGCAAGGTTCTACTTTTATAAACATTGATAAACTAATCATGTGTTGGAATGAAAACATGTGCTACGCATCTGTACCAAGGGAATATTGTTCAAATAATTTACGCACAGATACAACAAGTGATTCACTTCTATATATAGATGTGGCTTCATGTGCTCCTTAGGTCTTGAATTATTTTACCTTCATTTATACGCGAACATAAACTAATCATACTAAAGTTCACCTTTCCCTGATTCAGTACATACCCAATGGTAACTTACACCAAAATAATAGTAATGTTTTACCTCAAATTGCTAAAATTCATCAAATTAAAATTATAAATAAACCATTATTTTTAGTAGTTTGAGCCATGCAATTGAATGTAATCTATAAAGCTAGATTTTTTCACAAAAGGAGTGTTTGCATATCGGTACACGTGGATATGCTATTTGAAAATACTATTAAACATGACTAGAAATTTCCATTTTTAGGTGTTTATAATTTATATTTATAATAAGGATTTTTTTAATCAATACTTCAACTCGTTAAAGAGTTAAAATAAAATAAAATAATTTTACAGTGAAAAAAATGAATTTTTATACTTTCAAAGCATAAGTCCTACTAAAACTCTCAAAAAAATATCACTCCTCACACTGTTCTTAATCAATGTTCTTATACCATTCATTAGAAAAGTCCTCCTAAAATATAAAATAATCGAAGTCTAGGGTACAAATCCGCTCCTCGATTTTTTACCACCAAAGCTCATCATATCATTTAACCGAATGGGCCCCTCCATGACATTATTATTATTATTTTTGGCCTGACTCAATTACATTATTTGAATTAATAAAATGAACCGTCAGCTTCTCCCACCATGCCTAATTGAAGATGGCCCATAACTATCCCTTTCGAACAGAAGAAACCATCATCATCTTTTGAGCCTCTATCCTCTCTTAAAGGCAAATTTCCATTGTCCACGCAAGCCAAGGGCCCAGCCTTCCTACCATGGTGTTAATACAATGAATTATTATAATTACTGGGTCAACCACACTAATAGCTTCACAGGTTTCACATGTTTGTTGTCATGTTGCACTATATTTGCAGCTTTTCCTGTGCAATAATCACTAGCTGCTCATCCGGTGTTAAATAGGATTATGTTCTCATCATTTGTACGATGATATTTAAGTTTTAGGATTGAAATCATCTAAACTGAGATTAATAAAATGAAAAAATGAAAATGTAAACACTTTTAATTCAATATATTTTGACATAGGAGAATCCATCATTAACTATCACTTACAATCAAAATATACTCTACAGTAAGTACAATCAAAGCATAATCTTACTGGACGTTCCACAGCACCTAATAATTTTTCCATTTTGTAGACACCCACAAACAGAGGATGATGATAAAATATTGGTCCCTATTCTTAACAATGAAAAGAAATAATTTGAACATGATAAAATTGTGTTTATCCAAACAAAAGTATAAATAACTTTTGCACCCCGACTGTAAAGTAATAAATACAATAATGATACGTAAATCATAATAATTGTTCCTTTTCTCTTTAAAATGCAATCATATCATATTCCTTAATAAAGTTGGCTTTGAAAATGATTATCTGATTTGTGAAACACTTTTCCATATGGCTACTGTTTAAAAATCCGATACTAATAACATTGTCTATATCTTCTTTAGCTGATCAATGCATCTGATTCCTTCTTGCATTATCTCATACAAGCATCCATGGAAGCGATAAAACAGCCCATGCTGGAATTTCCCCAGTGGATAGTTTTTTTTTTTTAACTGTTGCAAATTGCTCATGACTTAAGTAAAGATTGTCCCCACCAAAGAAAAAATGGTTACTTGATACGAAAAAACATAACCCCGGAAAGCAAAGTCCTCGATTCTTTAATTGTTAGGCCCACAAATTCTCTGTTTTGTCTGTTTACTTGATTGCTTACTACTTACATAGACTATCCTTGTCTCCATTCCCCTACTTCCCTGACCAAACGTTTAATTTTTCTATTGGTCCCCCTAGGCACAAATTTCTACCCAACCCGTGAGCTTATGGTACCATTGCCAATAAGTTAAAAATAAATCCTGAATTAATCCTAGTAAGCAAGAAACTAATTTAATCCTAATATGACTCATAAACCTGCTACACTCATCACAGCACACACATCCATAATATTTATTATTTAAACATAACTGTATGGTTTACTCTATTATTCACACCCCTCTTATGATTATACCTCACGATTATAAAATGGTGCACTTTTTAGCAATGTATGCGCCAAGCATACTCATAACCTATCAAGTTCACTTACTTCTGGAACTGCCGATAGATTTCTCCATCAATAATTTCCACTAATGTTAGTTTCCATCCTATATCCAATACTTCCGAATTCTTATAAATAAAATAAACAGGAAGATAAAGCTTGTTGTACAAGAAGAGAAAACCAAAGTAATTTACATTATGCTGTAGCCAAATATATTACAACCTGAAACATGAGGGCCAATACTTCCGAATTCTATATCCAGTTCCGAATTCTTATATGTCAAATAAACAGGAAGATAAAGCTAGTTGTACAAGAAGAGAAAACCAAAGTAATTCACATTATGCTGTAGCCAAATATATTACAATATGAAACATGAGGGCCATGTTTCCACAACTTGTTCACTTCATTCATCATTTTTTTTACCCTTCCCCCACAACCCCTATTTCCAAAACATCCCTTTTAAGCCCTTATTCCCCTAAAACTACTGGTGGTGAGTGTGATGGACACACTCAGCAGGTATAACCGGGAACCTAGCAGTGTCAGAGCAATAGTCATAGACCATATGTTTAGCCCTAACCCACATAAGCTGGTGGCTTTGGTGCAAGCTTAGCTCAGACAAAGTAGGCTCATCCCACCAATACTTCTTATCCTCACTGCTACTGCACCTCTTTGCATTATCCACTGCAGCCACTGACACTGGACACTCGCAAGCATTGATCTCAAAGGCCTTGTATGTTGCAATGAAAGGTGCATGGGTCCAATCAGTCTTCACACGACCACCCTGTGTGGCCCAATCATCAGCATTCCATATAGAGCTGTATACCCCCATTGGTTGGTCTTTGGGAAAAGGGATTCCTTTGTGTTCCATGTTTGTGTGTACCCTTATTGGTGTTTCGTCCACTAGAAATCTAATCATGTGGAATATTAGAATTAGAATACGAATATGAAACTTGTAATGAATTATTGATGAATGAATATAGCATGAACCTTTTTGAAATCAAATTGAGTTTTTTTTTTGTTACAAAATCAGATTGAGTTATACCCTTTTATGAGAAAAGGTTGATGAATGAAAAATAATTCTTTCAGGTGAAATATGAAACTTTAAATTAAAGATATAATGGTGCTATGGTAAAATGCCAATATGTACATAACATTTGTCAGAAGGGGAGAAAATAGACCCCGTGCATGCTCAGCGAAAGATTCCATTTCTTTTTCATTGGATTTGTTTTTGTGTGACCCATCTGGGACACAATGATACCATGCCTATGATGGCTCAACCACCATCGGTGAAAGCAGGCAATTGTTAGGCACGAGTTTAGACGAATCTTATACTTAATATTATTTCACTAAGTAATTTTATAACAATTATATACATTGATAACCTTAAAATATGTTTTATATGAATAATATGTTATCCGATATTATACAAACATTAACCTCTTTTTATTTATGTTTCCTTTCAAACTATTCAGACCCATTTTCTTTTTCTTTCATCATTATTATTACAGAGCTTCACTAGCTTTAAATTACTCAAATTTACATGCAAAGAAACCTTTTACTTTTGTGCATTATGTATATTAATTAGCTAAGGGGGTATGGCCTCATGGGTGCTTACACAACTTGACGTTGATTCCAAAAGACAGAGTAGTCGTGGAAGTCTTTGGTGGGGTCGAACCAAAGGTCGAGCCTCTGCTCCCGGTTACCAACTCCATTCACATACACGTTGGTCTGCACAGAGTAAGGTTCGCCTGTAGTGTTGCCCAGGAACTCAAAATCAAACTCATTGTGATATGGACCGTCCGATGACATCTACATCACATTAAAAAAAAAACTTATCACCAACGTCATAGCCATTTAAATAGGACTACAATAATTGAGACATGTAAGAGTCAATTCAATACGATTGCCATATCACTGTTTTGGCTGATCAAAAGGAAAACAAGGGGTCCCCAATTAAACTACCAAAATAGTACAGGTTCTTGGGATTGAATAATTAAGAACAAAGTTTATAAATGTAATCAATTTATCTATTAATTGGAGTACAGTAATTTGCAGGGTAAAAGGTAAGGGCAGGTAGCTTGCACTAATAGCTGTGGTACTATTCTTTTCATGGATTCCAAGAAATGTAAAGTGCTAAACAGTATCTTGGATGCATTGAACTGAATTTTATGTTTTATGTGCTCTGTAAAAAACTTTGCATAGGGGATTACAGGCTGAACATCAATACAGATGATTAATAATACATTGTACTCTCCAAATAAACATACACGGCACAAGTAGTATTACTATTATTCATATTCACTTACATAGAAAGCAGTAACTGTGCCAGCAGAATCACCTTCCACAAGCTTAAGCTGCACAGTCACTTTCCCAAACATATACTTGCTTTTGGATCCAAAACCAGCACCTGACATGTCCAAACCCAATATTAATATCCGTACAAACAAAGAATAAGCAATATTACAATTACAACAACACAAACTAAACACCCTCCAATCATTATATATCCTAATGAGAATGAGATTAGAATGCAATAAATGGCGTGGTTAAAAAAAAAGCTTTATTTAGTTAAGAACACAGAGCTTGAAATGGTATATTAACAACACAAAGTTAGAGCCTGTTATAAGGAATCATAAAATGGAGGGATTAATTACCAGAATACTTATCAAGCTTGAGTTTTAAAAGGTCTCCTTCATGAATGAAATGGTCTTGAGCCCAGCTTGGCTGGAAAAGTTCATCAAACTTTGCAGTGGCAGCAGCCAAAGCCACTCCAACCAACACAAGACCCACAAACAATCCCAACAACACAGAAACCTTAGACATTTTGTATCAGTAAAACAAAACTATTCAGATAATAGAAAAGGAGAGAATGGTGTTAAGGAAAAGAGGGAACAGAGTGAAGCTTCTACTCTGGGACATGAAAGAGCCCCTCTGGTGTGTTGGTTTATATAGGCGAGAGAGATTATTTTCAATTTCAATTTTACATTGGCTTGTGAGAGAAGCCCCTGGCTAGAGTTAGCAAATAGGGTCCATTATTAACATAACAGCTACAACTTGAGTTATATTATTTATATTGATATTAAATAAAATATTATATTAATTTATATCTCATTTATTATTAAATAAATATAAATTTTATTACATCTTATTTAATAATAAATAAATATAAATTAATATAATTTTTCATATCTTATAAATATAAATAATATTTTTTTAACATCGTACGCATGGTGGAAGAGTGTGTGACATATCAGATGCCAGGATGGAATTCAAATACCAAGAAAAGGACACAAAGATGATGTGGAATGGAGAATAGTGCCGTTGCTGAGGCCAGTGATAGCTGGCCGAGGCTGTTCACTCACTCTCCTCGAGCTCCAGTGGGCACCCACTACAGTGTCAGGCTGCTTTTCGTATGTGAATTTTTATATTCTATGAGTGCGTTAAATATTTTTTAAAGAAAAATTCTACTATTTTTTTTTACTTTTTACGGATATCCTTCTTTTTATAGAAATCACATTTGAGTATTTGAGATTTCATGTTACATGACTTTTTTTATGCTGATTTTTTTTCATATTTAGGCATCAAATCCAAGACCATAAATTTAGGCCCTTTGAAATAGAAAAAAAATATTGTTATGTATTATTTATATATAATATAAAATATTATTATTTATTATTAATGGTTTGTTATGATGTAAAAGAAAATGAGAAAAAATTAGGGAAAATGTGTATTATTTTTATATGTTTTGGTAAAAAAATTGTATTTAAATACAAAAATGATAAATTGTAATCAAATAAAATGCCATATAAGACTTTATGGTAATAAAAATGTATATATTTATTATTTAAATTTATTTTCTGCACACTTTTTATAAATTAAATACATAAACAATTCTATAATGACTTTGATAAGAAACGTAATTTATTAACATTAAATTAAAAATGTTATTGCAAAATTATTTGTTTGGATAAAAATAAAATGTGATATAAAATTTCAAACTAACAAATTTTAAACGGTTTCAATTTTTTGAGGCATACATGTCACTTGACACATTTTCTTCCATTATTCCCATGTTTTACGCACAAAAGGAGAGGACAAATTTTAAGGTGGATCTACACGCTTCTTGTCTATTTTTTTTACCCCAATTGACCCATAATTAATCGATTTTCCCTTTTTTTATTCTATTGTTTTCTCCTGAAACAAACACAGGATAAGAGCAAATTACTTATTGTTTTTATTCTTTAAGGATGCAAGCATTATTAGCTCTTAAGATTATATAAATAATTATTAAATTAACTACTCTTTATGATTGAGAGATATGAGTATAGCAGATTTTTAATTTAATGATTAATATAATAACCTTTCACATTATTAAAAATACATGAATGAAATTACCTATAGATTATATTTTTTTTATGTCAATTAAGTTTTTTATTTTTATAATACTTATTTCAAAAAATTATAGAATTGCATTGACATCCCCTTAGATTTTATAAAATTCATCTAAGTTTCTCTTTATTTGTCAATATAATATTGATATCCATTGGATGTAGTGTATAATACTCAATAGAAAAGAGGATGATTTATTGATGTTACAAACTCAAATGAAGTTAGTATAATGATTTTATAAATTTATTAACCTCTTAAGAAAATTTTACGAGTAGAAGAGAGTAGGAAAAAATTTTATCAAACCTCATAAAAAATCAATATAATTTATCCTATAACTACTTGTCAATATAAAAAAGTTATATTTATAATATATTAAAAACTAAATTTAAAATTAATTTATATCATTAAATAACAGCAACACACAATTGGTTAGAATCTAGTGGTCCCAGGTTTATGTCCCAATTGTTGAATAATTAGGTTTCGAGAGAGTAATATCCCCTATGAAATCTCCCAATTGGAGAATACCCTTGGAAAATATATCATTAAAAGACTAAATTAGTAAAAACAAGCTTTGGATGACTAAAATGGTTACATTTATTTCTTAAAAGAAAAAACATTTCATACTCTAGCTTTAAAAAGCGCCTTTTCATCATAAACTTAAATGGGAGGGAAGGTTTATACAAATTTAAGATTAGGATTTTTTCCGGGCTTATATAGAGTATTAATAATCTGGTGAACATCAAATTAGATAATAATAATAATAGTTAACAAAGTAAATATGCATCATATGTCTAACTTAACCACGAAGAATACCCTAAATAATACTAAATCATAATTATGTAAGAGCAAAAGTTCTATTAAGGCATTGTTTGGTATTGTTATGGTTTTTAAAATGTTACTGAGCTCATTGGGCTCTAAAAGAGCTTTTTTTAAGAAGCTATAGTAGCATTATTTGATAAAATATTATAAAAGTTGTTATCAATAAACAAAAACTAATATAATAGTATTTGGTAAACATATATATATATATTGGTCGAAATGATAGTTGTCTCCAAAGATGAATTCATCTATATCTATATATTGTAAGTATAAGTTGTATTATTTATAATCACTTGAAATAAGATATTATGTTAACTTACTTTTATTTATTATTAGATAAAATATAAATTTTATTTAAATAAGATCACTATCATATTTGATAAATAATATGTAAATTGAAATAATATCTCGTATTAAATAAATATAGGTAACATTTTTCTGTAATTATAGGCGGATATAGAAGCTTGTTGTCAGTGTCCAGCTGTCACTGAATGTAAATGCCTTACCTGGCATGCATGCCTTACATTTCCGTCCCTCGCCTAGAGTTGAGACATTTCATTTCATGGCATCATTGCGCGCGTACGGACGATAGGGGGGTTATTAATTAGACGCGTGCTTCGCACTCTTTGGCCTTCTCTCTGCTCTGTTCAGTGCTTCTGAATTTGATGAGAAATCAGAAATGAGGAATGAGAAAGTCGTGTGGGTTAATGTCTTGGGTCTAGCTTTTGCAATTCATTTTTGACAATATTACTCCCTATTTCAATACTCAAAATCCCAAATACTTTCACAAAAAGTATAGAATTTATATTTTTCTTTAGCTTTCACTTATCCTCTCTCTCTCTCATAGTCTCCCCATCTATTTTTTTTTTTTATAAGATATTGAATATCCAACACTTTGACTGTCAGAATATCTTTTTTTTTTTTCCTCGATACTACAAAAGTACAAATCCACTTACTCAAAAGGGCCCACTTCTTTTTCCTGTTCATATATTCATTCATCAATTCTTTCCCAAATCAATATTATCTTGTTTTACATTTGATGCATTGATCTATGTAAATTATTCGAGTTAAGTTAGATTTTGGGATAGAAATATTCCGTTCTTAAATCATATTTGCTTTTCTATCCCATTAATTATATATTGACATGGTAAAGATAGTATTTTATATTCAATAATTATTTCAAATTATTTTAAATTTTTATCTTATACATATAAGTACATAATTGATCAGATAGAGAAAAGGACATAATTTAGAAATAGAAAATTTTCATTCTGGATTTTGGTCTTTAAATTGTATATGCAAGTCATTTTTTTTACCTCTGTACATATATTAAGTCACTTTACTTTTTAAAATTTGAATTTAATTAATTAATTCCTAATTCTATAATAATGGATATATTAATAAGTGTTTTTAAGATATTTGTTAATGTTCTAATATATTATTAAATACATTAAAAACTCTTAAATATTTCCATTTTTGAAATATTGGCTTGTGCTATAAAGATATTGATTAGCAAAATCCTTTTATAATTATGAATCATATTAGTTCTTGATAATATTATATAATTCATATATATTAATTTTTTGAATGTATATCATTTTTGGTTTCCGAGAATATTCATTGCCAAACACAAGCATATTGTTGGCCTATTTAAAGGGTATATGTTAGCCATATGTTTTAAAATTACTCCATTTATAAAGTAAAAATTAATATATATCATTAAATCAAATTAATTCTTAAAAATAATCATTTTGACTTAAATTAGTCCAGTAATTTATTAAGATTTATTCACCAAGAATTAATGTGGTTCACTTGCAAATTTATAAATTAATAAGTTGGATTTTTAAATCTTAAATGTTAAAATATCTTACGTAAATAATTTTAAAGATCGAAATGAATATCACCTCTAAAATATTATATTAATTGGGATACAACGTAGGATCTCGTTTAATGCGTTAATAGTGAGAATGGAGGATCCATTCGCATATGTTAATGTCCACAATATGACTACATTCGTGTGAATGTTTTATGATGGACCACTAAAATCTATGGAAATGTGTAATTTTCCATTTTTAAACTTGAATCGAAGAACATGAGGAATGGGCAAGTGCGGTTTACCGATTAGGGAGTTTAGAAAAATGAAACTTTGCCTTGATTTCATAATACAAATATTGTTCCCCTCATCCCATCACCCAACCCCACAAATATAAATATGGAAGCTGCTTACATAATGGCCTTATTGAATTATAGTGCGGATATTTTAATTTAGAGGGTCATACATTAATATAATTAATTCGGCAATTGATTTGTGCAAATATATTCAAAGATATATTATTCCGTCCAATTTTTTATAACTGCCTTTTAAGGTGTTAACACATTGATTAAAAAATTATTAAAAATTCACACACACACAAGTCTGTGATTTACAAAATTGCCCTTTGAAGAAATTGTTCAATAATTATTACATAAGAAGTTTGTGTATGAAGAGAGAATATGTTTAAGGGTAAAAATAAACAAATCAATACTTCCTTAAATAAAAATAATTAATTTTTATAATAACTACTTTAAGGTTGTACATATATTTTTGGTACAAATAATATCTATACATATAATAAAATAATGTTCTATTCACTATTCATAGCACTGTTTATCTACAATGCACCTTTCATTTTCAATATTATTTTTAAAAGTTGACCTTACTAATGCGCTTCTTCTTCCGTTTCTTTCCTTATACTATTTATAAATTATAAATATAATACAGTAATATATAATAAATAATATATATAATAATATATAATTACATAAATAGTCAATTTTGAAAATTAGTAATTCAAAATAAATAATATTAAAGAATAAATTATATTAATATATTATAATTATATTAATGTATTATAATTATATATGATAAATCTAAAAATATTACAAAGTATGGTTATTGATCAGTATTTTAATTATTAAACTTTCAAAATTTATACATACATGATTGCAAAAAAAATTACTTTATATGGTTTAATTTTAAATTCATATATTATGAAGAAAAGTATAAATAGAAGCAATTAAAATGTGTAAGAGAAAGAAAGTATAATATTTTATCAAACAATTTTTAAAAAGAATTTACACAATTTTTTCTTTACATGTTGCTTTTTGCAAAATATGAATGAGCCATAATTATATTATTTATTAAACCTACTCTATTTTCACATAAGGATGTGTATGGATGCTATATTAGATCACATGATAAAATAAGCTACTAGTACAATATATCATGCCCTTATTTATTTTTTTGCCCATAGTGTATAATCCTATACATTATAATCACTTTTATTATTAGATTTGTTTATATATTATGACAATACAAATAAATAATGAAAAAAATGAGCTTAATTTACATACATAAGGAGTATAAAATTAATATTAGCTGATGACTTCTAATAGTGAGTTGCAACTTCTTGAATTTCTATTTGTTGATATTATAAATAAAAAGTTATAAATAATATTAAAAATAATATCAAGAATTCACAATAATCATTTAAACTTAAAAATTTAATAAATATTTTACATAAATAAATAATAGCTAAATATTGAAAATAAATAATTTATGATAAATATTAAGTATGATATAATTATTGTAATAAGATAAAAAAAATTAAATATAATTGAATAAACCAATATTTTAATTGTCATATTTTTTAAGTTTATATAAATGGTTGTTAAAAATTATAACTTTTATATGTTTTAAATTTTTATTTACATATTATCATGATTAAAGGTATAAATAGAAACTACAAAAAATATATAACAGAAATAAAGTGTTATTTTTAATTTTTTATATTTTATAAAATTAAAAAAATTGAATTAAATAATAAATAACATGTAACACAAATTATAATTTATATATTTAAAAATAAATAAATCTTTGTAACAATTATAATTAAGAATATTAAGTAATAATATTTACCTTTCATTTTATACATAAAGAGTTAATGATAGTATTGTTTTGTTAATTTAATTTTAATCTATTAATAGTGTAAAATAGTTTTACACTATCAATACATAAAATTTAAATATATTTATTTATATATATAATTACTTAATTTAGTAAATATTTTCTGCAATTTTTTCAAGCATATTGATTATTTTCAATTTCTATACATCATTATGGTTGTGGTTGCTCTCTATTCCTCTTTCTGTATTTTGTAATGTTTACAAATTGTGGTTATTACCATGTAATATAGTTTAACTGTAGATTGTTAATCTACCAATGTTTTTATGCAACAGGTTCAAAGAAAATTTCATTCATTGCATTCTATACTACTTTGCAATATTTATGGGTTTATAGTCCCTTTTCCAGTTGATATTCTAGCGTACATGTATAAAAAAAATTATGTTATTTATGTCTAAATTAGTTCACTTAGCTTCCATATAAAAAAAAAAGGTTTCATTTACTCTAGGATATTTTATTCACCGTATATAGATTTTAAATTATGGATTGTTAAATAAGTTTAATATCTGATAATATTTTCATTTCTAATGCTAGCTAAATATTACCTTATCAATTGGCAACAAATTGAACTATTGATTGATTATTTTCATATTAATAGGCTTATGTCTATAAAAATCAAACAAATGATAAATTACATATCACTTTATTTTTTATGTCTTTCATAAAGATAATATTTTATATATTTTTTTAAATATTTATATTAATTATAATATTTAAATTAGTTGTATATAAAAATTAACAAATTTAATTACTTTAATGTGTTCCCCTGCATAGCACAGGGTTTTATACTAGTTATAGTACATACTTTAATGCTATACACGTAGAATTATATAATTAGTTAATAATGTAAAATATTCATATGAATAATATATTACAATTAATCTTTTAAATGGAATTTAAATAAAAGTTAAATTAGTTTTTATTAAGAAAACATGATTTATAAACTATAATCGCTTAAAAAAATATTTATAAACTACAACCTAAACATATCATTAGCGATTTGTCAGTTTCAACTTCTTTCATTACATTTAGAATTCCTTTTTGGTTGGATTAGTGATTAGACTGCATATATGATTCCAAGCAGATTCAACATCTATTGTTTTGTATTTTTATTATATATTTTCTTAGAATTCAATTTATTTAAACATGGATATTTTTAATCATTTATAAATCAAACATTACATCAGTGGTTTAAAAAATTCGTTTGTTTTGGTGTTTTAACATCCAACCCCACGTCAAAATGCATTGAATGTTTAGGCTTTATGTTTAAGTGTTTTCTTACCCGCGGTTTATCAACGGGTTTTTAGCTTTCAACTCTCGTTCAACCCAAAAAAACATTTGATTATGTTCTGGCTAGCATAAGCTCCATTGCTCAAATTTATTTTTGGTTTTGTCACGTTTATCCTTATCTAAAGCAATACATATAGAGCAGGGAAAAAGAGTTTATGGGCTGAAAATTATGTCTTTTTTAATAATTATATGTCCGAAAATGATTTTAATTGATATCATTTAAATAATATTTATTTTACTATAATTACATTTAAAATAAATATTCTGAATATAAATTATATTAATATCAACTCATTTTTAATTAAAATCAAATTTCTAAAATCAACTTGATGAAAAAACGTTGTTCACAAATTCTAACAAATTATAAGGTAAATCTCAAATTGTTGAGTCTATTATAAAATTTTTATTATTAATTATTAAATAATTTTTTTTAATTACATAATTTGATCTAATAATTAATAATAAGAGATTTATAATAAATTTTAAAATAAAAGTTTCCACCTAAAACGCACAGTAAATTCGATTGCAAGCACATGTTCATTGAATTTGGTAATACAAATTGCAGGGACCCTTCTGCTTTGGCCGTGTCGTGCAATTATTGTACGGTTCGTAGTTGAGGGCCTTTTCATCATAAGGTAGGAAAAGCCGAGAGTCGCGCAAATCCAGAAAATATAGCAGTAGTCACTTTCCAATTATTATTAGGATTTAAATCTTGCAAAAGTTTCTGTCCAGTTGTAAAAATTAAATCTCCAAATAGGCAGAAGAGTTGGGTTTTGCTATTTCAATATTCTACATTTTTAAATATCTAAACACTCAACTCATAAATATATAAAAGTCTCGCTACTTATTTTTTTTTCAACTTATTGTTTCTTCATTACTTTTCTCACAATATATGGGACTCATATGAATGTCTACACCCATATAAATATCAAAGTAACATATTCCTAGAAGATATTTATCAGGGCCGGTTTACCTCTTCCCATTTCAAGTACACTCATTCATTGGCATGATTTCAGATTGCTTACGCAGAAAAAGGTTTGTTTGGTTTAAATTTTTAATTTTTTTAGTTTTATAAATTTTATAAAGTAAATATTAAAAATTAAAAATTTTAGTTTTTAATTTTCTATTTTTAATTGTTTTATAAATTTTTGAAAATTAAAAAATAAAAAATTAAAACTGAAAATTAAAACCTACCTGCCCTTATATTTCAAATCTACTGCTCCTTTTTTTCTTTCCAGTTTTCTGTTCTCTTAAATTATTATTCATAATTTTTATGTAATTATATTTTTTTTAACCATTTATATCTTTTATAGATAATAAGATTTAATTGGAAGAACAGAAAATAGATGATTTTCATTCATTTTAAAAAACTTAAAACGCAAAAGCAAATTTTATATGGAACGGAAACAAATCTAACGTGATGGTGAACGACATGAAAATTCAGTAGAAGACAAAAACAACTCTCTGCATATTTTTTCCAATGCAGGAGCATTTGTGGCACCAGATTATGATCTGCTTAGTTGCGTAGACAATGAACTGATTAGAAATATAATTTTTAAGTATATATGTGTGACAAAAAGTAAAATTAATTGTTTATAAATTATATATAAATCATTAATCAATTTATGATATAACATCTATTAAATATTTATAAACACTTCCCTATGCATAATATGACCAATTTCATTACTGTTCTTCAAATCACTAACATATGTAAAGATTTTCAGTCATCTCTTATTGGTTATTTTAGAAGTTGTAACATACATAGTCATGACTAAAAATAAGCATCACCAATATTAAACTAACATTTTCTCTAAAATTATGTATCAATATATAATATTATATATATAATAAGATTTCAATAAAAATTGATAAAATATATTTTATTATTAAAATGCATCCATAAGAAATGAATTTTTTTTTATTAAAATAGATTTTATAAGCAAAAAATATTTATGATAAACTGATTAGAAAAATTTCATCATCTCATCCCCTTCCTGCTCTTGATCTTCTTAAATAAAGAAATTACCTAGGATTTATACTAAATAAAATAGACCCATAATTATACTTATATTCATTCGAGTGAATATTTATAACTATATGAGAAGAGCAATAACTAACAAACTTTCTTCAAGCTCATAAATTAAAATAATTTCATTAAAGAAGTGAACGATGAATGCACATGGAAATTCTCATCTTTTGGTGTGTTCTCTATTTCTTCCTTTTCTTTGCAGGATTTTAAAAATGCTGTTTCCCCCTACTCCTCCAACTAGATCATAGGAGCAAAAGCATGAAAATGTCTTGCCTCACCCTATGCAAAATTGCTAATGTGTTTTATTCTGCAAGATCATTTAAATACAAAAGTAACGTTAGCACACGATTAAATTGTTTATCAACTTTGGTTGTCTTATGCACCCTCTGTAATGAAAAAACAAGAGACATTGGAGCATCTCTTCTTCCCTCTTTCCCTACCATGCTGGTTTAAATGTGTTAAGCTATGGGGGTTGTCAATATGTTTAGCTTCTTCTTCATCTGACTTTTATGAAGCTTGGTGTAGGGCTCCATTAAAAAATTCTGATAAAAAGCTATGGACACCTCTCTTATATGTTATTTGTTGGACCATTTGATAGATGCGGAATAGAGTTAAAATGAGCAATTTGATTGAATGACAATATAAATTTTTTAATATTATTAGTATATCAAAATTAAACTCTATAAGAAATACCTTCTCTTGAATATAAAAAATTTTAACTTCTAAAAAAGGATTTTTTTTAATTGATTGTTTTAAATAAGCGCACTCTTTTAAAAAATTAAGTTTTTTTGAAAGTTTGGATGTAAAATTAATTTAAGTTTAAATGTAATATTAAAATATGTTTATTTATTTTTAAACATTTTTTATATTATAAAAAATTAATTTTAATATACTAAAAGTATAAAAAAAATTTAGACAGTCTTTATATGATTATATGATAGTTACTATAAGACAACTGTAAACTCTTATTTTATATGACTTTTTTAATAGTGGAAATGAAAGTTAACTATATTTATTTATGTGTTATTATTTGATTAAATAATTATATGAAAAATTATATACAGTTGGTATATTAAAATTAAATCTATTTATGATATAAAAAGGAAAACATGTTTAAAAATAAAAGAAAATCTTCTAATATTAAATTCACATATAGATTAATTTGGCTTTATTACACTTGCACATGTGAACTTGGTTGTGCTATTAAGCATATGCAATAATAATCAAAGATTGACAGCTGGTATATTGAATAATAATCAAATTTTGGTGAAAATTTTGAAGAGA
This sequence comes from Dalbergia cultrata, assembly GCA_031216105.1. Lineage (NCBI taxonomy): Eukaryota > Viridiplantae > Streptophyta > Magnoliopsida > Fabales > Fabaceae > Dalbergia > Dalbergia cultrata. The sequence continues at coordinate 13,134,788 of CM062345.1, forward strand.
AAATTCTTTATCATTGTGTGACAAATATCATTTATTGAGTTAATTATCCAACTTTTATATATAGATATAGATGTATAGATTAAATATTTTCAAACTATTTTAGCTCACATTGTTAAACTACAATATATTTGTAATTTTTATTTTTTCGGGTCTGAGTGGGATTGACACTTCAGGGAAAATCAGATAACCCAACTGGATGGCTTTCATCACCATCAATCCAATCGCATTGATGGTTTCTTGTAGAATATATTGGTTTTCTGAAAGTGTGGGGAAGTGGGAATAGAGAGGTTAAATTATTACTGTACTGTGATGTAATGCTACCAAGAAATTAGCATATGGGGTCTCTTTGAAGCATTGCAATCAATTTCAAAGTTGCAATTTGGTGAGTGTGAGTATGAGAGGCCAGTTTTAACTTGTGAAATAGGCCTACCTTTTTGGGCATTCACTGCTGCTATGGCTTAGTTATCACTAGCTTCTCGTCACGCCAGCTTTGCATAATAATTTTTCCGTTGCAGAAAAAATTATCAGAGTGAAGTGAATGCGATCACCAACTTCGTGTCTTTAATGCCCATCCTCATTAGGCCCGTCCTTATCTCGCGGAACTTGTTACCTAAATTTTAGGAAAATTGCAAGTTACTCACTCTACTCCAAAATAAATTTTACTTTTTTTTTTTACATACATTAATAAATTAATATATTTGGATACAATTTATAAATTTTGTACACTTTAGGCATTATTTTTGTCTAAGTTTCGAGATTTGCTGTTATCTTTATACGTGATTCATAATCTGGAGAGACATAGAGGAACATAGATCTAGTAGTTTGAGAGGTCAAAGAAATGGGACGCTCATGGAATGATGAGACAAGAAACTATGGATTCATGTGTGAAGCTTATGTTTTTACTTATAGCTCATGTGTTGCATTCTAGTTGTTTTTTTCCTTGTTTCTTTTTATCTTAATATATAGATAACCTTATACAAATATGAGAACAAAACCTTTACTTGACAACCAAGATGTATGGCATGGCCTTTGAAGCTTGTGATAGCCTCTAAATGGGTGTCATTGTTTAGTCATCATCATTTCTCCTGTCATAAGAAGTTGATCTCATCAAAGTCCTCTTTTAACATTTTCTTCCTAAAGTTTTCTATCTCTGTAAAGTCTCCCTCATGCTATCAGTCCCATTTGAGGAGGGAATTTATCGCTTCTAAGCCTACCAAGCCACTAAGCCCATGAATTTCCACTACACTAAGGCTTCAGATTATCACCTTAACTCTAGCTCATTCTCCTTTTCTCATGTTATTTAAGTGAAAGCTATCCCAGAAATAGACGCTTCACTTTAAAAATGTACTTTTTAACCATATGAACTTTCTTTAATATACAAATTGACTCTTCCATCAATTGTTTAAAAAACTATTACAAATTAAAGAAAATGTAGCCATTGGATTTCATATTTTAAAAAATTCAAGGGATTAATTTGCACAAGTTCCAAAATTCAAAAGAGTATAATACACTTATTTTAACTCAAATACATATTTATGAAACTTCAAGGACTAATTTGCATATTTTTAAAATTTAGGGGTTAGACTGTATATATGGGATAAAATTCAATTTTTCCTCAATATTATCTCTTTTTTTAAAATTTAATATTATATAGTAGAAATGTTCACAATCATGTCTTAAAATTTACTCGGTACATTTTTCGGGTTTGGCAATGTTCTAAAAATTGCACCAGACTTGCTGATTGGACTGGGAGCCAATCCCTTGGCTTGTCCAATCGAAACCAAATAAATGGATTTTCAAAAATTGATGAACCAGCCAAAAATTGTGAATTGGCCAATAATTAGTTGACCCAGTCAAATTATTTAAAAGAAAAATTTTCAATTTTTTCAAATTCTAACAATCCTTCTATGATGAAAGATAGTAAAAAATTAATTCATTTTGATTAGTCATGCCAAGGACAATAAATCTCTAAATCTCTTAAAAAGAGCCTTAAAGAAACCTAAAATAAGGTTAATTTCTTTGTTATTTGAATTACCTTTGATTCAAATAACATTTTAAAGGAAATTCATAAATTTAAGAATATAAATCAAACTCAGCACTAAAGAGTAAGATTATATAAATTACCAATATTCCTGCAACCAAGAACGAGATCATAGTAGGTGCCAATGTAGAACTTTTACATCAGATCTAGATGCTGTTACAAGGAAGCACAATAACAAGACGAAGCAGGAAAAGAAAAATAGAATGTTAAACAAGGAAAATAGAACAAAGGAATAGGCATATATAAGCTGTGCATTAGAAGTTGATGGTAGTGATGCAATTGGAAAAGGAGGGTTTGAATCGAGTGTGTTTAAATTTTTTTACACACTTAAATAAAACTATCAAAAAGGTCAGAAATTTGCACTCTGAGTTTAGAAGATATTTCACTCAATGTCTCCTAAACTTTTCATATCAGAGTTTATAATAGAAAGAAAACAGAATAGGATACATATGATATGCTATTATAGAAATATTATTTTATTATTTTATGGAATGTAGAACCTTATCTTTATACGAATAAAATGAATGCTTCAAGGAGAGAGAGAGATTAGAATGTGTGCATCAAGGATTTATACTAGTTTAATCTCAATTTGAGATCTGCTTTAGTCCCCATTGATAATGTGAGAGTTCGACTAAGCTTCAAAACTTTCCAAACAAATTACAACCAGAGATCTCCTTTAACAAAGAAGAGAGGCACAACAACAAGACCTCCTTCTGACAAGCTCCGAAAACAAAAACTCAAAAGAAACAAAGTAGCACAACTCCTATTGAACAATAGTTCCTCTCAAATGGCTTTTATAATAATATCACTCACTAACAACTTAGCATTTTTCTGTGTATAGATTTTTTTTTTTTAACTCTCTCTCTCACACCAAAGTGAATTAAAAACTGAGAACAATTAGAAAAAGAGAAGGATGATGATCTATATGAGTATTCTATTCACATGCTTGTTGTCAATGCTCTTTTTTCTGAGATTTGCTACTGCTCCAATGTTTCCTTAAATGAGGGAAAAAATTCTAACCATTGCAGGACCTTGTGACAAACCGGTATGTGCCGCATTTTGTCCTATTGAAGTGAGGTGTCATGTGTAGCCAATGTTTTTACTCTTTTATTCTTCTATCAATCATATTCTCTTTTCTCCATGAGCTGTCATTGTCCGTATAGTCTTCTCTCAGCTGGCCTTTAGTCTTAGAATATAATGTGATGAGAGAAATTCTTCATTCAACTTTATTCTTTCCTCGTCACCATTAAGGATTTTACATTGAGTGTTGTTGTGGATGAATATCTCCTCATAATTTTGGAGATATATATTAAAACTTGTGGTGTTGTTTTATCTCACAAGTGAATACTAAAGCACTAACACACAAATGGAATTCATTCATATGTAATTAATTTGTCATGATTCAAGGTTTATATGTCAACAATTTCCCCCTTGATGGCAAATAATTAATCAAAGCAAGTTAAAGAAAAATGAGAAATTATAAGCATCCAACACTCCCTCTAAATGTTCTCTCCCCCTAAAATGAGCTCCCCGTTAATGTGAGCATGTTCTCTTCATCATACTCTTAAGTTTCAATTTTTTTCGAAATTAAGATCAGGAGATACTCAATGTGAATGATCTGCGCTATTTCAATCTATTGTGAAGAGAGAATAGCATAGGTAAAATTTTGGATGTTGCTCGTAACTTGGTCTTCTTCCCTAAGAAAGAATGATACAAGTGGGCCTGTCAAGTCATGCAAAAGGAAGGATATTCATGCATCACATAAATGAGATTAACTTTGGTCCATTCATTCAATTTAAACACATAACACATAATGACCATAAATATTAAACTCATGTAATCATCTGAATCATATTAAACTCCGTACTTTGCACCCAAAAGAAAGTCCTTCTTACTATTTCTATTCCAATTCTAATGGCCTTAAATAAACACCGCCGAGGATGAGGTCAATTCGCACGCATGTTGACGTGAAGATGTTGTGTCAATCTCGGTTCACGGAGGTTCACCAACCCTCTCAAAACTTCCCTTAGTCTCAATGTCCGTGAAACTCTTTGTCGTGTCAAAAAGATAGATACCATATCAAGTTTTACAATAAACTAATACATACAGTCCGACTCCACCCCATCAACTTGCATCAACTTAGCCTCATGAACGAGAAAAAAAAAAATTGCAAATAAAATATGATATAGTAATTTGTATGAAAGTGGGGCGACTCATGTATAAGGGCCACTTAAATGAGAGAAGTAACTTACCATTATAATGAGAGTAATAAATTATAATTATACATACATAGTTAATACTAAAAATTAATTAATATTAATTAATAATTACGTAATTATCTTAAAAAAGAATAATTTTAAATTCTTCTATTCAATATTCCTACAAATATTTCAACACGGTAAATAAAGTAACTCGCTTTTTAAATTTTTAAGACAATAATTTTATTTATTTATTTTTTCTTGTTTTAGTATTAGAAGAATTTGTAGAATAATATAACAAAATTGCTTAAAAAATTACATGATTTTATAATTTTTATCTTAATTATTCATGTAAAATTTAACGGTCAGTATTTATTCATATCACTTTAATAATAAACTACCTAACACTTGAGTCGTACACACACATTTTTTTCTTTTTGCAATATAGAGAAATTTAAATATATTTTTATTTTTTTTAACAAGTATTAAGGTAAATAAAATATTAAAAATGTATAAGAAAATCACTTTTCATATGTTTAAGCATGGAGTTAAATACATTCATGTTCATTTTTAAACATAATTATATTATATTGAGAGAAATAAACATCAACATTTAAAAAGAATGAGTAAAATCATTTTAAAATTTATTGGATCTAATATACAAGAATTTAATTTATCTGTATTGTCAATATAAAAGGATTTTATTCAGACATCCTACTATGTTTTGCAATATTAGTACAAGTGTTTAACTCAAATTACTCATTAGTCTAGAAGTCTTATAAATAAAATCATATAACTAAATGACAATATAATGTAAAACTCATTTAATACTCCATAACTTTGATAAATTATTATCTCTGTTCTCTAATAAATGTCTATTTATAAAATTTTATTTTTCTATTATTATCTATTCTTTTAGGAATTCTAGATAAATTAATTATTTTTTCCTTGATACCCTTATGAGAAAGATAGTTGATAGATTAAATATAAAAGAGAGTATTGGGATAGATAAAAAGATGATATTGTAAAATATACTTAAATTTACTCTAATTTTAAAATTATCTAATACTTTTTTAATAAATGTGTAGCAGGTGGAAATTAATCCTAGCACTCTATACAAGATAGCACTCGTGCGAAACAGGGAATACCAGGGTGTGCGTGGTTTAGGAAAGGCACGTGAAATTGGGGTTTGAAAAAACGGAGTAAGTTGGTGGAGATGGAGTTTTAAATTTTTTAACAACAATGTCAAAGCATCATATGTTAGACAGTTAACCCGTGCAACAAGGAAATTTATTCAAGATTTCATGAATCTTTTCGAATCAACTCAACTCCATAAATCCGACCAACCTAAACCAAACAAATTAAATAGCTTCAGGTTGATTTGGGTCATCCCATCATATAGGGTCAAAACCAATTAAACGTGATAATAATTGACTCACGTACCAGATTTTATAAATTTCAATTTGATGTCCCAATAACTCAACTCCATCAGATATTACATATAATATTTTTTTTATTTTTTCTATATTTAATATATTTAGTTAACAAATTATACTTTATTTTTGTCTATTAATATTATTAAACTATATACATGTATATAAAATTAATAAAACTTTTGACATTTAAAGCTTGTGATTATTTTTTTTCAAAAAAAGTAATTTTTTTTTTCATTTTAATTGAATTAAACATAAAATAATAATAATTGGGTAAATCAATCACCCAACCTGAACCAACTCAATTTTAATCAGTTTGGTTTGATTTGAGTTGAATAAAGAAAATCTATTAACCCAAACTAAACCGAATGCATCAAAATTGATAAATTCGGATTCTTTTTTCCTCTAAACCTCGACCAACCCAGCCCAATTACTCCCCCCTAGTCATTTATAACCACTAAACAGGTATCAAATCTCAATTGATAGATTGATGTGAATTTGACCGAAATCAATGCATCAATCCACATTCGCTGCTCGATCAGCTAGGATTCAACAAACAAACGAAATAAATTGGTTTGCAATTGCACTATCTATTTTAAATCTAGATTTAAAAAGTCTGTATAATCTAATATCTTATCTTTGTGAGATAAAGTTAAGATCAGTTAATCGGCCATTTTAAATGCTGAACTGTCTTATTAAAAGTCATTTAATCCAATTCTACTTGACAGGCACTAATCTTACATGGCCTGATATAATTATACGTATAAAAGTTCCTCACCCTATAACCCATTTTACTCCACCCAATGACCAATGTTTACAATAGGGTTTTAACAGAATTATAATATTACACGAAGGATTACTGGGTATCATATAGAATTTGGAGAATATCACCTTCTGTTAATAAGTCTGGCTTTCAACATAGACTTGCTAACTTGAAACTAAACAATTTTAGAAACATTTATACAAAACCATTGCGTTTTCCAATTCCAAAATCAAAATTCGATTCTTATTTGAAGAAGAAAAACATATTTAAGCCACACTTCAATTATTTGAGCAAAATTTAATATTCGAAGAATTTGGAACCTCCTAAACAGATTTAATTATAGTGATTTCAATTTCGTTTCCACTTTCTTGCAGTACTCACACTCAGAAGTCCCATAAGTAGCAGTTTTTTTCTTGGGTCAACAGAAGTAGAGGTTAAAGCTACAAATTTTTAAATGTCTATTGCTTAATCTTCTGCCACCATCAAAATGAAAATAAGGGGAACCTGTTGAGCATGCTCTTCGGCCCAAACTCATGCCCAAATAGAGAATGCATTTGCGGGGACCCATGCCCTTGTGCGGTAACGGTGTGGTCAGCTAGGGATTAATCTTGAAGAGAATAATGACTGACATTCAGATAACAAAATTTTGAACAGCTTTGTCTTTTTTAGTGTTAGTGTAAAACCATCCAAAGGGTTGAAGAAGAAATATACTAGTTTAATGGAAATGGAAAGAATCATACCAGTTTCATGCATTAGATTATGTTAGGTGTTAATTGAAAAGGTTCGTACAATACTTATGGTTTACATAAGCGGGGGTTAATATGAAATCCATAGGTTATATTTAATTCCTTTGTATGAACCTTTTCAATCAATTAAGAGTGAAAGGATGTAAGCCACGTTGTAAAAAAGGAACATATTATAAGTTGTTACAAGTTACATGTAAGGAAGAAAAGAAATGCTGAGGTGGACACTAATGCAAATGCTGAAGAGGGTGCACACGGGAAAGACATATCACAGCTTCATCCTTCTTTCTGTTCTGAAATTCTCACTACTCTCATGTTGAAGCATTCATGTGGAGACTACTCTAAGGACTACTATCAACCAGTTGTTCTCTTTTCATTTTTCTGCAATTCTGTTTTTCCTTATTATTAGAAAGACTACCAAAAGATACTTGTCACTGTTATATTCTCTGTTGCTATAGTTGCTCGAACCTTGTTACTTAATTTCATTTTAATCAATACAACAAACGGGTCCAGCCCTTTAATCCCAGTTCTACTTGAATTTAACCCTTACATTATATCACGTATGGATTTCATATTGGTTAAGGTCTTCTCATTAGTTGTCCAAAAAGAAAGGCAAAAATCTATTGCCACTGCATCAGTTCCTCCCTTTAATTCCCATTTTGTGTTTGCAGCAAAAGATGTGGCTACCAAAGGAATATATAAGAAGAATGATAAACGCATTCCCTGTTGTAACATTGGCTACAGGAAGATAAAGTGCTTTGAAACTCATGGATATGCCATTCATACAAATCTAAAGCCAAATCTCTGCTTGGTGCACAGTACAACCAACTTCTGACGTTACTGGCTTCTCATTTGTCACGACCTTCTAAATCAAACACAGATTCTCGTGCACATACTACTAATGTCAATTCAAGTATTGTGCTTTTTTCGCAACACTCTTTTCCTGTGTTCACATCAAGTTCGGTCATAGATTTTGGTGTATCTTATTACATGGCATATAATCTTATCATTTTGCAAAAGTTACACTTGTCGCTAATGTGTCACATAAACAAACCAAGTCATAGGCTATGTTTGGGAGTTTTGCATATGGTGGATGGGAAGGGTTATTAATGGAGTAGAGTAATGAGAAGTGGAGTGGATGGTGAGAGACTACTATGTTGTTTGGGTGTTTATAAGATAAGTGAGTAGAATGGAAAAACGTATACCGATTGGAGGGTCACTCATTTTACTGTGCACGAATATTGGGAGAGATTTTCAGCCCTTCCTCAGCCATACCTTCCCCTCTCCCTAGACCACTCCCAAACACAAACCTTTTGGATTTGTCTCTGCCATTCCAATACATGTTGTAAGCATTGTGAAGTTTAACGATCACTTTACTCTGCACAATAACATTTATGTTCCTAGTTTTAAAGTGAACATGTTATTTGTCAGTTCACTTCTTAATCAATGCAACATGACTTCTATTTTTTACTCATTTCATGCTTCTCTAGAACAACAAGACGTTGAACACGATAGGCATTGCTAACCTCATTAAGGGCATACACGTCTTCAAAGCGGATTCTCAACCCACACAATCATATGCTATTGTTGATCCTTAATTGGATAAGTCACAAATTGTATCTGATCATCTTGTCTGTAAGTTTGGCATGCTAGGCTAGGCTACCTTTTACCTTAGAGATTACATCTGATAAGGAATCTGTAGAATATCCATGATAGTAAACTTTCTTACAAGTCACACATACTATTTTTCCTTTAGCTGAATGAAGGAGACTTTCTTTCACATCTTTTAATCATGTTTGTGAGAATGCATTTAATCTAATTCATGGGGACATATGCTTCAACATCCTTACAATGAGCGTACACATGTTTGTTACAAACATGTGTACAAACTCTATAACATATCAATCAAAACTCTCAAAATTTTTAGAGAACTCAACTTTCAGGAAACCATTTTCCTTTTCGATTCACATCCACATGGTTACCCTCAAGTTGATCCATTCCCATAGATATTGATTGCAATCCCACGAGTTGAACCCACACCTAATAATATCGCACCTCAACTTTAATAAACTTGTTGAGATTTTAATATATTGAATTTATTGATTGAATCAAAACTTAATTTTTTAACTTGTTGAGATTCAATTAATATGTCTAATATATTAAAATCTCAGCAAGTTTATTTTTCCTATAAAGACCTTTCACTTCTAGGTTCCTCAACAAGTGTCTTTATAGCATTGGTAATAAAAACCTTATAAAATTAAAAATAAAAAATGTAAATGTGGTATGGAGGAAAAGCCTCCAGGGACACTGAGGAACAACTCATTCAACAAACATATAAATAAAAATTAAATAATATGTTTTTCTTGACCAAATTAATCACGGCTTTTTTACCTAAAAAAATAAAAAAAATTGTTATTTACGAATCTCCATCCGTTCTGATATTATTTACCTATATGCACCATTTTTTGAATTATAACAAAACGGCTACCAGTCAAACGAAATATTCACATATAAAACGTTTCACTACCAAAAGAAATATAGTATCTGTCAGCACAGAAAATTGCAGGAAGCAGTGAAGAATACAGCCAACAATGAACCGAAAATGTATTTACGGCTCTGAGCCAAACGTATTGCATTTGCGTTCAATAGCCAAACGTATTACAAAGTGTTGACAATAAAATGTGATGTGCTACAATTCAACGCCATTTCACGTCCTTTTTTTCTTTTTCTTTTTTCTTTTTTCGGTTACAATTCCATTTCCTTGTTTCAAAACACTATTAATCATTCCTTGCAATTCCTTCTCTTGCCACCATTTTAAACATCAACAATAATGAATGATTAAAAGATGCAATGATTAATTAATTAATTAATTTAATGTAAACTTAACAATTTGAAAATTTGAAACATCAATAATTTGTTTTAACTAGAGGATCTGAAAATTTTATAAATAATTTTTCTTATGGGGAAAACTATTACTTGGGCCTTCAAAAGATTATGTTACTGATAAAATATTGAAAAAAAACTATATTTACATGTAGCTTTCAAAATATCTATCTTATTTGACAAATTCATGTAAAGGTCAACTGACCTCCATTTTTGTTTGAAAAAGTGATTATGTTTTGTGTTTTACAATAAGTTCATACTGCAAAATCATTTCTTAATCCCCAAAGATCATACCTTTGAAAAAATAGTTCATTTTACACTAAGCTGACATTATAGAATGATTATTTTAATCCTCAAAAGATTATATTTTTAACAAAATAGCCCCTAAAAGAATTATTTTTATTAATGAAAACAAAGAGAAGTTGACGTTTCGGTGAAGTTGTCAAATGGATTGGATCTTTGAAGGACCATGAGTGAATAAAGTTTCTTTCAGAGGCTATTTTGTTGGTGACATACTCTTTGGGGGCTAAAATTATAGTTTTTCTTTTCTGTAGTTGCAATTTGAGGGCTAGCCCTCATAAAATAATATTTCAATGCAACATTTTCCTTTTCTGCAGTCGCAATTTGAGGGCTAGCCCTCATAAAATAATATTTCAATGCAACATTTATTCATAAGAACAGAAAAACTATAATTTTAGCCCCTAAAGATTATGTCACCAACAAAATAGCCTCTGAAAGAAACTTTATTCACCCGTGGTCCTTCAAAGATCCAATCTGTTTGACAACTTCACCGAAACGTCAACTTGTCTTTGTTTTCATTAATAAAAATAATTCTTTTAGGGGCTATTTTGTTAAAAATATAATCTTTTGAGGATTAAAATGATCATTCTATAATGTCAGCTTGGTGTAAAATGAACTATTTTTTCAAAGATATGATCTTTGGGGATTAAGAAGTGATTTTAAATTATGAACTTATTGTAAAACATAAAATATAATCACTTCTTCAAACAAAAATGGAGGTCAGTTGACTTTTACGTGAATTTGTCAAATAAGATGGATATTTTGAAAGCTACATGTAAATATAGTTTTTTTTTTTTCAGTCTTTTATTAGTAACATAATCTTTTGAAGGCCAAAGTAATAGTTCTTCCCATAAAAAAAATTATTTATCAAATTTTCAAATCCTCTAGTTAAAACAAATTATTGATGTTTCAAATTTTCAAATTGTTAAGTTTACATTAAATTAATTAATTAATTAATTAATCATTGCATCTTTTAATCATTCATTATTGTTGATGTTTAAAATAGTGGCAAGAGAAGGAATTGCAAGGAATGTTTAACAGTGTTTTGAACCAAGGAAGTGGAATTGTAACCGAAAAAAGAAAAAAGAAGAAAAAAAGGAGGTGAAATGGCGCTGAACTGTAGCACATCAGATTGCATTGTCAACACTTTGTAATACGTTTGGCTATTGAGCGTAAATGCAATACGTTTGGCTCAGAGCCGTAAATGCATTTTCGGTTCAGTGTTGGCCGTATTTTTCATTGTTTCCAGCGATTTTCTGTGCTGACAGATACTATATTTCGTTTGGTAGTGAAACGTTTTATATGTGAATATTTCGTTTCACTATTAACCATTTTATTATAATTCAAAAAATGGTATATATAGGTAAATAATATCAGAACGGATGGAGATCCGTAAATAACAATTTTTTTTATTTTTTTTTTGGATAAAAAAGCCATTAATCACAGTATATTTTTCTTATCATTTTCATTTTTAGTTTTTACCGTGTTTCTTTAGCCATGTAATAGAGAGGGAAATGGGTGATAACATGACATTTTGGTCGAGTAACATATATGCCTTTAGCCAGCTATTGACCGAACAGTTCACCATATATCATAGAAAGGTACCTTGCACTCTCTCACAGCACATAACTGACGCATGCATATAAATCGGTTGCATCTTTTTTTCTTTTTGGAAAAATAACACATAATTCGGCTGGTAGCCAACCAAATTAGCCCACGAAAGTTGTTATGTTAGTGCTGTGTTAGTTAACTTTGGAAGTGCAACTACACCTAAAACGCTTAACAGTTAGCTGTATTATGTGATACGCTTAACTGTTAGCCGTATTGCTTTTATTAAAAAATAGTGTATATTGGTAAATAAACTTGCAATCAATGGAGATATATAATTAATAATTTTGTTATTTTATTTAGGGAAAAAAGCCAAAGAGTACACGGCATGAAAATTTTTCATAAACTAAGGTATAGTTGTGGAAAAAATATATTATATAAAAATATAAAATCATAAATATTAAAATAATTATATTATAAAATAAATAATTTTTATGATAATCAAATAAAAATATATAAAAAACCACGATATTTGAAATGATAAAATAGTAATCTAATTCATTTAATTGTAAAATTTAATATTTTATAAGAATTAATTTATATATAAGTAATATTTATTTATTAAAATTATTAATTAATAAATATCCGAAGTATCAAGTATGAGTACAATATGGAGTATCTATGCTTCAGAGATCATTTCTTAGCACTAAAGCTAAATTCATCTAAATTTGAAATTTCAAATTCTGATTCTCCGCCTTTTTCTTCCTGTGTTGTATTTGTTTTCAATGCTAACCTACCCTTTCTTCTTTTTGTCTCCTAATTCTCGAGTCTGGGGATTCATTGACAATATGAGATTTCCTTTAAGTTCATCATAAGCAAGAGAACTAGGCTCTGTTTGATAAGAATTTTCAAAAATAGTTTTTAACTTTTAAAAATAAAAGAATAGAAAAACACGATTGGAAGGATATTTTTTTGCATTAATTTTAAAAAATAGAAAACTAAAAGTGAGTTTTAAAATCAGAATAAAAGTGAGATGTCTTTTGTTTTTCTTTTCTGCTTTAGAAAACAAGTGAAGATGCGATGGCAATTTTATAAATAAATGGTGTCATTACTTTCAAAGGCTCTTCGAATCTCAGTGTAGTAAGAAAATAGGGATTTGCCAAGTTAAACCCTCCCCCCGTCTTCCTCTACAACCTAAGATTTGATTTTGCTAGTCCTGTTCTTCTATATTTTCTCATTTAATTTTTTCCTTTCTACTGCTTCGGCTTTGATTTGTATCATGGGGTTGTGATTTGTAAAGTTCTAATACTTTCACATGGCGTTTAAAAACTTTTAATGAGATGGAATTGAATTGAACTCTTTTGTTTGGAATATGTCGGTAAATTAAATAATTCAATTCAATTACTTGATTTGGAATGGGTCTAAAAAAGGGTTAATTTAATTATTTTTACTATTTTATCCTTCATTAATGGATTAAAAACAAAACGTTATATTCAAGTAAGTTATTTTGGTATTTTTATTTATTAGAATTCAATTTCACACCAAATCACACATCTTTGAGTTTGATTTCAATTCCTTAGTTTTGTTTGATTTCAATTCCAATAGGATTTTAATTCCTTTACTTAAGTTACTTCTAAAGTATGAAGTTCAATTCAATTCCTTGATAAGATTAAATTCTAGATGTTTCCAAATGCCCTTTCAGTATATTGCTCTTGAATATGAGAGTGTGCCGCTATCCATTTTTGGGAGTGGTGGTTGCTGTAAGTTTCCAATTTTATAGCTGGCCAGTTTGGTTACATAGGTGTTGAGTTCTCATCAGTTGGTTGGATTTGGCTTAATGAATTTTGGTACTTTAGCTGATTCCATGGTGTGTTTTGACCAAATTAATGCTGCAAGTGTTGTGGCTATGGTTAACATGTTTTAATTAGTTCATGAGCTCTACTTGGTTGCTCCCTTTGCTGGTAGTTTGCTCATAGATTTTTTTGGACATGCTTTTCAGCTATGTAAAGTCAATATTATGGACAATTTTGTTAGCCACTTGCATGTGACTGGTCCTAAATTGATGTTGAATGGGATTGGCTGATCACATTGACTGTGCTGCTGTTGAAAACTGTCACTTGTGTTATTATGGGATTGCTATTGGTATATGGTTTTGGTTAGTGTTACTCCATGTTAGATAAAGCCTTTTAATTGTTATCCTTTTAATTTTTTTATTTTGATAAAGCCTTTAAAATTACTCTAATTCTAAATCCATACTAGAGTTGGCATTTGCACTCATAATTTACTAGTTGTGAGGCAAATTTTGATGTATAGAAAATATATTTTAAACTTAGAACATATTAATAAACTAATAAAAAAGAAATATTTTCCAAACAAGTTTTTTGTTTTATTACTTTTAAAATTTGTTTTTAAAAATAATTATCCAAATAAAATTTTTATTTTATATGATTAAAAAACTGTTTTGGGAGTAAAGTTACGAACCAGATTATTTTGATTTTTCATCTTTCAAAATAGTATTTAGAGAATAGAAAGATAAAAACCCTTCCAAACATGCCCATAATTAAAAACACTTCCTTCCTGAATAGCTACAATTTTTAATAGCCAAGGTTTATTTAGTCTTCTTAAAACTTGTCTGTCTTACTCTTTATCTGAATAGCTTTTCTTACTTGCTCTTTCGAACATTTAACTAATGTTCTTGTCTTCCTTCATGTGAAAGAGCTGATATTCATGAATTAGCATGTCTACCGTGGTTCGCCTTAGCTGCTTGGTTCCTTCATCTATTAATGGGAGCTTATCCCACATTTCTTTAGTTGTTTTGCATCTTAAAAGTTTTCTATATTCCTCAAAGCCAATTACACAATGCGTCATGTTGATTACTTTAGCATTCTAGTTTTGTCTTATGTACTTCTACTCTACCTTTTCCTTCTTGCTTTGGTATTTCAGGTCCTTTCACAATAATCCTCCAAAATGAGTAGTCCATTGGATTGGATAAAGATTCTCTTTTGTTTTTTTTTTTTTTTTTAGTATGAGTGGTTTTATCCATCACAGAAAAGTGGGCAAGTGGTGGATTGTCCCCGATCAAGTTGCAAGACATTATGTTCTTGTATCTTTATCTTTTTAGCTTGACCATGAAGATCAAGCTCTAATTGTTGGAATCAAGAGACCTGAGAAGGAAGAGTTTAAATCAAGTAATTTTTTCTTCAATTCAAAAAGTAAACATTAAGTATGCGAATTAAAAAATCTCAAGCAAAATAAACAAGACTGAAAAAAGTGTACTAAATAATTATAAGATAGTTTGATCAATTTTTTAGATAATTGTTGGAATAAGCATAGTAACTTAATAAAATAAAATATAGAGAGGGATAGCGACTTAACACAAGAATTATACTAGTTCGACTTTAAACCTAAAGTCTATATCTAGTATTCATCAAATGGTGAGATTTTCATTCATCCATAAGAAAGACTGTTGCAACAACTATAATAAGATCACACTAGAAATTTCCAAAGCGTTTATTGTCTGTGAATATTTCAATTCAAGGCTACTATGCCAAATTCCCTCAAAACAATATCTAACAAACAAAGTGCACACTCAAAACAAATAGACTTTCAATACATAAATCACTTAGGTTAAAAGGTAAACAAGAAGACAAGATGAAAACTGATGTTAGAATGCTAGCAAGTGTGTACTGCGTTCTTTTGTGTAAAGGATTCTTTCCAAATGTTCAAATCATGGTAACAGAAATATTTCCTCTATATATGCTCCTCCAGCACACATGTCCATGATTTGCTCCAATGGTAGATTCAATTTTCCTTTTATACTTTCTTTGAAGTGATATTCTTTATCTCATCATGATTTTCAAATGCTTTGTTTGTATTAGTTAGAGTTTTATCTTGCTTAAGTAGGCATTCTTTCCTTTTCTTGAAAGGAGTGGGTTATACAAGAGTGAAAAGATTAAATCAGAGTCATATAACCATACATGAATGGTTATGATTAAGAGTTATTAAAAGGTCACATGATCACTTAAATTCATATGACTTTATTTTTAATCCTGAGTATTAATGTAAGATCCGATGACCCAGATTTATTCGTCACACTCTTATATAAAATCACTTCTCTCACTTGATCCTCTCCTTGTATTGTATAAATATACATATATGTGTGTGCATGTGTGTGTGTGTGTGTGTGTGTGTGGGTTAATACATTTAAACACAATAGCCATAAAGAATAATTTGTCACGACCATAGTTGTCAAATGGCAAATGGCAGATTTTGACTTTTCCATCATGGAAGGATTTGTGCATTATGTCAACTATGACAGTCTTAAATGGTGGAATTTTGGTCCACTTCCATAAGTTGCTATCTGCTATTGACAACTATGGTTATCACTAATAACAGATCTTAAGTCAACATTCTCCCCTTTGATGGCAAAATTTCCATCAACTTCATAGTTTCAAAATAGATGTTATTGGAGGATATCTTGATTTTTGAAATATTCATTCATTTCATTTCTTTAAAAGAAGGCTCAGACACATTTTCATTTTAAAAAAATGTCACCCAAGACTTGTTCTCTTTCTTTTAATGGTTATAAAAGCTATATTCAAAGTTAGACTTTTGTTAACCACATGTAGTCATGCAAAGTGAAGGAAGATCATAGTCATGCACAAAGTCCATACAACCATACATGACACAGACATCTAATGACTTGTTCAATAGTTTCATCGCTCAAGTAGGATAAACACAAACCAACCAGCATAATACTAATCATTATAAACCATTCAGTAAATGATATACTCAAGAGCAAGCAAGATAATCATAATTCACCCAACGTAATACAGATCATACTGAACCAAGTAGGGTAAATCAGCCTTAGCCAACATAATATTAATCCTGTGAACATAATAAACTATTAGCCTCAATCAACATAGTGCTAATATAATACACATAATATCATACTTCATTATTCATTCATGTCCTTAGTTTTCTGTGCCTTTGTCATCAAAAGAGAAATTTTTAAAAAAAAAAATGCAAATATAAGTTAAATTTATCCACCATAGATAAATATGCATTAAATCTAGATAACCAAAATATTAAAGAGACAAATTCCATGACATCAAGAGGTTAGACTGCAAAGGCAGCAAATGAGGATGATTTAGAAGTGCAGCAATGTTTATCAAGATATTAACTGATGAAATTCCAACAATCTGTGTACTTTTGGTAGTCTTTTTCAGATTTTGTTGTAGCTTTATAAGAGTGCTTGTACTTAGCCTTTTTATTAGTGAGATAATCCTTCACTTCAACTGCAACTTCATTGAGAATATCTTTCGATCTAATGCTATCATGTAAGATTGTTTACTATGAGATCTTGGAAGGTGAAGTGGTGGATTTGGATTTTGAAGTAAGCATGAAGGATGAGTTTTAGAATCAGATAAGGTGTAAATGACAGTCTTGCATTGGCTTGCACAATAGATTGTCGTTGAGTAGTAGATATTCTTGACTTTTTGCTTTTAGGATGTTCAAAGGGTTGGATGAGTTTGCTAGCCATCATAGATGTGATGACTTCATAATTCAAACCTTCTATGCCCACATTAAAGTGTTTAAAGAAGGTAGTGATAAGCATGACATATTAAAGAGACACAACTTTGACGTTTTTTCACGCATTGCTCAATATGTTTTATCATGAGAAAAAATGAGGCAGGAGATTTGTGGATAGAACAATGAAGAATGAATGTTTCCATATAAAACACATTCACAATTTCCTCCTTTAGTAAGAATGACATAGGTGATGATTCTATGAAGTTGAGATCGCTCATGTTTTAGAATTTTGCATACTCCTTTCGAAATAAGTAAAACCACAACTAACATATATCTTAAAGGAGTTAATAGTGAGATTCAATAGATATATGTCCAAAATATGTATAGACAAAATATGTTTGTCAGTTATCTATAGTCCACCAAAAGATAAAAAAATAAAAAAAACTAACATATGGAGATTTCTCAGACCCGTTCAATAAATAGCTCAACCAACTGCTTTGAAAATTTTCTTAACATTGGTATCCATGCATATATCTTTTCAGTCACTTTCAAATTTATCTAGATCATTATTTTGAATTAAGTAACTTCCATGTGAATTGTTGAACCTTTGAGCCATCATTAACCATAATACTTCAATTTCTCTTTTTTCCAAACTCCTTTAAAAATGACTTTTGACAAATTATATAAAAATGTCTGCAATTCAAATTCAGAAACAAAGACATGAGTACATTATTTAAAAAAATTTTAACAGGTAATTCAAATATATTGTATAAACCATAGAAGAATATAGAATTCATATGTATCAGTTGGCTTGCATTGACTTCATATTGGGCCAAAGCTTTTGTGCATTCATGATTAGTGTTATATGAAATAAAGAGTCATGTGTTATATGAAATGAAGAGTCATTCATGAATTTTTATTTATTTATAAAATAATGTTTCAAGCTGCAGAATATGCATGTATTTTCACTATACGAATCATACATTCAAATTACTATATACCTTTTAGCAAAAGTGGCATTTTTGTTAGAATTAGGATTGATATCCTAATATGAAGATGATGAATCCAAAGTGGATATTTCAACCCTCACAAAATCCTTGTAATCTTGTTTTATGATATGATATAGTCTTTTTGGGAGTATTTTTTTTCTTGTGTCTAGACGGTAAAATCTAAACAATACTACATGTCATCAATGATATCAACCTAACAAATACTATGATACACATAATATAAATACAGACCATACTGATGTTGCAGATTGTAAAAGAATTTTAATTCAGATAACCCCTTGCTGAAATATATTCTCAGTCACTGACTATCAATTGAAATCAATTGTCTTTATGGTCAATTGTGTATATCATATCATCAAATTCATCACCATGAGCTTCTATAAAAGATAATTGCAGGTGTCCAACATTCTAAATAAGTAATAAAATAAATTGGTTATTAGTGACAAAATATTTGTCAATAATTAAATCAATTCATGGATTTCTTGTATTGTTCATAACTTCATTGCAAGTATTGAACAAAATGTTATGTTAGTAATAATTTGTTTCATGTTTTAGTAATTGGGGAAATCACATGATTTAGTGGTTTCACTAATGTATCAGTAGGATAGATTTAAACCTGTATACAAGCATGAAGTGCTACATACTGTCTATTTTCATCAATTTTTCATGATTTTTCAAGGTTGGTGAACATCTTTTAAAAAAAGCACCAATCAATGTTTTGAAACCTTCAAATTAGTTAACCATTAATGTACCAGACAATAGTGTAATTGACCAATATTTTCATCACTAATAACTAATTTATTTTTTTTACTCATTTAGAACATTGGACACCTATCATTACAAAAGCTCATGGTCATGAGTTTAATGACATGGTATACACAATTGACCATAAAGACAATTGCTTTTAATTGAAAGTTAGTGAAGGAGAAAAAAAGCATATTTAAGAAAGGGGTTATCCAAATTGAAACACTTTTACAATCTGCAACATCAATATAGTCTGTATTTGTATTATGTGTATCATGGTATTTTTATAGTGATATCGTTGATAACATATAGTGTCATTTATATTTTAGAGCTGATCCATCTAAACACATGAAAAAAATACTCGTAAAAAGATATATCCTATCATAAAACAAGATTACAAAAATTTTGTGAGAGCTGAAGTACCCACTTTGGATTCATCATCTTTAAGTGAGCATATTGATCTAGATTGTAATAAAAATGTCACCTCTAGCAAATGGTACATAGTATTTTGGATGTATGATTTATATGGTGAAAATACATGCAAATAATACTAAAACGTCTTTGTTTTGTAGACATGGTTCTCTCTTGTATCCATCAATTATTAAGCATATTGGAAGCTCAAATAGGTGACATCGTATTCTGCAGCTAAAAACATTATTTTACTAACAAAAACATTCATGACTAACTCTTTTTATTTTATGTAACACCAGTCATGAATACATAAAAGCTTTGTTCTAATATAAAGTCAACATAAGCCAACTACTATATACAAGTTCTATATTCTTTTATAGTTGATACAGAGTATGCTTTAATTACCTGCTAATTTTTTTAAAAAATAATGTAATCATGTCTTTGTTTCTGAATTTGAATTGTAGACATTTTCACATTATTTCTTCAAAGTCATAATGCAGTTTAAAAGAAAGGGAAATTAGAATATTATGATTAATGATGGCTCAAAGGTTCTATATTTTCACATGCAAGTTACTTAATTCAAAGAAGGATCTAACTAAATTTGCAAATGGGTGAAAAGATATATGCACGACTACCAATGTTAGGACAAATGGTCAATCCACTTTCAAAATTGTTGATGGAGCAAAGAGATTGACTGCATTATTTACTATGTGGCTTTGAGAAATCTCTATGTTGGCTTTAGTTTTCTTTTTGGTGGCTATGGATAACTAACAAACATATTTTGTCTGTACATATTTTGAATATATACTTATTGAATATCTCTGTCAACTCCTTTATGTAAGATACAACTTTTTAAGTTATGAACATGTGTATCACATGATAACACTTATTCTTTATTGTCTTGTCCACAAATCTCCTATGTCATTTCATTTGCTCATGATGAAACATATGGAGGAATAGGGCAAAATTGTCAAAGTCGTGTTTCTTCCATATGCAATGCTTATCATTGCCTTATTCAAACACTTTAATGTAGACCTAGAGGATGAAAATTATGAAGTTGTCACATCTACGATAGCTAACGGACCCATCCAACTCTCTGAACATTGTAAAAGGAAAAGATCAAGAATATTTGCTGCTTAAGGACAATCTACTGTGCAAACCAAAAAGGACAAGATAGTCATTCATTCCTCATCTGATTTTGAAACCTTATCCTTCATGCGTGCTTTTGGATCTCTAAAATCTCTTCCACCAAAGAGGCATAAATAGACTCCTAGACCATCCATCTGATCCAAGAGGTAAACCCCTAAATCTCCTACATCCAAGAAATCCAAATCTACCACCGCTCCTTACAAGATAGCATTGGATTAACAGATATTGTCAAAGAAATTAATTGCACTTGAAATGAAGGACTATCTCACAAATAATAAGGCTAAATACAAGCACTCTTACAAGGTTGCAAAGGAATCTAGAAAAAAAAAACTCGCTAAAACTGCATAGAATGCTAGAATCTCATCATTTGGTGCCTTGACATGCATTCCTCTTCTTCCTCTACTTTTGAAGCATTCACCGACCCTTGATGCTTTATGACATGAACTTTTTTCTCTTTTATATTTTGGTTATCTAGATCTAATGCATACTTATGTTTGGAGGATAATTGCAACTCATATTTGCACTTTATTTATTTATTTATTTATTGTTCCTTCTTGATAACAAAAAAAAAAGGAAAAAAACTATGGATATGAATGAATGATGAAATATAAAGTATGAATGACATTATATTCACAATATATATATACTGACTAAGACTAATGGTTTATTATGCTTATAGGATTAGTATTATTCTGACTACAGATAAGGGTGCACATATTAATGTGTATTCACAAACGAAAATTTTTCGAGAAGCAAGAGCCAAAACATGAAAGATAGATTTGATGCTATATTAGAGAACAAGAATGAAAGAGAATTGGTTACCTGGAGACCAAAATTTCTACCCTAAATAATGGTGACCAGCCACTTTCCACCACCCTTTCTAATGTTTTTTTCCCAAGAACAAATTCAACAAATCTATGTTCATGATCACCTTATGTATAAAAATCTATAAAACACAAAACTCATAATAAAAATATGTTATGAAATGGCGGGCCCAAAATGCAAGAACAGAGTGGCGCAAAATCAATATGTGAAAGCGTATAGCAAAAATGACACAAAAGAATTAACATGGTTCGGCATAAAGCTTACATCCATTGGTAAAAGGCGACAAACAAATATTTCACTATGAAAATATGATGGAGATACAAAGGTGAAAACACTCCACTCAGCCCAAACTCCAAATAATAGGGATACAAAAGTGGTAAGATTCTACTCAAAATCAAGTTCCAAATACTTCACAGTATTTTTCTCACCAATGTATGCACTCAACACAAAAAGAGAAGTAACCATAGATCAAACCAAACTTCTCTACTACAATATGAGTGACCTTAGCTTGGAAGCGCCCTTTACTAGTGATCAATCGACCTCTAAAATTTGATCAATACAAATAACTAATAAATGATATCTCAATTTATTTCGAAATTACATTAATTTAATGAATCAATTGCTATAGCCTAACTAACAATCAGAAAGTTAATTCTAATGTTCTCCCTCAAACATAAGTCAATAGATCTATCATTCAATCATCGGTTCAAAAGATAAATTCATGGCAGTGGTTACTTTCATTAGTCATGCTATCACATAATAATGATTCAATTCTACTTAGCGGTCATACAATCGCATTTCCACTAAGGGTTTGGCTAACATATGAACTAGTAATTCACGATCGTGATTCTATGAATCTATGCTAGTTTGATTACCAATTACAGCAACCTAATTCCTATCGGAGTTAATTTCAATCTCTTACCAATTGGATGTAATCTAATCAATCAACTAAATACCCCAATGGAATCCCAATTATGCATACGAATGAAGACACAATCCACAAAAATACAATTGTAATAATCATCACAACCAATATTAAAGAGAGAAGATAAAAGGGAAAGAAAAACCAACCACGAATTGCAAATAATATTGGGAACCTCAAGAACAATCTTAATCTTCAGTAATCCTTGTACATGTTAAAGAAATTACTCCTCCATATAAGGAGTGTCACAATCTTTATTGGATGAAGAAGCCAAATTACAATCAGAATTTTAGAACTCTAAACAGCAATTGAGAACTCCTAATACTAAAGAGAGAGAGAAAATTCTTTGGAGAGAGAATGGAGTTAGAAAGTATCCCTCTCTGCTTTTTGTCTTGTGACCTAAAAGGTTGTGAACCAAAATTGAGCTTCGTTTGCAAAAATTGTGTCTCGCTGACGTTGATCTCTTAACTAATGACCATCCAGGCAGTTTTTGACTGTTGGGGCGGTCCTGCATGATTTGCTAAAATTTTGCTCCCTCTGTTCACCACCTGGTCGATCATCAATATTGTTGAATTCCCTTTTTTGCTCTAGTGCAGCAACCTGAAAGTTCCTATTAACAAACAACACTCTCACAAAGAGGTTAAAAGCACAAAGCACTTCTAAAAAATGATTATGCACTAAAAACAATATTAATAGCTATGAAATTAACTAATGATGCAAACTGAGGACAAAGCGCAAATTCACTAATTTAACCAACAATTAAGTATAAAACAAATGAAACATATTCATAGTTAGGATGGAAAATGGGTGCATAAATGCAACCCATCATGGGTGTGTGGTGAGAAGGAGATGAGCGTGGGTGCGCGGAGGTTGGTGTTAGATATGTGTTGGTTTTAAATAATTTTTTAAAACAAATAGTAAGTAGACTTGAAAATATAAGCCCACTTGAGACTTTTTAATTTTTATATGGAGTTGGAAGAGGTTTAATATTATAATATGCTACTTCTAGAATAATTTGGGTGGGATGCTTGGGGGAACATAATTTTTTTTATAGCGGATTGTGTACCAAATTTACACACACAAAAAAGGAGCAAAGGTGCACAATTAACTGGACACGCATATTGGTCCTTGTCCCACCATTGACGCAGCGTAGTGGAACTCAATTCGCTGACCGTGAATTACAATCCTTCGTGCACCAAGAATCCGTGAGAATTTGTTGCTTCCTCACCTCTCCAACACGCTTATTCCTGTGTCACGCAATCAGACCTGCCACACTGAGGAAAGTAATGGTCACTCCATTAGACTTGCTAGAGGAAAACAATGGCAAGGCAATAATGAAGTAGTTTGTGAAGCAGTTCGTGATTGAACAGGTATTAGCTTTGATTTTCTACTTTTATTGTTGTTCATTGCTTATTGTATATAAAGGGAAGTTTGGTAAGAGGATTACAAACTTAGTTGAGCTGCGAAATAGTCCTTTTGGTTTTAAGTTCTATCACTTGGAGTGGAGACGGTGTAATAGGCAGAGGAGTGCTAAAAGGGGAAAAAAGGAGAGAAATATTAAAAAAGAATGCCTAGACGTCACTATGATGGAACAATGGATCCTAATGAGCATGTTGCACTTAGTATTCTTAATGGACATGTAAGTTTAATTTTTCTACTTTTGTTATCAATTTATTTTATTAAGTTAATGTTCTATTCTTTGTGGGAATGACCATTACAATTATACTTTGAGGAAGGTTATCTAATAGACTAATACTATACAAAGAGAGATACTAAATTGAGAATCTTCCTTTTGCAATCAAAACTACCATTCCCACTTCCAGTGAATTGCCAAAATCTGTGAATAAATATTGCCAAAATAAATTTTTTATTTTACGTACGTATTTATTAATATAAGCTTTTACTATTATAAGTGTAATTGTGGACTTTTAAATTTTTATAATTAAACATTTATTGTGGTTAATATTTATTTATCTTTTACTTGAAACTGAAAGAAAGAAGTTATTTCATTAGTTTTATTTTACGTACATATTTATTAATATAAGCTTTTACTATTCTAGGTGTAATTTTGGACTTCATAATTTTTATAATTAAATATTTACTGTGGTTAATATTTATTTATCTTTTACTTGAAATAGGAAGAAAGAAAATTCGAGCCTTGCCATCTTTTTCTTAATCATCCACCAAAAGATGTAATTATTGAGCACATACAGCGTGCTGATTTTTATCATGTCGAGCAGATAGGCCGAATGGAGCTTAATGGAGCTCTAATAAAATCTTTAGTAGAATAATGATGACCGGAAATGCACACTTTCCATTTGCCATAGGGAGAAATTACGGTGACATTAAAAGATGTCACCATGTAATTTAGACTCCCCATTAATGGTGCACCAATTAGTGGATTTACATCTAGCAGTATCGAACAATTGCAGCTAAAATGATTTAATTTGCTTAATAATGTGTTTCATTCACACGTATTTAATAGTGGTGCAATCAATTTAAATTGGTTGCGATGATATATAAGAGATCTCGATAATAGAAATGATGTAGCATCAGTAGAAATGAGTGCATGCAGGTATATGTTAGCCCTCATAGGCACTTCTTTAATGCTTGATAAGACCAATACCGAGGTTCATGGAAAATACTTGCAGTTGTTGGAGGATCTTACTTGTGTTGGGACTTTTAGTTGGGGTTCTGCGTCCCTTGCTTGTTTTCTATCCAATTTAGATCAAGCGACACACATAACAACAAAGCAAATTGGCGGTCCTCTAGTTTTGTTACAAGCATGGGCATGGAGTAGGCTGCCTTATTTGGCTCTTGTGTCGGTACCACCCAATTTTATCAGCTTCCGCTTAGCTTGAAGGTAAAAATTATTCCAGATATATTTTGTGTTGATATTGCTATAATTATTGCAAATTTGTATGCTTTATGACAGATGGCCGCACCCATTCTATCCTCATGGCGCGAGTCTTGCAAACCATCTACATTTAAGATAGATGTTAGATGAGATGCAATATGATCAGGTAACAATTAAGACATTATCTAATTTCTTGTAAAGTTAAATTAAACTATAGTTTTTTTCTCCATTTATCTAATATAATTTATCTTCGTATTGCAAATTGTATGGTAGCCATATAGGACTGCTGAATTTGAGGCTATGATTCCAGATTCCATTCGGATTAAGTACGGACAATGGAGCAATATTGTTCCGGTAATTTGCTTTGAGATCATAGAGTGGCACCTATTGATCGCGTAAGACAACAATTCGGGCTTGTCCAACCTGTTCCTGACCCGCACCCAAATCTAGGGAGGGCTCATAATAGAGATTTGAGGGGGAAGGGGGACAACCTTGATTGGTTATTAGTGCATCATCAGTGGGTGGAGATATGGATGCAACGAGCAGACCATCCCTTGGTGGGAGAGCTTTTGCAGGGACACCTTATTGATTACCCCCCACAAATGCCTACTTGCCATGATATAGGGATAATACTTATATGTCTCTACGGTTGACACCACTAGATCAGGATGATGCAGCCTCACCACCTCAGCCGCGACCACCATCGTCACCACCACACTTGCCATCACCACCACCGCACTCACCACCACCACCACAAGATAGGTTTACACTTGTCCAGGGTGAGGTAGCTTTGGATTTGCATCAGTCACTTATCGTTTAGGAAGAAAATATGTATCGTCCACAAATGAAATTTCCATTTCAATTTCCCTTAATTCAGCAATGGGGGTAGATTCTACCACAATGTCAGCAATTTATGTAAGTGAGGAAGATCAAGCAGGGGGAGCTGATGGTGCGGAAGGGCAAGGTGGGCGAGGTGCGAGTAGATACAACTTGCGTAAAGATCCAGTACCAACTAGTAGGTTTACCCCACCAACAATCAGAAAACCAAAAGGGAAGGGGAAGGCATATAAAGGGGGGTAGTAATGCATCATTTGTTATAATTATATGATTATGTTATTATGTTACCCATTATATTGTTTTATTTACTGTGATTTGTCTATTTCAACAAGAAAATATTTTCTATTTAGAAGTGCAACCAAAGTAAGTTAATGAAATAATCAAAGTGCAACCACTTGTAGAATTACAACAACACCATTAGTAAGTTAAGATAACAAGAAAATAACAAGAAAATGAAATAACATAAGGTGACAACAAAATAACAAGACAATGAAATAACATAATGCATCACTATGAACTTGAGCCAGGAGCATTTGGACAATGACTGTGACTATGCTCCACAGCTCGACAAAGACCACAACGCTGTTGTCCGCACATCTCACGCATATACATTTAGTTCAGGTAGCAAGTAGATTTGGGTCGGCCTTTCATTGTGTGCTTTAAGGCAAGGTCAACGCAAATGCTCGGACCTATATACAAAGGCCATGTACTTTGGTGGCCCACAACCCCAAACTCATTCTTGTACACCTTGCATATGGTAATCATTCTATATACATCATCAACATAAGCTTTCCAATCAAGGCAAAAGCTGTTACAACAAGCAATCACATGACAACAAGGATATCAATCTATCTGAAAATCTCCATAATTGCAATACCTCTGCCTTATATCAACTTTGTATTCTCCTGTACTGGATAGCTCTTTAACATGGTAGGTCTGAATCTGTCCATCAAAATGAGTGGGCTTGAAATCTTTAGATGCCTTATCGTTTGCTTCTAACCATCTTGGCACGGCTTCTAAGAAAGGCTGACTTACATTTCTTCGTGCACATGCCGCACTACCTTTTTGAACAAACAACTCAGCACTTCGAAAGTATGTTGCTCGAACTAGTGATGTGATGGGAAGATTACAAGCCTCTTTTAACACATAATTAATACATTCAACTAGGTTTGTTGCCATATGCCCCCATCGATATCCTCTATCAAATGCTAGAACCTACTTTTCTCAGGAAATTTCATCAAGCCAATCCTTATATATCTGACCATGTTTGTGCATCTGTTCATATTGATGATTAAATTCATGCTCATTTCATAAGTACCCTGTAAAAGACAATACAAGAATTAAAATAATTGAAACTTACTTATAAAACAAGAATACAAAAATTGTAAATTGTGTATGCTCACAACAAGATGCAAGTTGGGTGCCTTGAATCTCCGTAAGAAATTGGTGGAGATATGCCTGACGCAATACATATGGAATGCCTTTGGAAGTTCCCATTGACCATTGCTCCGAGCTACTATAGTTTTAATGGAATCGTGATGATAAGAAATTAGTCCAACTCTGTCTCGAGTCACTACATGTCTGCACACATTGTTAAGGAAAAAAGACCATGCATCCGTAGTCTCACCTTTAACAACAGCAAAAGTAATTGGCAATATGTTCTGATTGTCATCTTGTGCAACTGCAACCAGTATAGCTCCTTGGTATTTCCCATACAAATGTGTCCCATCTACCTGAATAAGTGGTTTGCAATATCTGAATGCTTTAATGCAAGAACCGAAAGTCCAAAACGACCTACTAGTGTTCAGCACCAGCCCACCCCTACGGCTCGCCTTTATAGAATCCAACTAAATAATTGCTCCTTGATCAGCAGCACACATTGCCATACACCATTTTGGGAGATCTTAAAATGAGCTTTCCCAACCTCCGAAAATTTTTTCAATTTCCTTGTACTTTGCTGCCCATGCTTTTCAGTAAGTTGTCATGTACCCTAACCGAGAATGAACTTCTACAATGCCAGATTTTATTTTAATAGATGGATCAAAATTTACTAGTGGCTTTATTAATTGTGCAATCATGTCAAAATCCAACTTTGAGTGGTCTTGCAATTGCCTCGACCTCGTACAAGTGTGTGGTTTGTTGTACTTCCTGATTTCTCAATAATTCTTATTCTTCCAAAAACTAGCCCTTGGAAGCCAAAGACAATCCTCCCCATATTGTACACATTTACAGTAAAATGTCTTCTAACTCTTCAACTTTGTAATCCACTCATTTATTTATGCTATATTTTTTAACAGCCTTGATTTCAGCCTCTTTATTGTTAAATTCCATTATAATAAAGAATTCGGCATTGATAACAGGAGCCCTTACCAAGCACCAATATTAAACGATAAAATCAATAAAAATAAAAAAAAAACAAATAAAAAATAAGTCTATAACATTTTTTTACACCTTAGGTAAATAATTTTAAATTAATCCTAGAATTAGCAGTACTTACCCATGTTTTCAAATTATGGAAACTCGGGGACATTCATAGCTTCAAGATTCAATACACGCATGAAAGGTGGCTCGTTGTTTAGATATTGCCTGGCCACCATGTTTGTCACATCTTCTTCATCTGCAGCATCATTCACATGATCATCATCATCATCATCGTCGCTTACATATTCTTCTTCATCACTTTTTTCCCATACTACTTCTCTTTCTTCAAATCTGCTCGACTCATAAGCTATATTTAGATCGACAGCTTCTTCGAATTCAATATACAATTCAATGGCACAATTGTTTGGATGGTGCTGTTGATGTATGCGAAACATCTATTGAATACTGTCATCATTAATGATTCGAATTGCTTGATAGTTTATGAAGTCGTTAGAAATTGAGGATGGACATCTATATTTTATAGATGCCACCTTCTTCTAAGTGTTTGGATTTATGGATTGGCAAAGAGCAATCTCTAGCTCCGTGAATGAGAAAGTGTATGGAATAAAAATATTTACTAGACTCTCACATGTAGAAAATACACCATCATTTGAATTTGTAAATATATGACCATTATAATATACTACTATCATAACAATGCTCATTTTTTGTTCCTTTTTGTTAGAAGAAGGTAGGGAAGAAAAGCGAGAACAACACCACAAGCAAGAAGAAGAATGAAGAAAATTACTGAGTGTAGATGACAAAGCATGACAGAGTAGAAGAGAGCAGGTAAAAGTTTATCTACGGTGAGTTTATATAGACTAATAAAAAAAGTTGTGAATTCTCCACGAGTTGCTCGCGAAAATCATATGTGACCACTTTGAAGGTGTTCTCCACTAAGGATGATTTAATGTTGCAGGAGATGCTTCAGTTTTCATTTCGTGGAAACCATTGTCAGGCTGACTGTTTTATCCTTTTCTATGTATACATGAAGTAAATATTATAAATATAAAGCACATTAGTAAAGTTCCGAGAAGTAATTGATATTGATGGTAGAAACAGACTCCGATAGAACAAACAACAATATGCCATTAATTTATTGAATTTTTATCGGTTCAGAATCCGCTACCCGCGGATTCAGTTCCCTAGATTTTTTATTTTCTTTTTGTTTCAGGTACTTTGTCCACACATCGTGGATGACTCACCACTTAAACACCAAAGTGATTTTTCTCAGAACGTAATAAACTAGTGTTTTAAACAGTGAAGTTTCATATGGAAAACATTGACCCCCCCTCTGATTTGAAATCAAATAGTTCAAATAGTAAGCAAACTTGAAAATATAATCAAACTTGAAACCAAATTTCATTTTGGTTAGGAGACTCAAAAAAAGTAGTTATTTTTGGAATTTTCTTTATCTAATAGTGTGTGTGTGTGTGTGTGTGTATAAGAGACAACCCCAACATAGTTTCACAAACATATTCGATATCTAGCAGAGAGTAATATGGCCATAGCCATGAATCCCCTGATCCTCAATTCGTCCTTGTTTCCTCTTAACAGCTTTAGCAAACATTCGAAACGAGCTAATATCATGCGTAGATATAGTTTTCCCTTCCAATGCTTAGCAACCCAAAACGTTCCTCAAAGAAACTCAGCTAATTACCAGCCAAATGTCTGGAGTTACGATTTTCTG
Organism: Dalbergia cultrata; assembly: GCA_031216105.1. Classification (NCBI taxonomy): domain Eukaryota; kingdom Viridiplantae; phylum Streptophyta; class Magnoliopsida; order Fabales; family Fabaceae; genus Dalbergia; species Dalbergia cultrata. The sequence continues at coordinate 13,165,095 of CM062345.1, forward strand.
CAATCCTTGAAGTATGATTATGCGGTAATTGCTCACAGTTTCATATTCTATGTATATGGTGCTTTAGTAATCTTTAATTAATTGATAAATTTCTTTCTTTCACTCAATTTGTGTACATGTATAGTTTTACAATGTTAATATGCTATTCATATCATGATTTGGTCTTGCATATAGGATGTGATGTATGAGAGGGCTAAGAAGCTACGAGAGGAAGTTAGGAGAATGATCAAGCATGAAAATGAAGAGGTATGGAGCACTTTGGGGTTGATTAACCATGTCAAACGCTTGGGGCTCGGCTACCACTTTGACAAGGAGATAGCACAAGCCCTTGACAGGTTTCTTTCTTTAGGTGGATTTGGCGATCCATTTATTCATAGAAGTCTGCACAAAGTTGCTTTAAGCTTCAGGCTCGTCAGAGAACACGGCTATCGGGTCTCACCTGCAGGTATTATACATAAAGGCGATCATGTTTTTTTCCCAAGTGAGGACCTATTTGATCCATCAAAATTTTTATATTGGACAGTTTAATTTCCCAATAAAAGAAATTAATCATGTGCCGCTAAAATGTTATATACAAGTAAAATAATAATATTTTAGAATATATTAGATTCATTTTTGTATTTAAAATTACATATAATAAATCATTTTATGACTCATAATTGATCTTAAAAAGGCTCATTTTATGAATTTTAATTATTAAAGTGAGTTATTTTAAATTTTATTCTATTTTAGATGATATATATATATATATATAACACATTGTTAATAAGTTAATATGCAATCTCATTAGTGTCTAAAGAATTAAATATATACAAAGAAATCAATATATCCTATTATTAACGTATCCTATTATTAAATTTTTTAGAGATTATGAATTTAATTTCAATTTTTTAAATATTAAATAATCAGAAATTATTTTAAGACTATATGAATTATTTATTTATTTTATTATTATTAATTATGGGGCACCCCTCACAATTTGGTGCACGTTCCTGCCATGTGATCAATGCTCTAAATTGGTACTGAACACTTGTGGCCTTTCAGTCCCCCGGCCCGGCAATACTGACTAGGGATGAAAAAGAGAAGAGTAATTTATTATAAAAATTTAAAAAATAAATTTAAATTGTATAATTATGTATAGATAATTAAAATTATAAATTGTTAAATAATGATATAATCATTTTAAAAATTCAGTCTTAATTGTAGTTATTTAAGATTTAATTGCCAAAATTTACATGTTTTATTCTTATAATATACTACTTTTTAAGTCGTCACATGTTTTTTATTTATAGTGTGTTAAATATGTCACGTTTAAGTGATTTTTTTTTTGGGGGTATACCGTTTAAGTAAATATGAATTTTTTTCGTCAATATTTATTTCCTAAATTGAATGTAATTTTTTTAGACAAGGATTTAATAAAGAGTTAAATTTTTATATATTAATTTTGTTTGTATGTTTTGTTTAATTTGTAAGATAAAATCAAATGATTTGTTTACGGGGTCTATTTTTTGGATATAAGATTTTGATGATGTATTTATATTAATATAGTGTTTTGGAAAAAAAAAATCATGTAACATGATTTTTTTTGTAGAGAATCTGTCAAAGTTAGATTTAAATATGTTATGTCAAAATCAGATTAAATGTAAAATAAAAGTTAATATATAATCTGTCAAAGACAGATTCAAAAAAATAAAAATAACATAAAATTCTCCTGTAAAAATCATATGAGTAAATTTATTTATTATTTCATATAAATATAAATTACCTATCAAAATACTATATATAAATTATTTTTCCTTGTTTATATGTTTGTTTTTCATTTTAAATACCACTCATTTAAAGGGGTCGGTACGCTGAGTAAATGGAGTTCTGAGCCATGCAGCTTTATTGGAGAGATTCAAGGACCACAATGGTAATTTCAAGGCATGCCTTAGCAATGATGTCAAGGGGATGCTGAGTCTCTACGAGGCATCATTTCACAGTTACGAAGGAGAAGAGATTCTGGATGAGGCCAAAGCCTTCACTAGCTTGCATCTTAGGAACACACTTAATAATAATAATAATAATAATAAGGAAGATAGAAGCAGTGTCTTCTTAGAACAAGTGAGTCACGCGTTGGAGCTTCCATTGCATCGTAGAATCCAAAGGCTTGAAGCCCGATGGTACATTGAGGTATATGATAAAACAAAGGATCCGAATTGTGTACTGCTTGAAGCGACCAAACTGGATTTGAACATAGTGCAGTCAACGCTCCAAAAGGATCTACAGCAAGTTTCAAGGTCAGATTTTGTTGGAATCTAACTAAGCAAGTCTTAGTACTACGCATGCTACGCATCGAAGACATATTTCATAGAGAGTAAATAATTGTACTGTATTTTTGTACAGTATACTAATAATATAGGAAAAATACAAATAAGATGACAGATTTAACGGGATAAAAATTTAAAATGGATCCACCATTTTATTTTGTTTTAATCTACGTTGCAATTATGTTGAACAAAAATATTTTATACACATCAATTTTCTATTTTCTTTCACCACAACCAAAAAGAATTATAGAAAAATGTGCTTTTCCTATTTATTTTATCATCATAAAGACACCATTGGTACTAGGTAACATGAATATGGATAAGTGTACACTATTAAAAAGGTTAGTGATTTTAAGACACTTGTTAACAAATAAAAAAAAAGTAAATATATATTTTAGTCCTTAAAATTATAGGTATGATTCACTTTGATTTTTAACATTTAAAAATTAATCTTATAATTCCTAAAATTACAAAATGTAAATCAAATTAGCTTCTGACTCCATTTTTATTATTTTTCTTTCTTGTTTTCACTAATATTCTATGGAGAAATATTTAGGTACACCAAGTGCAAGAAATAACACTATCTTTGATCTATTTATTAATTGACACATAAGTTTTGTGGGTCATTATTGTCTATCACCTCCTCTATATTTTTAATGCAATAGCTGATTTGTCAATCATTAAATAGAATAGAACAAATATTTTGTTTTACTCTCAGAGCACCTAAAAATTTCTCTAGACTAACATCATATTTGGATTTAAAAGTGTTATGATTAAATAATAGTAGATGCAAATTGTTAGAAAATACCAAATATAGTAACAATTTTATTTATATTTAAAATTTATATTATAGTTTTCAATTATACTTATCTTCAAACAATATAATTTAATTAATAAAGATCAAATAGAATATCAATTTATCACTAAGATATCAATTAATGTGATACCTAAGCAACAAATTGATAGCACAGAACCATAAATAGGGAGTCAGAGATCAATGTGACTTGCATTTTATATCTTTAGGATTAAGATGTTAATTTTTAAATTTGAAAGACTACAATAACTCAAATATATAATGTTAAGGACTAATTTGAGACTTCACTCAATACAAAATATTAACTTTTGTATTCAATAATAAGTTTTATCAGTTTTCAATATAGCAAATATAATGCATTAAATAGTTTAAAAAGTTACTATTTTTTATTCCGTAGGAAAAACCCTTATTGTAAAATTTTTCTTATTTTTATTTTTTAATGTCCTGTTTTAATACTCTTATTTAGTGTTTGAATGTTTAGAATAGAAAATATAAGGCATTATAGAAAAAAAAAAATAACGTAATTTCATTTTCAAGATTATGTGCAAACACATGTGTTGACTTGATTCCAATTTTATTGTAATGTAATGACGAAGCTGGTGGAAAGGCATGGGACTAACTGCAAAGTTAAGCTTCAGCCGAGACAGGCTAATGGAGTGTTTCTTTGGGACCGTGGGCATGGCCTTCGAGCCTCGGTTCAGTGATGTCCGCAAAGGTTTAACCAAAGTTACTTGTCTAATAACTACAATTGATGACATCTATGATATTTATGGCACCTTCGATGAACTAGAGCTTTTCACCGCCGCTGTTGATAGGTATTTTCTTTGTTCATTTAGTAAATAGCTGATTGCAATATTTTATTAATTAATATATAAGTTTAATTTCTATATACTGTCATTGTTACTGACATCTAATTAGGTGTTGCCACATAAGCAAAATTGTAGTGTATAATTTTATGCAAAAGTGCTTACAAATTAAACTCTTAATTATGTGTTGATCAGTACTCTCTTATTAGAGGGCATATATATCAAGGTGAATGAGTGCAATACTTTAATTTCTTGCAAGGTGTTGTGGATGTTTATACAAAGGATATGAGTGCGTCCTTGTATATGTTAGATCCCTTGTTGTTAATGGGAAAATATATATATATTCTTAATTAGTGAACTATTTAATTAAATACTGGTGTTTCTTTCAGTTGGGATATCAAAGCAATTCAAATTCTTCCAGAGTACATGAAGATCTGCTTCTTAGCTCTCTACAACACAAAAAACGAATTCGCTTATGACACACTTAAAGAGCAAGGACATGATATTCTTCCCTACCTCACCAAAGCAGTATGCACTTGACACAAAACTCATACATTTATTACAATGTATTCGACTTCAATTATAGCAATTAGATAATTTCATTAGCCATATGTTAACTCCAAACTTTTTTTTTTTATGGGGGATTTTCTTCAATGCAATATAATTATAGTGGTCAGATCTGCTGAAAGCATTCCTACAAGAAGCCAAATGGTGCCGACACAAGCATGTGCCTACATTTGAAGAATACCTCAACAATGGGTGGTTGTCAGTGTCCGGTGCAGTTGTACTGATCCATGCATATTTCTTGTTGAATCACGACATCACAATGGAGGCACTGGATGCCTTGCACAATTACCATGATCTGTTGCGCATGCCATCCATTATTTTTCGACTTTGCAATGATTTGGGCACTTCCACGGTAATTTGGCTGAACTTATTTATGTAAATATATAACCATGCGCCCCGCCATTTTTCATTACAACATTACATGCAATTATGCTACAAATTAAACATGTCAAATTATGGTTTAGAACATTTAAACTATATTTTAATTCATTTTAACATATTTAACAAAATCACAGTTTCAGTTATATTTTGACATAATTTTTATCTCAAATCATAGTTAATTTGAATAAAAAGATTCATTTTGACCCTAAAATTATATATGTATTTCACTTTAATCATTATGATAATCCCTAAAATTATATATGTATTTCACTTTAATCATTATGATAATTGAAAAAAATATCAATTCACTCCCCGAATTTCATTCAAGTTTGTCCCTATAGTAAATCCGATGAGAACTAACTTGCATGATCAAATTGAAATGACTAATTTGAATTATTTTTGTAATTTCACATATTATATTGATATTTTTTAATTTCAATATCCTACTTCCTTCCTTTTAGAATATCTGCCCACTTTCAGATAAAGTCATATTTCAAAATATCTGTTGATTTCATATTCCAATAAAATAGATTTTTTTTATTTCAATAATATTCCTGGATAATTAATAACTATTAGTATAACATTTTATTTTCAATAATTTCATATGCTCACAATTAATGACCATTAAGGTATATTAATCCATACATCATGATTTTATATAGAAATATTCTATTAACATATTATTTATCACCTTTTTTAACATTTATATTTGTCTAAATTTAACATATATTTTGCTAGAGAGGGAGTAAGATAAAGCACATATAAAATTTTAAAGATCAAAATAAACTTTTACTCCTCAATTATATGTTAAATTAAATAATAATTTACGAATTATAAACCAAACACAGGCATATCGATTATATTGTGATTTTGCAGGCCGAGTTACGAAGAGGTGAAACAGCGAGCTCGATTATGTGCTACATGCATGAAGAAGGTGTTAGTGAGGAGGATGCTAACAAACACATCCATGGTTTGGTTGATGACACTTGGAAGAAGATGAACAAAGTTCGAGTCACCCATTGCGCTTTCCCAAAACCTTTCGTAGAGACAGCAATTAACCTTGCTAGAATTTCTCAGTGCAGTTATCAGTACGGAGATGGGCATGGGGCCCCGGACAGCACAGCGACGAATCGAATTCGGTCTTTGATAATTGAGCCCATTAATTGCACTGATTAGGGTCAGACAGAAAGAAGCATCTTGAATTGCACGAACATAGATGATCAGAATATTTGTGAAAAATTGTTTGCTCTAAAATGATTCGGGATGATGATGAAAAATCATCCATAGGGAGAAGTTTGGATAATTTATTATAATGACCTAGTTTCAGCTTTAAATATTTGTGTTTAGATATGTTAATTTATAAATATATTTAAAAAAATAAAAAAGATATTTAATTTAAAACGAAAGGTACTTGAGATAATATTGATTTTACCATATAGTAACTACAAACTTTGCAGCTGGCTCTCTTAATTTAATTAAAAGTTTCAACTAAATCATTATATTGGTGTATGTGTGTGTAATGTAGAATTTTCGACTGGCCACTATTGAGATGGCGTAGTAATACATGCAAATTCAGAAAATTATGAGAAATTAACGTGCAGGTAGTTGAACTTTCAACCGTCATAGGCTGCGAACAAAACGGTTAGGCGTGGAAAGAGTTACAAAATTTTATACACATGATGCCTGAACACGAATTCCAGCAGCAGTGTAGTAACTTTGTTCCTAAACTGGTTTCACATTGCATATGCATAAATTCTATGATTTCCCAGGAAATTGTCTTAGCTTTCAAATTGCACCAATTTCATCATAACAAAAATGCTATTTTGACACCTAAAAGTGAGTATTTATTGGGACATCATTACATCTAATGGTTATTAAGTGTATGTCCTAATAAACACCTACTTTTTAGGTGTTTGAATAGCATAACCCTCATCATAAATGGGTGAGTGTAGAGAGAGTACAACACCTCACTGCAAAGGCTGTACGGAATAGAAACTTAAAGATTTTGCGGTAACTTCATCTTTAAACTGTGATTACGTGGATGCACTAAAAAAATCTGAAATTTCATGTGATGATAGATCTTTGTCTAAGCTTTCAAAAGTCGCAAACCTCATGATAAACGGAAAAGAATAGAGTAAGTTTTAAATGAAAACGCAGCAACTGCCTAAACCAGAATTTTAGCAATATTGTGACAAAGTTCTACAGGAACTTGAGACAGCATAAGTGCTCTGAGCATTGTGAACTTTCTGAACTTTATGCATCAGCTCTGAAATGCTTCTAATTTCAACTCAAGAGGATGTCTAAACAACAATTATAACATATAGTATGTCTACATGGTTGTGCATCACTTATGATATATGTATCTATCTAGTTTTATTCCAAAACCCATGACTCACCTACTCTTATGGCATTCCCCTCATAATATGACAGCAAAATTTATCACACAAGTAACATTTAGATAAAAGCCACATTCAAGCAATGTCCAAGATGAAACATAGTCACTCAATTTACCACATACATACCAAGAAGGAACTAAGTAGTGATTTATAATCATTAGCCATCATCAAATCTTCTATTCATAAAAGGTGACTACAGAAAGCCGTGTCATGCATGCCTTATTAGGGCTATTGACATCAAAGTGCCAAGGATGACATATTTACATATTCATATACTCCTATAGAGTTATGGAAAAGCAATATACAATGCAGCACCAATACACCAAGGCTATCCAAAAACTAGAGATGCATCTAACATGAGGATTGCAAGGTGCTATATGTCCTATAGTTCAGAGCTAGCTAAATCAAGCCCTGTGAAGTGATCGCATCAATTTTTATTATTACTGGTATTTATATGCCCAATTCTGCGATATACACCCACTCATAAACTACCTCGCACATTATATTACAGCTTGGCATCTTTATGGATTTAAAAACAATGTGGAAAGAAGTGAGATAAAATTCTCAGTAGAAATACAAAGTAATAATTGAATTTTTCTAAAGCACATATTATTTTCAACTGTAACTTGGAAATCCTTATCCTTTCCATACTTATAGATTCATAAAACATTTGAAATGAAACATAATCTAGTCTCTAATTAAAATTCTCATCCTCTTCTCTTCAAATTTCTATTTCTATTTGTGAGCTCACATACAGGCAAAAGTGTCCCTGACAATTGTCTTTTCTTACTCTGTGACCATATTGGCGGTCCTCTTTGAGATTAAAAGTTTTCTCTTATCTCTTAGAGATCATATTTTCTCAAATCTTGGTTACCAACATAAAGGCATTAAAATGGTAAAATGCATTTTATCCCGTTAGACTTTTGGTTATATGCAATTTATAAATGACTTTTCAAAACATACATCGCAGCACCCTAAATTTTTCAAACAGCACAAAACAACCCTTTTGGTAAGGTGACATTCATTTTTATTGTTAAATAGTCATATGCATGTTATGTGCATAATTAAATAAATAATAAAACCCTTCATTTTAATTAAAGTTCCTAACCCTCAACTTTCCTCCACTTAGAAATGGACAAAAATTTCCTTTTATTACAATTAAACTCTAGCATCTAAAGAGTATTTTTGTCCATTTTTTAGTGGGTGAGAGCTTAAAGTTGGAAAATTTAATTAAAAAGAATTATATTTTTGTCTATTTAATCGTCCATGTGATATGCACATGACTATTAATGGTGAAAATAGATATCGACTTAACTGAAAGAGGGTGTCTTAATTTACATTATTTAGAAAGTCCAAGTGTTGTAATACACTTTTTGAAAAGTTCTAGTATAAACTACACATTATCTAAATTTCAAGGGAGCATTTCACCGTAAACAATTTACAAAAGGAACATATGAAATAGTCCATTGAGATGTCTCAAAATAGCTTATCAAGAATACGTATCAATGACTGCAGTACATTCTTTTGTCAAACACATACAATGCATACTTGAAAACTAAACACAAATGGAAAATTTTCATAAAACAGGGACCAGCACTTTTTCAACTTTTATAAGCCTAATACATAGAAGCTTCTTTCCTCTGCCCCACGGTTTGCCTCTCAACATTTCACAATTGTAAATAAAAGATTTTTGAGTCCCAATGCACTTACGATTCCAAAACGAAGAGTAATCCAACGACTTACATGTACACCTGAGTTAAAATTTCCTGTCCTCAATACCCACGTGAAGACCAATTGCACGACAAATCTTGAGTGAATTATTTTAAGGATGATACCACATTTCTACTTCCTGTGAGGTGACTTTCGAATCTTTACAGAGAAAATATACTCAAGCGTCATTCTTAATTCAGGCATGTCTAAGAAATTAAACTGCCACCAAAATTCAAACATGATTCTCAGCAATAACGTATAAGAAGAGACTCATGAAAATCCAGGTTTGAAGGTTTAGAATCAAATTCTGATTTGGTCGTCAAGTGAGAACCCTAAAACTCAAGTGTCTAGAAAAATTTTTGGTTGAAAATGAAGAACTCCATTTTTTAAAATCAGGGGAAAGATTCTTTTATTTTCTTACCCGAGGAGTTATGTGCTTGTTCTTCCCTAGCAACCTGTGCAGGTTCCTTCTACCTTATCTGCGTGTGTGTAAAATATTTATTTTCTTCTTTTAAATGAAGTGAATAGGTTAGGTGAATAATCCCATCTTCTATTTTGTTACAACAACGTAACTCTTTAGTAAGGTGCAGCTTTGGTTACCAGCTGTAGAGTAGATCGACGAGCTCCTCAATGGTGTTGGATAGTTCCTGCCTCCTTGATCCACTCCAAGATCACCGCCAGCATGCCCCATTGTGCCGAGTGAGCGGTACCTACAAGGACTTTGATGCCTAAACCAGTCGCAGTGCTTGGTGATGATATGGGTTGGATGGAAATACGTACCTGTGAATGACAACCTCCTTCCCTATTTATGTTCATAGGTATTTGCTCTAAATGAAAACCCTCATACTGGGTCAGCAACCGCGATTTGTGGAAACCGTTACGTGAGTCAGGTCAGCACATTCTGTAAGATTCTTGGTAGGCTGGAATTTCCACGCACTCTTGGAGCTAGATCCGTCTTATGATTGTCGAAGTATTTCTTGAAGCCTTCCGACTTTCCTTTTCAATTCTAGCTCTTTAATATGGGCTTCCTCTTGGACCTTGAGATTCAGATAAACTCTTTTCTTCTTTTTCGCTCACATTTCAGCTTCTATGAACGAGAACACGCTGGCATTGGGTTCTCCGATTTCAACTGGGATCTTGGCCTCGGATCCATTCACAAACCAGAATGGCGTTGCTTTTGTGACGGATTAAGGTGTTGTTTGGTAGGCCCACAGAACGCTGCCTAGCTCATCCACCCATGCCCCTTTTGCCCAGTCCACCCTTTTCTTCAAGAGGAAATTACACTAAATTCCCTGAGATTCAGAGAATTTACATTGACCTCCCCTTTAGTTGGTCACCTTGTAATGACCTCTTTTTTTTGTCAAATGTACCTTAAAACCTTTACTAATATACGTCTCTTGTCCAAAATACCCTCAAACCCCCAGAGCTGTATGTCCCTTCTGTCAAATGCTAACCTCACTACTACCACTCAAGAAACCCAAACCTACCTACCCACCCTAGTTTCAATGGTGAGACCTGCGGCCTCCTCCACTTCCAGCGGCGGTGCTGGACACGACCTCCGCTAGGCTGCGCGGGAGGGTGGATCTGACATGAGGAAGAAAATGGGTGGTGAAGGCTGAGATGGCGGTGCGGAGGGAGCTTCGGATCTGGCGACGTGATGAAGAAAGGAAGGGGCGCTAGCGGTTTCTGCGCGCTGGTGGCACGGCACGAGCGGCGGAGAGAGAGAAGAGGGTGACTCCGAGACTTTTTGCACGGGGGCCGCGAAGAGATGAGGGGAGAGGCGCGGTGGTGCTGGTGTAGGTGATGATGGTGGTGGTGGTTGGAAGAGGCCGCGGTGGTTGTGGCCGTGATGATGATGATGATGGTTGGAAGATGCTTGTCTATGCTGCTTTTGCCATAGGAAGTTCCTGCTGCGTCCTTGCCAGAGCAATGCTTCTTGTAACAGCTGGTTTGAAGACAGCTACTGTACTCTTCAATAACTTGCACTTCGGCATTTTCCTTGCTCCAATGTCATCTTTTGATGCAAACTCAAGTGGAAGAATACTGAATAGAGTATGTAGAACTGTTGATATTTTGTAATCCCCCCTCTTCTTTTTAGAATTTAGAGAGAGAATTATTGATTAGTCTATCTTTCGACTTTCGTTTCATTGTCCATTTAATTTGACAATTCCTCTTATCCTGTTTGTTCTATGTTTTTAATGTTCTGGCCATGTGTTCCTGGGCAGGCTTCAACAGACCAAAGTGTGAAATCATAGAAAACAAGGTCAGGTTTGAGTTTGAGAGATGTGTTTCTATGTCACCATGAGTTAGATCCATGGCTGTCATGATGAGTGGATGCAAAGGGTAGGGCACATCTGAGGTGGTTTCAGCATGAGGTGGGAGGCCATCAGCATGGGGGACAGTGATTTAAACAAAAGTGATGAGATTTGAGTGGAGATTAAAAGGGACTAACTTGCCTTGTGTACTTTTGGTGTAAAGAATTTGATTTTGTGGCCTCTTTTGGCTAATTTGTTGCCGGTGGAGAAATGCGGTTTGGTGGCCAAGGGCAAACAATGGGTACATGGCTATGTGCAAAGAATGTGACTCCATGGAAAACAAAGGAAAAAAATGAAAATGAAAAAAATGAAAGAGGAGGCTAATTGAACCAAAAGAAGAGATTACCATGATGATGATATATGTGTTGCTAATTATGGAAGCGAGAGTAAAGGAGATCCTTTGGTTATTCTGGTGTGAGGGGTGAGTTGGAGAGTCTGCATTTAATATACACGCATGTAGCATGTAACTGATTAATGCGTTACTGTGGCGGGAAGACTGGAGGGTGGAGCTCGTGCCCTCCTCATGCCACTCACCAGTTTATGACGAAACGAGGGGTGATAAGGGTGTTTAAGTCTTTTACATGTTAAAATCTTTTAGCTAATTACAACTCTGCCATTAAAAATCATGTGCATGGCATATGATGTAACTCTTGTTTACAAAGTTAAAGGAATGTTAACTTCAGGGTGGTTGGTACAAAAGTTAATAAAGTTCACTGAGGCCATTGAAAGATTTGCAAAATAAAGGGTGGTACGTGTAATTTTGTTGAACTTCTGGGAGATAAGTGTGATTTTCTCTTTTTTCAATCAGTGCAAGATAACTTTGTTAGTTGCCTCGATTATTCCAGTTAGCTTGGGGGTGTTCCTGTGATGCTTTAAATCTACATGTTCTGGTTAAGTCTAACAAAGTTTTTAAGTACCTTGAAACCCTTGGTTTTCTAAAATCAACAAAGTTGCTAGAACCTGCATTTTTTTTTGTTTTGGTGCAAACAAGCTCGCTATAGCAAGTAAGAGAGTTAGGTAGGCTCACTCCAGCAAGCGAAAAGGTTAAGTTGGCTTGCTGCAACTTGGTAGCAAATAAAATAATGATGACAAATTGACATGAGTAGAAATATCCATTATTTTTTTTTTTAAAAAAAAGTCATATATTAAATTTGAAGATTGAAATAATTGATACCGAGATTGAGATTTAATATAAGAGATAAACATATAAAATATAATTAGTTTATGTGGTAATTATTTGAAATCATTTAGTGAAATCCGAGAGAGAGAGATATTTAAGAATTAAATTAAAATAAAAAATATAATTAATGAAGGGGCTGAAATTTTTAGGTAGGAAAATAAAAAAAATGGAATTGAAACCCACTTTTATATATATATAATGATAAGATTACCAGTCATAATTTTATGGATTAAATTTGATACAATGATAGTATTATAAAAAGAATTTATACAGTCATCCAATCATATAATGTCATATCAAAAAATATAATTAACTTTTATTTTTACTATTTAAAAACTCATACAAAAAGATAAATTTAATTGAATAATAGTATAAAATTCTTTTACACTTTTGAGTATATTAAAATTAAACCCTAAATTTATTGTCCATAAATAATTGCCATTAAAACTAACTTTTGGGTACTGTTCATCTACAAAAGTCGAATATACGAACTTATTTAAAAGGAGCATGTGTTGAAATGGTTAAACTAATCAGCTGATTGTGATTCAGTTCCGTTCGCTGACATTATCATTTTGTATATCAAATACGCCGCAGGTATAATTTTTAAGAAGATAGGATACGTTTCAACGAAGAAAACTTTTCATTTATGGTAATTATCCTATGTATTGCGAGTATCATGTAAAACGTGATGTGATTAATTAATAATTTAACCAATCCATTCAAACTAAACATCAAGATTTTGCCTAGTTTGGTCAGACTCAGACGCGCACCTGTACAATATCAATTAAATATTATATTGTTCCACTTGAAAAATAATTTATATACGGTATTTGTATACGTGAGTTACACTAATATGATAAAATTGGTAAATTTACTTGTATATAGTGTTTTAGAATCCGTCAATTATAAAAAATATTATTTTTATGGATTCTGAGTCTAACTTTGGCGGATTCAATAAAATAATATTTTTTACACTAAATTCGATACAAATTCAGTACATAAATATTTTTTATCAATCCGCTCATGGATTTCAAATATTGAATCCGTCTTACGTGATTCTATATCGCAAAACACCATATTGTATAAATTTTTTTCAAAATATCATATCAATGTAAATACACTACTCAAAAATCATATAAAAAAAAAAAACCCTCCTCGTAACTTCAGATTTACTCATGACCTTTCTTAAATAAATAAAGTTAGTTCACAACGGTCTGGCGACTTAATTTTAACTAATTATTATTCGATCATTCTGACCCGTGTTCTTGTCACGGGGTAATTCTTGACTAAAATAGCATCCACGAATCTTTCGCATAAATTAATGCGGTCAGGCCACGATCACAAACGGGCATATACATACCCGTTTGCTTTTCCTTGTCTCACCATGTCCGTCTGCATCAAATCAACAACTAATAGTTTCACTATATATGTGCAGACCTACCGTCCTTTTGTCTTTTCCTAAATCGCATCAGCAATTTGAAACTTTAAAATTATCCATAACAATTTCAGATTATTTTTTCTTTATAAAACTTTTCATATATATAGATAGTAATTGAATGAAATATCTATATAAATTTTTAATATTAATAATATATCAAAATTAAAATTTTGTATTTTTTTTAAACCAAGACTTTTTTAATTTTTTTAACCAGAGTCACTGGTATCTTTATTTTAACACACACCCTTTTTTCCATTTGTCCCGTGTTGCCCGGGGATTCGCTTTACATCCCTTTTTCCGTTTGTCGTATGTTACCCGCAGATTCCCTTTGTCTCATGTTCGCTTAAACTAATTTTTCTCAACGAAGGCAATTAGCCTTAACAATACTGCTTTACTCGTTCATGATAAGTATTTTTGTACATATGATTTTTCTAATGAGTGTCCTTGAAACACTTGTTAACGAATCAAAAAAGAAAAGATTAGTATGGGAAAGAGGAAATTTTGTGTTTTTTAAAGTAGGGCATCCAAAAAATAGTCTTGAAACATGTCCTTTTTAACATCCTTAAACAATGCCTAACTGAGGGTTAGCACAAATGAAAAGGAGCATGTTTGTATCCCACAAAAATGTGAGTTCAATTCTTGTTGTTGTCGTGAGGACTCATTTGACAGGAGATATAATAATTTCCTTGTAAGTACTCATAGAGCCTTGGGACTATGCCCTAACTTGGAGGGATGACTAGTGTCGAACTCACCTAAACTTATTATTATAAAGAAAATCTTAAATAATGTCATAAAGTTACTTGTTAGCAAAACCCTTATATATATATATATATATATATATATATCTTTTACTTTGGAAATTATCGCCATAAGGGGATGATCCAAATCAGTTCATCAAGAGAGGCCAATAATTAATAGTTAATTTCACATTAAAAGTATATATCTTGTTAATTTTTATTCTTATTTAAAAATTATATAAAATCATCAAATATAAAAGAAATATATAAGTATTTTACAATTGAAATTTAAGAAAAACATACACATTTACATAACATATTATCTTCTATAATATTTAAATATTTAGTTAATAAAAATTAACCACACAAAAAAATTTTTTGGGGGGGGGGATTATAAAATATAAACAATTTATAAAAGAAAATGAAAATTTTAGGGGAGCATTGCCCCCTCGCGCACCATACACTATCATGTGCCCCTAATCGAAATGAGATTTGAACTTAGAATTTTAAGTATACTATTTAAATTCCTCACTACTAAATTAATCCTAATGACTTATAAAGAAATAGCAATAATATATTATTAGAAATAAATTACAAGAAACAATGTTAAGAGTTTCACTTTGTGATCATTCAATTATATATATGCTTCAATTTGTTAGACTTTTAAAGTAATGGATGATTAAGCCAAACTTTTTTCATGTAATAATATATTATTGAATGTTTCTATAAATTTTCTTACCCTGATAGTTTATGTAAATTAAATGTCAACAAATATAGTGGTGCATTTGCCTATAAGACTAAAATCCTAACTTAATCCCTTAGATTTATAGTGGGGGACAAATTTATTCTTCAAATTTGAAAAATCCTATATTAGTTCCTCAAATTTCACAAATTGGGACAAATTAGTCTATCTATAAAATTGTCATATGAGCTGTGTCCTATTAACTTACTTGTGTGTACTGTTAACTTGTTTATACGTACTGTTTATTTTCATGTTGTGTCCTAACGTGCCTCACTCCTCTAAGCGAAGCCATTTAGGCATTTTTCTTCATCTTCTCTCTCACCATAGCATTTTGTTCAGAAAAAAAAATTGACTTCAAATTATCATTTGTTCTACATAGAATAGAAGAGTGAGGCAACTTAGTACCCACCATAAAAATTAATAATACATATAAATAAGTTAACAGAACATATGGATATTTTTGTTAACAATTCATATGATAATTTGATGGAAATATTAACTTATCCTTATTTATAAAATATGATAAACTAATTTATCCTACTATAAATCTAAATAATTGAATTAGAAATTTAGTCCTATACTATAATTGTACACCAGTGTCCAAAAAAAAAAAATCATCACTGTTGATAACTGTCAGCGTTCTTTTTTAATGTTACTGAAGGCGATATCTATGGTGAATCATGACCTCATATTAAATTATTTTTATCTTTCAATTTGAACAGCACTTTACCGAGTGGAAAATAGGAACACAAATAAAACGTGAACTAATAATTATTTTACACCCTATACTATACTTGCAAACCAGTCTACAAAGTGCCGCCTTCCTTTTTTTTATGCTATTGAAAGCGATATCTATGGTCGATCATGACCTGAGATTAAATTATTTCCATCTCCCAATTCTAACAGGACTTTACCGTGTGAAATATATGAACACAAATAAAACGTGAAATAATTACTATATTACGCACTCGCCAGCTATATATGTATAAATACGACCGATCACCCAACATCACATGCAAGGTTCACTTCACAGGCAGCCCAACATTCACCACAGAAAATGGCAGTAGCCAATCCCATGTTGCTCAATTCGTCCTTCACTTCAATCATTAAACTTGGCAGAAATTCAAAACCCGACGGGCCTAAGATTCTTATGCATAGAAGTAATGGTTCCCCCATCCTATGCTCGGCAAACACAACCGTTTCTCCAAGAAAATCAGCCAATTACCAGCCCAATCTCTGGAACTACGAATTTTTGCAGTCCTTAAAGCATGATTATGCGGTGATTAATTCATCTTGTGCATATGTAGATATATGTGTCTTAGACATCTATTGGGTTTGGTTGGTTTCTTTTTTCATTTTGTCATTCTCCGATATCCCTATAAAATTCAACAGTTACTTGTGGTTAAGAACGAAACACGTACTTGTTATTCAGAATTTTGTACTCTCTCTTAGTTTTACTATTTTTCCACAGAATCGTAAAACTAGAAAATACAGAAAGTTAAAGCAGAAAATGAAAATGGAACCCGAATACGCACTTATTTAGTAGCATGTGCCATGTCAATTATACTCACAACATGAATTGCTCTTTGTATGTATAGGATGTGAGGTATGAGGACAGGGCCAAGAAGCTACAAGAGGAAGTTAGGAGAATGATCGAGCATGACAATGGAGAGATACGGGCAACACTGGAGCTGATTGATCATGTGAAACGTTTGGGCCTCGGCTACCACTTTGAGAAGGAGATAGGAGAAGCCCTTGATAGGTTTCTCTCGTTGGAAAGATCTTGTGGCACGTTTGTTCGCAGAAGTCTGCATGAGGTTGCTTTAAGCTTCCGGCTCCTCAGAGAATATGGCTATGTTGTCTCACCAGGTATTTAGCACTATTTAGACTAGAGAAATACTTAGGTGTCGCGAGAAGAAATGGTACCGTGCACAGTGGCAAGTGTGGTGCATGTATTTTATGATATGTGAAGGTTACATCAGATCACTAGTGGTTTGAAAATTCTTTAGTTATACTTTTAAAAGGTTGTTAAATATGTTTCAGAAGTGTTTAAATTTTATCAGCTGCATGATACTTCAAAAACTTCATTTAATTTTAGAATCACACAAATTAAATTTGATCATTTTCATTTAATCACATTTTTTAATTTTAGGAATGACTAAATCTTATCTGTTAGATACTCTGAAAAAAATTCCATCTAATTTTCAAGAGAGCATGCAAACAAAATTTAATCACTTTTTTGTGATGTATTTTATCATATTTCTAAAGTTAGCCTGAAACAGATAAATGTGCACCGCAAAAATTTGATATATGGATCCATCTACTCACTTTCACTGAAACAGTACAAACTGCATCATGCACCATATAGTTTATAATAACAATTGGTATAACGCTGACAATGTTATTTTGTTTTCTAGTTCATTAATACCAACTCTCAATAAAAGATAAAATAAATTTACGAGTGATATTATAACTTTGTTCTGCATCTAATGGGGTGCATAAAAAAGAAGCGCCCACTATTTGTATACATGGCTAGAAGGTTCGCATCTGATGTTATCCTCTGGTGGGACCATTTAATATATATTCTAAAGAAAAATATTTTCCACGATTAACAATTTTTTTTAATCTTTTTCATAGAGTAAGATTGGTCACATACAAATTAAACGAAGTCATTTATCTCATCATAATAAATTATCTAAAAGAAAATCGATTTTCATATATAATTTTCCATACTTTCCAAAAAAAATAATCAAAAATTATTTTTCTCGATTTATTATTGAAAAGATAATATAATAATTATGCAATAAAAAATAATGGGTAAATATTATTTTCATGAGCTTCAGCCGTAGAGGGTGAAATTAACTTTGAATTCATTCATTATTTCATCTCTTATGATCATGCAGATGTGTTCGAGAGCTTCAAGGATAACAATGGTAATTTCAAGACAAGCCTTAGCAAAGATGTGAAAGGAATGCTGAGTCTGTATGAGGCATCATTTCTCGGTTATGAAGGAGAACATATTCTGGATGAGGCCAAGGCCTTTACTTGCTTCCATCTAAGGAGCATACTCAATGAAGATAGAAGTAGAAGCAGTGTCTTAGTAGAACAAGTGAGTCATGCATTGGAGCTTCCATTGCATCGTAGAATCCAAAGGCTTGAAGCAAGATGGTATATTGAAGTATATGGTAAAACAAAGGACGCAAATCGGGTACTACTTGAAGCGGCCAAGCTCGATTTCAACGTTGTGCAGTCAACACTGCAGGAAGACCTCCAAGAAATGTCAAGGTAAACAATTAGTTTATTTTGGAAATTTGAGTATTTTATGAAGTTAACAAGTCTTCTCACTATCACAAAAAAAAAAAAAAAAAAAATTAACAAGTCTTTTGTCTTCAAAGTTCAGACTGCTATTGCTTTGTCTTGTCAGTCACCACGAAAGTAGTTTGCTTCTAGTAATTAATCAATATAGTATGCATCAAGATCTTTTTTTATATTGATAACCCTAAAAGCAGCTTCAACTTAAAGTTTAATTTTAGTTAATCTTAATGAAAAAGTAATAATTTTTTATGATTGAGTTTTATGTGTAGTTTTACACAAATAAGATGTAAATCTTCCATGATTGGAGGATAAAAATGGAATGAAAAATGATATATTTTATCCTCTAACTAAAATAGCCTTATAGTTAAATGAAAAAAAAATTATAAGTAGTCGAAATTAGCTGAAACTTGCTGGTATAACTTGTACTTTTAGGGGTTTTTTTTTTGCATATGAGATTTGGGCGATGTATTTATATCAATATAGTGTTTTGAGAAAAAATCATATAATATAGTGTTTTCAGTATAGAATCCATCAAATACAGATTTAACACTGAAACCGCCAAAGGCAGATTCAATGTAAAACAAAAATAACACAAAATTCATATAAAATCTATTTGTGGCAGATTCTATAAATATCATATACAAATAAATTTTTCAGTCATCTCATGTCAATATAAATTACCTATCAAAATACTATACATAAATTATTTTTACGTGTTTTTTAAAGTGGGGTAAAAATAATAATACTCACGTTTGACAATGGACGATGAAGTATGAGGAATGACTCAAGAATAAATAGTATTATATGTATTTATGGAATGTAAAATAACATATCAACTCATATTAAATTTATTATTAGACGAGATGTTGATCCAGTAGGATTTCAATACAATTTAACTGTAGATGAGGTCCATTACAAGAAAGCCGTGTACAATCCGGTTTCTTCTCACATGGAAATGCCGAGTATGTGTTGCTATGTTGAAAGGTCATTGGGCGCCATAGTGGGACTTGCCCACCTATTGAAATTTAAAGGCGGATATTCTTCCTTCAATATATTATTAAGATAAGATATTATAAAAGGAAAAAATAAAAATGTCATCTCTAGAAAAAGATTAGATGATAGACTGAAGTACATGAATGATATATATATTTTTTAACAAATCATCTCATACTAGTTAATGCCTCCTTTGAAAACTTATTTTTAATTTAACCCGTGTATTTTAAAAACAAACTTCAATTCCTTTTACAAATACGATAGGCGGTTTATCATTTTTTTTCCAGCGATTTATTATTAGAACAATTCATACTAATTATTTTCCTGAATAATTTTATCACAACTTGGGTTTAATTAAATTGTTACATGCTAATGAAGGTGGTGGAAGCAAATGGGACTAGCCTCAGAATTAAGCTTCAGCCGAGACAGGCTAATGGAGTGTTTCTTTTGGACGGTGGGAATGGTGTTCGAGCCGCAGTTCAGTGATCTCCGCAAAGGTTTAACCAAAGTGACTTCCCTAATAACTACTATCGATGATGTCTATGATGTCTTTGGTACCTTGGATGAACTAGAGCTTTTCACCGCAGCTGTTGAAAGGTTTTTTTTTTTCGTTTTTTTTTTGGTTCATTAATTGGTTTCTAAATTGTATTATACCCTTCATCATATAGTTGAAGACTCATTAATTAAGAACGTTAGTAAATATATTACTGGTGAAGTTGTTAATTAGTGCACTAATTTATGAAAACTTGTTTCTTTCAGTTGGGATATTCGAGCAGTTGAAGCTCTTCCACATTACATGAAGATATGCTTCCTAGCACTCTACAACACCGTAAACGACTTAGCTTATGACGCCCTCAAAAGACAAGGACAAGACATCCTTCCCTACCTCACCAATGCAGTATGTGGTGGCTCACCTCTATTTCAATTAGCTAGAACATGAATTAAATTATTCTATTATTAGTATTAATCCTAAACTAATTGTGTCTTCTTTTTGGGGTTTTTTCAATTCGATTATAGTGGTCAGACATGTTGAAAGCATTCTTACAAGAAGCAAAGTGGAGCCGTGACAAACATGTGCCGAAGTTTGAGGAGTACGTCAACAATGCGTGGGTGTCAGTGTCCGGTGTAGTGATACTAACACACACTTACTTCTTGTTGAATCACAACATCACCAAAGAGGCACTTGATTCCGTGCAAAATCACCATAACATGTTGAATAGGCCATCCATGATTTTCCGACTCTGCAACGATTTGGGTACATCAAAGGTAATTTGGGTAAATTTATATATAACCATGTGTAAAGCCTTTCCTTTTGATAAGGTTTTAATTGTATTATTTTATTGGATCCATGTTAGGATCTACATTTTTTTCCCCAATCAATGGTAAAAATCCACATATGAAAATTTTCATGTGAAATGATCCATTCCCCGTCTTTTTCCATCACAATTAACAATACCATTCTTCATATGCTATAAATTAATTAGAAATTTGAATTATAAGGTATAGTTGAGACTGGAGAGGATCTAATTTTTTGATTGGTCTTGTATTGTAAAATTGTAGACTGAGCTAGAAAGAGGTGAAGCAGCGAGCTCGATTCTGTGCTACATGCGTGAAAATGGTGCTAGTGAGGAGGATGCTTTCAGACACATCCATAGTTTGCTAGACGTAACTTGGAAGAGGATGAACAAGGATAGGACCAATTCTCCTTTTTCAAGACATTTCATACAAACAGCAATCAACCTTGGTAGAATTTCTCAGTGCACATACCAATATGGAGATGCGCATGGAGCCCCGGATAGCGCAGCAAAGAATCGAATTCGTTCTTTGATAATTGAACCCATAGCTCTTTGATATAATCTATATACATGTAATATGCTGTGGGTCCAAATTGAACCCATGGCCTTTTTATATAATCTTTGTATATGTAACATGTATGATGTGGGCCCAAATAGCACAACTATGAGTTAGAATTAGTTAATAGAAAATAGTATAAATAGGGGCATTAGCAAGTGTAATTGGCAACTATTATGTGAATTATGATTTCCCTCTCTTAAGTATTCTCTCTTCTCCCTCTCTAGAATTCCCTCTCATCCCTCTATTATCTTATTATTCTCCAATTCCCAATTTCTATCTTGTTTCAATGATGCTTTCATTGATAGTTGAACTCAAGCAAACAAGTTTCTAGATCTAAGCTATAGCAGTGACGCTTTGAATAGTGATGCTTTCATTATGTATGTTTTGAAAAGTCAAAGTATAAATTGCACATGACTTAAAGTTCATGAGGTAAAATGTATTTTACCCCAAATCCAATATGGTTGTTAATTAATTATACTGATAATGTGTACAAAAAATTATCGTCTTTGAAAAGGTTATATGAGAGAAGACTTCAGATTTGCTCTCCCAAGACTTTTGGGCAATGTTAAGAAAACTAGACCTGATCGGGTCGGTGACCAGTTGAACCGGAACTCCGTTTGTCCAGTTCGGGTTGAACCTTTAAACTGCCCAAAATCAAACCAGATTTGAACCACTGTGAACTACTAGGGAACCGGTAAACTGGGCAAACTGGCCCGGTCCGTGCGGTTCAACGGTTCTCTTAGAAAAACAAAAGGGACGCCAAATCGGAGTCATTTTTCTTTAAAAAAAAAAAAAAGGAACATTTGGGCGACTCTCTTTTGTTCAGTCTCGGGTTCTTTTGTGCCAGCCAAAGCCAAACCTAGCTCTTCCATTTCAAGCTTTAGCAGAGAGAAGTAGAGGGACCAGCCATTGCCTCCCGCTTCCACGCCGTTGCCGTCGCGATGCTGTTTTGCATCCGCCTCGATCTGCTTTTGCTCGATCTGTAGTCGCGGTGTTGCTTTGCATCTGTCTCAATCTGGTGTTCCTATGTTCATCCGCTACCACTCCGCCTCCCGTGCCCGCGTCGCCCCATCATGCTTGAAGGTAAGCTTGAAGCTTCCGCCTCCAATAGCTTCGTTTACTGTAACTTATTATGCATTTATTCCAAGTTCCAAGTCCACGGTGATTGCTAAATATGTGAATATGTGTGATTAGGCTTTGTTTTCAACTTCATGTGTGGGACTGCTAAATAAAGATTGAAAATGCAAATTGTTGTCCAAGCTCTGTTTTTCATCTTATTTACTTATTTTTTGCCATAATCCATTATAAGTAAAAGTGTAAAACTGAATGAGAACATAATTAATGAGTAAAATTGTACTTGGTGGTACTTTTTTGTGTTCTCTTCTTCCCTTCTTGGCCTTTGTTTCCTTTTATTTGGTACTTTGTTGTGTTCTAATTTCTAAACTTGATGGAGTTTATTGATGATTTGAGGCTTGATGGATTTTGATGTGATTATGTGAATTTAATTGTGTTTTGTTTTGTTTGTTTATTTGTTTTTAATTTAGATTTAGATATGCATGCTCCAACTCCTAATCAATTTGTAGAAGTAAATAGTGATGTTGTGCCTGTTAATGCTAATAGTGGTGTCAATCCTGAAGTT
Organism: Dalbergia cultrata; assembly: GCA_031216105.1. NCBI lineage: Eukaryota > Viridiplantae > Streptophyta > Magnoliopsida > Fabales > Fabaceae > Dalbergia > Dalbergia cultrata. The sequence goes on from CM062345.1 coordinate 13,188,291, forward strand.
ATCAATCCTGACAACCAATCTTCCTCAGCCTCTACTTGTGGGAAAATTGATTTGGCTTGGAAATATTTTAATTTCACAGTTAAGAAAGGGAAGCCATTATATACATGCTTGCTTTGTTTAAAGCAGTACAAAAGTGGAGGGATTAATAGGATGAAGCAACATCTTGCAGGAAAAACAGGAAACATAGCTAAATCCATGAAAGCTCCTCATGATGTGAAAGAGAAAATGTTAGCAAGTTTGAAAGAAGTCAAGAAAAGTAAAAGTAAAGATGATTCTTTGAACTTTGGTGATGAGATTGAGGAAGCATTTGAACAAGAGGAACAAGAGGTTATTAATCGTGTGCATCCACCATCTAAAGTGCAAGTTGTTGGAGACAAAGGCAAGAGTTAGTAGTTATTTTGCAACAAGGTCAACTCCGGGAGGCCAACCAAGTTTGAAACATGCATTTCAAAGCAAGGAGGCATTACATGAAGTTGACTTGAGAGTTGCTAGATGGCTTGTTAATGCTAGGATTCCTTTTAATGCAAGTCAGTCACCTTTCTTTAAAGATGCATTAGATGGTATTGCTGGGATTGGACCTGGTTATAAAGGTCCTTCTTATGATAAATTAAGAGTACATTTATTAGGAGATTTTAAGAAAGAGTGCCAACTACTTGTGGAAAGTTATCGAAATAAATGGAAAGAAAATGGTTGCACACTTATGGCTGATGATTGGACTAATCAAAGACAAAGAACTTTGATAAATTTTTGTATTGCCCCACTGGTATGTGCTTTGTGAAGTCTATTGATGCTTCAGATGTGGTAAAAAATGCCTCTACATTGTGCAATTTGTTTTTGAAGTTATTGAATGGGTGGAGCCTAGTAATGTTATGCATGTGATGACTGACAATGCAACTAATTATGTAGTGGCTGGGAAACTCATTCATGAAAAGTATGGGAGTATTTTTTATCTCCTTGTGCTGCCCACTGCTTGAATCTCATTTTGAAAGATATAGGTAGTATGCCCCATATTACTAGCCTTGCATCCCGAGCTTCAAAGGTAACTATCTTTATTTATAATCATATTGTGTTCTTGTCTTGGCTAAGAAAAAGGCCTGGTTGAAAGGAAATTGTTTGTCCAGAAGCTATTCGTTTTGCAACTGTCTTTCTTACATTGAAAAATATATATGAACACATGATAGATTTGCAAGCTTTGGTTGTTGACACACATTTCATTGGGCACAAATTAGGTAGGAGTGCTAATGGGAAAGATGTTAGTGCTATTGTGTTAGACAACAAGTTTTGGGATGGTTGTTATACCACTTGTAAGCTTGTAGGCCCTTTGATTAGATTGCTAAGAATTGTAGATTATAATGAAAAGCCTTCATTGAGATATGTATACGAAGGTATGCAAAGGGCTAAAAATACAATCAAGGAGATGTTTAGGGACAAGACAACATCATATGAACCTTACACTGAAATCATTAAGGCAAGAAGGGATAGGCATTTGAAGTGAAGTCTCCATGCAGCAGCCTAATTTCTAAATCCCACTTTCTTCTATGATGAGAAATTCATTAAGAAGAATCAAGTTGTGTGAGACTTACTTGATATGTTTGATGTAAAGAACCTTTGTAGTGACACAATCAAAGCATTGAAAAATGTACAAACATATCGGATCGCATAGGAAGCTTTGATAGGCCAAAAGTTGTTCAAGCAGCTAAGGAACTTCAACCTAGCAAGGAATTTTATCTAGTAGTTTGATTTGTTTGAATGTTTTGAAATAAATAGTGAATGCTGATTATGAAACATTTATATATAATTTGTGCAAGTGAATGGTGGAGATATTTTGGTGGCAGTACCCCAATTTTACAAAAAATAGCAATTCGTCTTCTTGGTCAAACATCTTCTTCAGGGTGTGAGCGAAATTGGAGTGTTTTTGAACAAATTCATACTAAAAGAAGAAATAGACTGGGGCATCAAAGATTAAATGATCTTGTTTATGTGACCTATAACTTGCGCCTTAAATCTAGGTATTATGAATTACATTATTCAACTATTTAATATTTGTTAATTTATGTTATTTTTGCAACTTTAGGATAGTAAACTTTAGAAGTTATTTTAATATTTTGAATTTGCATATTAGGTTACAACAAAAGAAAAGATCCTATGATCCAGTTGACTATGAAAGTATTGATCTAGTGGATTTTTGGGTAATGGAAGAAGTTGAAGTGGCAGAACTTCCTAACGATCTTCAAGAGCTAATATATCAAGAAAATTCTACCCCTCCGAATCATGCTAGTGAGTCTTATAGTTTTCTTTGTTATAGAATATATTTTTATAGATGTTTCTATATATTTTAAGCATATTTTATATCTTTTTACTGTTTGTAGATTATGTTAAGAGTCATGAAACTGGTCAATTTGATGCTACCATGCCTTATGGTTCATTTGGTGATGATGAAGACGAAAATGAGGATGAACATGAAGTATTTGATTATGGGGATATTCAACAACTTAATGTGGATTTTGATGATCCTATTTGATTTATGAATTTAAGTCTTTAATGTTTTCCTTGTGTTATTGACTTATTGTTATGTTTGGACTTAGGAGTATGTGAATTGATGTTGTGTTTTATTGGAAGTAGTAACTTAATGTTATGTTTTGATGATCCTATGGACTTATGAGTATGTGAATTGATGTTGTGTTTTATTGGAACTAGTAACTTAATGTTATGTTTTGATGATTCTATGGATTGTGCTGATGTCTAATTTAATTTTTAGTTATTTTCTGACATACATTTCATTTTATATTTTTATATATTTATATAAATATAAGTTTTATTATATACTGGTTATATTATGGTTGAACCCCTTGTTGAACCACTGAACCTCTAAACCTTTACCGTGAACGGTTTGATGTCCGGTCCGGTTTTCAAAACCTTGCTTTTGGGTCCTTTTGATTAATCTTAGGGGTCGACTATGACAAAGATTTAATCATTGTCAGACGTTGTTTCACACGCAAAATGGAGTTATTAACATTAATAACATGGAATCACATGCAAAGATTCCATATCCTCTCCCTTTCCTTCCATTAACATTCATAAGGTGTTATTAATTAAAGATGGAGTCTACTTAGGAATTTGAATTCAAAGTTATGAATAATATAATCAATTTGATGGATCAAATTTTAATCATTAAAAACACAAATTGATCTTTATCGTGATTGTGTTGTACATTTCATACGTTCTTGATACAGATTGGAAGCTATTCTTGAACCCATTGATGCAACACACAAAAGAAATCAAGAAAAAAAAAAAAACAAAACAAAAGGGTGAGAGATGTGTGACGATGTAGAGAACACATCTTGAGTACTTTATCAAATCGCCCATATGATATGTTCATATTTGTTGCATCTCTAAGAAATATGAGAGACACCGGAATCTAAATACAATACAATGAAGTAAGGAACATATACTTTTTGAATTATGAAGTATTTTTGGTATCCAAATCTATCATCAATTTTTTTATTATTGATCTAGTGCATGATTTACAATTACTAGTCTCTAACTTTAAAGAACTCCAAAATGATATCTCCGAATATAAACAAATTGGGGTAATCACAGTTTTAAAAATCGGTTCGGACTAGCTGGTTCGACCGGAAAATCGATGAATCGATCATGAAACTGGTCCGAGCCACTATTTGGATTGGTCTCGCATCAAAACCGGTGCGACCTGGTTTGACTCGGCCGGTTGAACCGGACTAGGTCGACTCAGTTTTTTTTTTTTTGTATTTTTGCTTTTTTTCTTTTTTGGGTCAAATGATATCTTTTTCTAAACTTTAAAAAATAATATTCTAATTTGATTTTTAGAAAAATGCAATAAATTTGTTTATATTGTCATGACTTGTGAGTTTGTGATGTAAAACTTTGTGAGCTTACTTGTGCAATTATATTTTGAACTTATTAATTGTGATTTGTGATCGTAAATGAAAACAATACTTAGGAATTTATGTTATTTAATTATATTTTTATATTTAGAGCCCTTAAAAAGTGTCAAATTGTTAATTAATTATTATTGTATTATATTTTATTAAAATTTTTATATAGTTTTATATTTTTTTTATATAAATCTAGTTCAACCGGTGGGTCGTTCAACCGGTTCGACTAGTAACCCACTGGTTGAACTAGTGACCCAGTGACTTGGTACGTCGACCGAGTCGATCATCAGTCCGAGTTTTAAAACTATGGGGGCACTTATTACTAAATTTGCTCCTAGTGGACATGCATATAGAAAAATTATATACCACAGAAAATTTAACTGTGGAACATATTTTGAAGCATTTAAGAATTAGAGAGAAAACTAGAATTTTACCAAAAAAAAAATGCATTCAAAAATTAGTTATGTGGTTGTAGAAAATAAATCTAGCAAAAATCGGAGTATAAAGAGGAAAAATTCTGAGCTTGTTTCTAATACCGATGAACAAAAAAGGGTAAAATGTTATTTTTTTTCTATGGTAAGCCTAGACATATCAAGAAATAATGCAGTTATTGGAAAGAAAAATTTGGATATACATCAAGAACAACTAATATATTTGAAGATGAAATTGATAAAACTATTGTCATGATTTCTTAACTGAATTTGGCTGTGTCAGTAGAAAGTGTTGGTTGATGGCTTATTTTGATGCATCTATTCACATTTCCAAAGACAAAGACTCATTTAAGAATTACGAAGCAACCGCAATGAAAATGATGATTTCTTTTTCTTCTTTTTTTTTTTTGCCAAAAGAGTATTGAATTGCAGTTCATTTCTAGAGATAAGTTAATGCTACTAAATGTATTTTCATGTTCATGACATTAGAAAGAATTTAATATTTAAAAATTTGTTATGTAAAAAAATATGCTAATTGTATTAGAATAATCTGATAAAGTCTTAACATCCAAAAATGGAGTATTTGTAGGCAAGGGATATGTGATGACATGTTTATATTAAGCATTAATAATAATAAGAATATTTTTGCTTATATCATTGAGTCATCTATTACTATATGGCACAATTAATTATGACATATTAATTTTAATTCGTTAAATTATATGTCAAGGCATGGGTAAAAATTTCATATAGTAGTAATATTAGTGATATATTTGAAATTTATGTGCAAGCTAAAATCTTTTTTATTATGTGGAAAGAGCCTAAGAAATATTAGACCTTTTATATAATGATATATGTAAAATGAATGACACACTAACTAGAGTATTTTATCACATTTATAAGCCAACAAATTTACAGCCCATTCCCATTAATCGCTCGGGTATCAAGCTAGGAGGAATCAATTTGAGTCTTTTTTGCTATATTTTTTTGCTACGTCCATGATCAACTTCCTTAAACATAGGATCAAAGTTTTGATATATTTAAATAATATAATTTTTTGTTGATAAATGTTTTTAGGAGTGATAAACGTGGAGAATATTTTTTGACTAATTTTACACGGTTTTGAGAAAATAATATCATTAATAAAGCGCACCTTACACCTCAATAAATTAAAATAGTTTGACCAAAAGGAAAAATAGAACATTATCAATAGATACGATTAATGTCATGATCTTAAGATCTAAATTACATATGAATTTATAGGGAGAAACCTTAGCTTATTAACTTTTTGTTATATTTTAAATAAGGTAACTTCTAGAAAAATACAAGCCATACCATATAAATTATGAAATAATAGAAAACCAAATCTTAAATGCTTGAGAGTTTGGGGTTGTTTAGTTTTCTACAGAGTACTGGAATACATAGAAAACATAAATTTGGGCCAAGAATCTTAAAAACTATTTTTATACGTTATGCTGGAAATTCTAAAGCACTCAGATAACTAGTTTTGGAATCCAATGTAATAGTGAAATTAGTAAATATTAATTTTTCAAAGATAAAATTATTAATAATTTTATTAATTCAGGATTAATAATTTGCCAAAGTATACCAACTTCTTATTCTAACGGTGAAAATAGAAGGATAGAATTCCCAAGTGAGCATGGGAGGAGTCAAAAAGTTCGAAAATAAAAACATTTTGATCCGGATTTCATTTCCTTCGAATCTATATTGCTTTTTAGTTGAAGATAATAGGAATAATTCGCATGCCATATCTAGCCATAAATAGTTATGAAGTGGACTTCGTATGAGAAAACATGGAAAACATGAGTGAAATGTTGGAATAATTTTATGGACTGACATAAATCAATGTTGAATTTAATTTAGACCCAAATTAGATGTCAAACAATTAGAGTTTATTATTTAAGCCCAATAATTTGTGATCATTGTTGCTATTGGGCTAATTATTGTTAAGCGCTATTTATTGTGGGTTTACGGGTCCTTGTGTATGGGCTTTGCTGTGATGGATTGCTTAGCCCAACAATTTACTAACACAAGGAGAGGCCCTCCTCCTAGCCAATATATACGGTGCTTGGTTGCCCCATTCGGATCATGACACACAAAACCTAATATGGAATAGAAGGAGCAAATCTCCTAACTCTCTCTATTGGATTTCTCTTTGATCTCTTGTGTTTGCTTGCATTTTGTATGTTAGGTTAGGATACGATTATGACTCTGTTATTTTCTTCCTCAGCCGTTCCAGGTAACTCTAATCCAATCTTTCTTATTGTTGTTGAACATGCCATACTCAGGATTAAATTGATCTTTGGGATATATGGATTTCATTTGTTGTTTATATCATCTGATATATATGAAATTCCTTCAAGTGGTATCAGAGCCAATTTAATATCTGATTATTACTGTGAATTATTGTAAGATTGGGCATTTGAAGGAATCAAATTTATGTTTAATATGAATCCTAAGTTACCAATTCAAAATTTTGTAATTTTTACTGATTAAATTCGAAATTAATTGAGGGCTTTTGTTACTCATAATTTCCTGAGAAAACCAACATGAAGATCATAAGAAACGGATTAGTATACAGAGAGAATTTTGATTTTGAAACTATGAACCCTAACCTTCGATCCCGATTCGGTTTTGGAAAACCCCAACCCATATGTGTGCGAATTTATTTCGATTATCTTAGGGGTTTTATAGAGAATAAAATTCTGAATCTATTGACACCAAGATCATGTTTTTTCATCAAGTATAGAGAAAGAAATCACATAAAAATCGAACATACCCACTCTGTTTTTCACGGAATTTTCTGTGCTGTTAGAGGTTATGGTTCGAAACAAAATTATATTGGCTTTGTATAGAATTGAAAAACGAATCAATAGACACTAAAATCACTCAATTTGGTTAAGAATTGAGTGAGATATGGCCTCGACCCGTTGTATGTTCATGGGTCGCGAAAATCCAACCCAGAACCTGACTAGAGGTAAGGGATGATGAATAGTGTCAGAAAATAGCCCACTCGCGGGCCTAGGCGCATGGGGGCAGGTGCCGGCCCATCTGGGGCCTGTTTTGACCCTTTTTTTATTTTGAGATTTTTTTATATTTTAAAATTATTGGTGGTTTTTATTTATTTTTCTAGGTATCAAAAATAATTATTATTAATTTTCCATTGCATAAATTGCTTTAAAATATTTGATACTCTCCAAATTATGGTCTAAAATTTTTTGTGCGCATTTTTTAACACTATTAGACACATTATGTTCAGCATATTCTCAATTTTGGCATCATTTGGTTAATTAAATAATTTTGTGCGCTATTATGTGCATATTATTGATTATTGATATAATGTTATATTGCTATCATAAAATTTTATGATATATATTTTTGAGATATGCTATTTTAGACTATTTTGTACTGTTATTGGGTATTTTTCATAGTTGTGAGCTCACCTTCACAAGACGGATTATGATAAAATATTGTCTTGATTTCGTTATGAGTGTTGTCATTTAAAATATTTTGGCACTTTTATGAATATTTTATATTTTGCATACTCTCAAATTTAAAATATTGTGCATATTAATTATGAAATAATTATTGTTAGATTTTGTACAATATTATTCTAAGAGTCCCTACCTACAAACTTTTGAAACTATTGTTGGACATCCTTCATAATTATGAGGTCACTTTCGTGGGATTGATTGTAATAAAGTGCTATTTGTGAAAATTATGTATTATGTAATTTTAGAAATTATGAATTATTTTACCCAATATTTTATATCATGTTCCATATAAATATGTATGTGTATATATATATATATATATATATATATATATATATATATATATATATATAATTATGCATTGTAGTTTTATGGGAAACTACAATTGTTTGATTTGGTTTAATATTGTCTTAAGTTTTCTCTTGTATAAAGTTTAGGAACATGATTATAATATGTTCTCCCATATTATATTGAATAATTCTTTTGTAAAATGTCGTTATCTAATTTATGCAGTCCAAGTGGGAGAATATTTGATTTTCTGTGGATAGTGTGGACTTGCATAAATTAGTATTGGATTTAATTTGAAAATCCAAAATTATTATGTGTAAAAATATTATGACACATTGTGATTTTGAAAATATTGAGTTTTGGTTGTTTCCGCTGCTTACATAAAATTTGTTATAGCCATAATGTTATTTGATTTTGGCTAAAATCTCACCTAACATAACGAGAAAGTTGTTTGAAGTGACGTAATGCACAATTATGAAATAAGAAAATAATTGAGTTTGAAAAATCTCTTTATGCTTCATTTTAGTGCTATTGTTGATTTATTTTTAGGGGAGTTTAGATTACAATGTTTATACTTGTTATTTATTATGTACTCTTCTGGATATTGCGAATATTTTCTTGAATATATTCAAATTTTAGCTTTACTCCCATTTTGGCTGTCCAGGTTTTGCCTATGATGGCTAATTTAAGATTATTGCTTTTGAATAACATTACAATTGTTGTGGCATTAAGAGTTATATTGATCATAAACTTATCCTTCGATTTGTCTTTATTGATATAATTATTAATGAGTTGATAATCATGGTTTTGGAGTTTTCAGTATCCTCTCAGTACTAGCTCTAACGGCATGATTTTGTTGTATATGAGCACTAGCTCCTGAATAATATTAGGAGTAATTACTTGTTGTTGGGCAATTTTGTAGCAATCCAATATTTTATAAATCTTTTGCAAATATTGTTGGATTATGTAGATAGTGGACATACCCTTTTTGTGTGACATTATCTGATATAATTTTGTGTTGGATTGCAAATGTTGTTGGGTTATGCAAATAATGGATATATCCTTCGGTGTGACATTATTTGATATAATCATTGGATGATAGAGAAAATAATTTCAATTAAATTCTTTAAGAATTTTATATTATTGTTATTGCTTTTCTCTATCATGTTGGAAAGTCTTGTATATTGTGATCCGGGACCCTTCGACGGAATTGCAATGATACAAGGACTTTAGTTCAATTAACTGCCCAATTAATTGAACGCGAGAAAACTAAATTAATTTTATGATTATTATAATAATTTGTTGTATATTTTTCTCTTTCTCTTGTTATTCTGTCATCGTTGTATTTTGTTAGACCTATATAAATGACATTGTTGAGTCTCTATTATCTCATGATGTTGCTCCCATTAATGTTAAAATTTTGTTATAGTGGGAGTTAGAGATTTTATATTTTGTTATGTCCTTATTGTTGGTTTGTAGGTCTAAAAAGCTTCTACTGACAACTCACTTTTGTGCTCAAATGAGTATTTGATTATTAGTTTGCGATGACAGAAGGGAGATATTTATTGTACAATGTCAATTGGACATTGATGATTTCTTCAAATCGTTTAGACAGAGTATGTTAAAGAATTTTGTGAGATTCTGTTATAAACATAAATGACTCTGCACTCTTGTGTCTCTCTATTTTGTACTTTTGTTGCTAGAGAGAATAATGATGAATTCAAACCCTTACATTGAGTACTCTACTATAGAGTTATCCCTGATCCCACTAATATTTATTGTACCATTAGAGTATTTTGAAATTTCGTGACCTCTAATGGGAATGTGATGTTTTGATATATTGGATTAGTGGGAGATGTGTACACTATTATTATCATTATGTTGTTGTCTTGAGATTATTGTAGAACATATTGTTATTGATCCCCTAACCAAAGGCTAGCCATTAAAGTTTATTGTCAATTACATAACCCGCATGGGTACATTGAGGTCGCTTTGGTATTTTGGGTTAATGGGAGCTAATTTTGTATATTTTTTCTGACCTCATATGTTATTGCCATTTTAAGCCTGTGCAGCCAAAATTATTGATATGGTTGGTATAATGGCAAATTATTGAGATAGTTTGAACATATTTTCAATTTATTGTCATCCTGAGATATTTTATTGAATCTCAGAGAGCATCTTAGCTAGATGCTTAATTATATTGTCATATTTTGTTGTTGCTGTTGTGTTGTTATTATTTGTTGTTGGAGCTGTTATGCACACTCTAATGTTAATATAGCACATTATGGAGACATTTTGGACCCAGTCTCATTTTGTTATTGTGTTGAGATTTGTTAGATCTCATATAGCATCTTGGGCAGATGCTGGGCTAATTGATTGGGAGTTGCACTAGGATCACATATTGTTATGCCAAGTTTGTTGTGCATCCCATTTACCTGTATACCACATTTTGTTGGGTCACTGGGAATTGAGCATCTTGCATGTATGATGTCAATACTCATTCGAGTATGATCTTCTGCATTGTTGAGATGCTTGTTATTCGATTCTGGACCATTTGCTTTTTAGTGCTTATTTAGTTTTGACATCATGTATGTTACTCCCACATATTGTAGTTTAATTTGGATATTGTTTTATAATGTTTTGATTTATGTTGTCCAAGTGGGAGATTGTTGGAATAATTTTGTGGACTGACATAAATCAATGTTGAATTTAATTTAGACCCAAATTAATTTGATGTCAAACAATTAGAGTTTATTGTTTAAGCCAAATAATTTGTGATCATTGTTGCTATTGGGCTAATTATTGTTAAGCACTATTTATTGTGGGTTTACGGGTCCTTGTGTATGGGCTTTGCTGTGATAGGTTGCTTAGCCCAACAATTTACTAACACAAGGAGAGGTCCTCCTCCTAGCCAATATATAGGGTGCTTGATTGCCCCTTTCAGATCATGACACACAAAACCTAATATGGAATAGGAGCAGTAAATCTCTTAACTCTCTCTATTGGATTTCTCTCTGATCTCTTGCATTTGCTTGCATTTTGTATGTTAGGTTAGCATACGATTATGACTCTGTTATTTTCTTCCTCAGCCGTTCCAGGTAACTCTAATCCAATCTTTTTTATTGTTATTGAATATACCATACTCATGATTAAATTGATCTTTGGGATATAATGATTTCATTTGTTGTTTATATCATCTGATATATATGAAATTCCTTCATGAAAACCCTAACCTAATAATCTATTAGATCCAATCTAATAATCCATTCATAAGAAAGTTTTAATACAATTTTGAAAATATTCGTATCAAAATAAAAACAATTAGAAACTAAAATCTGAATTCAGTTAATTATTTCTAAAAATAAAAAATATATTTAAGCCAAATATAAATATATTTTCATTAAATTGCACGCACGAAAAAAAAGGTGCCCGTGCTGAAGATCTTTTTTTTTCTTTCCACATTTCACAGACAATCAAATTTTAACTTATTATGTTATGTAAATTACCATTAGCTCAATTATGAAACTTATTCTTTTACACTCTGTAGAGGAAATTTTCTTGACGTGAAAGAGAGGGAAAAAAAATAGTAAAAGAAAATTTGATGATAGGCACATGCCGTGGAGGGACAAAAAATCATTTCCTCGGTAAGTATGAATTTACTTTAAAAGTGCTGATGATATAAAACACTTTTATATAATTATTTAATTAAATTATTTTAATTTTAAAATAGTAAATTGAAAATGAAATTTATTATATATATATATATATGTGCCACAGTTTAAACTCATCAAATACAAATTTTTTTTTTTATAGACAATGAAGCTTAAAAGCCACAACAATTCTCCTGGGATACAAATTCCTATCAAATCAGCAAAAAACAAAGCATAAGCAAAACTAGGAAGAGAATTGAAAGCTAGTAGACAATTATTTAAGCTATGACCATGCGTGGCAAAGCCATCAGCACAGGAATTTGCTTTGGCATATGTATGCATGATGGTGACGTGCCAATCTCTAGATAAAAGCTGCGTAATTGAGCGTAGCAATGTTGATGAGGAATGAAGATCATTGTCACGAGTTTGGCATAAGCACACCACACATTTGGAGTCCACTTCAACAGCCACATGTCTAAAATATCTTTTCGATCCAAAAAAAAAAAAAAGTGAAATTTAATTTTAGTCTCCAACTTTTTTTAATCCAAATATATTTAAAATTATTTGATTTTAGTCCTGTTAATTTATTTGAGTTAACTGTTAAGTTGGCTAATAAAAAACATATCATTCGATTCTACATGATAGCCAATAATTTTATGTGATATATCCTATTTTTACATATCAAAATCTTCACATGAATAAGCCATTGAATCAATCCAATATCTTATTTTACCCGACATAATATGATACATTTTATAGTATGATTTTGACTCGTATAATTCTAATATAATGTGTAACATTACTGATTGATTAGATAATATAACTTTTTATTATCCAGCTTAGTATTTAAGTAAGATAGATAAATAATAAGGATTAAAACCAAATAATTTTAGAAATATTTAGATTAAGAAAAAAAAATTTAGGGATCAAAATCATATTTCACTTATTTTTCGAAAACTAAAAAGATATTTAGATCTAATTTTTATGTCACATTTATTTCGTGATATATGGCAGATTGGCTGAGTCCCACCGTCCAAGAGTACACCTCACATACGACAACGTATAGGTTGGTTTGATAAGAAAGGGGACACAATGAAACCATGGTACAATAATTTTTGTTCTGA